>CM070772.1:162984123-164436623 GCA_036346955.1 Dipus sagitta
AATCACCTGACCAAGAACAGCTTCTGGGGAAAAAAGGGTTTATTTTGGGTTACAAGCTCAAGGGGATGCTCCACATTGGCAGGGAGAATAATGGCATGAGCAGAGGGTGGACATCACCCCTTGGCCAACATAAGGTGGACAATAGCAACAGGAGAGTGTGCCAAACACTGGCAAGGGGACACTGGCTATAGTACCCATAAGCCTGCCCCCAACAATTCACTGCCTCTAGGAGGTGTTAATTCCAAATCTCCATAAGCAGGAACCTAGCATTCAGATCACCTAAGTTTATGGGGGACACCTGAATCAAACCACCACATCCCACCACAGGCCTCCATAAACTGATATCCATACATGATATAAAATACAATGCATTCAGTCCAACTTTAAAAGTTCCCCATAGTTTTTATCAATCCCAAAGATGTCCATACATCCCCATAGTCCAAGATCTTTTAACTGAGCCATAATACAAAAAAAAAAAAAAAAATCTTCCAAAACCCATAATGGCACAGAATAAACATTCACACTGCAAAAGATGACACTGGGCATAGCAAAGAAATATTCAACCAATACAAGATTTAAAACAACCAGGGCAAACATCAAACTCTAGCTCCAAGTCCAATTCTAGTCAGTGACAAGTCTCCAAGTCCAATAATTTGAACCAGCAACAAGTCTCTGGAGTTCCAATTCTGCCCTTCCAGCTAGGCTACTCACAGTCCTGGAAAACTTTATCAGGGGACAGCAGCTGTCCTTGGCAGTCATCTCGTGGTCCCAGCATCTCCACTGGGTCTCCACTGCAACCCGCGGTTCATCCTCATGGCTCCATCAGATCTCCATACAAGTATCCAGCAAACCTGTTTCACACTGCCCATGGCCATTTCCAAAACGCAAGACCATGTTGCAAACCCAGTGACCCTCTCTTTCCTGCTTTCTTATACTCCATAATACCAGGTAGGGTGGGAATTTGTTAATCCAGGGGGGAATAAAGCAGATTTTGAAGAACAGGACACTCCCTGAGCACTCAGGCCCCTTCAAAAGAGTCTACATTCTTTCTGTTGCCCCAGTGCAGTTCAGCTGGCCCAATCGCAAAGGTTGTAATCTCTCAATTACAGCTGAAGCGGCAGCAGTTCGCCCAAAGATTTTTCTTTCTGTACCATATCTCTCTGCTCACCAGTTCATTTCTATGCAAAGCAACCCTGCACAACTTCTGAGGACATGGGCATAACAGCAAGCTTTTCATACAAACTGCCTCTAGCCCATTCCAAGCAAAGGTCTTTCTCAGTGATCCTCCTGCCTCTGCTTCCCAAGTGCTAGGATTAAAGGTATGTACCACCATGTCCAGCTCCATCTTATTTTTTTATTTTATTTTAATTTATTTACTTGAGAAAGAGAGAGAAGGAGGAGAGAGAAAGAGGCAGAGAATGACACTCAGGGCCTCCAGCCACTGCAAACGAACTCCAGATGCATGCACCCCTTGTGCATCTGGCTTATGTGGGTCCTGGGGAGTTGAACCTGGGTCCTTTGGATTTTCAGGCAAATGCCTTAATGGCTAAGCCATTTATCCAGCCCTGTTTTTATTTATTTTTTTGAGATAGGGAGAGAGAGAGAGATAATGAGCACACCAGGCCCTTTAGCCACTGCAAATGAACTCCAGATGCATGCGCCACTTTGTGCATCTGGCTTACATGGGTACTGGGGAATTGAATCCAGGTCCTTAGACTTTGCAGGCAAGTGCCTTAACTGCTAAGTCATCTCTCCAGCCTGTTTTTTTGGTTTTTGTTGTTGTTGTTGTTGTTTGAGATATGGTCTTTTGCATTGAACCTGGAGTTCACTGATTTGACCAGCTTGTCAAAAAGCCCCAGGGAGGCCTTGTTTCCACCTCCTTAGCGCTAGGATTACAGGCACATACCACAGTGCCTGGATCATATATGGGTTCTCCAGGTCCAAAGCTGGGTATTCATGCTGGCGCAGCAAGCATATCACTGATTGAGCAATCACCTCAGGCCCCAGCCCTCATCTTTGTGAAATATCCGTATTGTTTCCTGTCAGTCACAAAGCACTTCCTTTTACTGCTGAGTAGTATTCCATTCTATGTATTCATCTATGTGTTTACCCATCTAATTATTGATGGGCATTTCAAGTATTTGGCTATTTGTGGGTTTTTTTGGTTTTTTGGTTTTTTTTTTTTTTTTGGATTTTTTTGAAGTAGGGTCTCATTCTAGCTCAGGCTGACCTGGAATTCACTCTGTAGTCTCAGGGTGGCCTTGAACTCATGGCAATCCTCCTACCTCTGCCTCCAGAGTGCTGGGATTAAAGGTGTGTGCCATCATGACCGGCTGTATTTGGCTATTTGAATAAAGTACAAGTTTAGCTTCACAGGAAACTGACACACTGTTCTTCAAAACAGTTGTGGAATTTGGTTCTTTTTCATGTGTCCCCATCGGTCATGGAATACTTTCTTGCCTTCTGGGATTGAGACATTATAGGCTCTCTTCTTGTGCTTTTTTCGTTGTTGTTGTTGTTGTTGTTGTTGTTGTTTTGTTGTTGTTGTTTTCAAGGTAGGGTCTCACTCTGGCTCAGGCTGACCTGGAATTCACTCTGTATTCTCAGGGTGGCCCCTGAACTCTCGGCGATCCTCCTACCTCTGCCTCCCGAGTACTGGGATTAAAGTCGTGCGCCACCATGCCCGGCTCTCTTCTTGTGCTTTTTTAACCTAGCCCTCAATATGTCATTTACACCTCCCCCCCCCCCAAAAAAAAAGGTTCTAATGCCTTTCAGTGAAGCATGGCGTATGCATATCAAAGTCTAGTGTTCACTGTAGCAGATACAACTGTTCCTGGGTCTTCTCCCTGTATGTAAACCTAAGCAGCCTCTCTCTCTCCCTCCCTCTCTCTCTCCCTCTCATGCATATATACACACACACACATAAGAGGCATGCTGTCATGAATTCTAAAGCTGAAAGAAATGATTTCTGCCAACACCCTCAGGGAGCCGCTGGAAATCATGAAGCTCACCAGAACCATGAGCACATCCTCTAGAGACCTCAGCAAAGGATGCATCGCAGCCATTCCCTGGTACCTTACCCACAGAAATTGTGATAAAAATAAATATGGCCAGGCATGGGGTGCATGCCTTTAATCCCAGCACTCGGGAGGCAGACGTATGACTTGAGGCCAGCCTGGGACTACAGAAAGAGTTCCAGGTCATCCTGGACTACCTCAAAAAAAAAAAAATCTAAAAAAGAATAGTAAATCTTAGGACTGGAGAGATGGCTCTGCAGTTAAGGCACTTGCCTGCAAAACCTAAGGACCTGGGTTCAGTTCCCCAGAACCCACATAAAGCCAGATGTGCAAGGTAGTGCGTGCATCGGGAGTTTGTTTGCAGTGGCTAAGTCCCTGGCATGTCCATCCTCATTCTTAAATGAATAAACTATGTCTTAGGCCACCAACTTTGTAGTAATTTGTAACAGGAGGGGAGGAAGAACAGAAAAGGATGAGTTCTGGAGGCATTTTTCACTTCAGAATTCTGCCTTCCACATCCTCTTCCTTTGCCTCGCCCTGAAGGTAGATGTGGAGTCTGGAGCTGAAGCAACCGACCTGAAACTATGAGGAAAAAGTCAAGAAAATCACAAAGATCTTCGCGTAAATACTTTGAGTCATCAACACAAAGCCTGGAACCACTTCCCATCTTGTTAGGCAAGAGGGGAGCAAGTTTTTCAGCCTGTGGTTTCTAAGGACCCTTTTACTTGGCAAACCATTCTTTCATGGTACCATGTGTTCTGTGAGTTTCTAAATGTATGGCTTGCTTTGTTTGGTTTTAATGGTTTTTTTGTTGCTGTTCCTTCAAGGTGGCAGACACCCTCCCCCACCTCTAGGCCTTGGCGCTTGCCACTTACCCTTCCTTCCTGCCTTCCTTCCTTCCTTCCTTCTTCCTGCCTTCCTTCCCTCCCTCCGTCCCTCTCTCTTTCTTTCTTCTTTCTTTCTGAGGTAGGGTCTTGCTCTAGCCCAGGCTGACCTGGAATTTTCTATGTAGTCTCAGGCTGGGCTTGAACTCCTACAATCCTTTTACCTCAGTCTCCTGAGTCACCAGGCCACACCCTGACTGCCTTGTACGCTTCTTCCCTGAGATAATCTGCATGCTTCCCTCCCTCACCCCTTCAGGCGTCTACTCAAATGTCACCTCATCAGAGAGTCTTGCTCTGATCATTCCTTACAGCCTGATGGTTTTTCTGTTATGACATACATCACTGCCAAATATAATTCAATATGGTTACATTTTATCTATTAGCTGTCCTCTGGCCTTCAGAAGGGGGACACTTCGTCTCATTCACTATTTATCTCTATATGTAGAGTGCTCCACTTAGTAGGTGATGAATAAATATTTGTTTGAGGGTGATTACTGATGGTTCATACTCATTTCTATCTCATTTCACCATTTTGCCAGCCTGTTTCTTGTCTTTCCCCATATTCTGCTGCATTCATAGCAGTTTCTTTACTTCCCTTATTTTCCTTTCTTTCCGTCTTTCTTTTTAAAGGTAGGGTCTCACTCTGGTCCAGGCTGACCTGGAATTCACTATATAGTCTCAGGCTGACCTCGAACTCACAGTGATCCTCCTAAGGCCTCTGCCTCCCGAGTGCTGGGATGAAAGGTGTGCGCCACCACGCCCGGCTCCTTTTTCTCTTCTTATGCTTTAGAGTATAAACATTATTTTTCTACTATTTTAGTGATTATCCTTAACATTTAAATATATAACTCAACTAGAAAGTTTCCTAAATCGTCAGTGTGTCCACTGTCCTCCAAAAGTCAGTGTACTTTTTGTATGCTTGTGCATGCTATGAGGGTAGGGGTGCACATGTGTGTGGAAGCCAGAGGACAATCTTGGGTATTATTGCTCAGGCCCTACCCTCCTTTATTTTTATTTATTTTTTTATTTTTTTTGAGACTGGGTCTCTCACTGCCCTGGAGTTTGCCGAGTAGGCAAGACTAGTTAGCCAGCAAGCCCCAAGGATCCTTCTGTCTCTGCCTCCTCAGCACTGGGATTACAAACTCCCACCACCATGCCCAGCTTTTTTCACATGACTTCTAGGAATTGAACTCAGGTCCTCAAGTTCTCTTGAATGGTACTTGGCTGGAAAATTAAACTTGTTTTTTTTTTTCCTTCTGCATCTTCTTTTAAATTTTCTTTTTAAAATATTATTTATGTATTTATTTATTTATTTTGTGTGAGAGACAGTGAAAGAGAGAGAGAGAGAGAGAGAACATGGGCGCACCAGGGCCTCTTCCCACTACAAACAACTCCAAATGCACATACTACTTTGTGCATCTGGCTTTACATGGATGCTGGGAAATTGAACCCAGGCCAGTAGGCTTTATAAGCACATACCTGTAACTTCTGAGCCATCTCCTTCTGCATTTTCATCCATTACTTCATTAAATCCCCTGCTCTGGTTTTCTTCTTTCATTTCTTTCTTTCTTCTTTCCTTTTTTAAAAAATCATTTTATTTTATTAGAGTGTGTGTACGTGCATGTGTGAGAGAGAGAGAGAGAAAGAGAGAATTGGCATGCCAGAGCCTCAGCCACTGCAGTCGAACTCCAGACGCTTGTATCACCTAGTGGGCATGTGCGACCTTGTGCTTGCCTCACCTTTGTGAGTCTCGCTTACGTGGGATCTGGAGAGTAGAATGTGGGTTCTTAGGCTTCCAGGCACGAGCCTTAACCACTAAGCCATCTCTCCAGCCCTTCTTTCCCTTTTTTTTTTTTTTTTCAGTGCAGGAGATTGAACCAGGACCTTATGCATAGAAAGCAGGTACTCTACTGCTAAGCTGTATCTAACCTATTTTTGCTGAAGACCAAGCTGTCATTCTAGTATTCCTTTATAATTAATCTGGTTTTCTTGTTTCAGGTAGACTTTAGGGTTTGTCTTTGTTCTTTAAAATGTTTACTATAATGTGTCTAAGGACATTATGTTAATTCTTAACATTCTGCTAAAATCTCTACTTGAAAATCATGTTCTTCAGTTTCATAGATTACAACCATTACATATTTAATCATCACCATTGTAGCAGTTACTTTCTTATTGCTGGGGAAAAAAATATCCAACCAGAAGCAATTTAAGGAAGGAAAGGGTTTATTTTATCTTATAGTGTTTTATTTTGTTTGTTTGTTTGTTTTGTTTTGGTTTGGTTTGGTTTGGTTTTCCAAGGTAGGGTCTCACTCTAGCTCAGGCTGACCTGTAATTCACCATGTAGTCTCAGGGTGGCCTCGAACTCTCTGCGATCCTCCTACCTCTGCCTCCCAAGTGCTGGGATTAAAGGCGTGCACCACCACACTCGGCTATTCAGCTCATAGTTTTGAGGGGAAGATTCATCATGGTAAGGAAAGCATGACAAGAGCAGACAGGTGGCATCATATGTACACAGCTGCAGAGAGGAAGTAGAGACAGTGAACTCTCTTACACTGGCAAGCAGGGCTGGACTATAAAATAGCAAGGTACAACCCCAATGACACACCTCCTCCAGCAAGGCCCACCTCCAGTGACATATCTCCCCAGCAGGGCTCCACCTCCAGTGACACACCTCCTCCAGCAGGACTCCCACCTCCAGTGACACACCTCCTCCAGCAGGACTCCACCTCCAGTGACACACCTCCTCCAGCAGGGCTCCACCTCCAGTGACACACCTCCTCCAGCAGGGCTCCACCTCCAGTGACACACCTCCTCCAGCAGGACTCCACCTCCAGTGACACACCTCCTCCAGCAGGACTCCACCTCCAGTGACACACCTCCTCCAGCAGGGCTCCACCTCCAGTGACACACCTCCTCCAGCAGGGCTCCACCTCCAGTGACACACCTCCTCCAGCAGGGCTCCACCTCCAGTGACACACCTCCTCCAGCAGGGCTCCACCTCCAGTGACACACCTCCTCCAGCAGGGCTCCACCTCCAGTGACACACCTCCTCCAGCAGGACTCCACCTCCAGATGACACATCTCCTCCAGCAGGCTCACTCCAGACACACCTCCTCCAGCAGGGCTCCACCTCCCAATGACACACCTCCTCCAGCAGGGCTCCACCTCCAGTGACACACCTCCTCCAGCAGGGCTCCACCTCCAGTGACACATCTCCTCCAGCAGGGCTCCACCTCCAGTGACATACCTCCTCCAGCAGGGCTCCACCTCCAGTGACACACCTCCTCCAGCAGGACTCCACCTCCCAATGACACATCTCCTCCAGCAAGGCTCCACCTCCAGTGACACACCTCCTCCAGCAGGGCTCCACCTAACAAAGGTTTCATCAGTTGGGGATTAAATATGAGACTTAGTCTGAAACACATGAGGTTGCAGGGGACACTTTACCTTCAAACCACCACAATTATTCAACCCATCCTCCATGCAAATATTTGCTTTTGCAAATATTTGTTGTCTTTATTTTCTTGTGGCAAATTCTTTTGTTTTTCTTTTTCTTTTTTTTTTTTTTTTTTTTTTTTGTAGCCAAGGCTGGTCTCAAGCTCATGATATAGTCTAGAATAATTTAAACTTAGGCTGCGGAGATGGCTTAGTGGTCAAAGCGCTTGCTTGTAAAACCTAAGGACCCATGTTCAATTCTCCAGGTCCCACATAAGCCAGATGCACATGGTGGTACATGTGTCTGGAGTTTGTTTACAGTGGGTACAGGCCTGGAATGCCCATTCTCTCTCTCTCTCTCTGTCTCAAATAAATAAGAAAAAAAAATTTTTTAAAGAATAATTTAAACTCTTGATCCTCTCAAGTGCTGAAATTATAGACATGACACCATGCCCAGCTTTGTCCGGTTTTAAAAAGAACAAATGGCCAGGCGTGATGGCACATGCCTTTAATGGTAGCATTTGGGAGGTAGAGGTAGGAGGATTGCCATGAGTCTTAGGCCAGCCTGAGACTACATAGTAAATTCCATGTCAGCCAGGCTAGCACAAGACCCTACCTTGAAAACTGAAAAAAAAAGAACAAAGGGGCTAACAGATTAGCTTAGTGGCAGAGCATTTGCCTAGCATGCACAGGGTCCTAAGTTTGATCCTAAGTGCTATAAACAACAACAAATGCAAGGGTAACATTTATGTTACTGCTGTGGTATTCACAACAGCCAAGAAATGGAACCAGCCTAGGTACCAATCAACAGATGGACGAATAAAGAAAAATGTGATACATATATACAGTGGGAGGTCATAAAGAAAAATGAAGTCATGACATTTACAGGAAGATAGATGGAACTGGAAAGCATTATGTTAAGGACAAACACTGCATGTTTTCTCTTATAAAGAGAACCCAGATTTAAAATTATATATTTGTGTGTGTCCGCATCTGTGTGTATGTACTTTTTTAATTTAAAATTTATTATTATTATTTATTTATTTGAGAGAGAAAGAGGCAGATAGAGAGAATGGGTGTGCCAGAGCCTCTAGCCACTGCAAGCAAACTCCAGACACATGCACCACCATGTGCATCTGGCTTACATGGGTATTGGGGAATTGAATGTGGATCCATAGGCTTCACAGGCAAGTGCCTTAACTGCTAAGCCATTTCTTCAGTCCCCTGTGTGTGTATTTATATGTGTGTGTCACAAAGTAGAAAAGGGATGAGAGGGGATGAAGAGATCTTAAGAAAGATGGTAAATAAAGTAATGGAACAAATCTGATAAGAAAACAGAAGCAGGTCTGAGGAGAAGGAAGGCAACCAGCTACAGGGGGAAAGGGGAGGATGGCACAGATGTATGAGGATTCAGTAATGAAACTTATTACCTTGAATAGTAACCTTAACCTATAAAACTAAGAAAAAGTAATTTCATAACATGATCTCATTTTTTGTTTTTCAAACGTGTATGTAAGCCGGGTGTGGTGGCACACACCTTTAATCCCAGCACTCGGGAGGCAGAGGGTAGGAGGATCACTGTGAGTTTGAGGCCAGCCTGGGACTACAGAGTGAGTGCCAGATCAGCCTGGGCTAGAGTGAGATCCTACCTCAAAAAAAACAAAACAAAAAAAAATTCCATGTAGATGCATCAATATATCCTAAGGATGGCTATTTTAAAAAAAAATGGGGGGGGGGGGCTGGAGAGATGGCTTAGCGGTTAAGCACTTGCCTGTGAAGCCTAAGGACCACGGTTCGAGGTTCCATTCCCCAGTACCCACATAAGCCAGATGCACACGGTGGCATATGCATCTGGAGTTCATTTGCAGTGGCTGGAGGCCCTGATGTGCCCATTCTCTCCCTCCCTCTCTCTCTCTCTCTCTCTCTCACTCACTCTTTCTCTCTCTGTCTGTCACTCTCAAATAAGTAAAAATTAACAAAAAAAATTTTTAAATGGGGCTGGGGAAGATTGCTCAGTGATTAAAGGTGCTTGCTTGCAAAACCTGATGGCCTAGGTTTGATTCCTTAGTATCCAAGGAAAAACCAGATGCACAATGTGGCGCATGTGTCTGAAGTTCATTTGCAATGGCAAGAGGCTCTGGTATATCCATCCTCTCTCTCTCTCTCTCTCTCTCTCTCTCTCTCTCTACCTTTTCTCTTCCTCTCTCTCCTTCATTCTATCTCTCATGGAAATAAATAATTAAATTTAAAATAAAATAAACAAAACCAAGCGTTAGCTAGGATGTGGAAAAATTTGTACCCTGTACACAGTTGGTGGGAGCATGTAGTGTAACTGCTTCTTCTGGTCTGGCCATGGCCAGAGCAGGCAGGAGTTAGCATGGCTGCCTTAACCTATTGAAGAACTTGGCCTGTAGTCATGGCAATGAAACAAAGAGAACTATACAAGAGCTAGCTAAATATATGGTATGGCACTATTAACATTCCTTCTTAGAGATGGGGAATGGCGGGTCACAAGACACAAAACCCTCCCCCTGAGATTCCAATCACCACAGCCCCAGGCCTCCTCTGTACTCTTAGAAATTCTAAAGTATCTAATCATAGGTTAGAAAGTTGAGTGCGTGTGGGGGGCGTGGATTTTTCAGGTGGTTCACCTACCTGTGAGTCACCCATGCTCCATACAAGTAACCCCAATAAGCTCATTTATCCACCAAGCCAGACTTGATGGAATCTTTCTTTGGTCTGTCGGTTCCTTCCCTATTTGGGGTGAAGGGATTTTACTTTCACATTTCCCTGGAAAAGACGCAAAACAATATAGAATGGTGCAGCCACTATGGGAAACTAACTTTTTTTTCTTGACAAATTAAAACTAATGGGACATGGTGGCTGAAGTTACATCACTTGGGAAGAGGCTGAAGGAGGAAGATTGGCATGAGTTCAAGGCCAGGTTGGGCGACTTACTTCCAGGCCAGCCTGGGCAACAGTGTCAGACCCTGTCTCAAAAACAACACAACAAAACAAAAATTTAAAAGCAAATCACCACATGACCCAGCTGTTCAACTCTGGGAGCTGAAAGCAGAGTCTCAAAGAAGCATCTGTGTGCCATGTCCTTAGCACTACTCACACCTGAGGAGTGGAAGCAAACCAAGTACCCACCAGAGGATAAACAGGTAAGCAAATGTGCTCTTACACAACAGAATGTTCCTCAGCCTTAAAGAAAAGACACTCTGGCACACACTACAGTGGGTGAACCTTGAGAGTATTATTCTAAGTATAATAAATCAACTTAAAAACAAAACTATGCGAGCGCCTTTTAAACATTTTGTTTGTTTGTTTGTTTTTTGGGTTTTTTTCGAAGTAGGGTTTCACTCTAGCTGAGGCTGACCTGGAATTCACTATGTAGTCTCAGGATAGCCTCAAACTCATGGTGATCCTTCTACCTCTGCCTCCCAAGTGCTGGGATTAAAAGTGTGTGCCACCATGCCCTGCTTGAATATTTTTTTTGAAAGGTTATTATCTTTTTGTTTGTTTTTGAGGTAAGGTGTCCCTGTACCCCAGGCTGACCTGGAACTCACTCTGTAGTGCTAGGCTGGCCTCAAACTCACAGTAATCCTCCTACCGCTATTTCCCAAGTGCTGGGATTAAAGGCATGCACCACCACACCCAGTTTAATATCTATTTTTAAATATTTTATTTATTTATTTATTTATGAGAGAGAGAGAGAGAGGGAAGACAGAGAGACAAACAAAACAGAATGGGTAGCCAGGCGTGGTGATGCACACCTTTAATCCTAGCACTCAGGAGGCAGAGGTAGGAGGATCGCCATGAATTCAAGGCCACCCTGAGACTACATAGTTAATTCCAGGTCCTGGGCCACAGTGAGACCCTACCTCGAAAAAAAAAAGAACAAGAATGGGTGTGCCAGGGCCTCTAGCCACTGCAAAGGAACTCCAGACACCTGTACCATCATGTGTATCTGTCTTACGAGGGGTCTGGAGAATTAAACCTGGGTCCTTAGGCTTCACAGGCAAAAGCCTTAACTACTAAACCATCTCTCCAGCCCCTAATATCTATTTTTTAACCTAGAAATAATCTTGTTGAAAGTGGGTGGCTTTAAATAAGATAGACTGCCTTTCCAAGAGCGGAAAATAAACATCCTAAATTTCAAAAATAAGTAAGCTAGAAATAAAACTGAAAACTGAAGCGGACGGCTAGAACACAGCTCAGTGGTCAAGTGCTTGCCTAGCATGCACAAGGCCCTAGGCTCAATCCCCAGTCCTGCACAGCAACCCAAGCAATACGCAAATAACCATATAGATGCCTCGCACCCACAGCCAGTACTAGCAGCCACTGATGAGCCTTTCCTCAGGAGGGGAAGGATCCCTCCTGGACCGGAATCTGTGGAGTGATGATGCTCATCCAGCCGGCCTCTCTGCCACCAGCCTCTCTTCTGTGTAGCAAGGCGCATGGGTGCCTTCCAGAACTGAGTGACTAAGTGATCATTTGCAAGTACAGGGAGGGGAAGGTGCCCAAACTTTAACGCCCCATGGAGCTGAATCTGCTGACTGTCACTAAAGTTAGAGAGATAAGTAACATACAAACGTTACTTTAAAAAGTTTACTGTCTGGGGGCTGGAGGGACGGCTCAGTGATTGAAGCGCTTGCCTGCAAAGCCTCACAACCCCAGTTCAAATCCCCAGCACCCACTTAAAGCCAGATGCACAGCATGACGCAGGCATCTGGAGTTCTTTTGCAGAAGTTAGAGGCCCTGCTGTGCCCATTCTCTGTCTCTGCTTGCAAATAAATAAAAATAAATAAATAAAAGCCAGGTGTGGTGGCACATGCCTTTAATCCCAGCACTTGGGAGGCAGAGGTAGGTGGATCGCCATGAGTTTGAGGCCACCCTGAGACTACGTAGTGAATTCCAGGTCAGCCTGGGCTAGAGTGAGATCCTACCTCAAAAACCTATATATATATATATATATATATATATTAGAGAGAAAGGGCATGCCAGGGCCTCCAGCCACTGAAAACAAACTCCAGATGCACATGCCACCTTACCATCTGGCTTACATGGGTCCTGGGGAATAGAAATCTGGTCCTTTGGCTTTGCAGGCAAGTGCCTTAACCACTAAGTCATCTCTCCAGCCCAAAATATTTTTTTGAAAGTTTACTGTCAGTCAGGTGTGGTGGCACATACTTTAATCCCAGCACTCGCGAGGCAGAGGTAGGAGGATCACCATGAGTTTGAAGCCACCCTGAGACTACATAATAAATTCCAGGTCAGCCTGGACTAGAATGGGACCATATCTCAGAAAACCAAGGGTGGGGGGCAGAGCAAGGCATGGTGGTGCACACCTTTAATCCCAGCACTCGGGAGACAGAGGTAGGAGTTTCGCTATGAGTTTGAGGCCACCCTGAGACTACATAGTGAATTCCATGTCAGCCTGGACTAGAGTGAGACTCTATCTCGAAAGAAAAGAAAAAAGAAAAAGTTTACTGTATGGGGCTAGAGAGATGGCTCAGTGGTTAAGTGTGCTTCTTTTGCAAGCATGAGGGCTTGAGATGATCACACTAAACAGCATGTAACCCCAGCCCCTCAGGGGAGCAGAGACTGAAGAATCTTCAGAACTCTGAAAGGTCAGGAATTAGTGAAAGGAGATTCCAGCTAAAAACAAGACCAGGTGTAAGAGTGATGGAGTAAGACACCTGACTTTCCACTCCAGCCTATGCAGGTGAGCATACGGGGCTCCACAAGGGTACATTCATGTGCATACACCACCCGCCCTACACCTTACACACACACACACGTACATACACACACACCCAAGTTTACTGGGGCTGGAGAGATGGCTTAGCAGTTATGGTGGTTTGATTCAGGTGGCCCCCATAAACTTAGGTGTTCTGAATGCTTAGGTTCCCAGCTCATGGAGACTTGGGAATTAACACCTCCTGCAGGCAGTGTATTGTTGGGGGTGGGCTTATGGATGTTATAACCAGTTTCCTTTTGTCAATGTTTGGCACACTCTCCTGTTGCTGTGGTCCATCTGATGTTGGCCAGGAGGTGATTTCCACCCTCTGCTCATGTCATTGTTTTCCCCTGCCATCATGGAGTTTCCCCTCAAGTCTGTAAGCCAAAGTGAGCCCCTTTTTCCCATAAGCTGCTCTTGGTCAGGTGATTTCTGCCAGAAATGAGAACCTGACTGCAACAGTAAAGTTGATACCAAGAGTGGGGTTGTTGCTTCTAGTATCATAACTTTGTGGCTTTGGCCTTTTGGAACTCCTTTGCAGGAAGATATGGACAAATTTGAAATCATGGTCTAAGAGATATCTTGTAGTGCTGGAAGTACAGCTTGCTGGACTATTCTGGTCAGAATTGAAAGACCTGAATGTAGTAAGAACTAAGGATTGTGATGTTTGGCTTGTGAGGGTGAGAAAGAGCTTTGCCTGGACTGGGCTAGAAGCAGTTTGTGTGAGAGGCTTGCTGTTATGCCTGTGTCCTGAGAACCTGGTCAGGTTGCATTACATAGAAATGGACTGGTGTGTGCAGAGGGATATGGCACAGAAAAAATGAAATCTTTGGGCTGAAACTTCTGCCCATTCAGCTGCAAATGTATGAATTACAACCATTGAGTTTGGGCCAGTTAACCTGCATTAGGACAATAGAAAGAATGCAGAGTCTTTTGAAGGGGCCTGAGTGCTCAAGGAGTGTCCTGTTCTTCAAAGTCTGCTTTATTCCCCCCTGGATTAACAAACTGGCACACCACCTGGTATTATGGAGTATGAGAAATGCAGGAAAGAAAGGGTCATTGAATTTGCAACATGGTCATGTGTTTTGGAAATGGCCATTGACACTGTGAAGCAGGATTGCCTGCATGGAGCCATGGAAATGGACCATGGGTTACAGTGGAGACCCAGTGGAGATGCTGGGACCACGAAATGGCTGCTAAGGAAAGCTGCTGGCCCCAATGAAGTTTTCCAGGACTGTGAAGAGCCTAGCTGGAGGGGCAGAATTGGAACTCCAGAGACTTGTTGCTGGTTAGAATTATCAGACTTGGAGATTTGTCACTGGCTAGAGTTGTTAGACTTAGAGCTACAGAGTTTGATGTTTGCCCTGTTTAAATCTTGCATTGGCTGAATATTTCTTTGCTATGCCCAGTGCCATCTTTTGCAGTGTGAATGTTTATTCTGTGCCATTATGGGATTTTTTTGTTTATTTGTTTGTTTTGTTTTTGGTATTATGGCTCAGTCAAAAGATCTTGGTCTATGGGAATGTTTGAATATCATTGGGATTGATTAAAAACTATAGAGGCTTTTAAAGTTGAATGAATGCATTGAATTTTACATTATGTATAGTTATCAGTGTATGGGGACCAGGGGCAGCACGTGGTGGTTTGATTCAGATGTCCCCCATAGACTTAGGTGTTCTGAATGCTAGGTTCCCAGCTGATGGTGATTTGGGAATAAACGCCTCCTGGAGGCAGGGTATTATTGGGGGAAGGCTTATGGGTGTTATAGCCAGTTTCCCCTTGCCAGTGTTTGGCACACTCTCCTGTTGCTGTTGTCCACCTGATCTTGGCCAGGAGGTGATGTCCACCCTCTGCTCATGCCATAATCTTCCCCTGCCATCATGGAGTTTCCCCTTGTGTCTATAAGCCAAAATACCCCCCCTTTTTTCCCTACAAGTTGCTCTTGGTCGGGTGTTTTCTGCCAGCAATGCGAACCTGACTGCAACAGTGGTTAAAGCTCTTGCTTGCAAAGCCTAAGGACTGAGGTTTGACTCTCCAGAACCCATGTAAGCCAGAAGCACAAGGAGGGGCACATGTCTGGAGTTTGTTTGCAGTGGCTATAGGCCCTGGTGTGCCCATTCTCTCTCTCTTAAATAAAGAAATAAAGAATATCTATCTATCTATCTATCTATCTATATACATACATACATACATATATTTCAATGAGTTATATGGATGCTGGGTCTATACTACTCCTTGAAACATTGAATTGGTGTGTGCTGCCTCTGTTCACACACATGTGCACACACACAGCTGCAGATTTTATAGTATTTTGGCTGCTAAAGAGGAGAAGAGGACAGAATGGAAATGCCTGGTTAAACGTCTCACGTTCTTGACTTTCTCTTGCGCTCACCTGACAGGTTTCACCATCCTCCATCAGCCAACCTTTGTTCTCTGCTTCTGAAAGTGCCTGGAAGACCTGTGATTACACATCTGTGAAATAAGCAAGCACCAACTGTAAGTGCGTGAGAGCTTTTTACCTCACTTGGAAAAACCTGTTAGAAACAGTTCATAATGGTAAAAACCTAATAAACGCAGAACTCAGACAGAAAAGTTGAGTCTATGTAACAGAATCAGCTGGGGGACCTCCCACACTTGAGATTTTTATGAGCTGGGTGTGGTGATGAACATTGAGGAGGCTGAGGTAGGAAGGTCACCAGTTTGAAGCTAGCCTGGGCCTACATATTCAGATCCTGCCTCAAAAAACTAAAAATAAAAACAAGGTCTGGACAGATGGTTTGACCATTAAGGCGTTTGCCTGCAAAGCCAAAGGACCTTGGTTCGATTCCCCAGGGCCCATGTAAGCCAGATGCACAAGGTGGCGCATGTGCCTAGAGTTCATTTGCAGTGGCTGGTGGCCCTGGCGCTCTCTCTCTCTCTCTCTCTCTCTCTCTCTCTCTCTGTCTGCCTCTTTCCCTCTCTCAAATAAATAAAAAATTTTTTAAAAGAATCTAGATTCTTAAAAAAATAAATAAAAACAAAAAAAGATTATAACTGGATCAGACTCTCTCCCCTCTTCAGTTGCATATCTTGTGGACCAAATCCCTTCTCTAATTGTGGTTCCTTCTCAGCAGCCTTCTATACCGTAGCCATCTGCCCTCTGGACTTGACCCCTCCTTATCTTTTCTTCAACTCTGTGGTTTGGATTCAGAGTCAAAGCGGAGCCCTTTCACATTGAGCAGTTGTGAAGTTAGTCGTGTTTGGCTACATCTGAGGGGGGGGGGGCGGGGTGAGGAGGAAACTGCGAAGAATCACATCATGGTGCAGGAAACAATTCCAAGTGGCAGGACCACACCCATCACAGAGTAGCTCTCTAGCCCTGCACCCCACCCGGACCCTCTCCATCACGCAGGGTCCAGGTTTCTCTCTCTCCAGAGTGGGCATCACTTCCCTATGCCTTACCCAGCACTCACTGACTATGAATCCCTCTTCTCAGCTAATCAGTTACAGATTTCTCTTGGGGAACCCCCCACCCTTAGACCTTCTCTCAAATAACCTGAGCAAGGCTGGCTCCACACTGTTCCCCTGTGGCCAAGAAGTGGATCAGCCTAGGCCACCTGGAGAATTCCAGCTCTTGGCTACTTTGCTGTTCAGAGAGAGGCTATGGGGATCCTTGGAGAACTGATGGAGGCCATATTGCTAGGGGACATCTGTGTCATCACATGTGCAAAGCCTTCTCAAGAACAAATCACGACTACCAGGCATGGTGACACACTCCTGCAATCCCCACAGCTGGGAGACTAAGACAAGAGGATTGCTACAATCTAGAGGCCATCCTGGGCCTCCTGCTGCTACAAAGAGAGACTCTTTCTGGAAACAAAACAAAACAAAAAAACAGTAAAACAGTGAGTCACAATAAAGGAAAACATAAAAAATTTAGGAATAGAGAGAAAGAGCCAGTATGGTGTTTATGCCTATAGACCCAGAATGCAGAACACCAGAGGCTGAGATTTACTTAAATCCAAGAGTTCAAGACCAGCCTGGGGATGTGGGGATATGACTAGCATGTGTAAAGCCCTAGGTTCAATCCACAGAACCATAAAAAAAATAATAATAATTGAACATGTTCCTTTTGCAGGCTGCTAAGTAAAACCCTGTCTTAAAAGCAGAAAAAAAAAAAAAAAAAAAAAAGCCAGGTGTGGTGGTGCACGCCATTAATCCCAGCACTCAGAGGCAGAGGTAGGAGGATCGCCATGAATTCGAGGCCACCCTGAGATTACAGAGTGAATTCTAGGTCAGCCTGGGCTAGAGTGAGACCCTACCTCGAAAAACCAAAGCGGGGGGGGGGGGAGAAAAAGAGAACTCAAATAAGGATGACAAAGTATCTGAATTCAAACATATATAACTAGGTACCCAGGGCTGCTTTTTTCCTTCAGTAAGATTGAGTTAATTTCTTTGAAATTTGTGATTGTGAGAGCCCTAAGCAATACTTTCTTCCTTCCTCCTCCATTCAGAAACGGAAACCCAGTTCCTCTCTTTGCTTCGTATAAGCAGTACCTAGTCCCCTGAGCTGGGCATCTCCTGACATTTGTGTCCTCTTGTCATTCCAAAGTATTTCCACAAAGTCAGCTTTATTCGATGGCATGCATTGGCGACAACTATTAAGATACTCTTTTTTACTGTCACAAAAAAATATTTACATAATTGAGACTATACTATAGAGAGTATGGGTAACCAAGCCCTCCTCCTGCTGCTGCAAATGAATGTCAGGCCTATGCACCACTTCATGCATCTGGCTTTATGTAGTACTAGAGAATCAGACCCGGGCGGTCAGGCTTTGCAATCAAGCATCTTTAACCTCTAAGCCATCTCTCCGGCTCTAGATACTATTTTTTATCCTGCTTTTGTTTTTCAAATATTTACTTAGGAACCATTTACCAGGGCCAACCTGAGCTATAGAGTGAGTTCCAGATCAACCTCGGCTAGAGTGAGACCCTGCTTAAAAAAAAAAAATGCTAGGCATATAGGAAGTTATTAATATTGTATATAGAGAGTTTTTGTTGTTGTTGTTTTGTTTTTTAGGTAGGGCCTCATTCTAGCCCAGGCTGATCTGGCACTCACTCTGTAGTCCCAGGTTGATCTCATACTCACAGTGATCCTCCTACCTCCGCTTCCTGAGTGCTGGGATTAATCTGTACCATTAGAAAATCTATAGGGCTGGAGAGATGGCTTAGCAGTTAAGGCACTTGCCTGCAAAGCCTAAGGACCCAGATTCAATTTCCCAGAAGCCACATAAGCCAGATGCACGTGGTGGTGGATGCGTTTGGAGTTCATTTGCAGTGGCTAGATAGCTTCTGTATCTGGGGGATTGAACCTGGGTCCTTTGGCTTTGTAGGCAAGTGCCTTAATCGCTAAGCCATCTCTCCAGCCCAATGTTTATTCTCTTTTTAAAATTTAAATATGTTTTAAAATATTTTATTTTCTTAACAGGGGTAGTCATGAGCCCTAGGGGTGTAACGTCTGCTGATGTCTGGGTAAATGTATATACTATGCTTATCAAACTGCCCAGTAAGCACTTCTCTTAATATTCATACCCTTATATTAATGCTACTCTCACTTTGGGTAGAGAATCTTCTCTTTTCAGATGGCAGTGACCTTGGGACGACTCAGAAGCTATCATGGTGCCGGAAAGAAGTGACTGGAGTACTGAGTAACATCTCGATCACACCTTCCAAGGCTCAGGGTCTAATGCGGAAGAGGTGGCTGAAAGAATGTAAGAGCCAAAGGAAGGGTAGGACTCCTTACAACGTCCTCCCTCCACACATAAAATGGCCTGGATATCCATGACCTCATAGTGCCTGACACTACCTACACAAGACCATCATAAGACGAGGAAAAGATCATGACATCAAAATAAAAGAGAGAGTGATTGAGATGGGGAGGGAATATGATGGAGAATGGAATTTCAAAGGGGAAAGTGGGGGAGGGAGAGTATTACCATGGGATATTTTTTATAATTATGGAAGATGTTAATAAAAATTGAGAAAAAAAGAAAGAAAACAAAAAAATAAAAATAAATAAATAAATAAATAAAAATATTTTATCTTCTTGTCATTTTTAAAAGATATTTATTTATTTATTTATTTATTTAATTTATTTGAGACAGAGAGAGGGAGAGATAGAGAGAATGAGAATTGGTGCACCAGGGCCTCTAGCCACTGTGAATGTCTCCAGACGCATGTGCCACCATGTGCATCTGGTTTACGTGGGACCTGGAGAATCAAACCTGGGTCCTTAGGCTTTGCAGGCATGTGCCTTAACCGCTAAGCCATCTCTCCCATCCTAAATATTTTTATTTATTTATTTGCAAACAGAGAGAAAGAGACAGACAGACAGAATGAGGGCAACAGGGCCTCTAGCTACTACAAATTAACTCCAGTTGCATGCGCCACTTTGTGCATTTGGCTTCATGTAGGTACTGGGGAATCAAACCTGGATCCTTTGGTTTTGCTCACAAGTGCCCTAACCACTAAGCAATCTCTCCAGTCCCCCAATATTTATTCTTTTTAATTAGCATAGAATGTATAATCATACAGATAGTTTTGAAGAGAGTATTTTATTATTGAACATCTATTTCAATTCCAGGTTTTATGAATAATGGTAATCACATACTGTTGCCTAAATGTCTCATAATATATTTCCTTAGGACATATTCTCAGACATAGAATTCCTGGGGAATTTCACATTTCATCATAAAAACGCAGAAACAGATTTACCAGTCCTTACTGTAATAGACTGTGTGTCCTCGCTAATCCCACTGGACTCAAGCTGGGAAAGATCTGGCCTGTCAAGACTTCAGGTAGCAGAGAGGACTCATGCTCCCCTACGTCCCCTCCAAGTGCCCCTCCTTAGCCACCCCAAAGGCATTCAGACTAACCAACCACTGCCCCACTCTACCCCGCAGGGCCCATTGACCCCAAAGACCTCCAGGGGCTATATCATATATGCACAGCTGCTTGCAGGGACTGTCTGAAAAGAAAGCTTTCAGGACAAGCTGAAAGGGGGAGATGGGAAGATGGGAAAGCCAGGACTAATCACGGCCAAGTTTTCTTTCCAAAGCTCTTCTCTTGTTTACTTTTCTTTATCTTCCTTAATGAGCATGTGCAGCCGGGCGGTGGTGGTGCACGCCTTTAATCCCAGCACTCGGGAGGCAGAGGTAGGAGGATCGCCATTGTGAGTTCGAGGCCACCCTGAGACTCCATAGTGAAGTCCAGGTCAGCCTGGGGCTAGAGTAAGACCCTACCTTGAAAAACCAAAATAAATAAATACATAAATTTTTTAAAAAGCATGTGCAATTTATAATGGGAAACATTAACTTCCTGGGAAAAGCAACAACAACACAACACGTTTCTCAGGTTTGGTGTGTGCAGCTAGGATTATCGGGCCCCTGGGAAAAGCAGCTGGAAGTTATCTGGCCTGGTGATGCTGCCTGCAAATCACTGGCTGACTCAGAGAAATGCATCTGCACCTTAGTCACTGAGAGAAAGGTGTATTCCTTCTGGGGACATTGCCAAGGGCAACTGATGACTGTCCTCCAGTCCTGGAAGAAGGTTTCAAGCTGCAAACAAGCCTGAATCTAAGACCCGTCACTGGGGCCCACTGGCCAGCAGACACGTTTTTGAGTCACTGCCAGAACTTCTTAGCAGGCAGAAGAGCTCAAAGATGAACCCAGCTACTCCAGTAGTGTGACTTCTCCATCACAGGAAGTGTCAGTACATGCTTGAGGCCTCCTGTCCTGGAGGGAACAGAGGATTCACGTGCAAGGCAGGAGTTCTCAATCTGTTTGAGCCCAGGACTTCTCTGCACTACTAAATATTATGACACACCTCAAAGAACATTGTTAATGTGAGCTCTGTTGATCAGTACTCACCATTTCAGAGGTTAAAACCAATAAAGGCACTTGCGTGCAAATCCTGACAGCCTAGGTTCGATTCCCCAGTACCCACAAAAAATCAGAGGTACAAAGTGGTGCATGCTTCTGGAGTTCCTTTGCAATGGCAGAAGGTTCTGGAGCACCCATAACTCATTCTCTGTCTTCCTGTTCCTCTCCTCCTCCTCCTCCTCCTCCTCTTCTTCTTCTTCTTCTTTTTCTTCTTTTTCTCCTTCTTCTCCTCCTCCTCCTCCTTCTTCTTCTTTTTTCAAGGTAGGGTCTCACTCTAGCCCAGGCTGACCTGGAATTCACTATGTGATCTCAGGTCTCAGGGTGGCCTCGATCTCACAGCAATCCTCCTACCTCTGCTTCCCAAGTGCTAGGATTAAAGGCATGTGCCACCAGGCCTGGCCTCTTCTTTTTTTTAAGGCCAAAAATCTTTTCAGGGGCTGGAGAGATGGATTAGCGGTTAAGTGCTTGCCTGTGAAGCCTAAGGACCGCGGTTCAAGGCTTGACTCCCCAAGACCCACGTTAGCCAGATGCACAAGGGGCACACGCGTCTGGAGTTCATTTACAGTGGCTGGAAGCCCTGGAGCGCCCATTCTCTCTCTCTCCCTCTTTCTCTGTCTGTCACTCAAATAAAAGTAAACAAAAAATTTAAAAAAACCTTTTCAATATTCCTTACTTTATTTTGAAAAACTCTTACTACATCCTTTGTCAGTTAACAGGAGTGAAATATTTTTGTGAAACATAACTAAAGTTTCTTTTTTGGATAACTATACTTTCTTTTTTTTTTTTTTTTTAGTTTTTCGAGGTAAGGTCTCACTCTAGTCCAGGCTGACCTGGAATTCACTACATAGTCTCAGGGTGGCCTTGGACTCATGGCGATCCTCTTACCTCTGCCTCCCAAGTGCTGGGATTAAAGGTGTGCGCCACCACGCCCAGCTTTGGATAACATATTTTCTAAAACAAAAAATTAGTAAAAAGAGTTTCATTTTGTAGCCTCTTTCCTATCCGGATTATTAGAGTACAGCTAGATCCCTACATTTCCTTTTACATTGGGACTGTTGCAATATTTATTGTTTGAGCGAAAGTCTAATTTTAAAAAATTGGGGGTTTGCAGACACAAAATGGCCTGGATATCCATGACCTCACAGTGCCTGACACACCTACACAAGACCATCATAATAGGAGGAAAAGATCATGACATCAAAATAAAAGAGAGACTTGCCGAGCGTGGTGGCGCACGCCTTTAATCCCAGCACTTGGGAGGCAGAGGTAGGAGGATTGCCGTGAGTTCGAGGCCACCCTGATACTCCATAGTGAATTCCAGGTCAGCCTGAGCTAGAGTGAGACCCTACCTTGAAAAAACAAAAAACAAAAAACAAAAAAAACCAAAACAAACAAACAAAAAAAACCAAAAAGAGAGACTGATTGAGATGGGGAGGGGATATGATGGAGATTGGAGTTTCAAAGGGGAAAGTGGGGGGAGGTAAGGGTATTACCATTGGATTTTTTTTTTTCATTGAAAGAAATGTATTCTTTTACTTCCTGTGTAACAAACTATTTTTCTTCTTTTTTTCTCAATTTTTATTAAAATTTTCCATGATTATAAAAAATACCCCATGGTAATACTCTCCCTCCCCCCACTTTCCCCTTTGAAATTCCATTCTCCATCATATCCCCTCCCCATCTCAATCACTCTCTCTTTTATTTTGGTGTCATGATCTTTCCTCCTCTTATAATGGTCTTGTGTAGGTAGTGTCAGGCACTATGAGGTCATGGATATCCAGGCCATTTTATGTGTGGAGGGAGGACGTTGTAAGGAGTCCTACCCTTCCTTTGGCTCTTACATTCTTTCTGCCACCTCTTCCCCATTAGACCCTGAGCCTTGGAAAGTGTGATCGAGATGTTACTCAGTACTCCAGTCACTTCTTTCCAGCACCATGATACCTTCTGAGTCGTCCCAAGGTCACTGCCATCTGAAAAGAGAAGATTCTGTACCAAAAGTGAGAGTAGCGTTAATATAAGGGTATGAATATTAAGAGAACTGATTACTGGGCAGTTTGATAAACATAGTATATACATTTTTCCAGACATCAGCAGATGTTACACCCCTAGGGCTCATGACAACCCCTGTTGTAAGTTTTCAGTATCAGGGATGTATTCCCCCCATGAAGCGGGCCTCTGGTCCAATTGGAGGGCAGTTGGTTTCCACCATGATAGACGTGCCACTATTGCACCCGTTGGCTCATTTGGCCTGGCTGGCCAATTATAAGGCTTGCAGTGTCCACTGTTGAGTATCTTCACTGGTGGTCTCTCTTTCTCCCATTGAACTACATGTAGAATGGCTTCTTCCAGATTTCTCTCAGCTGGTCTACATGGAGGAGGTTATCAGCTCAGTTCCAGCAGGATTTCTCAGTGGCCTTGCAGCCCAAGTATGTGGGGTCTTCAGCAATAGGATATTTTTTATAATCATGGAAGTTGTTAATAAAAAAATCTGAAAAGAAAAAAAGATTGGGGGTTTGGAGAGATGTCTTAGCCATTAAGGTATTTGCTGGCAAAGCCAAAGGACCCAGGTTCAATTCCCCAGTACCCACATAAAGCCAGATACACATGGTAGCACATGCATCTGGAGTTTGTTTACCATGGCTACAGTCCCTGGAGTGCCCATTCTCTGTCTCTCTCTATATATCTGCCTCTTTCTCTCTCTTATATGAATAAATAAATAAGTATTTTTTTAAAAAAAAATTAGGTTAGGGAGATGGCTCACTGCATAAGTGCTTGCCCCTTCAGCCTGAGTATTCAGGTTTGATCCTCGAACCCCGAGTAAAATGGTGGAAGCATAGTGGGTGTCTTTAGCCCAGCACCGTGCCTCAAGACAGGAAGCAGAGAGAAGAGAATTTCCTGGAAGCTCTCGGCTAGCGCAGCAGACAGAACAGCAGCAATCCAAAGAAAGCCTTCCTCAAATGAGGTGAGATAGCAAGGACAGACTCAAAAGCTGTCCTCAGGCTGGAGAGACAGCTTAGCAGTTAAGGCGCTTGCCTGCAAAGCCAAAGGACCCAGGTTCTATTCCCCATGACCCATGTAAACCAGATGCACAAGGCAGCACATGCATCTGGAGTTCGTTTGCAGAGGCTGGAGGACCTGGTGCGTCCATTCTCATTCTCTCTCTCTTGCTCTCTCTGCCTCTTTCTCTCTCTAAAAATAAATAAAAATAAAATAAAATAAAAACTTTAAAAATCTGAAGTCAAAACTGCACTTAATATATCTAAGCTATTGAACATCTAGTTAGCTTTCCCCCCTTGAATATGCTCAGAACTCTTTTTTTTTTTTTTTTTTTTTTTTTTTTTTTTTTTTTCCCGAGGTAGGGTTTCACTCTAGCTCAGGCTGACCTGGAATTAACTATGTTGTCTCAGGGTGGCCTCAAACTCACAGTGATCCTCCTACGTTTGCCTCCCAAGCACTGGGATTAAAGGCATGCGCCACCACACCCAGCTCTTTTTAACTTTTTATTGACAACTTCCATATACAATATACCATGATCATAATCCCATTCCACCACTCTCCCCATAAGTACCCTCTCCACTGAATTCCTTCTTTTCCTTTCTTCTCTTCTTTTTTTTTTTTTTTTTTTTTTTTTTGTTTGTTTGTTTGTTTTGTTGAGGTAGGGTCTCTTTCTAGCCCAGGCTTACCTGGAATTCACTATGTCATCTCAGGGTGACCTTGAACCCATGGCAATCCTCCTACCTCTGCTTCCCAAGTGCTGGGATTAAAGACGTGTGCCACCACACCTGGCACTTCTCTTCAATTTTGATGTCATCATTTCCCCTTCTATTATGCAGGTCTTATGTAGGTAACAAAAGCCACTATGAGGGCATAAACACCACGGCCCCACTGTGTCTAGAAGACAGTATTGCAAAGCACTCCTCCCCTCCTTTGGGGTCTTACATTCCTTCTGCCACCTCTTCTGCAATGGTCCCTGAGGTTCAGAACTCTTATACCAGCTATAGCTGGGCATCAAACTCGGTCTATTTCATAATAAAATGTTAAATATCTCATGTAATTTGCTGAATACTCACACCCCAAAACACTGGTAACACAGTTCAGTATGGAATGTCAGGTTTACCACATGTTTTCATGGTGGGCTGGGAGCTGTGTCTTTCTGGGGCTATTTACTATACCACACGTGGCTACCTAGGAAAAGATCAAAACTCAAAATTTGAAGTGTGTTTCTTTCCTAAGTTTATTGCTGTCAATACACACTGAACGCAAATTTGATTTAGAGCACCAGCTTCCTGCCTGTCTCCTGAGTGCTGGGGTTACAGGCATGAGCCATTATGTCCAATATCATAAGGTAGCTCTGTTTTTAATTCTTCTTAAGGAACTGCATTCTTTTCTTTTTTTTTTTTATTTTTCGGGGTAGGGTCTCACTCTAGCTCAGGCTGACCTGGAATTCACTATGGAGTCTCAGGGTGGCCTCGAACTCACGGCGATCCTCCTATCTCTGCCTCCTGAGTGCTGGGATTAAAGGCATGCGCCACCATGCCCAGCTCATTCTTTTTTTTTTTTTATATATGTGTAATATGTGTGATGTGTAGTTCTGATCCTCCACATTCTGAGTGCTGGAATTGCAGGCATGTTTCACTACAACTTCCATTAGCTGTGGGAAAAAAAATCAAACCATTGTATGTTAGGGATGATCAAACCATTGTATGTTATTTAATTTTGGTGGGTTTTTTAATTATTTATTTTGAATACAACAAGTTTGTTTAGAACACTATAGAGAGAGCTGCAGGTCCAAGGCAACTTCTAGGAGTATTCTTACTGCCTGCCATACAACAGAACCAACAAGCTGTCTTTGTTCTTACTTGAACCCTAATTTTCCAGTGCTTTGCCTATGGCCCTGCAGTCAGTATGTAGCAGAGAAATCTGATGCTAACCCCTCCCTCCCAGTTAACTGGGGCTTGCAGAGCTGAGACTCCCCAGTACTGGCCCAGGTCCCTTCCTGCACTTGGATCGGATACAGCGATGTGGTTGGATGACCATATGTTTCCACATATGTTTCCAAAATTTTGCAAAGGTAGAATCATTCCATCACAATCAAGACTGCTTTTTGTTCCCACTGCAACAATCCTTCATGTAGGATAACAGTGGAATGACTACAGATGGGGCCCTGCTTAAGGGAAGTTGAGTTGAAAAGACCTTTAGTTTTTGATTGAATTTAAGGTAAATGTTATAGACATACATATAGATGTAGATGATATATAGATACAGATATAGACTTTGTCATTATTATTGTTATTAATTTTTTTTTTTTTTTGGTTTTTCAGGCTGACCTGGAATTAACTATGTAGTCTCAGGATGGCCTCAAATTCATGGTGATCCTCCTTCCTCTGCCTCCCAAGTGCTGGGATTAAAGGTGTGCGCCACCATGCCCAGCTCATTGTTGTTATTATTATTGTTGTTATTATTATTATCATTATTATTTGCTCACTCTGTAGCCCAGGCTATTCTGGAAATCATCTTGAACCCACAGTGATCCTCTTGCCTCAGCCTCCCTAATGCTGGGATGACAGGCATGGACACTCTGCCTGGCTGAGGTTGATCTATCCACATGGCTCACAATCACCGTCACGTATAGTTATTACTGGCCACTCCAGCATGGGAACCACATCTCGGAGTGTTCTGACTGCCCAGCATACCAGGAGAAGCAGCACTGTGGTTTGACGGTGCACAGCCATCCTTCCTCACTGAGTGAATGCATCCCATTGTGCCTTGCACCACAAGCACGTGGGCACTGGAGGAGAGTCAAAGGTTGATGACAATGGAGCCTTAAGTCAGACTCTGGAAAATTCTTCTACTTCTTCCAATCATGTGCAAAATTACAATGGGAGGATTTGGTACTCACTGGCAGCTAGTGGAAGTAGAAACTTTCTTATATCAGAGGTATACTCAATAATGAGGCATTCTCCTTTTATGTCTTTTTCCTGTCTGCCTTGAGACAGTTTTTGGAGGCATTTTTCATAACAAGCAAAAAGGGAGCCAATTGTATTTGAAAATCCTGAAAACCCAATTAAAGTATAGTACTAAGCTAGGTGTGGTGGCTCATGCCTGTAATTTGAGCCCTCAGGAAGCTGAGACAAATTGCCACTAGTTTAATGTCAACCTGAGCTACATAGTGTGAGCCTGTCCCAAAAACAAAACACAAAACAAAAGATAGTCTTTAGAAGAAATCTCTCTTTTTTATTATATCTGTTTGTGTGGGGATTTCATCCTGAAATTCTTTTTGGCCCCACAGTTAAGAATTCCAGATTCCCCCTACCCCACCCCCCAAAAAACTGGGCATGGTGGTGCCCGCCTTTAATCCCAGCACTTGGGAGGCAGAGGTAGGAGGATCACTGTGAGTTTGAGGCCACCCTGAGACTACATGGTGAATTCCAGGTCAGCCTCAGCTAGAGTGAGACACTATCTTGAAGAAAAAAAAAAGAGTGTTAAATACTTGGTCTCCAACTGCTAACCATTTGGGAAAGTTGTGGAGTCTTTGGAGGTGAAGCCTTGCTACAGGAGGTATGTCGTGGGGGTGGGCTTTGAGGTTTGTAAGCTGAAATAACCTCTTTTCTCCCATAAGCTGCTTCTGGTTGGGCGTTTTTTTCCAACAATGAGAAGGTAAGTGCTACAAGCACTGAACAATTTTCCTAGGCCCAAACGTTTTTTTTTTGTTTGTTTGTTTTTTGTTTTTTGAGCTGGGTCTCATGTAACCTAGGCTGGCCTCAAACTCTATGTAGCCAAAGAAGATCTCAACTTCTGATCTTTCTGCCTTCATCTGAATGCTGGGAGTTCAGGCCTGAACTACCACATCTGGTTTGTGCGGTACTGAGAATCAAACCCAGGGCACTGCGCATGCTAGACAAGCATTTTACCCACTGAGCTTCACAACCCCAAACTTCTTCCTTTCTTACAAAGGAAAGATCCTAGCGAGACAGCAGGGACCACCCAAAAGAAAGATAAAACAGGGCTGGAGAAATGGCTTAGCAGTAAGGCACTTGCCTGCGAAGCCTAAGGAGCCAGGTTTGACTCTCCAGAACCCACGTAAGCCATACATAGATGGTGGCACATTTGTCTGGAGTTCGTATGCAGTGGTTGGAGGCCCTGGCTCACCTATTCTCTCTCTGTCTCTCTTTTTCTCTCTCAAATAAATAAATAATGAAAATAAAATATTAATTAAAAAAAAGATAAAGCATGTTGGGAAAGATCTGCCTGGCAGGGACACCTGGTTTGCATGTTCACAGTAAAGCCAGAGCACACAGAGCTCCAGAGTTAAAAATGCAACAGCTGCAAATGCGTCCTGTTAGCACAGCCTCCTGCAAACTTGCATTACTCTGTTAGTTAAAGCTGACCAATAAGATGCCTGCAATTGCGGCGAGCCCCCCCGACCAGCGGGAAAAGAACAATCACCACACGAGGATCCTTCTTGATCACACTTTATTGGAGAGCTTCTTGGTTAACAGGGAGAGCGGATGGAGAAGGACGCGGGGGCGGGATGTGCAGCTACTTTTATAGGGGGATGGGCAATGAGGCACCTACTGATTGGCTGCTTACCCGCTTGTCACCACCAGGCGCCACGGGATAGGCTCAGGACAGGTTGCGTCAAGCGCATGCGCGTACCTTGAATACGGTTGGCGCGAAAGCACTGTCGTAAAGAAGCTGAACGCCACGAGGTTAGCGCCATCTTGTAAAGGCGGATTACATGTGGTTTCCTGCAGTGCCAGCGCCATCTAGTGGTGGGGACTAGATGTGGCTCCCTGCAGTTCCCCCTTTCTATTATAAAGCGCAGCAGGTGAAGGTAGAGGTTTGATCTCTGATAAACAAAAGGACATTGTGAAGACCCCAGGCCAGGTGGCCAGCCAGGCTGGTGCCTCACCCGTCCGGTACCTTTTCTCAGAGATGGGATGTCGGTACCAACCCATATGCAATCAAACATGCCCTCCATGAGGCTGCTAAGAGCATACCTCATGTGCAGTACTTTGTCTCGCAGCCTGAGCGCCAATGAATGTCGTGTTCCCAACACCAACCCTCTGCTCCTCCTTGTATAATGAGCACCTCAGGCCCTAAGGGGGCAGGGGCCAGGGAAAAACTAGGTGTTTTTCAGGGCCGACAGCCAAATCTGGGGGGAGGATCCACACTCCAAAGCGGCAAGTGCTTGAGAAATAACTACCTTGTCCCGCCTGGTCTGGGCTTGCAGGCGACAAATCAACCAGAGGCACAGCGCACAGCCCCCAAGGCAGCAAACTGCAAACATCCCTACCCCTACCCACTCCTTGAAGAAGGAAAAGGCAGAGGAAAGCCAAGAGGTAAAACCCTCAGCCAGGCTAAGGTCCACTCGTGTGGAATTGATCATAACAATAGCTTGTCTTAGTTCTTCCAATTCCGCATCAAAATCTAGGGACCAATTCCCTGCCAAGTACAAGGACAGTTGCTTTGACAGATTTGCTGCCCTTGTAAAGTTTTCATATTGAACACTAGTGATACATAAGGCATTAAGTTTCCATTCACATCCCAACTGAGCGATTTGCCAAAGAACATCAATTTGCTCCTGAACTAGGTCCACCCTTTGATTTAGGATCATAATGCCACCTTTGAGTTGGGAATTTAAATTTGATTGTGTGTCTAAGGCGGCAGCTGTGGAAGAAGCCAAGGTATTTAAGGTAGAGGCGGTTTGAATGGAAGAAGCCATGGCTACACCAGCGGCTGTAGCTGCGGCAGCAGCAGCCGCCACCGCAGCAATAACAGCGGCCGTAATTCCAAAATCTCTCTTATGCCTGAACAAAGACAATGTACTAGGAGCCTCTACAGGCACGGGGACCCAACGGGGGACCCTAAGTACCATGGCTCTGTGATAGAGTGTTGCGTCCCAACATTGGGACAAATAACAAGAAGCATTAGAACAATTGCTGAAAGAAAAGTTACTAAGGACAAACATGAATGGTGGATGGACACACACCGGGGTGGGGGCATAAGAGGCATTTTTTCCTAGGTATTTTCCTATCCGGGTGACACCCCCGAGCACTCTCTCATATCTCCATTCAAGGAATTCGCTCAGGAATAGTAGCTCATGGATTACTCCAGACACATTATTACGGGCAACTGTCCCCCCCCGTAATAAAACAAAGGGTGTCATATCTGTGCAGCTACCATTAACCCCACACAGAACCCACTTTGAAAATGGGTTCATAGTACTATCCTGTAGAAATGGTCCCTCCGTCCACGACAACTGTAAAGGAAAAGGCCCTTTCATATTCGGGGAATAAGTAAAGGTCCGTCCCACATCTGCCCAGCCCACAGTACTGGACTGGCATTCCGTCCATGGCCAAAGGTCCCCTTCATAAGTTCCCATACAGTGAGGTGCCAGGCGTGGTTGAGGCAGAGTCACAGTACCTCTCTGGCCACGAAAAAAGGTACCATTGAGCCATATCACCTCTTCTGAGAAGGGGTAACTATAAGCTTTGTGGGACGAATTCCGAAAGGTAGATTCTGGGCCCCATCTCCTGTTCCCCCTAAACCAAGCAAATGCCTGCATCTCCAGTTGTATACAAGAGTCACGTTCACGGGCGAGAGTAAAGCAGAGACTTCCACTTTCCTCGAAGTGTCGAGCCTCCCCCAGGGGGGCAAGGGTCAGGTCTTTAACAACCGTAGGGAGATTGAGACCTTGCTGAGTGGTGAAGAACCGAGGAAGGACTCTCGCCGTGTGGCGAACGGGCAGGGGCTTGGGGAAAACAGACAGGATGCCCCAGCGCAATTCTCCTCTACTAGTCTCCAGGCACATAAGGATCAGCATCCACAGGATCTTTGGCACTCGTACTTGGATGGCCATCCTCGTCCCCTGGACTCTCCTCTGGAGTTGATGTCAGCGTCTTGACTAGCCGGGCCGGGACCCAATGTGGCGATTCCTGGTCCTGTGGAAAGACACAAACAGCTCCCCTGGATCTTACCAAAGCAGGATCCGGTCCCTTCCATTTATTATCCAACACATCCTTCCACATGACCAGTTCCGGATGTGCTTGTGCCCCCTGGTGGCAATGTCTGTCTGCTGCAGACCTATCATGAACATCCAAAACTAAAAAATTAAGGGTATAGAGTGCTAGAGAGACTCTCTCCTTGGGGGTTGCATTCTCCGCTATCCCCCTTCGTTGTTTAAAAAGGATAGCTTTTAAACTTTTATTTGCTCTCTCCACAATACCTTGGCCTTGTGGGTTGTAAGGTAGGCCAGTAGTGTGGGCAACCTGCATCTGGGCACAGAAGGCACGAAAGCCAGAGGAAGCATAAGCAGGGCCATTGTCAGTCTTTAGGCGTCGCGGTTTTCCCCAAGACGCCCAGGCTTCCAAACAATGAGTTTTTACATGAGTAACCTTTTCCCCTGCAAGAGGAGAAGCATGTATGATTCCTGAGCAAGTATCCACCGAGACGTGCAGGTATTTAAGCTTGCCAAATTCCAAGACATGAGTAACATCCATCTGCCAAAGATCACCAGGTCTTAGGCCCCGTGGGTTCACACCCACATGTGGAGAAGGCAGGAAAGTGACACAGGATTGACAAGCCTTAACAATATCACGTGCCTCGGACCTAGAAATGGCAAAGGTCTTTCTTAAGGTGTTAGCAGGAACATGATACAGTCTATGGAACTCGGTGGCCATATCTTTAGGACTACTCATGGCTAACATGGTCATCCGCGTGGCTTTGTCTACCAAGTCATTTGCTTGAGATATAGGTCCTGGTAGCAAGGAGTGAGCACGAACATGGGTAACATAGAAGGGGGAGGAGCGTTGCCAAATGAGAGATTGAATTTGAGAAAGAATGTTTGAGACAGGACTAGCAGAACGAATAGAAGCAGCAATTTCCAGTCCAACAACTGCATTAGCCACATACTGTGAGTCTGTGAACAAATTAAAGGGACTACCAAAAGTCTGAAACACCTCCAAGACAATCATGCATTCCACAATTTGGGGAGAGTCAGGCCTATAGAACTTCACCACAGGTTCTGAGCCCTGAACCATATAAGCTCCGCGACCTGTTTTTGAGCCATCAGTGAAAATGGCAGGGGCTGAGGGCAAAGGGCCCTTTGATGTGACCCGGGGAAAATAGACTAAATTTTTTTCCACGAAGGACAGAATGGGGCTTTTTGGGTAATGGTTATCTATAGGATTTGGAAAAGCACACATAAGAATGCTCCATTCATCAACCGTACCGGATAGAGTCTCTACTTGTTCCTTAGTATAGGGGATGATAAGCTTATCAGGCAACTTTGCAAAATGAGTTAGGCACAATTTCAAACCCAAACAAGCCTGTTGGGCAACCAATTGTGGGAAGTACTGCAGGGTACGAGCTCCCAAGGAATGTCCATGAATCCACAAAAGAGGGCCGTCCTGCCATAACACTCCCGTGGGGACATCCCTTGTTTTTAGAATACAAAGAAGAAGTGGACTAGAAGGGTCAAAGCGTTTAAGCTGTGCCTTCATAAGGGCCTTTTCTATTTTGCTTAAGGCTTGACGAGCTGGCTCAGTGAGCACACGAGGAGAGGTAATCTCAGGATCACCCTCCAAAATGGAAAACAATGGTAACAAATCTGCACGGGGGACATGGAGAAAACCTCGCAACCAATTAATGTCCCCCAAAAGTTTTTGAAAATCATTTAATGTATGCAAGTGGGAGGTACGGATGCAAATTTTTTGAGGTTTCACAGACTGAAGGCCAATGACGGACCCAAGGAAATTTACTGAATCCGTTTGCTGGACCTTCTCTGGGGCAATAAAAAGACCCTTATGTTCCAACGCCTTGACGACCTCCTGAAAGGAGACATGCAAAACATCTAAGGTGGGGGCTGTGAGTAGGATATCATCCATATAGTGGATCATACGTAAAGAGGGGAACTGTTGTCTTACTACAAATAACACTGAGTCTACATAAAGCTGGCACATAGTGGGACTGTTGGACATCCCTTGTGGCAACACACGCCACTGAAAGCGGGCATCAGGCTTCTCATGATTTACAGCTGGTAATGTGAAAGCAAAACGCTCTCTGTCCTGAGGGCAAAGGGGTATGGAGAAAAAACAGTCTTTAATATCTAAAACCATCACTGGCCATTCCCTGGGGAGAGCAGAAAGCGCTGGCAGGCCCCTCTGAACTGGGCCCAGGACCTGCATTTGAGCATTGACAGCCCTCAAATCATGTAATAATCGCCACTTTCCAGAGGACTTTTTAATCACAAATATAGGTGTGTTCCAAGGGGAAATAGAGGGCTCCAGGTGGCCTAACTGCAATTGTTCCTCAATTAACCTCTGGGCTGCTTCCAGTTTTTCCTGTGAGAGGGGCCACTGAGGAACCCACACTGGCTTATGAGTCATCCAGGGTATGGGCACCTGTTCAAAATTGGAAGCAGAATTTTCAGTGGTCCCTAAGAAAAACCCAACCCAAAGCGATCCAGCTTCTCCTCCGGGATGATGGGCTGAGGTCGCCCTTGAAGGTGCTTCCCTAGACCTGAACCTGGAACAAAGCCCTGAATTTTCATCATATTTTTACTAGCTTCTGAATAATCATTGGTCAAGCGGAGATTCATCTGGGTCTGAATATCTCTTCCCCATAAATTAATGGGAACATCCAACACAAAAGGTTGGATTTTTCCCTTTTGACCCTCTGTAGTGGTCCATGTTAACTCCTTTGCACTCATATGTGGTGTTTTAGCAAACCCTAAGCCTTGCAAGATCTGAGCTGATCTCTGCAAGGGCCAGGCTTTTGGCCAAGAATCCAATTTTATTATACTTTTATCTGCCCCAGTGTCCACCAGTCCTGAGAATTCTCTTCCTTCTATGGTCAGGCGCAGAAGGGGTCTTTGATCCAACTCCAAAGACAAGCAGGTCAAGTCCACACCGGTAGACCCAAGGCTCTTGTCACCCCTTTCCTTATCTAGTGCAGGAAATAGAGAATGGTTAGAAGGCAAAATCAGCAATTGGGCAATATGGTCCCCAGGGGCCACTGACACTGCCCCATAGGGGGAATGACAAAGAATTTTAATTACACCTGTATAATCTGGATCGATAACACCGGGGAAGACTATGAGACCCTTTAAAGTAGAGGAGGAGCGCCCCAAAAGAAGGCCCACCGTATCTCTCGCTAGCGGGCCAGACACATCTGTGTCCAGGATTTGCACGCCCATTTCCGGAGTTAAGACCAATCCGGAGGTGGCACAGAGGTCCAGGCCTGCGGAGCCCGATGTTGCTCTCCGGGCTGAGGCAGCGGGGGACCTGGCGCCACAGTCACCGGGACCTGAGGTGTCTGCATTGCCCCATAGATTTGTGGGCCCTGGGGACGTGGGCCCTTCCCCCCGTTTTTTTGGTCCTGATTACTTGAAAGAGGGGGGAGGGGCAGACCATTAATATCCCTCACAGATCTACATTCATTAGCCCAGTGTTTTCCCTTCTTACATCTAGGACAAGTCCCAGGGGGGCGCTGTGCCGGTCCCGCATCTCGGACAGGGGCTGGGCCATCCGCTTGAGGACATTGGCATTTAAAATGTCCCAATTGACCACATCGGAAACAGCCCTTTTGATTCCCTGTCCGTTGAGCCTTAGCGGCAGCTATGACCGCTGCTGCTAATCCTGCATTAGACAGAGGACCCCCTATCTCACGACAGACTTTGAGCCAGTCATCCAATGTTCCCCTTCTTACTGATTGTATAGCCTTTTTGCACTCCTTAGTGGCCTGTTCAAATATTAGCTGTTGTATAAACGGCATGGTGTGGTCAGCAAGGCCAATTGTCTTTTCTGCCACTTCCAACATTCTAGCTGAGAAATCAGAGAATGGCTCTGTAGGGCCCTGAACAATCTTAGTCAACTGTCCTGCGACCTCTCCCTTATTACGGAGCTCCTTCCAAGCCTGATAATGAATATTATTAATTTGGATATACACGTCTGGATGGAAATTGAGTTGATCTGTAAGAAAGGGACCAGTCCCCAGAAGCATATCAGAAGTCCAGTCCCAGTCCCCTTTCATAATATTCTGCCTAGCTTGTTCTTGGGCTTTATCAGAAATCAGTGATCTGAAATCCAAATATTGCCCCCTCGTTAGACAAGCCCGGGCTAAGTCTAACCAATCACCAGGAGTAAGGGTGCGCTGCATGAGTCTGCGAAGCAGCATAAGTGAATAGTCAGCAGTGGGTCCAAAGTCTTTGCAGGCCTGAACTAAATCTTTAAGTTCCGTATAGGGGATTGGCTCCCAGCCTCTTTGATTGGTAGTGGTATTCAAAAGAACCGGGAAAGCAGAGGCCAGGCGGGACCACGTCCGCGGCTTAACAAAATGGCAGCGATCCTCGGCTGGGACATAGGGGGGGGGAACATGAGGGCGTGGCAGAGCACTAGGCGGTGCTCGGTTCCGAATACCAACTTCCTCTTTTAAGGCACTCCTCCCCCTAACCGCGGGAGGGCAGACACGCCTGCCCACAAACTGAGTATCCTGAGCACAATGCAGAGCTGCCTCCTCTAAATCCTGTCCCTCTGTCCCACTGGAGTCCTCCTGATCAGAAGCAGAACTACTGCCGTGATCATCTCGTATACTCAGGTGTCGCAGCGGCTGTAGGGAAGGATATAACCCCACAGCCCCCTGCTGCGGCGGGGCCCTAGGGAAGTCCTCACCCCTCCTGTGCATACAGCCGGAGCCCTCATTACTCTCTTCTAACGGGGGTGCCTTCTCCTCTACATGGCAGGGAACCTTTTCCTTGAAATGACTGGCCACATTGGGAACTCCTCCCGGGAAATGACTGGCCCTTCTTTCCTGTACTTCCTTATATAATCTGGGTTTGCTATCCCCACTTGCATCAGATTCTGACAAACTATCCTGATGTTGTCTGAGCCGTCTCCGGCCCTCCTGAAGTGGGTCCGGGTGGCTTCCAGAACGTAAACAAGAATGTATCATCCTCCAGAAAGGGAGGGTACCTCGACCTAAGTGACCCTCCTCACTAGCCGCCTCAAGGTCTTTACCCAGCTTTTCCCATGAGGGCAATGAGAGATCTCCGGACGCCGCAAACCATGGAGCCGCAGCATCAATGTCTTTAACAATCTTTTTAATAGTGGCATTAGAGACCTTTAAATCACGTTGTTTCAAAACTTCCTTTATAGGCTGAGTAAAATCAATGGGAGAATACCGGGCACTCGATGTATTACCCATCACGAGCTGGAAGGCTGGAAATGAAACTAACAGCCAGCCCCACGTTAGCTATCGAGGATTTATCTGACTCGAGGCTCCAAGGACCAGAGCCGCGTTGTCTACCGCGGGTTTAACCGGTCCAGGCAATCAACAGACTAGGCAAGACAGAAACAAACGCAAAACAATAGAAAGACCCAGACAAAACAAACCGAAAACAGCAAGAACAGCGAGGCCCTCAGACACGGACATGACTGAGACACAGAAAAGAAAAGAAAAAAAAAGAATGACTTACCGGTACCTTCCTCTCCGTGTGTCGAGTTCTGAATCCTCCTTTGGTCCTTCGCCTGGTGACCACAAGGCTCCCGGCGTCCCGGGATTTCGGCACCACTTTGCGGCGAGCCCCCCCGACCAGCGGGAAAAGAACAATCACCACACGAGGATCCTTCTTGATCACACTTTATTGGAGAGCTTCTTGGTTAACAGGGAGAGCGGATGGAGAAGGACGCGGGGGCGGGATGTGCAGCTACTTTTATAGGGGGATGGGCAATGAGGCACCTACTGATTGGCTGCTTACCCGCTTGTCACCACCAGGCGCCACGGGATAGGCTCAGGACAGGTTGCGTCAAGCGCATGCGCGTACCTTGAATACGGTTGGCGCGAAAGCACTGTCGTAAAGAAGCTGAACGCCACGAGGTTAGCGCCATCTTGTAAAGGCGGATTACATGTGGTTTCCTGCAGTGCCAGCGCCATCTAGTGGTGGGGACTAGATGTTGCTCCCTGCATGCAATGGAACCCAGACACCAACCAACCAGGACTAGACACGCTCAGCAAGCCTGAGTCCCATTTTGCGTGGAAGCTCTGACACTGGCCAGTCCAGGCTGAATACTGTCTACTGGTTTGAGTTCCTTATTTGCTTGAAGAATCTGAATGGGAACTTGGGGATGGAAATTTTCCTATATTAGATACCCCTTTTTCCTCTTTTTGAGAGCCACTGCCTGACTAGCTGGAGTAGCTGTAACTAAGGAAACCTTGCCCATACCCCTCTGGGTCCAGACTTGCACTGATTGCTTCTGAACCCAAGAACCCAGCTCCAGTGACACCGTGGGAAGGATAATGGTGAAAGTCACAGCTCAAGAGCTCTCCTCTGCCTTGAGGATGGTGGTGGCAAAAACACTGAAACAGGACTGGAGAGATGATTTAGCAGTTAAGGCGTTTGCCTGCAAAGCCAAAGGACCTCGGTTAGATTCTCCAGGATCCACGTGAGCCAGATGCACAAGGTGGCGTTTGTGTCTGGAGTTCATTTGTAGTGACTGGAGGCCCTGGTGCATCCATTCTCTCTCTCTCTCTCATAAATAAATAAAAATATTTTTTTTAAAAAAGAAAATAAGCCCAGCATGGTGGCACATGCTTTTAATCCCAGCACTCAGGAGGCAGAGGTAGGAGGATCACCGTGAGTTCGAGGCCACCCTGTGACTACATAGTGAATTCCAGGTCAGCCTGGACTAGAGTGAAACCCTACCTCAAGCCTCCCCATCCCCCACAACAAAAAGAAAAACAAAATTTAATAAAGGTCTTAAAAAACACTAAACAGCAACATAAATAACTGCTGTGGTTATTTGCTTTTATGATCCAACACTTTTTTGGGGGTTGGGGAGGGTTGAAATTGGGTCTCACTACATAGCCCTAGCGGACCTGGAACTCTCTATATATACAAAGTTGGCCTCAGAACTGAAGCAAACTTTCTGCTTCTGCCTCCTGAGTGCTGGGGGTTATGGGCGCACACTGCCATGCTTGGCAAAGCCCCACCGAGTGCATGCGTGCGTGCGTGCGTGCGTGCATGCGTGTTACAGACAAACAGACAGAGACAGAGAAAGGGTGTGCATGCCATGATGCGTGTGTGGAGGTCAACGGGAACTTTTGAGTCTGCCTTTGGTGTTCTACCTCATTTGAGACAGAGTTTCCTCTGGATTTCACTCTGGTTTTTTTTGTTGTTGTTGTTGTTGTTGTTGTTGTTTTGTTTGTTTGTCTGTTTGGTTTTGGTTTTTCTAGTTGGGTGTCACTGTAGTCCAGGCTACCCTGGAATTCACTCTGTATTCTCAGGGTGGCCTCGAACTCACGGTGATCCTCCTACCTCTGCCTCCCGAGTGCTGGGATTAAAGGCGTGCGCCACCACGCCGGGCTCTGTTGCTCTTTTTACTGCACTAGCTGAGAGCTTCTGGGAGTCATTCCTGCCTCCGCCTCCTACTTTGCCCTCAACAAGAAGCCCACCCCAGCTTCCAGCTTTGTACACGGAGTGTAAGTAGTGCTTTATTCACTGAGCCATCTTCGCAGCCCCACTTTTTTTTTTCTTTTTTGAGATAGTGTCTTGTGTAGTCCATGCTGGCCTGAAACTCACTATGTAGTTGAGGATCTCCTCGAATTTCTGATCCTTCTGCCTCCACACTCTCAGCACTGGGATTATGGGTGTATATCAACATGACTGCTTTATGTGCTGCTGAGGAATCAAACCCAGGGCTTCATGCATGCTAAGCAAGCACTCTATCAATGGAGCTATGTCCCCAACCCCAGATCCATCACTTTTTTGCAAAAGTGAGAGAGGAAGAGGCAGAGAGAAAGAGAGAAAGGGCATGCAAGGGCCTCAAGCCACTGCAAAGGAACTCCAGACACATGCACCACCTTGTGCATCTGGCTTATGTGGGCCCTGGGGAGTCAAACCAGCGTCCTTAGGCTTCGCAAGCAAATGCTTTAACTGCTAAGACATTTCCCCAGCCCCAGATCCATCACTTTTTAACATTACCTCTTCAAGGGGTCTATTTTGCCCTCTTCTTTGGAGTGCGTGAAGGTAAATTTCAGAGAGAGAGAGAGCGAGCTCTGTGTCTAGAGTTTTCCCGAGGATTGTATAATGTCCTTGGCTACAAGGCCCTGCCTCTCCCATGCTCACAGCTCAGAAAACACCACCGACACCCATCCTGGAAGAGTGTGAACAAGGTGCAAAGATGTGACAACTAGCAATGCCACATTTTTAATTTTTGAAAACTGGGTCAGTCACAGATCTGAACAGCACCAAAACACAGCTGTGTTCAAAGGCTTCTTTTCTTCCTGGCAACAAGGTCTATTTAAAAGCTGTGAGAACGACAAAATCAGAACTGTGCATATGATTACAGTATGAGCATCGTCTTTGACAGGTGGCTATTACATTGACTGTGTGGTCCCAGGTCACAGTGGGAACAGTTGCCAGTCTGACTGAGGAACACTTCTAAGAGAAGTTGGGGTTTACAGTTTGCGACACATAAAACAACATGACGGTTTCTACCACTGTGCCAACCCAAAGACAAGGTCAAACTAGTCCTGTCTGGTCTCACTTTGGCAAGAGACTTAAGGTTTTGCCTTGGGAGCACCATAACTCCGGGAGAAGGCCACGTCTCTTCACCTCCTGGTCTGAGGCTTACAAGAGTTGGTGCCACTTCCATGTTAAGGATGAGATGGGAAAGGAAAGTTGGCCAAAGCCCCCGGGACCACAGGTTTTCCAAACCACATGGTCTTGAGCCATCCAATGCTGCAGGCAGTGGATGGTCTACTCCAGACAGCAGCATGAGGGAAAGCTGGCCACAGTGGCAGTTTCCACTTTCTGGTTCCTCCTCTGTCCAATCTGCCCTCTCCCCTACTTCTCATTTCTCTCCATCTTCCTCTTCTGCTGTCTATGAGGTCTAGCCCTACTCTTTTTTTAATTCATTTTTTGTTTATTTTTATTTATTTATTTGAGAGCAACAGACAGACAGAGAGAGAAAGAGGCAGATAAATAGAGAGAGAATGGGCACGCCAGGGCCTCCAGCCACTGCAAATGAACTCCGGATGCATGCGCCCCCTTGTGCATCTGGCTTACATGGGCCCTGGGGAATCCAGCCTCAAACGGGGATCCTTAGGCTTCACAGGCAAGCGCTTAACCACTAAGCCATCTCTCCAGCCCCCAGCCCTACTCTTTTATCAACCTACCTGGCCTGTGGTCATTTATCTGGTCTCTGTAAGCAGAGAAACCTGAAACTTTGCAGATGAAACTTTCTCCCTTGGCAGTATTTCTAGCTTTTGTAGGTGGATGACTCATGTCTGTCAGTGCAGGCAGGGAGAGGGGATGGCGCTTCCGCCAGGGTGGACATGAATAGGTTTGATGATCTCGGCGGTACTGGTAGGACACAGTAAGGGAAGAACGGTTGCATTTTTCTGGAAGAGTCCCTCTTCTAACTTCTAGGTCATATAGGAAATCTCCTACTATACTCTTCCTAGCCATAATTCCTCCAGTAGCTGCTGTGTGTCAGCTCTGTCTTAGATGCTGTCCACTAAGTCTGTCCATTTCATTCTTCTTTCAAGGTATACGCCCTTGTATCTACAGTTACAAAGAAAAGAGGGGGGCTGGAGAGATGGTTTATTCGTTAAGGCACTTGCTGCCAAAGCCAAAGGACCCAGGTTCGATTTCCCCAGGACCCATGTAAGCCAGATGCACAAGGGGGTACAAGCATTTGGAGTTCGTTTGCAGTGTCTAAAGGCTCTGGAGCGCCCATTCTCTCTTTCTCTATCTGCCTTTCCCTCTCTATCTCTCTCTCTCTCTCTCTCTCTCTCTCTCTCTCTCCCTCTCTCTCTCTGTGTGTGTGTGCACTAAATAAAATAAATTTAAAAGAGAAAGTTGTCCCTGAAACAAGGCTCTATGCTGGTACCCCTCAGGCCCCAAGGATGTTAATCAAATGCTAACTGAGAACTTGGATGACATAATGGTGTCAGTGTCTAAAAATGTTTTAAAAGTTTCCGTTTACACTTGTGATATCTGCTTCAGCTCACTACAGGGCAAGTAGGCAGACAGTCATGTGCTTGTCTGTGGCTTCTTGGGCACACATTCTCATTCGTCTGTGTCCAGAGCCCCGAATGTAGGACCAGCCGAGCACATCATAATCACTGCCATCTACTGAGGACTTCCTATGACCCAAATAACTTTTTCTTAAGATTTCTCAATTTTTATTATACTGGGCTACATAAGACCATGTTCATGCAAGTGTGGAATGTACTTAGAGCACACTCGCCCTTATCCCACCTCCCTCTCCTTTTCCTCCCTTCCCCTCTCCCATTACTCCCTTTTGTTTTCCTAGACAGCTTGACTTTTATTTTAATGTTATATGTTATTTTATGTATGTATATATGTGTATATACATATATACACATATATACATATATATATGATCTAGGACCCACAAATGAGACAAAACTGTCTTTCAGAGACAACTTAATTCTTTTAATACGATTATCTCCAGTTGTATACAGTTTCCTGCAAACAATATCATTTTGTTTTTCTTTATGGCTGAAAAAAAATCCATTATAGGGGCGGTTAAGGCGCTTGCCTGTGAAACCTAAAGACCGAGGTTTGATTCCCCAGTACCCATGTAAGCCAGATGCACAAGGTGGCTCATGGGTCTGGAGTTCAGTTGCAGTGGCTGGAGACCCTGGCATGGCCATCCTCTCTCTCTCTCTCTTCTCTCTCAAATAAATAAATAGTTTTAAAAAATCATTGTATATATAAGCCACATTTTCTTTATCCATTCCTCTATTGATAGATACCTAGGCTAGTTTCCTATTTTAGTGATTGTGGACAGTGCTCCAATCAACACTGATGTGCAGTATCTCTGAGATGTCAGCTTGGAATCCTTTGGGAAAATACCCAGAAGTGGTATGGCTGGGTCATACGGTGTGTTTACTTTTAGTTGTTGAGAAATCTCCATACTGACTTCCATAGTAGATGGAGTAGTTTATAATCCAGCAAGTATAGGGGTTCACTTTGTGTAATCCTTGTCCACATTTGTTATTTGCTTCTTTCTTTCTTTCTTTCTTTCTTTCTTTCTTTATTTATTTATTTATTTTTTCTTGGATTTTTGAGGTAGGGTCTCACTCTAGCCCAGGCTGACCTGGAATTCATTGTGTAGGCTCAGGGTGGCCTCGAAATCATGGCAATCCTCCTACCTCTGCCTCCCAAGTGCTGTGATTAAAGGTGTGTGCCTCCATGCCTGGCTTGTTATTCACTTTTCTTTCTTTCTTTTTTTTTTTTTTTTTTTGTTTTTGTTTTTCTGATGGCTGTGGGTCTGCCTAGAGTCAGATAGAAACTCCACATAGATTTTATATTTTTTTTAACATTTTATTATTATTGATATCTTTTGTTGTTGTTGTTGTTTTGTTTGTTCGCTTTTTTTCAAGGTAGAGTCTTACTCTAGCCCAGGCTGACCTGGAAATCACTATGTAGTCTCAGGGTGGCCTTGAACTCATGGCAATCCTCCTACCTCTGCCTCCCGAGTGCTGGGATTAAAGGTGGCTGGCTCTTATTATTTATTTTTGAGAGAGAGAAAAGAGGCAGAGAGAGAGAGAATGGCCATGGCCTTCAGCCACTGTGAATGACCTCCAGACACGTGTCCCCTTGTGTATATGTGTGATATTGTGCACTTGCGTCACTGTGCATCTGGCTATGTAGGATCTGGAGACTCAAATGTGAGTTCTTAGGCTTTGCAGGCAAGCACCATAACCTCTAAGCCATCTCTCCAGCCCTGCACATAGTTTTTATTGCATTTCTCTGATGAGACCAGATAATTTTACAAGCATCATCTCATTCCTCATAATAGGCCTTTAAGGTAGATATTCTTTATATATTTATTTGACACACAAAGAAAGAGAGAGAATAGGTGTGCCAGGGCCTCCAGCCACTGCAAAAGAACTCTAGATGCATGCACTACTTTGTGTATCTGGCTTTACATGGGTACTAGGGAATCAAACCTGGGTCCTTAAACTTTGCAGGCAAGTGCCTTAACCGCTAAACCATCTCTCCAGTCCCCAAAATAGATATGCTTTCTGTTCCATGGACAGACTTTCCTGCCCAGAGAGATTCAGCCACATGTCATTAATGAGTGGCAGAACTGGTAAAATTGAGACCATAGGGTTCCTAGAAGTCACAGCTGAGCAGATGTGATGATGCATTTGCAGGAGGAAAACATGACCAAAGGCCTCATTTATCCTAATAACACCAACCCTTAGCAACCTAGCAACCAACAAGAGCGGAGAACACATTGCTTCTACTTAATCCAACATTTTTATTTTTTTAGTCAGCCTGGGCTAGAATAAAACCCTGGCTCAAGAAAGAAGAAGAAGAAGAAGAAGAAGAAGAAGAAGAAGAAGAAGAAGAAGAAGAAGAAGCAGCAGCAGCAGCAGCAGCAGCAGCAGCAGCAGCAGCAGCAGCAATATACTTAAATCTTTCTAAAACATTTAACTTTCATAGAAACAATAAACTTTTATTCATCCATATTTCACAGGTTTGCATTGTTTTTAATGTTCACCATGGTACCTGGAAAATATTGGTTTACTAGAAAAATAATTGACTCCTGGTAAGCATATAACTCAATTAGTGCTGAGCTAACGCCAGTATGCCTCATTTTTCTTTTTGTATAAAGTGGTGTCATTGTGAGGATAAATGAGTTCAAGGGTAATGAGCTTAGCAAGCTCTCGATTCATGTTCAGGTGCAAAAGCACACAGATAGCTCTTACTTGAGATTTTTCCAGAGAGCATAGGGACCACCAGTAAGCCTGTGCTTTGGTTACATGAAGGAGCCGTAAGTTTCTCCTATATCATGGGGTGGTTACTTGATAAGAACACCGGTGTGAATCACAGACACTACCTGCCCAAACACTACCTGCTTATTCCCTGGCTTTCTAGTGAAGCGTGTGTTTTGTCCTCCTCAAACTACTCATACCTGACCCACAGCCTCCTATCTCACAGCTTGGCCTGAAAGCAGGAAACAGCACTAAAGCCATGTCTCGTCCTTCCAGTCCTTGAATGGCTGCCAGGAAAACTGATGAATAGCCTCCTTTCTAGAGCCCAGGGACACTTGAGATGAAATTCTTCAGCTGTCCTCTACTGCAGCCAGCATACTCAGAGGAGCATCAGTTGCAAGGGATAAACATATCCCAAGAGCATCTATCACCTATCTATCAATCTATCTATCTATCTGTCTATCATCTATCTATCTATCACCTATCAATCATCTATCATCTATCTATCTATCTATCTATCTATCTATCTATCTATCTATCATCTATCTATATATCTATCATCCATCTATCATCTATCATCTATCATCTATCTATCTATTATCCATCTATCATCTATCTATTATATATATATAATTTCAAAGTAGAAAAGGGACTGAGAGGAAAAGATTTAAAGAGAGCAAAAAGGGGAAAAGTTAAGAAGAAACAAAGACAAAATAGGGCTGGAGAGATGCTCAGCAGTTAAGGAGCTTGCCTACAAAGCCAAAGGACCCAGGTTTGATTCCCCAGTGCTCACATAAAGCCAGATGCACAAGGTGGCACATGTGTCTGGAGTTTGTTTACAGTGGCTAGAGGCCCTGGCATGCCCATTCTCTCTCTCTCTCTCTTTCTCTCTCTTCTTCTCTCTCTCAAGTAAATAAATACATAAAATATTTAAAGAAAAGAAAGACAGCTGGGTGTGGTGGCATATGCCTTTAATCCTAGCACTTGGGAAGCGGAGATAGGAGGATTGCCATGAGTTCAAGCTACCCTGACACTACATAATGAATTCCATGTTAGCCTGGGCTAGATCAATACCCTACCTTAAAAAGGGGGGGGCTGGAGAGATGGCTTAGCAGTTAAGCGCTTGCCTGTGAAGCCTAAGGACCTCAGTTCGAGGCTTGATTCTCCAGGACCCACGTCAGCCAGATGCACAAGGGGGCGTACACATCTGGAGTTTGTTTGCAGTGGCTAGAGGCCCTGGCACACCCATTCTCTCTCTCTCTCTCTCTCTCTGCCTCTTTCTCTGTCTGTCGCTCTCAAACAAATAAATAAAAATAAACAAAAAAATTAAAAAAGAAGAAGAAGGCGGCACTGGGCATGGTGGTGCACATCTTTAATCCCAGTGCTTAGGAGGCAGAGGTAGGAGGATAGCCATGAGTTCAAGGCCACCCTGAAACTACTTAGTGAATTCCAGGTCAGCCTGGGCTAGAGTGACACCCCACCTCGAAAATGCCCCCCCAAAAAAGAAGGAAAGAAAGACAAAATATTGTATATTTTCTCTCATATAAGAAATATACATCTAAAAATATTATTTATTTATTTATTTTACTTATTTGCAAACACAGAGAAAAGAGAGATAGGAAAAATGGATGTTCCAGGGCCTCCAACTGCTGCAAACAAACTCCCAAAGCATGTACCACTTTGTACATTTGGCTTTACATGGATACTGGGGAATCAAACTTGGGTCATTAGACTTTGCAGGCAAGCGCCTTAACCATCTCTCCAGCCCCATGAGCCTACATTTTAAAAAATTTATTTATTTATTTATTTATTTGAGAGAGTGAGAAAGAGAGAGAGAATGGGCACACCAGGGCCTCTTGCCACTATGAATGACTCCAGACACCTGTGCCACTTTGTGCCTCTGGCTTTATGTGAGGATTGGGAAATTGAACCCAAGCCATCAGGCTTTGTAAGCAAGTGCCTTTAACCACTGAGCCATCTCTCTTGCCCAGAATCTAGATTAACCTATATACACATATATATGAGAATAAGAGCAGAAGAGAAACTATTTTAGGGGAAGAAGGGAGAAAACAGATGGGGGAGGGTAGTGGGAGGTGAATTAGAGCAAGGTACAATGATTTATATATAAGAAAATGTCATTATGAAACCCATTGTTTTATATGATAACTAGAAATATCAAAAAAAATCAAGGGCTGGAGAGATGCCTTAGCGGTGAAGGTGCTTGCCTATGAAGCCTAAGGATCCATGTTCTAATCTCCAGATTCCATGTAAGCCAGGCGCACAAGGTGATACAAGTGTGCAAGGTCACACATGCACACAAAATGGTGCATGCGTATGGAGTTCGATTACAGTGGCTGGAGGCCCTGGCACACCAATTCTCTCTCTCTCTCTCTCTCTCTCTTTCTCATTAAAAAAAAAAATGCAAAAAACAAAAATCAAAAGAGCAATACTGAGGGCAAAACACACTCTCTGTTGTTAAGAGATTCTAGGCATTGCCTCCATGTCCTAGTCACTGGAAGCCAATCAGATCTCTCGTAATGTGCTGCAGTTCTAGAGGAAAAGCTGGAAGGTAAGGCCTTGCTGGGTATATAAAAGCGTAAAGGCTTTAGAAGTAGACGTAACTGGATCCAAAGTCAGGCTATGTCAATTGTTAGCTATGCGATCTTAAGAAGTCACTTAACCTCTCTAAGCCTCGGTTTCCTCGATGACACTATACAGAATTTTGGCAGGTAAAATTCTTGAAAAGGTGTGATATGTTAAGGCAGAAATGCACCTACCACAGGGCTCAGCACATACCGTGTCGTCACTGAATGGAAGCTGTTAGTACTGGCTTACTACTGGACTCTTCGTTAGTATAATTCCAACACTGACTCTTAGGTATTGTGTTAGTTACTTCTCTATCCCTGCGAGCAAGTGCCGGACACAACAACTTAAGGAAGGAAAGGTTTATTTTGGCTCCATTCATTGCAGTGGGGGCACATGACAATGTAGATCAGGAAGTAGAGACTACTGGCTGGAACAAGGGGGTGAGTTTAGCCTTCACAGGCCTGCCCCCAGGGACCTACACCTGCCAGCCAGGTCCCACCTTCTCAAAGTGCCACCGCCTTCATAGCAGCTCCAAAACCTGAGGACATGAGTCTGAGAGGGACATTTCAGATTCAAACATAGCAGGTAATGGAGCTATGGAAGAATAGAACTGCAGAGACGGCTCAGCCGTTAAAGGCACTTGCTTGAAAAGCCTGATGGCCTGGATTCAATTATCCAGTACCCACATAAGAGCCAGGTGCACAAAATGGCACATGCATTTGGAGTTGGTTTGCAGTGGCAAGAGGCCCTGGCATGCCCACACTCTTTTATCTCTCTGTCTGCCGCTCTCTCTCTCTAAAATAAATAAATAAAAATTCTTAAAGCAAAAAAAAAAAAAAAAGGAGCCGGGTGTGGTGGTGTGAGTTCAAGGCCACCCTGAGAATTCCAGGTCAGCCTGAGCTAGAGTGAGACCCTACCTCAAAAAACCAAAACAAATAAATTAGTTAATTAAAATAAATAAATTTTTTAAATTTAAGGGCTGGAGAGATGGCTCAGTGGTTAAGGTTTGCCTGCAAAACCTAACAACCAGAGTTCAATACCCCAGTACCCACTTGAAGCCAGATGCACAAAAATGGGAGCACACATCTGGAGTTCATATGCAGCAGCTAAAGGCCCTGGTGTGCCCATTCTCTCCGTCTTTCTCTCTGCTTGCACATAAATAAATAAATACAGCTAGAAGGGCTGAAGAGATTGCTCAGTGGTTAAGGCATTTGCTTGCAAAGCCTAAAGGACCAGTTTCAGTTTCCCAATACCCATGTAAAAACAGATGCACAGGGTGATGCATGCATCTAGAGTTTGTAGTGGCAGGAGATCCTGGCATGTCCATTCTCTCTCTCTCTCTCTCTCTCTCTCTCTCCCTCCCTCTCTCCTTGAAAGTAAATAAATTTTTTTAAGCCAGACTACCAAGGTTTAAACACTAAATCTATTTCTTTTTTTTTTTTAAACAAACTCCATATACATGCACCATCTTGTGCATCTGACTTACATGGGTCCTGGAACTGAACCGAGGTCCTTTGCTTTGCAGGCAAGCACCTTAACTGCTATGCCATCTCTCCAGACCCCCAAATCTATTTCTGAGCTGGACAATCTTGGGCATATTCTTTTTTTTTTTTTTTTTTTAGCAACCCTCCTACCTCTGCCTCCCAAGTGCTGGGATTAAAGGCGTGTGCCACCATGCCATGCCCGTTGGGCATATTATTTAGTCTCTATGTGCCTCATTTTCCCTCTCTAAAATGGAAGAGGTAGGCTGGAGAGACAGCTTGGTGGTTGAGGCACTTGCCTGCAAAGCCAAAGGACCTTGGTTCAATTCCTCAGTACCCATGTAAGCTGGATGGTGGTGCATGCATCTGGAATTTGTATGCAGTAGTTGGAAGTCCTCATGTGCCTATTCTCTCTCTCTGCCTCTTTCCCTCTGTCAAATAAATAAATAAAAATTATATATATCTTGGTTTTTCAAGGTAAGGTCTCACTCTAGCTTAGGCTGACCTGGACTTCACTATGTAGTCTCAGGGTGGCCTCAAACTCATGGCGATCCTCCTACCTCTGCCTCCCCAAGTACTGAGATTAAAGGCATGCACCACCATACCTGGCCAAGTTCCTTTCTTTTTTTTTTATTTTTTAAAACATTATTCTTTAATATTTTTTGATTTTTATTTATTTGAGAGTGACAGACAGAGAGAGAAAGAGGCAGAGAAAGAGAGAGAATGGGCATGCCAGGGCCTCCAACCACTGCAAACGAACTCCAGATGCATGCACACCCTTGTGCATCTGGCTAACATAGTGCTGTGGAACCAAGCCTCGAACCGGGGTCCTTAGGCTTCATAGGCAAGTGCTTAACCACTAAGCCATCTCTCCAGCCCGAGTTTCTTATTTTTAATTAAGTATTTTATTTTTATTTATTTATTTATGAGAGAGAGATAGTGGCCTCTTGCCACTGCAAACAAACTCTAGACACATGCACCACCAAGTTCATCTGGCTTACATGGCTCCTGGGGAATTAAACCTGGGTCCTTAGGCTTCACAGGCAAGTACCTTAACTGCTTAAGCCATTTTTCCTGCCCCTCTTTGAGTTTCTATTCAAGCTATTTCTCTTCTTGTTTTTTCCACTATATAATTAAAAAAAAAAAAAGAACAGCTAGTCAAGTTCTTCACTCTATCAATCAAGCTGAAGGATGTGTGTGTGTGTGTGTGTGTGTGTGTGTGTGTGTGTGTGTGAGTTGGTACACGTGCATGTATGCCTGTTCCTGTCTGAGTGGACACACATGTGTGCTTGTGTATGTGGAGGCCCAACAATGTGGGTATATTTCACGATCCCTCTCGAGTTGACATACTGAGGCAGGGTCCCTCACTAGAACATAGCACTTGCCAATTTGGCTCCTCTAGCTAACCTGCTTGCCTTATCTCGGCCTCCCAAGCACTGGGATTACAAGGATGCCACCATGCCCATCTCCAAACTCTGGTCCTCACGTTTGCCTATCAAGTGCTTTATCTGCTGGGCCATCTCCCCAGCCCGAGGACACGCTGGGTAGCAATGGCAACATCAGCATCATCACCGTGGCAGCGTATGAAGTGACCAGGAAAACTACAGTTGGGGTTTGCCTGCTCCAGGTTCTGGGGAGGAGAGTGGTTATGCCCTTGGCCGCGTTTCCCATCTCTGATGGGACAAGAGGAGGAGGAGGCTCATCTACTTACAGAGTCAAGTGTTGTTCCCCAGTGAGTCAGCAGTGACCTGGATGGAGCAGTGATTCACATTTCTTAGATGCAAAGGAACATTTGCGAACTGCTCAGCACTCGGCCTGGAGGTGTCGAGGTGCCGCCTCAGGTGTTGGCAATAATAGAAGTGAGAGAGAGAAGCTCACACCCCCAGCACGCCTTCCTCCCCGTGACCTCACTGTGCCAGGTGTGCTCGCTTGAAGAGCAGCAAGGCCTTCTGGTCTTCTGGTGGCTCCATTGCCACCAAGGATCATGCTGAATGGTCATCTTGATTTCTGTTTTGCTGCCCCACACTATCATTTTATTATGAAAGTATTTTAAAGCAACAAGATTAGAAAGACCAAAAAGTGCCCATCATCCATTTCCAACCATTATCAGAATTGCTACACCTGCTTCATCTGCCCCTCTCCTTTATTTATTTTTATTTAATTATATTTATTTTTTAATGAGAGAGAAGGGGGTACAAGGTGGTACTACCTTGTGCATCTGGCTTGCATGAGTCTTGGGGAATTGAACCTGGGTCCTTAGGCTTCACAAGCAAGTGCTTTAACCATTGGGCCATCTCTGCAGCCCCCTATCCCTTATTTTTCTGTGAACTGGAAGGTAGTTATAAGGCCTTGTCAGGTTTTATCACCATAAAGGAGTACATAGTGTTGGGCTGGGTCAGAGGGTGTCAGCCCTATAGCCTCCATCCTTCACTCCATCCTTCTCAAAGTGTGACTTTTTTGCTGGGCGTGGTGGCACACACCTTTAATCCCAGCACTCAGGAGGCAGAGGTAGGACTGCTGTGAGTTCAAGGCCACCTTGAGACTACATAGTGAATTCCAGATCAGTCTGGGCTACAGTGAGACCCTACCTAAAAAAAAAAAAAAAGAAAAAGAAAATGTGACTCCCCCCCACAATTTATTAGCTGAGATTTGTCTGGAAAGAACTTTTCCTCATTAACTAGGGCTACTTGGTCACCCTGAAGTGTACATTGTATTGGAAAGGCAGTATATCTTAGTCTGTTTTGTGTTGCTATAATAAAATACCCTAGGTCATATGTTTTATAAAGAGAAAAGCATTTTTGCTCATATTTTTGGAGGTCCACAAGTGCGTGCTAGCATCGGTTTCTGATGGTGACCTCATGAGTGATAGATGACATGATATGACACAGCAGAAATAAGAGAAAGGAAGTAGAGGGGCGAGGAGAAAACAAGAGACTGGGAAGGAACCAAGGTTGCTTTTCTTTTCTTATTTAATGTAATTAATTTATTTATTTATTGTTTTTTTGAAGTAGAGTCTCACTCTGGCCCAGGCTGACCTGGAATTAGTCTCAGGGGGGCCTTGAACTCACAGCGATCCTCCTACCTCTGTCTCCCGAGTGCTGGGATTAAAGGCGTGGGCCACCACACTCGGCTTTCTTGAGTACTTTTGATACAACTCACCAATCTTTGTTAATTTCTTAGTGCTTTTTTTTTTTTTTTTTTTTTCTTTTTCAGGTAGGGTCTCACTCTAGCTCAGGCTGACCTGGAATTCACTATGTAGTCTCAGGATGGCCTTAAACTCGTGGTGATCCTCCTACCTCTGATTCCTGAGTGCTGGGATTAAAGGCTGTGCGCCACCACACCCAGCAATTTCTTAGTTTTGGACTTAGTAAGATCTTCCAGCCTGGAACTCTCTGTGTAGACCAGGCTGGCTTCAGACTTGCAGCAATCCTACTGGCCCTGGCTCCTGAATGCTAGGATTGCACGTCTATGCTGCCACACCCAGGGCCCGTGGGTTGTTTTTTTTCTTTTGGTTTTTCAAGGTAGGGTCTCACTCTAGCTCAGGTTGACCTGGAATTTACTATATAGTCTCAGGGTGGTCTCAAACTCACGACAATCCTCTTACCTCTGTCTCCAAGTGCTGAGATTAAAGGGGTGTGCTACCATGCCCGGCTTGAGTTTTTAATACTATCTGAAAAGTATAGATAGTATATACACATTTTTAAAAAGAGGAAAATTCATGAGTTCATACTGATATTTCTAGTTCAAAGTTTTTAAATATTTATTTATTTGACAGAGAAAGAAAAAGAGAGAAAGAGAAGGGGTGCATCAGGGCCTCCCGCCACTGCAAACAAACTCCAGACGTGTGTGCCCCCTTGTGTAGCTGGCTAACGTGGGTCCTGGGGAATTGAACCTGGGTCCTATGGCTTTGCAGGCAAACGCCTTAACCAGTAAGCCGTCCCTCCAGCTCTCTAATTCAAATTTAACATTTATTATACTAAGATCAAAAGACAATATGTTTTTCTTGCACTGCAAATCTTGGTTCCTAATATTAACATGATTATTACACTATTCTATACCATGTATAATAATAAAATACTAAAACGATACTAGTATAAAGACTTCTGCTGGCAATATAACTATTAAATGAAATGTTAGGTTCATTTGCAGCTCTTCTTGTCTTTTATGTTCTACTTTGTATGTACAGGAGTATATTGTAAATCACTTGAAATACTTGTCTCCTTGGTATAGCTGCATCATTAACTTGACATACACTTAGAGTCATTATTTTTTATTTTTTATTTTAGAAACAGTGAGAGAGACTGAGAGAGACAGAGAGAGAGAGAGAGAGGGAATTGGCATGCCAGGGCCTCAGCCACTGCAATCGAATGCCAAACACTTGCCCCACCTAGTGGGCATGTGCGACCTTGTGCTTGCCTCACCCTTGTGTGTCTGGCTTATGTGGGATCTAGAGAGTCCAACATGGGTCCTTAGGTTTTGCAGGCAAGTGCCTTAGCCGCTAAGCCATCTCTCTAACCCAAGAGTCTTTTTTTTTTTCCAGCATATTATATATTTCAGGCTGGCCTCAAAGTCAATATGTAGCCAAAGATGACCTTGGACTTCTGTTCCTCCTGCATGCACCTCTAGAATGCTGGCATCACAGGTATGTATTACCACACTCTGTTTATGTGGTACTGAGGGTGAAATCCAGGACCTCATACAGGCTAGGCACAATCACTACTAATTATGATACATCCTCACCCCAGAAATTGTCTATATAAATTAATTTTTAAAAAGTGTTTAATGTATTTATTTGAGAGCGAGATAGAAAGAGGAAGAGAGAGAGAGAATGATGAGAATGGGCACACCAGGGCCTTTAGCCAGTACAAACAAACTCCAGATGTATGCACTACCTATTCAGGACCCATTTCTGTGATTGCAATATATATATCCAATAGTGCTGGAAAGTGCTATACAGGCTGCTGAGGGAGAAAAGTCATGAACAGTCTCTAGCAGTGGACCCTGCAAGCTACACAATCAACCAGCCAGGCAAGATGTGCCAACTAGTGCAATAGTGGCACATAAGTTATGGGAGTAATCAACTGCTCTCTGATTGGATTTGAGGCTGACTCAGCGGGAGGAATGCCAGGTATTGAAAACTGACTCAAAAGCCTATGGCTTGGGAGGTCATAGACCCTAGAGGGAAGCTATAATTATCTTTTGGCTAAGTGGATAAGCTGAACCTGTCAAATTGCCTTCTAAATTTATATGTTTATGCTCAGTAATTGGCTAGACAAGCTTCTGGCAGTGAATACTGTAGAGGCCCAAGACTCATCGAGGTTAGAAGAAGAGGAGAAAGCTTAGTGCTTAGCACTGGATGAGTCATCTCCATCATATCCCCATCACTGCAGACGAATGGTAGAAAGAACATCTGTGCTTCTCTCACTGCTCGCCAGAGAAGCTTCTCTTTGGAGACGGTGGTAGACACTGAGGAGACTCAGAACTCATCAAAGCTGAACATAAGAGGCTGTTGAGAGCTCAACACTAAACAAGACATCTCTGTCATGTGTTCAAAGGCTTCGGGAACATTGTAGGAGAGGAAGCAGAATGAACAGAAGCACTGTGAGGCACAGAGTACTCGTGGGCACTGTCCTCCAGACATGAGCTGACCTGTACACTCAGTGACCTATTGTGGTTGTCGTTATCCTGCACAAGACCTGCACAATTCTGAGCCCGTGGGCATTTTGACATGAACGATGGAGAAGGACAAAAAGAATGAGACATCAAGGCCAGGCGTGGTGACGAAAGCCTTTAATCCCAGCACTCGGGAGGCAGAGGTAGGAGGATTGCTGTGAGTTCAAGGCCACCCTGAGAGTACATAGTGAATTCCAAGTCAGCCTAGGCTAGAGTGAGACCCTTCCTTGAAAAAAAAAAAAAAAAAGAGGAAGGACTGCTTGGAAAGAGAAGGATGCTCAATGGAATACGGATAGGTAAGAGGGACAAAAGAGGGTAATAGGAAGGGAATACAATCAAATACAGTATGTTCATGTATTATAATTCTCAATATAATGTTAAAAAAATAAGATGGGCATGGTGGCACATGCTTTTAATCCCAGTACTTGGGAGGCAGAGGTAGGAGGATCACTGTGAGTTCAAGTACACCTGGAGACTACATAGTGAATTCCAGGTCAGCCTGAGCTAGAGTGAGACCCTACCTTGAAAAAAAAAGTAAAAAAATAAAAAAATACATAACAAATATATACAGAGAAGTCTCTTTTTCATCCATGCAGATGATTTCTAGAATAGATAGATGATTGATTTATAGATAGATAGATAGATAGATAGATGACTGCTCTAAATCCTCCTTCGTTTTCAGGAGTACGTCTTCAAGGCATGCACTGATCTTCCATAATTTTGCTTGGTTTTGTTTTGAGACAGGGTCTTACTCTGTAGCCCAGCCTGGCCTTGAAGTCATGGTAGTCCTCCTGTCTCAGTTTCCTAAGTGTTAGGATTACAGGTGTGAACCACCATGGTATCGTCCATAGCTTTTAAGTAATCAATCCTCTATTACTGGACCTTTCAACATTTTAGCTTTTTGCTGTTGCAAATAATGGCTCTGGAAATTATGTTGAGGGTATGTCAGTTCACGACCACTAAGAAAAAGTCCAGCCCACCTTCAGGCAGCTGCCTTCTATCACACCCATCTAAGACATTCATTCAGGGGGTACATCGGTCATGGCCTTCAGAACCAGTACCTTTTCAACACCTTTCGGTATCTGGAGCAGTTTGTCCTATTGAGTCCCCAAACCAAAAGGCAGGTAGGACAGGCATGTGACTGGTGCTCCTCCGACCAGATGCACCCGAGCCTGAAGGGGCAACAGGAGGGAGAAGACTGCGGCTCGGGGGCCCTGAACGGTTCCTGGCATAGACGCGGTGCCAATGTCTTCACAGGAGCGGTTACTGTCACACTGGGACTGTGGCTGCACTTTTCCCATCAGACAAGGTCTGCTGTGTAATTCGGGGTGAGTTTCTCGGAAGCCTAGCCTCAGAATGGTTTTCTTTGCCTTTCCCAACAATTCTATGAGCCAACCAAATACCCTGTTCAGCTTAGGCTGCCAACGTCAGCCTCCAGCGCTTGTAGGCTGCAAACAGTTGTGGTGGCAGATCCTGGAGTCAGGGTACTATAGGGGCCTGATTGTCCTCATTGCCCTCTTAACTCTTCTTCCCTCAGCCTAAGAGTGCTTGTGAATTCATGATGGAAAGGATTGAAGCATAAGAGGAAAAACTGGGTCACGAGGGGCCCAGCAGCTCTTTTACAGAAAAACTGCCTGAAGATAAATAGTCACACAAGGGGCTGGAGTGATGGCTCACTGCTTAAGGAGTTTGCTTGCAAAGCCTGATGACCCAGGTTCTATGTCCCAGCTGCCACTTAAAGTCAGATGCACAAAGTGGCACATGCATCTGGAATTTATTTGCAGTGGCTGGAGGCCCTGGCACAACCATTCTCTCTATCTCACTTCTCTCTCTCTCTCTCTGCTTGCAAATAAATGAAGAAAAAAATTGTAAAAGTTCAAACACTATGCGGACTTCACTCTCCGTTGGAGAATCTGTTCTTTTTCAGAAGGTAGTGAGACTTGTGGAGATTACATGACCCCTCGCACTTCAGCCAAGCCACAGCTGAAACCACGGAGGAATGGGGAGACGAGCATGAGTGCTGCTTCCATGCTGAACCTGATAATCAGCGCGGGGGTGAAGGAGACAGACCCTGAGGACACTCAACACCGACCACAGCAGACATCCAGAGGCTCCTGAGAGCTCATCACTGAAGTAGACTTAAAACTCACCCACCATGGCTCAGGGAATTTTGCGGAAGGGTGGGGAGGCGGAAAGATTCTAAGAGCCACAGGCTGAGCCATCATGCCCAGAGGCATTCCCTCCCCCCAAAAATAACTGACTGCTGCTCCCACAATGCATAAATTACAACCCCATAGGGAATACCTGCAACCCCACTGAGGAGCGTCCCCAGTGGAATGGGGGCAGGGACAGGGGGAAAGAGGGTGCCAACACATGATGTCTCCATACAAAATATGTTGTTAATAATAACAATAAAATTAAAAAGATATTTTAAAAAGCCATCCAAAGTAAGAAGGCGTTTCCTGGCTGCTGGTGTGGAAGGTGTGGGATGGTTGTGGCTGAGAAGTGCTCAGCAGGGGCTCAGCAGAAGCATGAAGCACGGTGAGGCCAGCAGACAAAGCAGAAGACTACACATGAGAATCCCAGGCCCACCCCAAAGGCTCCTGGAGAGAATAATTGCATCAGGAGGCCCCGAGGAGGAGCGTGAACTTACAGGAAATCAAGAAGGTGGGCCTACAGAATCAGGACTTGGGGTGATTTGGGGAGCATCCTCCTCTGGACCCAGTGGTGTGCTTGACCAGGTCCCTTTTATTATAGCCGCTAACCTGTTCTTTTTTTAAAAATTATTTATTTAAGAGCAACAGACAGAAAGAGAAAGAGGTTGAGAGAGAGAGTGAATGGGCGCGCCAGGGCCTCCAGCCACTGCAAACGAATTCCAGACACTTGCGCCCCCCTGTGCATCTGGCTAACGTGGGTCCTGGGGAATCAAGCCTTGAACCGGGGTCCTTAGGCTTCACAGGCAAGCGCTTAACCACTAAGCCATCTCTCCAGCCCTAACCTGTTATTTGTAATCAATGGCAAATATTTCCCTCCATTTTGTCATTTCATCTTGTGTTTGTTCACACAGATGTTTTAACTTGGTCTATTGTCAGTTTATTAATATGTTTCATTGTGATCATTTCCATTGCTTTTACTTTTTTTTTTTTTTTTGCTTTTACTTTTAGATAGCTTTTTCCCAAACTGATCAGTGTTCACTTATATTTTCTTTTAGTTTTTTTTTTTTAAGTGGTATTGTTTAAATGTAGCCAGGCAATATATGACAGGGTCAGATTCCCTACAAGGAGGCCCTGAGAGGCCGTTGTGTGGATCTGTAAAGATGGAGCAGAGCCTATTTTACAAATGTTGGAAATGCCATGACCATGAGACCTCCACCAGGAAAGCTGTAGGCTCAGAGTGAAGTCAGCCCATGAGAGAGCCATTTGTACTATAGGCAGCAGAGCCTGAGGGGTGTGGAGCTACCCAAGCCTTTTGGAGCCCAGACAATTTCATCATGAGTCCCAGATACTGGACACAGAGCTGCAGGATTTGGTGTTTGCCATGTTGGGTTTTTGTCTTGCTTAGGTTAATACTTCCTAAGCTACGCCCCCATTCCTCCTTTTTTGGAATAGAAATGTTTACTCTGGGCTATTATATATTGGAAGTATGTAACTTATGTTTTCGCTTTACAGGATCATAGTTAAGAGATTGCCCGAGTCTCAAATGAGACTTTGGATTTTTTTTTAAAAAAATATTTTATTTATGGGCTAGGAGAGATGGCTTAGCCGTTAAGCGCTTGCCTGTGAAGCCTAAGGACCCCGGGTTAGAGGCTCAATTTCCCAGGACCCACGTTAGCCAGATGCACAAGGGGGCGCACGTGTCTGGAGTTCGTTTGCAGTGGCTGGAGGCCCTGGAGTGCACATTCTCTCTGTCTCTGTCTCTCTCTCTCTCTCTCTCTCTGCCTCTTTCTCTCTCTGTCTGTCACTCTCAAATAAATAAATAAAAATAAACAAAAAAATTTATTTTTATATATTTATTTGACAGAGAATAAGAGAGAGAGAAAGAATGGGTGCGCCAGGGCCTCCAGCCGATCGATGCAGATGAACTCCAGTTGCATGCGCCCCCTTGTGCATCTGGCTAACATGGATCCTGGAGAATTGAACTTGGGTCCTTTGGCTTTTCAGGCAAACGCCTTAACCACTAAGCCATCCCTCCAGCTGGAGACTTTGGACTTTTGAACAGTGTTAGAACTATTACAAACTATAGAGACCTTTTAAATTTAGACTGAGGGGCTGGAGGGATGGTTTAATGGTTAAGGCGTTTGCCTGCAAAGCCAAAGGACCCAAGTTTGATTCCCCAGGACCCACATTAGCCAAATGCACAAGGGGTGCAGGCATCTGGAGCTCCTTTGCAGTGGCTGGAGGCTCTGGTGTGCCCAGTCATTTTCTCTCTCTCTCTCTCTCTCCTCTTTCTCTGTCAAATAAATAAATAAATAAAAATAAAAAACTTTAAAATTAGACTGAATGCATTTTGCACCATGAGATAGCCATGGAGCCTATATGGGTCAAAGGAGGAATTTATGGTTTGTGGTAGCTTGAAGTTTGTGGTAGCTTGAATGTATATACATATATATATATATATATATATTTTTTTTTTTTTTGAGGCATGTCCAACAGACTGGCCTTTTTTATTTTATGTGAGAGAGAACAAGAGCAAGCAAGAGAGAGAGAATTGGCATGCCAGGGCCTCCAGCCACTGCAATCAAACACCAGACACGTGCACTACTTTGTGCACATGTGCAACCTTGCACGCTTGCGTCACCTTGTGCGTTGGCTTACGTGGGATCTGGAGAATTGAACACAGGTCCTTAGGCTTCACAGGCAAGTGCCTTAACCACTAAGCCATCTCTCCAGCCCTCAGTCACTTTTGATTAAACTTCCCACTTGGGCCCCTAGCAAGCAGATCCCTGCTCCAGGGGGTCTGTCACTGAGGGTGGACCTTGGAGTCCAGCCCTAAGGTGTGTTTGGGGCAGATCTGAGTCCAGCCCTACCAGGTGTGTTCAGAGCACTTCCAGATCTGGCTATTGTGCTTGCTGGTGTTGGTTTTCTCTCTCTGCTATGCTGGTGTACGTTGGAGTTGAGCCAGCTTCTTCCGTCATTGGTGGAGCTTCCCCTGGAGACTGTAAGCCTGAAATAAACCCCTTTCCTCCCATAAGCTGTGTGTAGTTGGATGTCTGTCCCAGGAGCATGGAGCTGACTACAACATGGTTTAAATGTAAAATTGTCCTCCATAGGTTCATATCTTTGAACACTTGGTCCCCAGCTGGTGGCACTGTTTGGGGAGGTTGTGGAATCTTTATGAGGTGGAGCCTTGCTGGAGGAAGTGATCCACTGAGGGCAAACCTTGGGGTTTTAAGCCTGGATCCACTTCCTGATCGCCCTCTGCCTCCTGTCTGATGATGTGACAAGCTGGTTCCTGCTTTTGCCGGGAGGCCTTCCTCAAAACTGTGAGTCAACTTGAATGCTTTCCTTCCTTAAGTTGCTTCTAGTCAGGTACTTTGCTGCAGCCATAAGAAAGTAACTAATGCAAGTGGTTTTGGTTTTTACATTCCTTCTTCTATTCCATCTGTAATTCATTTTGGTGTATAGTAGGATCACCATTTGATTTTGAGGTATGGATAAAGCTAATATGCTGAAAACACTGAGATAATGTTAGCCGTGTTTCACAAGTTAGAAGTATGTTTTGCACTAATGAGATAAAATTCTTTACCTAAAAACTTAACCAGGGGGCTAGGGGATGGCTGAAAGGTTAAAGGTGGCTAGCTTGAAAAGCATGCTGGCCCAGGGTTCAATTTCCCAGTACCAATGCAAAGCCAGATGCACAAATTCGTACATGCATCTGGAGTTTGCAGCAGCAAGAGGCCTTGACATGCCCTTTCTCACTCTCTCTCTCTCTCTCCCAAATAAAGAAATAAATAACATTAAACACTTACCATGGATTAAAACAAAGAAAACAAAGTTGGGTAGGGTAGAAGCTGAGGTAGGAGGATCACCATGAGTTTTTTTTTTTTTTCCATTAAAAAAAATATTTTTATTATTTGTGTTTTTTTTTTAAAGGACACCAGGTATGCACCAGGGCCTCCAGCCACTGCAAATGAACTCCAGATGCATGTGCCACCTTATACATCTGGCTTATGTGGGTCCTGGGGAATCAAGCCTCGAACCAAGGTCCTTAGGCTTCACAGGCAAGCGCTTAACCTCTAAGCCATCTCTCCAGCCCATTATTTGTGTTTTTTATTAATTTATTTTTTGACAACTTCCATAATTGTAGACAACAACTCCCTCCCCTCGCCCACTTTCCCCTTTGAAACTCTACTCTCCATCATATCCCCTCCCCCTCTCAGTCAGTCTCTCTTTTTTATTTTTCCTCCTATATGATGGTCTTGTATAAGTAGTGTCAGGCACTGTGAGGTCATGGATATCCAGGCCATTGGGTGTCTGGAGGAGCATGTTGTAAGGAGTCCTCCCCTTCCTTTGGCTCTTACATTCTTTCTACCACCTCTCCCACAATGGACCCTGAGCCTTGGAAAGTATGATAGAGATATTGCAGTGCTGAGCACTCCTCTGTCACTTCTTCTCAGCACCATGATCACCATGAGTTTTAAAGGCAGCCTGAGCTAGAGTGAGAACCAGGTCAGCCTTGGGCTAGTGATAGTAGACCCTGCCAAAATAATTAGTTAATTAATTAATTAAACCTAGTGAAGGTGAGCAGGAAGGAAAATGGCACCATAGGTGCTATTTTGCATCCATTAGTCAGCTCTGGAGTTCAAGGTTACCCTTGGCTAATGTGTAGTAAGTTTAACCTGGGCTACATGAGACCTTGTCTCAAACCAACAACAAATAAATATACTGTTGTTTTTATTGAGGTAGGGTCTCACTCTAGCCCAGACTGACCTGGAATTCACTATGTAGTCTCAATGTGGCCTTGATCTCACGGTGATCCTCCTACCTCTGCCTCCCATGTGCTGGGATTAAAAGTGTGTGCCACCACACCTATTTCTTAGTCCAAAAATGAGCAGAATATTTATTAACTCAATTTCTATATGCATTGTTACAGATTCCACAAAACAAAATATTGTGCTTCATTTTTTTTAAAGGGTTTTTACAACAGGCACTGCTTCTGATTCTGGTGTGGAGCCGGTCATTATCTATGAGCCCACATTGCCTACGGCTCTGAGGAAATGCATGTAGCAAGGGGCAGCATGTGACCCCTACATCTGGAGCAGCCAGAGCCTGGGAAAGCCTTACATCATGAATGACATCACCGTAGTGATCTAATTTCCAACGGACAATGGAATAATTGCTTCTTGCCCAAACCTCTCAGTGGTTTGATCCAGCAACTTCATAATGGGATGTTGCGGAGGGCCACGGGGACAAAGGACAATTGTTGGCCTCCCTGGGTAGAGGGTAGTTTACAAAGCCATCTTTCTCAGGAGACTGCCTGGGACTGATTGTCCACCACACCACATGACAGGTGCTCTTACGTAAGTAAGGCAGGACTCAGTTTTTCTTTTTCTTTTTCTCTTCTCTTTCTTTCTTTCTTCCTTTTTTTTTTTTTTTTTTTTTTGTGGTTTTTCGAGGTAGGGTCTCACTCTAGCCCAGGCTGACCTGGAATTCACTATGGAGTCTCAGGGTGGCCTCGAACTCACAGCAATCCTCCTACCTCTGCCTCCCAAGTGCTGGGATTAAAGGCGTGAACCACCACGCCCGGCTCTTTTTCTTTTTGAGGTCCATCTGTCCCTGGAATCTTCCTCTCTAAAAGTCACCAGAACAACAGGAGGGGAAAGCAAGCTCTTGATTTCCCCAGGCGACCAAGGCCAAATTTCCTTCCCCTTTCTTCACTCATCCCCCTTTTCCATGGCTGCCATCCACTGGGACTTCTTTTGAGAGGAGGTTTTATTCCCTGCTTTCTTTCAGGTGCCTGCCTCACATAATCGCTGGCGTTTCACAAAGCAAACTAGGATCCCGATCTGTTTTACCCAGTCCACTGTTACATTTAGCCTTGAAAACAGCATGTAGCGCATTGTCCTCTAACGGGGACAAATGGCAGAATGGAGCCTGACTTCCATGAAGCTGATTTTTGCTAATCAAACACGTCTATTCTCTGACACCTTTTCAGTGTCTGTTGAAAAATCAGGGGTACCAGAAAGGATAGCACCTCTCAGCATGCAACTCAACTGTATAGAAAGAATTCTGAGACTCCAGTGTAAAAATAACTCAGTAACTGGAGGGACATTAGAACTATTTGCAATATTATCAGACTGTACACTATACATGCCCTTTGACCTAAGGATTCTGCTGTTGAATTCTAGCTCACTGAAACAGATACCCACAGCTGGGAGCAAAAGCATATGAGTGATGCTATTGATAAAATCACATCTATAGAGCCGTATGAACTGACATAAAAAGATATCCTATACAGTATAATATGGAAAAAGTAAACTGCACAGCAATATAATTCCAGTTTTGTTAAAATGTACCTGTGTGTGGATGCATATGCATGTGTATATTTAAAGACGTTTAAAAAAGGCTAGAAAGATACACGATAACTTTTGTTTGTTTGTTTGTTGTTCGAGGTAGGTTCTCACTGTAGCTCAGGCTGACCTGGAATTTACTAAGTAGTCACAGGATGATCTTGAACTCACAGCGATCCTCCTACCTCAGCCGGGATTAAAGGTGTGCACCACCACACCTGACTTTAACTTAAAAAAAGAAGTATTTAGTTACTGATTAGAGAGAGAGGAGAGAGAGAATGGATATGCCAGGGCCTCCAACTACTGCAATCAAACTTGGCACATGCACCACCTTGTGCATCTAGTTTATGTGGGTACTGGAGAATTGAACCTGGGTCCTCAGGCTTAACTGCTAAGCCATTTCTCTAGCCCCATGTAACTTTAATATAAATACACACACACACACATTCAGAGAGAGAGAAAATGGGTGTACGAGGACCTCTTGCCACGGTGAACAAATTCCAGACACATGTGCCTTATTGTGCATCTGGCTTTATGTGGGTTCTGGGGAACCAAGCCCTGGCCAGCAGGCTTTGTAAGCAAGTGCCTTCAACCACTGAGCCATCTCCTGAGTCCCATTTTAATTCTTAATATAAGTAGTATCTTTCCCTAGAGAGGGATACTGGAGAATGTGGTAGAGGAAATTTCATTCTTTTTTTTCAGGGGTGTTATATAAGTTTATTTTATTTTATTTTATTTTTTTTGGTTTTTCAAGGTAGGGTCTCACACTGGTCCAGGCTGACCTGGAATTAACTCTGTAGTCTCAGGGTGGCCTTGAACTCATGGCAATCCTCCTACCTTTGCCTCCCAAGTGCTGGGATTAAAGGCGTGCGCCACCACGCCCGGTTTATATAAGTTTATTTTAAAAAATATTTTATTTATTTATTTTGCAAGGAGAGAGAGAGAATGGGCATGCCAGGGCCTCTAATTGCTGAAAACGAACTCAAGATGCATGCGCCACTTACTGCATCTGGCTTTACGAGGGTATTGGGAAATCGAACCTGGGTTGTTAGGCTTTACAGGCAAGCACCTTAACTGCTGAGCCATCTCTCCAGCCAGGATGATGATGATGATGATGATGATTATTATTATTTGGTTTTTCAAGGTACGGTCTCACTCTAGCCCAGGCTGACCTGGAATTCACTATGGAGTCTCAGGGTGGCCTCAAACTCATAACAATCATCCTACCTCTGCCTCCCAAGTGCTGGGATTAAAGGCGTGTGCCACCACGCCCGGCTCAGGATTATTTTTAAAAATCAACCAATAAAGGACTGGGAAGATGGCTCCATGGATAAAGTTCTTGCCATGCAAGCATGAGGACCTGAGCCCGTGTAACTGCCTGGTGGGCATGGCAGCCTGCCTGTTATCCCAGCTCTCAGAAAGCACACAGGGAGTCTCTGGAGGGAGCAGGAACAAAAAGAGGAAACTATGTAATGGCCATAATCTAAGCATTATGAAAAAGTTTTATATTTTGTGCATCCAAAACAATTTTCTCACTGGGCGTGGTGGCGCACGCCATTAATCCCAGCACTTGGGAGGCAGAGGTAGGAGGATCGCCGTGAGTTCAAGGCCATCCTGAGACTACATAGTGAGTTCCAGGTCAGTCTTGGCTAGAGCAAAACCCTACCTTGAAAAAAAAAAAAAAAGACAAAACAATTTTCTCTGATCCTGTTCCTCCTCCTCCCCCAATGTCCCCAAGTACTATGCCAGGTCCACCAATCCTCTGGGGTTGTTCCACTGTTTGAAACAGGCAATAATTCAGCCCAAATTCCCAGCCTATGGATGTTATGAGATCCAAGTCCCTGCCAGTGTCCCTGATATGCCACCTTTGATCTCATTTTGATTTTCTGCCTTGCATTCCACTTATTTCACCTCCTGGGCACCTTGCCCCTTCTACACTGTAACCCCCACCGTGTTGGATAGGTCCCCAATACCTTCCCTCTTGGAAATATGGCCTAACAAGATTGTGCATGTAATATAGTTTTAGGAAAGGTTTGGTGCCTGAATTTGGAGTTTGTTTGCAGTGGCCAGAGGCCCTGGAGCACCTATATTCTCTCTCTCTCTTTCTCTCTAATAAATATTTTTTTAAAAGTAAGATTTGGGGCAAGATAAATAGCAAAGCACAACTCAGAGAACAACTTGAAGCAGTATTAGAGATCAGTTCTCTGAAGAGTCTATCTGTCAATTATTGTCCTCACTGGAAAATTCTCCTGGCCATTCCTCTACCAGATGCCCAACTCTCCCTCCCACTCTTCTCTGTTTTTCAATCTCCAGATCTAATGTCTTCTAGCTATGAACAAAAGTACTCATTTCCAGTCCCCATTTCCTTTTGTACAAAGCAATTCAACACTCCTTTGCTCTGCTCCACCCAGCAGAAATTCAAAAGTATTGTACTGATCAAAAAACAGTGTCCTATCAGAACAATAGTGCCAGATTGTCAAACTAATGTTTTTTTTTTTTTCTCTATCGCATATGTTTCCCCCTAGGGGCAGAAAAGAGGATGATGGCTTTCCTGCCCATCATATACAGTCCAGCTGACACTTCTATAACCAAACACAGGTTATCAAGAGACAAAAACAAGTTTGTTTGCTCGTGATTTTTACATGACATGGGAGGCTTCGGAACACACTAGAACCTTGAGGGAATTGTCCAGTAGGTTAAAGGAGGCCAGGACAGCCTCGGGATCCTCCCACCTCTGCCACTTGAATGCTGGGATTACAAGAGTACACCTGGTACAGGGCTCCACGACCCATCTTGGGGAAGAGGAATTCTAGTTTTGTATGGTTTGCTTCAGGAGAAAAAGAGGCCTGGGAAGTAGGAGAGCGGTCAGAAAGTTTTCAGTTTGGGATGTTTTCTTTCAATCTTCAATTTGGGGTCACCTCTTACTCTTCTTTTTCTTCTTCCTCCTCTTCTTTCTTCTTACCTGTTATTTTGAGACAGGGTTTCACTAAGCGGCCCACGGTGGCCTTGAACTCAGCTGTAGCTCAAGCAAGCCTTGAGTTTGCCATCTTCCTGCTTCAGCCTCCGGAGTAACTGAGATTACAGGTCTTCTGAGCACCAACACCATTATTGCCTTGCTATTTTTATTTATCATTCATTCATTTATCTAGTCTTGTTACTTTAGACATCATTCCTTCAATGTTTTTCTGATCCCAAATATTCTACCTTTGTTTTTATTTATTTACTTATTTTGAGGTAGGGTCTCATTGTAGCCCAGGCTGACCTGGAATTCACTCTGAAGTCCCAGGCTGGCCTCGAACTCACATCAATTCTCCTACCTCAGCCTCCCAAGTGCTGGGATTAAAGGCATGCACCACCACTCCTGGCTAAGATAGATATTTTATATTCTAAAAGTGCTTCCTAACACTTTATTAATATTTTATTAAATTTAGGCCTAGCTAGAAGAGAATTAATACCTTTAGAATATTAAATCTTGTAATATACAATGTAGAATATTTTTTCATTCTTTCAAATTTCCTTTCGGATGTATCACGAAGATTAATCTTGGGCTGCAGAAATGGCTTAGCAAAGCCAAAGGACCCAGGTTCAATTCCCAGTACCCACATAAGCCAGATGCAAGAGGTGGTACATGCATCTGGAGTTCGTTTGCAGTGGCTGAATGCCCTGGCGTGCCCCTTCTCTATCTGCTTCTCTTCTCTTCTCTTCTCTCTCTCTCTCTCTCTCTGTCACTCACTCAAATAAATAAATAAAATGAAAATAATTTTTCAAAAGATTAATTTTAATTCCTTTTTTTGTTTGTTTGTTTTTTGTTTTGTTTTTTTTTGTTTTTCCGAGATGTGGTCTCACTCCAGCCCAGGTTGCCCTGAAACTCACCCTGCAGTCGCAGGCTGGTCTCAAAGTCACAGTGATCCTCCTGAGTGCTGGGATTAAAGGTGTGCACCACTATATCCAGCTAAGTTTCAACTATTCTGAATTTTCTTTTCAGCTTTAATGGGATTCATATGAAATCATTTTAATTGATTTATTTGTTGTGTGCGGTATGTGTGGGGTGAGTGTTAGTTATATGCATCTGTGTGTGAAGATGCACGTGTCCCCTGTGCACACGCATGAAGGCCTATGGAAGCCATGAGGCGTTCTCTTCTAGAACTCGTCTGCCCTGTTTCTCAGAGACAAAGCCTCTCACTGATCCTGGAGCGCCCCATTTTTCAGTTAGACTGACTGACCAGGAAGTCCCAGCAATCCTCCTGTCTCTTCCACCCCAGCAATGGGAATATGGGACTGTATGACCATGCCCAGCTTTTTATGTGGGTACTGGGGATTGAACACAGATTCTCATGCTCACATAGCAAGTGTTCTTGCTCAGTGATCCATCTCCTCCGCCCTTTAAAAACAGTCTTTTAGGCAACCATATCACCTTCAAATAATAAGATTTAAACCCTTCCTATTAAATATTTATACTTCCCTCCTCTCTTATCCTCATTATTAAATTGATTAGTAATTTCATAATAATGATGAATAGTAGTAACGATAGCCAACTTATTAACAATGTAAATGTTTCATATATATGTGTGTGTGTGTGTGTTTATATATATGTATATATATGTATTATATATATGTATATATCTTGGTTTTTCAAGGTAGAGTCTCACTTTAGCCCAGGCTGACCTGGAATTCACTATGTAGTCTTAGGGTGGCCTCAAACTCACAGTAGTCCTCTTACCTCTGCCTCCCAAGTGCTGGGATTAAAGGCATGCACCACTATGCCCAGCTTGTTTCCAATATTTTTATTGCTAAGTATGATATTAGCTGTTAGTTTGAGATTAATATTCTTCAATATATTAACATGTTTACATATATGTGTGTGTGTATAATTTGTTCTGGGGATCACACCCAGGGCCTGGTACATGCTAGACAAACCCTGTACCACTGAACCATACCCCAGCCACTATAATTTTCTAAAATAAAAAAATGTGTGAGGGACTAGGGAGATGGCTCAGTGGTTGAAGGTGCTTGCTTGCAAAGCCTGTCAGCCAGGGTTCAAATCTCCAGTCACCCACGCAAAGCTGGATGGGGATTTGTTTACAGCAATAAGAGAACTTGGCATGTCTATATACACACACAAGCAAATAATTTTTTTTTTTGAGGTAGGGTCTCACTGTAGCCCAGGCTGACCTAAAATTCACTACGTAGTCTCAGGGTGGTCTTGAACTCACAGCAATCCTTCTACTTCTGCCTCCCAAATACTGAGATTAAAGGTGTGTGCCACCATGCCCAGCTAAGCAAATAATTTTTTTTTTAATGTGTGAGCTGGGTGTGATGGCTCATGCCTATAATCCCAGCACTTGGAAAGCTGAGGTAGGAAGATCACTGTGATTTTGAGGCCAGTCTGGGCTACAGAATTTCAGGCTAGCTTGGGCTATAGTGAGATCCTACCTACCTCGAGATAAAAGGAAAAAGAAAAAAAGCTGGGCATGGTGACATACGCCTTTAATTCTAGCAATCAGGAGGCAGAGGTAGGAGGATTGCCATGAGTTCAAGGCCAGCCTGAGAATACATAGTGAATTCCAGAACTCCAGGTCAGCTTGGGATAGAGTGAGACCCCTACCTCAAAACAAGCAAACAAACAAAACATTCCTAAGACTAAACCTAACCAAGGAGATGAGAGACTTTAAAACACTGGAGAAAAAAAATTTAAAGAAAACTCTAGAAGATGGAAAAACCTTCCATGTTCATGGGTCAGCAATTCAATGTTTTGGAAATGGATTATGGTGGTTTGATTCAGGTGTCCCCCCATAAACTTAAATGTTCTGAATGCTAGGCTCCCAGCTGATGGAGATTTGGGAATTAATGCTTCCTGGAGGTGGTGTTTTGTTGGAGATAGACTTATGGGTATTATAGCCAGTGTCCTCTTGCCAGTGTTTGGCACACTCTCCTGTTGCTATTATTCACCTTATGTTGGCCTGGGGATGATGTCCACCCTCTGCTCATGCCATCACTTTTCCCTGCCATCATGGAGCTTCCCCTCTAGTCTGTAAGCCAAAATAAACCTTTCTTTTCCCCAAAAGCTGCTCTTGGTCGGGTGATTTCTGCCAGCAGTGTGAACCTGGCTGCAACATGGATATATTTCTGAAAGCAATCTACATATCCAATGTAATCCTGATCATAATTCCAATATTCTTCACAGAACTAAAAAAACAAAAATGACAACAACAAAACAAACAAACAAACAAAAAAACAAAACAAAACCAGGGCTGGAAAGATGACTCAGCAATTAAAGGAGGCCCTTGCTTGCAAAGCCTGATGGCCCAGGTTAGAGTTCCCAGTACTCACATAAAGCCAGATGCACAAAGTGGCACATGCATCTGGAGTTCAACCACAGTGGCAGGGGGCCCTGATGTGTCCATATTCATTCTCTTTTTGTCTATATCTCTCTCTCCCCCTCAAATAAATAAATATAAATATTTTTTAAAGAACTAGAAAAAAATTCATATGGAAACATAAAAGACCCAGAGCAATCCTAAGCAGAAAGATCACAATGCCTGATCTCACATTGTACCACAGAGCTACAGTAACAAAAACAGCACTGTATTGGCACAAAAACAGACATGTAGATCAATAGGTTAGAATGGAAGAGCCATAAATACACTCACACATCTAAAGTCACCTAATTTTTGGCAAAGGTGTCAAGAACATACACTGGGAAAAGAGCTTTTTCAATAGGTGGTGCTAGGAAAACGGACTTCCATATATGTATAATGAAACTAGATCCATAGCTCTCACCCTGAACAAAAATCAATTCAAAATGGATCAAAGACTTTGATGTAAGACTTGGAACTATAAAAACTTCTAGAAAAAAAAAAAAAACAGGGAGGGAAAATATGTCAAAATATGGGTATAGGCAAAGACTGTCTGAAAAAAGCTCTAGTCACACAGGAAATAATCTCAATAATTGACATATGAAAAAAAAAAAGAATTGACATATGAAATTAACACACAGCAAAGGACACAATCGCCAGGAAAACTAGTCTACAGAATGGGAGAAAAATCTTTGCCTCCTGAACATCTGACAGCAATCACACGACTTCAAATAGCCAAAACTCTTTGGTAGACTACATGCTTAGCATACACATGGCCCTGGGTTCAATCCCCAGCACAAAAACAAAAACAAAACATAACAACAGAAGCCTTGAATGGATTATAGACGTAAACATAAACCTTAAATTGTAAAACTCCTAGAGGAAACTACAGGGGAAAAGCTTCATGACATTAGTCTTGATAACAACTTATTTAATTTTTTTTTTTTTTTTTTTTTGCAAGCAGGGAGAAAAAGAGAATGAGAATGAGAATGAGCATTTCCAGGGGCCTCCAGCTGCTGCAAACCAACCTTATACTCATGTGCCACTTTGTGCATCTGGCTTTACGTGAGTACTGTGGGATCGAACCTACACGGCCAAGCTTTGAAAGCAAGCACCTTTAACCACTGAGCAATCTCTCCAGCCCTGACAATTCCTTTCATAGATAGGACACTAAAAGCACAAAGCAAGCATAACTACATCAAACTAAAACACTTCTGTACACACCTTTCCTCAGCTGCTGCCAAGGTGCCGGTTTCTTCCAAGGAAATTTAAACAGGGTTGGGGTAAGACCTCACTTCATCCAGCAGCTAGCACCATGCCAGGCAGTCTGCACCATGCCCTCATCTCTGAGCCCACCTGCACCTACTCTGCCCTCTGCATGGCGAAGGATAAACCCAACGCCCCCACTAAAGCAGCGGGTGTAGATGTTGAACCTTTTGACCTGACTCATTTGCAAAGTCCCTGGCCAGTGTCAACACTGGCAGCCTCGTCTGTGATGCAGGGGCGGGTGGGCCAGCTCCAGGGGCGGGTGCTGCACCAGCAAGAGGACTTACCCCCTCCATGCCACTGTCTAAGCTGAGAAGAAAAGGGAAGCAAAGGGTCTGGTGATGACATGGGCTTTGGTCATTTTGACTAACCCTCTTTTGGAACATGTTCTATAAAAAGCTGAACTCAGCCGGGCGTGGTGGTGCAGGCTTTTAATCCCAGCACTTGGGAGGTCTCAGCACTCCGGGAGCAGAGGTAGGAGGATCGCTGTGAGTTTGGGGCCACCCTGAGAATACAGAGTGAATTCCAGGTCAGCCTAGGCTACAGTGAGACCCTACCTCAAAAACCAAAAAAAAAAAAAAAAAAAAAAAAAAAGGACAAAAGGGCTGGAGAGATGGTTTAGTGGTTAAGGTGCTTGCCTGCCAAACCTAAGGACCCATGCTGGACTCTCCAGATCCCACCTTTGCCAGGCACACACATGTGAGGCAAGCACAAGGTCACACATGCCCACTAGGTGGCGCAAGCATCTGGAGTTCAATCGAGACTAAGGCCCTGGTGCACCAATCGTCTCTTTCTCTCTCTCTCTCTCTCTCTCTCTCTCTCTAAAATAAAAGAAAATAATAAATTTTAGCTGGGCATAGTGGCACACACCTTTAATCCCAGCATTAGGGAGGCAGAGGTAGGAGGATCACTGTGAGTTAGAGGCCACCCTGAGACTATGTAGTGAATTCCAGGTCAGCCTGAACTAGGGTGAGACCCTATGTTGGAAAACAAACAAAAATAAATAAAAATAAAGAAAGAAAAGAAAAGGATAAATTTTGAAAAATGGGCAAAGGACATGAGAAAAGGTGGCCATGTGGTTAAGAAGGGCCACTAAAAATGGGCAATGGACCTGGAGCAGACATTTCTCCAAAGAAGACATACAAAGTAGCCAAAGAGCATGTGAAAAAATGTTCAGCATTGCTCATAATCAGTGAGATGCAAATCAAAACCACAAGGAACAGTCACCTCACACCTTTTATGATGGCTTTTATCAAAGAGACAAAAGAGCTGGGTGTGGTGGCGAACACCTTTAATCCTAGCACTTGGGAGGCAGAGGTAGGAGAATCGCCATGAGTTCGAGGCCACCCTGAGACTCCACAGTGAATTCCAGGTCAGCCTGGACCAGAGTGAGACCCTACCTTGAAAAACCAAAAAAAAAAAAAAAAAGAGAGAGAGAGAGAGAGAGAGAAGATGGGACTGGGGGATTGCTTAATGGTTAAGGCGCTTGCTTGTATAGCCAAAGGACCCAGGTTTGATTCCCCAGGACCCACGTAAGCCAGATGCACAAGGTGGTGCATGCATCTGGAGTTCGTTTGCAGCGGCTGGAGGCCCTGAAGTGCCCATTCTCTCTCTGTCTCTCTTTCCTGCATCATTCTCTTGTCAAATAAATAAGTAAATAAAAATAAAATATTTTTTTAAAAAAGAGCCAAAAAGTAAGTGTTGGTGAGAATGTGGAGAAGAGAGAAGCCTTTGCATATTATTGGTGGAAAGCAAAAATGCAAGTTGACACAGCTGTTATGGAAAAGAGTATGGAGGTTCCTCAAAACATTAAAAATAGAACAACTGTATTACTCAGTAATCCTACTTCTGCATATTTACCCAAAAGAATTGAAATCAGGATCTTGAAGAGACTTACGACTGTTCACTGAAGCATTGTTCATGATAAACAAGATATGAAACAGCCTACATGTTATTGTTGTTTTGAAGAAGGGTTTCACTGTAACCCAGGCTGACCTGGAAGTCACTATGTCGTCTCAGGGTGGCCTCGAACTCACCGCGATCCTCCTACCTCTGCCTCCCGAGTGCTGGGATTAAAGACGTGCGCCACCACGCCCGGCTTCCACAGCAACATTCTAATAACGCTGGGCAAACGTGGAAGGGGGGCCTCAAACCCAGGGAGCTGCTCATCCCCGGCCCCTGAGGTCGATGGCACGTGGCCGCGGCCACTGAGAGAAGGCTAGTCTGAGCTTGGTGCATAGAGGATGGAACTGTGCAGCCCCAGATCTCCCACTGCATTTGAGGGGCTCTCGGCCTCTCACAGCGAAGGTGTGGACTGACACCTAGAGGCTTCCCTGCAGAATAGAGACTAGTCCCCCACACAGGCGTCCCCATTCCTCCGCATGTCTGCAACATCTCCCCGGAGTTCCCCTTCTCTAGGTAAGGGTGGAGTCTCCCAAGAAACTAAATATTATGACCTCATAATCCATCTTGGCCACAGCTCCAGGAGCAGGAGAGAAATACGGTTAGAGGGAGCTCCTTCCCCCAGCCTCTCCGACAAGGGAGCAGGCCCTAGACAGGACACCATGCCAGATAGATCCTACCGTGGAGCTAATAATAATAACGATGAAGAGATAGAAAGTCAATAAAAGGGGGCTGGAGAAGGCCGGGCGTGGTGGCACACGCCTTTAATCCCAGTACTTGGGAGGCAGAGGTAGGAGGATTGCCGTCAGTTCGAGGCCACCCTGGGACTACATAGTGAGTTCCAGGTCAGCCTGGGCTAGAGTGAGACCCTACCTTGAAAAACAAACAAACAAAAAAGGAGGGGGGCTGGAGAGATGGCTTAGCGGTTAAGGCGCTTGCCTGCAAAGCCAAAGGACCTCGGTTTGATTCCCTAGGACCCATGTAAACCAGATATATAAGGTGGCACATGTGTCTGGAGTTCCTTTGCAGCAGCTGGAGGCCCTGACGTGCCCATTCTTTCTCTCTCTCTCTCCCTCCCTCCCTCTTTCTCCCTCCCTCTCTCAAATAAATAAATAAATAAAAATAAAATATTTGAAAAAAGAAAGTCAATAAAAAGATAGGATTCTAGGGAAGGCCAGGCAGGGGGAAAGAAAGGGAAATGAGGGTCTGTTGTTGTTCTGGCTTTGTTTTGATGCTGTGACTGAACCCAGGGCAAAGTGACTGCGAGCACATGCTCTACAAGCTACATGCTCAGCCCTGGAGCGCGTTCTGGTTGGAGAAATAAAGCCTGTAAATGGTGAAGAGAAGGGGGGCAGTGGGTATAGCCAAAGAGCCTGGGCTTGGAGTCCAAGGGCTTGAGGCAAAGGCTCTGTGCCCTTCTCTGGCTGGGTCTTCAGCTGTTCTCTTGAAGTCTCTAAACGGCAGCTTCCTCTTTTTTAAATTATTGTTATTTTACGCCAGGCGTGGCGGTGCATGCCTTTAATCCCAGCACTCAAGAGGCAGAGATAGGAGGATCACCATGAGTTCAAGGCCACCCTGAGACTACAGAGTAAGTTACAGGTCAACCTTGGCCAGAGCAAGATCTTACCTCAAAAAATGAAAAGCAAAATTATTTTATGTATTTATTAAGTCTCTAAGCAGCAGCTTCTCTTCTTTAAAAATTTATTTTATTTTATTTTATTTTTTGAGAGAGAAAGACAGAAAGAAGCAGATAGAGAGAGAATGGGCACACCAGGGCCTCCAGCCCTGCAAATGAACTCCAGATGCATTCATCACCTTGTACATCTGGCTTACTTGGGTACTAGGGAATCGAACCTGGGTCCTTTGGCTTTGCAGGCAAAGCCTTAACCACGAAGCCATCTCTCTTCCTTCCTCCTGCTCCTTTCTGAGCTTACAATGGGCACATGCACACCCTCCCTGAAGGCTGTTGTACAGATTGGGGGTGATATATGCTCTGTGGTGTTTGGCACATAATAAGCACTCGAATTGCAGCTTGTACTGCTGTGGATTAGACTTGGGTGGACCTGGCATGGAGACCCAGGGGTCGGGGAGAAGCTGCATTGGGTGCTGAGAGCCCAGGGTCCCGAGCCCACAGACTTTGGTTTGAATTCTTTTTTTTTTTTTTTTCATTGCTGGATAGTTTTATTTATTTATTTTTTATTGACAACTTCCGTAATTGTAGATGATATCGCATGGTAATTTCCCCCTTCCTTCCCCCCACTTTCCCCTTTGAAACTCCACTCTCCATCATATCCCCTCTCAGTCTCTCTTTTATTTTGATGTCATCATCTTTTCCTTCTATTATAATGGTCTTGTGTAGGTAGTGTCAGGCACTGTGAGGTCATGGATATCCAGGCCACTTTGTGTCTGGAGGAGCACGTTGTAAGGAGTCCTACCCTTCCTTTGGCTCTTACATTCTTTTCGTCACCTCTTCCGCAATGGACCCTGAGCCTTGGAAGTGTGATAGAGATATTGCAGTGCTGAGCACTCCTCTGTCACTTCTTCTCGGCACCATGGTGCCTTCTGAGTCATCCCAAGGTGACTGTCATCTGAAAAGAGAGGCTTCTCTAACCACAAGTGAGAGTAGCATTATATATGGGTATGAACATTAAGAGAAGTACTTATTAGGCAGTTTGGTGAGCATAGTATATACATTTAGCCAGATACCAATAGGCTTTACACCTCCAGGGCTCATGACTACCCCTGTTGTAGGTCTTCAGTATCAGGGATGTATTCCCTCCTGTGGAGCGGGCCTCCAGTCCAGTGAAAGAGCGGTTGGCTTCCCCCATAACAGACATGCCACCAATGCACCCATTGGCTCATTTGGCCTGGCTGGCCAAATATAAGGCTTGCAGTGTCCACTGTTAAGTATCATCACTAATGATTTCTCTCTCTCCCATTGAATTGCATGCAGTGTGGCTTTTTCCAGCTTTCTGTCACATGGTCTACATGGAGGAGGTTTTCACCTCAGCTCCAGCAGGATTTCTCAGTGACCTTGCAGCCCAAGTATGTGGAGTCTTCAGTAATAGGGTCTTACCATCTATTCCTGGTGGGAAACCAAGGGCCTCGACAATGGCCTGTAGTGTTTTGGGGGTATCAGGGACCTCTATGGCCAACAACTCACTGGAAGGTATCCCATCCCTAGCACTGAAAATTTTCTAGTAACAATCTATGGCTTCTGAGTATTCCATTGTCCAAAAATATAGGTTTCCATATGACTTATTTGTATTCTCTTTGATTCTGATTAGCCCTCCCTCCACCTTTCCTTTACTCAGTCTCTTCCCCTGACCTCAGTCCTTTTCATCCCCATAAATCTGTTCTTCTACTTACATATATACAATACCATCCTATTAAGTCCCCCCCTCCCTTTCTATTCCCTTTGTATCCCCTGATTAAAAGTCTGTGCTTGGAGAGGGAGTGGCCTCCTGTAGCCTGGGGTTCCTTAGCCATGGCTAGTATCCCCTTTCTATCTTACTGGCCTCTGCTACTGAGTTTTATTCCTACTTACATGGAAGTCCAATTATTTGTAGCTAGATCTACATATGAGAGAGAACATGTGACGTTTGGCTTTCTGGGCCTGGGTTACCTCACTAAGTATAATCCTTTCCAGATCCATCCATTTTCCTGCACATTTCATAACTTCATTTTTCTTTACCGCTGAGTAGAATTTCATTGTGTACATGTGCCACATCTTCAGTATCCACACATCAGTTGAGGGACATCTACGCTGGTTCCATTTTCTAGCTATTGTGAATTGAGAGGCAATAACCATGGTTGAGCAAGTATCTCTAAGATAATGAGATGAGTCCTTAGGATATATGCTTAGGAGTGCTATAGCTGGGTCATATGGTAGTGGGGACAGAGTTGCTGGAGGCCCTGGCGTGCCCATTCTCTCTCTTTCTCTTTCTCTCTCTCTCTCTCTTTCTCTGCCTGTTTCTCTCTTACTGTCTCAAATAAATAAATAAAATTAAAATTAAACTTTAAAAAGCATTAAGGGACTTCCAGTTAAGATGGTGGCATAGGAACCACGCCAAAGCACATAGGGGAGAAAAGGCAAAAAAAAAAAAAAAAAAAAAAAGAGAGAGAGAGAGAGAAAGAGAGAAACAAACTCAGCAAAATACACTCTTCTACTAAAAAATGAGGTGTATAATTAATTATCAACTGCAGCAAAAAAGTAGGAGAGATCCAGAGCATCTAGAGACAACAGAATCCGGCAGAAGCGGCTCCAGCAGCAGCAGCAGCAGCAGGTCCAGGTGGCCGCAGCCACCAGGCTCAGTCTGAGCCACAGGAAGAACCAGGTGAGGGGGTTTTCCACTCACACCGGCCTCCCTGCAAACTCAAGAAACATGAAGGGAGGACAACATGGACTAACAGAGCAGCTCATGAGGAAGAGGATCACGAGGACCAGTGGGAGAACTTCAGCCATCATCCACAGCTTCCCCTCCCCCGCTACCAGTGCAAGCACCAGAGACCTGGGGAAGGGAGCTCACGGACACAGCACCCGGCACAGGTGATCACAGCAGCGATCCAGTGACCCAGCCAGCCTACCTGAGCCCACAGCACAGTAGAGAGGGACCCCAGTGGGTGCACAACATAAGGGAGACCAAAGCCATCCCAAAAAGTGTTGAGTTTGCCTGCTGTGAGAGTATTCAAGTAGGCTGAGTGGAACAAAATATAGGCAAATTCTAAAATTTAACTGAACAATGTACACATTCAATGAAAAACAGCACAGAGTATTTATGCAAGAGTAGGTATTATGACAACCAGATCCTCTAACAAAGTCACAGTCTCTTAGAATGTGTGTTGCCCCACACCCTTAATCCTGTTAACTGGGAGGCTAAGATTTCTGGTCTGTAGAGGATTCCAAGTCAGCTTGTGATCAAGTGAGACCCTTTCCCAGTGAACAACAGAAGAGCAAACAAGGGCACTATAAATTAGGAAGCAACAAATGACAAGCCCAAAATATATCTTATTTAAGAATGGCAAATCTGGGCTGGAGAGATGATTTAGCCATTAAGCGCTTGCCTGTGAAGCCTAAGGACCCCGGTTCGAGGCTCTATTCTCCAGGACCCACGTTAACCAGACATGCAAGGGGGCACACACGTCTGGAGTTCGTTTGCAGTGGCTGGAGGCCCTGGCGCGCCCATTCTCTCTCTCTCTCTATCTGCCTCTTTCTCTCTGTCTGTCACTCTCAAATAAATAAATAAATAATAAGCAAAAAAAATTTTTTTAAAAGAATGGCAAATCTGATCATCCATCAAATTTAACATGTAATTTACCTGACATGGAAGGTGCAATTAGCACTTCCAATGCAAGCCTATATACCAGGCTTATTTGGCAGGTACTGACCTGGTGTGTACTGACCTCAGTTACCTTTTGGGATGGTTTTGGTCTCAATTATGCTGCGCTCCTGCTTGGGTCCCTCTTTGCTGCACTGTGGGCTCAGATAGGCTGGCTGGGTCACTGGATCACTGCTCTGATCTCCTGTGCCGGGTGTTGTGTCAGTGAGCTCCCTTCCCCAGGGCTCTGGTGCTTACTGGTGAGTGAGCTGGTGGGGGGGGGGGGAGGCTGTGGATGGTGGCTGAAGTTCTCCCACTGGTCCTCGCGATCCTCTTCCTCATGAGCCACTCCATTGGTCCCTGCCATCTTCCCTTCCACGTTTCTTGAGTTTGTGAGGAGCTCCAGTGTGAGTGCAAATCCCTTCACCTGGCTTTTCCTGTGGCTCAGGCTGAGTCTTATGGCTGTGGCCACAGGGACCTGGTGCCGCCGCTGCTGGAGCCACTTCTGCCTGCTTCTGTGGTCTCTAGATGCTCTGAATCTCTCCTACTTCTCTGCTGTGGTTGATAATTTATTATACACCTTCCCCCTTTTTTTTGGCTTTTTCTCCTCTAGGCTGCTTTGGCGTGGTTCCTATGCCACCATCTTAACTGGAAGTCCTTCGTTTGAATTCTTGATCTCTTGTTACTAGACAAGTTACTTCCACTCTTTGAGCCTCCCTTTCATATATGTACAGTGATCATGATGGTCTAGAGAAATAGTTTTTCTACGTTGTCTGCATAGTGGAATCATCTAGAGAGCTTATCCTGCATCCCGTATCAACTAAATCGGACTGTCCAGGGCTGGATCCACGGACAACAGAATTTTTATGTAGGTAAATGTTGGCGCTACCTATGCAACTGATGTGTGACCTCCTGCACTAATAAGGCACCTTTGGAGCTATCTGGACACACGGCTTGCTGATGCTTCAAATGGAAAGTTAATCATCAAATTCTACTATTTTGCATAATTCCCACATTGCATTGAAAGTGTTTTTGGTTTGTTTTTGTCCTGCTTGCTTAGGGTAAAATGTCAAGATACTAATATCTGTGAATGGGTGGGATATTTTTCTGAATGTAGGAGCTAATATATACATATATGTGTGTGTGTGTGTGTATTTTTTTAATTTTTTGTTTATTTTTATTTATTTATTTGAGAGCAACAGACATATAGAGAGAGAAAGAGGCAGATAGAACGAGAGAGAATGGGTGCACCAGGGCCTCCAGCCACTGCAAACAAACACCAAATGCATGCACCACCTTGTGCACCTGGCTTACATGGGTCCTGGGGAATGGAGCCTCAAACTGGGTTCCTTAAGCTTCACAGGCAAGCACTTAACCACTAAGCCATCTTTCCAGTCCTAGATTTGCTTTTTTGAGGTAGGGTCTCACTCTAGCCCAGAATGACCTGGAATTCACTATGTAGTCTCAGGGTGGCCTCGAACTCATGGCGATCCTCCTGGCTCTGCCTCCCAAGTGCTAGAATTAAAGGCATGCGCCATCATGTCCAGCCTTTCTCTTTCTTTGTTTTTTATATTTCTTTTTAAATACTATTTATTTGAGAGAGAGTATGGGCACACCAGGGCCTCTAGCCACTGCAAATGAACTCCAGATGCATGTGCCACTTTGTGAATCTGGCTTTACGTGGCTACTGTGAAACATAACCTGGAATGTCAGGCTTTGCAAGCAAGCATCTTGAACTGCTGAGCCATCTCTCCAGCCTGCAAGTTATTTCTGTGATGAAAAATGTTGATGGAGCATCAGTGGCCAGTGAAAGACTAGGTAGAATCGTGCTGCCACCTAGTGGCAATGCATGTCACATGCACAGTGCTGCCGCGTAAGGCAGGTGTGCCATCCAGTCCCAATATGCCATTTTGTTATCTTTCCGTGGCCTTCTTACCAGTAGCATAACTTGGTTTCTACACGTCTAATGCTTATAGGGAATCAATGTCAGTACCACAAGAAAGACAACAGTAAAGCTGTTTTCTCCTGTTTACTGATAATGTGTAACTGTTGTCAAGTTACATCATTATTTTGATATTTCAAGTTAGGGTCTCACTGTAGCCCAGGCCTCCCGAGTGCCAGGATTAAAGGCATGCACCACCATGCCCGGCTTGAAATTTTATTATCTTAAAGAGGGGGGCAATCACACCCATCTCACAGTCTGACTTTTTGTTTGCTTGTTTTCTGCTTGAAATGCTAAAGGGACAGGTCTTATTCATAGTAGGCAAATGTTCTACCACTGAGCCACACCTTAGTTTTCAAAGCATTGCCATAAGACCAAATTAAAATACATGTGCAAATTGTAGGCATGTGACATATGTGCTCAACCGTCTCTCCACTTGGGCATCTGTGCTGGTCGCCAGGGTACTGCAAACTATACACCTCCCACAGGGTTCTGCCAACCAGTTTTCCTAGTGCTAACAAGCACCGTGTGATCCAGTCAACATACAGTTTCCTCCGATTCTGCTTACCCTCGCCCCTGACCCTTCCCCATGCTCTGGGGTTCCCTGACTGGCCACCTGGACTAGCTGACTGGCCCCATTCCCGCCGTCTTCCCCCTTACTCGGCTCCGCCTGGTGGCCTCCTCCCTCTCGCTGTTCCCTCTGCATGAGGGGCTCCAGGGCCCATCCACAACCAGCCTCTGCACTTCCACCAGATTCTGCTCAAATGCCACTGTGTCAGCCAAGCTTTTCTTGGTGTTCCACAAAACATCTGGTAAAGTAACACTAAGCACACAGAACCCTGGTCACTCCCTGTGCCCCGTGGCAGTCAGCTTGCTGTTACTGTAAGAACACATCTGAAATGAGCAGCTCATTAGAAAGAGAAAGGGCTTAAGTTGGCCTCACAGTTTGGGAGACCTCAGTCCATCCTCACTTGGTTCCCTTGCTTTTGCATCTTTGGTGAGGCAGATGGTGAAGGTAGGGAGCACAGGGTTGAACAAACATGCCCACCTCATGGAAGCTAGGATGGAGAAGGGGCAGGGTCTCAACGTCCCCTTCAAGAGTGTGCATACAGTTCCCTAAGTTCTTCCCACTAGGTTCCACCACCTCCCAATACTGTCACAGGCTGGATTCAACACTTGGGTCTTTGGGGAACATTCATGACACAAACTGTATCACTCCGTTACCTTGCTTAGTTCAAAGTTATAGTACCAATTTATTTATTTATTTAGAGACAGGTCTTATGTAGCCTGGGCTGTCCTCAAACTCACTATGTAGGGCTGGAGAGATGGCTCAGTGGTTAAGCGCTTGCCTGTGAAGCCTAAGGACCCCGGTTCGAGGCTCAATTCCCCAGGACCCATGTTAGCCAGATGCACAAGGGGGCGCATGTGTGGAGTTCATTTGCAGTGGCTGGAGGCCCTGGTGCACCCATTCTCTCTCTTTCTCTCTGCCTCTTTCTCTCTCTGTTGCTCTCATATAAATAAATAAAAATTAAAAAACAAACTCACTACGTAGCTAAGGATGACCTTGAACTTCTGATCCGCCTGCCTAATCCTGGGATGACAGGCCTGCACCACAGCACTCTGATTGGGTTGTGTTAGGGAATGAACACAGGACTTCATCCCCAACCCCATTTTATAGCATGTCTTTTGTGTGTGTGCGTGTATGTAGAATGTGTGCACGTGCGTATAGACGCACGCATCCTATGCACATATGTGCGGAGACCACAGTAGACTGTCGAGTGTCCCCCTCTCGCACTCCTCTGTGTCGTGTGCTTGAGAGGAGTATCTCGCTGAACCTGGAGCCCGATTGGCTGATCAGAGAGCCTCAGTGATCCTGTCTCCACCCTACTCAGGACTGGGTTCCAGGCACACATGGCCATGCTGGCTTTTCACGTGGATGCTAGATATCACACTTGGATCTCCATGCTTGCATGGATGCAAAAAGCATTCTTATCCACTGAGCCCCTTGCTTTTTTTTTTTTTTTTTTTTTTTGAGATAGGGTCTCACTCTAGCCCAGGCTGACCTGGAATTCACTATGTAGTCTCGGGGTTGCCTCAGTGTCTCTCCTACCTCTGCCTCTCCTGAGTGCTGGTATTAAAGGCGTGCACTGCCACACCTGGCATGTTTTTTTTTTTTTGAGATTTTATTTATTTATTTACAAAGGGGAGGAGAGAGAGAGATTGGGTGCACTAGGGCCCCATGCCACTGGTAATCTGGTAATGAACTCCAGATGCATGTGTCACTTTGTGCATCTGGCTTTATGTAGGCACTGAGGAATCAAATCCAGGCCCTCAGGTTTTACATGCAAGTGCCTTTAACCAGTGAGCCATCTCTTAAGAAAAAAAAATTATTTATTTGAGAGTGGCAGAGAGAGAGAGGGAGAGAGAGAATGGGCACACCAGGGCCTCTAGCCACTGCAATGAATTCCAGGCGCATGAGCCACCTTGTGCATCTGGCTATATATGGGTACTGGTGAGTCGAATCTGGGTCCTTCAGCAAGCGCCTTAACTGCTAAGCCATCTCTCCAGCCCCTCTCAAGCCTTTAAGAAATATTCTATTGATTTATTTGCAAGGGAGAGAAAGAGCGAGTGTGTGCATGGCAGTGAGAGTGTCATGGCCTCTTGATTCATATCTGCTTATTAGTTTTGGAATCCCAGCCTAGCTTAAGCACCTGAAGACAGGGACCTTATCTGTCTCAAGTTTCTTGTGCGATGACTGGTATAGGCTAATGTTTGCTAAGAGAATGAACATGCCTCTGTCTGGACAGGTGAGCAAGGCGGTTTCTGGGCACTAACTCTCAGTTTTAGGTAACTGGGATGTTTCTGCTAATGCATACTCTAGGAACCCCTTCCATAGCAGACTGAGACAGGGTCCCTAAATTTACTTTTTTTTTTTTTTTTTTTGGTTTTTTGAGGTAGGGTCTCACTCTAGCCCAGACTGACCTGGAATTCACTATGGAGCCTCAGGGTGGCCTTGAACTCACAGCGATCTTCCTACCTCTGCCTCCCGAGTGCTGGGATTAAAGGCGTGCACCACCACGCCCGGCTTCATAAATTCACTTTTTTTTAATGTAGGGTTTTGCTCTAGCCCAGGCTGACTTGGAATTCACTATGTAGTTCTTAAGCTGGCCTCAAACTCACAGAGCTCTTCCTACCTCTGCCTCCCAAGTGTTGGGATTAAAGGTGTGTGCCACCAGACCCAACCTAAATTCACATTTTTAAAAAAAATTTTGTTCATTTTTATTTATTTATTTATTTATTTGAGAGTAACAGAGAGAGAAAGAGGCAGATAGAGAGAGAGAGAGAATGGGCATGCCAGGGCCTCCAGCCACTGCAAACGAACTCCAGACGCGTGCGCCCCCTTGTGCATCTGGCTAACGTGGGTCCTGGAGAATCGAGCCTCGAACCGGGGTCCTTAGGCTTCACAGGCAAGCGCTTAACCGCTAAGCTATCTCTCCAGCCCATAAATTCACGTTTTTAAATGATACTCCACAGGAATCTGTGGCTCCTTCTGGAAAATATTGCTCCAGATGGCTGTGGGGAGGAGATTAGCCCAGGAATGAGTTTACTGGAGCAGGGATGCCCCTGGGACATGGTTTCTCAACCTCAGTACCTGCAGCAATTGGGCCGAGAGAATTCTTTAACGAGGGCTGTCCTGCGCGTTGTGGGATGTTTAACAGGTTTCCTGGCCGCTGCTTGTCAGAGGTCAGCAGCACTTCTTACCCTTCCCCTGCTTTTACAATCAAAAATGTCCCCAGATAATGCTAAGCGTCCCATGGTGGACAAAACTGCTGCCACTATGCCACACAGACAATTATTTCCCTGAAGGTTGTGGTAAAGCATTTGCTAGCATAAAAAAGGCCCTGGGTTCAATGCCTACCACAGTACCCAAAAGAAAGAAAACTAGGGATGGCGGTTTACACCTGTAATCCAGTACTCAGAAGGCTGAGGCAGGGAGATCACTGCAGGTTCAAGGCCAGCCTGTACTGCATCATAAGTTCTAGAACAACTTTGGACTGCAGAGTCTCAAAAAAATTAATAAATAAAAATAAAACATAAAATAAAAAGAGCCAAGGCAAACAAGGAGAACAAAAGAGAGCTCACATGAGCTTTGGGGACTTACAAGTGGAGATTTACAACATAATAATGTACAACAATGGGTAAGAGGCACTCAGGCAGTATTTGATTATTGTGCTAATGGTACATGAGAAAGTTCCTCATAGTATCTGGGCACCATCTCTTCCTGGTCAGGTCGAGGAACATCCTCTTTATAAATCTCTTTATTTCCAAATGTACCCTCCTGACTCACTTCCTCTAGTCTACTCCTGGAAAAAGTAGCAGTGCTATCTCAGCAGGAGGGCTTTGGAACCTGTTTGTTTTCAAACAACACAGTTCCTGCTGATCTTAATACTGCAGCACGCGTTACTCCACCCACGGCTTCCTTCCAGTGACTGTTACAAAGAGTGCCACTGTGCTTCGTTGAAAAGTGTGAATGCGGGTGTTGCTGGCACAAAGCACCCCCAAAAGCAGCTGATTGGAGAAAAGGGCTTATTTTGGCTTACAGACACAAGGAGAAGCTCCATGATGGCAGGGGAAATGTGGCATGAGCAGAGGGGTGGACATCACCTCCTGGCCAACATCAAGTGGACAACAGCAGCAGGAGAATATGCCAAACACTGGCAAGGGGGAGCTGGCTATAGTGCCCATAAGCCCACCCCCAACAATACTCACCTCTAGGAGGCTCCACTTCCCAAATTGCAATAGCATTCAGAACACATGAGTTTATAGGGGACACCTAATTCAAACCACCACAGCAGGTCTTATCCAGGGTGTGCAAGGAAATGTAAAATAATTTATTTCCTAGTAAAATACTATTTCACGTTTTATAGCACAAACATGCATTTCCTAATTACATTTCCTTGTAGTCATTACATCCCTTAAAGGCAACATTTTCTAGTGTTGATGATACCCTTGCCTTCCAGCAAGGGGTAGAAATAACATGTGGCCCATTTACACAAGGAAGTCTGGTTATTGTCTGTCATGGTTTAAACCTATCTGGCTGGGGGTGGGGGTTGGGGTGGGAACTGGGAAGATGGCTCGGCAGTTAAAGGCACTAAGCAAACCTGATGACCTGGATTCAATTCCCTAGTACCCAGGTAAAGCCAGGCTCACAAAGTGGTGTACACAATACAGTTCATTTGCAGCAGCAGACGGCCCTGGTGCGCTTATACACATGTTCCTCCCTCTGTCTCAAATAAATAATATTTTAAAAACTTAACCTGTTCCCACCAGGAATAGACGGTAAGACCCTATTGCTGAAGACTCCACATACTTGGGCTGTAAGGCCACTGAGAAATCCTGCTGGAACTGAGCTGATAACCTCCCCCATGTAGACCAGCTGACAGAAAGCTGGAAGAAGCCATTCTGTATGCAGTTCAATGGAAGAGAGAGAAATCACCAGTGAAGATACTCCACAGTGGACACTGCAAGCCTTATATTTGGCCAGTCAGGCCAAATGAGCCAACGGGTGCAATAGTGGCACGTCTGTCATGGTGGAAACCAACTGCCCTCTAATTGGACTGGAGGCCCGCTCCATGGGAGGGAATACCTCCCTGATACTGAAAACTTAAAATAGGGGTAGTCATGAGCCCTGCGGTGTAACATCTGCTGATGTCTGGATAAATGTATATACTATGCTTATCAAACTGCCCAGTAAGCACTTCTCTTAATGTTCATACCCTTATATTAATGCTACTCCCACTTTTGGTAGAGAAGGTTCTCTTTTCAGATGGCAGTGACCTTGGGATGACTCAGAAGGTATCATGGTGCTGGAAAGAAGTGACCAGAGTGCTAGTACTGTAATATCTCTATCACACCCTCCAAGGCTCAGGGTCTATTGCGGAAGAGGTGGTGGAAAGAATGTAAGAGCCAAAGGAAGGGTAGGACTTCTTACAACGTGCTCCTCCAGACACAAAATGGCCTGGATATCCATGACCTCACAGTGCCTGACACTACCTACACAAGACCATCATAAGAGGAGGAAAAGATCATGACATCAAAATAAAAGAGAGACTGATTGAGATGGGGAGGGGGTATGATAGAGAATGGAGTTTCAAAGGGGAAAGTGGGGGGAGGGAGGGTATTACCATGGGATATTTTTTTATAATCATGGAAGTTGTTAATAAAAATTAAAAAAAAAAAAACTTAACCTGTTCTATAAGGTGTTTGCCTGCAAAGCCCAAGGATCCCAGTTCGATTCTCCAGGACCCATGTTAGCCAGATGCGCAAGGGGGCGCACGTATCTGGAGCTCATTTGCAGTAGCTGGAGGCCCTGGCACGCCCATTCTCTCCCTTTCTCTTTTTCTCTCTCTGCCTCTTTCTCTCTCTCAAATAAATAAATAAATAAATAAAATAAATTTTTAAAAAAACTTAACCTATCTGGAAGAGATAAGAGATAATCGATCTTGATTCTGTTGGTGGTTCAGAGCAATAGTTGAAAACTCCTGTGTTCGACCATACCTTGAAGACTGCTTGTAGGGCGGATGGGTTGCTCAGGGTCAATGAGGCCTGCTACTGCGCTTGTCACCCTTGAGTGCTCTGTAGAGAGGCGCGACTGTGGTCAGAGCTCAGATGGGCCAGCTCAGGGTGGGTGGTGGGAAAGCAGCAGTAATTCTAATACATGTAAAGGCGCAGGCTAAGTTGTCAGGCAGCTCAGTGACTGTGAGAGTCGCTCAAACTGCACTGGGGGCTGGAGAGATGGCTCAGCGGTGGAGGTGCTTACCTGGAAAGCCCGATGACCTGGGTAAGATTCCCAGAACCCGCGTAAAGGCAGAGGCACGAAGTGAAGCATGCATCGGGAGGGAGTTCGTTTACAGTGGCTAGAAGCCCTGGTGCACCTACATACATTCCCTCCGTCTCTCTCTCTCTCTCTCTCTCTCTCTCTCTCCCCTCCCTCTCTTTGCAAATAAATTTAATTTAATTTAAAAAACTGCATTGGCACCATTCCCACACTACCCTGTAAAAGAAGTGTGGCGCTGGCCAGCAAGAGTGATCTGACCCCACAAGGCTGTCCTTTTGGAAGGACAAGTAGCCATCGGGCTCCAAGACAAGCCCCAGGCACAGTTCTGGAGCTCCTGGGGCATCTGGCTTACCCTTTGTCCTAGGAAGATACAGGAGCACCTGAAGGGGGAAAATGGATTTGCAGCTCTCTAGCTGCAGAACAATGGCAGCCAAAAGGACGAGCCCCACGTGATGTTGAGGAAGGTGCTTCACAGTGGGAAGGAAAAGCATCAGGGCCCTGTCTGCCCACGACCACGAGTGGGGTGGCTCTAGAGCAGAGGATGGTCTGTCAGTAGCTTCTCAGAGTTCTCTTTAGTGGGAGAGTAGGGTGTAATTGCTAGGGCACTGGTCCTCAGTAGCAATTAGTATGTACATTAGCTGATGACAACACACTTAAGAAAAAGCTGTACAGATTGACTTTTCATTCCTTATCACTCAGTCTGACTTTGCTCCTACGTGTCTTAGACTCCCTGCTGCTCCCAGTTTTATCTAATTAAAAAAAATAGGGGGCTGGAGAGATGGCTTAGTGGTTAAGGTGCACACCTGTGAAGCCTGAGGACCCTGGTTCGATTCTCCAGGTCCCACGTAAGCCAGATGCACATGGTGGCACATGTGTCTGGAGTTCGTTGGCAGTGGTTAGAGGCCCTGGCATGCCCATTCTCTCTCTGTCTGTCTAGTAAATGAATGAATAAATAAATTAAAAATATTTTTTTTTAAATAGGGCTGGAGAGATGGCTTAGCAGTTAAGGCACCTGCCTGCAAAGCCAAAGTACCCAGGTTCAATTCCTCAGGACCCACATAAGCCAGATACACACAGTGGTGCATGTGTCTGGAGCTTGTTTGCAGTAGCTAGAGGCCCTGGCATGCCCATTCTCTCTCTCTCTCTCTCTCTCTCTCTCTCTCTCTCTCTCTCTGTGCCTTTCTCTTTCACTCAAATAAATAAAAATTATATAAAAATTTTTTTTTGCTGGACCTGGTGGTGCACGCCTTTAATCCTAGCACTCAGGAGGCAGAGGCAGGAAGATCACCAAGAGTTTAAGGCCACCCCAAGACTACATAGTGAATTCCAGGTCAGCCTGGGCTAGAGTGAGACCCTACCTCAAAAAAAAAAAATTATTTGCAAGCAGACAGAGGGGGGGGGGAGGGAAAAAGAAAGAATAGACATGGCAGGGCCTTTAGCTGCTGCAAATCAACTCCAGATGTATGTGCTACTTTGTGCATCTAGCTTTACATGGGTACTGGGGAAATAAACTGGGACTGTTGAGCTTAGCAGGCAAGCGCCTTAACTACTGAGCCATTCTCCAGCTCAGTTTTATCTGGTTTTGGTGTCCATCACTGAGGCTAGCGATTCTAAACCCAGAGTAATATGGAAGGCCTTCAGAGGGACCATCCACAACCTGAAACTACTGACAACCTTTTGGAGTATGTTTTCTGGGGCAAGGGATCCATGGTACCGATTAAATTCAAGGGGTCTATGATTCCTCTCACCCAAATTTTTAAAAAAAATCATAGTTTGGGGGATAGCAGTCCAATATTCTCCAATCCTAATATACTTAAGTGTTAACCTCTGTTTAATATTAGCCTGTCTTTCTCAACAGGCTAAACACCAAGAAAAAAGACATAGCTTGCCAGGCGTGGTGGCGCACGCCTTTAATCCCAGCACTCGGGAGGCAGAGGTAGGAGGATCACCGTGAGTTTGAGGCCACCCTGAGACTCCATAGTGAATTCCAGGTCAGTCTGAGCTATAGTGAGACCCTACCTCGGAAAACCGAAAAAAAAAAAAAAAAAGACATAGCTTATATTCACTACTCCTATGGTGCCTCACATACTGGATAGGCCTAACTGATACTCAAGAAATACTTAACAAATAAAGATTCAGTGGTGATAAGAGCCTACTAATGAATCATTCTATTCATAGCGTTTACTTTCTGCCTCTTTGAAGTTTACTACCCTAGGCATCTTATAAATGAAGTCATACAGCATTTGTCTGTTTTTAAACCTTATTTTTATTTTATTTATTTTGAGAGAGAGAGAGGGAGAGAGAGAATGGGCACGCCAGGGCCTTCAGCCACTGCAAATGAACTCCAGATGCATGCCCCACCTTGTGTACCTGGCTTACGTGGGTCCTGGAGAGTCAAACCGGTATCCTTTGGCTTTGCAGGCAAACGCCTTAGCCGCTAAGCCATCTCTCCAGCCCGTATTTGTCTTTTTTGCATGTGTGATGTATATGTGCATATGTGTTCACATATGTGGGTGCACGTGCATGTGAGGTGCACCTGCATGCACCTGCATGTGGAGGACAGAGGTCGACATTGGGTGTCTTTCTCAATCACTCTCCACCTTGTTGTTTGAGTCAGGATCTCTCATTGAACCCAGGGCTGGTTCAGCTGGACTCGCTAGGCAGCAAGCCCTAGGGACCCAGCTGTCCTCACCTCCCCAGTGCTGGGGTTACAGGTGCACGCCATCATGCCCGGCATTTTACCTGGGTGCTGAGGATCCAAACTCGGGTCCTCATGCTTACGCAGTCAACACTGTCTCGCTGAGCCAATTCCCAAGCCCCAAGGATTTGTCTTTGTGACTGGCTTGTGTCACTATAATGTCCTCACAGTTCATCCATGTTGGAGTATATGCCAGAATTTCCTTTTTTTTTTCTCCAGAGAAAATCTTTTTTTTCTCAAATATCTTTATTCATACAAAATCCCCCCTCCTTCTTCATGATTTCTCTTTTTTTTTAAAGTTCTGTGGTTTTTTTTCTGTTTATTTTTATTTATTTATTTTGAGAGCAACAGACAGAGAGAAAGAGGCAGACAGACAGACAGAGAGGGGAGAGTGGGCGCGCCAGGGCTTCTAACCACTGCAAACGAACTCCAGATGTGTGCGCCCCCTTGTGCATCTGGCTAACGTGGGTCCTGGGGAATCAAGCCTTGAACCGGGGTCCTTAGGCTTCATAGGCAAGCGCTTAACCACTAAGCCATCTCTCCAGCCCCATGATTTCTCATTTTTTAAAAAAGATTTATTTTTATCTATTTGAGAGTGACAGAGAGAGAAAGAATGGGCACATCAGGGCCTCCAGCCACTAAAACGAACTCCAGATACATAAGCCACTTTGTATATCTGGTTTATGTGAGTCCCGGAGAATTGAGCCTCGAACCAGGGCCCTTAGGCTTCACAGGCAAGTGCTTAACCACTAAGCAATCTCTCCTGAAAATTGTAAATCTTCACTGAGAGAATTTAATAAATCACACTTTCAATATAGTAACAGTATATGTGGCTTCAGTTTGTCTTTTTGTTATTGTCCCTTTCTTTCTTTTAGAGAGAGAGAGAGAAAGAGAATGAGAGAGAGAGAGAGAGAAAGAAAGAGAGAAAGAGAGAGAATGGGCATGCCGGGCCCACTGCAAACAAACTCCAGATGCATGCACCACCTTGTGCATCTGGTTTACGTGGGTACTGGGGAATCAAACCTGGGTCCTTAAGCTTTGCAGGTAAGCACCTTAACTGCTAAGCCATCCCTCCAGCCCTGTTTTATTTTAGTTTTTGAGGCAGGGTCCCATTCTATTTCAGGCTGATGTAGAATTCACTCTGTAGCACAAGTTGACCTTGAACTTAAGTGATCCTTCTACCTCAAGTGCTGGGATGATGGGTGTGAGCCACCATGCCTGGCTCAGCTTGTCTTCCTCTGGATGCATGGTTGATGTTGCCTACCTCTGACGCTCAGCATGCTCTCCATTCTTTTTTTAAATCTGTTTTTAAAAATATTTTATTTTGGGCTGGAGAGATGGTTTAGTGGTTAAGCACTTGCCTGTGAAGCCTAAGGACCCCAGTTCAAGGCTTGATTCCCCAGTACCCACGTAAGCCAAATGCACAAGGTGGCATACGCATCTGGAGTTTGTTTGCAGTGGCTGGAGGTCCTGGCACACCCATTCTCTCTCTCTCTCTCTCTGCCTCTTTCTTTCCATGTCTGTCTGTCGCCCTCCAATAAATAAACAAAAATAAACAAAAAATTAAAAAGGGCTTTCTAATAAAAATATTTTATTTATTTATTGGAGAGCGACAGACAGATAGAGAGAGAGAGAGAAAGAAAGAGAAAGAGGCAGATAGAATGGTCCCATCAGGGCCTCCAGCCACTGCAAAGGAACTCCAGACACATACACTACCTTGTACATCTGGCTTATGTGGGTCCTGGAGAATCAAACCTGGGTCCTTTGGCTTTGCAGGCAAGTACCTTAACTGCTAAGCCATTTCTCCAACTCTAACTCTCTCTCTCTCTCTCTCTCTCTCTCTCTCTCTCTCTCTCTTTAAGACAGGCTGCCCTTGAACTATATTTGTAGCAAAGGATGACCTTGCCCTTCTGATCCACTGGCCATTACCTCCTGAGTGCTAGGATTATAGGGGTATGGCACCGTGCCCCATTTTCTGATGTGACTTTAATACACCCATGTGCTCACATGTTCTAAGTCTACATGTAAGTTTATAGAGTAGCGTCCTTTATACTTTTTAGGAGTAGGTTACCTGTCAGTCCATACTTCCTGGTTGGTGCTGGCCAGATGATGTTGTGTCTACATGCACAATGAGATGCAAAGTCATTCTGCCTCTGCATTTATTTTCAAATTGGAGCCAAATGCTGCTTCGTAAAATGGAGTCACTATTTCACCCAATATCTAATAACTTAGAGCACTGCACAGCCAGACCTCCAGTTTATTTTACTCCAGTTTATTCCTTTCGTTGAAATAATGTACAAAGTCCAGTTAATGACAATGTGTGCTATAGTGGTTTTTAAATGCTTACCAAAGTCCAAAAGACCAATTTTCAAAATAGCTCATGCTAGAGAAGTAAATTATCAGCAGAGCAGTAAATTAAATACATTTACATTAGCCAACCCTCAAATGAGTTCTGATAAACAGGATTGGTGAAAGCGTTACACTCACAAGATTCATTTTAAAGCCATCTCTTTAAACAGCAGTGGCTTAAAAGAAAGTGGTTTTAACATTGCTGTTGCAATTAGCTTCTCATTGCTGTAGGAAAACACCTGACCAAGGACAGCTTGCAGGAGGACAGGGTCTATTTTGGCTTACAGACTCAAGGGGAAACTCCATGATGCCAAGGGAAAACGTGGCATAAGCTAAGGCTGGGACATCACCTCCTGGCTGACTTCAGATGGACAGCAGCAGCAGGAAAGTGTGCCAAACACTGACAAGGGGAAGCTGGCTATAACATCCATAAGCCCACCCCCAACAGCACACTTCCTCCAGTAAAGGAGCCAATGCCCAGATTGTCATCAGCTGGGGACAAGCATAAATTTATGGGGAACTCCTGAATCTAATCACCACCCAGATCCTAAATTCTTCCTAGTCAGGCATCAACAGAAAAGAAAATATTTTATTCTTCTACATCATTTGTATTTTGGGGAGAGTGGGTTTAAAGCAGGATCTCACTGTAGCCAAGGCTAACCTGGAACTCACTCTGTAGCCCAGGCTAGCCTTGAATTAATGATGATCTTCCTACCTCAGCCTCCTGAGTGCTGGGATTAAAGGCGTGAATTACCATGCCTGGTTTACATTAGTTGTGTTTTATGAAAAAAAAAAGTTTTCTATTAGCACCACAGAAATCTTATCAGTTAAAAGAGGAATGTCCTTTTTTCTTTTCCCCCTGAGACAGGTCTCACACTGTAATCTAAGATGTGTTCAATTTGAGGCAATCCTCTTGTCTCAGCTACCAAAATGCTGGGATTAGAGGCATAAACCACGACTACATTTTGCATTAGGTTGTAAAAGGACAAACTGAGATTAGGGAGTGGCACTGACAACTGTCAAAACCTGTTCGTTTTCCTTCCCTGTCCCTCATCTGTACTGAAATGTGGACTTGTGGTCAATGGATCCAAGTAGGGCAAGACAGGCAGGACAATGAGGCAACTTGGAACCTCCACACTAAGCCATGCACCACATCATTCTATTGGCACAGAACTTTGCTAGGTCAAAGGTCTGAGGAGCCCCAGCCGTTTTCTCCCTCTGCACTCACAGTAGGCCACCCCAAGTTGGTGAGTTGTAAGGAGTGCTGTGTGGCGGTAAGAGCCGTGGACTTTTGGACTCAGGATGTTGAAACCCAGAGTTTCAACTTCAAGTGGCCATTTACTAAACACGTCTTGTGTGCAAGGGTCTGTGCTAAAGTTTTCACGTGTTCTAAAACAATCAGAGATCATACTGTCAAATGGCAGTGGAGCATGGGGGCTGGGCACACAGCTCCACACTGCCACCTGTCGCGGCCTGAGTACCTTTCTTTTTTCCTTCCTTCCTTCCTTCTTCCCTCTCTCCCTCTTTCTTTTCTTTTTCCTTCCTTCTTTCCTTCCCTCCCTCTCCCCCTCCCTCCCTCCTTCCTTCCTTCCTTTTTTGAAGCAGGTTCTTATTCTAGTCCAGGTTGACCTGAAACTCACTCTAACTCACACTGTCCTTGAACTTACAGTGATCCTCCACCACGCCAGGCTCTGAGGAGTGTTTTTCAGAGACCTTTACTTACATGAAGCTGGGATTTTTTTTTTTTTTCTCCCCGAGGTAGGGTTTCACTCTAGCCGAGGCTGACCTGGAATTCAACAGTCACAAGTTAAGTGTCTTGGCAACACTTGAATATACAATTTTGAAGGCTTTTAGAATTCTATTGCTCAAAGTGTTTCTAGGGGAGCCCTTGCCCCTTTCTCTTTTTTTTTTTTTTCTACCTTTTTAGTATATGAGATTATAGGATAGTTCCTAAGGTGCCTTGGATAGGATAACAATCTGATGAGATAAAACCACAGGTCATGAAGGTTGCACAAGGGAGTTAAGACATGTCTTTTACTGGAAACGGAGCTCCTAGGACATTGCAGGTTACACCTGGGAAAGGACAAAGGTTACATTTGGTCATACATTTGGACCTTAGGCATGGTTCAGTGTTATTTTAACATTCTTAACTGAAATAGCTCCAAGTAAAAGGAAGATTGTCTTTATATAGGAAATTTGCACAGCAAATGTTAATTGTAATGGAATTTTTAAAGAATTTTTTCTGTGTATATATTTTGTATCCTGTTACATTGCTAAAAGTGTTTATCAGCTCTAGCAGTCTGATGGTAGAGTTTTTAGGGTCTTTTATATATCTGCAAATAGTGATAATTTGATCTCTTCCTTTCCAATTTGTATCCCTTTAATGAGTGTCTCTTGCCTCATTGCTATAGCTAAGACTTCCATTATTATATTAAATAAAAGTGGAGAGAGTGGACACCCTAGTTTTGTTCCTGAATTTAGTGGAAAAGCTTCGAGTTTTTCACCATTTAGTATTATCTTGGCTGTAGGTTTGTCATAAATAGCTTTTATTATGTTGAGATATGTTCCTTCTATTCTGAGTTTCTGTGATACTTTTACCATGAATGGATGTTGGATTTTGTCAAATGCCTTTTCTACATCTATTGAGACGATCATATGATTTTTGTCCTTCAGACCATTTATATGATGTATTACATTTATCGATTTGCGTATGTTGAACCATCCCTGTATCTCTGGGATAAAGCCAACTTGGTCCGGGTGAATAATCTTTTTGATATATGCTTGTATTCTGTTTGCCAATATTTTGTTCAGAATTTTTGCATCTATGTTCATGAGGAAGATTGGTCTATAATTTTCTTTTTTTGTTCTGTCTTTGCCTGGTTTTGGTATGAAGGTGATGCTGGCTTACAGAATTTTTTAAAAATTTTTATTTGAGAGCGAGAGAAAGGCATATATAGGGAGAACAGGTGCACCAGGGCCTCAAGCCACTGCAAATGAACTCCAGACACATGCACCACCTTGTGTATCTGGCTTATGTGAGTACTGGGGAATTAAACCTGGGTCCTTAGGCTTCGCAGGCAAGCATCTTAACTGAGATGCCATCTCTCCAGCCCTGTGACGGAATTCTTGACCTCACTGGGTGAGGGACTACAGGGAGGCTCCAGGGTAGCGTGCTCCCTTCCCTTCCCACATCCCCTTAACTTCCCCATCTTTCTACCCTGCCTCAAAAGGATCTACTACCCTACAAAGACAGCTTCTCCAGAGTTATATTCTAGGTTTCCTTCTCACAAAGGATGCCTGCGTATATAAGCAAAAATTGACTTCATGTTATATTTAAAGAGTGCATGCCAAAGATTACAGAGGTATCATGAACTCAAGGGGGCTTCATTCTTAGGAAGCACCACTCAAATTCTGAAAACAGATAGTGGTGATGCCTGAATAACAGTATGAATGTAATGTGACTTTATACACTTAACAATTTATATATAAAATATACATTAAATTATATACACACACATATATATAATTTTTACCACAACTACAAAAAGGTTTTAGGGAGGTGAAGAAAACTAAGGCTCAAAAATCCTAGCCAGGCACGGTGGCACACGCCTTAAATCCCAGCACTCGGGAGGCAGAGGTAGGAGGATCACTGTGAGTTCGAGGCCACCCTGAGACTACATAGTGAATTCCAGGTCAGCCTGGGCTACAGCGAGACCCTACCTCGAAAAACAAAACAAAACAAAAAAGTCCTGTTGCAGGCTGGAGAGACGGCTTAGCGGTTAAGGCACTCGCTTGCAAGGCCAAAGGATCCACGTTCGACTCCCAGTACCCATGCAGGCAAAGTGGTGCATAAGTCTGGAGTTTATTTGCAGTGGCTAGAGGCCCTGGCGGGCGCCCATTCTCTCTCTTTCAAATAAACAAATAAAATTACACACACACACACACACACACACACACACACACACACACACACAATTTGTATGCAGAGAGGCAGAGAGAAAGGAGACAGAGACAAAGAATGGGCGCGCCAGAGCCACTGCCAATGAACTCCAGATATATGCACCACTTCATGCATCTGGCTTTACGTGGGTACTGGGGAAATAGAACCCAGTTTGCAGGTAAACGCCTTCACCATGAAGCCATCTCTCCAGCCCAAAATAAATTATATATACATATATAATTTATATTATATATATATATATATATATAATTTTAATCCTGTTGCTCAGGTCAAACCTAGGTTCTCAAGTGGACTCGCACTAAATCACAGCTCCCCTTCCCACGAGGGGGCACCCCTCTCCTCAGGTGCCTCATTAATGTAAACCAGCAGTTGCCGCGCTGACCCCGGGCGGTTCTTTGCAGCCCACTGCCTGACAGTTTTGGGAGTGCAGAAAGTTCAAGGTCGCGCTGCAGCAGCCAAGTCCAGGGCGCAACGGGCGCGCTCCGAGTGGCGCCGCGCGGGGGTCGGGAGGTCCGAGCGCGGCCCGCCCGCCCGCAGGGGAGCAGCGCGCGTGCGCAGTGGTCTCGCGGCGCGGGTGGTCCTCCGCCTCCGCCGCGGCCGCCGCGGGTCCTCGACCAGGTCGGTAGGCCCCTCCCCCGCTCTGGTTCCCTCTCCCAAGTGCGGAGCCGGGGAGGAGGGGGAGGAGGAGGGGAGGGAGGGAGGAGCCACCTGCACGCCCGGCTACCCGTCGGCCCGCCCCGAGGGGCGTGTGCGGGGCGGGCCGCGGACTTCGGTCCCCGGGCGGGCTCTGGCCCCGCGGCAGGCGCTGCAGGCTGGCGGCGGCGGCGGCGTCCGGAGGTGCGGGAGCCATGTCGGCGCTGCTGGGGCTCTGGCCCGAGGCGCGCGACACCTGCACGTCGCTGGCGCTGATGCTGTCGGTCGTGCTGTTGGCGGGGCTGGCCCGCGTGGTCGCCCGGCACCAGCTTCACAGGCCCGTGGCCCACGCCTTCGTCCTGGAGTTCCTAGCCACCTTCCAGCTCTGCTGCTGCACCCACGAGCTGCAGCTGCTGAGCCAGCAGGACCCCGCGCACCCCAGCTGGACGCTGACCCTCATCTACTTCTTTTCGCTGGTGCATGGTCTCACTCTGGTGGGCACCGCCTGCAACCCGTGCGGAGTGATGATGCAGATGATGCTGGGGGCTATGTCTCCCGAGATGGGTGCCGTCAGGTTGCTGGCTCAGCTGATGAGTGCCCTAGGCAGCAGGTACTGCATAGGTGCCCTGTGGAGCCTGGGTCTGGCCAAGTACCACTTCGACGAGAGGAGCTTAGCTTGCAAGAACCCCATCCACGCCGACCTGTCCAAAGCGATCGTCACCGAGGCCATCTGCTCCTTTATCTTCCACAGCGCTCTGCTGCACTTCCAAGAGGTCCGAAACAAGCTTCGCATCCACCTGCTGGCTGCGCTCATCACCTTTTTGGCCTATGCAGGTTTGTCATTCCCACACAACACCTACCTGGCAGTCCCGAGCCTCCGTGGTCTGAGGCTCTAAGTTCTTTCTTTACCCAGATCCATTGAAAACCCCTGCTTCAAAGCGATATCAGTATTTGTAGCCCCCCCCCCCCCGCGTTATTCTAGCCCTTTTGCAGCCGGTCCTTAACTGATAGGGCCAATCTTTAGAACATTCTGTGCTGTTTTGAACACTCGGAGAAAGCGGACACTAACGGTGCTGAAACCGATCTTATTGCCAAGGGTTTAGATATCCTACAAAGGGATTGTTTTCGTGTTAGAAAGCTTACCGTTACCTCTTGCATGCCCAGGGGGTATTACAGATCTTTTCTGACTCTCACTGAAAAATGATCCCAAGTCTAAAAAGTCCCTTCCAATTTAATGCACAAGGCACATGATTGGTTTAGTAGTAGTAATAGCATAAAAATTCTGTAGTTGCGTTTTCTACTTTTCCTTACAAATTGTCATTCATTTCCGTAGTAGTTCATCTTGAGTTATAGAAACGCAATCTTGAGTTATTTAGAACTTTTAAGTAGCCTACCAAGAAATTTCTGCGTTTCAGAATTAAAACTTGCTTGAACTTAAAGATGTTTGGTGTGGTGTTGCATGCCTATAATCCCGGCATTCAGGAGACAGAGGCAGGAAGATGGTGGCAAGTCCAGGGCTAACCTGGTCTACATGGTGAGTTCTAGGCCAACAGGGCTACAGTGTAACCCTTGCCTCAAAACAAACAAAAATCAGAAATCCCAACTGGGACTATATCAGCATTATAAAAATGTTTTGAAGGCATGAATATGATAGGTAATCTAGTCATTAAAAATGAAACAATGGGCAGTGTAGCTAAGTAGTACAGTGCTTGCAAAGCACACACAAGGTACCTGGTTCAACCTTCAGTGCCACAAAAAAAATTAAACAAAAATCCCCCTGAAACTTAGTGGACTTCTAAACATATGTTTAATCTTTGAGGGTAAAAATGAAAGATTTCACAATTCATTTTCTCTTTTTCAGATCTAGTACTATATTTTTATTTTTTTGGGGGGGGGGTTTTCAAGGTAGGGTCTCACTCTAGCCCAGGCTGACCTGGAATTCACTATGGAGTCTCAGGGTGGCCTCGAACTCATGGAGATCCTCCTACCTCTGCCTCCCGAGTGCTGGGATTAAAGGCGTGCGCCACCACGCCCTGGCTAGTACTATATTTTTAGTAAACACATGAAAATACATTGTATAAGTGGTCATATGCATATTTGAGCGGTTGATGAATAACTTCTTATGTGTTAGAGTTTTGGGTATTGGCTAAAGCAGAAATATTGTACATAAATAGTGTTATGCCTGGTAAAAACAGTTGTGTCATAGTTTAGTTCTAAATAAGCAGTAAAGGGGCATGGTGGTGCATGTCTCTAATTCCAGCACTTTGGAGGAAAGGGTAGGAGGACCACCAGTTCAAGGCTCGCCTTAGCTACATAGTGAGTCTGAGACCAGCCTAGGATACATGAGACCCTGTCTCAAAAACAAAAACAAAAACAAAACAAAACAAAAAGCATTAATTATATGTGGATATTTCTCTTCCTTATGTTACTCCTCTCTTTGCTGATTGTTGTGACAGTGGTGTTCTTTCTGTTTTTATGCTTTTAATGTAGTTATGATTCCCTAAACAATAATGTATATAATACATGCCACTCTCAGGCTGGGGACATAGCTCAGAGGTCGAGTACTTGCCTGCATGCACAGGCCCTGGGTTTAATCCCCAGCATTGCAAAAGAAAAGAAGAGAAAGATATGAAAGGACCATATATATTAATAGAGATTTTGAAAGAAGAGAAACATGATATTTGAAATTTTAGACAAGTAAAAGGAAAGATATGGGAAGAATCTCGAAAATCTCAAGGGATTTAAACACTGCCCCTTTACTCTTGAAACATGGGTGCTAATTGCAGGGTAGAAGAAAGAGTAAAATGATCACTAAAGCAGAGGATTTTTCAACATTTTCTCTGTGTTTAAATCACCTGTGGAGCTTTAAAAATACACCCATTTTGTGTGCAGAGATTAAAATTCAATTGCTCTGGGCTGGAGAGATGGCTTAGCGGTTAAGCACTTGCCTGTGAAGCCTAAGGACCCCGGTTCGAGGCTCGATTCCCCAGGACCCACGTTAGCCAGATGCGCAAGGGGGCGCACGCGTCTGGAGTTTGTTTGCAGTGGCTGTAGGACCTGGCGTGCCCATTCTCTCTCTCTCTCTCTCTCCATGTATATATATATATATATGTCTAACTCTTTCTCTGTCTGTTGCTCTCAAGTAAATAAATAAAAATAAACAGAAACCCACAGTCATTAAAAAAATTTTTAATTGCTCTGGGAAGGAGCCTAAGCAGTGGTACATTTAAAGTTCCCTGGGCGATCCAATGTGAAACCAAGGTTGCAAATGCCCGCTCTAGGAGTTGAGACCTGCCTTGTCCACTTTAGCAGCCATAGCCCCATGTGCCTGTTAGAGTTAAGTGAGCTAAAATTAAGTGTCCAATTTCTCCTTTGCAGTAGCCACATATTAGATGTTCACTAATCACATTGTACTGTAGCTAGTGGCTACTGTATTGGTCAGGACTTGGCACTGCAGGGGTAGAACCAAATATACAATTGCTGATTGCAACTACTTACAGAAAATCACAATTTATTTTTCACTTTGCCAGAATAAGGGAGATAGAGAGTATTCTTTGTTCTAGATCAAAGCTCCTTGCTAGGAAATGTATATAAGTTATCTTAATATTTACAGTAACCCCTGATGAGCACATTATTCCCATTTCACAGAAAGCAAATGAAGTTAGACTCCTGGAGCCATGGCTCATACTGGTGAGTGTCAGCTTGACAGTCATTTCATTATCAGCATTTCTGTAGCCTGATTCTCAGAGTTACAAAGCATATACATTGGACATTATTTTGCTATAGGAAGGAATGAAATTCTGGCATACAGTGCAAGAAAAAAAAACTAAAAAATAAATATGCCAAGGACACATAGTGTATGATTCCACTTACATGGACATTTCTGAAACAGGAAAATTCAATGAGTCAGTAAGTTGAATAAAGGTTACAAGAACTGGGAAGAAGGAAAGAATGGGGACTTGGGCTGGAGAGATAACTCAGTGGTTAAAGGTGCTTGCTTGCAAAGCCTGACAGCCTGGGCTTGAGTCCCCAGTACCCATGTAAAGCCATGTGCACAAAGTGACACATGCATCTGGAGTTTGTTTGCAGGTGCAGGAGGCCCTGGTGCACCCATATTCTCTCTCTCTCCCTCTCTCTCTGTCTGCCTCTTTCTCTCTCTCAAATAAATAAATAAATAAATATATTAAAAAAGAATAGGGGGGCTGGAGAGATGGCTTAGTGGTTAAGGCATTTGCCTGCGAAGCCAAAGAATCCAGGTTCAATTCCCCAGGACCCACATAAGCCAGATACACAAGGGGTGCATGTATCTGGAGTTCTTTTGCAGTGGCTAGAGGCCCTGGCATGCCCATTCACTCTCTGTCTGTCTCTTCTCTCTCTGTGTCCTTACAAATAAATAATTAAAATTTTTAAAAAAGCCAGAAGCCGCCTGGCATGGTGTGGTGACCCTACTTCTAAAAACCAATAAATAAATAAATAAAAGAATGGGACTTATCTTATGTTTATTGGGTACAGAAGTTGTGTTTGGAAAAACAGAATACTTTTATGAAATTTTTCTTGCTAGGTATGGCTCACCCCCTCCCACAAAAAAAAGAAGGAATAAAAAAAGAAAACACTGGTAAAATTTTTATGTAGAGATAGTATTGGTGGGCAAAGAGCACTGTGAATATAAAGAACAGCAAGTTGCATATTTCATGCTACAGAAATGTTATGGAAATTGAAAAATTTTGCAGTTATGCAGGTAGAGGCCACTGCTGTCATTACTACTTACATATGTATTAGCTTCCCAAATAAAAGATAAAAAAAAAAAAAAACTTGTCTGGGTATGCCATATTCTATGTCTAAAGGCTCTGGATTTAAATCAAATAAGCTGAAGAAATTGTAGTATTATTGATATTCATTATTCCATTCAAAGTTTTTAGTATCCTTCTAAGCCATGAATATAGGTGAGATTGGTCAAAAGAAAGCCAAGTCCCCTATATGTGTTTTCTTTTAAAAGAAGAACTATATGAAAGGAATATGGTCAACAATTTACAAATAAAACCCAGTTTCACACATCCCCAATTTTTTACTATTCCAGTGTAATATCCTGAGTAAGTGGCCAGGTTTGGAGTTAGGCTGTCCCCTTAGACTAGATACTTAGTCGAGGCTTTACTTTCCTCATCTTTAAAATGGATATACTATCTCACAAGAATATGAGGAATAGTATTTCAAGTTTTTAGCTGAGTTCTTGGCATAAACTAAGTCCCAAGGAAATGATACTGTTACTATTACTTCACTCTGCTGATTTCCTTCAGGTTTCCAGTGTAACTTAATTATTTTTGCCTAATGGATAATTGTGTTGTTTACTACTCCTTTTAGGGACTGGAGAGATGGCTTAGTGGTTAACACACTTGCTAGCAAAGCCAAAGGACCAAGGTTTAATTCCTCAGGACCCACGTAAAGCCATATGCACAAGGTGGCACATGCATCTGAAGTGTGTTTGCAGTGGCTAGAGGCCCTGGCATATCCATTCTCTCTCTCTCTCTCTCTCTTAAATAAATAAATAAAAACAACTCTTTTTATTAGCAGTGTGGCAGGGAGAAAACTCAACACATCCACTAGCAGCCTGAGGAAGAGTTTCTCCCCCTTGGAGACTTCTACTCAGGAAAAGGGCCCTTGACTGTTCTGTGGAAAGGAATTTCAGGAAAAGCCAGGATGAAGTAAAGTTAGGGAGTTGGTTAAGTATCCAGAGAGTCAAATAGCAAAAGGACAGGACACAATTCCAAGGTGTGGAATTCTGGAAAGTTGGACTTAGGTGTCGCACAATAGCAAATACACACGCATACACGGACACACACATACGTGTGTGCGTGCACACACCATCCTGTGACTGAGTTACATTTCTCAAGGAATGTAATTTACAATAGTTTAAAGATTAAGCAGGGGCTGGAGGGATTGCTCAGTGGTTAAGGCACGTGCCTATAAAGCCTAACCACCTGAGTTACCCACATAAAGCCAGATGTGCAAAGTGGCGCATGCATCTGGAGTCTATTTGCAAGAGGCTGGAGGCTCTGGCACACCCATCCTGTCATCTGTCTTTCTTCTCTCTCTCTCTCTGCTTGCAAATAAATAGTTATTATTTTGTCTTTTGTTTTTTTGATTTTTCGAGATAGGGTTTCACTCTAGCCAAGGCTGACCTGGAATTCACTATGTAGTCTCAGGGTGGCCTCGAACTCAGAGTGATCCTCCTACCTCTGCCTCCCAAGTGCTGGAATTAAAAGCATGTGCCACCACATCCGGCTTAAATAAAGTACTTTTTTGTTTTGTTTTGTTTTTCGAGGTAGGGTCTCACTCTAGCCCAGGCTGACCTGGAATTCACTATGGAGTCTCAGGGTGGCCTCGAACTCACAGCAATCCTCCTACCTCTGTCTCCCAAGTGCTGGGATTAAAGGCATGTGCCACCATGCCTGGCTAGTACTTTTTTTTAAATAATAAAGATTAAGCAGACCTCACAGTGCCTGACACTACCTATACAAGACCATCATAACATGAGGAAAAGATCATGACATCGAAATAAAAGAGAGACTGATTGAGATGGGGAGGGGATATGATGGAGAATGGAGTTTCAAAGGGGAAAGTGAGGGGAGGGAGGGCATTACCATGGGATATTTTTTGTAATCATGGAAGTTGTTAATAAAAAAAATTGGAAAAAAAAGATTAAGCAGGGGCTGGAGAGATGGCTTAGTGGTTAAGCGCTTCCCTGTGAAGCCTAAGGACCCCAGCTCGAGGCTCGATTCCACAGGACCCACATCAGCCAGATGCACAAGGGGGTGCACATGTCTGGAGTTTGTTTGCAGTGGCTGGAGGCCCTTGCGTACCCATTCTCTCTCTCTCTTCCTCTCTCTCTCTCCCTCTGCGCCTCTTTCTCTCTCTGTCACTTTCAAATAAATAAATAAAAATAAAACAAAAAAATTTAAAAAAAAAGATTAAGCAAAGCTTAAAAGTTAAGTAGAAACAGATGAACTAAATTCAGTGGCTCACACGTTTAATCCCAGTACTCAGGACGTTGAAGTAAAAGGAGAACCATGGGTTCAAGGCCAGCCTGGCCTACAGAGTGATTTGCAGGTCAGTCTACGCTAGAGTGATTCCCTGTCCCCCAAAACAAATAATAATAGCAATAAAAAAATGAACTGGTTGGGCTGGAGGGATGGCTTAGCAGTTAAGGCACTTGTTTGCAAAGCCAAAGACCTAGGTTCAGTTCCCCAGGACCTACATAAGCCAGATGCATAAGGTGGTGCATGTATCTTGAGTTCATTTGCAGTAGCTGTAGACCCTGCCCCCCACCAATTCTCTCTCTGTCTGCCTCTCTATCTCTCTCTTCTTCTCTCTCTCTCTGTCTCTAATAAATAAATAAATAAATAAATAAAAATATTTTTTAAAAAATGAACTGGTTTATTTACTTTTAACCTTAAAGAATTTCCTTTTGTAAATAAAATTGTAAGGTGGTTTTATGAGGTGCATTGTTTAGACAGGGATAAGAGAGGAGTGAGCATAGTTCATTTATTGTCTTTAACATCCTTATATGAGATATCTATAGGAAAACATATGTTGCGTTTGTAGGCTATTTTGGCTACATCAGTTATCCTGAAGTTGCTTGATTTAGTCAGCAGGAAGGCTAAGCTAGATCCCAGGGCAGGCGGCTTCTTTCCCTTCTTACATCCCCCCAACTTTTCCTATTTTTCTATCCTGCCTCATTTTTGGGATGAGTTTAGGAAAATATAAGTTAACAACTTTTATATGGAAATGGGTGTATCTGAAAGTAGTTTTTTCTTTTTTTAAGGTAAGGCCTCACTGTAGCCCAGGCTAACCTGGAATTCACTATGTAGTCTCAGGGTGGCCTTGAACTCACAGCGATCCACCTACCTCTCCCTCCTGAGTGCGGGGATTAAAGGCGTGCACCACCACGTCCAGCTTCTGAAAGTTTTTTTTTTGTTTAATCTTTATTTTGATTTATTTATTTGAGAGAAAGAGAGTGAAAGAGAGAGAGAATGGGTACACCAAATGAACTCCAGATGCATGTGCCACATTGTGCATCTAGCTTACATAGGTCCTAGGAAGTTGAACCTGGGTCCCTTAGCTTTGCAGGGAAACACTTTAACCACAAAGCCACCTCTCCAGCCCTGTGAACAGTATAGTATCACTATAACATAACAGTCTAAAAACAGCTAGCTAACTTAGTTACTAAGCTAACGCATAAACAGCGTGAACCAGCAATGAAAAGTACAGATGTAAACTTTGGGAGGATCTTCCCGGGGGTAGAGATTGAATCTGGGAAAAAGGCTTGTTCTGGAAAGCTATTTTCAGTTCTGGACAGTGATGTCTTATGAGTGTTTGTTCTGATGATAGATAGCGTTGGTTTTCCAGGGGCAATGTGTTGGAACCTGGTACCCTGGAGAGTAAAGATGTTCTGGCTAGGAAAAGGCTAGCTTCCATGCTTAGTAAACTGATCTTCTGGCTTACACGTGAGCCTTATGCAGCTTAACTAGCGTCTTACTGTCACAGAGATTGATGCCCTTTATAATATTGAGAAACCTCAGTGCTAGGATTGTTAAGACTTGGGCCTTACCTTTGCTTGTGGTAATGGCGTTATGGTCATGTTATCCTCCAAGTCCTGGCAGTGAGCCAGGTCCATGCTCCAAATACTTCTTCAACATACACTGTCATTTGTCCTTCCAAAGTCAATAATTAAACTGGGCGTGGTGGCACACGCCTTTAATCCCAGCACTTGGGAGGCAGAGGTAGGAGGAGGATCGCTGTGAGTTCAAGGCCACCCTGAGAATGAGAATACATAGTGAATTCCAGGTCAGCCTGGGCTAGAGTGAGACCCTACCTTGAAAAACCAAAAAAAAAAAAAAAAAAAAAAAAAGAAAAAGTCAATAATTAGTAATTTGTTGATCAAAACCACTTTCGAATAGTGGTTTTGTGTTCTGTGTCCAATTCTTTTTTTAAAATGATTTATATTTATTTATTTGACAGAGAACGAGGGAGAGAGAGAATGGGCGTGCCAAGGCCTCCAGCCACTACATACGAACTCCAGATGCATGTGCCCCCTTGTGCATCTGGCTAACGTGGGTCCAAATAATTTGTTACACAATACAAAAAGATGTTCTCTGTAGAAACCTGAAACACTTAAATTCATTTTCTCCCTATTTTCTCTCTCTCTCCCTCCTTCTTTACTCCCTCCTTCCTCTCTATGTAGCCCAGGCTTGTCTTGAATTCACTATGTAGCCCAAGCTGACTTTGCATTCTCAACAATTCTCCTGTCTCAGCATCCCAAATGCTGGGATTACAAGTGTTTTTTTAAGTGTCATCCTCCATGCCTGAACCTTCTTTTCCACTAGGTAAGTAGACCTGTTGTGTTCTTCCAAACTCCCTAAGTTCATTCACCATATGCATAGGTAAGACCTTATGAAATGTGCATTTTGTGTTCATGTTAACATTAAAAAATCATAACTTACTTTCTGCAGTCTTTTTCATAGCGGTTGCTCAATGATTTATCTGGGATGTCTGTGTTCACAGAGATTTCTCTCGCTATTTAAAAATACTTTAGGGTGGGCTGGGGAGATGCTTAGTGGTTAACGCACTTGCCAGCAAAGTCTAAGGACCCATGTTTGACTCTCCAGGCCCCACAAAAAGCCAGATGCACAAGGTGACACAAGGTTGCACTTGCGCACAAGACAGCACATGCACTGGAAGTTCAATTGCAGCGGCTGGAGGCCCTGGTGCACCAATTCTTTCTCTATCTGTCATTTAAAAAAAAAAAAAGGCCAGTCTGTTGGGTTTGCCTCAAAAACAAAAAGCTCGTGTGTTTAGCAGTCATTCTATGAATGGACATTCAGATTTCCCCATTTCTTTGCAAGTAGAAATAACCGTATTTATATACATTACATACATACATGTAAATGTGTATATATGTATGTCTTCTTGTACATAGGTACCAGTGTGTCAGTGTTCCTTGGGACAGTGGTTCTTAACTGGGAGGATTTTGTCCCAGGAGACATTTGGTGATATCTAGAGACATTTTTGGGGTGTGTGTGTGTGTGTACGCACGCGCAGTATGTGTATTCCTTGAGATCAGGTCTGTGGCAGTTTGATTCAGGCGTCCCCCATAAACTTAGGTATGCTGAATGCTGGGATCCCAGCTGTTGGAGATTTGGGAATTAATGCCTCCTGGAGACAGTGTATTGTTGGGGGTGGGCTTATGGGTGTTATAGCCAGTTTCCCCATGCCAGTGTTTGGCACACTCTCTTGTTCCTGTTGTCCACCTTTTGTTGGCCAGGAGGTGATGTCCACCTTCTGCACATGCCATTGTTTTCCCCTGCCATCATGGAGCTTCCTCCTCAAGCCTGTAAGCCAAAAATAAACCCTTTTTACCCAAAGCTGCTATTGGTTGGGTGATTTCTACCAGCAATGCGAGGGTGAGCTCTCGCAGTGCCCTGCCCTGCCCCTGCCCTCTCAGTGCTGTGGTTACAGGTGTGTGTGGCCACGCCTGGCTTTTTACGGCAGTGCTCAGGATCACATCCAGTTATTCACACTTACGCAGCCATCTCCCCAGCTCTGGAGATATTGTTAAAATGTGGGGAGATGGGGCTGGAGAGATGGCTTAGTGGTTAAGGCGTTTGCCTGCAAAGTCAAAGATCCCTGGTTTGATTCCCCAGGACCCATGCTAGCCAGATGCACAAGGGGACGCCCGCATCTGGAGTTTGTTTGCAATAGCTGGAGGCCCTAGTGCGCCCATTCGCTCTCTCTTTCTCCCTCTTTCACTGTCTAGTAAATAAATAAAAATAAATAAAAATTTAAAAAATGTGGGGAGATGGGCTGGGGTGATGGCTTAACGGTCAAAGCATTTGCCTATGAGGTCCAAGGACCCAAGTTGGATTCCCCAGTACCCACTTAAGTCAGCTGCACAAGGTGGCTTTTCTCTCTTTCTCTGTCTCTTCCTTCCTCTCTCTCACAAATAAAATAAAATATTCAAAAATAAATAAATGTGGAGAGAAGAGTATGCTACCCATATCTAGTGGGTAGGAGCCCCAGATGCCAAAAATTGTCCAACAGTATGTGGACCAGCCCACCCCCCCCCATAACAAAGAATTGTATAGTAAAACAGTAAAGCCAGTTAATTCCCTGTTTGGGGCTCTTGTTTACACAGAACCCACACTTCATGTGGATTTCTATTAGTTATAGCTGTTGCTATGTAACAAACCATAAACTGAAAATAACAGTAGTTATTTTTCATGGCTCTGACGTTGGGTGGGGGAACCCTCCGAGGAGCTTGTGCAGCCGCAGTCGACTGGAGTCGGAGAGCTGAGGCGTCCTCGCTCATGCCTGACTGTTGGTTCCACTTGTCATTTTGGATGCTTTGCTTTTTCTCCACGTGGCTTCTCATCCCCCAGCAGCATAGATCAGCTTACTCCTATGCTCAAGGCACCGTCTCATGGGAACAAAAAAAGTAGAGATCCCAGGGCTGAAGAGATGTCTTAGTGGTTAAGGCACTTTCCTGGGAAGCCTAAGGACCCAGGTTTGACTCCCCAGAACCCACTTAAGCCAGAAGCACAAGGTGACACACGCACACAGGTGGCGCATGTGGTCCGGAATTTGTTTGCAGTGGCTAAGGCCCTAGTACCCAATTCTCCCTCTCTCTCTCTCTCATTAAAAAAAAAAAAAAAAAAGCTGGGCGTGGTGGCTCACGCCTTTAATCTCACCACTAGGGAGGCAGAGGTAGGAGGATCACTGTGAGTTCAAGCCCACCCTGAGACTACTGAGTGAGTTCCTGGTCAGCCTGGGCTAGAGTGAGACCCTACCTCAAAAAACCAAAAAACCAAAACAACAACAACAACAAACAAAACAAAACAAAAAACACCAAACAAGCAAAAGATTCCAAATGACAAACACCACTTGTTAGTCCTTCCGTTCAGATTTCAGTGTCACCTGTGTACTTTTTGTCAGTTCCAGTTGCAGAGCCAGCCCACATTCAGGAGAGGGAAAATGCTCTCTATTCTCACACAAACTAAACAGCACTGGTGCTGTGAGGACTAGTAATGAGGGCAATGGTTCAGTTCATTTCTACTGATAAATGTCTGAAAAAGCCACAGGTCACGTGCGTGAGCATAACTCATATAATATTATAAAGATCTGCATGTCTCTATCTTTCTACCCATAGTTGTCTAGTGCAGAGAAACTCAATTTTTGTAGAATCAAACTGAAGCGTTAGAGCTGGGCTGGTGGCGCTTTAATCCCAGCACTCGGGAGGCAGTGGTAGGAAGATTGCTGTGAGTTTGAGGCCACCCTGAGACTGTACACAGTGAATTCCATGTCAGCCTGGAATGAGACTCTGCCTTGAAAAAACAATTTAAAAAAACATGGGGCTGGGGAAATGACTTAGCAGTAAAGGCGTTTCTCTGCAAAGCCTAAGGACCCCAGTTCGATTCCCCAGGGCCCATGTAAGCCAGATACACAAGGGGCGCATGCATCTGGAGTTCATTTGCAGTGGCTGGAGGCCCTGGTTCACCCATTCTCGCTTTCTCTCTGCCTCGTCCTCTCTCTCTCTCAAATAAATAAATAAAATATTTAAAAAAAAAACATGGAGGGCTGGAGAGATGGCTTAGTGGTTAAGCGCTTGCTTGTGAAGCTTAAGGACCCAGGTTCAAGGCTTGATTCCCCAGGACCCACGTTAGCCAGATGCACAAGGGGGCACACAAGTCTGGAGTTTATTTGTAGTGGCTGGAGGCCCTGGCACACCCATTCTCTCTCTCTCTCTCTCTGCCTCTTTCTCTCTGTCTGTTGCTCTCAAATAAATAAATAAAAATGAACAAAAAATTTTAAAAAACATGGAAAACTGAAATGTTAAGGGGGCATTTTGGAATGCATAGCCACAGCTCTGTGAGTCACCTTGGTCAGTCATCCAGCCTTCTCTTGCTTGCTGTGTGGCCAGATCCATAAACCCTTGGGCCCATGTCAGTTATCCTGGTTGTGGAGCTGGAACATGTCCTGAAAAGCAGTCCATGGCTGAAAATCATGCTTCCTACTCAGTCACGTCTCAGGTTTTGTTGCGTTGTGTGGGTAGTGTTGTATGCGTGTGTGTGTGTGTATGTGCAGATGTGTGCTCACCGGAGCAGACACCAGACAAGTGCCCTCCTCTTGCACTTCTGCCTTTCTTCCTTCATTTGGAATCTCTCACGGAGCCTAGAGATTCCTGTTTTCTGGTTACACCGGCTCATCAGTGAGCCCCAGCAGTCTTCCTATCTCTACCCCTCAGCTGGGGTTAGAGGCATGAGTGGCCACACCCAGCTTTCTGTGGGGACTGAATGCGTGTCCTCTTGCCTGCACAGCAAGTTCCCTTACTCACTGAGCCATCTTGCCAAGCCCTGCTTAATATTTATAACTGTTTTGTTGAGATCTACTACTCAGTCACTTTTTTTTGGTTTTTCGAGGTAGGTTCTCACTCTAGCCCAGGCTGACCTGGAATTCACTATGGAGTCTCACGGTGGCCTCGAACTCATGGCTATTTGCCTACCTCTGCCTCCTGGGATTAAAAGTGTGTGCCAACATGCTCAGTTTAGTCACATTTTAAGGACTCTGCTGACAAGTAAAATGGATCCAGCTATAATGCTTTGGTCCATTTTACTCTTTTGTTCACATGTGTAGTATGTTATGGTGCCTGGCGCGTGCTACATATGCATGTATCTGTGCAGATGTACTCGCAGGCACACAGAGGCCCGAGGAAAAGGTCAGCTATCCTTCTTCTACTGCTGTGTCTGTGGGTGCTGGGAAACCAAACTCAGGCTGTCTCAGGCCCTCATGCTTGCAGCGAACACTCTGACCTGCCAAATCATCTCTCTAGCCCCATTTTACCTTTTTTTTTTTTTTTTTTTTGGTTTTTCGAGGTAGGGTCTCACTCTAGCTCAGGCTGACCTGGAATTCACTCTGTAGTCTCAGGGTGGCCTCGAACCATTTTACCTTTTAAAACTTTTATTTATTTGTGTGTGGGAAGTGTGTGTGTGTGCATGTATGCACATGCCGGGGTCTCTTGCCACTGCAAATGAATGTGCAACTGGCTTTACATGGGTGGCTGGGAAATTGAACCCAGGCTGGCAGGTTTTGCAAGCAAACATCTTTAACTGCCGAACAGTCTCTCTAGCCCCTTGTTTTTAATACAAAGGGGGTGGGGTAGCTCAGTGGTAGAGCACATGCTTAGCATGCACCAAGCCTTGAGTTCATCCCCAGCATTGCAAGTGAATATGAACTGATATAAAATAATAATACAAAAGTGGGCTTATGTCCAAGAGGATCCTGAGATATTGTATTCTTACTAACTGTGTTTTTACTTTTATTACTGTTACAGGAGGAAGCATAACAGGAGCTCTGTTTAATCCAGCGTTGGCACTTTCACTACATTTCATGTGCTTTGATGAAGCTTTCCATCAATTTTTTATAGTATACTGGCTGGCTCCTTCTTTAGGTAAGCATATTTTTATTTACTATATATGCTTGAAAGATTAGGATTTTTTTAATATTTTGGTTTATTTATTTATTTATTTATTTATTTGACAGAGAGAAAGATAGAGAGAGAGGGAGAATGGGCACGCCAGGGCCTCCAGCCACTGCAAACAAACTCCAGACTTGTGCGCCACCCTGTGCATCTGGCTAACGTGGGTCCTGGGGAGTCGAACCTGGGTCCTTTGGCTTTGCAGGCAAATGCCTTAACCACTAAGCCATTCCCTCCAGCCCATATTGGGATGTTTTAAAATGTGACACAGAATGTCATTGTAACATGCCAATTTCCAAAGCCAGAGGAGGTACAAAAAGAAAATTAACATTCTCAAAATAGTATTTTGTGTGGTGTCCTTTAAAACTGTTTTTATTGGGCTGGAGAGATGGCTTAGCGGTTATGTGCTTGCCTGTGAAGCCTAAGGACTCCGGTTTGAGGCTTGATTCCCCAGGACCCACGTTAGCCAGATGCACAAGGGGACGCCCGCATCTGGAGTTTGTTTGCAATAGCTGGAGGCCCTAGTGCGCCCATTCGCTCTCTCTTTCTCCCTCTTTCACTGTCTAGTAAATAAATAAAAATAAATAAAAATTTAAAAAATGTGGGGAGATGGGCTGGGGTGATGGCTTAACGGTCAAAGCATTTGCCTATGAGGTCCAAGGACCCAAGTTGGATTCCCCAGTACCCACTTAAGTCAGCTGCACAAGGTGGCTTTTCTCTCTTTCTCTGTCTCTTCCTTCCTCTCTCTCACAAATAAAATAAAATATTCAAAAATAAATAAATGTGGAGAGAAGAGTATGCTACCCATATCTAGTGGGTAGGAGCCCCAGATGCCAAAAATTGTCCAACAGTATGTGGACCAGCCCACCCCCCCCCCATAACAAAGAATTGTATAGTAAAACAGTAAAGCCAGTTAATTCCCTGTTTGGGGCTCTTGTTTACACAGAACCCACACTTCATGTGGATTTCTATTAGTTATAGCTGTTGCTATGTAACAAACCATAAACTGAAAATAACAGTAGTTATTTTTCATGGCTCTGACCTTGGGTGGGGGAACCCTCCGAGGAGCTTGTGCAGCCGCAGTCGACTGGAGTCGGAGAGCTGAGGCGTCCTCGCTCATGCCTGACTGTTGGTTCCACTTGTCATTTTGGATGCTTTGCTTTTTCTCCACGTGGCTTCTCATCCCCCAGCAGCATAGATCAGCTTACTCCTATGCTCAAGGCACCGTCTCATGAGAACAAAAAAAGTAGAGATCCCAGGGCTGAAGAGATGTCTTAGTGGTTAAGGCACTTTCCTGGGAAGCCTAAGGACCCAGGTTTGACTCCCCAGAACCCACTTAAGCCAGAAGCACAAGGTGACACATGCACACAGGTGGCGCATGTGGTCCGGAATTTGTTTGCAGTGGCTAAGGCCCTAGTACACCAATTCTCCCTCTCTCTCTCTCTCATTAAAAAAAAAAAAAAAGCTGGGCGTGGTGGCTCACGCCTTTAATCCCACCACTAGGGAGGCAGAGGTAGGAGGATCACTGTGAGTTCAAGCCCACCCTGAGACTACTGAGTGAGTTCCTGGTCAGCCTGGGCTAGAGTGAGACCCTACCTCAAAAAACCAAAAAACCAAAACAACAACAACAACAAACAAAACAAAACAAAAAACACCAAACAAGCAAAAGATTCCAAATGACAAACACCACTTGTTAGTCCTTCCGTTCAGATTTCAGTGTCACCTGTGTACTTTTTGTCAGTTCCAGTTGCAGAGCCAGCCCACATTCAGGAGAGGGAAAATGCTCTCTATTCTCACACAAACTAAACAGCACTGGTGCTGTGAGGACTAGTAATGAGGGCAATGGCTCAGTTCATTTCTACTGATAAATGTCTGAAAAAGCCACAGGTCACGTGCGTGAGCATAACTCATATAATATTATAAAGATCTGCATGTCTCTATCTTTCTACCCATAGTTGTCTAGTGCAGAGAAACTCAATTTTTGTAGAATCAAACTGAAGCGTTAGAGCTGGGCTGGTGGCGCTTTAATCCCAGCACTCGGGAGGCAGAGGTAGGAAGATTGCTGTGAGTTTGAGGCCACCCTGAGACTGTACACAGTGAATTCCATGTCAGCCTGGAATGAGACTCTGCCTTGAAAAAACAATTAAAAAAAAATGGGGCTGGGGAAATGACTTAGCAGTAAAGGCGTTTCTCTGCAAAGCCTAAGGACCCCAGTTCGATTCCCCAGGGCCCATGTAAGCCAGATACACAAGGGGGCGCATGCATCTGGAGTTCATTTGCAGTGGCTGGAGGCCCTGGTTCACCCATTCTCGCTTTCTCTCTGCCTCGTCCTCTCTCTCTCTCAAATAAATAAATAAAATATTAAAAAAAAAACATGGAGGGCTGGAGAGATGGCTTAGTGGTTAAGCGCTTGCTTGTGAAGCTTAAGGACCCAGGTTCAAGGCTTGATTCCCCAGGACCCACGTTAGCCAGATGCACAAGGGGGCACACAAGTCTGGAGTTTATTTGTAGTGGCTGGAGGCCCTGGCACACCCATTCTCTCTCTCTCTCTCTCTCTCTCTCTCTCTCTGCCTCTTTCTCTCTGTCTGTTGCTCTCAAATAAATAAATAAAAATGAACAAAAAATTTTAAAAAACATGGAAAACTGAAATGTTAAGGGGGCATTTTGGAATGCATAGCCACAGCTCTGTGAGTCACCTTGGTCAGTCATCCAGCCTTCTCTTGCTTGCTGTGTGGCCAGATCCATAAACCCTTGGGCCCATGTCAGTTATCCTGGTTGTGGAGCTGGAACATGTCCTGAAAAGCAGTCCATGGCTGAAAATCATGCTTCCTACTCAGTCACGTCTCAGGTTTTGTTGCGTTGTGTGGGTAGTGTTGTATGCGTGTGTGTGTGTGTGTATGTGCAGATGTGTGCTCACCGGAGCAGACACCAGACAAGTGCCCTCCTCTTGCACTTCTGCCTTTCTTCCTTCATTTGGAATCTCTCACGGAGCCTAGAGATTCCTGTTTTCTGGTTACACCGGCTCATCAGTGAGCCCCAGCAGTCTTCCTATCTCTACCCCTCAGCTGGGGTTAGAGGCATGAGTGGCCACACCCAGCTTTCTGTGGGGACTGAATGTGTGTCCTCTTGCCTGCACAGCAAGTTCCCTTACTCACTGAGCCATCTTGCCAAGCCCTGCTTAATATTTATAACTGTTTTGTTGAGATCTACTACTCAGTCACTTTTTTTTGGTTTTTCGAGGTAGGTTCTCACTCTAGCCCAGGCTGACCTGGAATTCACTATGGAGTCTCACGGTGGCCTCGAACTCATGGCTATTTGCCTACCTCTGCCTCCTGGGATTAAAAGTGTGTGCCAACATGCTCAGTTTAGTCACATTTTAAGGACTCTGCTGACAAGTAAAATGGATCCAGCTATAATGCTTTGGTCCATTTTACTCTTTTGTTCACATGTGTAATATGTTATGGTGCCTGGCGCGTGCTACATATGCATGTATCTGTGCAGATGTACTCGCAGGCACACAGAGGCCCGAGGAAAAGGTCAGCTATCCTTCTACTGCTGTGTCTGTGGGTGCTGGGAAACCAAACTCAGGCTGTCTCAGGCCCTCATGCTTGCAGCGAACACTCTGACCTGCCAAATCATCTCTCTAGCCCCATTTTACCTTTTAAAACTTTTATTTATTTGTGTGTGGGAAGTGTGTGTGTGTGCATGTATGCACATGCCGGGGTCTCTTGCCACTGCAAATGAATGTGCAACTGGCTTTACATGGGTGGCTGGGAAATTGAACCCAGGCTGGCAGGTTTTGCAAGCAAACATCTTTAACTGCCGAACAGTCTCTCTAGCCCCTTGTTTTTAATACAAAGGGGGTGGGGTAGCTCAGTGGTAGAGCACATGCTTAGCATGCACCAAGCCTTGAGTTCATCCCCAGCATTGCAAGTGAATATGAACTGATATAAAATAATAATACAAAAGTGGGCTTATGTCCAAGAGGATCCTGAGATATTGTATTCTTACTAACTGTGTTTTTACTTTTATTACTGTTACAGGAGGAAGCATAACAGGAGCTCTGTTTAATCCAGCGTTGGCACTTTCACTACATTTCATGTGCTTTGATGAAGCTTTCCATCAATTTTTTATAGTATACTGGCTGGCTCCTTCTTTAGGTAAGCATATTTTTATTTACTATATATGCTTGAAAGATTAGGATTTTTTTAAATATTTTGGTTTATTTATTTATTTATTTATTTGACAGAGAGAAAGATAGAGAGAGAGGGAGAATGGGCATGCCAGGGCCTCCAGCCACTGCAAACAAACTCCAGACTTGTGCGCCACCCTGTGCATCTGGCTAACGTGGGTCCTGGGGAGTCGAACCTGGGTCCTTTGGCTTTGCAGGCAAATGCCTTAACCACTAAGCCATTCCCTCCAGCCCATATTGGGATGTTTTAAAATGTGACACAGAATGTCATTGTAACATGCCAATTTCCAAAGCCAGAGGAGGTACAAAAAGAAAATTAACATTCTCAAAATAGTATTTTGTGTGGTGTCCTTTAAAACTGTTTTTATTGGGCTGGAGAGATGGCTTAGCGGTTATGTGCTTGCCTGTGAAGCCTAAGGACTCCGGTTTGAGGCTTGATTCCCCAGGACCCACGTTAGCCAGATGCACAAGGGGGCGCACGTCTGGAGTTCGTTTGCAGTGGCTGGAAACCCTGGCGCACCCATTCTCCCTCTATCTATCTGCCTCTTTCTCTCTCTCTGTCACTCTCAAATAAATAAATAAATAAAATGAACCCCCCAAAAATATAAAAAAACAAACAAACAGTTTTTATCAGGGCTAGATGTATATAGTACAGTGCTTGCCTAGCATTTGTGAGTTCCTGGGGCTGGGGGCAGTAATACACATCACTTCCATCCAAAAATAATCTTTTAAAAAGTTATTTACTTGCATGTATGTGAGGGTGGCATCAGGATCTCTTGCCATTACAAATGAACACCAGATGCATATGCCACTTATTTTGTTTATTTTTATTTATTTGAGAACAACAGACACACAGAGAGAAAGAGGTAGATAGAGACAGAGAATGAGCGCGCCAGAGCTTCCAGCCACTGCAAACAAACTCCAGACGCGTGCGCCCCCTTGTGCATCTGGCTAACGTGGGTCCTGGGGCTTCACAGGCAAGCGCTTAACTGCTAATCCATTTCTCCAGCCCCATATGCCACTTTTTTTTTTTTTTTTTTTTTTTTGAGGCAGGGTCTCACTCTGGCCCGGACTGACGTGGAATTCACTATGTAGTCTCAGGGTGGCCTAGAACTCATGGTGATCCTCCCACCTCTGATTCCTGAGTGCTGGGATTAAAGGTGTGCGCCACTGTGCCTGGTGCATATGCTGCTTTTTGCATCTGGCTTTACTTTACATAGGTGCTGGGGAATTGAATCCAGACTGGTAGGCTTTGCAAGCAACCACCTAATTAAAGCAATTAAGCTGAGCCATCTCCCCAGGATCCCTCCTCCATTAACCTTTTAACTGAGTGAGGCTAGGGTGAGACCTTGACCCCCCCCCCAAAAAAAAAAACCAAGCAAACAAAAATTACCTAAAAGGGCCAAGGAAATAGCTAAGTTGGTTAAGTGCTTGCCTTGCAAGTGTAAGGACTTGAGTTTGATTCTCAGCACCTGCTTAAAAGTGCTGAGTGTAGTGGCACACACTTGTACTCCCAGTGTTGGAGGGGCCAAGAGGAGGATCCCTGGAGCTCACTTGCATCCAGTCTAGCCTAATTGGTGAGCTCCAAGCCAGTGAGAGACCCTGTTTCAAAGGAGGTATATGACACCTGAGGTTGCTCTCTGGCTTCTATGCTAACACGTGTGCTCCTGCACCCACATGCAAAAAACCACAAAACAAAACAAAAAAATAAAAGGGGGACTGGAGAGATGGCTTAGCGGTTAAGGTGCTTGCTTGCAAAGCCAAAGGACCCAGGTTCGACTCCCCAGGACCCATGTTAGCCAAATGCACAAGGGGGTGCACACATCTGGAGTTTGTTTGCAGTGGCTGGAGGCCCTGGCGCACCCATTCTCCCTCTCTCTCTCTCTACCTGCCTATTTCTGTCTCTCTCTCTCTCAAATAAATAAATAAAAATAAAATATTTAAAAAACTAAAATATTTAAAAACAAAAGGGTGGGAGCTGTGGTGCCACACGCCTTTAATCCCAGCATTCAGGAGGCAGAGGTAGGAGGATCCGTGAGTTCGAGGCCACCCTAAGACTACATAGTGCATTCTAGGTCAGCCTGAGCTAGAGCAAGACCCTACCTTGAAAAAAGCAAACAAAATAAATAAATAAATAATAAAATAAAACAAAACCTATGTTAAGGCATCAACATACTAGTCAAACATTAAGATTTTCTATGGTTGCCAAAAAGAGGAAAATAAAAACTCATTTGATACCTGAATATATCTAGAACTCTAAGCCTAAATACATCATGAATAAAAAACTACTGCAAAATCCTCTTTCAATACAGTAACTGGAGCCCAAATCACTTTTCTTTATTTCACACTGAAAAACTGAGCAATGACTACATGCTTGATTTGTCTGGTATAACCCGAGAAATGAAATTTGGGGTTAGAGATGTAGTTCCATGATAGAGGCCTTGTCGAGCATGTGTAAAGTGCTTAATTTGATTCATCATTGCTGCAAAAATAAAAGAAAAAGCACAAATTGAAGATTTACTGACATGTAAGTGTAAAAACTATCTTTATGCACAAGGTGGCACATGCATCTGGAGTTCATTTGCAGTGGCTGGAGGCCCTGGCGTGCCCATTCTCTCTCTTTCTCTCTCTCAAATAAATAAAAATAAACAAAAATAATTTTATTTTTTAATTTTTTTATTTTTTTGGTTTTTCGAGGTAGGGTCTCACTCTAGCCCAGGCTGACCTGGAATTTGCTATGGAGTCTCAGGGTGGCCTCGAACTCACGGCAATCCTCCTACCTCTGCCTCCTGAGTGCTGGGATTAAAGGTGTGCGCCACCACACCCGGCCAAAAATAATTTTTAAAAAACTATCTTTACTGTATTTAAAGTTTTAGCACTGACTAAAATGTACAGTTTTAGATGTTTGACCTGATACATCTGTAACCCTGCTAGTAGTTGGACTGATGAAGAGTGTTCTAACATACTGCTGAGGGTCCAGGACATTCAAGAGTGCTGTCCCCTCATTCCTCATTCCCTAGGGTCATCCCCAAGCATGGAGGGTGGGCCGCCATTCAGAGGGGCAAATGCACAAGTCCAGGCTTTCTGACAAGTCTGTAATGGAGCCAACCCTAAATTATTAGTCTTGGGGTTCTGTGTATCATTTGAATTCACTGTTTAGATCCCTATTGATTTTTACCAAATATATACTTTTTTAAAAAAAATCAGTTTTTGTTGTTTTTAAGTATTTATTTATTTCCTGAGAGAAAGGGAGAGAGAGAGAGAGAGAGAGAGAGAGAGAGAGAGAGGAAGAATGGGCACTCTAGGGCCTTCTGCCGCTAAAAACAAACTCCAGGTGCATGCGCAACTTTGTGCATCTGGCTTTACATGGGTACTGGGGAATTGAACCTGGGCCTTCAGGCTTTGCAAGCAAGCACCTTTAAATGCTGAGTAACTTCTCCAGCAGCCCCCCGAAGCATATACTTTTAAAGACTTAAAAAAATTTTTGTTTGTTTATTTATTTATTTGAGAGTGACAGAGAGGAGGCAGAGAGAGAGAGAGAGAGAGAGAGAGAGAGAGAGAGAGAGAATGGGCACGCCAGAGCTTCCAGCCTCTGTAAACGAACTCCAGATGCATGCGCCCCCGGCTAACGTGGGCTTCACAGGCAAGTGCTTAACTGCTAAGCCATCTCTCCAGCCCCCCAAGCATATACTTTTAAAGAAGGATTTATATTTAAACTATGAGAATAGCAATATTAATTTTTATCCCATTAGTCATTAACGCCTTCCTTAGAGACTATCTGGTTTAATTACACTGCATTTTGTCTTTCAGGGATATTGCTGATGATTTTGATGTTCAGCTTTTTCCTTCCATGGCTGCACAACAACCAAGCAACTAATAAAAAGGAGTAACTGTTCCAAAAGACTCAAACTAAGTTACAGGACAGTCCCACTGACGTGATCAAGATTTTTATCACCTCATATTCAAAATCAGGCCACAGCGGATTGTCAGTTTTCACTTCCTTTGAGGGACCCGTCTTAAACTCTTCATCACTGGGACTTAAAATTACTGTGAAAATGAGGTATCCTGTATCTCTCAGTTAAGACTTCTTTTTAGTGATGTGTTAAATGCTGCTAGAGAAGATTCATTCATTAAAACCTCAGAAACCACAGGTAATGATCAACTTTGGTGGGAAACAAACAAAAGGGGAAGGGAGGGTGACAGTAGGACCAGGGAAATTCTCTACCAGGTGTCAGGCTGAATGAACAGAATGTATAACTAAAGCTTACCCAGTGTTTTTTTCAAATATGTGTATATATACATAATTTGAGACAAGAGAAGGGTGGGGTGGGGAGAATGAGCATGCCAGGGCCTCCAGCCACTGCAAACCAACTCCAGACTCATGCGCCACCATGTGCATCTAGCTTACATGGGTACTGGGGAATGGAATCTGGGTTTGGCTTTGCAGGCAAGTGCCTTAACCACTAAGCCATCTCTCTAGCCCCCCCTCCCCCCAGTCTTGCTTATAGAACCAGAGAAGATGCTTTTCAGCCAGGATCTCAGGGATATGACCAGTGGTGTCACCTTTCAGTGAGAAAACAGCTTTTGGAAGTACGATACAGATCCACTCTCCACAACAGGGTTTCTGCTTACTAATTTTGACCGAGTCTTACTATGCAGCCCCGATTGGCCTGGAACTCTGTATGAACACCAGGCTGGTCTCCCATTTTTAGTGTTCTTTCAGCCTCTGTGTCTGGAGTCCTGGGATTATAGGTGTGTACCACATCTGGCTCTTTTTGCTTTTTTTGTTTGAGTCAGAGTCTCACTATGTAGCAGCGACTGGCTTGACACACCCATTAAAACCTCCCTTATTTTTCAAGGTAAGGTCTCACTCTAACTCAGGCTGGCCTCGAACTCACAGTGATTGATCCTCCTACCTATGCCTTTCAAGTGCTGGAATTAAAGATGTGCACCACCATGTCTGGCTGAAGTCATCTTTCTTTTTGACACCTTCCATAATTGTAGATAAAAACCTATCATTCCCTCCATTCCCCACTTCCCCTTTCAGAAATCCATTCTCCATCATATCCCCCTCCCCTTCTCAATTAGTCTCTTTTATTCAGATGCATTATCTTTTCCTCTTATTATTAGGGTCTTGTGTAGGTGGTACCAGGCATTGCAAGGTTATGGATATCTAGGCCATTTTGTGTCTGGAAGAATGTATCATAAGCAGTCCAACCCTTCCTTTGGCTCTTACATTCTTTCCCCAATAGACCCTGAGCCTTGGAGGGTGTGTTAAGAGATGTTTCAATTCTGAACACTCCTGTCACTTCTCAGCACAATGGTGCCTTTCGAGTCATCCCAGAGGTCTCCACCATCTGATGAGAGACTTCTCTAACCCAAATGTGAGAGTAGCATTAATACGAGTATGAATGTTAGAAGGGCTTACTAGGCAGTTTAGTGAGCATAATATAGGTGTTACACCCCTAGGGCTCATGACCTCCCCACCATAGGTTTTCAATACTAGGCATGTATTTATTCCCTCCTGTGGACTGGACCACCAGTCCAATTAGCAGTTGGTTTCCTCCATAACAGACATGTCACTGTTGCACCCACTGGCTCATTTGGCTTGGGTGGCCAAAGTTAAGGCTTGCAGTGTCCACTGTTTTTACCACTGATGACTTCTCTCTCCCATAGGGCTGCATGCAGTGCAGCTTTTTCCAGCTTTCTGTCAGCTGGTCTACAGGGAGGAGGTTTTCAGCTCAGCTCTAGTTCCTAGCTTACTGGCTTCTGCTACTAATTTTCACTGCACCTCACACACAAGTCCAAACATTTGTAGCTAGGATCCACATACAAGAGGACATGTGGTGCTTGGCTTTCTGGGCCTGAGTTACCTCACTGGCATCTTTCTGATTGTTGGTATTTCAAGGGAACACCATCCACACTTGGCTCAGGTTTCTTAGATTTGAAATATATTCTGGCATCTAAAATATTTTCTCTAAATCATCTCAGTAGTTTCACCTAAGTTATAACCTTTAATAGGATATAATAAAGCCCCCACATAAAGTTAAGGTTTAAGCTTTTTGCATTCTCACTTGCACCCAACAGCTAGCTACCTGTTGAAGCAGGGAGAACCGGAATTTTTAATATGATAAACCCAGAGGTGTCTGTGGTTTGCTTCTCTAAGGTCACATACACTTCTATGTTGTTACACTTCTATGTCCACCCAAAAATTCTCAGTCATCACTGTGACTAGAGGGAGGAAAACTGAAAGTTCTGGAGAAAACAAGTCTATAATATTATAGAGACTCAGTAGTTTTTGTTTTTTTTTCTTTTTTTCAAGGTAGGGTCTCACTCTAGTCCAGGCTGACCTTGAACTAATAGGGATCCTCCTACTTTTGCCTCGTGAGTGCTGGGTTCAAAGGCATAAGCCACCATAGCAGGCCCTCAGTTGTTTTGCTTTGTCTTGGAGGTAAGGTCACGCTCTAGCCCAGGCTGACCTGGTATTCACTATGTAGTCTCAGGGTGGCCTCAAACTCACGGTGATCCTCCTACCTCTGCCTCTCCAGTGCGCTGATTAAAGAGCACCACCATGCCCAGCCCTCAGAAGTATTTCTTTTTTCTTTCCTTTTTTTTTTTTTTTTTTAAGTAGGAACTTTTCTTTTTTTATTTATTTACTTGACAGAGAGAAAGAGGCAGAGGGAGAATGGGCACTCCCGGGCCTCCAGCCACTGCAAACAAACTCCAGACACATGCAATACCTTGTGGCTTATGTGGGTCCTAGGGAATCGAACCTGGGTCCTTTGACTTTGCAGGCAAGCGCCTTAACTGGTAAGCCATCCCTCCAGTCCAGAAGTATTTCTTGAGAACCTTCAACTTTTCTCTACCAGCAGCCTTGTTCTACTGTATGAGGTCTAATTTTCATGAAATGCTCAAGCCATAAAAGATTAACTGTGGCCAGGCAAGGTGGCGCACGTCTTTAATCCCAGCACTCAGAAGGCAGAGGTAGGAGAATTACTGTGAGTTCGAGGCTAGGCTGAGACTACATAGTGAATTCTAGGTCAGCCTGGGCTAGAGTGAGATCCTACCTCGAAAACTGAACCCCCCCCCCCAAAAAAAAAGTTAATTGTGCTTCCCTTCTAAGGCAACTCCATGACCACAGGATAGAAAATTTAAGAAAAGTAGGAAGTGACGGGACCTGTTTGAGTAGTAAATGAACATGCAACTGGAAATTTAAGTGTTGCTAGGTGATGAACTTGTGGCTAGGTGCTCTATTTAAACGTGCAGGTACAGCATGCTGCAGAGTCTAACAAAGAAGGCAGTTCTATGATCAAAGACTTTTGCCTCTTACCTTACTAATACATCATATTGTTTTAAAACTGAGACCACTAAATTGTTTCTGAATGGCTAAATCCAGCCTTTGATAAGTTTGTTCTGCATAGTTCTTAAAATAAAAGGCCAATATTGTAAGTCTTTTCACACAAAATCTCATAGTTCTACGTTTTCTTGCAACATAACAGATCTTCAAATGCTAGGTCTGCATTCTGCTACAGCAACACCAACCAATAATGACTCTCTCCTTTAAAATGGCCCCTTGCCTTCCAAACATGAGGCCATTTCCCTTCTCACATGGCTTTCTCATAGAACATAGAAATAATTCTTTTATTTATGTTACTAGTGTATTCTGTGACTTGAAAAAAGTGGGGCATTCATGGAAAATGCTTGAACATTGGGCTGGGAGAACAGCTCAGTTGGGAAGGCACTTGCCTTGCACACATGAAGATCTGAGTTTGATTTCCAGCACCCACATGAAAATGCTGGATATGGTGGTGTGAGCTTATAATCCCAACACTGGGGATGTGGAGACAGGAGGATCCCTGAGGCTCACTGGCCAGCAAGTCTAGCCTAATTGTTAAACACACACACACACGTGTGTGTGTGTGCATACAAAAACAAGTATGCAATTGTCTATTACATAGTCCCTTCAGTCCCTCTTATTTTTTTTCCCCCCCAAGGTAAGAGTCTCACTCTAGTCCAGGCTTACCTGGAATTCACTATGGAGACTTGGGGTGGCCTTGAATTCACAGTAATTCTCCTATCTCTGCCTCCCCATCCGAGTGCTGGGATTAAAGGTGTGCGCTGCCACACCTGGCTTCTCTTGTGTTTATAAGATTTCAGTTTGTGTTTCACTCTTACTTTAACACTATTTTTGATGACTGACACTCAGATATTCAGTGTCTTGGCTTGAGTTCCTTTTCTATCTCACCTCCCCATCCCAGGTAGGGTTTCACTCTAGCCCAGGCTGACCTGGAATTCACTATGTAGTCTCAGGGTGGCCTCGAACTCAACAGTGATTCTCCTACCTCTGCCTCCCAAGTACTGGGAGTATAGGCGTGTGCCACCATGCCTGGCTTTAGTTCACCTTTTATAATTGTGTCTTCTATGCTTCAGTTACAATTCAGCTGCCAGCTGTCATTAATAGTAATCCAAATCTGACTCTTCCCCAGCTATAACCTGTTTTTCAAGTTCCCTCATTCTAGTACCCATCTCCAATGATCCACTGACCCTAACAGGAAACACTGGCCTCTGATAGATGTATTTTCATATTTATAACCCTTCCCAAGTATTTCCCTCTACTTAAGGATCTTAATTACTTGGATAGTAACTGTCAAAAACATGCTTGCATATAGCCTTAACTGTATGCAAAAAAAAGAAGTGCTTGCATACAGCCTTAACTCCCTTCCTGTACTACCCCTTCAGCCTTCATCACATCCACAGAACTACAACTGGATCAAATTCAATTGCCTGCTCATTATATACTTGCATGTGTCTATCGTCTATCTCCATCCACACATAGTATGTATTTGAAGCTACAGTAGATAGTGTATTTTTAAAAATCAGCCAGTATCCAAGCATCTTTCCTTTTTGGTGTAATCTTCCACTGCGAGAAACTAGACTGTCCTCGGGCTGGAGAGATGGCTTAGCGGTGAAGCGCTTGCCTATGAAGCCTAAGGACCCCGGTTCGAGGCTCGACTCCCCAGGACCCATGTTAGCCAGATGCACAAGGGGGCGCACACGTCTGGAGTTCGTTTGCAGTGGCTGGAGGCCCTGGCGCGCCCATTCTCTCTCCCTCTCTCTATCTGCCTCTTTCTCTCTTTCTGTCGCTCTCAAATAAATAAATAAAAATAACAAAAAAAAAAAATTTAGAGAAACTAGACTGTCCTACTACAGAAGCTGCAAGAGCCAGACACCTCCTCTGGTCCCTGCAACCCAGGCCAACCAGAACTCTGTATCGAGTGTGGTAACTCAAAGACATGGCAACCGTGAAACAAGTCAGTCTAATGGCAACCTACCCTATCCCGCTGACTGCTTGGATTACAGTTATGTGCCATCACACTCAGCTGACTTCTCATTTGAAATTAAGATACTCCTCCAAATTAGATCTAGTTTTATTTATCTATATATACGAAGAAGGTAAGATGCTAGTGTAAATGTTCCAGTTCCTTCAAGGGAAGACACTAATTCTATCTCAGAATTTAATTGTGATATATTAACTGTAGATGATGGGTACCAGATGTAGATTCATTTACTCTAAAAAGACTTTGTCTTCTCCCAGCCCCTATATTTTAATCAATATAATTTCTTAAAAATGAGATAACCAAAAACAGAACCACTAGTCCTAGCTTTTCAGGGGTATTTTGACCACTGAAACTTGGGAGAGGGGAAGAATGTCTATGCCTTTGACAAGTCTACATTAAGAACATGCAAGCAAAGCAATTTCAGTAACACTAAAATTAAGATCAAATAGAATCAATAAATGTTGGTCTGCTGATAATTATGAATTTCATTATTTAATACTCTAATCTGACATCTTTTTCTCAGTCATGTGTGCAACTATCTAGTTACAATCTCTGAAAGTCCTTTAGACTAACCCTCATTTTAGGTGAGGAATAAGCCCAGAGAACTGCCAAACCAGAACTGATGTTTCTTTGTGGGCCGTACTGTCTGCACGTCAAGTCGGGCACAGCAACTTCCACGGGAAATTGCAAAGTCTCTGAAAATTTGCCCCTTTAGAAAGGAATTCAAATGGAATTTCTGAAATTGGCCCCTTAGAGAAGCCTGACCTCATACTGAAGAATGGGTAAACTTCTAGGATAAAACTGTGTGATTAGCTAGATGTTTCTGCTCACACATTTAATCCCAGTACTCAGGAGGCCAAGGCTGTGAGTTCAGGGCCAGCCTGGGACTATATAGTGAGAACCAGGTCAGGTCAGCCTGACCTAGATTGAGACCCTACCTTGAAAAAAACAGAAAGCACCCAGGGCAGTACTGGGCTGATACAGAAGAGGTCACAGCAAATTTTAGTTTCCATTTCTAACTGGTCCTTATACTTGCTTATTTTAATAGATTCAGAATTTCTGAAAATCTAGTTAAAAAATAAAAAGAACGTAAATTAGTTTTCTTACCTAGCACAATGAAGGGAAACCAAAGACTATTGGGCCAAGGGGTATCAAAACAGAATTCAGTTATCATCTAGGCAGACTGACACTGAGTCATTTACTTCATCTTTTTAAGACCATACAAAGGTTATCTAAAGTCCAGGTATAAGTCTAGCTACAAATCTTCTAATAGCTGAATGTTTGTTAAAACTGCAAAGCAAGGGTTGATAACTATAAGAAATTACTCCTGATAATTATAATGCTTTTCCAAGGGAAAGCAACAGAAATTCCTTGAAATGTTTTAAAGCCCCCAATTTCAAGATCCTTGCCAGAAGCTCTCAACAACACATTTTGATTTCATGTTCTCAATAAAAATATGGTCAGTACGATTATTTTTGCCAACATCACTTTTGAAAAAAAAAAAACAACAACAAACAAACCCAAACACTTCCATTGATGGTTTTAGTAAAGAACAAGAACACGAACATGAACACAGTGGTATAGAAAAGCTAGATTTATTTATTCAACTATGACAAAGACAAAACATTATCATTGGGAGTACTTTGAAGACGTCATCAGATTTCTTGTTCTGTGACAGAAAGCTAACTTCAGAGGGTGGACGTTCAAGGGGATAACCTGGGAGACCGTAAGAGCAGACTGGCAGGACAGGCAGAAGGAGCAGAAGTAGCTGGAAAACCTTGTGCCGGCATGGCTGTCAGGATGGTATTTCCCCAGGGCCTAATTAATCAATCTCACCCTTATCTATGTGGAAAATGACACAAGCTGATGTCTGAGACTTCTGCCTTTTCTCTGGGGGTTAAGGAGTTCTTAGGCTGCAGAGAGGCATCTGAGCTCCAGCCTCTCTCCTCCCCCCACCCGGGCACCCACACCCACGCTCCTGTGCGTTTCACCATGTAGACACGTGTATGTACAGTGGAGGCAAGAATTAGAGGCCTACTCAAAGCACACCTAGACTCAGGAAGTTTGAGGGTATATGGTAAACTATAAATACCCCCTTGGTTAAATTATTCACCTTTGTTAATAAAGGTCATAGTTTCTTCTGCTGGTGACAGCCTGCTGCCTCAATGTCATTTGTCTTGAGAAAGAACTGGTTTAAGTGCATTTTGAAGAAGGAAGAAAGCCTTTTGTCAACACTACTCCAGAGTGGAAGAGGCACCAAGCTCTCTCCTACAGTTACCAGCAGAATCTGAAAGACAAGAAACATGCTTACAGTATTAACAATAACCATTACTTTCAACCCTTACAACAACCCTACTAGATGGCCATTATCATCCCCATTTTACAGATGAGGAAACTGAGCATAAGTCTGTGCCTCATCCAAATGCACTCAGACAGTGCCATGTGGTTAAAGCCTTAATTTCACCATTCCTTTTTTTTTTTTTAAATTTGAGGGAGGGTGGGGAAGAGAGAGAAAAAGTACACCAGGGCCTCTAGCCACTGCAAACAAACTCCAGACACATGCCACATTGTGCATTTGGCTTACACGGGTACTAGGGAATCGAACCTGGGTCCTTAAGTCTTCACAGGCAAGTGCCTTAACTGCTAAGACATCTCTCCAGCCCTCTTTAATATATCTTTTAAAGCCAGGCATGGTGGTGCATGCCTTTAATCCTGCACTTGGGAGGCAGAGGTGGGAGGATTGCTATGATTTCAAGGCTACCCTGAGACTACATAGTGAATTTCCAGGTTAGTGTGGGCTACAGTGAAACCCTACCTTTAAAAAAAAAAAAAAAATTCCTCCCTGAATTAACAAAATAGCTGTGCCACTGCACACCTGGTATAGCTAGAATGAGACTCTACCTCAAAAAAAAAAAAAAAAATCTTTAAAAATATATTCTATTTACTGGGCTGGAGAGAGGGCTTAGCAGTTAAGGCACTTGCCTGCAAAGCCAAAGGACCTTGGTTTGATTCCCCAGGACCGACGTAAACCAGATGCACAAGGTGGCACATGCACTAGGAGTTCATTTGCAGTGGCTGGAAGCCCTGGCATGTCCATTCTCTCTCTCTCTCTCTCTCTCTCTCTGCCTCTTTCCCTCTCTCAAATAAATAAGTAAAGATGAAATATTAAAACAATATTCTATTTCTTTATTTATTCGAGGGAGAGAGAGGCAGATAGGATTTCATCATTCCTATGCCTGCCTCTTCACCCCATCACAAACACTGAAGTTCCATTATCTTGAAACTAGTAATGGTTGCTAAACACTATTCTTTGTTCATCCTTTAAAAGCACATACAATTTATAAAATTGAAACTCTAAACATTGCTTAAAACTCGGGTCAACTCCTGAGATGAAGAACAAGAATAAATTTCATGGACACAGTGTCTCTTTGCCTCTAAGCAGAGAGCATTACAGTGAATGGAAAACAAACTACCAGCTCATCAGAAAACTTGGTTATTTTATGGTTATTTCACAATTACAAAGAATCCTAAGAACCCTTGCCAGGGACTGGTGTAACATCCCATTTGTGTAAGTGTTAGTAACAGGCCAAGTGAATTTCTCATGATCATTATTAATAGAATGCTTGATGTTCTCTGAACAGTCTATTTTTCAAAAAGAAATTTGTGCAAGCCAGATGATACCAAAATTTGTCTTCTAGTCCAGTAAAACTGTTTACAAAAGACAGTCACTGAACTGAAAAATCAACATATCATAAAGACTGTGATGACAAGTACAGGAAGATGAGTTATTAGTACCAAAAGGTTTCCATGAAGCAGAAAAATAAAGTTAGTGGCAGCGACAGCTGGAACTGTGAGCTGACAATTAACAGAGCATCAATGACAGGAACAGGGGAGACATGTAAAATGTGGAAGTAAGAATTACTGATGAGAAGAGAGAAACCACAGAAGTCAGGGATTTTTTTTTTTTTTTTTTTTTTTTTTTTTTTGCCCCTGCCAGTTCTACTAATGGGCTCTGACAGGAAAGAAGATCCATTATCACAACTCATGATTCACATGAAAATCAATACTAGATTCACAGTGGCAATAATTTGGAGAGATTAGAATTTTTTTTTTTTTTTTTGGTTTTTCGAGGTAGGGTCTCACTCTAGCCCAGGCTGACCTGGAATTCACTATGGAGTCTCAGGGTGGCCTTGAACTCACGGCAATCCTCCTACCTCTGCCTCCCGAGTGCTGGGATTAAAGGCGTGCGCCACCACGCCCAGCTGAGATTAGAATTTTTAAAAGTTTGTTTTCAGCCGGGCGTGGTGGCGCACGCCTTTAATCCCAGCACTCGGGAGGCAGAGGTAGGAGGATCGCCGTGAGTTCGAGGCCACCCTGAGACTCCATAGTGAATTCCAGGTCAGCCTGGGCTAGAGTGAAACCCTACCTCGAAAAACAAAAAAAAACAAAAAAAAAAAAAAAAAAAAAAATAAAAGTTTGTTTTCAACATAATATGGAACAGGATTAAAATTTTCAACTACAGAAAACATCACTTCAAGATCAGGACTGAAAATCTATTCCAGAAGAAAAAAACCATACATTTATTTTCCTTCAACCCTCCCCCCCTTTTTCTCCAGAGGAATGAACACAGGGCTTGGAGCATGCCAAGCAAGTGCTCTACCATCAAGCCACACCCTTTGCCCCTGAAATATTCACTGCAGCAGGGAATAATGAGGGCCCACCAACCTAACTGGATGATTGATGGAGGTAAGAGGTCAAATCAAGATAGACGTCTTGCCATGCTTTGATAAAGAGAAAGGACTGAAGGATGGTGCTTAAGATTGGAGACAGCTGCGCTCAAGAAGACAGTGCTCTTTTAGGGAGAAGAGAGGGCCAAAAGGCTAACAGTATGGACGTTTCACAGTTGGTAAGTAAGGACTCATATGGGTTCTAGCCCTCCTTCTCTATAACTGGCTACATGAGCTTCAATTACCTGACACAATGCACAGGTTAAGTACTGAAGCTAACAATGCATTTCTTTTTTCTTCAATATTTATTTATTTATTTAAGAGAGAGAGAGGGAGGGGGAGAGAGAGAGAGATAGACAGAGAGAGAGAGAAAGAGAGGGAGGGAGGAAGGGAGGGAGGGGGAGAGAGAGATAGAGAGAGAGAGAATGGGCACGCCTGGGCCTCCAGCCACTGCAAACGAACTCCAGATGCATGTGCCACCTTGTGCATCTGGCTTACGTGGGTCCTGAGGAATTGAACCGAGGTCCTATGGCTTTGCAGGCAAGCACCTTAACTGCTAAGCCATCACTCCAGGCTAACAATGCATTTCTACAGTAACAAAGTAGTAAACTGGGTGTGGTGGTACATATCTGGAATCCCAGTACACGAGGTGGAAGCAGGAGGATCAGAAGTTCAAAGTCATCCTTGCCTACCCAGTGAACTCCAGTCCGGACTGGGATACATAAGACCCTGTCTAAAACAGCAACAAAACCCACACAAAGTAGCAAACACAAAGTAGCTGACTAGAATGTGCCAGGAGAGAAAACTCGCTGAGAATCTTTGTTATCAGTCATGAACAGCAGGTAGCAAACTATTTGCAAACATGATGGTTTTTGAATAACTCTGTGGTTTGGCAAATCGGCTTTAAGGTACCCAGGACCTCAGTTGTCCCCAGAAAGGACGCCCATGTAAGATTACAGCAAGTGGCTTAATCCCATTTGCAGTTACTTCTACTCCCTCCCCGGACGGAAGAGCAGCAAGGAGCTGCAACAGATCATGAACACAAACATGTAAGAGTTCAAATACCTCAGGTGAGAAAAGGCGACACAAGAGCAGACCAGGACATGACCTGAGGCTCTCTCTCATGTGAGCCAGCAGGGAGGCCCTTCTCAACCAATGGCTACTATCAACCACTAATCTCCTCATTCACTTATGTCTTTTACATCTATATACTCTCAATTTCTAGTGCACGTGACAAGCATTAAAATGTACAGAAGATGTTCAATGAACACTGTCATGTTTGCAGATCCTGATTCCTTAGGGTAAAAAAATAATTTCAATAACTTTACAGATGGACTACATATATATATATATATATATATATATATATATAGAGAGAGAGAGAGAGAGAGAGAGAGAGAGGTTGAGGGGCGCGCAAGCCCAACAGACTGGCCTTTTTTTAAAAAAGAAAATTCAAGAGAGCAGGAGAGAGAGAGAATGAGAATTGGCACGTCAGGCTTACAGCCACTGCAATTGAACTCCAGACACATGCGCCATCTTGTGTGCATGTGCAACCTTGCACACTTGTGTCACCTTGTGCATCTGGCTTACATGGGACCTGGAGAGTTGAACATGGGTCCTTAGGCTTCGCAAGCAAGTGCCTTAAACCACTAAGTCACTTCTCCAACTCAATGGACATCATTTTGTAAACTGCTAAACTTACAGAGTTCTCCTGAATTATGAAAATAAAAATTCATCATTTGATATGATTTTTAAGTTCATGACAAAGAGAATAAGCTACTCACCTTGTAGCAGCATAACTCGTTTTCAGTGATCCACATCTGCATCCTCAAACTGCCCAGCGACTGCTGGTGTGGTGTCCACCTCCATGCCATCTGAACAGAAAAGGAATCGCTGAGCATACAAAAAGCACTTCAGACAGGTCAAGATTTGACAAGACGCTGGTGCCCTCTGCTGGTAACACTTGGATTTTCTTTTGTTTTAAGATAGTGTTTCATGTAGCCAAACTGGACTGAGCTTCTAATCTTCCCACTTCAGCTGAATTATAGACATGCATCTTCATAACCAGCTACCACCTCGCTAGGCTGTTTCTGTTTGTTCCCCCTGTCTTTTTTTTGTGGAAAATTAAAGTATCCAAGAAGACACTGAGAAAGGAAAATGTGTGAATTTAGGTCAAGTTTAAAAATTAGTCTGTACATCTAGGATTTACTTTGTCAATTCTCAACATCAACACTAAAAAAAAATCTCTAGTAGAAAATTTCTCTCCCCTCCCACTCTTTTGTTCAAAGTAGGGTCTCATCCTAGCCCAGTCTGACCTGGAGTTCACTATGAAATCTCAAGGTGGCCTTGAACTCATGGCAATCCTCCTACCTCTGCCTCCCAAGTGCTGGAATTAAAGGCGTGCGCCAGCCACCACAGAGCTCCCCATTCTTTATTGACAGGATTTTGCTCTATTATAGCCCAGGCTTGCCTCCTGAGTGCTTAGATTAGGCCAATATGATTGGCTGGCAGGAATTTTACAATGTATTGAGCATCAACCATTCACACACTTCACAGCTCTGTGCTGAGTGTTTACAGTTAGACATTATTCAAGGCACGTGGTTGCACACTCACAAAGGCTATAACATAGCTTGGGGAAAAATAAACATATGGAATTTATTTCCATTTTTCTTTTCAAACTCCATATAGATGTGTATGTATGTATGTGTATGTATGTATATGTATATACACACACACACACACACATACATACATATATATATTTGCAAGCAGAGAGAAACAGAGACAATGAATGAGTGAATATGGGCACACCAGGGCCTCTGCCTGCTGCAGACAAACTCCAGATGCATGTGCCACTTTGTGCATCTGGCTTTATGTAGGTACTAAGGAATCAAACCTGGGTCATTAGGTTTTACAGGCAAGCGCCTTAACTACTAAGCCATCTCTCCAGTCCATTTCCCTGTTTTTCTTATCTCACTTAAAAGGTGGTGGGGCCAGGCGTGATGGCACATGACTTTAATTCCAGCACTCGAGAGGCAGAAGTAGGAGGATTGCCATGAGTTCAAGGCCACCCTGAGATTACACAGTGAATTCTAGGTCAGCCTGGGCTAGAGTGAGACCCTACCTCAAAAAAACAAAAACAAGCAAGCAAACAAAAAAAGGTGGTGGGATAGGGGCAAAGGAAACCTAAGTCCTCTGGAAAGAACTGTCTACAGCTGCTTGCTTTACTTCCTCACCCCATACACACTTCTTCAGCCTGGATTTGACAGCCTTCAGAAACGTAAGTCATTTCTTTCTTTTTTGTTTTTGAGGTAGGGTTTCACTTTAGCCCAGGCTGACCTGGAATTAACTATGTAGTCTCAGGGTGGCCTCTAACTCATAGCGATCCTCCTACCTCTGCCTCCCGAGTGCTGGGATTAAAGGTGTGTCCCACCATGCCCGGCTGTCCCTATATTTTGCAGGCATGAAGGATTGTCCAATTTAGTAGCAGATGTTAAATGACAATAATATAGTACCAGCTAGCTATAAAATGTAGGGAGATCACCTTGCCATGAAGGGGTGTATCACACACTATGGGAGTATTTCTCTGGGGAAGCTGGACACTGGTGTAGACAAAGAAAAGATGGTATGAAGACACAGAATGCAGCCACAAGGAAGGAAAGGTGCTTAGAATAGATCCTGCCACATAGGCCTCGGGAAACACAACCTGGGCTTCTAGCTTCCAGAGTCAGATACCTTGTTATATCAGCCCAATCAGACCAACAGAGATTGGCTACAAAATAAACCAGTATATCTCAGTCAAAATTATACTTGATTTTTCCTCTCTTCATTTCTTCTTTGGGATGGCTAGACATGGTGGCATACACCTTTAATCCCAGGACTTGGGAGGCAGAGGTAGGAAGATTATTGTAAGTCTGGGACCACCCTGAGACTACATAGTGAATTCCAGGTTAGCCTGAGCTAGAGTGAGACCCTACCTCAAAAAACAAACAAACAAATATATATATGTGTATATTTGGGATGACTCAGTGATAAGAGTACTTGCTTATCATGTGTTCAATTCTCAGCACTACAAATACCAATAGAGGAAAAAAAAAAATCTGACCACAAACATAGACTATTTTTATAGTTGGTGGGAGAACATTCTCATTCTGTATCATTCTATATTTGCTTCCTACACTATGAACTATGAAATTTCTTTGTTTTACATTTCTTTGGTTCTTTTGTTCACTATTAGGAGAAAGAACACTCACCTTCATAATCTCTTACTGAATCTTCTGTCCGGACTCCAGCCATATGATACTGGCTGCTCACAGACTGAGAAAGCATTCCCTCTAGTCTCTCCAGTGTGGCCTGCCCTTCTGCCGTTAAGTGGGAGAGTCCTTCTTCATAGGTGTAAAATGTAGGTATATCCCCTTGTCCTTGTTCTAAACAAACAGAAAGCTTTTAAGAATACTTGGAAAGGAACAAAACGGATAATAATGCATTTGTTGAAGACATAAAGGCTTCCGTAAAAATACTTCCAACAGTTATTAACAAGGTCAGGAAGCCCTATATTACCTCAAGGTTGGGCGTTTACAAATGAATACAAATTAATTTGATATTAATTTGCATTAAAGGGTTTTAAAAATTAATGTTTCTTTAATATCAAAATTCTGAAAATAGGGCTGGAGGGATGGCTTAGCAGTTAATGTGCTTGCCTGCAAAGCCAAAGGACCCAGGCTCAATTCCCCAGGACCCATGTCAGCCAGATGCACAAGGGGGTACACACATCTGGAGTTCATTTGCAGTGGCTGGAGGCCCTGGTACACCCATTCTCTCCCCCCTCCCTCTTTCTCAGTCAAATAAATAAATAAATAAAAATAAAATATTAAAAAATTCTGAAAATACAAAAAGGCCAAAACATTAAAAACTGCTAAAAAATCTCAGAAAGATGAGACATAGTTCCACATGTGAAAAGGAATCCCAGAAATGAATATGTTGCAGGCCAGAAACTGAGTACATATGGAGGAAAGCTTAGATACCTAGCCTGTAGAAGACCGGTGGGAAAAAGCAAAGAGAACAAAATGTGCCTCAAGCTCCAAGAAATATATATAGCCGGGCATGGTGGTGCACACCTTTAATCCCAGCACTTGGGGGGGGGGGGGTTCAGAGGTAGGAGGATCGTCATGAGTTTGAGGCCACCCTGAGACTACATAGTGAATTCCAGGTCAGCCTGGACTAGACCTCAAAACAAAACAAAACAAAAAAACATATATATATATATATATATATATATATATATATATATATATATGATTAAAAAAAAAGGTATGACCAGCCTTCTCAAGGTATAGAGGTGGCTTGTTTGCTGGGTAACTACCTCAGCCTAGATGTTCCTGGCTACCCACTGTCTATCGACCATTTTCTTTCCTTCATTTCTATTTATCCATTGTCTCCACTACCTCCTTAGTAACCTCTTACTTTTTCCTTCAGATTTGGGAAGTCCATTCATTTACCCAGGTTGTCTGCTGAAAGAGCCTAGACAATGTGCCACTATAGTCATTCATTTTTACTCACAATCACCTTACACTGGTTACTTATGAAGATACAAAAAAAAACTTTATAAGACTCTGTCCTTAGCACAAATACATGCTTGAAAAGAAACAAACTAACAACAGCTTTTATGACCAACCGTGAGCTTCCACATCATACTCTTCCCCATCATAGTCATCAGAGTCTGAGTCCTCCGGGTCGGGATGCAAGGCCTGGCACTCACACATTGCCGTGAACATCGCCTCCACTGAGCAAGAACATTAAATTGTAACTGTTTTCAGAGTGCAATAAAATTTTATAATAAAAGCAACTACCAGTGCAAATAAATTTAACAGGTAGACAAGAGGTATACTAGGGTTAACAATGTTTATAAAATGTGCCAAATTCAAACAAGATTAATCTCCACAGGCCTGATTGATCCCAAAAGTGCCCGAGGCAATGGACAAGTCGTAAAGATATTACTGAGATTTCTTTAGAGGTAGTTGGATTTTTTAAAGAAAAAGCGTAAGAGTCCTTAGTCACTGATCAGGGTAAAGGTCCTCTCAGCTGTCAAGAACACTGTGCAATAATTTTATTATTTTCCACTTCGGATTTGCTTCTAACAAGTGAGACTCAGTCAATATAACTAACCAGAGTCCTCCACTCACACATAAAGAAGTGTCATGGTGTCTACAACATTCTCACTATATTCACAGTTCTTCATATTAATAGGTATCTGGTCCTCAGTGAGTTTACAGATGCTAAGATGTGTGTGAATCAATGGGAGGGGGGGGCTGGGGCTGCTTGGTACATAAAGAGAAAAGATCAATGTCACAGAAACACTCACATGCTGACTTATCACTAGGCACAAATCTAAATTCAGTAATGGGTTCAGCATCATCATCACTGTCTTCCTCGTCTTCATCAGAAAGAGATTCTTTTGATTCTTCTATGAAAGGAATAAAAATAGCATCTTAATAATATTTATTTGACATTTTATAAATAAGAAGCTAGATCTGGACGTGGCAGTGTGTGCCTCAAATCCTTGCTACTGACAGGCAGCAGCAGGTAGCCTTAAGTTCAAAGCCAGCCTGGGTGATGGGCAAGACATTCTCTCAAATAAATACATAAAATTAAAAAAAAAACAAGCTAAGAATATTTATTAAAGAAAGAAAATTTATTGGTATACCTGAATATTGCAGTTCATCTTTTTTTCCCCCTGAGATAGGGTTTCACTTTAGGCCAGGGTGACCTACAACTCACTCTGTAGTTCCAGGCTGGCCTCTAACTCACACAGATCCTCCTACCTTTCTGCCTCCCAAGTGGTGAGATTAAAAACATGTGCCACCACACCCAATTTGCAATTCAATTTTTATTGATGGTTATTTTACAACTAAAATAGGTCTGGGGTTGTGGCTCAGGAGTTAAGCACCTGCAATTCCTTGCTAGGATACACCACCAATTAGAGATTAGAAAATTAAAGTTGATGACAATGAAGGATGTAGATAAAATAAAAATGTTCAAAGATAATTAGGGCTAGGGATCAGTGGTAGAGTACTTGTTTTGCACACACTAGGGCCAGGGGTCAAGCCCCATGACTGGAAAAACGAACCAATATTCAAATGTATTTATTAACACAGATGCATTTAAAAAAGAAACGAAAAAGCTTGTGCAGAATTTATGATGCCAAAGTCGAAATTCGAAGACAAAATCATTATACTGGTTATGGGCAAATACATATCCAGGCAAAAGCATAGACAGGAAGGACACAAATTACCTTCATATTTCTTCTTTTTATTTAAATTTATTTATTTATTTTTATTTAACAGAGAGAGCGAGAGCGTGTGTGTGACAGACAGAATGAGCCCTTAGCCACTGCAAACGAACTCCAGATGCATGGACCACCTTGTAAATCTGGCTTACATGGGCCCTGGGAAATCGAATCTGGGTCCTTTGGCTTTGCAGACAAGCGCCTTAACCACTAAGCCCTCTCTCCAGCTCCACCCCACCCTTAAGCATTTTTTTTAACCTCCATATTTCTTAACTTGAGTAACAGACTATGGGATGACATGAATAGCCATATAAAATAGGTTTCAGGGGTCGGGCAGATGGCTCAGCAGTTAAAGGCACTTGCCTGCAAAACCTACTGGCCTGGGTTTTAACTCCCCAGTACTCATGTACAGCCAGATACATAATGTGGCACATGTATATGAAATTTGTTTGTGGCAGCAGGAGGCTCTGATGTACCTATATCCACTCTCTCAAATAAATATTTTAAAAAGAGCCAGATTTCACTGTTAATAAGGTAGTTTCCGTTAAAATTTACAGTAATTGGGCTGGAGAGAGAGCTTAGCAGTTAAGGCGCTTGCCTGAAAAGCCTAAGAACTCATGTTTAAATCTCCAGGTCCTATGTAAGACAGACACACAGTTATGCAAAGCACACAATGTTGCACAGGCACACAAGGGGACACACACACGGGGACACACACACATCTGGAGCTTGTTTGCAGTGGCTAAAGGCCCTGGTGTCCCCATTCTCTTTCTCTCTCAAATAAAAAATAAGGGGCTTGGGGCTGGTGAGATGGCTTAGCAGCTAAGGCATTTGCCTGCAAAGCCAAAGAACCCCAGTTCAATTCTCCAGGACCCACATAAGCCAGATGCACAAGGGGGGGTGCATGCATCTGGAGTCCCTGGTGTGCCCATTCTCTCTCTTTCCCTCTCTCTCTCCCTCTTCCTCTTTCTCAAATAAATAGATAAATACAATTTAAGAAAAATAAGGGGCTGGAGAGATGGCTTAGCCATTAAGGTGTTTGCCTGCAAAGCCAAATGACCCAGGATCAACTCCCCAGGACCCATGTAAGCCAAATGCATAAGGGGCACATGCATCTGGTGTTTGTTTGCAGTGGCTGGAGGCCCTGAGTGCCATTCTCTATCTGCCTCTTTCTCTCTCCAATAAATAAATAAAAATAAATTTACTGTAATTATGAAAAATAGTAAATTTATAGTGGGTATTAAATAACTGAGTTTTTTATTACTCTATACCTTTCTACATGTTTGAATCATTTTATAATGAAAATACAGGTGAATAAAATACTTAAATTGACCCTAAACATCAAAACGCCACCATGTGGGCATCTGCTGCTTCACTCTTGTCATCATGGACTGAAATACCTCTGAAACTGTGAGCAAATAAACAACTTCTCCTTGTTTTTGCCAGGTGTTTTTTTTCCCTAATTTATTTTTTTACTTTTTGGTTTTTCAAAGAGGTAGGGTCTCACTCTGGCTCAGGCTGACCTGGAATTCACTATGTAGTCTCAGGGTGGCCTCGAACTCTCAGCGATCCTCCTACCTCTGCCTCCTGAGTGCTGGGATTAAAGGCGTGCGCCACCACGCCCAGCTATCTATTTATTTATGAGAGACAGCGAGCAAGTGAACACGCACACACGAATGGGTGTGCCGGGTCCTCCAGGCACGGCAAACAAAGTCCAGATGCATGCGCCATCCTTGTGTATCTCTGCCAGGTGTTTTGATCACAGCCATGTAAAAAGTAATTGATAGAGGTGGTGAGTGATTTTGTGTCTGATACCTCATTAGGAAGGCTTCACTTAACTAGATTGTTATCTATCTTTGAACCTTTCCCAATAGCACAAATTTGAAATATTATAACAAGAATATTTTTGCTTTTCATTTTTACTTAATTATTTGAGAAACAGGAAAACAGAGGGAGAGGGAGAGAAATGAGGAAGGGAGACAGGGAAAAGGGGAGGAGGGAAAGGGAGAGTGAGAAAATAGGAATATGGGTGTTTTAGGGTCTTTCACAGCACCAAAATCAAGGCACATGTGCCACTTTGTGTGTCTGGCTTTATGTGAGTAATGGGAAACTGAACCCAGGCTATTAGGCTTTGCAAGCAAATGTATTTAATGGCTGAGCCATCTCTTCAGCCCCAAGAATATTTTAGCTAAATCAGCAATTACCATTTAATGAGTCAAATATTGCCAAAGGTCTAAAAATTATAGGGTTCAAAATATAAATGATTATTAAATATAAATGATTAACTTGAAACCTCAAATTATTTGTCATATATGACTTCATAGAAAAGCAATCCATCATGTTACAGGTAAACAACTTTACTAGATTCTATGAATCTTTACAATTATCTCCAAAAGCAAAACTTGGGAATCTTGGGTTGATGAGATGGTTTAGTGGTTAAGGCACTTGCCCGTGAAGTGTAAGGATCTAGGTTCGACTCCCCCAAACCCACATAAGCCAGATGCACATGGTGGTGCACGCAGCTGGAGTTTGTCTGCAGTGGCTAGAGGCCCTGCCCATTCTCTCCCTCTCTTTCTAATAAATAAAAAGAAAATGCTTCAAAAAGGTTAAAACAAACAAACAACAACAAAAATCCCAGAGCAGGGGTGGTGGCACACACCTTTAATCCCAGCACTTGGGAGGCAGAGGTAGGAGGATCACCATGGTTTGAGGCCACCCTAAGAATACAGAGTAAATTCCAGGTCAGCCTGGGCTAGAGTGAGACCCTACCTCAGAAAACAAACAAAAAAAGCTCTTGGGAATCTTTAAGTCAGGCTTCTAAACTTTGCACCACTGACGTTTGTATGGGGGGGTGGATAGGTGGGGGCACTGGTGTTCCCTTGTGCATACTGTAGGATGCTTGGTGGTATCCTTAGCATCTATTAGCCGTCAACAGCATTCTTTTCTCTCCAAAATGTCAGTGCAAAATGGGGGGGGGGGGAAGGGTCGAGTGGAGAATGAAGATTTTCCCCATTCATCTGTTGATGGTGTGGAACAAAACATAAACAGTTTTATCCTAAATTTCCCAAAGCAAAAAAATATACGGATTCAAGTCTCTAAGGTGTCTTTACAAGAAGAGAATAAGCAGTTAGTTCAAAGGGAAAAGCAGAAACATATGTCCATAAAACAGAATTCTAAATGCAAATACATAGAATACAAAAGGCAAACATACATAAATGTCCACTATAAGAAGTCAAGCGTGCATTTATTTTATATGCTTAATTTCACTTAATATACTAATATCCAAAGTGCTTGAACAGTATGCTGATTTGTCAACAAAGACTGCTTTCTACATGAGCAGGGAGGTACACGCCTATAGTCCCAGCTAATTGGGACACAAGGCAGGACAGTAACTCAAGCCCAGGAGTTCAGGGTCGATCCAAGTACCACGTCCAAGTCCATCACAAAACTAATTAAATAAACAATACTTTCTAGAAGATGCTTTACTACCAAAGGAAGCACTAGGTGAATATGCCATACCTACCTCCAAATTTGGCATTCACCATAACATACAAATGCTCTCGTGGATAGGCGTTTAGGTCCCTGGAGACTGCGTGTAAACTAATGGTGGGGTATTCCAGTGAGAATCCTAATCCAGAACCATCTAACCAAGACAGGCGGCTGAAAAACACGTTTTAGGTAGATTATTTTTAGGAATCAAATCCCAATTAAGACCCTAAAGGTTACAAAAGTTCAGCCTGGACAGTCTTAAGAAAATTGAGCACCAGGAACTGAGTTTCCTTTCAGATATATAACAGCTTTTTTTCCTTCAGTTTTAAAAAATGTTTTATTTTTATGTATTTATTTGAGACAGAGTCTTTCAAAAGAGAGAGAGGACAAGAGAGAGAGAATGAGGTGCACCAGGGCCTCCAGTCACTGCAAATGAACTCCAGATGCATGTGCCACCTTGTGCATCTGGCTTATGTGGGTCCTGGGGAATTGAACCTGGGTCCTTTGGCTTTGCAGGCAAGTGCCTTAATCACTAAGCCATCCCTCCAGCCCTTCTTCAGCTTTATAAATAGTTTTGAAAGGTGATTTTCCCAAGTCACTTGTGTGTTTTTATGTCTTTTATGTTTGCTTATTCTTATTTGGAATGTCTTTGTAAATCTTCTCATCTGATTAAGTCCTCAGCAACTCCATTATACATTTTTTTTGTGGCATGTGTGGTGTGTATGCATACATGTGTGGACGCCAGAAGTTGATTTCTAATGTTTGTCTTTATTGCTTCCACTTTTATTCATTAAGACAGGTCTCACTGAACCTAGAGCTCAGCGATTCAGTTAGATTACCTAGCCAGTGATCCTCAGGGATCGATCCTCAGTCTCCACCTCCCCAGCACTAGGATTAGAGGCCCATGCTACAATGTACACGGGCTCTGAGGATTTGAACTCAGGTCCGCATGCTTGTGTGGCAAGCACTTTACTCACTGAGCCTTCTTTCCAGCCTCACATCTCCTTTTAACTACCACAATCCCCACTGATCTCTCCTGCTTGTAAACTGTACTAACACTAAGTAGCAGTCCATTAGCACTTAACTCTGTGGTAATGAATCTCTTATCATTCTCTGATACCTGAAGGAAAAAAATCTAACATGTCACATTCTGTCATTTAACACTCTTGAGAAACATTAATATAGTGCTGAATAGGTAAGCATGCAATAGATAACTGGTAACCACCAACTTTTCCTTGTTTTACATTATAACAACATACACCTGAAATGGCTATAACTACAATCATAAGTCAAAAAAATTATCCTGAGAGGCAAATTATATTTTCCATTTACTACCAGCCTTAAGAAAAAAGCCACAGACACCTACAACTACTTTCCCTCAAAAGTGGTCAAATGAAAATATTTTATTGGTATAACAAAAAACATACTACCAAAATCAGTATGTTGAGTTTTGATAGGCACTCTCTAACTGTACCCTAGCAGGGGAAAAAAAAAAAAAAGTGAGCAAAAAGATGCTTGGAGGGGCTCAGGGTCCATTGCGGAAGAGGTGGTGGAAAGAATGCAAGAGCCAAAGGGGAGGGCACCACTCCTTACGATGCAACTGCCCAGACAGAAATTGGCCTCGACATGCTTGACCTTGCAGTGCCTAGCAATACCTTCACAAGGCACTCATAATAGGAGAAAAAGACAATGACATCAAAATAAAAGAGAGAGTAACAGAGAGACGGAGGGGATATGATGGAGAGCACAGTTGTGAAGGGGAAAATGGGGGAGGGGAGGGAAATATCATGGTCTATTGTCTGTAAGTACAGAAGTTGTCAAAAAAAAAAGGGGGGCCTGGGGAGATGGCTTAGCGATTAAAGCATTTGCCTGCAAAGCCAAAAGATCCTGGTTCGATTCTCCAGGACCCATAAAAACCAGATGCACAAAGAGGTGCATGCGTCTGGAGTTCGTTTGCAGTGGCTGGAGGCCCTGGCGCACACCCATTTTTTCTCTCTCTCTTTGCCTCTTTCTCTCTCTCAAATAAATAAATAAATAAATATAATATAATATTTAAAAAAATTAAAAAAAACATGCTTAGAAGTAGGGTGGTCAGGATCCTGATGAAACCACAAAAATGTTAACTAATAAAATTAAGGCAGTACAGTGTTAATCCACAGCTGGAAAGAGACAGGGAATGGCATCAGCTTCTTTTGGAGGCAACCAAAATGTTCTCAAATTGATTGTGGTGATATGGGCACAATAAAAGCCATCAAATCACACACTTTAGGCAGGTGTGTTGTATGTTAGGTGAAGCATGTTGACCAAGCTATTTTAAAAAGGAATGTTGTAACAAAATCCACTGTTTTGCGCAATTAATTACACTAATAAGTTTTCTTTAAAAAGTTAATGCATGCCAGATGTGATGGTGCATGCGTTTAATACCAGCACTTGGAAGGCAGAGGTAGGAGAATTACTGTGAGTTCAAGGCAGGATGAGACTCTACATAATGAATTCCAGGTCAGCCTGGGCTAGAGCAAGACCCTACCTCAGAAAAAAACATCAACAACAACAACAAAAGAAGGTAATGCAGTAGCAGTCCTGCATTCCCTTCATTTCCCTTCTCTCATTTCCTCCTCTCTGCCCTTCTCTTTCTCCCTCCTCCCCCATTCCTTTTGTCTTTTCACTAAATCAGGGCCTCCTGACTTAGCCCACATTGGCTTCAAACTTCCTGTGTAGCCCAGGCTGGCCATAAACTCTTAATCTTCCTGCATTTTCCTCAGAGCCCCAAGTGCTGAGATTACCAACTATGCTCTCCTCATACAACTTTAACAAGGACAGTGTGATGGCTCATGCCTTAACTCCATGTTGCAGTCAGGTTTGCAATGCTGGTAGAAATCACCCAACCAAGAGCAGCTTGTGGGAAAAGAGAGGTTTATTTTGGCTTACAGGCTCGAGGGGGAAGCTCCACGATGGCAGGGAAAACAATGGCATGAGCAGAGGGTGGACATCACCCCCTGGCCCACATAAGGTGGACAACAGGAACAGGAGAGTGTGCACTAGCAAGGGGGAGCTGGCTGTAACACCCATAAGCCTGCCCCCAACAATACACCGCCTCCAGGAGGCATTAATTCCCAAATCTCCATGAGCTGGGAACCTAGCACTCAGAACACTTAAGTTTATGGGGGACACCTGAATCAAACTACCACATTCCCCCCTGGCCCCCATAAACTGGCAAACCATACACGATGTAAAATGCAATGCATTCAGCCAACTTTAAAAGTCCCCATAGTTTTTGTCAATTCCAATGATGTTCATACATCCCCATAGTCCAAGAATTTTTTTTTTTCTTTTTCGAGGTAGGGTCTCACTCTAGCTCAGGCTGACCTGGAATTCACTCTGTAGTCTCAGGCTGGCCTTGAACTCTCAGTGATCCTCCTACCTCAGCCTCCTGAGTGCTGGGATTAAAGGTGTGCACCACCACGCCTGGCAAGTCCAAGAACTTTTAACTGAGCCATAAAACCAAACAATAACCTCAAAAAGCCCATAATGGCCAGAATAAACATTCACACTGCAAAAGATGGCCAACAATCAGGGCAAACATCAAACTCTGTAGCTTCAAGTCCAACAACTCTAGTCAGTGACAAATCTCCAAGCCTGATAATTCTAACCAGCAACAATTCTCTGGAGTTCCAATTCTGTCCCTATAGCTACGCTACTCACAGTCTTGGAAAACTTCATCCGAGGCGGGCAGCTCTCCTTGGCAGCCATCTCATGGTGCTGGCATCTCCACTGCAATCCATGGTTCATCCTCATGGCCCCATGGGGTCTCCATGCAGGCGTCCAGCAAACCTGCTTCACATTGCCCATGGCCATTTCCAAAACACAAGACCGGCTGCAAACTCAATGACCCTCTCTTTCCTGCATTTCTTATATTCCACAATACCAGGTAAGGTGCTAATTTGCTAATCCAGGGGGGAATAAAGCAGACTTTGAAGAACAGGACACTCCTTGAGCACTCAGTCCCCTTCAAAAGAGTCTATATTCTTCCTGTTGACCCAGTGCAGGTCAGCTGGCCCAATCTCAAAGGTTGTAATCTCTCAATTGCAACTAAACAGCCATCTGTTCACCCAAAGATTTTTCTTTCTGTGCCATATCCCTCTGCTCACACCAGTTCATTTCTATGCACTGCAACCCTGCACAACTTCTCAGAACATGGGCATAACAGCAAGCTTTTCACACAAACTGCCTCTAGCCCAGTCCAAGCAAAGTTCTTTCTCACCCTCATACGGCAAACCTCACAGTCCATAGTTCTTACAGCATGCAAATCTTTCAACTCTGACCAGAATAGTCCATCAAGCTGTACTTACAGCCCTGCAAGGAGTCTCTTAGGTCAAGGTTTCAAATCCTTCCACATTCCTCTTGAAAATCAGCTCCAAAAGGCCAAAGCTACAGAGTCAGGTGTCTAGCAGCAATCCCACTCCTCAATACCACTTTACTGTTGCAGTCAGATTGACATTGTTGGTAGAAATCACCCAACCAAGAGCAGCTTGTGGGAAAAAAAAAAAAAAAAAGAGGTTTATTTTGGTTTACAGGCTCAAGGGGGAAGCTCCAAGATGACAGGGAAAACAATGGCACGAGCAGAGGGTGGACATCACCCCCTGACCCACATAAGGTGGACAACAGGAAGCTGTCCAAACACTAGCAAGGGGAAGCTGGCTATAATACCCATAAGCCTGCCTCCAACAATACACTGTCTCTAGGAGATGTTAATTCCCAAATCTCCATCAGCTGGAACACCTAAGTTCATGGGGGACACCTGAATCAAACCACCATACTACAGCACTCTGGAAGCTGAGGCAGGAGTACTGCTACGAGTTTGAGAGCACCCTGGGCTACACACAGTTTCAGGCTATCCTGGGCTATAGGTGAGATCCTGTCTCAACCAACCAACCAACCACAGACAAACAAAGGAAGAACTCCTTTGGCAGGAACAATCACAGTATGACATGAAATTATTCATGGCCAGTGCAAGAGGAGGCTGAATTCTACACTTCAGTCCCCTAGGAAATCAATGTTTAGCAGTATAATACAAATGTGTGTAATGTACAACCCTCTTATGAAAAGCAAAGGCAAAATATTAGATTGTGGTGCTAAATGTAAAACTCTGAAAATAGTAAAAATTACTTAACCATATACCTAAAACAAATAAAGCAGGGGCCAGGGAGACAGCTCAGCAGGTATGAATGCTTGCCACAATCATGAGGGCCTAAGATAGCCTGTGTCTGATTTCCTAGCACCCATGTAAACAGCTGGTTGTAGCCGTGCACTAATCAGAGCTTGTAGGTCAGCTAGTCTGACTGTGGGGAGGAGGAGCAGAATCCAAACATCGAAACTAAGGGTTCAGTGAGAAACTCCACCTCAAGGAAACACATGGATGAGCGATAAGCCTCTGGCTTCTGCACGCGGGATACGTACATCTGCATACATACACCACAAACACATCACATACACACAAAAGCAAAAATCCACGCATTGTTATTTGGAAATTTTTTTTCTATCCATCAGGCTTACTTAAAAAAGAAAACAGGGCCGGGCGTGGTGGCACACCAATTTAATCCCATCACTGGGGAGGCAGAGGTAGGAGGATCTCCATGAGTTCAAGGATACCCTGAGACTACATAGTGAATTCCAGGTCAGCCTGAGCTAGAGTGAAACCCTACCTCAGGGGGGAGAAAAAAAGAAAAAGAAAACAGGAAAAAAGCTGGGCGTGGTGGCACTTGCCTTTAATCCCAGCATTCAGAAGGCAGAGATAGGAGGATCACCATGAGTTTGAGGCCACCCTGAGACTACATAGTGAATTCCAGGTTAGCCTGGGCTAGAGTGGGAGCCTACCTCGAAAAATAAATAAATAAAAATAAAAAGTAAACGAATACATAAAAAGTGAAAAACCCTGAAAAGCAAAGTAACAAAGCTCTAGGAATTATATCCCAGAATGACTCATCCCCACTGGTTGCAAAAGAAGGGGTTCGTTATGCAATCAGAATGTGCTGCATGCACTGCTGCCTCTGAACACTGAATAGGCTTGGCGATCATAGGAACAGCCTTACTGAAAAGAATCACATTTTAAAGCAAATAAACAGCTTCTATCTCACCTCCAAAATCTCCTGACATGATTACAATTAGAAAAAGAACATTCCAGTCTCAAATACCCAATATAATTTCAAATATCTAGAACAACAAAACTGTAACTTTAATGACTCAAATGCGAGGTGGAAAACCCACATTGATGTAAACACAGGATCAGTGCTGATCAAATTATGGCCTTTGGTTTAAAGCACATAATTGCTCTGTGGTTTCTTACTGCTGCCAGCAAGCTGTCTCCAACATGGCATTTTCCATGAAGCCCTCAGAAAGAAAGGGATTCTCCACACTACAGGAAAAATTCTACACTTAATAGGAATACTTACTTGACCAATAAATTCTGATTGGGGTGGGGAGAGGCTGTATGTGTATGTGGTATCCATGTGTGTGGGCACACGCACACGTGGATGTGCATGCATGTCTGGGCATGCGTAGGGCAGATGTGACACTGGGTGTCTGTCTTGATCACTTCCCTCTCCATTTTATGGCGGCAGGGTCTCTCATTTGAACCCAGAGCTCACTGACTGGGCTCATGTGGCTAGCCAGCTGGCTCCAGGGATTTCATCTCCACCCCTCACCCCTGAGATTACAGGCAGCCACCACACCCACAAGGCTTTTTACATGGGAAGGACCTGAACTCGAGTTCTCATGCTTGCATAGCAAGCACTTTACCTAATGAGGCATCTCCCTAGCCCAAGTTCTGATTTACTTTTTTTTTAAGGTTTTTTTTTTCTCATATATTCTAGAAGAAAAGCCTTCCAAAACCACAATATACCTAGTTCATAAAAAACAAACAAACAAACAAACAAACAGCAACAACAACAAAAACCATACTGCTGGTTATAAAAGCAAAAACAAGAATTAGAAAGGTAGTAAATAAATAGAAAATTGTTTGGTGGACTGGGAAGATGGCTCAGCATTTTAAGGCACTTGCTGGCAAAGTCTGACAGCCCAGTACCGACATAAAGTCAGCCACAAAAAGCGGCACAACTATCTGGAGTCTGTTTGCAGTGGCAAGAGGTCCTAGCATGCCCATTCATTCTCTCAGATAAATAAATAAATTTACAAAAATAAAACTATTTTAGCCAGGTGTGGTGACACACGCCTTTAATCCCAGCACTCGGGAGGCACAGGTAGGAGGAGTGCTGAGTTCAAGGCCATCCTGAGACTAGAGAGAATTCCAGGTCATCCTGAGCTAGAGTGAGACCCTACCTCGAAAAAACAAAAAATATATGTGAATAAATAAAAAAAAAACTATTTTGCTAAACCCTGATACTTAATGTACAATAACATCAGTATTTTTATTTCTGGCATGGGGTTAAAAAACAGGACAAGAAGGTAAAAGAGATCTTGAACTTGAACTGGCTTATTTGGTTTAAAATTAATTTTAGGGGCTGGAGAGATGGCTTAGTGGTTAAGCGCTTGCCTGTGAAGCCCAAGGACCCCAATTTGAGGCTCAATTCCCCAGGACCCACGTAAGCCAGATGCACAAGGTGGCGCATGCATCTGGAGTTCGTTTGCAGTGGCTGGAGGCCCTGGCGCGCCCATTCTCTATCTATCTGCCTCTTTCGCTCACTCTGTCTGTGCCTCTCAAATAAATAAAAAAAAATTTTTTTTGGAATGAAATGCAAAAAGGCATTATTTCTAAGTCCAAATTACCTATTTTTAACTTAATTACAAACTTTGCCTGTTTAAATTACTTATTTTGAATTATTCAAGCCTCTGTATCTTCCGTATTTGGAAAAGATGTTAACTTCCTATGAAAACTAAGCTATGAAAATCAGCCCAGGCATTTTATATCTCTAAATACACACCGAAAGCCAAATCTGACACCATGGTTTCTTTGGCTAAAGTCCTAAAAGGATTTCCCAAAGGTGATAATATAAGCCAAGCTCATGGACATGTATGGCATCTCTTGCTTTAGCTTTGTATCTCTTTCCACTTTCTCCTTCAGTTCCTCAGATGAAGAACTGCTAAACTGAGTGTATATGCATATGGCATGTGTGTAACACAGTAATTCTCTCTCTCTCTCTCTTACACACACACACACACACCCTGATTTCCACCTTTGCATCTGAGTGCCCTGTTTCTTCGCATCAGAACACTATCCCCAGGCTCCACCCCAGTCACCTGCTGTCCGTCATCATTTGTCATCTTCTTTAGGAAGCCTTGCCAATTTACTGAAACCCACCATAAGTGGCCAAAAACACAAAGCAGGATCAGACAGAGGTAACGAAAGAGGGGTGACTAGAGATGTACAAGATGGATATGTAGGTGTTGGTTTAATTATTCTTTAAAAAATTTTTAAAAAATTTTACTTATGTATTGGGGGGGGGCGGGGAGAAAGACAGGGAAGGAGAGAATGGGTGCACCAGGGCCTCCAGCCATTGCAAATGAATTCCAGATACATGTGCCACCATGTGCATCTTGCTTACATAGGTTCTGGGAGTTGAACCTGGGTCCTTAGGCTTCACAGGCAAGCGTCTTAACAGCTAAGCCATCTCTCTACCCCACAATTATTCTTTAAATCAAATAGATGTAACTTGATTTTTTGGATATGTATTTTATAAATGTTTAAAATTTTTTTGTGACTGGGCGTGGTAGCACATGCCTTTAATCCCAGCACTTCGGAGGCAGAAGTAGGAGGATTGCCCTGAGCTCGAGGCCACCCTGAGACAACATACTGAATTCCACGTCAGCCTGAGCTAGAGTGAGAACCTATCTTGAAAAACCAAAAAAAGAAAAACAAATTTTTTGTGTGCTTACTAGTGTATGAGCACACCAGGTCCTCTTACCTTTGCCTGTGCCTTACCTGGATAGTTTCGGAATTGAACACAGGCTGGCATACTTTGCAAGCAAGCGCCTTTAACCACTAACTCATCTCCCCAGAAACCCCCCCAAATGTTTTTTTGTTTTTTGAGTTAAGGTCTCACTCTGGCCTAGGTTGACCTGGAATTCACTACGAATTCACTATGTAGTCTCAGGTTGGCCTTGAACTCACAGCAATCCTCCTACCTCTGCCTCCCAAGTGCTGGGATTAAAGGTGTGTGCCACCACACCTGGCTTTTTTTTTTTTTTTTTAAAGAAACACAAGAGATCCACTAGTGAAAAGTTGAAAGAAAAAAATAGGCAAGAACACAAAATGAGTTATATACTTCCTGAATGTGATAACTGTGCTATAGATGTCCCACTTCTTTAGAACTCTATAGTAAGGTGATGTGAAAATGTGACTGTAATTCCCAAACAGCTCAAGAAATGTGGGAGAATATTAAGTTAATGGCTCTTCAGAGCAGCATATCAGTATTAGTAACATTTGCATCTTGTCTTTACACTTGAAACTTTTCAAAATGCAAAATTCAAGTATAGGATCCTTCCCAAAACGGAATATCAAAAACAAAACAACAAACAGAGATGTGATTTAAAAAAAAAAAAAAAAAACTGCTCTAGCCAGTATCACCCAAGATCTTGTTAATATTCACCAAATACTTTTCAATTTAATATTTGACTGCTCCTTCTCTCTTTTCCAGATCTCCTCTCCTGTGACCCACCTCTTAATGCACATGGACTCAAGTTACTGTGGTCGTCCCTCTTCACTCCCACCAGTATAGGTTAATACTCTAATGGTTTCCAAATCTCTATCTTAAAAAAAAATTTTTTTTTGAATTTTTATTTTATTTCTTTGAGAGAATTTAAGAGGCAGACACACACATACAGACAGAGAGAGAGAGAGAGAGAAAGAAAATGGGCGAGCCAGGCCCCTCAGACAGTGTAAACAAACTCCAGACACATGCGCCACCTTGGGCACCTGGCTTACATGGGTCCTGGGGAATGGAACGAACCTGGTTTGTTTGGCTTTGCAGGCAAACACCTTAACCGCTACGCCATCTCTGCAGCCCCAAATCTCTATCTTTGGATACCACTCTCCTAGACATTATTCCACATACACCCAAATCAAACTCACAACCTGCCCTTCACTCCAAATTTGCTGTCCTGCTTATCTATATTTCCTATGTCAGTGACTAGACAAGCACCCAAGCTTTGCCCAATGTTAAAACTTTTCTCCAAACCGCGTTCTTTACATTTTCTATGCCCTGGACGCAGTAGTAGGCAGAATTTTGGCAACCAAAATCTTGGTTTCCTGGTGTCATGCCTGTGAATATGTTGCTGGATGGTGGAAGGTACTCTGAATGTAACCAAGCTTACGAATGAATTGACGGTGAAACAGGGAGACCGTCGTGGATTACCTAAGCAAACACAACGCGAGCATATGAACTTTTTAAAAGCAGAGGATTCTCTTTGTCGGTAGACAAAAATAACATAGTGAAAGTGGAAAACAGACTCTAAAGTACAGGAAGGACTGGACTGACTGTGTCGTTAGCTTGGAAGTTGAAGGGGCTGCAAGTCAGATACAGAGGGAACTTAACTTTAGATGGTTTACGACACGTCTACCTTTATAGTGAAAGCACAGGGTGTTCCTGGTGCCAAATGCGGCATTCCATCTGGCATCCCCAAACGGGAGTCAGGTCTCCCTAGATGCACCCCAGCGGCCTGCGAGGGGTCGTGGATGTTCCTCCCCCCACCCAGGTCCAGATTAGGACAGCCGACACCCTGATTCACCACCTGCACCGAACCGACATATTCGGCGCGGGGAAAACATCTCCCTCCTAAAGCCCTTCGCAGAGCAGCCAGGCACACGGGGCACGAACGGGACCCCCGCCTGGAAACCCAAAGCTTTAAAACGTCACCACGCGCCAGGCCTCCGGCACACACGTCGGTTAAAAGAAAAAAAAAAAAAGCACAATCCGGGCGGAGATAGCCCGGGCGGGGGGAGACGGAAGGGTAGTGGTGCGAGCATCACCGCCTCGGCCCTCAGCACACGCCCAGGAGCAGGAGCAGGAGGAGGAGGGGGCGCCCCGGGGCGCGGAGACCCCTACCTCTCGGCAATGTAAAGGGTGCCGGTGCCGAGTCCCTTCCCGTTCAGCACGGCCTCGGTGTCTGGCTGCTGCTGCCGGAGACCCTCGGCCGGCCCGGGCGGCGGGAAACTTTTGAGAAAGCTCATGGCCGGAGGAAGCACGGACAGACCAAGAGCCGTGGGAGTTGAGCACTACAGAGGTCCCGGCTCGCGCGGCCAGCCCGACCCGGAAGCAGTAGCCGCCACCCCGGAAGGACAACTGCCGGAACGCCGGCCTTCCGGAGCCCTCGATCATAGAGACGGGACGTGCTAGGAAAGCGATCCGGAGCTCTGCGCCGCACGACACCGCCCGAGCCGGCGGCCGGGAGAGCACCGAGAGGCGCTGGGCGCGGCGGCGCAGCCAAGGCAGTAAGACCGCCCGCGGCATGCCGATCTCTTCACCTGCTCTCTGGCTCCTGAAGAGGCGGATAGGATGGACGCCTCAGGACCTGCAGCCACTGCAGACTCCAGACGCGTGCGCCACCTTGTGCATCTGGCTAACGTGGGTCCTGGGGAATGGAACCTGGCTCTTTTGCTTTGCAGGCAAGCGCCTTAACCGCTAAGCCATCCCTCCAGCCCTATTATTTTTTTATTATTACTGAGTCTCACCATGTAGCCCAGGCTGGCCTTCAACTCTTGCATCTATCTGACTGTGGAGTGCTGGTTTTATTACAGGCGTACACCACCATGCTGGCCTTCATTTCTTCTTTGACAAATACGTGAACAATTTTCTATTACTGACCAAATTTTACAGATGACCCCACCCCCTAAGGCATTAAACTCGAGTCAGAATTTGGTCATGAGAGACCTAGTGGAATTCAAGCCAGTCAAATCTCTAGTTTTTACTTTTCTTGCCTAATTTGAGAAATGACCATTTTGAGATTTTTCCCTAGAATATTTATTGTGACTATTTGGTGAAACAGCCATTGCTTTGCTCAGAAACGGGATCTAGAATGTTTCCTACAAACTTGACCTAGTCATTTAAATTTTTTTTTTACTTATTTAAAAAAATACTTGAGGGGCTGTAGAGATGGCTTAGCGGTTAAGCGCTTGCCTGTGAAGCCTAAGGACCCCGGTTTGAGGCTTGATTCCCCAGGACATACGTAAGCCAGATGCGCAAGGTGGCGCATAGGTCTGGAGTTTGCAGTGGCTGGAGGCCCTGGCGCGCCCATTCTCTTCTCTATCTGCCTTTCTCTGTCTCTGTTGCTCTCAAATAACTAAATAAAAATAAACAAAAATGTGTTGGTGAGTTTCTCTCTCTCATCTATCTATCTATCTGTCTGTCTATCATCTATCTATCTTTAATTTGAGAGAGAGAAAATTGGTGCTCCAGCTACTAAAAACAAACTCCAGATGCATGCGCCACCCTGTGCATCTGGCTTTATGTGTGTACTGGGAAATTGAACCTGGATCCTTAGGCTTTGCCAGCAAATACTTTAATCTCCAAGCCATCTGTCCAGACCTCAGAGTCATTTTTACAAAGGGATTGTCTATTAACAAAACTTTTTTTCCCCCAGCAAGCCAATCAGACTGGCTTTTTTTTTTTTTTTTTTTTTTTGAGAGAATGAATTGGCACGCAGGGCCCCCAGCTGCTGCAATTGACGTGTGTGACCTTGTGGGTGATGGTGTCACCTTGTGTGTCTGGCATACATGGAATCTGAAGAGTCGAATGTGGGTCCTTAGGCTTCTCAGGCAAGCACCTTAACAGCTAAGCTTATCTCTCCAGCCTAATAAAACATTTTACTCAAGATTATAACTAAAGAAAGATCTTAGCCTTGAATTTTTCAAGCACCCATTACAGTGTCAGTGACAGAGGAGGTATTGCACTAAATTTCAAAGTAAACAGGCATATTACCAAGAACTTAAGGAGGATTTGTATTTTCTGCTTAACATAAATCCCTGTGAATAACAAGTAGGAAGCACTCAACATCACATGGTCAATGCTAGCAAGAAAATGGCCAGTTATAAATGCTTCTTAATGATGTAATATCTTCAAGGAAATCAGTTAAGAGATAGCATTGTCATGGCAACCTCAAAAGTTCAAGGTCAGCCGCACATGGTGACACACGCCTTTAATTGCAGCACTGGGGAGGCACAGGTAGGAGGATCGCAGTGAGTTCAAGGCCAGGCTGAGACTACATAGTGAATTCCAGGTCAGCCAGGGCTGAAGTGAGACCCTACCTCAAAAAATAAAAAGAATCATCGAGAATCACTAAGACGATGTAACTTTCAGCATAGAAAGTAAGCTTTGCACATATAATTATGTCCCAAAGGACAAGTTAACTGGGGACCTCCTAGTTTATGGTATAAACCACCTAGCTTATTATTCTTGTCATTATCAGAGCTACTTTGTGCATCAAGCTCCCATCTTTCTCCCGAGCCTTTTCTGCGTGTGTGTGCCTTGATATTTTGATTCAAAATTTCTTTACCTAAACAATAGTTCGTTAAATCAAGTCGTTTTTATTTTACTATGTCCCAAGAGTGATGAAATACTATAAAATCAAAATTGGGAGATAAATATGGGTTGGAAGGCCCATTAAAGCCATCAGGTCTAAGCCCATTTTGAATATGTTCATCTATATTTCTGCCAAGTGACAGGAGGGTCAGCCTATACCCATTTGCATTTGTAAGAATTCATGCCCAGAGTTAAGGGAACTGAATTTTTGGTCCTAGATAGTGAACAAATAGTCAGTTATGGGTGATAAATATTTTAACTCTTTATGAACCCTGTAATAGAAAATTCTGATTTCTGAGCTGGAGAGATGGCTTAGCAGTTAAGGTGCTTGATTACAAGGTCTAGTGACCTGAATTTGATTCTCTAGTGTCCACATAAAGCCAGATATGCAAGGTAGCTTGTGCATCTGGAGTTTGTTTGCAGTGGCTGGAGCCCCTGGAGTGCCTATTCTCTCTGTCTCTCTTCTCTCTCTGGTTGCAAATAAATAAATTCTGTTTTTCAGCTGGGCATGGTGGTGTATGTCTTTAATACCAGTACTCATGAGGCAGAGGTAGAAGGATCACCCTGAGTTTGAGGCCAGCCTGTTACTACCTAGTGAATTCCAGGCCAGCTGGGGCTAAAGTGAGACCCTACCTCAAAAAAATAACTAAATTCTGTTTTCCATATTGCACAAAACTTTTAAGTTTTCAAAATCATGCTGAATACATCAAATTATTTAAGTTTTTTATTATGACAATTGACATATATTAAGTGAAAGAAATGACATAAGTATTATAATAAAACATTTTGAAAGAAAAAGTTACACAATTAGGCCAGTAAGCTATAAAATGACTTTAGGCCTGGCTTATTACACTAGGAGTTCTGATCAGACTGTAATGAGACATTGAACATTTCATTAACAAAAATATTGGCACCAGCCACAACATATTTTGGTTGTCACAAGGAATATTGTATTTAAACAACTATGCACACTAGGTGTTCATATATTGAAATTAACTCCTGAAGCTTTAAACAGGAATTCCCACATTTTATACACAAAATTTACTTTGTGTTATCAAACTCATGTTTCCAGTTGTCAGATCTCTTTCGGCCTCCCTTGCACACACTGTGCATTCTTATGTGACAGAGCACTTCAACTTCTTTTACTAACAGCATGGTCCTGGTTAGCTCCAATTCGTATTTTGCTGATCCTGGAGCTTCTGCTTTAGTTCTCATCTAGAAACAAATGATTTTGAGAGCTGTCTCAGCAGTGGGTTTTTTATGCATAGGAAAATAAAGTATTGCATCTCGCACATAAGAAAATCCAAGTGGTGCTCTGAACAGATGCTTCCTGGAACCCAGTTATTACTTGAAAATCAAAGTGAAATTCTAAAGACAATTTAAAAATTCTTATCTGGAATTTGATTTTTCACATTGAAATTTATGGTCCCTAGGCTTCTGAATGGTTATAGATGGCAAAGAAAATGACTTTCTAAGATAACTGAAAGTAGATGAAATTGCTTATAGAAATTATGACAGGTGTGGGTCATTTTAATTCTTTATAAAAGATGTACTTGGGCTACAAAAGTGACACAAAAGTACTACCATCTAAAACGGGTGTCAATATCATGTAAAATGGGCCATGTGAAAGCCTGCTTAGAGCAGCAGTTCAAGATCTCAAAATTACTCATAAGGAGGGAATTGAAATTTGAGTCTGAGTTCCCTTCCTGCCGTGTTTCAGCAAGTATTTTTCTGTGGAATTAGTAATATCTATGGAATAGCCAAACCAGACAATTCTAGTTTTTCCTTCTCTTATACATAGAAAAAAGAAAAAAAAAAAAGTCCTGCACCATCCCATCCATATCTCAACACAGGACACCCTGGTCTTAAAGTGCACAGAAAACCTCTTGGCAGTTTTGGGCAAAGCTACAATTCAGAAATATGATCAAGAAGCTACTCTGATAAGAGAACAAGACACCAGACCAACACTGAGAATACCCTAGGTTAGACATCACAAGAATCATGCACTGAAAGAATATGCTGTTAACTGTCAAATCTGGGCTGTTGCAGCTGCTCTGATCCTGAAAGTTCACTTACGGTAATACAAACATAGTCTGTGTGTATAAAGTCCGTGGGTATACTTCTCATGCAATGATATTAAAGCTTTGGAGACAGGTTTTTGTCTAATTTCAAGGCTTGTCCACATAGCAGTGCAGCATTGACATGCACCAACTCCACTAAAGGGCAATAGAACGAAAAAGACCATGGCACAAATTTTTAAACAAGTTTAGATTTAATTACATAATTCTCCTGTAGGCGTTCTAGCATTAACACAATTGTAAAAATCTACATCCTATTTTAGGGTATTTCCCCACCTCCCATCCCTTAAAAGCTGTACAGTTATAAAAAAATGTGACTCTCAAGCAAAATAAACTTTTTTTTTTTGATTTTTGTTTTGCAACATACAAAATAAGTTAAATGATTCAGAAGGTCTTGAGCCATTAAGTTCCCCAATGATTGTGTTCTGGCTGTCCATAAACATGACATGCAGGCTCCTGGTCTATGACCAGAACTCAATAAATATAGACCAAACACAATCCCAAACTCTTAAATTAAGACTTCTTTAGAAACTGATGAAAGTCAAGAACATATATACTTAGGGTTAACAACTCCATTCTTAACTTACATCATCCAGTGGCAAAAAGAACAAGGCAGGTTATTCAGTCCTTTGCACATTTTTCTAGTTTGGCAAAAACCAAAGCAAAACAAAAACACAAATGTAGTTCCTTTAAAAATATTGTTTTTGTCATTCAGGATGTCTAGAGCTTAATAAGTTCCTACTCATCTGGTAATTTGTTATACCCTTACACCATGTCTAGGACAGACATACCTAAAAAACAGCTAAAAGTAACACCTTCATTAACTGAAACTGAAAGTGTGCCAGAATTAGGTTTATAAGCATGTCCCAAAGCAAAGTGGTGTAAGTATAAAATGGGTGAAAAATACTCAGTTTACACGACTAAAGTAAGTGGAAAACTCCAAGGCGACCCTATTCTAATCAACTGAGAGGTTTTATATGAATAGGAAGTGTCGAGTATACAATCTAAAATGGTGCTATACCAAGCTAACCATATTTTGTCTTGTGACTGTTTACTTAGTACTGACTTATCTTCAATAATATCTTTAGCAGTTCTTGGCACTCATGTAAGCTGGAGTGAAATCTTTTGAAAAATAATTAAGTGAAAGCATAATACAGTAGTTTCAATACATTGATTTGTAAAAGGCCTTGTCTTTCAGGGTTGGTATAAGAATAATGGGACACAAATCAGCAGCTAGCTTGCCACATCTATGGTAGGGTTGGTTACAGGTTCACACTGGGAATGGCGGATAAAGTAGGAATGGATTTTATTCTGAGAATGCCAAACCAATAGGAGAAACTAATTTCCTCTAGACTTTTCTGTAATTGAATGATGTTCATAATTTTGTATCATTTACAATGCAACTATTTGCCTTCTATGTTTAATAAGTCAGGTAATACTTGTCCAAAGTGTATACATACATTTCCTTTTAAAAGATCCCGGTCTTTGAACATTTGTCCTAAAGCTCCGAGGCACCACATCCATTCTGGACTTGTCCCACTGTGGCAAGCAGTTCAGTCCACAACCTTTTCTGAGCGTTAAATTTGTGGTTCATTAGGTTCTGTACAGTTTGATGGCAGAACAAACTAGTGAATGGTCAGCATCTCTTAGCACCACCACCCCCCATAGAAGGCAACAAGTATTCCATGTGACAGAGGAGATCCCATTAGTTTATAACTAATTTTTTTCTGAATCACTTAAACTTAATTTAAACAAGTACATGTCCACATCTTTCTTAACACTGAACTTGACTTAAATGTGTATTATATAGGATGGGTTCTGTCAACTAGAAAGTGAAAAGGAGCTAGTAACATTCTTTAAAATTGAATAATTTTTTCCTCAACAATCTCATTAGCATATGAAGTTCAGTCTTGGCAGATCACTTATTTTAATTGGATTGCCAGTAGACATGATTTTATTCTAAATCAAACCCCTTATCCTCTGGATCTTTACCCTTGATCAACTGGAAAAGGATGTCAAGGAAACCCAACTTCAGTATATCAGATAAACTGTTGAAATTTTCTGTTATTATTATTATTTTGATTTTTCGAAGTAGAGTCTCACTGTGGCCCAGGCTGACCTGGAATTCACTATGTACTCTCAGGGTGGCCTAGAACTCATGGCAATCCTCCTACCTCTGCCTCCCGAGTGCTGGGATTAAAGGCGTGCACCACCACGCCCAGCTTCTCTGCTGTTATTTTGCAGTAATGTGCCAACAGATGTTTACAATAAGCATATCATCAGCACAAAAATACAAAACAAATCTGAGACCTTTCCATGCACTATTTCAATTCAAAGCTCCCGCACTGCAAAAATCTGGCTAGTTTTCAAGGCGTTACTGAAATTGCAAACTAACTATTCTGCACACTGGGTATTTCCCCTTAATGTATTCGCTATAGACTAGAGTTTGATACTGGAAAGCTTACATTTCACAGGGAAAGAGATGGCTAAAATTACTACAGGGCTCTACTTTACAGCAGCTCTTGTGACTCCAGATCTAACAGGGACTGAAGATGGTCTACCTTCTTCTACATGAATTACTATTTTTGTTTCTGTCTTCCAATTCCTAATGGTTGTGTTGTGTTATTGGAACAGGGCATTTATTTTATTCCAACTTACAGAAACAAAACAAAACTCAGAAGCCTCTTCAAAGTGAGGTTTGAGATGCTAACGGCAATTTTCTGAGAGCTAACAGACCGAAGGACTGAAACTAAAACCGTAAGCAGGGCTTGCAAGCACTTGGCATGTATGAAGCCCTGGCTTTAATCCTCAGCACGGACAAAAACAGAACCAAAAGGCCCAGCAGTAGAACTGTTCAAAATCTATCAGCTATGATCACTCTGTCTGCATACTAAGAGCTTGTGTTGGCTGCCTGGGTTACTCTTGGTGGATAAACCATAGTCACTTGGTTTAATCAGAATGCAGGGTTAGAAGACAGAGAGTAACAAGGTGACAAACAGGTCTTTTCGCGTTTGGCGAGTATCAGGCAGCACAAGTGGTTTCATAACCCATGTCAGCAGGACATTTGCCGAGTGGAATACTCAGTCTTTACTATACAAATGACTTGTGTTTTCCTATAGCAGAAGTTCAGGAAGATCTCCTTATTTCACGCTAGGTATGCTATTTAATTACCCATTTTATGCTACCAATCACTTGCTCAGCTGATGAGTAGACCAATAGGTGGAAGCAGGAACTGCTGTGTTCAGAGGTAGGGACAAGCACATGGTAGGTTTCTACACTGTAGTGGCTTTACCTGGCTGCAGGGCTGCACAGTAGAGGGAGACTCGGTGGCAGGAAAGGCCATCTGTATGTTTGTTTGAACCACTTATTTGTACTAGTAGGCTTCCTTTTGTCTGCCTGTTTTATTTGGTTATTTTAAGGTATTTTAAAGTATTTTTTCAGAGATAGAAAGGGGCAGACAGAGTAAGTATGAGTGTGCCAGGGCCTTCTGCCACTGTAAACAAACTCCAGATGCATGTGCCGTTTTGCGCCATCTGGCTTTACATGGGCACTGGGGAGCTGAACCCAGGGTGACAGGCTTTGCAGGCAAGCACCTTTAACCACTGAGCATTCTCTCTAGCCCTGCCTGCCTGCTTTACATAGTTAATAAAATTCTTGGCTTGCTTTCAAATAAATAAAAACAAATCTAGCTAGAAAAGGAGCGTTGCAAGTGACTCCCTTTTAGCCCTACTTACTGCCCTGTGGATGTAAACCCTTTACCTTCCAGTGAACCGGTGTCTCAAATAAAAATCACAACTTGCTTGTAACCACATGCCATTGTTGAATCCTGTTTTTACGCTGCGTTCATTGTTTTATTTTTATACAAATACATGTTCATTGGTAGAATCAAAGCATAAACATTAACGGGCAGGTCCTATAGAACTAAAGTGAAACAAAGAAAATCAACAACAAAAACATCAGCTAGAAACTTTGAAGGCCAAGGTAAGATTTAAGGGCAATCCTGTCAAGGAAGGGAAAGTAGGAGTATAAAGTTTCTAGAGAGGTATTTAAAATGCAAGTCTAATACCAGCTTTTTAATAAAAAGTGACTTACTATACACCAACTACCACATATAATGCTTAATTTGGAAAGAGAAATGAAGGAAGTTCCTCAGGCCAGCAGCAGGTATGGTGTGTCCATTGCCGGCAACAGACAACACTGGAACAGAAAACCCCAAATCCCAGAGCAAAAGCACTCACAGACGTAATGGCTGAAGACTTCAGAATGTGACAGGTAAAGGTTCATCACAAGTGCTGCCCTCTGTACATGTTAGGGTTTGCCTGAAGCTTTACAGCTGCAACAGAAACTAAGATAAAGTCCATCTTTTAGTGTCAATTATGTTACATAATCATATACCGCCTATTGAAGCAAAGGGCTTATCTTTCAAGTGTTGAGATGTTTAAAATGGATGTCATGCCTATTAAGTATGTTGGCGGTTCTCATTCAACTATAGGTTGGTCATGTGACTATTAATGAATTTTAATAGAAGCATAATGGCCAAAAGCCAAAACTACATTCAAACCCTGCTAATATATCCAGGCAAATAGGAAATTCATTCTGTCTCTGTTACACACACACACGCACACACACACGCACGCACGCACGCATTAAAACTCAAACTAAAAATCTCCCGCAGGAACTGCTTTGTTTGTAGACTTCAATTTGAAGTAGATACTAAGGGCAAGAATAGACCAGTTACAACTCACCTGAAAAATCCCTTCCCAGTCTTCAAATGTGCTAAAATACCATTGTCAGCTTAGCATCTCTTCATGTATGTTATATACAGATGTATTTCATTCAAAATGACATTTCAGAAATTTAAACATCGTGTGGCCAGAAGAGTTACACTACTGGGTTTGAGGAAAGACCACGTTCATTATACCAACTCTCCACCTGATACAGTATTTTAGAGGCCACCATATTACCCACTGCATAAAGCTATTTAAACTGTTTTTGCTAGCACAATCTGGTTGTCAAAGCTTCATTATACATTTTACTGTACAAATGCTTTTCAGATGATTTAAAAAATAACAATGAAAACAAGAAATTCCACTATAAGAGAAACTTAGGTTAAAGTGTTTTCATGATGGTACTTTCACGGTCTCTTCTTTATTTAAAGTATATTAACTCCAATAGTAAACAAGGTGATTTCATGAAGGCTAGTACTAAATGACTCATGTATGATGTTATCTACATCTTCAAACTGCAACAGTACAGACGTGGACTTTTAAACAGTTTGTTAATCATCATCTATGCCATGAATGTTTAAATATAATATATATTTCATATGAAAAGGCTAACGCACGAGTGCCTTCTCTCCCTCCCAGTGCTGTTTGGGCCCTCACAGATTTGGAATGCATTCTTAGCCACCCTTTTCACAAAGTCAGAAGAGCTCAGGAAATATAAAGTCAAAAATATACAAATCTTTGTTGTTATTATAATAAGATTTTCCCCCACAAATGAAATTACCAAGGACCATGAACTTGAAAAAAGAAAATCAAAAGGAATTTACAGCAATTATTATCTTCAAAGTTCAAAACTGGTCACTTCACAGAAAGACTTCAGGGTTTGTTCAAATGTTTCTTCTAAAAAGTCATTCTGTAGTAGTTTTCTAGGAAAAATTAAACAGCTTTTAATAACTGGCCCGCTGGTGTGAGAGCTACCGTGGAATAAATTAGCACAAAAATGGAAAAAAGTTTTATAACTGTTCACTGTTACAGACATAATCAACAAGGTCAGTCACTCTCAAAAGCTCGTCTTCATCTTCTTCTGGTGCTCCTGCCTCCTGCCCACCACTTGTCCCATTGGGGGCCAGGCTTGCACTGGCTGTGCTGTTGTCCTTAGGGGTCTGGGGTTTCTCCGCTGGTTTGCCAATCAAGTTCTCAATGGCTTTGCCAGGGCTCTGACCATTTGTGGAAGGCAAGTCCACTAAGCTGTAGTCCAATGGGCTTCCCACTTTGCCTACATTTTCAAAGTCCTCTTCCTCATCACTTTCTATCCGGTAGGGCTTCTTAGTGCTCTCCTGCTCTGAGGCCAGGGCCCTGGGCTGGCTCGCATGGTCAGGGTGATCTGCATCTCCATGAGCATTGTCACAGCTCTCCTCATCTGTCTCAATCCGGTGTAACCGCTTACGGGAAGGTTTGCCTTCCTCCTCTTCCTCCTGCTCGGCTTCTGAATACTCATCTGTGCTTCGGCCCCGCTTTCGAGCTGACCGCTTGCATCCTTTAGCTAGCTCATCTTCAGAGTTCTTGGACATATAGCTCTCTAGAACAAATAGCACACTTAAGCTATTGGCACAGTTACCCATCAGCAGATTAAAATACTCCTTTCCTCATATCCACCCCATATTCGTGGTCTGCTTTCAGACCTGCTCATATGAATAAACATTTCCATTTAGTAACAGGCCTAATTTCTTTCTTTCTTTCTTTTTTTTTTTTTTTGGTTTTTCGAGGTAGGGTCTCACTCTGGTCCAGGCTGACCTGGAATTAACTCTGTAGTCTCAGGGTGGCCTTGAACTCATGGCAATCCTCCTACCTCTGCCTCCCGAGTGCTGGGATTAAAGGCATACGCCACCACACCCGGCTATGGGTCTAATTTCTTTCTCAGTCCCATAACAATGCCCAGTAAGATTCATTGTGTACTAAGGATTTTAGAAACAAGTATATTTTCTGGGGAGTCTAATGACCTTTGAGTTATATGAAGACTGGCCACAAACTAGGAAACTCTTTCCCTTAGTTCTAAAGTTGGGGAGTCATGCCAACTAGGAAACTCTTTCCCTTAGTAGACATTTTTCAGGGAAGATGAAAACCACAGCCAGGCAAGGTGGCATACACCTGGAATCCCAGTACTTGGAAGGGAGACATAGGAGGACTATGAGTTCAAGACCAGTCTCAGTGACACAGTTTGAGACCCCCTGAGTTAGATTATACCCTACTCAAAACAGTCAAAAAAAAATTTTTTTTTCTTGGCAGGGGGCCACCTTGCTGTACATCTGAAAAACCATGACAACTCTCACCTCCTGTTATTAAACGCCTTGGGTAGTCTGTATTTTTTATGCTTAGCTTATTGAGAATCTCCATCTCATGGCTTTGCATGCCTCTTGTTTTAGGGCCTAAAATTTATACAGTCTTTGTAAATCTACTATAAACAAACAGCTCCTAAACTTTCTCATTAAATCTATAGTCTGTAATCTCCACCACCTTAGTTTCTGGCAATTCTGTCCTTAAATCATTGTGTTATCCCTGATTTTTTTTTTTTTTCTCTAAAGCATACAACCAATCAGTGCATGCCTTGGGTCTACTTTTGAAATCTGTAATTTTCACTCCTTTGCTGCTATGGACCTAGTTCCACTCAACACTATGTCTCACCTGGACGATTTCAGTAACCCATTAACTGGTTTCTAAACTACTGCCCATTCCCCTCTTCCAATGTATCGGTAATAGTGCTACCATGTAAGACTGTATCACTCCTTTGCTCAAAATCTTCCAGTTGCTTCCTACCTCATTCAGAATAAATTCCATAATGGCCTATTCTGTGGTAGCCAGCATAGAAGACACTGACCATGTTTCAAGTGCTCAACAGCCACACCACTGATCAGCATGGTCACAGAATACTCCTATCACTGCAAAAATAAAACTGGACAGCTGTCTTTTCATTAGACATCAGCATTGTTGGGTCACATTCTCTGTGAGAACTGTTCTATTTTTTATGAAAGCAGCTATAGACAATCTCTAAACAGACAGAGCCATCTTCCAATAAAATTTCAATTACAGAAAGCTTATTTATGCAAACAACTTGATTGTAGTTTGCTGACTTGTACACAATCTGATACTTGGATTTCTATGATTCATCTTATACTCTACTTTGAAGGCTCACATGTTCCATCCTAAACCCTGGACTCTTCATTCTCCTGGCTGTGTCAGGCCCAAACTCAGCTCAAGGCCTTCAGTCTGGTGTTCCATCTGTCAACATCACTCTTTTACGTAACGGCATAACTCTCACCTTCGCTTAAATGTTGTTTCTATGTATATAGTGCTGACAATAAACTGAGGGACTCATGCTAGGCAAGCAATCTACTTCTGATTACACCTTCAGCACCTAAATGTTGTCATCCTAGTAAAGACTTCCTTGAGTACACAACTGGAAATTTTATTCTGCCACTAGAATTTTCTCCTTTGTTCTCTTCACTTACACATCTCTATCTAATGTCTTACATTCTACTTCTACATCTCACTTCTTGTCTCTCCAACATGAAAACTATTTCATTAATTTCCAGTGCTTACACCAGGGCTTAGTCTAATAAATATTCATATTTTATGGCAGAACTAATGAGATTGTGTTTGTCTTTATTACATGTGAAGACAAATACTCAAAATAAAGTTTATCTCCTTTATTTTTTTTAAATAAAAAAATATTTTCTTATTTGAGAGAGAGAGAAGGCGGGGGGGGGGGGGGACAGAATTGGCATGCCAAGACCTTCAGCCACTACAAAGGAACTACAGTGCATGTGCTACCTTGTACAGCTGGCTTACATGGGTACTGGGGAATTGAACCTGGGTCCTTAGGCTTCAGAGGCAAGCACCTTAACACCTAAGCCATCTCTCCAGTCTCATCTCCTTTCTTTATATTTTTCTCACACTCAAATGTTTCTTACTCTTTCTGACTTTCCCTCAAATAACTTATTTTGTGCTTAACTTGTGAAAGCACATAATCTCAATCAGATCATAAACAATGATGAATTAAATATATAAAGCATGGTAGGAAGGTGAAGGTCAGAGCAATGTAAAAATGAACATAAGAAGTGCCCTGTATTAACTACAAAAACGAAATGGATATCACAATTTTTTTTTAATTATTTATTTGACAGAGACAGAGAAGAGAGAGAGGCATATAAAGAGAGAATGGGCACTCCAAGGCCTCTAGCCACTGTAAATGAATTCCTGATGCATGTGTCCCCTTGTACGTGTGGCTTTCATGGGTACTGGAGACTCAAACCTGGGTCCTTAGGCTTCTGAGGCAAGTGTTGTAACTGCCAAGCCATCTCATAAAGCAGATAGCAAAAGATGCAGTAGCTACTTTTGGGCACAGGAGGTTATTTCAAAATAAAGGCCATGAACACCAGGCCAAAAAAAAAAGGAAAAGAAAAAGAAAAAGGAAAAAAGAGGAACAGAATAAATCATCACAAAGCAAGCCAAATTTTTCTGAGACTCTTAACAGTCCCAATGAAGAAGTTAATTATTAAAATGTGATTCTTATGCTCTGGTTTCTCTTCAGACTGAATAAATCTTTCACCTTTTACTAAAAAATAAATAAATAAATAAATGTGGTTCTTGGGCTGGAGAAATGGTTTATTGGTTAAGGTGCTTGCCTGAAAAGCTTAAGGACCGAGGTTCAGTTCCCCAATACCCTGTAAGCCAGATGCACAAGGTGGTGTGCATGCATCTGGAGTTGGAGACCCTGGTGCACTCATTCTATCTGCCTCTTTCTCTCTCAAATAAGTAAATAAAGTATCTGTAAAAAAATAAAATAGGATTCTTAGTATTACCAGCAAGAGCCACTTACTGAAATTGTTTGACAAGGACAAATGCTGTGGTGTGTCTCAAATGTAGCAGTGATCATAAACCCTGAGTTTCCCTGCTAGTGTGCATTTCTGCCTTGTCCAAGCTTCCACAAACAAGCATCTTTACCTTCACTCTCCGAGCTGGAAAGTCTGCGTTTGTGAACTCGCCTTATTTCTTTGCCACGTCGTAAACTCTTCTGGGAACCGTCACTTTCTGAATCTTCTTTGTAATTAATTTGTCTTTTTTGGTTCCTTCTTGAGCGCCTCCTCCGGGTTTCTACAAAGTCATCGCTAAAATCATCGCTAAAGTCACTTTCTGTTTTAAAAAAGGAGGGAAAAAGAAGTCACATACAAAATTTAAAGTATAATTTGCTTAGGACACTGAAAATTGTAAAACATTTTAGATGAATAACAATTTGTTATAAATCTTATTTTCTGTTTAATAAGTCAGTATGTAAACTACCGCAAAGGTATAATTTTCTTTTTTAAAAAATATTTTATTTATTTATTTGACAGAGACAGAGAGAGAGAAAGAAAGAAAGAGAATGGTCACACCAAGGCCTCCAGCCACTGCAAACGAACTCCAGATGCATACTCCCCTTTGTGCATCTGGCTTACTTGGGTCCTGCAGAGTTGCACCAGGATTCTTTGGCTTTGCAGGCAAACACCTTAACTGCTAAGCCATCTCTCCAGCCTTTAATTTCATTTTCTGAGACAGGTCTGAATCGTACGCTAACCTAAGATCCCTATATGTGGCTGACAGTGACCTTGAACTGCTGATTCTCTCCCTTCCAAGTCCTGAGTCCTGGACTGATAGGAGAATGCTAGAATTCAAACCCAGGGATTCCTGTATGGTAGGCAAACATCCCATCAACTGAGCTACATTCCCATCCTCAAGATTTAAAAAAAAAAAAGGCTTTGTTTGAAAGAAAAACAGAGTGAAGTAGAAGGAAGGACAGGAAGGAGTAGGGGAACAAGTGGAGGATAAGAGAGCTGGGGGTGTAGCTCAGTGGTAGTGCTTGCCTAGCATATACCCTTGGCTTAATCCCCAGACATTTAGGGGGGAAAAAAGGAAGAAAAGGCAGTAAAATTCAAATGTATTTTTAAATAATATTTTATTTTTATTTGTTTGAGAGAGAGAGAGAATATGGGTGCACCACGGCCTCCAGCCACTGCAAACAAACTCCAGACACGTGCCTCCTTGGGCATATAGCTTATGTGAGTCCTGGGGAGTTGAACCTGGGTCCTTTGGCTTTTCAAGCAAGCACCTTAACCGCTAAGCCATCTCTCCGGCCCTCAGATGAATTTTTAAATAATCCGTATTACATTCAACCTAGAGTGTTAACAGATGCCACCTGTGGTTTTGTTGGTAGACTCTTCGTTCTCATAATCTGTGGTTCTTACTGTGGCTGCAACTCATGACCCTCTAACCGAAGACATACAGAATTAGAGTTGTTGGTGAATTTTTCCCTAGAATGAGAATATGCTAAAAACAAAGCACACAGGAGTACTTACACTCTCAGAGCATTCCTAAACAGTACTGTTCCTAACACCTCTGAATAGAAGAAAAAGAGTGAGACTCTATTTCATCTGTTTTTCAGTAATGCTTACAAATTCTACTGAATTGTTGTTCTCTAATGGGCAGCAAACATTTCAAATAGCTGTCTGATAATCTAAAGGAGTTCCCATGGCCAAATCTGGGAGAGACAACCTAAACAGGAATGGCAATGTAGTATACCCATGATTTTTAAAAGTACATACAAAGCCAAAATTATCCTTACAGAATAATGACTAAATTCTCAAGAAATACTAAACCAGTAAGTGAAACATCTGATCTGGAAAGGCACAAGGCATTTACCACACTCAAAGTATCTTCCACAGGTTACTTATTAATTATAAAGAAAACAATAGAGACATTAAGACCTCTCTACCAATCACACTGTTTCCAAAAACACAAATCTGATCCTAAGAAAATCAAACAAAATTAAAAACTAAAGATTGAGGATGTTTTACAAAATATTATATATTCTCTGAAAAGGTCAAAGTCAGGAGAAAAAATCTGAGGGAGATTGCAGATCTAGGGCTACTAAAGTGAGACGTGAATAAATGGAATGTGTCATCGTAGGCTGGGTTCTGAGCCAGGAAACAATGGACACGAAGGGTCATGAGTACTGCTACTCAGACAACAGGATCATATGAATGTGAACACCTCGGATTTAGGTAATTATACTATGGCTGTGTCAGCAAACACCCTTGGATTTTGGAAATTGCAGTGGATGAGCAAGCAAGACTTCATCACTCACTCAAAGATTTAGAAAAGATATATCCATAAATATGTCCAGAGTCACAGGTACAATGCTCGGATCTGTGACACTTTTTCCATAGGGTGGAACTATCTACATGACAATTACATAAAGCATTCCCATCTTTCCTTTGACCTGTCGTCCCTCTGTTTGTTCCATCAAATAAGGAAAAGCGTGAGACAAAATAACATGAACTATGGCTAATTTAGAGAAACTACTAAGTCACCAATTATGGTCTATGTCACAGCTTCTGAAACTAATGTGGGAATTGCAAAAGTGGCAACAGTAAAAGGTTCCTTAACATGGAACTACCAAAAATTCAAAATCAAACAGGTGATTAATCTGAAGGGTTTCTATTTACACTCACTTGCACTGCAAAGCACGACTTCACACAGAACATGCGTGCTTTCAATGTGCATGTAGTCATGCTATGCAGCATTAGCACTGCCAACAATGTCTAAACTATAAACCAGGATATTGTATGTTATAAGCTGCAGTGGTCTTATTGTATGTTCAGAGTGTTCTGTTCTTATGAAAAGGTAGTGGCTAATTATGAAAAACAAACATAAATGCTTGGCTTGTACATCTATTTTATATACCTGTGGTCTCATAGAAGCTTCTCAGGCAAAAGGAGTTGCAAAGTAGAAAAATATTAAGCAGTCCTAGTCTATATATTAAATTGATTCTTCTTTTTCTCCACCATGTGGAAATGTTCTCAGCTTTTTAAGAACAAATCTTAAAAACCACTTGGCACCTAGGTTCATGATCCTAAAATAATTTGGTATGAGGTTAACATATCAATTTGTATGAATTTTCTCAGATGTCTATATGAAAAATTATTAGTGAGTCATAAGAAAAGAATTCAAAACTTCTTTAAAAAAAGTTATTTCTGGGGATGGGGTGCTTGCTTACAAAGCCTGTCAGCCCAGATTCAACTCCCTAGCGTCTACATAAAGCTAGATGTACAAAGTGGCACACGTGTCTAGAGCCCATAGTCTCTCACAAATAAATAAATAAATAAATAAATAATTTTTAAAAGAATTTTTCCTGAAGTTTATATCACAAATGAATGGAATTTTAACCACCTCTAACTCTAGAAATTACAGAAAAATGATGAGTCGGTATGCTGTAGACAGAAGTTCTTTTTACCAGAGTCTCTGCTGTTTTCCTCTGATTCCTCCTCTTCATCATCATCAGAGTACTTTTTCTTCGGGGTCTTTCTCCGCAGACGCCGGCTCTGCCTCATGGGCCGGGAAGGCCGCCGCCTCAGTCGCCGGCTGCGGAGATCGGTGTCGCTGTCTTCGTTGGATGGGGCGTCCTCTTCACTTTCCTCGGGGTTCTCATCAGACACAACAAACTCATCTTGAGACCTGTCCGGGAGAAGCACATCAAGTTATGATGGCACACGTACAAGTGATCTTGACAATTCTGAGCAATGATTTTAGAGAATTCAATGAAACAACATATCTGGAAAATTATGTCAACTTCTGTTTATAAAATAAGGTACCTTGCCATTTATCCTCTTTTAAAATATTTTATTCCTTTATTTAAGAGAGTGATAGCAAGTGAGTATGGGTGCACACCAAGGCCTCCTGCCACTGCAAATTAACTCCAGATGCATGGAACCACTTTGTGCATCTGGCTGTACATGAGTACTGGGAAATCAAATTCAGACCATTAGGCTTTATAAGCAAGTACCCTTAACCGCTAAGCCATTGCTCCAGCCTCATTTACCCTTCTCGTAAAAGAAACTATGAACATAACTTTATGCTAATTTTGTATATAAATGATATTGGCCTCTTTGGGATGTATGGTAAACTCAGTAAGTCCAAAGTGAGCTCATTATTTCCCAATCTACTCTTCTGTCCACCAGCTTGGTATTTAGACTCATCCCCTATTCAATAACTCAAACTAGACATTTGGAATTTAATCCTAATTTTTCCCATTTCTAACATCTAAATCCTTCAGTATTATTTTTTTATTTTTTAGCAAGAGCACAGGCACTAGAGAGAATTAGCGGGCCAGGGCCCCAGCCACATAAATCGAACTCTAGATGATTGTGCTACCTACTAGTCATATGTGACCTTGAGTTTGCCTCACCTTTGTGCATCTGACTTATGTGGGATCTGGAGAGTCGAAAATGGGTCCTTAGGATTCACAGGCAAGTGTGCCTTAACTGCTAAGCCATCTCTCTAGCCACCAGTATTATTTTTAAAATTTGTTTCAGAACAAAAGTTCAAATTTTTATGGATAACAAACAAAACTAAAACAAAACAAAAAATACAAAACCCATTCCAAGGCTGGCTCACTGGTTAAAGCTGTTTGACTATAAAGCCTGAAAGCATGGGTTCTATTCCCCATGACCTACATAAAGCCAGATACACAATGTGGCAACGTGACTGAAGTCTGTAATAGCAGGAGTCCCTGGTGTGCCATTCTCTCTCTCTCTCTCTCTCTCTCTCTCTGCTTGTGACTATGAATATAAAAAATTTTTCAGAAAATAAATCATTCCATAACCTTACTAATCTCCTGGCCACACCTCTATCAGGGTTTCCTCTACTTAATTCCCATATTCTTGGTACCCTCACGAAGCATTTTCCAATGTTTTATGGTTGGCTTCCCTAAACATGTGACTCACTGTTTTGTGAAAGACTTTGTTTTGTTTCCCTCATCTTGCTTCTGAACCTAAACATTCACTATACAAATTTCAGTTCAAGCTATCTTTTTTTTTGGAGGTAGAGTCTTGCTCTAGCCCAGGCTGACCAGGAATTTACTATGTACTCGCAAGCTGGTCTTGAAGTCAGAACAACCCTCCTACATCTGTCTCCTGAGTGCTGGGATTAAAGGCATGTGCTACCATGCCTGGCTAAAGCTATACTTCTATTAAGAGGCTTTCCCTGACCTCTCTGAATGGAGCCATCTTCATTTTTCTTTTTTGGTTTTTCAAGGTAGGGTCTTGCTCTAGCCCAGGCTGACCTCAAACTCACAGGGATCCTCCTCTCTCTGCCTCCCAAGTGCTGGGATTAAATGCATGAGCCTCCATGCCTGGCTGAGCCATCTTCTACACTCTTAATTTACATTTTAACTATGCTTTAGAAACAGGCACGTATAATGACTTTGTGTGTGTGTGTGTGTGTGTGTGTGTGATTTATATAATTATCTCTACTAACAATTCAAGAAGAGATACCTCACAGTATTGTTCCAATACCCGCTTTGCAGAGAAACCTTCCCTGATTCTAATATTGGATTAACCTAACTTCACTCATTACTTGTTCATCATCCACATTTGACTGGAAACACATGGAGGGACCTGGTAGTGGAAGGCAGTACGAAGAAAGCTCTCAACAAATGAAAGTTCAATTATAGCTGATAAAATTTAAATATAATTTTGAACATTAAACAACCATAAACTTTGTTTCTTCCTTACTTTTTTTTCCTTTTGAAGCAAGCCCAACAGACTGGCTTTCTTTTTCTTTCTTTCTTTTTTTTTTTTTTAACGCGAGAGTGAGGGAGGGAGGGACGGAGAGGGAGAGGGAGAGGGAGAGAGAGAAAAAATTGGTGCACCAGGGCCTCCAGCCACAGCAATTGCACTCCGGATGTGTGTCTCCCCTTGTGTACATGTGTGACCTTGTGTGTGTCTGGCTTATGTGGGGCCTGAAGAGTCAAACCTGAGTCCTTAGGCTTCACAGGCAAGTGCCTTAACCATTAAGCCATTTTTCCACCCCCCCTGTTTTTATTTCAATCCAAAAAGGACCAAAGTCAGCATTATTGAATCTGCTTTACATACCCTTAAAAGACGAAGACTGGGGCTGAATAGAAGGCTTAGCAGTTAAGGCGCATGCTTGTGAAGCCTAAGGAGCCAGGTTTGATTCTCCAGGTCGCACGTAAGCCAGATGCACCTGGTAGCACATGTGTCTGGAGTTCATTTGCAATGGTTAGAGGCCCTGGTGTGCCCATTCTCACTCACTCACTCTGTGTCTTTAATAAATAAAATCTAAAAACATATATTTAAAAAAAAAAAAAGAGACTGGGGGCTGGAGAGATATCTCAGTGGTTAAGGTGCTTGTCTATGAAGCAGAGGAACTTAGGTCTGATTCCCCAGTAACCATGTAAACCAGTTGGACAAGGTGGAAACATGAATCTAGAGTTTGTTTGTAGTGGCTGGAGGCCCTAGTACACCCATTCTCTCTCTGTATCTTTTCCTGACTCTCTTTCTCAAATAAATAAATGAAATATTAAAAAGAAAAGACAAAGGGATGGAGAGAGGGCTTAGCAGTTAAGGTACTTGCCTGCAAAGCCAATGACCCAGGTTTGATTTCCCAGGACCCACATAAGCCAGGTGCACAAAGTGGATTATGCATCTGGGGTTCATTTGCAGCAGCAGGAGGCCCTGGCACGCCCATTCTATCTTCCTATTTCTCTCTCAAATAAATAAATAAAAATAAAAAATAAACTCAGAAGAGAGACTGACTATGCACACAAAGAATAAAAGACCCCTCACAGCATGGACAAGGCTTTCCAGACCGATCCAGGTCTAACCTGGCCCCTACGGCAGGACACACACCCGTCACTGATCTTGAACTCATCTTCACTCTCTTCTTCATCCAGGTTGCTGTCACTGTCCAGATCGTTAAGTCGCCGGCGTTTCTTTCGTCGGGCAGCAGCTGCCCTCTGGGGCCGTTTATTTTCTTTGCGTTCTTCGTCTAAAATAGTAGAGATGTCTTTCCCACGGTGACCTGTAATGGTGGAGATGTCCTTTCCTCGGCCAACTCCTGAGGAAAAGAGGTAACTGCATGTTTATTAAACCCTCCTCTTAACTTGGGGATGGGCCTCATTTGAGGAGCAGCTCTTCCTACAGATATGCAGATTCCTCACAACTTCTAAGCTCTTAAGAGAGCTTTACCATTTGTCTGTCCTCCTTAATACAGGTTCAAAATGCAGAAACTTGTATTTTTTTTGTAATTTTTTTTTTTTTTTATGAGAGAGAAAGACAGCGAGCAAGTGCACATGCAGGGCTCTGGCCACTGGAATTGAACTCCAGACGTGTGCCATCTTGTGTGTGCGTGCTACCCGCATTCTTGCATCACCTTGTACATCTGGCTTACATGGGACCTGGAGAATCAAACATGGGCCCTTAGGCTTTCCAGCCCCAGACACTCATATTTTTAAATGTGATATACCACTAATAAATCTATTCACCTCCAGTGTTTTGAGGCAGGATCACTCTGTACAGCCCGGCCTTGAATGATCCTCTTGCCTCAGCCACTTTAATGCTGTGATTATGTATGTAAGCCACCAGGCTTGGCTCAATACTCATCTCAATTCAAGAGGTTTCTAGTATTGTCATAAAGCTAGCAAACCATAAACACTAATCCAAGAACATTTTCATCACACCAAAAAGAAACTTCATAGCTATAGTAATCATTCAAGAATTTATTCTTAAACTGGCCTTTAATCCCAGCACTCTGGAGGCAGAGGTGGGAGGATCACTGTGAATTCAAGACGAGCTTGGGCCTACAAAGCAAGTTCCAGGTCGGCTTGGGCTAGAGTGAGACCCTACCTTGAAAAATACAACAACAAAAATCTCTTCTTGAAAATTCTTTTAACGTAAGGCTTAAGAAAGAGGTTAATTCTTCTATTAACTAACTAACTAACTAAATATATTTGCAGGGCAGAAAAATGGACAAAAATATAAATAATTCTCATCTACAGAAAAGCTATGAAGCCAGTTCCTTTATCAAAAACATATATATATATATATATATATACACATACATAATATATATATATATATATATATATATATATATATATATATATATATATATACTTACAAGATTCTTGGGTTTTCATAATAACAAAGTGGAAACCAGAAAGCTCCACACCAAAGCAGTAGTTACTGGAAATATGCTGCTATAACAATTTACCATTGCTGGACGTGGTAGCACACACCTTTAATCTCAGCACTCAGGAAGCAGAAGAGGAGGATTGCTGTGAGTTCGAGGCCAGCCTGAGACTACATAGTGAATTCCAGGTCAGCTTGGGCTAGAGTGAAACCCTACCTCAAAAAAACAAAAAACAAAAAATAAAATAAAATAAAATTACTGTCAAATTTGTTTGCTGTTTAATGTCATTTTAAAGGGACAATGAAACTAGTAAGATTTACAGCAACCATTTAGATTCTGACAATCCACACATGCTGAGACTTTGTAGTTCCAAAGACAATAGGAAAGTTTCCTCAGTATTCTACATGGAGCCAAAAGTAAATTGTTTATTCAATGGAGAAGCATTAGCATCCTATATTAGATCATAAAAATTACGCCAATAATTACTAAGATTTGAGTCTGTACTCTTGGCGCTTTGAAAACAAATTATTTTGGATCTAAACTCAGTGTTCACAGGGAAGGCAAAGGACCTGTTGGCAGTTGTATGAAAAAGAATGAATGCTACACACATACCTCCTCCATCAGCTTCTTTGATATCGTCTTCTATGGCTTCATCAATGGCTTCATCAAACTCATCAAATCTAAAATATACACAGTGATCTCATTATAGCCTGTCCTTATTTTTTAAAATTACTTTTATTTTTATAATATTTTATTTGAGAGGGAGAGAGGGAGGGAGAGAATATGAATGAATATGGGTGGGCAGGCCAGGGCCTGTAGTCACTGCAAATGAACTCTAGACACAAGCACGACCTTGTGCATATGGCTTGTGTAGGCACTGGGGAGCTGAACCTGGGTCCTTTGGCTTTGCAGGCAAGTGCCTTAACCTCAAAAGCCATCTCTCTAGCTCTTTTATTTTTTTTAAATTTCTAAAGATCACATATACCAGGTGTTTGCTATGGTCTTTCTGTACCCTACCCCTTTCTCAACTATGAAATCCTGACTTCCACAATGGTAGTGTTAGTAAAGGGGAAACTCCAAAAATTAGCCGGGCGTGGTGGCGCACGCCTTTAATCCCAGCACTCGGGAGGCAGAGGTAGGAGGATCGCCGTGAGTTCGAGGCCACTCTGAGACTCCATAGTGAATTCCAGGTCAGCCTGGGCTAGAGTGAGACCCTACCTCGAAAAAGCAAAAAAAAAAAAAAAAAAAAAAAAAGGGGGAAACTCATGAATAAGGCTAATATCCTCATAAAACGGATGAGAAAGAGAAGAGACAAAGACCCTTGGCCTCTTCTACCATGTGAAACTAAAGCAAGAGGGTAGCCATATTTTCTAAGGAAATAGGCAGTGGATCTGCACTAGAATCTATTTTCTACTTCTATTATGTGAACACAAAGCAAGAAGCAATCATTGGGGTACTCTTAAAATTTCAAATCTGCCACTTTTATCTTGGGCTTTCTAGCATCCATAGCTGTGAGAAATAAGTTTCTGTTCTTTGTTTATGTATTATATATCCAGTTTATGGTATTTTCATATAGCAGCATAAATAGATACAGTGTCAACAAAAACTTTTTTTTTTGCAATGCTGCAGATTGAACCTAGGGTTTTACACATTTGAAACTAAAAAATTGGTCAATAAATTAAAAAAAAAAACAACCTTCAAGTAAAGTGCACATTTTAGGCTTTTTACATTACACATCTTTGCAATACATTGGCAGATGCAACTACAGATAATATACAAATAAAGCAATATGGTTGTGTTACACTAAAACTTCATGGAAATGAAATTTGAATTATATATAAATTAAATAAAATGCTTTATGTCAACCATTCATAAATATAAAAAACATTCTTGGGCTGGAGGGATGGCTCAGCAGTTAGCCTGCAAAGCCAAAGTACCATGGTTCGATTCCCCAGGACCTATGTTAGCCAGATGCACAAGGGGGCCCACGCATGTGGAGCTCGTTTGCAGTGGCTGAAGGCCCTGGTGCGCCCATTCTCTCTCTCTTTTTCTCTCTCCCTCCTTCTCTGTCAAATAATAAATAAATAAAGATAAAATATTAAAAAAAAACATTCTTAGGTTATAGGCTATACAAAAACTACTAGAGAACCGAATTTGGACTCCATTAATACAAATCAGCCGGGTGTGGTGGCGCATGCAGAGGTAGGTGGATCTCCATGAGTTTGAGGCCACCCTGAGACTACATACTTAATTCCAGGTCAGCCTGGACCAGAGAGAGACCCTACCTCGAAAAACCAAATAAAATAAAATAATAATACTACAAATCATATGGCAAGATAAGTTGGACAAAATTACTGTTCCATAAGTAGTATGAAGTGTTAGCACCAATTATTATTGTGACTGAACATTTCTGCTGCTTGAAATTCAAGTGCACATGATGAAACTTATACAACTCATCAGTGTACTTTTGCTCGAAGGACTATTTCCTCTGATTTAAAGAAAATGACCAAGAAAAACCATCCCTAAGATAGTCTTATATGCATAAAGCCTATCAATTTAGGGTTTAGGAATCCAAGACCACCCAAGCAAAATATAGTGTGGTGGTTTGAATAGATGGCCCCCAACATACTCAGTTTTGTATTGTTTGTAGTTTGCATATGCAGCCACCTGGCAGTGTCACTGGGTGGATCTTAAGGTGTGGTAGTGGGTTTCAGATTTCAGTCTAAAGATATGGAAAGTGTGCCTAGCTGGAGTTCCTGAAGTGTGCTGTGCTGTGTGGCTTTTAGGCTTGTACTTCTCTCTCTCTGCTTGATCCTGTGAAGGCAGGCCAGCTTCTACTGCTATTATGGAACTTCCCCTGGATCTGTAAGCTTCAATAAATATCCCTTCCTCCATAACTGTGTCTGGTCTGGAAGTTCATCTCTGTGAACCTGACGCTGTCTGCTACATATAGTAATGACCTATGTATGAGTGGCACAGCACAAAAACGCCTCACTTAATACATCTTATGTGAAAAAACAGTTTACACCCTAAGTTGCTATAATGTTTTTACTGCTTTAGAAATAGAAGGAATCTAGAGGCAACCAAGACCAAAGCACATGGCCCACTCAAAAGATAATGACCAGTCAGAGGCCCAGTTAGGACAGTACTCAATCTCCTGATTCTCAATCTGATGCTCCCTCTGGGTAATTCTGAAGTCATCCTCTTTGGTAGAAGCCAAAAGAATCAAACTATTATTACCTGATAGCAATGGTGAAATTCTACTGTAACAAATCTCTATTTCTTTTCATAGTGACAAACAGAACAGGATTGAAAGACAAAACAATTATTTCTGCCATAATGCTTATTTTCAAAGTGTATATCTTTTCCCATGTGACTGATATATAACAAAACAATTCAAGCACAATGTGTATCTCATACTTGTTCATGTGTAGTTTCAGTTGCAAAAAACATGAAATGAATGCAGAAAACTGCAGCTAGCAGACTAAAGCAACAGAGCAATATGCAAGACACATTAAAACATACACTGCCGGGCTGGAGAGATGGCTTAGCAGTTAAGCGCTTGCCTGTGAAGTCTAAGGACCCTAGTTCAAGGCTCAATTACCCAGGACCCACGTTAGGCAGATGCACAAGGTGGCACATGCATCTGGAGTTCCTTTGCAGTGACTGGAGGCCCTGGCACACCCATTCTCTCTTTCTCTCTCTGTGTCTGTCACTCTCAAATAAATAAATAAAAATAAACAAAAATAAATTTTAAAAAAATCCACTGCCAGTGTGGTGGCGCACGCCTTTAATCCCAGCACTCAGGAGGCAGAAGTAGGATCACCATGAGCTCGAGGCCACCCTGAAACAACACTGTGATTTCCAGGTCAACCTGGGCTAAAGCGAGACCCTACCTCAAAAAACAATCAAACAAAAAAATCCACTAACGGTTGGAGAGATGGCTTAGCTGTTAAAGCACTTGCCTGCAAAGCCAAAGGACCCAGGTTCAATTCCCCAGGATCCATGTAGGCCAGATGCACAGGATGGTGCTTGCATCTGGAGTATGTTTGCAGCAGCTGGAAGCCTGGTGCACCCATTATCTCTCTATATCAAATAAATAAACAAATAAAACATCCACTAATATCAGCTTATTGTGTCTCTGGACTTTAGATAACCTGTTACCAATATGAAACAATTTATAAACTATTCTACCTTCCCAGACTAATTTCAGGTCTGTTTTCAATGGCAAAGGCCATCCCTATTGTAGTGTTTATGTATTTAACCATTTAAGATAGGTCAGATAATACTTGGATTTCTTATGCTTTATGTGGGCACACATGCATGTGTGTGGAGGCCAGAGGTTGACATCAAGTGACTTCTGCCATTGCACTCCATCCTACATTCTGAGACAAGGTCTTTCAATGAACTAGAGATCATGGTTTAGCTGGACTAACTGGCCAGTAAGCCCTCTGGACCCTCCTAGCTCCACCTCCCAGTCCTGGGATTATAGGCACCAACCACACCTGGTTTTTTCGTAGGTTTGAACTCAGGACTTCATGCTGGCATGACAAGCATTTTCCCCACTAAGTCAGTTACCATGCCCATTCACTAGGCGTCTGTAGTAGTTATGTCAGCACTATGGTAGATGGAAGGGACACAAAGTAGATTTTTTTTATTTTTGTAATATTTTATTTATTTAATTGAGAGAGAAAGAGAAAGAGAGAGAGAGGTAGATAGAGAGAGAAGGGGCATGCCAGGGCCTCCAGACACTGAAAACAAACTCCAGATGCATGCGCCACCTTATATATCTGGCTTACGTGGGTCCTGGGTAATCAAACCTGGGTCCTTTGCCTTTGCAGGTAAACGCTTTAACCACTAAGCCATCTCTCCAGCCCCCCAAAACAGATTTGTGTGTGTGTGTGCATGAGTGTGTGTGTGTATTTTTGAGGTAGAGCCTTGCTCTAGTCCACGCTGACCAGGAATTCACTATGTAGTCTCAGGGTGGCCTCAACTCCTGGTGAACTTAGTGCTGGGAATAAGACATGTGTCACCACGCCCGGCTTAGGTGTAGTTTTTAACCTTAACATTAATAGTCTAGTGGGAGAGAGAAACAACTGGACATGAATGTATATGTGTGTGTGTACATGTGTATGTAGGGTCTCACTATAGACCAGGCTGACCTGGAATTCACTATGCAGTCTCAGGGTAGCCTCAAACTCATGGCAATCCTCCTACCTCTGCCTCCCAAGTGCTGGGATTAAAGGCGTGTGCCACCACGCCCGCAGATATTACATTTCTATAAATGCAAAATGAGTGGTCATGGACTTTGGTATCCTTGTGGGAACACAGGCCCTTGCTCATTCTTTGTAAATACTCCACTATTGAGCAACATTTATGCCTTGGGTTCCTGGAACCCATTCTCCAAAGACACAAAAGGAAAACTTATATGAATTACTGCTGGGAAAAGCAGACACCTCTGGGTCATGTTGTCTAACTGTAAAAGAACTAATGCACTTTCACTATAACCATTTTTGTTCATTTTGTACCTGTAACTTATACATTTCCGTGTTCTTGTTGACCTCCTTTCAAGTAAATTTGCTTTGGATTTTTTTGAATCTTTTTTCTTTTCTTCTTGATCTTCAGGAAAATCTGGCTCCTTTAAAAAAAAAAAAAAAGTATAGAGCATGACAGGAAAACATTCCGCAGAATTAGTAGCGTTATAACTTCTGTCTAGGTAACAAATGTTAAACAGTTTGATGTTAACCCCAAACTGAACACACCTGGTAAAGCTAATTATGCCTATTAAGAAAACGTGATGATGAAGGCTTAAAGCACTTCTGTGTTGAAATTCATATACTTCTGAGTTCACAACCAGGATGGGATTTTTCTAATGATACAATGTTTTCATCAAGACTTTAAAAAATATGTACAATGAATGAATTAAATTAAACCAAATGACTTAAACTGGAGAATAATTTGACAAACTACTTAAGTCTCTGATTTAATTAAATTATGGCTGAAAGAAACTGCTTATGACATGAAGAAAACTTCATTTCAAAAGGGAAACCATGTTTCTTATACTTTTACTGGTGAGAAACCCTTCTGAATTATATATTAATAATATAAACAGAATATGGTGGGAGAAATGGCTCAGCAGTTAAGGTCCTTGCCTGCAAAGCCTAATGACCCAATTCAATTCCAGTACCCACATAAAGCCAGATGCACAAAGTGTCACATGCATATGGAGTTTGTTTGCTATAACTAGAGACAATGGAGAGCCTACCCTCTCTCTCTGTCTGCTTGCAAATAAATATAAATAAATAAATAAATAAAATACATAGTAATTTGCTGTGTGTGGTGGTGCATGCCTTTAATCCCAGCACTTAGGAGGCACAGGTAAGAGGACTACCATGAGTTTAGGCCAGACTGGAACTACAGAGTGAGTTCCAGGTCAGCCAGGGCTACAGTGAAACCCTACCTTGTAAAAACAAACATAAAAGAGTAATTCTTTTTTTTTTTTTTTTTGAGGTAGGGTCTCACTCTAGACTAGGCTGACCTGGAATTCACTATAGAGTCTCAGGGTGGCCTCAAACTCACGACAATGCTCCTACCTCTGCCCCCTAGTGCTGGGATTAAAGGCGTGTGCCACCACAACCGGCGTAAGAGTAATTTTTAAAAGAAATCAAACTATGAAAACACAAATTTACCCCCAAATCTCTCAATCTCTTTATAATTATTCTATACAAATGGCACTTGAAAAAGCAAAACAAACCAAAGGAAAAAAATTGTTGCTGAGTGTGGTGGCGCATGCCTTTAATCCCAGCACTCGGGAGGCAGAGGTAGGAGGATCGCCATGAGTTCGAGGCCACCGTGAGACTACATAGTGAATTCCAGGTCAGCCTGGGCCAGAGTGAGACTCTACCTCGAAAAACAAAAACAACAACAACAAAAAGCAAAACACAAATGTCCAGTTTTAGGATAAAAACAATAAAACAGTAGCCTAAAGCAATGCATTATGTTTAGTTTGGATGTGATAATAGTCACATTTTTGGGTTTCCTGTATATATATAATCTGAATCATAAAGAATTACAGAGGATTATGGGTGATATATCCAAGGGCTTAAATTTTTAGTTTAATAAAACAGGTACATTACATATTTTAAATTAGGCATACTATAGAAGATATGTCTTTGAGAATATATGGCAGTGTCTCTTTTTAAAATACTATATAAGCCAGAAACTTACTTGTGGAGGAATGATGTTTTCAATACTGATCCCCACATATACCAAGCGTTCTTTCCTTTAAAAAACAAAAACAAATACACATATAAAATAAGATTTGCTAAAATAAAATTCATATGAAAATAGCACTAATGTGGGTAGTAATAAAATTACAAGTTCATGATATTAAGAGGCGGTCACAGCCACAGTAGCTATTATTCATGAAACATTAATACAGAGTATTAATATCAATGGGAAGCACAAAAGTTCCTAAAGTAATATGAAAACTATATACATATTTTTGAAGTAAGGTCTCGTTCTAGCCTAGGCTAACCTGGAATTTACTACATAGTCTCAGAGTGGCCTCGAACTCATGATGACCCTTCCTTCTACTCTGCCTCCCAAGTGCTGGGATTAAAGACACATGCCATTACACCTGGCTGGAAAACTATACTTTTTTGTTTTTTAGGTGTGGATGGGTGGGTGGCGAGGAGTTTTGAGGTAGGGTCTCACTCTAGTCCAGGGTGACCTGGAATTCACTATGTAGTCTCAAGGTGACCTTGAACTTACAGAGATCCTCTTACCTGCGCCTCCCAATTGCTGGGATTAAAGGTGTGCGCTACTATATCCAGCAGAAAACTATACTTTTAAATTGACTTATATTAGTAAAATAAAATAAAAATAACCAAGAAACTTCACAAAGAATCATGCAGTGACTTAATGACATGGTTATATGGAAAGCCACCTGCCAGCTTCTGGGGTTCCACTACCTCTGCCTTGCACTTCACTATAAAGACATCCACTATTGCATTTGTCTTTGCATGCGGGTTTTAGGGATCCAAATCCAGGCTGTCACACTTGCATAGCAAGTACTTTTGTCCACTAGGCTATTTCCCTAGCCCATGTTAGAGGTTTTCAGGAATGTGAATATATGTATAATTATGAGACTATGGTGAAAAATATCACTATAAAAATGAATTACATATACCAAAACTAAATCAACGACCAGTGAATGACATTTAGATCACTCACTTCTTAATATGAAGAGAAAAAGCAATGCAGTCAAATGGCTATGCATTCTGCCAAATTCCTTCAGAGCCTGAAAACAAGGGGTGGGCCACCAGTGGTATCTCCATAGTTTCATTTCTAAGAAACAAACCTTTGTTGGTATTAATTTTTTAGAAAAGTTTATATAATAGCTACATGTAACAGGTGCTTTCTCCAGCTCTCCCCAAGTTAATCCAGTAGAGCAAGAACAGCTGAGCTCAGAATGCCAGGGTACATTAAAGTGAACTGAAATAGTAACCATTTATTTCTTCCTTCCTGCATGTGATATCCTTTCTGAAGGGAAGTTAGGAATCTACTTGTCTAGGTCCGTTAGAATGTAGCCTTTAATGCACGATAAACTCTTGGCCCCGTTAATAATAATCTTAGAAACGTGTGGTAAAGATATCACTAAAATTTTCAAATAACTGTTTCTTCAACTAAGAAATATTTATTCATGTTTGTCATAATAGGTCAGGATTTAAATTAGGCTTTGGAATCCACAGGTCAAATAAAATATGGTTCCTGGCCTCACAGTTACTTATCACATGACTACTGACCATTATGAGTAAGTATAATGGAAACATGAACCCGGGCTGGCAGGCTTTGCAAACAAGTGCCTTCAACCGCTGAGCCCTAGCCCTTTATGAGGAATTCCAGCAAGTCATTAGAAAACAGACTTGGCCAATTATAATGGCTGCACCAGTTTATGCTCCTATAGACATGGACTAAGGGCTTCCCATTCACCACACCCTTGCTAGATTTATCATTTGTTTTCTTGGTGATAGCTATTGCACAGAAGAGAGATGGAATCTCAATGTCAAGGTAGTTTTACTTTGCATTTCCCTGAAGGCTAAGGATGTTGAACACTTTTAAAAAGTTCCCACTGTGATTAAATCCCACTCTCTTCTAGGCCAAGCACTAGTAACAGTACTCTGGAAAAACAGAACTATCTAAGTTCTCAATGTCTAGCACCAAGCTCCACAGAAAACAGTTATGAATCACTAGGTGAACTTTTAAAACACTGGATTCTATAAAGCCTCACAGCTACAGAGAGACCTTTAAGGTAGAGATTATATGTTTTCTTTTGTTGAATACACTGCCTGGCATAAAACAGATATCCAACAAATGTTAGTTAAATGCCAAATATATGTAAAAGGAAGAAACAACTGAAACAAGAAAAGGTGTTTTTGTTCTATAACTTATGCTGGCCTAAGTGCTGAAGAAGTCGCTTCACAGACTGTAGGAAGTCACCTCACCAGTTTCACTGTTTCACTGTTTGAAGCTACACACACACACACACACACACACACACACAATCTTAACAGCTATAAATGAAAAAAGGCTTTGCTAGCCAGATTAGTGGATCAGCAAATAGCAGCAGCAATTCAGTTACTCAGTTTTGTATCAGACTGGTCCACATTCTTGTCCTTTCTGTGACCCAGTCTCACTTAGGGCTCAGTGTCTGATCTAAAGCCATTATATAGTTTTCCTCTTAAAGACATTTATATAAAGATGATTACTAAGGGTTTACCACAATACCCAACTCTAGTTTCTTCTCTCACTAGAGAAAGCAAGAGAGCTAGTAAAGAGGAAACCAATGATGTATGTAGACAAATGCAACACATGTTAACATCAATTTTTAAAACTTCAAATGCTTGGCAATTACAGCAGCTTATTTACAGTGTATTCAAATATATTAGACCAGTCAAAAAACTCTCCTCCAGCCCCTCACACATAAATGCTAGTTTAAGTATTGTAGGCCTCCAAAGACGTAATAGACATAATCTGCAACCAGACAGAATTCTCAGTGATTTACAATCTTGCTTTTACAAAGAACACTGTCTTCTAAGCACTTAATGGGTAGTTTCAACATGGAGACACGATTCACTTCTCAGAACAAGCAGATTTCAGAAAGACTGAGGCAAAGAAAAAACCCAAGTTACTATTATTCCTATTTATTATTTCTTATTTCATGTAAGAGATCTCCAATTCAATAATAAAATTATGTACATCAGAATAGTTTTAATGATTATTTTTAAAAATTTACTTGGAAACTATTGGAACTATCTGAAATACATGTTTATAATTTATAAATTCAAAAATATTTATAAAATGACAACTGGCTGGCCTTGAACCTGAAATTCTATGTCAGCTTCCCCAGTAGCTAAGCCTAGCTTAGACAACTGATTTTATAGATTAACCTGGAAGGGGGGAAGGGAGAGAAAGGGAGGAGGGACAAGGGGAGATAGCACAACTTCTAGGAGAATTAAAATGCTCCTCTACAATGATCTGGTGCTGTTTAGAAAATATTTGAATTTTTCTATTTTATTGTATCACTGGGTCATACATCTGTATTCTTAAAAAAGATTTATTTGAGAGAAAGAGAGAGAGAAAGAGAGAGAGAGAGGCCATTAGAGAGAGAATGGACACACCAGGGCCTCCAATCACAAAACACAAACTCCAGACTCATGCACCACCTTGTGCATCTGGCTTTAAATGGGTGCTGGGGAGTCAAACCTGGGTCCTTTGGCTTTATCAACAAGTGCTTTAACCACTAAGGCCATCTCTCCAGCACCCCTCATCTGTATTGCTTTTTTTCTTTTTCTTTTTTATGGTTTTTCAAGGCAGGGTCTTGCTCAATTCACTGTTTAGTCTCAGGATGGCCTCGAACTCACAACAATCCTCCCACCTCTGCCTCCCAAGTGCTGGGTTTAAAGATGTGTATCACCACACCCGGTATTTATTTATTTATTTATTTTTTGATAGAATGAGTCCCATGTAAACTATTCATTCATGTACACAGTAGGTTTGAGTGAATGTTCACAAATAATCAAAGAAAATACAAATAAATATAAACTTATTATATTCATTCTGGATCCTCTTTTTACAAAACAAATTTATTTATTTGAGAGAAAAAGGAAGAGGGAGAGATGAAAGAAGGGAGGGGCAGGGAGAGATAGATGAATGAATTTGAGTGTACCAGGGCCTCTAGCTACTGCAAACAAACTTCAGATGCATGTGCCACTTTGTACATATGGTTTTAGGTGGGTACTGGAAAACTGAACCTGGGCCAGCAGGTTTTGCAGTACCTTTAACTACTGAGCAATCTCCCTATGACCCTGGATCCTATTTTAAATATTATGTCCAAGTTTAATCTTACTTGCCCTAAGAAGCCATCTCCAACCATTTATGCCACACTGAATGACACAATGAAAACTGGGTATCTTTAATAACCACTGGGGCACAGCCTAGACTGCAGGCAGGTTCGTAGACCATTTGCATGCTCACTACAATAGTCAGGTACACATCCTCCACAATACTTTATCCACAGTAAATTCTGATAAATACTCTGCAACAGGGGTTAGAAAATTTTTCTGTGAAAGGACAGCTCAGAGACTCATTAGGACTCTACTGAGCTATTCCACTGTTACAGGGCAAAAGCAACCATGGGAAGTTTACAAATAAATGGGCAGAACTGTGTTCCATTAAAGTTTATTTATGGGAAATGAAATGTGAATGTCTTATAATTTTGCTGCTTTAGGAAATGATTCTCGTTTTGATTTTCTCCAACCATTAGAAAACATAAACCATTGTTAGTGATTACTATGAAAATAAGCAGGCCAGGTATGACTCACAGGCTGAAGTTCACCAGTCCTTGTTTTAGATCGATGTGTTCATCGATATCACCAGGCAATTCTGCTGCCAAATTCCCAAGAAAAACATTAATACATATATCAAAATACCTTCGCTCAGCACGCTCTTTCTTCTTTAAGGCAACATCCAAATCTTGCAACTGTTCTTCTAGTTTTTCACACAGCAGTTTCTGAAGGAGCAATACATATGCATGCATTATTTTAAACACTTTTTGACAATTTTATATACATGCATGTTAAGCTCATGGGTATTAAGCTATATGAACTGAAAAGGGCCACATGGTAAAAGGAATATTAAAGCTTTGTGTTTAATTAAAGAACTGTGTCAGCACATAGTACATAGGAGATAAGCATAGCACTTTATTTTATTTTATTTTATTTATTTATTTGAGAGCTACGGGGGGGGGGAGGGGGGAGAGGGAGAGAATGGGCACGCCAGGGCTTCCAGCCACTGCAAACGAACTCCAGACGCATGCGCCCCCTTGTGCATCTGGCTAACGTGGGTCCGGGGGAATCGAGCCTCGAACTGGAGTCCCTTAGGCTTCACAGGCAAGCGCTTAATCACTAAGCCATCTCTCCAGCCCAAGCAAAACACTTTTGAAATTAAACATATAGCACTGTCAAAAGAAAAACATTCTGTGCCTACCCTATTAATTAATGCTTAGAAATTAATACTTTGTTCAATACTACACAAAGCAATGATTATAATCAAAATGACAAGCTCTGAGAAATATTTTTAAGATTATATACAAATAAAATATAGTATCAATAGCTATTTTAAAAAACGTAAGAGAAAATGTACAAAAACGTTACATGGTTGCCAGATCAAAATGAAGCTTAAACTATGTAAACAGACTGGTGGATTGTGTCTATAATCCCAGCACTCTGGGAGGCTGATCTAGGAGGATCACCATGAATGTGGGTTTCAGGTCAGCCTGCCTATAGTGAGACGCTGAGCACCCCCCCAAAATAAAATTAAAAAAAAAAAAAGATAATTGATAGAGCTATAGTAAGCCACAGAAGCTAACTTCATTGAGAAATGCATAAACTCTTTATTTTAGAAGCAAAATGAGACTGGTCTTGTTGAGGCAAAACATTCAACTGCATAGACATACACTGTTCTTTGGTTTCAGAAGAAACTCATGTGAATCAGGATACAAGGGGAGAATTCATATTTCCTACAATGCTGGCAATAACCCTATAAAATGAATAATAAAAAGGGAGGTAAAAATGAATAAAGAAGATGAAGCAAAGGGATATGCTACAAAAAGAACATTTCCCCCTCATATTTAATGAAATTTAGTGCTATTTGTGCTTATTATAACTGCAAGAAAAAAGTAGGTGCTAATTTTCCAAACACTTTGAATTGAAGTCCTTTGAGGACTGCTTTGAAGAAAGGCAAATTGAAGAGCTGAGGGATATGAAGAGAAGGGAGGGAGAGAGCAAACAAAAAGGTCAATACTATCAAAAAACTGCTTTGAAAACAGATGTTCAGTGGATGTTTAAAATAATTAACTTTGTGAATATAAAAGCAAGAAGTGAAGACAGAAGTGGGTTGGCCGTACATGTTGGCAAGGGGGGCAGAACCATTCTCCATCAGGAATGATCATCAGAGGAGGGCGGAGGCAGGCGGTGTGGTATCCACTGTCACAAGAGTCACACAGAAGAATCTGAAATAAAACACATTCATGTCAACCAAGCTATGTATTCAATGACTTTGTCTTTATGTTTCCTGAGCAGCACCTCATTATGTAGCTCTGGCTAGCCTGGTACTAATTAAGTCGCCCAGGCTAACTTCAAACTCATGGTAATACTCCTGTCTCAGTCTCTTGAGTGTGAAGATTACAGGCATGTACCACCATGCCTGCCAGGACATTTCAATGCTTCTTCCTACTTCGACTACAAAATGTCCTTTATCTGCACAAAGCTAATGAATTAAACTGACGTGTCCATTTTTTTTTCTTTGTTCTTTTTTGAGGTAGGGTCTCACTGTAGCTTAGGCCAACCTGGAACTCATTCTGTAGTCCCAGGGTGGCCTGGAACTCATGGCGATCCTCCTACGTCTGTCTTCCAAGTGCTGGGATTAAAGGCGTGCGCCACCACACCCGGGCCATTTTTTGCTTTTCGAGATAGGGTCTCACTCTAGCCCGGGCTGACCTGGAATTCGCTCTGTAGTCTTACACTGACCTCAAACTCACGGCAATCTCCTACTTCAGCCTCCGGAGTGTATAGATAAAGGTGTGGGCCACCTCACTCAATTCATCCTCCTCTATTGTTCTTTCACTTTATTCCCCTGATACAGAGCTGCTCACTGAACTTGGAGCTTCCATGAGCTCCAGAGAGCCTGGCTCTACTTCCTCCCCTCAGTGCTGGGGTTAGAAGCATGTGCAGCCATACTCTTTATTATGCAGGTCCCTCATGCTTACACAGCAGGCACTGTCACCCACTCCGCCATTTTATTAATCCCTATAACATTATTTATAAAATGCTTTAAAGTCCAGGGCTGGAGAGAAGGCTTAGCGGTTAAGGCGCTTGTTTGCAGAGCCTAAGGACCCAGGTTCAACTTGCCAGAATCCATGTAAGCCAGATGCACATGGTAGTGCACGTGTCTGGAGTTTGTCTGTAGTGGTTAGAGACCCTGGAACACCCATTCTCTCTCTCAAATAAATGAGTAAATAAACTAAAAAAAGGTTTTAAATTCCAAATGTCATAAAGTACATTAACACATGTGAAAAAAATTTTTTTGAGGTAGGGTTTCACTCTAGCTCAGGCTGACCTGGAATTCACTATGGAGTCTCAGGGTGGGCTCATACTCATGGCGATCTTCCTACCTCTGCCTCCCGAGTGCTGGGATTAAAGGTATGCGCCACCACGCCTGCCTCACATGAAATTTTAACAATATAAAATATTTCCATTTTAGGCAGAGATAGGCGGATCGCCATGAGTACGAGCCCACCCTGAGACTCCATAGTGAATTCCAGGTCAGCCTGGACTAGAGTGAGACCCTACCTTGAAAAACCAAAAAATAAAAAATTTCCATTTTAACTGCATTTCAGTTACCTATGTTCAAGAAATGCTCATGGCACCATATATTCTGTAAATTCAAATAAGGAAGACCAAAGAATAGAAAAGAACCTGAACTATACTCAAAACCATCATGATTCAAACACTAAGATTATAACAACTAGCTTTAGCATTGATATTTTACTGCTAGGAGTTTAAGGTGAGCAGCTCCTAAAACTTGCAATAGCGTAATTCCTAATTACTCCACTCAAAAAAGCTTTACCTCAAATATTTTTATATAGATATTTGAGTTATAAACATACTAACATCCCCATATGCCTTTCATCAGCCTCCACCAAGATTAATATTTTCTGAAATAGGCTCTTGCTACATTGCCAAGATTCATATCAAATTTTTATTCCTCCTGCCTTAGTCTCCTAAGTGCTGTTATTGTAGGAAAGAGCCACCATGCCTGGCTACAAGGTTACATAACCATAGGACATCTACCAAAACTACAAAATTATCAGTACAAAATCGGGTTTCCTAAGATTTTTTTTTTCCCCTCACTAATGTCTTGAGCTCAAGGTTTCAAAGAATTTGTAGATACAGATCAAAATCACTACAATCAATAAATTAAGAAGTATTATAGAGGAAAATAAATAAATGTAAATATCCTGTCTTTTCTTAAAAGCTTTACACAGTAATCACTCATGGGAATTTTGCTTATAACAATTATTACTATGATGTTCTGCTTGTGGATTCCAACTTCCCTAATGCTTCCAATGTTACTTGGAATTCTTCTGTAAAGAAAGTATGTCCCTTCCTCTCCATTCATTTGTTTATTCAATTATTTATTTCAGCATGAACTGATGAATATTTTTATTATTCTTGAGATTATAATTCAAAACCATTATTCTTTAATTTGTTGTTGGAATTGTTTCAGCCATGCACAGGCTGACTTTCCCACTGGTTACATTCTTGATTCTTTACTTCCTGGCCCTCTGCAATGCTAGTCATATTTTGCATATTCTCTGCCCAAGCCTTAGAATCACTCATTTCTCCAAGATGCCCAGCTTCCTGTGTTTGAGACTAGAATTTAGAAAGCATGCATGTTTGGATGATCTGAGTGCTCACAACTACTAGATATCACCAAGTTTAAATTCTCTCAAAGGGCAAAGTAAGATGAATTGGCTAATTAGTTAACAATTATATAAACGTATCTATATTTCTTCAACCATATTAAAATAAAAACAAATCCACTGTAATTCCTGCAACTGTAATCCAGCATTGTGATTCTACCACTGGCCTTGTGAAAAGAAATGGTCCTAGTTTCCATTATATACATTTTGTTTATTTGTTTAAACCTGGTATATAGGTAGTTTCTAAAATTGTGCCATATTCCACGGAGGACAGTTAAATGTGGAAAATAACCTTCTTGTCTATATAAAATGTGGTAATCAGTGGTACACATCATTTATATCGTGGGCTGCCTAAGCATATGTGGAATAATCTGGGCATACAATTCATGTATCACATTGTTTCATAATTTTTTAACTAATAAAATTAAAAGTTTAGAATTTAGATTCTAAAATGAAAACTCTGTCTTACTCTATAACAAGGACAAAAATCCCACTAAATAAATATTACAATGTAAGAATTACCCAGCCTACAGCAATGGTGCATTCATTGCTTTTAACTAAAGTATCTGGAAAAACCTGAGTTCCACATGTACTTATGAATTTACTGCTGTTCTGCTGTGAGCTCACTGAGGACAAGGAGCAGTCAATGATCATGTCCTCAGAGACTAACCCGACACTTCTTTAACGCTGCTTCTTTTGTGACTTGAGAAACACCTAAAGCCAATGGATTGATAAATCCTCTAGTTTTCAAATCTTCAACTTCTAATGTCATTCTCCTTAGCACAGTAACAGTTAACTGCACTGGGATTTTCCAAGTACTTATTATTAAAATAGTGAAATCAATTAAAACCCTGTGGATGCTACAAAAAGAATGCAGCTCTCCCCTTTTCCTTGGTGCCATTTCTGCTCACTCCTTTTAATTACTTCCTCACTCACTTTGTCATCAAGGGCCACTGCTGCTTAAGTTAGAATGCATTCTCTAGGTTGAAAGAGAGAATATAAATTCTACTGATCCTTAGATTAAGACTAGTATCTCAAATCTCCTAACACTGTTTACATCAAAGTCCTGACCAAGTTTCCATATCCTTGATGACTGTGATGGCTAGTAGTTCTGTTTGCTTGTTTTTCAATGTAGGGTCTCACGCTGTAGTTCCCCACTAGCCTTGAACTCACAGTGATCCTCCTACTTCTGCCTCCCCAGTGCTGGGATTAAAGATGTGCACCACCATACCCTGCTGATGGTTAATTTTGATTGTCATCTTAGCAAGATCTGTAATTACATCTCTGGGAGGTGACTATAAGGGCATCTCCAGAGTTAACCGAGGGAGGAAGACCAGTCCTTGCAGTGAGCAGTGCATTCCAACATATGGCCCAGATATGAAAAAGGTCCAAGGACAAGGCAATGCTGCTTCTCTGCCTTTGCTTCTTGGGGGTCAGTGCCTCTGCCCTGGCTATGGCTGCTGCAGATGCTTGGCTGACATCACACTCTAGCTTCTCCAGCCTTCTAAAGGGGATTGAACACCAGCAACGCTCTGGAAATCTTCCAGGCCTTCAAGGACAGGTTGTGACTGCTGAGGCACTGAGGTTTGTGGATTAAGCAACTGCTGGGTTTGTGGTCTCTCTAGCATGCAGCCAGTGTTAGACTACCATGCCCTGTTATGTCAGGCACTGTGGTGACTCCTCTGTTATGTCTGTAGATTCTAGTGGTTGGGCCACTTTAAAGATCCCTGCCTAAAACAATAAGCAGAAAAGGCTCAGAAGAATCTTTTTGACACAATCCATTATCTCTTCTTTTCAGCACGAGTATCAATCTCTGTTCCAGCTTGAATCTTACATGACCCTCAAAAACACATGGATTTGATAAGCTTTTGATTTAGTTTTAATAAAGGATTTTATCAATAAAATAGAAACTACAAGTACATCAGAATTAACTTTAACATAGCACATAATACACATCAAGAACTCTGTCAGGCAGTGTTACAAGCATTGGTAAATATCCCCCACTCAGAAACACATGGGACTCGTCTCACTTTACAGTAAACACAGCAAGATACAGACAGGATAGTGCTTGTCAAGAGGCCAAGCAATACCTCCATCCACCTCTGTCTGGCCTCATACTTTGCTATCATATCAGATTACTCTCTATAAACAACAACAAAAATCCTAGAGAAATACCTTTGTTTTATGTTTTTGGGTTTTTTTTTTTTCCTCCCCAAGGTAGGGTCTCCCTCTAGCCCAGACGGACCTGGAATTCCCTATGTAGTCTCAAGGGGGCCTGGCATTTCAAGTGATCCTCCTACCTCTTCCTCCCAAGTGCTGGAACTAAAGGTGTGCGCTACCATGCCCAACAAGAAACATCTTTTATGATTATTTCAACTTTGTAGGATCCCAGAATGTTTCTCCTCTATACATTCTATTCACATACAACTATCCATTACATATATTTCTACTTGGTACATGGACGTTGTTTTTTGTCAATTCTATTCAAAAGAACACCAAAGTTGAATAAAATTGGGCATAATGAATATTCCCTCAATAAACTCACTTATCAACCGCATATAACATATACAGATTAGGCATTTGTTCCTTCCTTCCCTCCCTTCCCTTCTTCCTTTCTCTGTCCTCCCTCCCTCCCTCTTCTTCCTTCTTTGGGTCTATTTCTTTTGTTTACTGAAACAAGGTGAAACTAAGTAACTACAGCTGTCCTTAACGTATCTATGTAGTTCCAGCTGGCCTCCAACTCACGATCTTCCTACCGCAGCCTACGGAGCACTGGGATTAGAGGCATGTGCCAGCACAGTCAGCTCAAGAGCTTATTCCTTGGGTGAGAAAGCGCCATGTTAGTCTGTTACTATCCTTTGGAACATAACAGGTCTATAATTTGTTCTCTAAAAGGTTGTTTCTTTTTTATCACAATTGCCCATTTAAAACCTTTTGCCAACTTACTAGGTTACTACATGATTTCCTTTTTTACATGAAGGTAATAGTGCCTTTAGGTCTAAATTAAATGTTAGAAACACATTTAAAGACTAGTATTTAAATAAATCCACTGATCAGTGAAAAGAGATCAAGAGTACACTCCTGGGTTGGAGATGGTTCAGTGGTTAAAGACATTTACTTGCAAAGCCTGACAGAACAGATTTGATTCCCCAATGCCCACACAGAGGCAGATGCACAAAGTGGAACATGCTTTTGCTCAGTGGTTAAACAAGTTTTCTTGCAAATCTTGACAGGCCAGGTTTGATTCCACAGTACCCATGAAGAGACAGATATACAAGTGGCACATGCTTTTGGAGTTTGTTTGCAGTGGTAAAAGGCCATGACAAGCCCATTCTTTCTCTCTCAAATTAACAAAATTTTTAAGAAGGATGTTAAAAGAAAGAGTACTTTCCAATTAAATAGAGAAATTATCAAATATAAGCCACACACAGGTTGGAACCAATTTGATTGTTGGCCTTCCTTGAAAACAAAGGTGACTTATAGAACATAAGATCAGTAGCACTGAAAATGCAAATAAGGGGGCTGGAGAGTTGGCTTAGCAGTTAAGGCACCCGTCTGCAAAGCCCAAGGACCTAGGTTTGATTTCCCAGGACCCATGTAAACCAGACACACAAGATGGCACATACATCTGGAGTTTGTTTGCAGTGGCTGAAGGCCCTGGCGTGCCCATTCTCTCTTTCTCTATCTGTCTCTTTCACTCTCACAAATAAATACAGTATTTTTTTAAAATGCTAATAATGATCTAACCCAGAGGCAGTAAGGTATTCCGTGGCCTACCCATAGTCTGAACATGCTCACTTAGAGCAGGAACTCACTAGCTCCGGGTGGTTGGGAAGGCCACATTTTTTGCATGGCTCGTCGTCATCTGCAAGGACGGCCTCTTCACTGTGCTTGCCTTCTTCTTCTTCTGAAGCGGCAGACGATTTCTCACTGTCAGATCCCTCACTTTCGTCGTTGCTGGAGTACTTCCATCTGCCTCGTGTTCGAGAACCAGTCCATCGAACTTTGCCTTTGGGTTTTACCTTGTATAAAATGAAAATGAGAATTATTTTAAACTTTTCCTCATTGTATGTTTCTGATAGAAGATTTAGCAAATATACAAAGAAAAATGAAAATTATCAGTATTTAATTTTCATAATTATCTTCATTTTTTTCAGTGTTTAAGGGTTCTTAAAGCTGGGATTATAATGACCATTATGTCATAAATATTTCCTAGTCATAAAAATTCCCCTACACAAAACAGCATAAGTGACAGTATGATATGCCACAAAATAGCTGTAGGTATCTCATCTCCTATTAGACATTTGGGTGGTTGTTTCCCATTGTTTCACATTCACAATGTATCCTTGCAGATACTAATGTTTACACACATCTTTGTGGTTAGGATAAATTCCTTGAACAGGAGTCTGGGTCAAAGGCCATGAACATTTTAAAGGCTCTATCAATAGCAGAAGATATACTTATGTAACTTTTTCTATTGCAAAAATTTCAAAGCTATATTAGAGATAAACTTAAAGAAATTTTTTAGCATGTCAGAACACATGTAAAAGTCCTAATAAACTTAAAAATTGTATATTATCCAGAGACTAAGTAGAAAATGTTATGCCATTTCATTGCCTAATTTTGCAGACCTTTAACTCATATTTCTTTCTTTCTTTTTTTTTTTTGTTTGGTTTTTGAGGTAGGGTCTTGCTCTAGCCCAGACTGACCTGGAATTTACTATGTAGTCTCAGGCTGGCCTCGAACTCACGGTAATCCTCCTACCTCGGCCCCACTTCAGCCTACTGAGTATTGGGATTAAAGGCGTGTGCCACCACACCCAGCCTTAAGCTCTTAATTCATATTTCATTTCATTTCTACAAGTCTCCAATAAAGAACAAAGTAAATCTAACAGAAGAAAAATGTTTTTCAAGTGGATTAAAAATGCATTATTTGGGGCTGGAGAAATAGCTTAGCAGTTCAGGCACTTGCCTGCAAAGCCCAAAGATGCAAGTTCGATTCCCCAGTACCCATGTAAAGCCAGCTGCACAGTAGTGCATGCATTTGGAGTTCGTTTGCACTGGCTAGAGGCCCTGGTGTACCCGTTCTCTCATCTCCTCTTTCTCTCTCTCTGCTTATAAATAAATAAATAACAATGTTCTTTAAAATGCATTATTTAACAGAACAAAGAACCACTTGTAAAAATGAATAACCTGACTACTTAAAATGAAAAGCAAAATTAGCATTGTATAGTGATGACAAAATCCCATAGACTGGCTAAAAAGACTTGTAGAAGATTTTACTTAAAATTAAGATGTCATACATAAGAATTCTAGCTTCTGAAAATAATGACAGAATTGATAAGCATGTTGTACATTAATAGGGGCTGTTGGAAGGCAATGTGGCAATACCTATCAAATTTTATCATACACATGCCCCTTGACCCAGCAATTCCGATTCTAGGAGTCTATTCTAAAGAAATACTCACTCATGTCCGAAACGATCTTCAATGCAGCATTGCCTGTAATAGTGAAAAATGGGAAACAACCTAAATGTCAATTAATAAGGGAGTAGATAAATAAAATGAGGTATATCCACACTATGAAATACTATGTGGCCATTAGTAAATGAAAATAGACTGCATTTCCTGACATGGAAAAACAGACACATTACTGTGATGTAAACAACAAATAGGTCTGATCCATTTTGTTTTTAAAACTGGTTGCATAGAGAAAGGATTTAAACAATATATACTCCAAACTGTTAATAATAATAATGGGAAATTTTCAATTTTATCATCCTGCAGGTTCATAAGTACTTGAATAGCATATAGAAATAATATATTCCTACTACTGCCTGTAATAAAAATAATTTTTGCTGGGCGTAGTGGTGCACACCTTTAACTCAGAAGGCAGAAGTAGGAGGATTGCTGTGAATTCGAGGCCACCTTGAGACTACATAGTGAATTCCAGGTTAGCAAGGGCTACAGTAAGACCCTAACCTACAAAAATAAATTTTTTTTAAAGTAAAAAATTAGGTGGTCTGAAATTTAGTATGTAGGGATAACTACTGAAAAAACAATAGAGGACAAAAGGCACTGTTTTTTAGCTGTTTTTCAATAAGTGTTTCAGCCAGATCTATGAACCTTAGGTCCAAATATTCTGAATTAACTGAAAGTAGAAGGTTTACCTTGCTTACTTTAGAATTTGTATCCTTGTCTGGTTTTCTCAAATGTTCTTTCTTGTCTGCTTTCTGCACAGCGGGTGACTCGTCTACTCCATCTTCTCCCCCTCTTTTCTTATCCACTTTCTGATCTCTAATCTCAGCTACTTTTGCTGTGGGTCTAGATATTCTTGGAGACCTCCTCAGAGTACGGCCCACATTTGCTTTCTCTTCTTCCTTTTCTGGCTTCTCTTGCTTACTTTCAGGTTCTAGAATTTGGGGAGGACAATCTGGCTTCTTCTTCCGACTAGATATCCTAATGGTTAATTTGATGCCTTCTTTCTGCCTTTCAGAGGTGATCTCTGTGTTTTCTGCGCAAGTGGTTTCTTCTTCAGGAACCAACTTATATTTAAATTTGCTTTTTTGCATTGACCCCTTGGTCTCAGAAGGATCCTCCAAGATAGAAGTCTGTGCCTTGTCCACACTGGCCATTTCCACCTTCATGGACTCAGAATTCTCACTGAGAGTTTCTGGACGTGCACTTTCCAGGGACTGACAATCAGCTGCATTTTTACTCTGACATTCTGCTGCTTCTTTATCTGCCGCTAGTTTCTCACTGTGGTCGGTCACTTCAGATGGGGAGGTTTCAGCCGCTTCAGAAGAGCCTGGCTTCTCTGAATCTAGAGAGCTCTTAGGAACTTCTTCTGGTATTGGACTCAATCTTTGTAAGTCCTTATCTACAAGAGTCTTTTTTGATTTCTCTACCTTCTCAAGACAGTCTATGATTGGTGGACGGTTATCTTTCTTACTTCTGGGGGATTTCTCTCCAACTTTCTTAGTAGAGGATGCAGCAGCAGAAGAGGCAGTTTTTAAAGAGAGATCCTCTGCCATCTCAGAAGACTCGAAAGAAACTTCCATTTTTGGAGGATCAGGTTCCCCTGGCTCCCCTTTCTGACCAGAGGCCTCTAAGACAGACACTGAACTATCTGCAGTAACTTCTTTCTCAAGCTCAATTATCCTTGCGCTTGTTATCACAGAATTTAAATACTCGGCTCCGTTTCCCTCCACGATGACAGTTCTGTCCTTAGAGAGGCTGTCAGAGGTATCTTCCTTTGTATCACACGTCTTTGTCTCTACTTGTTCTGCCTTAAAATTGGGAGTTACCTTTTCATCACTAATTTCTCCATTTACCAGTTGTTTCCCTTCATGATTCAAAGTGCTGATTGTAGAGACCCTTCTACAAGTCTCTTCCTCTTGTTTGATTTCTTCTTTCAAAAACTCTTTTGTTGGAGTAACTGATTTACATAAAGGTCCTTTCACAGGACTATCAAAGTCCTCACTCAGTTTAATTTCTCGCTTTTTCAGTGGTATCTTTGCCTGCTGGTCATTTTTAAGTTTCTCAGTCTCCTCAGTGGACTTCTCTGCAGTGTCCTGAGCAGATCTGAGGTTACCACCAAACTCTCCTCTCTCGGGCTCCTGGGAGGCAGGCTTCTCCGCGCTGCCCCTGACATCTTTGGGATCTGTTCTGCACTCCTTGACTTCAACTTTGATGGGTTTGACATTTTCCTTGAAAGAATCACTTTCGTCTTTGATAGCCTTTTTATCCTCATTTTCTGGCACAGGTTTTTCTAGCTTCACGATGACTGGTAATTTCACAAGCTCCTTTTCATCTTCTTTTTCAGTTTTCATAGTGGTCTCCTCTGGAACACTGGCTAAAGAACACTTTAGAGAGTCTATGGGCTGCTCATTGCCTTTTGATTTGTCATTTTCCTTCTGTATCTCTAAAATAAACAGGAAAAAAAAAGTCATTACACAAATGCAAACCTTCAAGCTTAAATGTTGTAAAAGACAATACAAAGCACACTATACTTTGAATTTCTTTCTTAAAATAGGTAGTGTTTATCATGGAATTCGTTGTTGTTGTTGTTGAGGGAGATAGGGTCTTATTCTAGGCCCAAACTGGCTTACAACTCACAGCAATTCTCCTACCTCTCAGCCTTCCAAGTGCTGGAATTAAAGGCATATACCACCATTCCCAGCTTATAATGGGATATCCTACTCCCCTACTCCGAAGGTGGAGTCTCACTCTAGCCCAGGCTGACCTGGAACTTACTCTGTAGTCCCAGGCTGGGCTAGAACTCACAATAGTCCTACCTCTGCTTCCTGAGAGCTGAGATTAAAGACATGAACCACCACACCCAGCCTGAATATTTTAACAATAAAGAAAATGATAAAATTCTAAGGCACAACTTCCAGAAACTAAAATTTAGAGACTTGGGTCTCAGCCTTTTACTTTGGTCTTTGGTGTTCTATATAACACAAATATTAATATAGCTCAGATAATGTATACAGGTCTAAGGGGTGATTAAAAAATATGAGATAAAAATGCTACCTAAAATATTTTCAAAAGGCTTTATTTGTCTTATAAACAAATATATTCCTTGCAGGTCACTGAGCATTTTATGTCACTGAGGTCACATGAGCTGACAGAAAATGAAAACAGAAAAGAAAAATGCCAGAGGCATCACTACTAATGCTTTAGGAGTTTTCCCTCCTTGTCTCAGATACATTTTTTGTTCACAAATTTGGAGCCAAGTTCCATTTTTTCACTGAAACTTTAGCACTCGGTAGAGAGCAGGGTATTGCTGACTACAGGCATTCACCACAACTAGTTGGTTCTGTAATTTCAAGAAAAACAGTATCTACTCTAGGTCCCCTATATTACATAGATATGTCTACATCAGTACAGAGATGAATCATAACAGAAATTAAAAAATGGGGGGGGCACAGGATCTCACATAGCTCAGGCTGGCCTTCGCCGTGCAATACAGGATGACCTTGAACTTCTGGTCCTCCTGCTTTCACCTTAGTATGCACAGATGACAGGTATGTATCACCATGGTTAGATTATGCAGTGCTGGAGATGGAACCTAGCTTCGCTCAGGGGGGGGAAACATTCTACCAACTGAGCCACATTCCTGGCCCCAAAATATGAACTTTTAAATGCACTACATCAGGGCCGGAGAGATAGCTCGGTGGTTAGGTGGGTCCTGAACAAGCATGAGGGCCTGAGGGGTCCTGAGACTGAATTCAAACCTCTAGATCCCATGTAAAGAGCTGGATATGTGGCCACATGCACCCCAGTCTAGCAGGGGAACACAGACCAAAGAATCAATGAAGCCCAAAATCTCTGAAATAGTGAAGAGTCTTCAGCTCAAAACCAAGACCATGCCTGGCGTGGCACACACCTTTAATCCAAGCACTTGGGAGGTAGAGGTAAGGAGGATCGCCATGAGTTCAAGGCCACCCTGAGACTACAAAGTTAACTCCAGGTCAGCCTGGGCTAACCTACCTCCAAAAAAAAAAAAAAAAAGACCAGGCAGAAGGAAAGGGTGAGCAAGAAGCAAGACACCCCATGATCCACACTGGCCATTGGAGGCAAGCAAGCCTCGCCATAGGTGCTCATGTGGGCAGCTGCAAACACATACACTGGGCATGCACATGCCATGCTACACAAACTTACACATGCAAAACAGTAGTAGAATTAACAACAACAACAATAAAACACTATAACTGGTTAGAAAAGATCACTCAGTTATGTCATCATTTCCCAAAAAACTGTTATGAATTTAAGAGGCACGAGATGTTTACTTGTTGATTCAACAGAAAAAAGAGGAGGAGAGTGAGTGTGGACACACCAGAGCCTCTTAAAAGTACAAATGGAATCCAGATAAATGTGACACTTTGTGCATGTGGGGAAATTGAACCAGCAGACTTTGCAACAAGGGCCTTAGGTGTTGAGCCATTTCGCAGCCCAAGAAGCATGAAATTTTACATATCAAAACTAGAGGAGTATCCCAGCGTGGTGGCGCACCCCTTTAATCCCAGCAGAGGTAGGAGGATTGCCCTGAGTTTGAGGATACCCTGAGACGACATAGGGAATTCCACGTCAGCCTGGTCTAGGGCAAGACCCTACCTAGAAAAACCAAAAACCAAACCAAGCCAAAACAACAATAACAACAACAATAAAAAACCCTACAGGAGTGGTGGCATAAGCATTTAATCCCAGCACTCAGGAGGCAGAGGTAGGAGGATGGTTATGAGTTCAAGACTAGCCTGAGGAATACAGAGTGAATTCCAGGTCAGCATGGACCAGAATAAGACCCTACCTAAAAAAAAAAAAAAAAAATCATACTGTAGCAGAAATATTTCTCCACAGGCATATAGTTATTTAAAGGAAATGTATCTATTGTAGGCTTTCAAAATTTATTTTTTAAAATTTATTCAGCAAATATTCATTGATTTCCTATTATGGGCTTCCTAAACCAACCGTAGCAGATCACTGTGTTAATAACAGTGGGACACATTTCCAGCTGCCTAAACTTCTTTCATACCAACATAATTCTGGTGAAGGCACTTGCCTCCTCAGGCACCTGAGAGCGATGGGGCATATGATCCAGTTATGGTCAATGAGGTATGTGAGAGACAGAGGACTCGGCTGATTTGAGCCTTGTGCCCTTTCCCTTCCTTGTGACCACACTTGGCACAGTACCTAGAGAAGGAGCAATCAAAGCCACATGAAAAAAACCACAGACTAGGAAAGGTTCTTGATGGCTTCATGAAGCTACTATATCAGACCAAGACTTACCATTTGAATTTTTTTGTATTTTTTATGAGAGGGAGGGAGGGGAGGGGAGGGGAGGGGAGGGGAGGGGAGGGGGAGGGGAGGGGAGGGGAGGGGAGGGAAGGGAAGGGAGAGAATTGGCATGCCAGGGCCTCCAGCCACTGCAAATGAACTCCAGACGCATGCATCACCTTGTGCATTTGGCTTATGTGGGACCTGAAGAGTTGAACATGAGTCCTTAGGCTCACAGGCAAGAGCCTTAACCACTAAACTACCTCTCCAGCCCTTATTTTTTTTAAATACTTTTTAAAATTTTTTTTGTTTATTTTTTTATTTATTTGAGAGAAACAGATAGAGAAAGAGGCAGAGAGACAGGAGAGTGGGCGCACCAGGGCCTCCAGCCACTGCAAACGAACTCCAGACGCGTGTGCCCCCTTGTGCAACTGGCTAATGTGGGTCCTGGGGAATCAAGCCTTGAACCGGGGTCCTTAGGCTTCACAGGGAAGCGATTAACCGCTAAGCCATCTCTCCAGCCCCCTTAATTTTTTTTTAACAACAAAAATATTTTAAGAGCAAATGCAATCCTTACCTTTCACTTTTTTATCTATGCATTCTTTCCCATACTCACAAAAATTTACATAGCCACCTAAGTATTTTGGGTGTAGCATCTTTTGGTGGCAAAGGGATATCTTACCCTGATAAAGTTTTAGTTTCTTATATTCCTTAGGATAGGAAATTTCAAAATAATATGGTAGTTAACTTAAAGCTATGATCTTAGACTGAGAACGGAAATTAACACAAACACTTCAAAGAGAAACTTGGAATATATTTTCTTTTCTTTGTAAATTTATTTGTTTGCAGAGAGAAATAAAAGAGAGAAAATAGGCACGTCAGGACCTCCAGCCACTGCAAATAAACTCTAGATGTACACACCACTTTGTGTATCTGGCTTTATGTGGATACTGGGAAATCGAACTTGGGTCATTAGGCTTTGCAGGCAGGTGCCATAACTGCTGAGCCACCTATCCGGACCTGGATCTTTCCTAATGCTTGAAAAAACATAATCTGACACTCAGCAGTTGTATTTCTGGAGAATATGCTAACATAAAATGACAAAAAAAAAATCTGCATGTGAATATTCAAATAGCCTAGATATCCTTCATTGAGGAGAATGGATAAATTACCACCGTACGGCACTTATAAGGAAGTGATACAGATCTCAAACACAATGAGCTGCAAGGGCAAGCTGCAACAGGACAGGTGCAGCATGATACCATTTGTAGTAAACCTTTCACACAAACTGATGTCATATATTGAGGTGGTCACATAAACACACAGCAGAACCATTAGCAAACGTGTGGAAGTTGATCAGAGGATTGTAGTTGCCCTGGAAAGGAGGAAGGAGGAAAGGGATAGCACGGAAAAGAAAACAGGAAATGCTATGCAATCTTTTGTTATTTTTAAAATATTTATTTATTTACTTATGGTGGGGGGGGCGGGGACAGAAGGAGGGAGACAGAATGGGTGCACCAGGCCTCTAGCCACTGCAAATGAACTCCAGATGCATGTGCCACCATGTCCATCTGGCTTACCTGGGTTCCGAAGAGTCGAACCTGGGTCCTTAGGTTTCCTAGGCAAGAGCTATAACTCCAGCCTAGTGCTAAGTAACGTTAGAAAAAAAAAACCAATATAATAAAGCCGGCTGTGGTGGCACACACCTTTAATTCCAGCACTTGGGAGGCAGAGGTAGGAGGATCACCCTGAGTTTCAGGCCACCTTGAGACTACATAGTGAATTCCAGGTCAGCCTAGGCTAGAGTGAGCCCCTACCTTTAAACAACCACCACCATTCCCCCCCACCACCCCAAGAAAAGAGGAAGGAAAAAAAAGAACAGCAAATTTTTAAATTTTGTTTTGTTTTTTTGAGGTAGGGTCTCCACTCTTGCCCAGGCTGACCTGGAATTCACTACGTAGGCTCAAGGTGGCCTCGAACTCATGGCGATCCTCCTATCTCTGCCTCCTGAGTGCTGAGATTAAAAGCACGTGCCACCACACCCGGCTAGGAAAAGTAAAATTTGGCAAACCACTGAAAACAATTATATCAAAATGTTGGTACCTCCTGTTCATCTGATCTAATTCATTCAAATTAATAAAATTCATGAGGCAGACAGAGCTTATAACTTTCACATCACTGACAATGGCCAGCTGTGAGACTAGGGTGAATGACCTGAACATTCAAGCCTCTGTAGATTCTGAATTATAAGTACAAAAACCTATACCTAAAGGTTTCTTCTTTTTAATTTTTGGTTTTGAGAGAGAAAATTGGCATGTCAAGGACTCAGTCACTGCAACTGAACTCCAGACGCTTGTGCTACCTAGTGGGTATGTGTGACCTTGCACTTGCCTCACCTTTGTACCATCTGGCTTATGTGGGATGTAGGGAGTCAAACATGGGTCCTTAGGCTTCGCAGGCAAGCGCCTAACTGCAAAGCCATCTATCCAGCCACCCCCTTTTTAAATGAAGAACGTGAGACACTTTTACAAAGTGTTGGGTGCTATTATTTATTATCTGGTTCCTCTCTACTTACCACAAATGTTAACCACATAAGAAATACAGGGTAGGGCTGGAAAGATAGCTCAGAAATGAAGTGCACTTCCTGCACAAACATGAACGCCTGAGATTACCCAGGTTCAAATCTCCAAAACCTGTATTAAACAGCTGGGCTTGGCCATGAACACCTGTAACACAAGTCCCGTTCCTACAGCAGAGACCCAGGAATCTTGGAAGCTTGCAACAACAAAATAAAAAACAAAAACAGGCACACTTCTGAAACAATTAAGAGACCCCCAGCTTAAAAAAAAAAAAAAAAGAACAGAAGAAAAGCAATGGTATGGGACACTTCACATTCCACTCTGGCCATCCCATGAGGTGCCTCAAAGATATGCACACCCCACACAGATATAGATCCCCCACACACACTCACAGGACTGCCAAAAGAAGAGGAAGATGCTGGAGAGATTGCTGAGCAGTTAAGGTGTTTTCCCTTAAAGCCTAATAACCAACTGAAGTTCAATTCCCCAGTACCCACTTAAAGCCAGATATACAAAGTGGCATTCCTTTGGGGCACATAATTTTCGTTTTTTTAAAAAAAATTTAAATTAATATTTATTTATTTAAGAGAGTGAATGGATGTGCCAGGACCTCTAGCCCCTGCAAACCAACTCCAGATGCATGCGCCACCTTGTGCATCTGGCTTACATGGGTACTGAGGAATTGAGCCTGGCCCCTCAGGCTTCACAGGGAAGCACCTTAACTGCTAAGCCACCTCTCCAGCCCTGGGGCACCAATTTTCATTCATATTCTCTCTCATCTCCGCTGGGTGTGGTGGCACATGCCTTTAATCCAAGTGCTTGGGAGGCTGAGGCAGGAGGATTGTGAGTTCAAGGACAGCCTCAGACTACGTAGTGAATTCCAGGTAAGCTTCAGCTAGAGAGAGACCCTATCTTCGAAAAACTGAAGGAAAAAAAAAAGGAAGAGGAAGAAATAGAAAGGAAGGAAAGAAGACAGACACGAGGGCTTCCCAGAAGCCTACAGGAGCAATTTTTTTCTGTCACCTTTGCTTTGTTCTGCTAATTGTATTTACAAAACAACTTCTGTTCTTCAGCCTTTGCCACTCCAATTTGTACTTTATAAAATCGGTAAACATCAGCATGCATCTTGGAGGACTACAGTGACTGCGGAACACATTGTGTAAGGCCTGCAGCAAGTGGCAAGGCAAGCTCTCAATGTTGGCTAGTAGAGTTATATTGTACACTTGGCAAATCTTACATTTTTCAAGCCTAATTAAGCATCATTCTAAGTTTAGAGTCTTATTAACTGATTCCCTATACATATTTCTCCTGTGGTTTGCACTGTTTTACAGAGTTTTAAAATAACACTTGTTTCATCCATTGCAATAGTCTTAAGAATTCCTCCTCTGGGGCAGAATGACAGATTGCTCACTGCAGCACTGAAACATCTGCTGACTGAATGAACAAACTGAAATGTCACCAAACTCCAGCCTAAATGGTGAAAAACAACATCAATGTCTTTTAAAGTATGTTTTATTAACAGAAAGTCTGCTTATACAGACTGAAAGCAAAATAGTATTTAATTTACAGTTCATGTAAGCATATGTGAACAACTTAGAAAGTGGGATTTGGGCCAGGTGTAACATGTGTCATACTATAGTACATACTGCTTTGAAAGACATACTTACAGCCACGAGGTTTTTAATCAAACCAACCAATGAAGTATTAAGTATTTAGTGTTCATGTTTAAAGCTTCTTGGTCTACGTACTCATGTGTTTTTGTCAGTAGTATAAACTAGTAAAACTACACAACAGCAAATATTGAGTGCTTGTGTTATAATTGAAATTTCTGTTTTCTTTTTAAAGAGTGGAAGGGAGGAAGGAGTGAATAAAGAGAGAGGATGGCTATGCCAGGGCCTCCAGCCACTACAAATGAACTCCAGACGCATGCGCCACCTTGTGCATCTGGCTTACATGGGTACTGGGGAATGGAATCTGGGTTCTTAGGCTTCTCAGGCAAGTGCCTTAATTTTAAGCCATCTCTCCAGCCCGAAATTTCTCTCTTTATGAACTCATGGTTACTAGCTATCTCTGATATTGACAACCAGGCTGCATAGTTACCTTATTTTTCCCTGCCAGTAACTATTTCAATCTTCTTCTGTATCAAGTCTCCAATCTGTCTGCTGTGCCCACTTTCAGATGACTAAGCCTTCAATTCCACAGAGAAATCAGAAGCGATGAGGGAACAGTTCCTTCTCATCACCAGACCTATGAGCTACAACTACACGAACAGGGGGCCTATTCTGAGCAAAGGCAAATTCGCCCACCTCCGTTTTGGATGGCATCTCCTGCAGCCTAATCAGTGTCACCATCTCACTTGCTTTAATGAGATCTCATTGGATGTAAAACTAACAAGAAACAGGAAAAGGACACAGAACAGTAGCTATATTGTTGAAAGAAGATTATGACAAAAGCTCTTCACAGCTATCCTACTTTATTCAGATTCTCAATAAAATTAAGGAAAGCCAGGCATGGTGGCACGTGCCTTTAGTCCCAGCACTCAGGAGGCTGAGGTAGGAGGACTGCTGTGAGCTCCAAGTCAACCTGGACTAGAGTGAGAACCTGCTACAAAAGCATAAAGTAAGCTTAAGGAAAGCCCTACTCTATCTGCAAATCTCTCTCCCCCACCTTCTGGAGCCTGAGCTCTCTAGCCTCACTTTTCACATATTAAAATGTTTCCCACTCAGTCTACTTTGGTAATGTAGTTCAACAGGGGCCAATAACCTTAGTTATCGAGGAGCAGATAGTAAATATTTTAGGCTTTGTAAGTTATACTACCTGTCACAACCACCAAAGTCTACTGTTGCAGTATAAAAACAACCACTAACAATTAGATACTAAGTAAATAAAATTTTTTCTTTATTAGTTAGTTTTGTATTCAGCAAATACAGTCAGTTTGGTACCATTATTAGGCTCATCTGTGACCTACCCCCTCTCCTTGGCCCCTCCTTGTTGAGGTATATGGGTCATGCATTGTGGAGTTAGCCCACAGTTATGGGTAAGATAAATGTCTCTGCATATCATGACCCAACTTGTGGCTCTGACATTCTTCCCGCCCCCTCTTCCGCAAAATTTCCCTGAGCCATGCTGGGTTCACTAAGTAAATAAAATTTTATGGAAGGTAGTTGTGGAGGTGCCTATGACTATCCCTGAGATACTGAGGTGGAAGGATCATTTGAGCTCTTGGTTCAAGACCAGCCCAAGCACATACTGAGACCCCAGCTCACATATTCAAATTTAAGAAACATTTTGCCTACATGCATGGAGGCCAGAGAACTTTGGATATCCACTTATTGCTCACCTGTGTTATTTCCTTGAGAGAGAGTCTCTCCCTCAACCCAGAGCTGCTGTCCCACAGTAGAATTTTGATGGGCACTGTATTAAATTTGTACATTGCTTTTAGCAAGTGTTACAGTCAGGTTCCCACTGCTGGCAGAAAACACTTGACCAAGAGCAGCTTGTGGGGAAAAAAAAATGGTTTACTTTGGCTTACAGACTCGAGAGGAAGCTCCATGATGGCAGGGAAAATGATGGCATGAGCAGAGGGTGGACATCACCTCCTGGCGAACATCAGGTGGACAAGTGACAGGAGAGGTACCAAACACTGGCAAGAGGAAGCTGGCTATAACACCCAGAATCCCACTCCCAACAACACACTGCCTCCAGGACGCTTTAATTCACTAATTGCCATCAGCTGGGTACCAAACATTCACAACACCTAAGTTTATAGGGGACACCTGAATCAAACCACCACGGCAAGATAGTCATTTTCACAATATTCATTCTTCCAATCCATGAAAATGGGGTGTCTTTCCATTTACTACTGTGTTCTTCAATTTCTTTCCTGAGTTTTAAAAGTTTTCATTATAGAGGTCTTTCACTTCCTTTGTTAAGCTTATTCCAAGGTGCTTTATGGGCTAGGGCGGAAGGGACAAACAATTGTGAATTCGTGCCGTATTCTCATCCTTAGTTGTTGGCTTCACTTGACCATAATTACCTCACAGATGAAATACCGCTGGGGAATTAGGGATTCAATGTAGTGAATGGTGGGAGGAAGATAAACCCAAGAGTTTATAAATCAACCTGTAAGAACTATGATAGTTAATCTGAAAGATACTTGATGACTAAAATTGCGAAGAGCTGAGGGACACTGAAATTTCAAGAACTTTTGGCCTGCTGATGTGAAGCTATGTAAAAAATATTGTTTGTATTTTTTAACCAAACCTTTCTTTTTGTGCTAGCATTGCCAAAAAAAAAAAAAACCCAAAACAAAAAACACCTGGATTTGCAAAAAGCAAGAATGAACCTTTACATATGAACTACAACTGTAAATATTCTTGTTCTTAGTGAATACATTAATGGCAAAAACTGTGATCAGAGTCGGACATGGTGGCAAACGCCTTTAATCCCAGCACTGGGAGGGAGAGGTAGGAGGATCTCTGTGAGTCTGAGGCCACTCTAAGACTACATAGTGAATTCCAAGTCATCCTGGACTAGAGTGAAACCCTATATGGGGGTGGGGGGGAGTGATCAGACTATTAAGGCTTTTGAATCACTTTGAAAGCTATACAGAAAGTCAACACATTAAAATTTATGAAAAACATTTTAGCAAGCAGAAGTTCAGTTGTAAAAATACATTCTTTTACATAATGATACTTTCTTTATCTGTAATATTTCATTCATTTAAAAAGTTTATTTATTTAGTGCCAGAGAGATGTCTCTGTAGTTAAAAGGACTTGCTTGCAAAGCTTGATGGCCTGGCTTCAATTCCCCAGTACCCACATAAAGCCAGACGCACAAAGTGGTGCATTTCTCTGGAGTTTGTTTGCAGCGGCACTGAAATCTGGGTGCCCATTATCATTCTGTCTGTCTGGGCTTGCCTAAAATAAACAAAAATATTTTAAATATTTTATTTTTATTTATTTGAGAGAAAAAGGCAGACAGAGAGGGAATGGGCACACCAGGGCCTCCAGCCACTGCAAACAAACTCTAGACCCAAGTGCCACCTTGTACATCTGGCTTATGTGGGTCCTGGGGAGTCGAACCTGGGTCCTTTGGCTTTGCAGGCAAATGCCTTAACCACTAAGCCATCTCTCTAGCCCCCCAAAATATTTTAAAACAGAAAAAGTATTTATGAGACAGACAGGTAAAGTATGGGTGTTCCAGGGCCTCATGCCACTGCAAACAAACTGCAGACCAGCAGGTATTACAAAGCAAGCACCTTTAAACACAGAGCACTCTCCAGCCCTGTGACAGTTCATTCTGGTCAGAAAATATTTAATACATGATGAGTAATTTTGGTACTGGGATATAACTGAAGGAAAAAAATGAAATGTATATGTCAGTATGGCTGATAAAATAAAATAGGCTACCAACCTTTGCATGAGGTATAGTATAAATGGGGATAAGGAACTATAGAGGGCTGATAATCTGGAAAAAGTGTATTTACTCTGTATTTCTGGATTTAGGCTCTAGGAAAGGATTCACGGAAAAAGTAATTTTGTTTTTGTTTTTGTTTTTTTAATGTAGGTTCTCACTCTAACCCAGGCTGACCTGGAATGCACTATGCAGTCTCAGGATGGCCTCGAATTCAGTGATTCATCTACCTCTGCCTCCCAAGTGCTGGGATTAAAGGCGGGCACCACATCACCCGGCTAAAAGGTAATGCTTTTGTAAAGATCTAAAGGACAGAACAAGCCAGACAGACACTGAGGTTAAGATTTTTAAGTAGACAGAAACATATTCCAGACACCAAATAGCAGCAACTAATACATGAGAGCAAAACCTAGCAGAGAAGGCCAAATCCAGCTTGTCATTTGTTTTAGTTAATTAGTTTTTAAAAACTTTAAAGCTGGGCATTCATGGTGGTATGCACCTGTAATCTCTGTATCAGTTCAAAGCTAGTCTGGGCTCGATGACACCTTCCAGGCCAACCTGGACCACATAGTAAGTCTGTTGTCTAAATATAATCAAGTACTGGGGAGATGGTTCAGTGGTTAATAGCAGTTAAGGTTCAGTGTGAGGTCCTCCCCAGCCTCCTGAGACTGCCATGTTTCTCCTCAAAGCACACATAAAAGTTGGGCCAGGCCTCTCATGGCTATAATACTAGTCTGGAGTTGGGAGGTGAAAACTGGAGAACTGCTGGGGTTCCAAGGTGGGACAGCCATTTCAGGTTGAGGGAGGGATCTTGTCTCATAGAAATATGCAGATGAATAATACAAGAAAAAGCAGAGGGCTGAAGAGTTGGCTTAGTGGCTAAGACACTTGTCTGCAAAGCCAAAGGACCCAGGTTTGATTGCACAGTACCCACACAAAGACAGATGAACCAGGTGGCATATGCATCTGGAATTCAACTGCAGTGGCTAGAGGCCCTGGTGTGCCTATTCTCTCTCTATCTGCGCTTTCTCTCTCTCTGTCTCATAAATAAATAAATAAATAAATAAATAAATAAATTTTTTTAAAAAGAGAGAAAAAAGAAGGAAGAACTAGTGGAGCAAAATGTAAAAAGAGAGGAAGAGATGGAGGAGGAGGAAAAGAAATAATTGTAACAATAACAATCCAGAGCTAACAACTTCTATTATCCACTTTTAAATGTGGATAGCAAATTCAAAATTAAAAAGTCACATAAACCTGGCCTGGTGCAGAGGCCAGAGGTGGCACAGACTCTTAACTGTAACTATTTGGGAGGTTGAGACAAAAGGTCACAGGTTCTAGGCCAAACTAGAAACTAGGCAACTTAGAGAGTCCCTGTTTCAAAATAGTAAGTAAAATGAGGGCTGGGATGTTGTAGCCCAGTGGTACATTCCTAGTACCACCAACACACACACACACACACACACACAGCTGGAAGTATAACTCAGCTATAGTATGTGTGTCTTGAATGAGTGAAAGCTTTGGTTTAATACCAAAAAAAGAAGAAAGGGAAGGAATAAATTATGTGTTCTCACAAAAAAGGACATAAATGTTCATAGCTGTATTATTCATAGGGCCACAAAATATAAATAAACCCCAAGTCCAACAAGTGATAAAAATACAATGGAATATTATGCATACATGAAAAATATTCCACTTCATATGGATGAACCTTGAAAATCCATTCAGTGAAAGGCACTAGACAAAAAAGGATATTGCTTTATTTAGCTTATAAGAAATGTCCAAAAGAGGGATGGAGAGAGATGACTTAGCAGTTAAGCTCTTGCCTGTGAAGCCTAAGGACCCCAGTTCAAGGCTCGATTCCCCAGGACCCACGTTAGCCAGATGCACAAGGGGGTGCACACATCTGGAGTTCATTTGTAGTGGCTGGAGGCCCTGGCGCGCCCATTCTCTCTCTCTCTCTGCCTCTTTTTCTCTCTGTCACTCTCAAATTAGTTAATTAAATTTTTTTGAAAAAATAAACAAAGAAATGTCCAAAAGAGACATATCTATAATAATTCACCAGTTTCTAGGGGCCGGAAGAAGAGGGAAATAGTGAGTAGCTACCAGATGGGTAGAGTTTCTTCACAAGTAGTTAGAAATGTTCTAGAATTGGTTATGGTTGTTATACAACACCATGAATATGTGAGTACACTTTAAAAAGTGGAATTTTATCATGGATCTTTTAGAACACAGCATCATTTTACAAGACAAAAGAAACATATTTTGGGACCCAGTCAACTTTGCAAGCTGTCAATCTGCAGATTCTACTGTCTACTAGAGATTCCCAAATGATGCTTTCTTATCTGTTAACATGTAACATACGGTTTTAAAAATTAATGCTTTTTCCAACTGGTACAAATAAAACTAAAGTAAAGGTCATTTGAGTTTTTATCTCAAACTCTGTTTTTCTTAGAAGTTTGTTTTTCACTTTTCAGAAAATATTTTTATTATATTTGCACACCAACGTGAGAGACAGTGTGGGGGGGAGGGCGGTGCCATGGCTTCTTGCCACTGCATACAAACTCCAAATGCAGACGCCACTTTATGCATCTGGCTTTATGTGCGTACTGGGGAATCAAACTCCGGCAGGCTTTGCAAGTAAGTGCCTTTGACAGCTAAGCCAGCTCCCCAGTACCCCCATTTTTACTTTGTGCTACATTCTCTCTCTTTTTTTTTTAAGGTAGGGTCTCACTCTAGCTCAGGCTGACCTGGAATTCACTATGTAGTCTCAGGGTGGCCTCGAACTCATGGCGATCCTTCTACCTCTGCCTCCCGAGTGCTGGGAATAAAGGCGTGCACCACCACACCCGGCTCCTGCGCTACATTCCTAATTACAACATATTATATAATATATAGCTAAAATGGGTATTAAATTCTACTCTGTTCCATAAGCACAATAACTTGCAGGTGATAAACCACCTGAAATCATACACTGAAGCTTTAACAGCCCTAAAAGGGTCATAACAGACACTTGAACATAGTTCAACCGTAGTTCGGGAGTAACTACTCAACACACGTTGAGGACTGTAAGCATGGTGCTATCACTGGCGCTGCTAAATCCTAACAAGTTGAGAAAGAGCAGTAGTAAGAGGGGATTTCGGAGGCACACTAAGTTTCACAGCAGATGGGACGGGGCAGCACCCAAGAGAGAGAGCAGCATGATAAACCAAAGAAGGAATGGCCACAAGACATGGAGAAAATAATAAAGGGATCTGGGTAATAGGAAACGTTAGGCAAGGGCAGGAGATGAAGCTAGGAAGACTAGCTGAGGCTGGGTAGAGACTATGAATGCTAGACTATTCCAAATGCAATATTAATTATCTTTGAAACAAAAGCCAATTTAATTAATTATTAAGTTGGAAATTTTTCTTTTTAAAAAATTTTACTGAGACTCCATAGTGAATTCCAGGTCAGCATGGGCTACAGCGAGACCCTACCTTGGAAAACCAAAAATAAAAACTTATTTATCTGAGAAAGAAAATGAGAATGGGCATGCCAGAGCCTCTAGCCATCGCAAACAAACTCCGAACACATGAGCCTCCGTGTACATCTGGCTTATGTGGATTCTGGGGAATCAAACCTGGGTCCTTAGGCTTCGTAGGCAAGTTCCTTAACTGCTAAGCCATCTCTCCAACCTCTAGTTGGTAAATTTTCTAAACAATTTTACTACATTCTTGGATTGTGGCCCACATTTATAGATAACATATTTCTTTTTGGCACGTATTTTAGTGGTAACAACATCTATGCTATCCTTTCACTAGCATTTGTTTTTCCTTATGCATGCTTGATTTTTAAATATTCAACCACACATTAAATTTAGTCACGTTTTACCTTGCCACTCTAACTCCATTAAGCCTGTCTAATACTGTTTATGGCCTTCGTACCAACTCCACGCATGAGAAATGTTTACTAATATCTGACTAATAAAACAATCAACCATGTCTCACCATGGAACACACAACTGTAACGGCAACTGAGACAATCAGGCTTTGGGGGCTTAGCTCCTCCTCCAAGTGACATCAAAATGCAAACTCAAAAGCTCATAGGGACTCTAGACAGGCAGCAGTAGCTCAATAACCAGCTATGTGACCTACTTACATCAGTCTTTGTCTTACTTCCACACTCTGGGGGAAAAAAGATTAAGAATATACAGCAGGCTCCACTTGTCTGAAGTTTTACTTTCTTTTTTTTTTTTTTTTTGAAATTTTTAAAAATTTTTATTTATTTACTTAAGACAGGTGGGGGGAAAACCAGATAAGGCGAGTATGGGCATACCAGGACCTCCAGCCACTGCAAACAAACTCCAGATGCATGCACTTCCTTGTGCATCTGGCTTAATGTAGGTCATGGGGAATCAAACCTGGGTCCTTTGGCTTTGCAGGGAAGCACGTTAACTGCTAAGCCATCTCTCCAGCTCCTAGTTTCTCTCTCTCTCTTTCTTTTTTTCAAGGTAGGGTTTTACTCTACCCCAAGCTGACCTGGAATTTACTATGTAGTCTCAAGGTGGCCTTGAACTCATGGTGATCCTACCACTGCCTCCCAAGTGTTGTAATTAAAGGCATGCGTCACCACGCCCAGCTTGAAGTTTTACTTTCTGTTGCTTCAGTTAAACACAGTGAAGTAGAGTCTGTAAAGAAGACAGGTTAGGGCTGTGGCATAGTTCAGAGGGTAGGGTACTTGCTTAGTATGCATGAAGACCTAGATTCAATACCTAACGCAGGATACACTAGATGTACATGCAGTACCTGGGAGATAGAGGCAAGTAAATCAGGAGTTTAAGGTCATCCTCAGCTACAGAGAGAATTTGAGGCCAGTCAGCCTAGGCTGCGTGAGACCCTGTCAGTCACTCATAAATAAACAAATAAAATAAATAAATAAATAATAGGTGGGTATGGTGGAACAATAACATATTTTGAAAAAGACAGAGCAAGGGACATACTTATTTACAAACTTGAAACTTCTTGTTAGTCTATTATAATTGTTCTAACTTACTGTTATTTAGAACTTCACATAATTATAAATTAAAATTTATCTGTATTTTTAAAAAGCCAAGTATTTTTAATATCCAGCTCTTGAAAGGCAGAGGTAGAAGGATCGCAGTGTGTTTGAGGCCAGCCTGGGACTACAGCATGAGTTCCAGGTCAGCCTGGGCTAGAGTGAGACCCAACTTTGAAAACAAAAAGATGGGGCTGGAAATATGACTTAGTGGTTAAGTGCTTGCCTGTGAAGCCTAAGAACCGCGGTTCGAGGGTTGATTCCCCAGGACCCACTTAAGCCAGATGCACAAGGTGGCGCATGCATCTGGAGTTTGTCTGCAATGGCTGGAGGCCCTGGTATACCCATTCTCAAACAAAACAAAACAAAACAAAACAAAACAAAACAAATTCTGCCTGCTATTTATTGAACCCCCTGGCTAAAATTATGATTAGTGCACAGACAGTGTATAAGAAATATTTGGGGCTGGAGAGATGACTTAGTGGTTAGGGCACTTGCCTGCAAAGCCAAAGGACCCAGGTTCAATTCCCCAGGACCCATGTAAGCCAAATGTACAAGGTAGTGCATGCATCTAGAGAACGTTTACAGTGGCTGAAGGCCCTGGCATGCCCACTCTTGTTCTCTCTTTGCCTCTTTCTCTCTCAATCATACATATACACACACACACGTGCATCTTATATATATTAAAAAAATAAGTATCTGTTGAATGAATAATAAGCATTGTGTTAGAAGGATCCCTTGAATCAGGAGTTTGAGAGCAGCCTGGACAACACATAGTGACGACCCTATTTCAAAAAAGTAATGAAGGGCTGGAGAGATGGCTCAGCAGTTAAAGCCCTTGACTACAAAGCCTAACAACCCAGGTTCAGTGCCCCAGTGTCCACGTAAAGCCAGATGCAGAGTGGTGCATGCACCTGGAGTTCATCTGCAATAGCTGGAGGCCCTGGTGTGCCCATTCCGTCTATCACTCTCTGCTTGCAAACAAAAAAATAGAAATATTTTTTAAGCCAGGCATGGTGGCACATGCCTTTAATCCCAGCACTCAGGAGGCAGAGGCAGGAGGATTGCCATGAGTTCAAGGCCACCTTGAGACTACAGAGTAAACTCCAGGTCAGCCTGAGCTAGAGTGAGACTCTGCCTCAAAAATGTGTGTGTGTGTGTGTGTGTGCGCGCATATTTTTTTAAAGTCATGAAAATAACAATATGGATTGGGAGCTGGAGAGATGGCTCAGCAGTGAAGAATACTTTCTGTGCACACATGAGGGAATAAGAAGACTATAGGGGTGTCTGGAATTCAATCCACAGGAGCCTAATAAAGAGATGGGCATGACCATTTGTAACCCCAGTCCTTGGCAGGGTGGGAGGAATACCAAGAATCTTCTGAGCTCACCAAAAAAAAAAAAGTAAAAAACAAGTGCCAAGCCAGGTGTGGTGGCACACGCCTTTAATCCCAGCACTCAGGAAGCTCAGATAGGAGGATCACCATGAGTTCTAGGCCAGCCTGAGACTACATAGTGAATTCCAGGTCAGCCTGGGCTAGAGTGAGACCCTACCTCACAAAACCAATAAAAAATAAATAAATAAGCCAAACAAGTGCCAAAGACAGTGAGAAACTCTAGTTATCAGGGCTGGAGAGATTACTCAGCAGATAAGGCGTTTGTCTGCAAAGCCAAACAACCTGGGTACAATTCCCCAGTACTCACATAAAGCCAGGAGCACAAAGAGGCATGTACTTCTGGAGTTTGTTTGCAGCAACTGGAAGCCCTGCATGCCCATTTTCTCTGTCTCTCCTATGTCTCTGCTTATAAATAAATAGATAAATAAAAATAGAGACTCCAATTCAAATAAGAAAGGGTGGAAGAGCAATGGAAGTGGACATGTGACTTCCGCTCCAGCTACCACGACTGAGCTCATCCCACTGCAGGAGGGTCCGTGAGGGCACCTCACGGACACACACAAGTGAATATATCCCACACTCAAGGAAAAATAAAAATGGTCTAGGGAGAAACCCCCATTAGCAAACTACTTGCCTCACAAGCATGAGGACCTGAAGAGTACCAGACATGGGGGCACATACCTGTGATCACAGAACTGCAGAGGCAGAGGCAGAGGCAGGAAGATTCCCAGGGCTTGCTGGCCAGCCAGTGTAGTCTAACTGGTTAATGAGACAACCTGATGACAATATCCAATCTTGTCCCAACGTGCACATTTGCACACTCACACACACACATGCATGCACGCGCACATACACATAAAAAATAAAATTAGGGGACTGGAGGAGATGGCATAGTGGATAAGGAGCTTGCCTGCGAAGATCAAGAACACAGAAGCCAAGATGCACATGGTGGTGCATGCATCTGGAGTTTGTTTGCAGTGGCTAGAGGCCATGGTGTACACATTCTTTCTCTGTCTACCTCTTTCCATCTCCCTCTCACACAAGTAATAAGTAAATAAAAATTTAAAAAAACCTAAAACTAAATGTTAAACAAGAAACATTTTCTTGTCAAAATAAAAGAAGTAAAAAAGTACCATGTTTATTTTCTTTGTTTGACTGAACCTAGGGCATCATGAGCTAAGCAGGTAGTCTTCCACTGAGCTACACTGCAAGCAGCTAGAGAGCACAAACAGATGACTGTCCTTCTCCTCTACTTTCCCAAGAGTATCCCTGTCTCTCAGGCCATTTTCTCTTCAGTGTTCTAGAAGCAGCATCAGTATCTGTTGAGAAATGTTTGCAGAAGCAGCACTGTGAAAGTCCTTGGCCAATCTGATGAGATGTGAGGAAAAACCTTCCTCTATAACTCTGCTCTTGACAGTAGAGCCCTCAGCAGCGCCAGCATTGCCACACAGATCCTTTGTAAAACGGCAGGCTCTAGCAGCCATCCCCATGACCTAGGCCACCAGCTTTTGTACTGCAACGAGATCCCCAGGTGAACAACACACACACACACTCATCTGGGAAGAACTACAGATCCCTTTATTTAAAGAACATAAGCTTTAGAAGGTTGAAGGTTCAAATCTAGAATACAGTGTGACACATAAACTAGGCAAACGTTATAAATGTCCTAATAACTTTGTAAAGCTGTAATAATAATAGTAGTAACCTTAAAAGCTGCTGGGAGGATTAAGTGTACTGCAAAGAAACAGGATGTCTCTAATCAAAGTTATTGTTATTGTTGAAATCTCCCTCCTCTATTCTGAGGCCACACCTTGAAGCTTGGAATTGAAGTTTTACTTTACTGAAGCAATCATTTTGCAGTTCTCCTGACCTTTGTTTCCGATCCATACCCTCTCAGATTTTGACTTTTATTGGGTGTAGAAAAAAGCAAACACAGAAATGAATACACAAATCACATAACCAAATTAACTATTATTAAATAACACTAATCCTCAGGAAAGCTACAAAAAATCTAGAAATTCTTACTACAATCTACTAGAGCAGCGTACACACTTAATTATTATTTATAGATAGGTGGCTTACGTATACACCCACCATCAACATTTAAATCATATGATGGAGACAGGAGGGCAATAGTAAGGATTTGAACAAAAAGAAATGCTTAACATGTATAAATATTATCTCTCAATGCAAGGCTTAATTATTTGTTTTCAAGCGATGCTTCTTAAACATAGGGGATTTTTCATGAACACAATGTTTTCAGGTTTGAACCAAAGCTGTAGAAGCAAAAATAAAAGCCTTTAAACCAGGCACACCTTTAATCCCAGCACTCTGGAGGCAGAGGTAGGAGGAGTGCCATGAGTTTGAGGCTTCCCTGAGACTACTTAGTGAATTCCATGTCAGCCTGGGCTAGAGTAGGAAAAACCAAAAACTAACTAACTAAATAAAATAAATAAAAGCCTTTAGTGAAAGAAAACATGACAGGGGAAGCAGATTCCTTCCCTGTCATGAAAAGCGTTGTTAATAACAACAAATATTAACTAAAAAGATGTTGATAGCTGAGAAGATGCTCAGTGTCTGTGGTGGTTTGATTCAGGTGTCCTCCATAAACTTAGGTACTCTGAATGCTAGGTTCCCAGCTAATGATGATTTGGGAATTAACACCTCCTGGAGGCAGTGTATTGTTGGGGGCGGGCTTAGGAGTTTTATAGCTAGCACTGTCTTGCCAGTGTTTTGCACACTTATTGCTGTTGTCCACCTGATGTTGACCAGGAGGTGAGTTCACCCTGTGCTCATGCCATCGTTTTCCCCTGCCCATCATGGAGTTTCCCTCAAGTCCGCAAGCCAAAATAAACCCCTTTTCCCACAAGCTGCTCTTGGTCGGGTATTTTCTGCCAGCAATATGAACCTGAGTTTGGATCCCTAGAACCCACATAAAATGATGGATACAGTGGTATACACTTGCAATTCCAGCACAGGAGAGAAAGACTGGGACTCAATAGTCTGCTAGTCTAGAAGAATTGGTGAGCTCTAGGTTAAAAGACTGTCTCAAAGAACAAGGTGAAGACACCTGAGGTCAACCTTTAGCCTCCACATGCAGACAGGCAGACAAATCTTTTTTATATTTAAAAAAAAAAAAAAAAAAAAAAAAAGGTCTGCGCAGGGCGTGGTGGCACACGCCTTTAATCCCAGCACTTAGAAAGCAGAGGAAGGAAGATCACCATGAGTTAGAGGCCACCCTGAGACTACATAGTGAATTCCAGGTCAGCCTGAACTGCAGTGAAACCCTACCTCAAAAAACAAAACAAAACAAAAGGGCTGGAGGGATGACCTAGCAATTCAGGTGTATGCCTGCAAAGCCAAAGTACCCACGTTCAATTCCCCAGTGCCCATATAAAGCCAGATGAACAAGGTAGTACACACATCTGAAGTTCTTTTGCAGTTGCCAGAGGACCTGGTGTGGCCATTCTTCACCCCTTCCTCTGTCTCTCTCAAATAAATAAAATAAAATTTTAGGAAAGCTGGGCATGGACTGCACATATCTGTAATCCCAGTGCAGAAGGGGTGGAAGCAGGAGGATTGCTAGAGTTCACTGGTCAGTTGGTCTAACTAAAAAAACAGGGAGCTCCAAGCTCAATGGGAGACTCTGTCTCAAGGAAATTAGACAGAAGAGCAATAGAAGGCATTTTCTCAAAGAATATATACAAATGGCCAATAAGGACTAAAAAACATGTTTGGTATCATTACTTATTAGAGACTAATAATGTAATAAGATGCTAATTCACACCTATTATGAGGGATACTTTCATAAGCCAAGGACACAGTAAGTGCTAAAAATGATGTGAGGGTGTTGAAGTCCTATAGCTGGTAGGAATGTAAAATAACGTAAAACTTTATTTTTATTTTTATTTATTTATTTAACAGAGAAAGGGGGGGGGAGAGAGAAATAGAGAGAATGGGCGCGCCAGGGCCTCCAGCCACTGCAAACAAACTCCAGTCATATGCGCACCCTTGGGCATCTGGCTAACGTGGGCCCTAGGGATTCAAACCTGGGTCCTTTGGCTTTGCAGGCAAGCACCTTAATCATTAAGCCCTCTCTCCAGCCCAAGAATTCATATTTTTAAAAAATTATTGGGGGCTGGAGACAGGGCTTAGTTAAGGCGTTTGCCTGCAAAGCCAAAGGACCTGATTCCATTCTCCAGGTTCCATGTAAGCCAGATGCATACGGTGGCACATGCATCTGGAGTTCCTTTGCAGTGGCTAGAGGCCCTGGCATGCCCATTCTCTTCCTCTGTCTCTAATAAATAAATAAAAATTAAATTATTTATTTGTGTATGGGGGGGCCATACAAGGATCTGTTGCCTTTGCAAATATATGGCTGCCTAGCTTTATGTGTGTGGTTGGGCATCTGAACCCAGGCAGGCAGCCAGGCTTTACAGACAAGTGTCTTTAACCACTGAGCAAGCTTCCTAGCCCCTGGCTGTTTTTTTTTGTTTGTTTTGTTTTTAATGTTCTTTCTTTTTTTTTTTTTTTTTTTGAGAGAGAGAGAAAAACAGAGGGAAAGACAGAATGGGTGCGCCAAGGACTTCAGCTGCTGCAAACAAACTCCAGATGCATGTTCCACCTTGTGTCTCTGGCTTATATGGGTCCTAGTGAATTGAACCTGGGTCCTTTAGCTTTGCAGGCAACTGCTAAGCCATCTCTCCAGCCCTGGCTTTTTGTTGTTGTATGTTTGGTCTTTTTTTTTTTTTTTTTTTGAGGCAAGTCCACCGGACTGGCCATTTTATTTATTTATTTATTGAGAGAGGGAAAGTGCATGCACACACAAGAATTGGGATGCTAGGGTCCCTAGCCATTGCAATTGAACTCCAGAAGCGGGGGCCACCTTGTACACATGTGCAACCTTGTGCACTTGCATCACCATGTGCATCTGGCTTACATGGGACCCGGAGAATCAAACATGGGTCCTTAGGCTTCACAGGCAAGTGCCTTAACTGCAACTGCTAGGCCTTTTCTCCAGCCCATGTCTTTTCTTTCCACAAAAGACTATTTATTTATTTATTTATTTATTTTTGGTACTTTTTTATGAGAGAGCAAGCAAGAGAGAAAGGGGGAGGAAGAAAGAGATAGATAATTGGCTTGCCAGGACCTCCAGACAGTACAATCAAACTCCAGACGTGTGCACCACCTTGTGCGCATGTGTGAACTTGGGTGTTTGCGTCACTTTGTGCATCTGGCTTACAAGGGATCTGGAGAGTTGAACGTGGGTCCTCAGGCATTTCAGGCAAGCACCTTAACCGCTAAGCCATCTCTCCAGCCCTTGACCAAAGATCTTAATCTGCAGCCCAGGCTAGCCTGGAATGCATAGTAATCCTGTCTCAGCTTGGCAAATGCTAGGATTATAACCATGTACCACCACACTTGATAGCATCCTTAAATTAATAAAATATATTGTTTTAATGATTTAAACATATTTGGTTTACATTTCCTAAATGTTAAAAAGAGCAAACAACTTTTCTGCCTTCCATCATAGAATTAAAAACTTTTATAGGAAGGTTCTCAATTTTTCAAATTGAGAGAAATTCAGGAGTACACAGATGGGTGGAAGAGTAGAAGGTAGAAGAGATTACAAAACAAAGCAAAAGAAAACACACAAAAAACCTTGTTTAGGTGTTTCTTCCTCTTTTTTAGTTTCCACATCCTCTAAGGTGGGACTTTCCCGGGAAGAGTTGTCCTGTTGGCTAGAGTTTTTCAATAGTACAGGATCAATTTGTGCTTTCAGGAGTGCAAGAGTCTCAGCCAACTCGTTTCGATTTCTAAACAAGGGAAAAAACAAGAGAGCATAAAAATCTTTCTCCTCTAAAGAATTTTCTGAATAACACCTATTGGCAACTGGGGGGGGGGGGGGCAGCAAAATAATGAGGAGCATCCAAACACTGATACAGCCCTAATTAAAGCTGAATTTTAAAACTAAGTATTAAGGTTAAATGTTAAAATATACTATTCCCAAACAGAGATATTGTATTATTTTCCCTACTGATCAAAACAGTAACGAAGTATGCTTTGGTTGAAAACTGAAGCGGGAAGACTTTCAAAAATCAAACTGAGGGGCTAGAGAGATGGCTTAGTGGTTAAGTGCTTGCCTGTGAAGCCTAAGGACCCCAGTTCAAGGCTTGATTCCCCAGGACCCATGTAAGACAGATGCACAAGGTGGCACGTGCATCTGGAATTCATTTGAAGTGGCTGGAGGTCCTGATGTGCTTGCGAGCGCGCCTCTCTCCCTCTCCCTCTCTCCCCCTTTCTCTCTTGGTCTGTCACTCTTAAATAAATAAATAAAAATCAACAACAACAACAAAAAAAATCAAACTGGTCAAAGGTTTGTGCAAGTCTTGGGTCAGTTAGTAAAGTAATTGCCTTTGCCAAGCGTGAGGACTTGAGTTTGATCCCCTAATCTACATAAAAAGGCCAGGTGCAGTGGCGTATGCTTGTAATCCCAACACTGGCGGAGACAAGTAGATCCCTAAGGTTTGTTGGCCTATTATTTATGCTTACTTGTTAAAATCCAGGCCAATGAGAGACCCTGCCTCAGCATAAGATAGACAGTGCCTGGAATGACTGATACCTGAAGCTGTCCTCTCACCTCTACACAAGCACATACACTAACATACACACATACATACCCTCACAGATACACCAAAATAATAAATACATGTAATCTGTAAAAGGGGGGAAAAAGAAGTAAAAACTTGATTATGGCTCTTTTAATAGAAGAGTCCTAGCTTTTGACTAATTTGAAAGTAAGCAATTTCTATCTTCAGAGATGATGTCATCTGATATTGTTATATAATTGTTATCCAGAGCTTTCTCTAGTATCCTGACCAAAAGTCACCTTAGATAACAGTTCAAAACAATTCAGTAGTAAAGACAGGAGGCTCAGGAGTTAAAGGTCATCCTCGACTCATAGTGGGTCTTGGGATAGCCTGGATATGAGAACCTCCCCCGCCCCAAACAAAAAAAAAAAAAAAACACAGCAAAAGAAACACTTGATTTTGTTAAAAAATATTTTATTTATTTACATATCTGAGAGAGGAAGAGGCACATATATAGACAGAATGGGCATGCCAGGGCCTCCAGCCACTGCAAACAAACACCAGATGCACGAGCTACTCTGTGCATCTGGCTTACATGGGTAACTGAGGAATCAAATCTGGGTCCTTAGGCTTCACAGGCAAGTGCCTAAACGACTAAGCCATCTCTCCAGACCCCCAAATTTGATTTTTCATTGTCATGAAAATTCAGTTTTGATTCGATAGTAGAAAAGCCCCTCATGATGGTTGGGTATGGGGTCAGGGGATGAAGAAAGCAGAGAGCACACCAGAAGTGGGACTGGGCTGAAAGCCTCAAAACACATCACTCTGCCTTTTGGTTAAGACCAAGTGAAATCTCAAGCCCTGCCCCTAGGAGGCCATTTCCTCTAGCAAGGCTTTACCTCCTAATGGTCCCCAACCTTCTCAAACAGCACACCACTGGGAACCAAGTGTTCAAACAAAGGTGCCTTTGGGTGACACATTCAAACCATAATTCTGCTGCTGTTGCAAATGATTGTTACTATTACTGTTGAGTTTTAGTAACACATGTATCAAATTAGCACAGTTTTATTACTCTGTGATAAATACATTATTCTACAGGGAAATTAATTCTAGGAATTCCACTGACAGTAATCCCACCACTCAGCTACACACTTTCATCTAGAAGAACAAGCCCACTGTCTCAAAACCATGCTAGACTGCTTCATGGGTGTTCTGGCTCCATCCCTTGGAACTATGTAATCCTGCATTTAAACAGTGAATTCACATCCTTAAAAATGACATAAAGTGACTCTGCAGACAAACAAAACTCAAATTATTTTAATTCTGCAAGTCAATGTGATTATTTAGAGCTCTTCTTATTTAAAATTTTAAATAATAAACTGTTAACAGTGAAATGTAATATTCTGAGTAAGGATTAAGTTTAGCTTATGCATGAAACATTTTGCTACAATTTTTTTTGAGACAGAATGAAGGAGGGAGGGAGGGAGGGAGGGAGAAAGGGAAGGGGGAGAGAGAGAAACAGAGAGAGAGAATATGACTTGACACACCAGGTCCTCCAGCCAATCAAGCTCCAGATGCATGTGGCACCTTGTGCGCATACACGACCTTGTGCATGTGGCGCCTTGTGCATCTGGCTTATATAGGATCTAGGGAGTTGAACATGAGTCCTTAGGCTTTGCAGGCAAGCACCTTAACTGCTAAGATATCTCTCCAACCCTTAAATTTTAATAATACACATAAAAACATTATTTTTAAACTGTTTTAAAAGAACAAATCAAGAAAATGGTTTTTGCTGATTACACTATTTTTTTTATATTTTTTTAAATTTTTTTATTTGTTTATTTATTTGAGAGCGACAGAGAGAAGGAGGCAGACAGAGAGAGAGAGAATGGGCGCACCAGAGCTTCCAGCCTCTGTAAACAAACTCCAGATGCGTGCGCCCCCTTGTACATCTGGCTAACGTGGGTCCTGGGGAATTGAGCCTCGAACCAGGGTCCTTAGGCTTCACAGGCAAGTGCTTAACCGCTAAGCCATATCTCCAGCCCTATTTTTTTGATTATTTTTATTTATTTGAGAGTGACAGAGAAAGATGCAGATACAGAGAGAGAGAGAGAGAATGGGTGCGCCAGGGCCTCCAGTCACTGCAAACAAACTCCAGATGCATATGGCCCCTCTTGCACATCTGGTTAACATGGGTCCTGGGGAATCGAGCCTCAAACTGGGGTCCTTAGGCTTCACAGGTAAGCGCTTAACTGCTAAGCCATCTCTCCAGCCCTGATTACACAATTTTTATTGAAAACAATTCTGTTTTATACAGGAGAAAGATATTGATAAGTGATCCTCTTGGGGTGTAAAAAAGAAAAAAATCCTGGGCTGGGAACAAGGTACAGTGGCAAGTGCCTGCCTAGTATGCACTCAATCCCTAAATATGCACACACACAAAAACAAAAACAAAAACAAAAACAAAAATCAAAAAGGGCTGGAGAGATGGCTTAGTGGTTAAAGTGATTACCTGCAAGGCCTAAGGATGTATGTTTGATTCTCGATTACCCACATAAGCCAGATGCACAAGGTGATACATGTGTCTGGAGTTCTGCAGCAGCTAGAGGCCCTGGTGCACCCATTCTCTCTATCTACCTTTTTCTCTCACACACACAAAAAATGAAATAAAATATTTTCTTTAAATCCCCAGTAAAGAAGACTCTAATCTATAAACTCTATACTTACTGCCTAAAAGTAGAGGTATGCTGGAGTGAGACCCTACCTCAGGGAAAAGATTTATTTATTTGTACTGGTATGGTGTGTATATGTATTCCTTTAAGCACACATGTGTTCAGCGGACAGTTAGGCATGTTCCGTTTTATTGGAGAGAGTCCCTTGTCTGATATTAGCCAGTGATCTTCAAAGGCTTCTCCTGTCTCTGCTTCCTATCTTGTTATAGGTGAGCTGGGATTGGACTATACACAGAGGCAGATAGGGAGATAATGGGCATACCAGGGCCTCCAGCCAGTGCAACAAATAAACTCCAGATGTGTGGTGCCACCTTGTTCATCTGGCTTTACATGGGTGCTAGGGAATTGAACCAGGGTCCCTAGGCTTTGCAAGAATGCTCCTTAACTGCTGAGCCATCTCTCTAGTCAAAGATTTTCAATTTTTACCTGTGGAGATGATTTGACTAAAAGATTCTTGAGAGATGGGGACAAGGCTTAGCAAGTATAAAGCACTTCACTTGTACTGTAAGTAGAACACCTAAGTTCAGATCTCTAACACCCATACAAGAAATGCTGGGTGAGGGTTGGAGAGATGGCTTAGCAGTTGAAGTGTTTGCCCGCAAAGCCTAAGGAACCATGTTTGATTCCCCATATCTCATGAAAGCCAGGTACACAAAGGGACACATGTGCATAAGGTGACACACACATCTGGAGTTCAATTACAGTGGCTGGAAGACTTGGCATGCTTATCTTCTCTCTCTCTCTCATTAAAAGAGAATGCTGGATAAACTGCATGTTCCAGGCCTATGTTTTCAATGTAACTGATGGGGTAAGGTCAGGTGTCGATGTTCACGTTGATTTTCAATTTCAGAATTTTGGGTTACAGATGCTGGCTGTATCCTTACTAGGCTTCATATATATATCATGTATCTCATATATATATGTATATACACACACAGTATATGAAAATACCTTGAGTGTTAACAAACTGGTCGTCTATAGAACAAATAAAATTGCCAACAGTGGACATCAATTAGTATTAAAATGGCAAGCATTTCTTGAGATGGGAAGCAACATAATTGTTATATACGTAAGCATAAGTAGTAAACTGAACAGTCTAAATTTTTTATCACCCCCAAAAGTCAGATTAAATGCTCAGTGTACTACCTGGTAATGAAGATGAAAAATAATTTTTCATAACTATCTTGCTTAATTTTATTATACAAGCTGCCTCATATCAAGGCTACATTCTTAATGCTATTTTTTATACTGCATAACTACACATGTAATAAATACCTCAAGCTATTTGTTATTTTTGAAGTTATGCTGGGTTCTGAGAAGTACATAGAAGTCATTTACAGAGAAAACTCATGTTGCTGGGAAAATCTATGTAAATTATTCTCACTATTATAAGCACCAAAGAATTTTACAAATAAAATTAATTTAAGAAAAACCTCTAAAAGGCTTTTAATCTGATTAATATATTTAAACACAAGTCTAATTGTGCACATTGGCATATAAAAACAGAAAACCACTCTTCTTTGGATAGTTCCTATCTTGATCTAGTAATTATTTACTATGGTAGACAAAAAAAAAAAAAGTTTCAAAAACACTGTCTGAACTAGAGAGAATATTTATACATATACTTAAATCATGGGGCTGGGAAGATGGCTCAGTGAGTAAAAGTGCTTCCTGTGTAAATGTGATGACCTGAGTTCTAATCCCTAGAACCCACATAAAAGCTAGGGCTGGAGAAACGAACAGTTGTAATTCCAGATCTCTTGTGGCAAGATGGGAGACAGATAGGATAATCCCAAGATGGTCAGGGACCAAGCTACACTAGCCTGCAACAGTAATCAAAGACCCTGCTTTTAAAAGGGAAAAGGCCAGGACCACCACCTGGGATTGTTCACTGATTTCCATATGCATGCCATGGTGTGTGCCTGCTTACACACACATCGTACACACAAGATAATAAAAATGAAAACAGATATTTAAATCATACACATATTTGATAACTGGATCTTTTAGAGTAGACTATGGACCCTAATAACAACCAGGGTGTCCCTCAGTTTTACCTTCAATCAGTCTTTCCTTAAAGATATAAAATCAGATATATCCCTCCAGTGAGGTGACTGGACTTGTGGGTAAATAACAGTGTATATACACAAGGGAAAAATATTAGCCCATAAAGCTGAAGTTGTGTCCTAGGATATGGATGACCATTATAAACATTATGCTATGTAAAGTAAGTCAGATATGAAAGGCCATACTGTTGTATGATTCCATCCAAAATAGGCAGTTATAAAAATAGGAAGATTAGTAAGAAATTGCCCAATAATTGCAGTGAAAAGGAGAACAGAGAATATCCCTTAATGAAAACAGGCTTCATATTGGGGTGCTGCAAATTTACTGGTTATCAGCTGCAGTACAGACTATATAATTTGTGAATACCCTAAAAGCCACTGGATTGTGTGTGCATTTCCTCTTACATCTACTTAAAAAAATTTTTTTGAGAAAGGGCTTCACTATATAACCAAGGCTACCCTTGAACATGTGACCCACCTCCCTCACCCCCTCCATGCCAAAAGTGACGTGCACATACTTTAATAACATGTGTCCACCACACTTTACTAAGGAAGAATATGGCAGTAGTTTGGACAGTTAATAGGGCTGGGGAGATGGCTCACTTAACAAAGCACTTGAGTTTGGATCCCTAGACCCCACGTAAAAAGACAAAACCATGGACGGCTTCTGTAATCCCACCATTCCAATGTCAAGATGGGAAGTGAAGAATTCTCTGGAAGCCCATGGAGCAACTAGCCTGGTGAATACCAATGAGACTGACCAACACCAGAACACTGTCCTCTAACCTCCACATGGGCACCATGGCACATGCGCCTGCACACCCACCCGCCCCCTCCATTTTCATTGACATCTACAAGAGAGATGAAATAATTGTTACAAATAACTTCCTTCTACAGCAATACTGCTTTGAACATCAATTAGAACAAGGGCTTAAATATTTTTGTTATTGATCAATAATACAGAGCTGCCATTTTTATGTCAAAATGCTCAAATGTTGACAATTTCATATGGCTCAATGAAATTTACTTATATTCTTTTCTAAATACACTAAAAGTTTTTAACTTAAAATATGTACATGTGAATTAACTGCTCCCAGTGCATCTCACATTTATAGTACTAATTGTGCACTGAGCAGAAACAGACAATGCTATACCACAATACATTTTAAAATTAACGGGTATATAATGAAGTTAAATTTCCAGTAGTGTGTAACATGAAAATTTACCCCTTTTAGTAATGTTCATTTCTAAAAAAAATACTGCACTTAATTTTTTTTCTTCTTTTTAAAAAATTTTTAGTTATTTGAGAGAGAGACAGACAGAAAAAGGGAAAAAAGAGAATAAGCACCCAGGGCCGCCAGTCACTGCAGATGAACTCCAGACACATGCGCCACCTTGTGCATCTGGCTTATGTGGGTCCTGGGGAATTGGACCTGGGTCCTTTGGCATTGCAGGCAAATGCCTTAACTGCTAAGCCATCTTCCCAGCCCTACTGCACTTGATTTTTAAGTGGCAAAATTAAAGTATATCTCTAAATTTTTCGAGTATTAACTAGTCTAAATTACTGGCTCTAAAAACAAGAATGCAGGGCTGCGGAGACAGGTCAGTGGGTAAGGGCACTTGTCTGCAAGGCCTGCTCTCCGAGTTCCATGCCCCCGCAGCCATGTGAAGCGGAGATAAAGTGGCACATTTGTCTCCACTGCCAGCTGAGAGGAGCCAGCAGTCCTAGTGTACCAAGCTAGACGCATTCATTTGCAGTGGCAAGAGATTTTGTCTCAAAGAAGGTGGAAGCACAGATATCTCAAGGTCATCCCTTGATCTCCAAACATATGTGTGTGCATGCACATGTGCACAAATAATTTATTTTATTTTATTTTTATGTGAGCGAGACAGACAGACAGACCAGGCACACAAAGGACCTGTAGCCACTGAAAATGAACTCCAGATGCATGCAACAACATATACATCTGGCTTATGTGGGTTCTGGGCAATCAAACCTGGGTCTGTAGGCTTTGCAGGCAAGCACCTTCTTCAGCCCATAAATAAATTTTTAAAAATATAATTCTGAAGACTAATTTTTTAATGTAAACATATATAACTAGGCAGAAACATGCTTCAAACACCTGCTGATCTCTAAGAACATCAGGGTTTTATTTTACAAGAAACTTTATTTTTTAAGTTTAATTTTTTTTAACTTAAAAAATAATTTGTTTATTTAAATAAAAATATTTATTAGGAGGGGCAGGCAAAGAGAAACAAAGATAGTATGGGCAAACTATAACCTCCTGTCACTGCAAACAAACTCAAGACACACGTGTCACTTTTGTGTATCTGGGTACTGGGGAATCGAACACAGGCCACTAGGCTTTGCAAGCAAGCACCTTTAACAGCTGAGCCATCTCTCTAGTGTACATCAGTGAACCATCTCTTGTATCCATTAAAGAAAAAAATTTGTTTATTTATTTGTAAGCAGAGGGGCGAATGGGGATGAGCACACCAAGGCCTCTTGGATGTGCCACTTTGTGTATCTGTCTTTGTATGGGTACAGGGGAATCAAACCCAGGCTGTCAGAGTGTGTAAGCAAGTGCCTTTAACTACTAAGCCATCTCTCCAGCCCCCTAAAGAAACTTAAGTAAAAGCAACAAGTTTTTCAATTCATTCGTAAAAATAGTGTTAAAAGTTAAGTGTGGCCGGGCGTGGTGGCGCATGCCTTTAATCCCAGCACTCGGGAGGCAGAGGTAGGAGGATTGCCATGAGTTCGAGGCCACCCTGAGACTCCATAGTGAATTCCAGGTCAGCCTGGACTAGAGTGAGACCCTACCTCTAAAAACCAAAAAAAAAAAAAAAAAGTTAAGTGTGACTTATTATTTGGAAGAAAGTCAAAATTTCATTTGCTCTACTTGCTCTTTCCTTATCATCTGCACTTTATGTTACCTTTAAAATATTAAATAGTTTAATTTATACTTGGGAAAGAAAGGACTCAAGGATGCTAAGCAAGTGCTTTTAACTGAGCTGTACTCCCAGACCTCAGCCCAGTACTACCTTTTGTTTTCTCTTCTGGAGGTGGTGCTGGGGTAGGGCAGAATCAAACCCAATGCTTCCCACATGCTAGGCAAAGCACTGTACTACTGAACCACAAACCTGGCCCTATTAGTATGATTTTGAGGAAGCAAAAATAATCAGATTTTCACGAAGACTTTTATGAAGATAGCTTACAACATTAAATCAATAGTAGTTTCATTCTTTTCAGTTAAAAACTAACTAAAATCCTATATCAAAACATCTCATTTGGGCTGGAGAGACAGCTTAGCAGTTAATGCACTTGCATGCGACTCCTAAGGACCCATGTTCGATTCCCCAGTACCCATGTAAGCCAGATGCACAAGGTGGCACATGCGTCTGGAGTTCGTTTCCAGTGACTAGAGGCCCTGGTGTGGCCATTCATTTTCTCTCTGTCTGCCTCTTGCTCTCTCTCTCTGACTCTCTCTTTCAAATAAATAAATAAAAATAAGATGTATTAGCCAGGCATGGTGGCACATGCCTTTAATCCCAGCACTTGGGAGGCAGAGGTAGGAGGATCGCCATGAGTTTGAGGCCACCTTGAGACTACATGGTGAGTTCCAGGTCAGCCTGAGCTAGAATGAAACCCTACCTCAAAAAAACAAAACAAATAAAATATATTTTAAAAAATTTTAAATCTCATTTATAAGTATGAATATACTCAACTGAGATTGAAAAAAAAAAACTCCACTATCATAACACTGTATGTAGCCAAGTGCTAGTTCTCACAATATAAGGGATTTCATATATGTGGAAACCACTCAGGGATCCTAGAACTATAGTATTCACTACTGTGTTCCTATCTGCATAGTGCCTATTATAAATTGGTATGTATTAGAAATTCACAAATTTAATGAAATAAAAGAACACAAGTTTGGCAAGCAGGTGTTAAAAAATTGAATTAGCAGGGGCTGGAGAGATGGCTTAGCAGTTAAGGTGTTTGCCTGCAAAGCCTAAGGACCCAGGTTCAATTCTCCAGGTCCCACATAAACCAGATGCACAAAGTGGCACATGCCTCATTTTGTTTGCAGTGGCTAGAGGCCCTGGAGCACTCATGCTCATTCTCATTCTCTCTCTCTCAAATAAAAATAAGTAAAATTTGAAATAAATAACCTGGAAAATTCTTTTTAAAAAAACTGAATTAGTACCAGGTGTGGTGCTACACACTTTTAATCCCAGAGGTAGGAGGATCTCTGTGAGGCCAGCCTGGGACTACAGAGTGAGTGCCAGATCAGCCTAGGCTAGAGTAAGACCCTACCTTAAAAAGCTTAAAAAAAAGATGGGCATGGTGGTGCACGCTTTTAATCCCAGCACTCGGAGGCAGAAGTAGGATTGCCATGAGTTCGGAGGCAGAAGTAGGAGGATCGACATGAGATTGAGGAGGCCACCCTGAAACTACATAGTGAACTCCAGGTCAGCCTGGGCCAGAGTGAGACCCTACCTTGAAAAACAAAGAAACTATATATAGAGAGAGAGGGAGAGGGAGAGGGAGAGGGAGAGACAGAGAGACAGAGAGAATTAGCTTAATTCCAAGCCAATAAAATCAATGATTTATGAATGGTCCCAAAGATTTCTACATTATTTACATTATATGGGAAAAGATCCCAAGCATATTGATAGACAGGCATAACAGAGAGTTGTAATATTAAACACAGCTAAAAACACATCTCGGTACCATTTCACAAAAGAAATGTGTGATTGTTAACATGAGAAAACTATTCAGGCATTCTATGTGAGCACTGGCTTCTGAGTAGTTGCCGCACACACAATTTAATACTGTCATAAACAGAGATTTAGACGTGGAAAGAGATTTCATATGTTTAGCTTGGATTTTTGTCACTTTCGGTTTTTTGTTTGTCTGAAAGCCAGAGGCAAAGAGGAGTAAAGCCTGAGGAAACAATCACAGGTGAGGAGTGAGAACCAACCATGGAATCTTTGCCTTTCTGTTGATAGATATTTCTTCAATAAAAGAACATAAGTTTCAATCTTATGCTGAGAAATGTTAAGAAAAGCCACCAGTTAAGCATGTACCTCAGTGGGTAGAGTGCTGGCCTAGCATGCACAAGGCCCTGAGTTCAGTTTCCAGCACGGTGTGAACCAAGTCTCATAATACATACTCGTAATCCCAGCATTTTGGAGGTAGAACAAGGAGGATCACAGAAGTTTAAGATGGTCCTTGGCTACACAATGAGTTCAAGGACAACCTGAACTACATGACATCTTAGCTTAAAAAAAAAAAAAAAAAAAGATGAAAACTAGAAATACTTGCTCTACTCCTGCCATTACTTTTCATTTATTCCTCATAACTTTTAGGGTAGGTATAATTATTCTTATATTTTAAAGCAAAGGAAAGTAACTCTTTTTTTAAAAAAAATTATTTATTTGAAAGCGACAGACAGAGAGAAAGAGGGGGCAGAGAGAGAGAATGGGCGCGCCAGGGCCTCCAGCCACTGCAAATGAACTCCAGATGCATGCACCCCCTTGTGCATCTGGCTAACGTGGGTCCTGGGGAATCGAGCCTTGAACCAGGGTCCTTAGGCTTCACAGGAAGCACTTAACCGCTAAGCCATCTCTCCAGCCCCGGAAAGTAACTTGTAAAGAGATATTAAATGATGTACAGACAAATAGTATATGAGAGTGAGAATGGGTGCACCAGAGCCTCTAGCCACGTGCAAACCAACTCCAGATGCATGCGCCACCATGTGCATGTGGCTTACGTGGGACCTGGAGAATTGAACCTTGGGTCCTTAAACTTCACAGGCAAGTGCCTTAACCTCTAAGCCATCTCTCCAGCCCCAAACTTAACTTCTAAATGAAATATTTCAAATCAAGCATTAAGGTATAACCCTACTAAAAAGTGTACATTAGCATGTACCAGAAACAAGACCAACAGTAAATAGGATTATTTTCTTCATCTATAAAGCAGAAGAGAGTATTTTTAAAACAGCTATGCAAGGTTGATTTGGAAAACAGCACACATCAGAATCCCATTAGTGTTTGAACAGAGAGAACATAGTGAATACTTTGTTTACCTACATTTTGGTAAATGATGTAGTTATACTTGTGTATAAAACAGTACCCCTCGAATTCAGTGAATTTACATTTATTTTTAGAGAGCTTTACTAATCAAACTAACAGAAGTTAATAAACATTAACAAACTATGCTAAAAACGGGTTAGAGTTCATGTCAAAAGTATTATTTAGGGGCTAGAAGATGGCTTAGTGGTTAAGCGCTTGCCTGTGAAGCCTAAGGACCCCAGTTCAAGGCTCGATTCCCCAGGACCCATGTTAGCCAGATGCACAAGGGAGCACATTCGTCTGGAGTTTGTTTGCAGTGCCTAGAGGCCCTGGCATGCCCATATATTCTCTCTCTCTCTCTCTCTGTCGCTCTCAAATAAATAAATAAAAATAAAGTATTATTTACAAGCCACCAGCTATTTATCCCCAACTTCTCCCTACATTTCAGTACCCTGATAGGTCCAAGATTAATATATACTATGGGTATTAATGGGGTATTTCTGATTAAAGTTACAACGATAGAAAATAAAAGGCACAAAGATTCTATGCAAGGTCCTAGTATCATTTGCTGACTTAAAAAAAAAATCTTATGTCAAGGTTGAGCATTAAGTATCTTGGGTCAAATCTACTTGTCAACCCAAATGAGAATGTAATTTTTAAAATAAGGGCTATGACAAAAAAAAAAACCCACAATGTGGACTGGTAAAGTGCTTGCCTTAAAAGCATGAGAATGAGAGTTTGATGCTAACTCTCCATGCATAACAAAACAAACCAAGCATGGTAATGCACACCAGTAATACCAGTGTTGGAAGGTAGACACGGGCAGTTCCTGGAGCTCAAGGCTCAGCAAGGCTAACATGCTTGGTAACTTCAGACCAGTGTTAGACCCTGTCTCAAAAAGGGTAGACTTGAGAGCCGTAGAGATGGCTCAGCAGTTAAGGTACTTTCCTGCAAAGCCTAACAACTCAAGTTTGATTCCCCAGTACCCACATAATGCCAGATGCACAAGGTGGCGTATGCATATGAAGTTTGCTTACAACAGCTAGAGGCTGTTATCTCTCTGTCACTCTTCTACTTCTCTCTGCTTGGCAAAAACAAAACAAAACAAAAACAAAAAGACCCACAATGTTCTCCAGAGCCCCAATAAATACATATATGGACAGCAAAAATAGGAAATGCTATGTTAAAATGAACTAGACAAATTAAAAGAGTTAGAATAAACAATGGCTAATAAAATAACAAGGGCAAGCGTCTGGAATTCGTTTGAAGCATCTACAGGCCCTGGCAATGCCCATTCTCTCCCTCCCTCCCTCCCACTTCCTCTCTGCCAAGTGCCACCACCTTTAATCTCAGCACTCTGGAGGCAGAGATAGGAGGTTCGCTGTGAGTTTAGGCCAGTCTGAGACTACATAGTGAGTATCAGGTCAGCCTTGTTAGAGCGAGACCCTACCTTGGAATAAACAACAAAAAAATATATAACTAAATAAAAACTAAATACTTTTTTCCCATTCATGTCTACGAATGTATTCTTCTGTGTTTAATAACCCTATTATTCAGAATGAAATATTGTGAACTACACAGTATATGTAAATAATTAAAGATTCTACTACAGATACCGTACTTGGTGTCAGATTAGCTCTGGAAATCTGCCTGACCTATAAAAAGGACCACTCTGGACTTTCAGATCACATTCTTATACAGAAGAGATCAAAGTAAGCAACGCATGAAGAGATCACAACAAAAGGTACCTGACAATGCATTTCCATGAAGAGCCGTCTTGATCATCTTGTTCCTCTATGTACATTCTGACATTGTGATCTTGATCCAACTGGTACCAATACATGAGGCCATCTTTGTCTCGCCCAATTGGCTGGAGACGCATGGTGTCAGCATCCTCCTCATTAATAATATTCTTGAACTTAAGATTGTCATCAAACTGACACTCACAAAGATACTGAAAAACAGTTATAATGTGGCTTAAAATAGCCCATAAGTACTTCTCCAGATACACTAACAGGTGACTCAGAGACAGGACAGACAGGACAGTGTATCTAATTTCTATAGGGAAAATGCTTAAATTAATCAAATTTAAAAGATAAATTTTAATATAACACTTTAATTCTACCATAATGTAACGGTTTTTACACAACCACTGACACATAAATTAAATTCTATTACTAAAATCAGTAAATCTCTTTGCACTAAACACTTCCAAATTGTATCATAGTATAAAAATATATATTTTTTCATGCATTTAAAAATTATTAACAATAGGTAAATTAAAATTGCATATATTTATAATGTATAATATCTTTTTATGGTGTGGTGATAAGTGTGCAAATGCAAACATCTGTGCATACATGTGTGGTGCCCAGGGCAGGACATAGGGGCATTCTTCTGTCAGTCTTCTTTCTACCTTATTGCCTTGAGACAGGCCTTCTCACTGGACCGAGCCTTATGCTATTTTTAGGTTAGACTTGCTACGCAAGGAGCCACAGCAATCCTCTAGTCTCTGTCCCCTTAGCACAGGAGTTACAGGCATGAATGGCAATGCCTAACTTTTAATGTGAGTCCTGGATATCAATACTCTTACCCATTGAATCATCTCCTCACCCTCAACATGTTTTTATACATGTAAACAATACACAATGACCAAATCATGCAAAATTAACATTTCTATGACCCTGCATACTTACCACATTTTTATGATGAGATATTTAGAAAACACTTAAAATCTATAAGCAATTTTCAACTATATAAGTACAACAATCTATGTAGTATATCTACCATCTAATTGAAATTTTTTAAATTCTGACCATAATCCCTCTAATCTAATGGCTACCTCAGCGACTTGGGGTAACCACAATTCTACCATCTGTTGCTACAAATTTGATTCTCATAAGTTAAACTTGTAAGTAAAGCAAGGGATATTTCTTTCTGTGCCTTGTTTATTTCACTTAACATAAATTCCTCCTGATTCATCCATGTAAAAAAATGAAAGATTTCCTGTTTGTTTGTTTCTGGTTTTTCACTCTAGCCCAGGCTGACCTGGAATTTACTATGTAGTCTACAACTGAGGGTGGCCTCGAACTCATAGTGATCCTCCAACCTCTGCCTCCTGAGTGCACCACCATGCCTGGTTAAGATTTCCTGTTTTTAAAGGCTGAATAATATCTAATTGTGAATATATATAGCATATTTTGCTTAGTTATCTGGGATAGACTAATTCCATGTTATGATGAATGCTACACTGAACACAGAAGCAGAGGTAATCTGCCTGGTTTCATTTTTGTAGAATATAATGTATCCAGGACTGGAAATTCAATGCTGAATCATTGGTAGCTCCATTTAAGTAGTTTTAAGGATAGGCAAGAGAGATGGGTCAGCAGTTAAGGCACTCGCCTGCAAAGCCTAAGGACCAGAGTTCAATTCCCCAGTACCCACATAAAGTCAGATGTACAAGGTTGCAAATGCATCTGGAGTTCTGCTTACAGTTCGCCTACAACTCGCTTGGAGTTTGCCTAAGCACCCATTCTCTCTCTCACTGTCTCATAAATAAATAAATAAAATATATTTTTAAATCTTATTTAGGAACATCCATACTTTTGTCCTCCCCCCCCCCCCCCCCGCCCCAGGTAGGGTCTCACTCTAACTCAGGCTGACCTGGAATTCACTATGACCTCGAACTCACAGCAATCCTACTTCTGCCTCCCACGTGCTGGGATGTAAGGCATGCGCCACCACGCCCGGCCATACTTTTTGTTTCCAAGTAGTATTTTATAAAATAAAATTTCCTAGGACTGGAGAGATCGCTCAGTGGTTAAATGTGCTCACTTAAAATAAAACTTTCCTTTCCCCTGGAGGCTGAGACAGGATGAGGGCTTGAGCCCAAGAGCCTGAAATACTCCATGGTAAAATAGTGAAATCCAGCTTCAAAACAAACCAAACCAAGCAAACAAACAAAGATAACTATGGACACGCTGCAGATATAAATGCTCAGTGGGCAGGGAACCTTAAAGGAAGTTCTGCTGTATGTAGCTTTTAGGCTTTATTCTGGTCTATAACAGCAATTAACATGTACTAAATAAAACGACAGCTACACTGTAGCCATATTCTATCTTAAAAACAGACAGACAGATAGACACAAAGAGAGACATTGTATTTTAACAATCACCATAAAACCATGAGGACATTTGAATGAGGAGGCTACTTATAAAAGACTGAAAATTTAAAAGTATCAAAGACATCATTAATTTTGTCAAACAGTATGTCTCCCTTTATTATGCTGTCAAGTTTGTTATTAATTAAAGTAAGAAGGGGGAAATTAAAACACGAAAATAATCTTATGTTATGATGACCCACTTTAATCACATAGTTTGGTTATGTAAGGATTTTATTAAATATACAATGGTATGCCCTTAGCCATTCTGAAAATGGAAACAAGTTAGTGGGTTAGTAACTGAGTAGATTCCCTACAGTTTGTAATATGTAGTGATGAAGGCAAAAGCTGAAACAATAAATTAAAGTAACTCAAGGCAATGTGGTGGTTTGATTCAGGTGTTCCCCATAAACTTAGGTGTTCTGAATGCTAGGTTACCCAGCTGATGGAGATTTGGGAATTAACGCCTCCTGGAGGGAGTGTATTGTTGGGGGTGGGCTTATGGGTATTATAGCCAGATTCCCCATGCCGGTGTTTGGCAAACTCTCCTGTTGCTATTGTCCACCTTATGTTGGCCAGGGGAGTGATGTTCACCCTCTGCTCATGCCATCATTTTCCCCTGCCATCGTGGAGCTCCCCTTCAAGCCTGTAAGCCAAAATAAATCTCTTTTTCCCAGAAGCTGCTCTTGGTTGGGTGATTTCTACCAGCAATGTGAACCGGACTGCAACAGGCAATTTCTCACCCACTATTACTACCTATATAAGCAAAAAGAAAATTTGGTATGTTTTTAAGAGTACTTTTAAAAGTAGTAATTCAAAGAATTTGTGTGTGTGTGTGTGTGTGTGTACAGGGATCCTATTCTATAACTTACTCTGGCCTTCAACTCAAGATTTTCGTGCCTCAGCCTCCCTACTGCTGGGGTAACAGTTATGTACCACACACTAAGGTTTATTTATTTTATAATTTAACTAGGAGTCCAAAGTGAAATTTTAAATTAAATTATAACAAGCAATGCATGTGTTACCTTTAAGAGTGCTAGCTTGCATTCAACACTCATTTCAAGATAACCTTTCTTCTCCATCTCCCATGCCCAGGTGCTGTTAAATTCTTGGCATATCTGTCAAAGAAAATGAACATTTTAATATATGAAAGCAATTTTTACTCATATTTGTTATAGTTGGAGTTTGGAATGTTTCCCAAAGGCTCATGAGCTGAATTTTTGGTTGGGAGGTGGTAGTCACTTAGCAGGTGGGGTCTAGCTGGAAAAAGAAGATCATTGGAAGTGCGCCTATGAAGGGCACATTTAAAAATATATATATTTATTTGCAAGTAGAAGAGAGAGAATGAATATGGGAACATGTTAAGTATGGGCACAAAAGGGCTTCATGCCACTGCAAATGAATTCCGTATGTGTACACCACTGTGTGTGTCTGGTTTTACAAGGTCATACATGCCCACTAGGTAGTGCAAGTGTCTGGAGTTCGAATGCAGTGGCTGAGGCACTGGTGCACCAATTCTCTCCCCCCCTAAAATATAAGAAAATAAAAAAGTAAGATATATGCCTATCCAATACCCACTGTGTCATACTTCCATTATATAAATGCAAATCTGAAAAGAATTATAGAAAATCATCAAAAGATTCAATATGAGCTGGGCGTGGTGGTGCACACCTTTAGTCTCAGCACTTGGGAAGCACAGGTAGGAGGATGGAGTTTGAGGCCACCCTGATAATGCATAGTGAATTCCAGGTCAGCCTGAGCTAGGGTGAGAACCTATCTCAATTTGAACAAAAGCACGAGTTTAAGGAATAAAGAGCTAGTACAAGACAGGCGAGGTAATACCAGCACCTAGGGGGCAGAGGTAGGAGGATTGCTGTGAGTTCAAGGCCACCCTGAGACTATACATAGTTACATAGTGAATTCCAGGCCAGCATGTGCTAGAGTGAGACCCTACATCCAACAAACAAACAAGCAAAAGAAGGAAAAAAAAAAAAAAGAGCTAGTAAAAAGAGGGTAATATGGGCTGGATAGATGGTTTAGTGGTTAGGCGCTTGCCTGTGAAGCCTAAGGACCCCAGTTTGAGGCTCGATTCCCCAGGACCCACGTTAGCCAGATGCACAAGGGGGCGCACACATCTGGAGGTTGTTTGTCGTGGCTAGAGGCCCTGGTGTGCCCATTCTCTCTCTCTTGCTCCCTGCCTCTTTCTCTATCGCTCTCAAATAAATAAATAAAAATACACAAAAAATATAAAAAGAAAAGTGGGTAATATTCTAAATGTAGGTAACTATTGCTCAACAACACTGACTTCAGATATGTGTAAGAAGTGTATCTAAGATATAAATAAATTATTCATTTTAATTTCCCACATTTATTTTCTGGCAAATTAACCATATACTATACAGAATGATTTCTACCATTACGTTCTGTATCCAGTATGACAGTATATATTTTATTAATTTTAGGAAAGTTATTGTGTTAAAAATTTTTTACCACAGAAATATATATCATAGAATATATATATCATAGGCTTGTTTAAAATGTGTACAATAAAAGTTTAACATAAATTTTGCCATGTTACCCTTTTTCAGTTTTATAACCTGAAAAACAGTCTTATCATTCAGAATTTTGTACAGCCATTGCTAATGCTTACTTCCAAAATATTTCATCGCCCAAACAGGAAATAATTAAACATTAAATTCTCCTCTCATTTTTAAAAGCTGACTAACTTCTAGTCTATGTTCAATCTCTATAGGTTTGCCTATTCTAGATGATTCCTGAAACCAAAATCACAATATCCATGACTCTGTGTCTGCTTGTTAAATTTTTACTCAGTATAATGTTTCCATTAAAATGTTTTCAATGCAATATTCTTCTCTCAATGAACATTTAAGCTGTTTTCACTTCTGGCTACAGAGAATCATGCTTCTGTAAACACTGGTATACATGTAGCTGAGTCCATGCTTTTGCCTAGAAGTCAAGTTCTAGATCACATGGCAAACCTATGAACAGCTTTCTGAGGCGCGGCCAAATTCTCTTTCACAGCAGGTGTGCCATGTCATGTTTCCCTGAGGAATGTAGGAAGGTTCCAACTTCTCCATAATTGTGTCATCACTTCTCTGCTTGTAAATAGTTACCCTATTATGTATAGCATTGTGATTTAAGATTGCATTTTTGTGTGGTGCGATGGCACATGACTGTAATGTCAACACTTGGGAAATAGAGGCAGGCAGGAGGAGCAGAAGTGCAAGTCTAGCCTCAGCTATATGGTGAGTTTGAGGCCAACTTGGGCTACATGAAAGCCTGGCTCAAAAAAGTTGTATTTTCCTTACTAATGATGTTAAGTATCTTTTTGTGTGGTTACTGAATATCTTCTCTGTAGAAATGCCTATTTAAATTTGGTCTATTTTTTTTTTAAGAGAGACAGAGACAGAGACAGAGAATAGGCATGCCAGGGCCTCTAGCCACTAACTGTAGATGCATGTGCCACCTTGTGCAACTGGCTTGTGTGGGTACTGGGGAATGAAACCTGGATTCTTAGGCTTCTCAGGCAAGTACCTTAACTGCTGAGCCATCTTTCCAGCCCAAATCTGGTCTATTTTTGAATGTTTTTTTTTAAATTGCAGAGCTTTAGGTGTTGTTAATATGTTATGGATAATACATACCAGGTTCTATGATTTCAAGGGTGTGCAATTTGCAACATGAACTACCACATTCTATGGATCTTTTATATTTCTTTATAATATGCTCTGATTTTGATGACATTTAACTGATATATTTTTCCTTTAGATGTATATTCTCTGGTGTCATATCTAAGAATACAATGTTAAATACAAAGTTACTAAGATTTTCCCTACACTTTCTTCCAAGAGTTTATGGACTTAGATCCTATGCCAGTGATCAAATTTGAAAACGGAGAAATATTTATGCTTTCTGAAGGCAAATAGTATTTTTATCCATGTTGAGTTAATTTCTATAATATGGTATAAAGAAGGAAATGTGGGCTGGAGGGGATGGCCAAGCAGTTAAGGCGTTTGCCTGCAAAGCCAAAGGACCCAGGTTCAATTCCCCAGGACCTACATTAGCCAGATGCACAAGGGGTGCACATGTCTGGAGTTCATTTGCAGTGGCTGGAGGCCCTAGCACGCCCACTCCTCCCTCTTTCTCTGTCAAATAAATAAATATTGAAAAAAAGAAGGAAATATAATTCAGTTTGCAAGCTGTTATACTTCAATAAATTAGCATGTTATACTATAGAAAACAGTCAAAAGATGTTGTAAAAATGCTATAATAGGGCTGGAGCGTAAATGATGGCTCAACACTTAAGGTGCTTGTCTTTAAAGCCTCATGCCCAGGATGTGATTCCCCAGTACCCATGTAAAGCCAGAAGCACAGTGGTGCATGCGTCTGGAGTTGTTTGCAGAGGCTGAAAACTCTGGTGTACCCATCCTTTCTTTCCTTCTTCTATCTCTATTGCAAGTAAGCAAAGAAAAATATTTTTGTAAATGCTGTAATAAATAATCAATATCCATTCTCTCATTTTCAATTCAGTCAAGACTCAAGAAAAGTATGCACTAATAACATGGTAGTTCTTCCCCCCAATACTTTGCTAGAACCTTTTATTTATAAAATTAAGTTGCTAGTTTTACGTAAATACTTTCAAAACAATATTATACTTACAGATATGTTTAATCAGTATCTATGGCTACAAAGGAACAGTAGTTCTGAATGTGTGACTGAGAGGTAACAAGCAAATGGTCAAAGCCAATAAGGCATTACCACATGATTCTCTATGGAAAAGTATTCAGATATATTTATTATAGAACATTCATTGGATTACCTGAAATAGCATAGGAATTCTGTAGAGAGAAATATACCCCAGGATTTCTATATCCATAATTATAAATAAGTTGGGGCAAATTCATGTTAATTTATGAAGGAATGCCACCCACAGAATAGAAGAAAAATTGCAATTTGGGGCAGCTTAGTGTCAATATTTGAACAATTATTTGTTGGGCTCCAATATTCAAACATGAACATACTCTTATTTTGTTTTTTTTTTAAGATTTTATTTTTATTTATTTATTAGGGACAGAGAGAAGGAGAGAGAGAGAGAGAGACAGAAAGTGAGAATGGACACGCCAGGGCCCCTAGGCACTGCAAACTCCAGACGCACGCACCACCATGTGTATCTGCCTTACGTGGGAGCCTAAGAGAATAGAACCGGATCCTTAGGCTTCACAGGCATGTGCCTCAACAGCTGAGCCATCTCTCCAGCCCTTGTTTGGTTTCTGTTTGCAGGAGGATGTCACTATAGCCCAGTCTGGCCTCAAGCTCGGTGATTCTCCTACTTCCGCCTTCCATTTGCTGCGACTAAAAGTGTGCACCACCACATACGGCTACATATACTTTTTGTTCATAAAGAGAGCAAAGTTAACTAACCATTCACACATCTAGAAACTAACTTAATCTATTGTGCTTTTCTTTTAAAAAATGGAAAGAAAATGGCATGCAAGAGCCTTCAGCCACTGCAAATGAATTCCAGACACATGTGCTGCCCTGTGCACCTGGCTTTCCATGGGTATTAGGGAAACAAAACCAGGTACTAAGGCTTTGCAGGCAATCACCTTAACCACTGAGCCATCTCTCCAGCACTCACCACCTACAATTCACTTGTAAATGAGGATTATTCATGTGTAATGCTTTGAAAGCAAAATTTTCCCCACAGGACCCTGTGTTTAAAACACTTCCCCAACTAGTGATATCACAACACCCAGTAAAATCTCAAATTATACTAAAAGGCAATAGTAACAAGATGCCACAGTACTGGCAACAAACAAACCAGAATAGATGATCCCAAAATAAGTGCTTTGGCCATTTAATTTTTCACAAGTGGGCCAAAAGCACTCAATATAAAAAAGCTTAGTAAGACCCTACCTTGAAAAAAACAAAACAAAAAAGACAGTTTACTCAAAGGATGGTGCAAGCAAAACTGGACATCCACCTGCAGAAAAATGAAATTAAATCCATATCTCTCTTCCTGTACAAATATTGTGTCAAAAAGGATCAAGGAACTTAACGTAAAATCAGAAACACAGAAAGTGCTAAAGGAAAAACTAGGAAACATACTCCAGGATATAGGCAAAGGCATGAACTTTCTGAACAGGACTCAAATAGCACAGAAATTAGGCCCCAAAATGGGACAACATGAAATTCAACAGTTTCTTCATGGGCTCGAGAGATGGCTCAGCGGTTAAGGTACTTGAATGCAAAGCCTAAAAACCTAGGTTTGATTTCCCCAATACCCATGTAAAGCCAGATGCACAAAGTGACACATGCATCTGGAATTCATTAATAGTGCCTAGAGGCCCTATTGTGCACATGCTTTCTTTTGTTCTATCTTTTTCTCTATTCTCTCTCTGTATCTCTCTAATTGCAAATAAATAAAAAATAATTTTAAAAACAAAAACTAGGGCTGGAGAGGTGGCTTAGCGGTTAAGCACTCGCCTGTGAAGCCTACAGACCCCAGTTCAAGGCTCGATTCCCCAGGACCCACATTAGCCAGATACACAAGGGCACGCACACATCTGGAGTTCGTTTGCAGTGGCTGGAAGCCCTAGTGCGCCTATTCGCTCTCACTCTTTCTCTCTCTGTCGCTCTCAAATAAATAAAAATAAACAAAAATAAAATTTAAAAAACCTAAAACTAATTTCTTCAATGCAAAAGAAACCATAATGAAGCTAGGCATGGTGATGCACGCCTTTAATCCCAGCACTTGGGAGGCAGAGGTAGGAGGATTGCCATGAGTTCAAGGATACCCTGAGACTACACAGTGAATTCCAGGTCAGCCTGGGTTAGAGAGAAACCCTACCTCGAAAAACCAAGACAAAAACAAAATAAACAACAACAAAAACATAATGAAAGCAAACAGCCTACACAGTGGGGGGAAATCTTTGCCATCTACACTTTAGACAGGAGGATAATAAGAGTTTATGAAGAACTACAAAAAATAAACACCCCAAAATTAAATTGCCTATTACCAAAGGGGCTAATGAACTGAACAGACAGTTCACAAAAGAAATACAAATTGCTAACTTGTACTTAAGAGAATGCCCTCCCCCCCCCCCTTAGCTATCAGAGAAATGCAAATCAAACCAACTTCAAGACTTCATCTTACCCCAGGTAAGAAAGGCTTGCATCAAAAAATGAAAGATGCCTTAGCGGTTAAGGCACTTGCCAGTGAAGCCTAAGGACTTAAGATTCGGCTCCTCAAAACCCCCCGTAAGCCAGACACAGAAGGTGACACGTGCACACAAGGTCACGTGATGCATGCACACACGGTGGCACAGGCGTCTGGAGTTCCACTGCACTAGAGTGGCTAGAGGTCCTGGCACACCAATTCTCTACCTCCCTCATCCTCTCATTAAAAAAAGTAAAACAGCTGGGCATGGTGGTGCACACCTTTAGTTCCAGCACTCAGAAGGCTTTGAGGCCAGCCTGAGACTACATAGTGAATTCCAGGTCAGCCTGGAGCGAGCCCTTACCTTGAAAACCAAAAAATAAAATAGTAAAATAAAGGGGAAAAAATGAAACAGGGCTAAAGAGATGGCTTAGCAGTTAAGGTGCTTGCCTGAGAAGCCTATGGACCTACGTTCCATTTCCCTGAACCCACATAAGCCAGAGGCACATTGTGGCACATGCATCTGGAGTTTCTTTGCAATGGCTAGAGACCCTGACATGTCCATTCTCTCTCTAATAAATAAACAAAATTAAACAACCAGACAAATGGTGGCAAGGATACAGGGAAAGAGAAAACTCTCATACACTGTTAGTAGGAGTGCAAATTAGTATATAGCCATTATGGAAATCAGCATGGAGATTTCTCAGAAAGTTAAAAACAGACTTCCCTTATGGCCCAGTCAGTGATGCCTCCCCTGAACATAAACCCCAAGGACCACATGTTCTACTAGAGACACTTGCATATCCATGCTCATTGGAGCTCCATTCACAGTACCTAAGGAGTGAAAACAGCCTAGACGACCAGACACAGATGAATTCATAATGAAAATGGGATACATACACACAAAAGAATTCTAATCAGTATTAAAATAAATGAAATTTGCAAGAAAATGGGAAAGAATCATATTAAGAAGAGTGACTCAAACTCAGAAAGACCAAAATTGAACATTCTCTCTGATATGCGGATCTTAGCTTGTACTATCCATCTACCTATAAACACAGCAAATGTGGATAAAACCCATAAACAGAACTGTAATCAAAAGTGAATATAAGGAGATAAACTGGATGACATAGGCACAGGGAACAGGATCTTGTGACACATAAACAGAAAAAACACAGTGAGGAAGGAATTGAGAGGAAGAAGAGGAGTTAGAAGGAAAGATGGGAATAAACAAAAACAAAATGTTATTTAACAAAAAGATAAATGAGAAAACTGTGCTAAGATGACAGGTATATGAAGCTAGTAATGGAGGCCAAGTTTTTTTAACATCAAAATTCCCTTTATAATTCATTACATATTATGTAACAGATTTCATGCCCATAATTTTTTTTTTTTTTTTTTTTTTTGGTGGTATGGTCTCGATGTAGCACAGGATAACCTGGAATTCACTATGTAATCTCAGGCTGGATTCAAACTCACAACAATCCTCCTAATGAAGAAGATAGGAAAAGGCTAACTTTTAGTTAGAAATTGAAGCCCAGAGAGAAAATCCAGGAGATACCACCCTGCATGACATCTCCCCCTGAAACAAGAATGGAACTCTTGGCAGGAATGGAACTCCTGGGCTGGAGGGATGGCTTAGCAGTTAAGGAGTTTGCCTGCAAAGCTAAAGGACCCAGGTTCGATTCCCCAGGACCCACGTTAGCCAGATGCACAAGGGGGTGCATGAATCTGGAATTCATTTGCAGTGGCTGTTTAATTTCTAAAGATGGGGTACTCATACCTAAAGATATTGTGACTTTAAGGATAATTCCTGTTTTATTTATACTAATTCTATCAAGTGGTCATCACTAGGTTTAATCACTGAAGTGATTTAATTTTGGTCACTATAACCTTTATCCTCCTGTTAGGTAAAATATGTTCAATAGCTTGCATAAGTTTTACCAATTTTAAGTAAGACATGCAATTGTTTTATGTTAATAAAAATTTCTATTATACATAAGATCAATTGCTATCTAAGATTAAACTAAAAACATTGGTTGTCAAACAGTGTTTTCTCATTCAAAACAGACTTGTCAAGTGTTGTATTAGAGCTTAGCTGTTTTGGCTCAACAATGACCAGATTCTGCTCTAGTATATGTAAAGAAACTCACATTTCTGACATAGAATTTCCAGCTTTGTGGTTCTGTTTCCAACGTTCCCTGGGTAATTTGTACTCATACAAGTATCTGGACTAATCAAAGATGTTTTCAAACATAGGTTCCAAATATAGGTATCTTGTCTATTTTTGCTGACAGTATCTAGGTTGACTTAATTGGTTTAGATATATATTATTTAAGACTGGTAACAGATTCTGCTTGTATTTATAACTATTAGATATTTAAAGGAGAAGATGTGCCTACTTTCTATACTTCAGATATGGGCTATGCTGAGACAGAACAACTAGGCTTAAAAAGGTTGGAATAAATGACTTTAAGTTCTTGTGCTATTCTTCAAGTAGATATGTTTCAGTAATTAAATGTGCTAAATATGAACATACATCCCGGTTGGTGTAGCTTCCTTTCAAAGTGTTCTAATAACCTATGTAGAAGCCAAAGCCAATTGGATTCACTGGAGCTAAAAAGGCCAGGCCACAAGGCCACTGGAGATGATGAGGCATTTCTGCACTGGATCCCTGTCTTCCAGATAAGAAAGGATACGCAGACCCAGAAACAAAGAAGAAAAAAAAACTGATGTACAATCTGAAACAGGAGAATCACACTGAGGAGCAATCAGTCATCCTGGCTTCCCAAAAGAAGGGAAACTACTTAGCCAGCACGGCCCTGACTCCTAACAGACAGGAGTAGCCCTATAGCTTCTCTGAAACTGGTGTACTCTGTCTGTTAGGATGAGCCACTGGAGACCTTCAAAATTAATCCTTGATTAAATTTTGGCTATCTGCTTGGTCTTCAACACTCAGAGGGAAATGTATAACCAAAGATAAAGAGATACATCAAATATTATATGAATGGTATATTAAGTAACACAACAAGAGCTTTCCAAAGGGGGGAGAAAAAAACCAAGGCCTTAAGACATGTTGGCCCCCTCTCTAATAGTTCGAATTCTATAATTAAGAAAATCAATCATACATGTCAAAATGGTTATTTTGAAATCTCAAACATATATGGATGACTCTGACCCAGGGTCATTTAATTAAAAAAGTTGCTTATACTGAAAACAATGGTGAGTCCCTTCTAACTTATACCAGGACATCAGGAAATAAGTCCGGAGGTCAACAATATATTGTATAGCCCCTACTGGCACCCAATGGCTCTATAGTACCAACATTTGTCCTTGGCTACCCCCAGGACAAATTTTAAAAGGTACACTCTGGGAGGCTATTATACAAAATATGATATATTCACCATTATCAAGGTTAAATGCTGCATATATATTCCTGATAATTGCTACTATCTCTTCTGTTTTACAAGCCATACAGAAACAGATTCAGGCCATGTCAGACACTACTAAGCCATTTGATGAACAGTTCTAGGAGAAAATCTCAGCCAGCTCATGCTCAGCTGGTCCTAAGCCAATCCAACTCCGTCTGCCAGGATGCCCTCAAATGCTCCTCAAGGCCTAGAAGTCCACAAGAATAACCCCCAAAGGTGACTAGTTTGCTATGTACTCACTTCTCATTAATGACTTACTTTTTTTTTGGGGGGGGGGGTTCAAGGTAGGGTCTTACTCTATCTTAGGCTGACCTGGAATTCACTATGTAGTCTTAGGGTGGCCTTGAACTCTCAGTGATCCTCCTACCTCTGCCTCCCAAGTGCCACCACGGCCAGCTAACTCCTTACTTTTATTCTTACTTCCCAACATTTTCTTCCAAAACTATTATCCTGAACTCATCAATACACTTTCAGGGTCCTTTAGCATAGTTCCCCTCTCCAGGAGAGACTACCTATTTCTACAACCCCATGCACCCAGAAGTAGTTCAAGTTCATCACTCCCTGTCCTCTAATAGTAGTTAAGAGTGTCTTCTCATGACGGTGGGGGGGGTATAGTTGCGGTGCCTGAACCCCTAGAAGTAAGAAAATGGTGGGAAAGTCTGCAGTTGCTATAAATCAAATCTGACTTATCTCTTGCCTAGTTCCCTTGACCTGTTTTTCCAAACAACCTGGACCTCTTCTGGAGGGAGGTCTTTCGTATGATTTAAACATTTTGGTTGATCAACTTCAGCCCAAGGAACTTGGTGTCAGGGCTAGCCTCTTCCTGAGACACCCCCTACCCTTAACCAACCAGCTGTCCCTCTGGTTCACTAGAGCCGGAAAATAGCCCAACACTGTAAGGTGATAAATGCCTTTGCAAGGGGAGGACAAGCTCTCTGACTACTTGGGAACTTCCAGCTGTGGGTGAGCTTTTCTCAGCTGGGAGGGGCCCAGCACTTACTCTTTACATGCATTCTTTATCCCTTCCAGCTCCCCACACGGAGGGAGATCCTTGAACTTTCTAACTCTCTTTTCTTTCCACTGGTTTTCCAGGCCCTCCACATGGTATCTCTAGCCACGTGGGTGCCTCTCCTTGGTTCTGTACTTCCATCAATAAATATAGTAATTTTAAAAAAGAAACTACTCAACATCACTAGTTATTAAGAGGCATGCATCGAAACTTTCACATCTACTAGAACAGTTATAAGAACAGAATAAGATGTGTCAGTGAGTGAGATATGTCGAAAAGGAATCCTCATACATTCTTGGTAAAAGTAATCCAGATGCACAAGGGGGCACATGCATCTGGAGTTCATTTGCAGTGGCCAGAGGCACTGGCGTGCCCATATTCTCCCCCTCTTCCTCCCTGTTTTTTTCTCTCTGAAATAAATAAATAAAGTATATTTTAAAAAATGATGCAAAGCCAGGTGTGGTGGCGCACACCTTTAATCCCAGCACTCGGAAGGCAGAGGTAGGAGGATTGCTGTGAGTTCGAGGCCACCCTGAGACTCCATAGTGAATTCCAGTTCAGCCTGGGCTAGAGTGAGGCCCTACCTTGAAAAAAAAAAAAGATGCAAGTTGGGCATGGTAGCGCACGCCTTTAACCCCAGCACTCAAGAGGCAGAGGTAGGAGGATTGCTGTGAGTTTGAGGCCACCCTGAGACTCCATAGTGAATTCCAGGTCAGCCTGGGCTAGAGTAAGACCCTACTTCGGAAAAAAATTTTTTTAAAAAGATGCAGTCATGGTAAAGTCTGACAGTTCCTCACAAAGTTAAAAAGGAAATGTCACCAGTATGTGAATGAAAGAAATTAAAGCACTGTATCCCCTAAAATTTATATACAAATGTTCAAAAAGCAAGACTATTCAGAGTAGCCAAAAGATAGAAGCAAACTAAATACATAAACTTATAAATGAGTAAATAAAATGTGGTACAGCCTTATAAAGAAATATTAAGTATAGAAAGGAACAGAGTACCAACACATGTCCCAAGCTGAATGAACCTTGAAAACATCATGCTCAAAGAAGCCAGATACAAAGGACATATGTCGTGAATTCACTTATGTGAAATGTCAAGAATAGACAAATCCATGGAGCTGGAAGCAAAGTAGTCATTGTGAAGGGTTAGGGGTGGGAAGTAGAGAGATGTTCCATCTCCTTACAGTGCTGAAAATGTTCAGGAACTAGACAGTGGTGGTAACTATAAAACACTTTAAATGTGGCAAGTAGTAAATGTTAGTAAAAGCAAAGAGGCATAAAGGATGATATGTCCCTATCTATAGACAGTAACTAAAATAGGCAAATTCATAGGATCTACTACATTAGCAGTCACTAAGGATTTGGGGAAGCCTGGCTGCCTGCTACAGACCAAAGAGTTTAGAGTAATTCAAATGTTCTGTGCTAGGTACTGGTGACACCTGCACAGCTCTGTGAATACACAAAACATTATAGGCTATTGCCAAAGCTTTTGGTTGCCCATCACAACTAGATGGTAAAACCCTATTGCTGAAGACTTCACTAAGAAATCAAGCTGTGGGCTGGAGAGATAGCTTAGTGATTAAGGCGGTTGCCTGTAAAGCCAAAGGACCCAAGTTCAATTCCTTAGGATCCACATTAGCCAGATACACAAGGGGGCGCATGTGTCTAGAGTTCGTTTGCAGTGGAGGCCCTGGTGTGCCCATTCTTTCTCTCTCTTAAATAAATAAAAATAAAATATTTTTAAAAAAATCAAGCTGAAGCTAAGTTGGAAGCCCCCACCCTATCAGGATACTGGAAAATCCTATACAGCCTGTTGGGTGAGAAAGTCATCAATGGTCTTACCTGGCAGTAGACCCTGGTACAATGGTGGTATGTTTGTTATGGGGGAAACCATATGTTCTTTAAGTGAACTGGACGGCCCACTCCATGGGAGGAAATTCCTGTCTGGTACTGAAAACCTAATCAAAAGGTAATGGCTCACCCAGCATGGTGGTACTCACCTTTAATCCCAGCACATGGGAGACAGAGGCAGGAGGATCACTGTGAGTTCAAGGACAGCCTGAAACTATAGTGAATTCCAGGCCAGCCTGGGCTACAGTGAGACCCTACCTCCAAAAACAAAAGCAAACAAACAAACAGAAAAACAGCCTATGGCTGGGAAGGTCATAAGCTCTAAGGGGGAAACTATTACTGTTAACTGGCTAAATGGGTAATTATGCCCACCAAACGTCCTCCAAATACTTATGTTTATACCCATATATTAATGCTAATCTCACTTTTGGTCAGAGAAAGTTCTCTTTTCAGATGGAGGTGACCACTTGCATAACTGAAAACTCACCAAAGTGCTGAGAAGAAGTGACAGGGGAGTGTATAGCACTAAGTGAGACATCTCTATCACACCTTCCAAGTTCCAGGATCATCGTGGAAGAGGTGGTGGAAAGAATGTAAGAGCCAAGGGAAGAGGAGGGGCGCTTACAATACTGTCTTCCAGACACAAATTGGCCTTGATATTCATGACCTCATTGTGGTTGATGCTACCTACACAAGACCTGCACAATAAAGGGGGTGAAATGACATCAAAATAAAAGAGAGACTAGTTGGAAAGAAGAAAGGGATTTAGTGGAGAGGGGAAAGGCAGGGTGGAGGGAGGGGATTATGATCAGGGTATACTATCTATAGGTATGGATACTGTCAACAAAAAGCTAAAAGAATATTTTCAAAAAATTGAATTAGAACCACAACCATGGAACTGTAGAGTCTTATCTGATTTCTCACATTTTACAAAGTAAATGAGCCCAAAGGAGACAAAATAAATTATGCAATGCCCCACACTCTAAATGATATTGAAGTTTATTAATGATACGGCCAGTATCAGTATACAAGAAATTTCTATTGTTGTTTTCAGAACATTAAAAAAAGGGAAGGAAAAAAAAAAAAAGCCATCAGTCAGTCAGACATGGTGATGTACGCCTTTAACCCCAGCACTCAGGAGCCTGAGGCAGAAGGATGGAAGGATCAGAAGTTAAAGGCCAACCTGGGCTATATAGTTAGTTTGAAGACAACCTGGACTAAAAGTGAGATTCTGCCTCAAAAAAAGACTTGAGGGCTGGAGAGATGGCTTAGCAGTTAAGGCACTTGCCTGCAAAACTGAAGGTCCCAGGTTCAATTCCCCAGGACCCATGTAAGCCAGATGCACAATGTGGTGCATGCATCAGGAGTTCACTTGCAGCAGCTTGAGGCCCTGGAGTGCCCATTCTCTCTTCATGTGCCTTTCTCTCTCTCTTAAATAAATAAATACATTTTTTAGAAAAAAAAACTTGAATATAAACAGATTTACATTCCTTATGCGCCTTTTAAATGTTATGTTAAAACCATTTTCCGGCTTCTCTTTTTAAGCTCTAAAACCTTAATTTTTGTTGTTGTTGTTCTTGTTGTTAGAGAAAAGGCACTTCGAATAGGTAAAAATCATTCTTTATCATTCAGAGCTCATAGCTCAGGGGGACAGTTCTTGCCTAGCATGCTCAATTGTTGGGTTCAAAGAGGCAACTGTTTAGCTGAGTATGGTGAGGCAGGACAGTCGCAAGTTCAAGACTAACCTGGGTTGAATAAGAGTTTTTTGAGTCAATCTCAAATAAAAATAAATGTAAAAAAAAAAAAAAAAAAAAACCATGATGAAACAAAGCAAAAAAAAAAAATGGATGCCAGAGGGATGGCTCAGCAGTTAAAGGCACTTGTGTGCAAAGCCTGCCAACCCAGGGCTCAATTCCCTAGTACCCACATTAAGCCAGATGCACAACCTGGCACATGCATTTGAAGTTTGTTTTCAGTGCCAAGATGTCTTGGCACACCCATACTTTCTCTCTGTTCTCAAATAATTATATAAAAAAAGACTATTGCTTAGTAGCAGCAAGAGAATCATATGCATAGTAATAAACTGGATTTGACTCATTATGTAACTTCTAATGAATTACCATAAAGTTAAGATTATTAGATGCCAATATCAACCAATACTAGAGTAATATTTCCATGAAAGACAAGTTCCAAAGTTACCTTTATTAAGTATTTTTCCCATCTGTCTGCTGTAACAGATTTGCCAATCTTCCTCATCAACTTCAAATGGAGCTCCACCAATTCTTTTGGTACTTTAAAAAAAGGGGGAGGGAAAATACTGTTATAGTCAGCAAAATAAAATACTTATAAACATTTAAGATAAAAAAGAATGTTCCCCAACCCTAGATACTTTTTCAAAACATATAGTGTTGGTTCTACTTTTTGTTTGTTTGGGGATTTTTGTTGTTTTCTTTCTTTTTATTTTTCTGAGGTAGGGTTTCACTCTAACCAGGCTGACCTGGAACTATGTATTCTCAGGGTGGCCTTGGACTCAGAGCGATCCTCCTACCTCCGCCTCCCCAGTGCTGGAATTAAAGGGGTACACCACAATGCCCAGCTTAATTTGTGAATCTCTGAACCCAAAAACCCTAAACTAGAATAAGAAATAATTACGGACCACTTTCTTACAGATGAGAAGCAATGTTCATAACCATCATTCAATGACGCTCTATGAAAAGCACTTAACCACACAACTGAGATTTCTAGTATGTCCATTTCATTTAGTTCTTTACTGAGATTCTAGGACAAGATATAAAGAACCACAGAATAAAAATATCATTGGCTAGCTTGGAAATTGAGTCTAATGGTTTACAACCTTCTTCAAAAACCTACTCTTGGACTGGAGAGATGACTTAGCAGCTAAGACACTTGCCTGTGAAGCCAAAGGACCCAAGGGTGAATCCCCAGGAACCCACATAAGCTAGATGCACATGGTGGCACATGAATCTGGAGTTCGTTTTCAGTGGCTAGAGGCCCTGGTGTGCTCATTCCCTCACTCTCAAATAAATAATAAATAAATAAATAAATAAAAATTTTGTTTTTAAAAGCACCTACTCTTCTACTCTATCTCTTACCTGATACTCGTAACTTCTCTATAGCATTTCTATGGATGGCTGCCTGACAACCTTCACAGACAACAAACTTTACTTTCCTTCCAAAGTCCTAGGTCCACTCTCCTGAAAGTTCTTATTATTACAAAAGTTATTTTTTTAAAAAAAATATTTATTTGAGAAAGAGAGAGAGAAACAAAGAAAGAATATGGACATGCCAGAGCCTCTAGCCACTGCAAAAGAACTCCAGACCCATGTGTCATCTTGTGCATGTGGCTTACGTGGGTACTGGGGAACCGAACCTGGGTCCTTAGGCTTCACAGGCAAATGCCTTAGCTGCCCAGCCATCTCTCCAGCCCTACAAAAGTTATCTTTCAGGCAAATCTACCTTCCTCTACTGTTTGACTCTTAATTCTCTCTTTTTTAAGACAATGCCTTAAGCATCACTTATATTAGAAAATTCAAATATTTCTCTCTCTAAAGAATAAATTTAAAACATTTTTTAAAAAGGAAAATTCAAGTATTTCAAGATTGTCGTATCTTCCCTCAGCCTCCCAGTTCTGACTTCAAACAACCAGGGTTCCCCTAAATATCCAAAGTATGATCTGATTATGTTTTAAAATTATATTAATTACACCCAAGGGAAATGCACATATGACACATGCCTGGCAAAGTTTTTATCTCCCAGCATCCAGACACTACTATTAACCTTAGCAAAATTACAGGTACCCTATTTATAAAGTTTCCATAATCTACCGGGAGTGGTGGTGCACACCTTTAATCCCTGCACTCGGGAGGCAGAGGTAGGAGGATCGCCGTCAGTTTGAGGCCACCCTGAGACTACTTAGTGAATTCCAAGTCAGCCTGGGCCAGAGTGAGACCCTACCTCCAAAAAAAAAAAAAAAAAACAATTCCATAATCTAATATATTAATGAAATGCTGGATACAAAACAAGTGTTTTTTTTAAACAGCAGGATTTCACTAAGTCTGCTTACTGATTGCCATTATGATATACTATGAATATCCAAGATAAATGAATCTGCAGCATTCTCTAACATATTTGATCCAATATTTGATAGGATACAAATGTTCTAAAGAACATTCTGAGATTAGAAAGAAATGGCTCCTTTTTTTTTCAGTCATTCTTTCAAACTTTTTATTCTCCACTGAAGTTAGTTCTAATTTGGAACAACTTTGAAGTATAATATTCACTCACTCAGCCAATTTTGGTGATTATACTATTAGTAAGCAAAAAATACTCCTTGATGAGTCTCCTAGTGGAATGGAATAGTCTGGTGATATGAGGAACAAGTTGGTCACAAATAAATAGACACTAATCTTAGAACCCTAAAATATGGAGTGAGGGGTGGTTAACAAGGATAATGCTTATACAAACAAAAACAGATGTAAACGGCTTTTTAGAAAAGTAACAGTGAAGCCGGGCGTGGTGGCGCACGCCTTTAATCCCAGTACTCGGGAGGCAGAGGTAGGAGGATCGCCGTGAGTTCGAGGCCACCCTGAGACTCCATAGTGAATTCCAGGTCAGCCTGGGCTAGAGTGAGACCCTACCTCGAAAAACCAAAAAAAAAAAAAAAAGAAAGAAAGAAAAGTAACAGTGATTTGGAACTATAGGCATGAGCATGATGGACGAGCCTCACAGGGCCAGGCTAAGAAGTTAGCAGTTTACTTAAAAGATTAAGCAGGAGACGGCTCTGCATTTTAGAAATACCTCAATGACTGAACTAGAGAAAGATAAAGATTTTTAAATAAAAAGCTTTTATTTGATTGCTTTAAAGATGGGATATAGTCAGAGATTAGAAATAAATTCAAGAAAACAATCAACAAAGACAGAAGTAGTCTTAGCTTAGTTAAAAATGGTACAGAACGTAGTGAGCAGATGTGAGGCATGTTTTAGGAAACAAGTTAACAAAACACTGTGACTGACTGGCAGTGCTGTGATGGAGTACAGAAAGCCTGAGGCACTGACTTTGGTTGATGGCAATACTGTAGGAATTAAGGCAGGGAAAACGGGCTCAATTCTCAGCACCATCACTTAGATCAGTCCTTCAGGCCCAGAAGCTCAATTCCCCATCTATAATAAAAGGAAGGGTATGGGGCTATCTCATGGGAGGTTGGAAATGTCTAAACTATGCAGAGGAGCCAGGCGTGTTGGCGCACACCTTTAGTCCCAACACTCAGGAGGCAGAGGCAGGAGGATCAAGGCCACCCTGAGACTACATAATGAACTCCAGGTCAGCCTGAACTAGAATGTGACTACCTCGAACAACAACAGAAAAAAATACTATACAGAGTGAAATACTTTTTTAAAATTTCTATCATGATTTTGAAACTAAACTAAGGTACTTTCAGTACACACAGCTTGCATTTCAAGACTACTCACAGTAGTTTTGATGATTCTCCCTTCCTGCATCTCAAACCTGTGACCTATTTTCTCAGTTTCTAAGAACATAGCTATATTTTATCACTGAAAAAAAAGTCTACAATCAAACCAATATTCCAAAAAGTTTTCAAAACTAAATATCCTAATAAAATGTATTTAATTCCTCAATGTCACTGATTTTTTTAATATTTTTTTAAATTTCAGTTAGCCAAGAAATGAAATTATATCTTAGTGTTGCCTCTGGAGCAGAAGTTGACAGTGTCTTATGTCTGTTCTCCCCTCAGCACTCGAGATTTCCAGTGCATGCATGTCCAAGTCTTTGCATGAGGATTTTCTCTCACTGCAGGAAGCTAGCCCTTTCAGGGACCAGCCCTAACCAGTAACTGACAGAAACCATACCATCTACACAGTCTCCCAGAGCTCAGTGAATACTTAGTTCCAGATGCACACAGAGGCAGCTCAAGGGATACCACAGTCTGTTTCAGTCATCGCCCCCCCCCCCCCACCATCCCCAGCAATCTGACTCTGCCCCTCCTCCATTAGTGCTTCCTGTACTCTTTTCTTTTCTTTTTTTTAAATGTAGGGTCTCACTATAACTTAGGTTGACCTGGAATTTACTCTGTAGTCTCAGGCTGGCCTCAAACTCATGGCGATACTCCTACCTCTGCCTCCCGAGTGCTGAGCTTTTAAAAGTATGCGCCACCATGCCTGGATCCTGTACTCGTTTTATCTAAGTCTCCACATCTTGGGAAACCCAACATAGGATAACTTATTCCCTGGCACACAACTGCAATCCCAGCTCTAAGGAGGTAAAGAGCATGAAAAGTTCAAGGTCATCATCCTTGGCTACAAAGTGAGTTTGAGGACAATCTAGCTTACAAAAGATTCTGTCTTAAAAAAAAATAAAATACTTATTCCTACATAAAAATGTTAAAAAATATTCTGCAAATCTGTTCCCAGATTTTATATATACGGAATGCCCAAAAGACATCCAAAGATTCCAATTTTAGGAAATCTTCCTCCTAAGAGCCTATGTCTTTTAAAACTTTCAGCCTGGGAGATGGGCTAGTGGTTAAAGGCACTTGCTTACAAAACCTGTGAGTCCAAGTTCCATTTCCCAGTACCCACATAAAGCCAGACCCACTAAGTGGTACATGTGTCTGGAGTTCATTCAGAGTGGCAAGAGGCCCTGGGGAATACATATTCTCTTTCTCTTTGTCTCTATGAATTTTTTAAACTGCTACTGGTCTCAAGAGTCCAAACATGTAACTCTTTTGTTAAATAAACAACTTCAAGTTAGCATTCAAACAGTATTTAAAAAATGTCCTCCAACAAACACATGTATCTCCTCTCTGCAAAGAGTTCTCTGTACTCACAGCTTGCATTTCTTACCTGTCCATTTTCTCCTGACTCACCATAACCTAACTTTTACTGACGGAACTAAATGAACATTTCAGACTTTGACTTAACTCAGCAGCACATTATGTTGTTGATATCTAGAAGAAATATGGCTACTCTAGGACACTACTTGTCAGATTCCTCTTTGTTCCTTTTTGGATTCCTTTACATGACTTATGCTGCTACCATGCCATATTCTTGAAGGCTTATCCTATTTTGGGAATTTCATGTCTTGTGCCCACAGCTTCAGTATGAATATACTATGGTCTCATTATGCTACTTAAGGAATACACTCAGGTAATAAAAAAGATTACCAAAGTGGCTTCACAAATTAATTATCAATTTTTCTCATACAGGAAATACAGGGAAGTTCCCAGTTTTGGTTTAATGTCTCAACAAATCTTTTATACTGAACATCCTGGAGCTCTCAAAGATACTGCAGTATTTCCAGCTCTAATATGTGTAGTTGTCATCCACCTCTTTTCGAGCTCAGGGTTCAGGTCAGTTACTGCTCCCTTTAGAAATCACCTTTTTAACCTCACCATATCAGGATAAAGTGACCATTCTGGATATCCCAGCAGGTTCTCGCTTTGTGCTCATGGATCACACAGTACCACAAACTCCTACTGTGTACAGATGTGAACCACAAGAATAAGTCTGGCTTCAGCACCTGGGACAGTACTTAACACATTGCATGCATTCAATAAACACTCAATGGAGTACTCAAGTCTCTAAAACAAACAAGTGCACTTTTTTCATAAATATGAACTATTTTCTATCCAAAGTAACTGGCTGATTAAAAGATAAACAACTGATTCCCTATTCACCAGTTCACAGGGAGTCACTTCTGGCCTCAGCAAACTATTGATCTACTTTCTTTTTTTGTGTGTGTTGTTTTGTTTGTTTGTTTGTTTTTTGTTTTTCAAGGTAGGGTCTCTCTCTGGCTCAGGCTGACCTGGAATTCACTATGTAGTCTCGGTGGCCTTGAACTCTCGGCGATCCTCCTACCTCTGCCTCCCAAGTGCTGGGATTAAAGGCGTGCGCCACCACGCCCGGCTGATCTACTTTCTGTTCCTGTAAATGTCTTTTCATAGGTTCATGTAAATGTAATCACAGAATCTTTTGTCTGGATTTTTTCATTTAGAATAGTGTTTCTGAAATTCATCTGTTCTTATATTAGTACCCCATTAAAAATTTATTATGATATGTTCATGAAGTGGACTGTAAGTTAGTATCTGGTTGTCTTCAGTTCTCAACAATTAATAATAAAGTTATAAACATGTGTACACAAGTCTTTGTGTACATACATTTTTTGGGGTGGGGGGTTAGAGGTAGGGTCTTTCTCTAGCTCAGGCTGACCTGGAATTCACTATGTAGTTTCAGGGTGGCCTCAAACTCTCAGCAATCCTCCTACCTCTGCCTCCCAAGTGCTGGTATGAAAGGTGTGCGCCACCACACTGGGCTTAGATACATTTTTTATTTGTTTTGGATACCCAGGAATGAAACTGATGTGTTATAAAGTAAATATAGGCTTATTAATGTATTAGGAAAAGCACATTTTGCAAAGGCAACTGTAACCATTTAATACACTCACCATTAATGTATAAGAATTTCAAATCCATTGTTCCTGGATTGGAAGAATCAATATTGTGAAAATGGCAATCTTACCAAAAGCAATCTACACATTTAATGCAATCCCCATCAAAATTCCAAAGGCATTCTTCATGGAAATAGAAAAAACAATCCAAAAATTCATTTGGAATCACAAAAAACCTCGAATATCTAAAATAATACTGAGCAACAAAAATAAGGCTGGTGGTATCACCATACCTGATTTTAACCTATACTACAGAGCCATAGTAACAAAAACAGCGTGGTACTGGCACAAAAGCAGACTTGTAGATCAATGGAACACAATAGAGGACCCAGATGTAAATCCAGGTAGCTACAGCCATCTGATATTCGATAAAAATGCCAAAAATACTCATTGGAGAAAAGACAGCCTCTTCAGCAAATGGTGTTGGGAAAACTGTATATGTATCTGTAGAAGGATGAAAATAGATTCTTCTCTCTCTCCATGCACAAGAATTAAGTCCAAATGGATTAAAGACCTTAACATCAGACCAGAAACTCTGAAACTACTAGAGGAAAAAGTAGGGGAAACCCTTCAACATATTGGTCTTGGCAAAGACTTTCTGAATACAACCCCAACTGCTCAGGCAATAAAACCACAGATTAACCACTGGGACCTCATGAAATTACAAAGATTTTGCACTGCAAAGGACACAGTGAATAAAGCAAAGAGGCAACCTACAGAATGGGAAAAAATCTTTGCCAGCTATATATCTGATAGAGGATTAATATCTAGGATATACAAAGAACTCAAGAAGTTAAATAATAAGGAATCAAACACGCCAATCAAAAAATGGGCTATGGAGCTAAATAGAGAATTCTCAAAGGCAGAAATATGAATGGCATATAAGCATCTAAAAAAATGTTCTACGTCACTAGTCATCAGGGAAATGCAGATTAAAACTACATTGAGATTCCATCTCACTCCTGTCAGACTGGCTACCATCATGAAAACAAATGATCATAAATGTTGGCAGGGATGTGGAAAAAGAGGAACCCTTGTACACTGTTGGTGGGAATGCAATCTGGTCCAGCCATTGTGGAAATCAGTGTGGAGGTTCCTAAAACAGCTGAAGATTGATCTACCATATGACCCAGCTATAGCACTCCGAGGCATATATCCTAAGGACTTATCTCATTTCCTTAGAAGTATGTGCTCAACCATGTTTATTGCTGCTCAATTTATAATAGCTGGGAAATGGAACCAGCCTAGATGTCCCTCAACTGATGAGTGGATAATGAAGATAGGGCACATTTATACAATGGAGTTCTACTCAGCGGTAAAGAAAAATGAAGTTATGAAATTTGCAGAAAAGTGGATGATCTGGAAAGGATTATACTAAGTGAGGTAACCCAGGCCCAGAAAGCCAAGCGCCACATGTTCTCCCTCATATGTGGATCTTAGCTACAGATGATTGGGCTTCTGTGCGAGAAGGAAAAAACTCAGTAGCAGAGGCCAGTAAGTTAAAAAGGAGATATAAAGGGAAGAGAAAAGGAGGAGGCTATTTATTAGATTAGTATTGTATATATGTAAGTAGAAAGACTGAGATGGGGAGGGGATATGATGGAGAATGGAATTTCAAAGGGAAAAGTGGGGGGGGATACTACCATGGGATATTTTTTATAATCATGAAAAATGTTAATAAAAATTGAGAAAATATAAAAAAAAGAATTTCAAATGTTTCACATCCTCACCAATATAAGATATTACCAGTCAGATTAAAAGAATGTCTTTTTACTTTGTAAGATGAAGTATTACATAAAATGTCATTGGTTGATAACACTACTCATGTCTTCTAATTCTGATTGGTTTTTCTGTAGAGCCACACTATTACTTATGAGAGTACTGTAACTGTAAATTGTATATATTTAGTTGTTTGGTTTAGGCTAATATATTTTAAAACCCTGTTAGTGAAAAGCAGTCAAAATTACTTTATCTTCTTAGTGAAATTCCCTCTGGTATTATAAAATATGTCTCTGCATAATAATATTCTAGCCAGGTGTGGTGGCTCAGGCCTTTAATTCCAGCACTTGGGCTCATTTGCAGATAAGATGAGGAAGGACCCAAACCTGGCCTTCCATTTTCTGCTTTTTATAATATAAGTAAATGTAGTTCCTAATCTATTATCATTCTGTAACTTCAATATTGCTTTACAATGCCTCAAACAAAGTTCCCAAAGAGAAAAATTATGAAGGATGATTATTCAACAAAAAGTGGGATGTGATTTTTTTATATTTATGGGGAATTTGTGTAAGTTTTCCAAAAAGTCTTGAGGTTGTCCTGACCTCCACACATGGCAAGCACTCCCACAGATTTGTGCACACATTATAAACAAACAAATAAATAAGAAGACAGTTATTTTTAAAAGATTGTGAATTTCATAAAGGTCAAGGAATTAAATCACCATCAATCCCAGGGATACCTTACAGGTGTTGATACAAACTATGGTGATATCATTTACTTTTTGGAATTAAGATGGCTAAGTCAGGCCAAATGCTAAAAACATTTTATGACTTGAAATATGCTGTCAAGTTGTTTATGGTATCAAACCCAAAATTTGTGGGAATGGGGCCAGACATGGTAGTATGAACTTATAATTACAGCCCTGGGGAGGTAGAGAAAGAAGGATTCATGGAACTCACTGACTAGCCACTCTAACCTAATTAGAAAATTCCAGGCCATTGAGAGATTTTGTCTCAAAAACATAAAACACCTGAAGCTGTTCTCTGGCCTCCATATGCTCATGCACACACACATGAACACATGCACACATACATAGAAATTTGTGTCACAAATTGACAATAAAAACTAGCTTACGGGTTTAATATTAGTAGATGTAACCACTCATTTAAATGAGTTAAACATGAGGCTTCAAGGTGAAAATCAACAATGTACTGTTTAAAATTATAGAAGCACTCCAAGTGATTCTGAATGCTGACAAGCTTAATGAAGGCCAAGAATTGTATTCATTTCAACACACTGGTTAAATACAGCCCTATAAACAGTGAAAAATATTTAGCTTTGCTTTTCAATTTGATATAAGAATCTGAAAATAGACTCGGGAGGCAGAGGTAGGAGGATCACCGTGAGTTCGAGGCCACCCTGAGACTCCATAGTGAATTCCAGGTCAGCCTGGGCTAGAGTGAGACCCTACCTCGAAAAACCAAAAAAAAAAAAAAAAGAATCTGAAAATAGATTTAAGATTTCTAGAAAAATAATAATTTGGTATAGTTGCAACTTCATTCATAGTCAACATAAATATGTTACCTGCCAGTTATATGAAATACATAGAGCTGCTATCTGGCATTCAACTTAGAAGGAAAATTTGACTGTGCCTCTTTATTAGACTTTTGTGTGTCCTATCTTCCCAGAGACAAATATCTCTCACATTATAATCACAATTTATTCATGCCACCACTTTTTGGCAGCACCTACATTTGCGAGAAACTATTTTCAAGAATATAGCACACTAAGAGAAAAATCATAACTAACATATCTGATGAGTACCTCGAGAACTCACTGAGAATTACAACTCTTCCACTGAGCCAAATAGTCGTATGCTAGTTTCTCAAAAAAGCTAAATATTGAGCCAGGCGTGGAGGAGCACGCCTTTGATCTCAGCACTTGGGAAGCAGAGGTAGGAGGATCACTGTGAGTTTGATGCCACCCTGAGATGACATAGTGAATTCTAGGTCAGCCTGGGCCAGAGTGAGACCCTACCTCAAAAAACCAAAAAGAGCTAAATATTACACTACTTTTTTTTTATTGAGTTTTTTCAAGGTAGGGTCTTGCTATAGCCCAGGCTGACCTGGAATTCACTATGTCATCTCAGGGTGGCCTCAAACTCATGGCGATCCTCCTACCTCTGCCTCCCAAGTGCTGGGATCAAAGGCATGCACCACCACAACTGGCCATATTCCACTAGGTTTATAATTGCCCTCTTTTATTTTTACAATAGCATATATCCAAAGTAAAATCAATGAAGTTTTATTAGATATGCTAATTTTCTTTTCTTTTATGGTTTTTTTCAGTATCTGCAAAACTGAACTGGAATACTGTATTTATTCATTCAGGTACTATCTTAGCCACTCATGCTATACTAGCAAAATAGTCAAACAGATAGCATTTGAATGGAAAAGCCTAAAATATTCGAGATCTGAAAGTTTGCCAGCCATTGACTATTTAATGTGATAACTAACACAAGGCAATTTAAATCCACAATTCTATCATTTAATTTTCCTATGTTCCAGCACTTCTTTTCCTGCTCCTCTTCCTCCCTTTTTTCTAGAAACTGATTATAACTCCTTTTGTATTAGCTACTTCAGAATGCATTTCCACGATGTGGAGATGGCTCATGGTTAAAGGCACTTGCTTTAAAAGCCTGCTGACTCAGGTATGAGTCCCCAGTGCCCACATAAAGCCAGAAGAACAATGTGTGGTATATGCATCTGGTGTTCGTCTGGAGTGGCAAAAAAGGCCCTTGTGCAACCACACTCTGTTTCTCTGTCTCTCTCATTCAAATAAATGAATTTCACCTATAGAGAATGCTATTTATTTTTTTCATTTGCAGTACTATAGAAGCTAAACAAATGCTCTAGTGCACTGCGTGGTGCTCACCCCTGGTCGCAGTGGCACATGCCACTCACCCCTGGCTACAGTGGCACTCACCCCTGGTTACAGTGACGCTCACCCCTGGTTACAGAGGCGCTCACCCCTGGCTACAGTGGCACTCACCCCTGGCTACAGTAGCACTCACCCCTGGTTACAGTGACGCTCACCCCTGGCTACAATGGCACTCACCCCTGGTTACAGTGGCGCTCACCCCTGGCTACAGTGGCGCTCACCCCTGGTTACAGTGACGCTCACCCCTGGCTACAGTGGCACTCACCCCTGGTTACAGTGACGCTCACCCCTGGCTACAGTGGCGCTCACCCCTGGTTACAGTGACGCTCACCCCTGGTTACAGTGGCACTCACCCCTGGTTACAGCGGCGCTCACCCCTGGCTACAGTGGCACTCACCCCTGGTTACAGTGGATACTCGCGGTTGTGTAACAGGCATCCGTAGCACAACATATACCATTAGGTAATATTCTGCCACTTCAAATTCAGTGCAATTGCTTTGTATTTTTTTATGAGTGTGAGAGAGAGAATAGGCATGCCTACATAGAACCTGGGAAGTAGAACATGGGTCAATAGGCTTTGCAAGCAAGTGCCTTAATCACGAAGCAATTTCTCGAACCCTGAGTGCATTTCTTTACTATCATCCTTTCTACTACAGTTGTCATAGATTTATTTCTATGTATTTTACAAAACCTGCCATATGTAAATTTTTGCCTTACAGAATTATCTTTTTTAAAGACAAAATTAGAAAAAATGCACTTAATATTTCTCTACATGTTTATCAACTCACTCATCATTTATACATCAGTTTCCCACCTGATTCATTTTCCTCCTATATGAAGATGTTCCTTATAGTATACGTAAGCTAGCTCATAATAAATACTTTTTTTTTCATTTTAATTTTTTAGCTAGACTAGTTATTTATTTATTTATTTGACAGAGAAAGATGGAGAGAACGAGAAAGAGAGAGAATGGGCGTGCCAGGGCCTCCAGCCACTGCAAATGAACTCCAGACGCATGCGCCCCCTTGTTCATCTGGCTAACGTGGATCCTGGAGAAATCGAACCTGGGTCCTTTGGCTTTCCAGGCAAACACCTTAACTGCTAAGCCATCCCTCCAGCCCCATAATAAATTCTTTAGTTTGAGGACACAGCCGAGACCAGCTGAGGAGATCACTGCTGAAGGAGATCACGAACGAGACCAGCTGAGCAGCTCCAGTAGAGCTCCAGACATTCTGCACAGCCTCCCACCCCCAGCAGCACAAACCACCAGAGAGCTCTTTCACCCCCCGCAACACAGCATCCCACACAGCTAATCACAACACCGAATGCAGCAACCCAAGCAGCCTAACCAAGTGCACAGCTTAACAGAGAGGGATCAGCCGGCGTGGGCACTTAGCATAGGTGAGATTGGAAGCCATCCCAAAAAGTAACAGGGACTACTTATACAAAGCCAGGTGCATAGGCCTGCACTGGAAGTGCTCCTCTCACCTCCCATGTCAGGGCAGGTTATTTGTCAGATTTGACGGATATATGCTTGGTGCTTTACCATTTTCAAATAAGCTGTATTTTGGTGTTGACTATTATTGCCTTTGATGTTTCCTGGTTTATGTGGCCTTTGTCTTTTTCTTCTGTCATTTTTGGGGGAAGGGTCTCACTCGGCCCCAGGTTGACCTGGAACCCATTTCAGATCCCAGAAATCTAAGCATCCCAGTTGACAGTAGAATGGATCAAGTAGAGCACAAAATATCTAAACTAGAAGATACAGTGGCAGATCTAATACAGTCCAACAAAGAGAAAGACAAACTAATAGGGAGGCATGGATGGGAATTTCAGGACACTTGGGACACTATGAAGAGAATGTAAGAATATATCAGAAAAAGATCATTCACCTCAACCAAGTAGACTTTATCCCAGAGATACAGGGATGGTTCAACATGCACAAATTGATAAATGTAATACACTATATAAATGGACTGAAGGACAAAAATCTCATGATCACCTCAAATGATGCAGAAAAGGCATTTGATAAAAATCCAACATCCCTTCATGGTAAAAGTCCTACAGAAACTGGGAAAAAAGGAACATATCTCAACATAATTAAGGCTAGTTATTACAAACATACAACCAACATAATACTAAATGGGGGGAAAACTGGAAGCTTTTCCACTAAAATCAGGAAAAACACAAGGGTGTCTACTGTCCCCACTTTTATTTAACATAGCACTAGAAGTCTTAGCCATAGCAATAAGGCAAGACACACATAAAAGGGATATGAACTGGAAAGAAGAAATCAAATTATCATTATTTGCAGATGATATGATATGATTCTATACATAAAAGACCCAAAAGACTACCAGCAAACAGTGAAAGCTGATAAGCACTTTTAGCATCTTAGCAGGATACAAAATAAACACACAGAAATCAGTAGCCTTCCTTTATGCTAACAATAAACACACAGAGGATGAACTCAAGAGAATCACTCCCATTCACAATTGCATCAAAAAAAGTACCTTGGAATAAACCTAACTAAGGAAGTAAAGGATCTCTACAATGAAAACTTTAATAAAACACTCAAGCGAGAAATTGCAGAAGACACTAGGAAATGGAAAAACATCCTATGTTCTTGGATTGGAAGAATCAGTATTGTGAAAATGGCAATCTTACCAAAAGCAATCTACACATTTAATGCAATCCCCATCAAAATTCCAATGGGGACTGGAGAGATGGTTTAGCGGTTAAGCGGCTGCCTGTGAAGCCTACGGACCCCGGTTCCAGGCTTTATTCCTCAGTACCCATGTAAGCCAGATGCACAAGGTGGCGCATGCATCTGGAGTTCGTTTGCAGTGGCAGAAAGCCCTGGTGTGCCCATTCTCTCTCTCAAATACATAAATTAATTAAAATATTTTGAAAATTCCAGTGGCCCAGTCAGATTGGCTACCATCATGAAAATAAGTGATCATAAATGCTGGCGGGGATATGGAAAAAGAGGAACCCTTCTACAATGTTGGCGGGAATGCAATCTGGTCCAGCCATTTTAGAAATCAGTGTGGAGGTTCCTAAAACAGCTGAAGATTGATCTACCATATGACCTAGCTATAGCACTATACTATACACTATAGCACTATACTATATACTAAGTGAGGAAACTCAGGCCCAGAAAGCCAAGTGGTGCATGTTCTCTCTCATATGTGGATCCTAGCTACAGATGATTGGGCTTCTGTGTGAGAAGGAAAAAACTCAGTAGCAGAGGCCAGTAAGCTAAAAAAAAAAAAAAACAGATATAAAGGGAAGAGAAAGGAAGGGAGGAGGGTAATTAATAGGTTGGTATTGTATAAACGTACGTAGAAGACTAGATTAACGGGGGTGAAAAGGCCCAAAGTGAGGTCAGGGGAAGAGATTGAGTAAAGGAAAGGTGGAGGGAGGGCTAATCAAAATCTAAGAGGATATAAATAAATCATATGAAATCCTCCGGTTTTGGACAATGGAACACTCAGGAGCTGTAGATCGTTGTTAGAAAATTTTCAGGGCCAGGGATGGGATACCTTCCAGTGAGTTGTTGGCCAGGGAGGTCCCTGATGCCCCAAAACATTAGAGGCCATTGCTGAGGCCCTTGGTTTTCTACCAGGAAGAGATGGTAAGACCCTATTGCTGAAGACTCCACATACTTGGGCTGCAAGGCCACTAAGAAAGTGTGCTGGAACTGAGCTGATAACCTCTTCCATGTAGACCAGCTGACAGAAAGCTGGAAGAAGCCATTCTACATGCAGTTCAATGGGAGAAAGAGATACCACCAGTGAAGATACTCAACAGTGGACACTGCAAGCCTTATATTTGGCCAGCCAGGCCAAATGAGCCAACGGGTGCAATAGTGGCACGTCTATCATGGTGGAAACCAACTGCCCTCCAATTGGACTGGAGGCCTGCTCCATGGGAGGGAATACATCCCTGATACTGAAAACTTAAAACAGGGGTAGTCATGAGACCCAGGGATATAACGTCTGCTGATGTCTGGATAAATGTATATACTATGCTTATCAAACTGCCCAGCAAGCACTTCTCTTAATATTCATACCCTTATATTAATGTTACTCTCACTTTGGGTAGAGAATCTTTTCTTTTCAGATAGCAGTGACCTTCGGACGACTCAGAAGGTATCATAGTGCTGGAAAGAAGTGACTGGAGTACTGAGTAACATCTCGATCACACCTTCCAAGGCTCAGGGTCTAATGCAGAAGAAGTGGCTGAAAGAATGTAAGAGCCAAAGGAAGGGTAGGACTCCTTACAACATGCTCCCTCCAGACACAAAATGGCCTGGATATCCATGACCTCACAGTGCCTGACACTACCTACACAAGACCATCCTAAGAGGAGGAAAAGATCGTGACATCAAAATAAAAGAGAGACTGACTGAGATGGAGAAGGGATATGATGGAGAATGGCATTTCAAAGGGGAAAGTGGGGGGAGGGAGGGTATTACCATGGGTTATTTTTTATAATCATGGAAAATGTTAATAAAAATTGAGAAAAAAATACAAAAACGAAAAAAAAAAAGTGTTTTACAGTTTAAAATGGCATTCTTCATGGAAATAGAAAAAACAATCCTGAAATTCATTTAGAAGCACAAAAAAAAAAAAAACCCAACCCTCAAATATCTAAAACAATTTTGAGCAACAAAAATAAGGCTGGTGGTATCACCATACCTCGTTTAAAGCTATATTACAGAGGCATAGTAACAAAAACAGCATTGTGCTGGCACAAAGACACGTAGATCAACAGAACAGAATGGAGGACCCAGATGTAAGTCCAGGAAGCTACAGCCATCTAACTTTCCACGGGAATGCCAAAAATACTCATTGGAGAAAAGCCTCTTCCACAAATGGTGCTGGGAAAACTAGATATTTATCTGTAGAAGGATGAAAATAGATCCTTCTCTCTCTCCATGCATAAGAATCAAGTCCAAATGCATCAAGGATCTTAATATCAGACCTGAAACTCTAAAACTGCTAAAGAAAAAAAGCAGAGTAACCCCTTCAACACATTGGCATAGGCAACAACTTTCTGGATATAACCCCAGTTGCTCAGGAAATTAAATCACCAATCAACCACTGGGACAAATAGGTTTACCATATCACCGAGCTATTCCACTCCTAGGCATATGTCCTAAGGACTCATCTCATAACCTTAGAGATACTTGCACATCCATGTTTACTGCTGCTCTATTCACAGTAGCTAGGAGGGCTGGAGAAATGGCTTAGCAGTTAAGCGCTTGCCTGTAAAGCCTAAGGACCCCGGTTCGAGGCCGGATTTTCCAGGACCCACGTTAGCCAGATGCACAAGGAGGCGCACGCATCTGGAGTTCATTTGCAGTGGCCGGAGGCACTGGCGCACCCATTCTCTCTCTCTGCCTCTTTCTCTTTTTCTCTCTCTCTGTCCATTGCTTTCAAATAAATAAAGTAAACACAGGCCAGGCGTGGTGGCACACACCTTTAATCCCAGCACTTGGGGGGCAGAGGTAGGAGGATTGCCGTGAGTTCGAGGCCACCCTAAGACTCCATAGTGAATTCCAGGCCAGCCTGGGCTAGAGAGAGACCCTAACCTCGGAAAAAAAAAAAAAAGCACAGTAGCTAGGAATTGGAACCAGCCTAGATATCCCTTAACTGATGAGTGGATAATGAAAATGTGGCACAATGGAGTTCTATTTAGCAGTAAAGAAAAATGAAATTATGAAATTTGCAGGAAAATAGATGGACCAGGAAAGGATTATACTTAGTAAGGTAATGCAGGTCCAGAAAGCCAAGCACTGCTTATTTACTCTCATATATGGATCCTAGCTACAAATATTTGGAGTTGTATGTGAGCTGGAATAAAACTCAGTAACAATGCTGGGTGTGGTGGCACATACCTTTAATCCCAGCACTCGGGAGACAGAGGTAGGAAGATTGCCATGAGTTCGAGGCCACCCTGCAATTACATAGTGAATTCCAGGTCAGCCTGAGCTAGAATGAGACCCTACCTCAAAAAAAAAAAAAAAAAAAAAAAAAAAAAAAAAAAACCTCAGTAGCAGAGGCCAGTAAACTAGAAAGGGGCTATAAAGGAGGAAGGAGAAGGGAGGAATTAAGGGAATGGTATTGTATATATGCAAGTAGATGAACAGAATACTGGGAGTGGAAGGCCTAAGTGAGGTCAGGGGAGGAGATTGAGTCAAGGAAGGTTGTGTGGGAGAAGGGTTTATCACAATCTAAGAGGGTATGAATAAGTTGTATGGTAACCTACTTTTTTAGACAATGGCACACTCAGAAGCCATAGATTGTTACTAGAAAAAGTTCAGTGCCAGGGATGGGATATCCTCCAGTGAGTTGTTGGCCAGGGAGATTCCAAATGCCCCCAAAACATTACAGGCCATTGCCAAGGCTCTTGGTTTTCCACAAGGAATAGATAATAAGAGCCTACTGCTAAAGACTCCACATCCTTGGGCTGCAAGGTCACTGAGAAATTCTGCTGGAACTGAGCTGATAACCTCCTCCATGTAGACCAGCTGACAGCTGGAAAAAGCTATGCTGCATGAAGCTCTATGGGAGACAGAAGTCATCAGTGGAGATAAACAACAGTGGACACTGCAAGTCTTAAAGTGTGGCCAGCCAGGCCAAATGAGCCAACAGATGCAATAGTGGCATGTCTGCTATGGGGGAAAACAATCACTCTCTAATTGGACTGGAGGCCTATTCCATGGGAGGGAATACATGCCTGATACCAAAAACCTATGACAGGAGAGGCCATGAGTCCTGTGGTATAATGCCTGCTGGTGTCTGGCAAAGTGCATATATTATGTTCAAGAAACTATCCAGTAAGCTCTTCTCTTAATGTTCATATCCATATATCAATACTACTTTCACTTTTGGTTAGAGAAGCTTTCTTTTCAGATGGCAGTGACATCTGGGATGACTCATAAGGCACTATGGTGCTGAAAAGAAGTGACAGGGGCTGGGTGCGGTGGCACACGCCTTTAATCCCAGCACTTGGGAGGCAGAGGTAGGAGGACTGCCATGAGTTCGAGGCCACCTGAGACTACATAGTGAATTCCAGGTCAGCCTGGGCCAGAGTGAGACTCTACCTCTAAAAAAAGGGGGGGGGGTGGAGAGATGGCTTAGCAGTTAAGCACTTGCCTGTGAAGCCTAAGGAGCCTGTTCAAGGCTCAATTCCCCAGGACCCATGTGTCTGGAGTTCGTTTGCAGTGGCTAGAAGCCTTGGTGTACCCATTCTCTCCCCCCTCCCTTTCTCTGTCTGTCACTTTCTTTTTTTGTTGCTGTTCATTTTTATTTAGTTGAGAGCAACAGAGAGAAAGAGGCAGATAGAGAAAGAGAGAGAGAATGGGCGCGCCAGGGCCTCCAGCCACTGCAAACGAACTCCAGACGCATGCGCCCCCTCGTGCATCTGGCTAACGTGGGTCCTGGGGATCGAGCCTTGAACCAGGGTCCTTAGGCTTCACAGGCAAGCGCTTAACCACTAAGCCATCTCTCCAGCCCTGTCACTTTCAAATAAATAAATAAAAATAAAAACAAAAAAAGTGACAGGGGAATGCTCAGCCCTGAAACATCTCTATCACACCTTCCAAGACTCAAGGTCCATTGCAGAAGAGGTGGTGGAAAGAATGTAAGAGCCAAAGGAAGGGTAAAGGACTCCATCCAAACTTCCAGACACAAAATGGCCTGGATACCCTCGACATTGTAGTGCCTGGCACTAATTACACAAGACCCTCATAATAGGAAGAAAGGATGATGACACCAAAATAAAAGAGACTAAATGAAAGGGGGTAGGGATACGATGGAGAGTGGAGTTACAAAGGGGAATGTGAGGGGGGAAGGGAACCATGGTTTACTGTCTATTAATTATGGAAGTTGTCAATAAAAAAATTAAAATAAAATAAAATCTATTTAAAGGCTGGTGAGATGGCTCTGCAGTTAAGGCACTTGCCTGCAAAACCTAACAACCAGATTCAATTCTCCAGTAAAGCGAGATGCAGAAAGTGGTGCATGCATCTGGAGCTCCTTTGTGGCTGCTGAAGGTCCAGGGACACCCATTCTCTCTATTCTCTCTATGTTTGCAAATAAATAATTATTTTTTAAATCTATTTAAAAATTCAAGGGCCACCCAAGCTGCTTAATGACACCCTGTCTCAAAATAAGCATAGAAAAAAGAAAATAGGTAAATAGCAGAAAGGACTAATGACTTTTTCCCAAGATGTCTAGGGAAACATAGAGGGTTAAACTGATTGTAAAATTATATCCTGGGTTGTGGGATGAACAATAAGAACAAACTGTAAAAAAGAACTCAGAATAAAATATGGGAAGAAACTGCAGGAATATTTATTATGGGACTTAATATAACTTCTGTAACACTATTGCTGTGAGATGCTAAATTCCTTATTTGTAACTTATCCTAACATTAATCTTACAACTGTGTAATCCACCCACTTAAAGCAATGTAACTAGCTTTCCTCTGCCTTGGTGAACCTTTGGCCTAAACAGCACAGATGACCAATATTGACAAGCAATGTTTAGAGATGGTGACTGATCCTAAGCTTTGCTCTTTTCCTCAGTGGCCTAGTTGGACTCTCAACTCAGAAGAAACATACATGCATAGGAAGTGCTAATCATAGCACTGAAGACAAGGTCAGTAACAATGGGCCCACAGATCTGTTGAAGGCAACAGGTGGGCTTAGTGTGATTGCTCTTATGATCACTGTATGTGTGTTCTGGATCAGCAGAGGTCAGCAGGTCATACCCCTAAATCCCTTCCTTTATAAAAAATGTTTACAGATTATCCAAGGTCGAAAGTTCCTTACCCTTTGCTCGCACAGTGTACTACTTGCTCATGTATTACTGGTTTTTCGTGGTTCAATGAGAACCTGTATGCAAGAGGGGAAGCCACAGCTTAAACTAAACTCCTCTTCAGTTCCCTTTTACCTCAGGCAGCTGCTAGAGGCAGCTAGCCCACTCCCGGGATGGGTGTACCAGAAGTCAGCTCTCTCACCTATAAAGTTATGCTTTTAAAGCAGTTTGCCCACTTCTGAATAGGAAAGTTCCACAGGTTAGTCTTCAATAAATTCAGACCTGTGAACGCAAATAGGGCACTGGATCCTATAAAAAGCAATAAGGAAGGCGGGTATGATGGCACACGCCTTTAATCCCAGCATTTGGGAGGCTGAGTTAGGAGGATAACCATGAATTCAAGGACAGCCTGGGGCTACAGAGTGAGTTCCTGGTCAGCCTGAACCAGAACGAAATCCTATCTCAAAAAAAAAAGGAGGTCTGGAGAGATGGCTTGGCAGTTAAGGTACTTGCCTGCAAAGCCTTAGGAACCAGGTTCAATTCCCTAGTACCTATGTAAGTAAGATAGATGCACAAGGTAGCGCATGCACCTAGAGTTCATGTGCAGTGGCTAGAGGCCTTGGTACACCCACTCTCTCTCATCTACCTCTCTCGCTCTCAAATACATAAATTTAAAACATGTTTTAAAAAGCATTAAATTCAGCCGGGCGTGGTGGCGCACGCCTTTAATCCCAGCACTCGGGAGGCAGAGGTAGGAGGATTGCCATGAGTTCGAGGCCACCCTGAGACTCCATAGTGAATTCCAGGTCAGCCTGGGCTAGAGTGACACCCTACCTCGAAAAACCAAAAAAAAAAAAAAAAAAGTATTAAATTCAGCCGGGCGTGGTGGCACATGCCTTTAATCCCAGCACTCAGGAGGCAGAGGTAGGAGGATCACTGTGAGTTCAAGGCCACCCTGAGACTAAAGAGTAAATTCCAGGTCAGCCTGGGGCTAGAGTGAAACCCTACTTCGAAAAACCAAAAAAAAAAAAAAAAAGTATTAAATTCACAAGACAGGTTATCAACAAACATATTAGTACACAGTTAAGAGATATCAACAGCTCACAAAGATTTTCCATCTCAGGATTCTCAGGGACTTCATTATAAAACTTAGATGGGAAAATACAAGATTCCTTTCTTAAATAATTCCAGGTGTCTGAGGGATGGCTTAGTGATTAAGGTGTTTGCCTGTAAAGCCAAAGGAACCAGATTTGATTTCCCAGAACCCAAGTAAGACAGATGCACGAGGTGGCACATGCATGTGGAGTTTGTTTGCAGTGGCTGAAGGCCCTGGCATGTCCATTTTCTCTCTATCTGCCCCTCTCTCTCAAATTAATAAAATAAATATTTATTTTTAATTCTGAGGGTGGGCTGGAGAGATGGCTTAAAAGTTAAGGCACACGCCTGAAAAGCCTAAGGACCCAAGTTCGATTCTCCAGGTCCCACATAAGAGAGATGCACATGGTGGCACATGCATCTGGAGTTCATTTTCAGTGACTAGAGGCCCTGGCGCACCCATTCTCACTCTCTCTTTCTCTCCCCCAACCCCTATCTCTATCTCTAATAAATAAAATAAAACTTTATATTGGAAAAAAATTCCAAGGGCTGGAGGGATGCTTTAGCCATTAAGGCGCTTACAGGTTGGATTCCTCAGGGCTCACGTAAGCCAGATGCACAAGGTAGCACATGCATCTGGAGTTCATTTGCGCTGGCCAAAGGCCCAGTCAGCCCATTCTCTTTCTCTCTCTCAAATAGGAGATGGCTCAGAGGCTAAAGACACTTGTGTGCAAAGCCTACCAGCTGATGTTCATTCATTTCCTCAGCACCCACATATAGTTGGATGCAAAGTGGCACGTGCATCTGGATCCCAGTGCTAATTTGACTTTAGTTTGCAGTCTGGAAGTTCTTGTGCATTGGCAAGAGATCCTGTCTCAAAAAATGTCAAGCAATACACTTTAAAGTTGTCCCCTGACTGTCACATGTATACTGTGGAACAAGCACTCACCCACCTACCCACACAAGCACATTATCGGTTTTTTTTAAAGTGAAATTATTTTCTAAAAGTTTGAGCTGGGCGTGGTGGTGTATGCCTTTAATGCCAGCACTGGGGAGGCAGAGGTAGAAGGATCACTGTGAGTTTGAGGCCAGCCTGGGACCACAGAGTGAGTTTCAAGTCAGCCTGGGATACAGTGAGACCCTGCCTCAAAAAAAAAAAAAAAACCAAACCAACCAAACAAAAAAGTATGAAGAACTGAAACAACGAGGACCAGGGGATTTAAATAGTGTCCATCAATATCCAAAAGAAGGAGGGCAATCATCCCCAAGCAAGTCAAGGAAGGAAAGAAAAGATAAACAAGCATCAAAATACCCATTATTGGGCTGGAGAGATAGGTGGCTTAGCAGTTAAAACACTTGTCTGCAAAGCCTAAGAATGCATGTTCGAATCTCCAGGTCTCTACAATGTTGTACATATGTCACAAGGGGTGCATGCATCTGGAGTTCATCCACAGCGGCTGAAAGGCCCTGGCATGCCCATTCTCTCTTTCTCTCTCAAAAATAAAAAAATACTTATTATGGGTTGGGTTGGGGTAGGCTACGAGGATGGCTCAGTGGTTAAAGGTTCTTGCTTACAAACCATGCTGGCCCAGGTTTGATTCTCCAGTACCCATGAAATAAAACTCACATGCACAAAGGGGAGTATATGTCCAGAATTCAAGTTCATTTGCAGCAGCAAGAGGCCTAGTGTGCTCATACTCTTTCTCTCTCTTTCCCTCTCCTTCTCCCTCTTTCTCTTATGCTCTCTGCTCACAAGCAAATAAAAAAAAAAATTTTTTTTTTTTTGAGAGAGAAAGAGGCAGAGAGAAGGAGAGAGAATGGGCATGCCAGGGACTTTAGCCACTGCAAATGAACTCCAGATGTGTGCGCCCCCTTGTGCACATATGTGACACTGCGCACTTGCATCACTGTGCATCTGACTTACACGGGACCTGGAAGAGTTCCTAGGCTTCTCAGGCAAGCGCATTAACCACAACACCATCTTTCCAGACCTAAAAATATTTTTTAATAAGACCCACTATTACTAATTTGAAATACAACACATTCCTTCAACTAACACTTCAGTGTGTACTACATGCTAAATACTGTTTTCTAAAAATAAAAGAGCATAAAACAAAATGAATTTCTTATGTAATTTGTTAATCAGTTCCTCACATGTCACCTTCAGTCAATCAATGTTTTAAATTTTTACTTTAAGAAAAACAGGGGTGAAGAATACAGTTCAATGGTAGAACAACTGACTAGCATAAAGGAGGCCCTGCAGTTAAGCTCCAGTAAAGAGGGAAAAAAAAATTAAGAGAAAGAGGGAAAGGGAAGGAGAGGGGATATATGTAAGGCTGTTATAACTCCCAAAGTAATTTTATAACATGGTCTGAACTTCCTCAGTCATAAAACTTACATGACATCTAATGCATCTTCCCATATGCATCATATTTTCTCCAACTTTTATGCCTTTCCCCATGCTATCCCCAGCCTGGATTGCTTTTCCAATCTTTATTCAACTCCTAAAGTTTCTATACTGACTACAATGGGGTTATGAATTCATCTGGGCAGTCACATTCTTTTTCCTTCGTATCCCTGAGGCTCCTCAATACCCTTCACCCCGCAGTTACACTTCTATGTTGTCGAGCGAGCTTCATGCAAACATGAGTGTGCAAATATGACCATGCAAACAGGAAACAAATACATGCTGTCTATAAAAGACACACTTGAGAATCATAGACATAGGAAAAGGATGGAAAATGATATACTATGCAAAGCAGTAAGCAAAAGACAGCTGGAGTAGCTACAATACCAGGAACAGATAGGTGTTGAGACCAAATTTGAAGCAAATATTGGTGAGACTAGATTTCCCTGGCTCCACATTAAGATTACTGGTGGCAAGGCCTAAAACTCCAAAGATTCTGATTTAAGACCCAACCACTAGTAGTTTTCAAAGGGATTTCAGTGACTCTATTGCGCAGGGAGACATAGTTACAATAAAGATTGAAAAGCCTGGCGTGGTGGCGCACGCTTTTATTCCCAGCACTCGGGAGGCACAGGTAGGAGGATCGACTTGAGTTGAAGGCCACCCTGAGACTACATAGTGAATTGCAGGTCAGTCTCAGCTAGAGTAAGACCCTACCTTGAAGAAAAAAAAAAAAAAAAGATTGAAAACCACTGAACTACGAGGAAAAATAAGTTCATTTCTTTAGTTAGGGTGAATGAAAGTCATAGAAGTAGAGAAAGATATCCCTTGAGACGTTTTTCCTTCTATGTAGCAGTTTGAAGTTATATTTCAATAAATATATCTTTTCCATCTAAATAAAGGAACCTAATATTCACTAAGAAGAGGGAACTAAGTTGCCAGACCATCATTCTACCTGGATGAGACCTAGAAGCCAGTTTAACAGCAAGGCTACAACTCTTAGCCTTACAGGCAATTAACAAGTCACTTGGCTCCCATCAGCACTGCATTATGACAACAATGCAGAACCATGGTATCCTTGAGCAAAAAAGAGGAAGAAAAAGCCAGGAGTGGCGACACAGTCCTTCAATACCAATTCAAGGGCAGCCTGGGACTACAGAAGGAGTTCCAGGTCAACCTGGGGCTACAGTAAGACCCTAGGCCCCCCAAAAAGGAAAAAAAACTAGTCCACTCTAATATCTCACTCTGTTAACAGAAAAGCTTTAAGATTTGCCCAATATAAGAGTGATAATAAGAATTGTGTACAGCTGGATGTGATGGCGCACGCCTTTAATCCCAGCACTCGGGAGGCTGAAGTAGAAGGATCCCCATAAGTTTGATGCCAACCTGAGACTATATAGTGAATTCTAGGTCAGCCTGGGCTAGAGTGAGACTTTACCTCAAAAAAAAAAAAAGTGTATAAAATTAGATATACACAAAGCATACTACTGTCCCACTAATATTTTCATGCACAGGATACAATAGACATTTAGTTTGTTATATACTGATTCTAAATATACTCTCAAACATAGAAATAATGTTCTGATAGATTTCTTTCTCCAAATATTGTAATAGTCATCGGCATTTTTTTTTCCTGGAGTGTGCTAGCCAGTAAGTACTTTCTGTTTTGTAGGCTAAATATTCTGTCACCATTACTCAACTCTGTTATAGTATTGTGAAAACAGCCACAGAGGACAATGCATAAACAAATGTACAAAGCTGCACAACAATAAAAGTTTATTTACAAAAACAGAGGAGGGACCAGAGTCTGCCTTCTGCCTATAGTTTGCCCACAACTGTACAAAACCATCAGATTAGGCTTTAATTTTCAATTGTATGCATTAATCACAAGGCTACACTGAATGAAAAAATACATAAAATCTGCTTAACTGACATGGCAATGAAGGATAGGTGAATGCTAGCTTTTTAAGGCAGTTTCAGGTAGGGATTGAGGCTCAAAGAGAACCAGGAGGTGCCACCTCACATGTCTCCTCACCCTGAAACAAGAACAAAACCCTTGACAAAAATGAAACATGGTCACCTGAGTTCCCAGAAGGATCGCCATGCCTTTGGCTAGAGGTTAACCACATCTGTACTTGGAAGAGGGAAGGGGGGGGGGGGGGACAGGAGAGAGAGAGAGACAGAGAGAGAGAGAGAGAGAGAGAGCTGGTTCAATGTTCACATTCCTACTTCATGGATATGAAATGTCCAGGTTGCTACAAAATTACCATAGTTTTCAGCCATGCTCTGACAGTGGTTACATGTAGCCTCTTCAACATGCTGTGCCAGCCTACAGGGGGAAGGCCACACTCACAGCAGGATGCTCACTCAGAAGAAAACGTTAGCCATCTATACAACTTGCTGAATTTATGTTTTCTCACAGCAAGCCTTATCTTAAGTTCAGTTACTCTACCAACACAATGTAATGTTTGGTTTTTCGAGGTAGGGTTTCACTCTAGTCCAGGCTGACCTGGAACTCACTATGTAGTCTCAGGGTGGCCTCGAACTCACGGAGATCCACCTACCTCTGCCTCCCGAGTGCTGGGATTAAAGGCGTGCGCCACCACGCCCGGCTTAATGTTTGGTTTTGTAAGGCATGCAACATTGATCCATGAAGTTTTAATTATGGACAAAAAAATGAAACTCCACAGAGACCTATCTTCAGTGTCCTCTGCTGCGCTACCTGGGTGGGCTGACCCTCAGGTTCATCCTCCAAATTTACTAGCCAATCAAGTGTTCCTCTTACATACCTGAATCTGATGCTATAAAGGCTGCAGCCTTCCAGCCTCCCCCCCCCCCCCAGGTAACCATCAGTGAGAGAGAGAGAGAGAGTGTCTGTGTGATCCTCTCCTCTTTGCATGGGCCACAGGGACACAAAGTCTGGCTTCCCCCTCACCCAGCCTGGCTGAGGTGGGGGGGGGGGGTACGTAACACAGTTTTTTGGTCTGGGAAAACATTTCCACCTGCCTCTGCTTTATAGTTTGGGCTAACTTCTCACTTTAATTACCTACATGTATGATTTTTCTCTGACCTCCCAATCTACCATGTGGGTGCTCTCATCAACCCTAACCTTGCTACCTGTGTACTTCCTCTTAACTCAGGGTAACCATGAGGGTAACCCTCCTCATCACGCATTCCTCCTCTAACTTTCTCTTCTGCTTTGATACTTTTCCTCTCCAGGAAAGCACAGGGCAGTTGCCACGGTGTTTTCGAGTCTCTACATATACATCTAAGTTCTACCTTCCCTGTGCTTGCAACTCTGTTCCAGTCCTTTCCAAAAAACCTCCATTTCTCTTAAATAAACTTTACAAATTATAAAGTGCTTCCACAGGAGACCGTGTTTCCTACTTTTCATGTGTTTAGTCTGCCTTCCTAGACTCCAATCTCCCTTAAATAAACCCCACCAATTGTGACTTCTCCCTCAAATAAACTTAGTTCATAATTTATCTTCTTGAGCCTGTCTTTATTAATTCTTTATTAAAGGCAGGACAGAACCCAAAACTTGGGGCTCATAATTATGGAGGAACCCTCCTGAACCCCAAAATCCTGCATCAGTAACACTAACCAACATCAATTACTTCCAACTGTCAATGGAAAGAACTTCATTTTCATGTGATAGACAAATGTTTAATGTCAAAGTTTACCATGTGTAAGACTTAATTCTAAAAAGAAAGTTCAGAGTATAAAATGGTCCTATAATAGATTGAGAAAAATTTGCTCATTTCATAAACATTTAGTATGTACTATTGGGCATTAGGCACCGGGGATAAAATGACAAGAACCTCTACCTCCAAAGAACTTAGAGAGCAGGGTAGACTGTGAATGAAAAAAGTGCTGAGCCGGGCATGGTGGTACACACCTTTAATCCCAACACTCGGGAGGCAGAGGTAGGAGGATCGCCATGAGTTCGAGGCTACCCTGAGACTACATAGTGAATTCCAGGTCAGCCTGAGCCAGAGTGAGACCCTACCTTGGGAAATAAAAAAAAAAAAAAAAAAAAAAAAAAAAGTGCTGAGTATTAATGACAAAGTCTACACAAGGTGGGAGGTGGGAAAGGAAGTGGAAATACTAACTTATCCAAGGAAACAGAGAAGCAGGAAAAAAGGTTGCACAGAGCAGGTGATAAAGAAGAGAAATATGAGACCTAGGGGTGAAGATATGGTGCAGCAGTTAAAAGCACTTACTTGAAAGCCTACAAGCCTGGTTCAGTTCCCCAAGTACCCTCATAAAGCCAGACGTACAAAGTGGCACATGTGTCTGGAGTTCATTTGCAGTGGCAAGAGGCCTTGGTGTGACCATACACAGAGTGGCTCTCTCACTCAAATGAAAAAAAATAAAAATCAGGGCTGGGGAAATAAATGGCTTAGCAGCTAAGGCATTTGCCTGTGAAGCCTAAGGACCCCAGTTCAATTCCCCAGGACCCACATAAGCCAGATGCACAAGGGGGCACATGAGTCTAGAGTTCGTTTGCAGTGGCTGGAGGCCCTGGTGCGCCCATTCTCTCTTCTTTCTGCCTCTTCCTCTTCCTCCCTCCCTCCCTCCCTCTCTCTCTCTCTCTCTCAAATAAAGACATAAAATATATTTTAAAAATTAAAATTTAAATTAAAAAAAAGAACAGGCCTAATGGGTAGGAGCCCAGTGAGTATGTACCACACGGAAGGAAGGTGGGAGGAGGGCATGCAGCTCAAGAGGCAGTAGGAAGAGCTTGCCTGCAAAGCCTACCAAACCCTGTTCAATTCCCCAGCACCCATACAAAAGCCAGATACACAAAGTCACACATGTACCTGGAGTCCTTTGTAGTGGCTAGAGGCCCGAGCAAGCTCATTCTTTCTGTCTGTCTCTTTCTCTCTCTTTCTCTGCTTGCAAATAAATGAATAAAACTTTTAAAAATAAAGAAAGTACAAACACATGAAGCAACCATTCAGACTGAACTCCTCCCCCCTCTTTTTAATATGTCAAAGGAAATTTATTAAGAAAATGCGGAAGCCAGACATGATGGCACACACTTTTAAACCCAGAACTAGGCTAGGGTATGAAAACTAGAAGTAGGAAGAGTGCTGTGAGTTCAAGGCCAGCATGGGTTAGAGACCCTATTTCAGGGAAAAAAAAAAAAAAAAAATATATATATATATATATATAGCCAGTATCAAAAGAAGAAAAAAAAAGGAAAAAGAGTATAGTTATACTTTGAGTGAGGGCACGGAAACCTGGGCAGGCTCATCAGTGAGGGTCTCTGAGAAGCTGCAATAAGGGAGGGGCTTCTGCAGGTTTAAGCACATTATCTCATTAAGGGGATAAATATCCCTCCCATCTTCTGAGCATGCCTATGGGTAAGGGGGAAAGGGTATACCTACCTACAACAGTCCTCCCTCAGGAGTTAAGACCCCTGGACTAGAGAGGTAGTTCAGTAGTTAAAGGCTTATTTGTTTGCAAAGCATGATGACATGGGTTTGATTGCCCAATGCCCATATAAACTCTCTGCCTCTATCCCTGTCTCTCTCAAGTAAGTAATTTTTTTTAAAAAAATTGCTAAGCATGCTGGTGCACAACTTTAATCCAAGCAACAGGAGGCAGAAGCATGAGAATCACTGTAAGTTTAAGGCAGCCTGGGACTACAGAGTGAGTTTCAGGACACCCTGGGCTAGCATATGACCCTACCTTGGAAAAAACAAAAAATAGGACAGTGGTTAAAGCACTGCAAAGCATAAGATCCTATGTTCAACTCTTCAGATCCCACATAAGCCAGACACATACAAGGCAACACAAGCATGCAAGGTGGCATATGCACACAAGGTGGCACATGCGTCTGGAGTTCAATTACAGTGGCTGGAGACCCTGGCGTGCCATTTCTCTCTCTTTGATTACACATATGATTTATCTTTAATCTCTGAGTCTACATCACATGGGTACTTCCTCCAAACTCTGAATCTACCATATGGGTATTTCCTCAAAATGCTCGGTATACCATGTGTGTAATAACTCTCTACTTCATTACTCATTTCTCTGGCCCCTGACTCTCTGCTCTGTTGCCTTCCCTCTTATTCATCCTTAGGTCATTACGACATAATCTTTTAACTTTCAACTATGCTTTTGTATTTTGGTCCCACAAGGGTATGTGAATGTTCCCTAGAAATCTTTTTGCATGGGCTTCAAGATACTGTCTTCCATGTGCCTGTGGAACTGCTACAGCCTTTTCCTATATACCAATTTTCCCTAAATAGACCTCACAAATTATTTCTCCCTAAATAAACTCAATAATTCATAATTCGTCCTTCTCCAATCTGTTTTTATCAATTCTGTTAAAAACCTGGGAAGGATCCAGGCATGGTGGCACACATCTTTAATCCCAGCACTCGACAGGCAGAGGTAGGAGGATCACCATGAGCTCGAGGCCACCCTGAGACTACACAGTGAATTCCAGGTTAGCCTGGACGACAGCAAGACCCTACCTCAGAAAACCAAACAAAAAATATCAGATAAGGACAGTATGGGAATCCACAAGCTCCAACATCCTGCATCATAATCCACAGAACTATAGAAAGTTTTTAGGCCGGGCGTGGTGGCACACACCTTTAATCCCAGAGGCAGAGGTAGGAGGATCACTGTGAGTTCAAGGCAACCCTAAGACTACATAGTGAATTCCAGGTCAACCTGAGCTAGAGTGAGACCCTACCTTAAAAAGCAAACAAACAAAAACAAGTTTTTAAAAACTTCCAATGGTCAAGTGTGGTGGTGCACGCCTTTAATCCTAGCACTTGGGAGGCAGAGGTAGGAGAAGTGCAGTGAGTTCACAGCCACCTTGAGACTACATAGTAAATTCCAGGTCAGCCTGGGATAGAGCAAGACACTACCTCAAAAAAAAAAAAAAAAAAGAACCACAAGACCGTCATAATAAGAGGAAAAGATCATGACATCAAAATAAAAGTGAGACTGATTGGGATGGGGAGAATGGAGTTTCAGAAAGTTGGGGGAGGGAGGGTATTACCATGGGATATTTTTTTATAATCATGTAAATTGTTAATAAAAAAAATTTTGAAAAGACAAGAAAAAGAAAACAACTTCAAGAACATAACCATCATGGTAGGCCAGGCAGACAGCTCAGCTGGTGCATTAAGTTATGTGACGCAATGCTGTGACCAAAAGCCTATGAGCAGCAGTGTAAGGAAGGAAGAGCTTACTTTGGTTTGAAGTTCCAGTGGGCACAGTCCATGCAGGGAAAGGCTTGACAGCAGGAGTGAAAAGCCATGGTATCCACAACCAGGAAACAGGATGGACAGGAAGTGGGATCAGGTTATAAAACCTCAAATTCCACCCTTCCACACACACTTCCTCCAGCAAGGCTCCACCTCCTAATGGTTACATAACCTTCCAACAGCTGGAGAACAAGTATCCAAGCACAGAGCCTATGAAGGACATCTCTGCATTCAAACCACAACAGTCAGTAAAGTGCTTTGCCTCATAAGCACATGGACCTGAGTTCAATCTCCAGAACACATGTAAACATTGGGTGTGGTGACGCACTTGTCATCCCAGTACTGGGAAAGTAAAGCCACATCATTCCCTAGGGCTTGCTTGCCAGTCTAGCCTACTCCATCAATGAGAAGTCAGGCCTCAAAATAAAAAGGGTGGACAGCCAGGTGTGGTGGCACAAGCCTTTAATCCTAGCACTTGGGAGGCTGAGGTAGGAGGATCACTGTGAGTTCAAGGCCACCCTGAGACTACACTGTGAGTGCCAGGTCAGCGTGAGCTAGAGTGAGACCCTACCTCAAAAAAAAGGGAAGGGGGTATTTTTTATAATCATGGAATGTTAATAAATATTGAGAAAAAAAAGAATGTAAGTAGGGGCTGAAAAGACAGCTTAGAAGTTAAGGTGCTTGGGGCTGGAGAAGATGGCTTAGTGGTTAAGGCATGTGCCTGTAAAGCTAAAGGACCCTGGTTCGATTCCCCAGGACCCAAGTAAGCCAGATGCACAAGGAGACACATGCATCTGGAGTTCATTTGCAGTGACTGGAGGCCCTGGCGTGCCCATTCTCTCTCTGTCTCTCACTCTATCTCTCTCTTTCTCTCCTCTCTCAAATAAATAAATAAATAAATAAATAAATAAATAAATAAATAAAATATATTTTTAAAAAAGAAGTTCAGGTGCTTGTCTATAAAGCCTAAGGACCCCGGTTCGAGGCTCAATTCCCCAGGACCCATATCAGCCAGATGCACAAGGAGGCGCATGCATCTGGAGTTCGTTTACAGAGGCTGGAAGCTCTGGCGCGCCCATTCTCTCTCTCTCTCTCTCTCTCTCTCTCTCTCTGCCTCCTTCTCTCTGTCGCTGTCAAATAAATAAATAAACAAAAAAATTTAAAATAAATAAATAAATAAAAATAAAGCCTAAGGACTTGGGTTTTATTACCCACTACCCATGTAAAGCCATATACACAAAGTGGTGCACACCTCTGGAGCTCATCTGCAGTGGCTAGAGGCCCAGATGCAACCATTCTCTCTCTCTTCTCTGTCTCTGGTTTTTTTTTTTATTTTCCTGTGTGTGCGTGTGTCAAATAAACAAGCAAATAAAAAAAGGGAGGGGGCAGTATTCCTGAGAATGACACCAGCAGTTATGCATACACACAAAGCATTATAACATAAATTATGAGATGTACATCAGAATCAACTTACTTGGTGAGAAACTAGATATATGTGGTTAAGTATTTTTAAGCAAGCAAGCACCTTTAACCATTTAGCCATCTCTCCAGCCCTGTATTGTAAATGAGTATTAACATTTACTTAATTCTGGGGTTGAGGAAAGCTCAGTTGGTAATGAACGTGCCTTGCAAACTTGAGGACCTGAGTTGGATCCCCAGTACACATGCGAAATGCTAGGCATCATGGTGTGCCTGTAATGCGAGCACTAGGGAAGCAGAGACAGGCAGATCCCCTAGAGGTCACTGGCTTGCCAGTCTAACCTAATTGGCGAACCCCACACCAATGAGAAACCCTGTCTCAAAAGCCAGTGGATGGCATACCTGAGAAAGGACATCTGAAGTTGCCTTCTGTCTCCGCATGTATGTGTACATATGTGCACACATATCTACACATATATACATGAACACTCATCCACACATGTATGCATACCATACACATAAATAACAAAATTTACTTAATTCTGAGCAAAATTTGAAACCAAAAAGTACTGTGTGTTAATGATTAATGGAAGATAGACTACCATTTGTTAGGCATAAAAGCACATGGCCACACACAAGAATTGCTAGCATAACTCAACTGATAAGTCACCATATCCCTAAACATAGGTAAAAGGTGGGCTTTATTGTTTTGTTTCGTTTTTTTGAGGTAGGGTCTCACTCTAGCTCACGCTGACCTGGAATTCACTATGGAGTCTCAGGTGGCCTGAAACTCATGGCGATCCTCCTGCCTCTGCCTCCTAAATGCAGGGATTAAAGGCATGTGTCACCACACCCAGCAAAAGATGCTTTTGTAAAGTAGCATTTACCCTTAAAAAGTCATTCTTAGAACTAAATGAAATAATCATTTGATAGTGTTTGAAGCTATTAGCCAGTTTATTACTGTTAAAGGTAGCTTTCCCTATCAGTTAATTATTCAGTAACTTGGAAAACCAAAAAATATGACTTTTGAATTTCAACATCTCCCTTCTACACACTTCGTACAACAGCCTGACGCTAACAGATTTCAGCTATAGCATACTCCGAGTAGAGGCACAAAAAGGGGGGGGGGGGAACCAACCCTTTTGAATGATTAAAAGTGGTACAACTCTGAACTTGAGACTTAGGAAAGTGAAGCAGAGAAAAGAGGCAAACAGAGTGCCTCCCTGCTGTTATCAGGCACCAGTTTATATGAAAGCTCTGCTCTCCACTGTACAAGGATAACCAAACATGTTTAAGACTTAGCTAATACACATCTGAATCAGGTATGATCAAAACAAAGCCAAATAAGTTATAAATCAAATACTGTAAAACACATAATATAAAGTATACACTACAAATGCCTATATGCCTAACAACCCGGGTTTGGTTTACAGTGGCTCCAGGCCCTGGCGTGCCCATTCTCATTCATTCTCTCAGTCTCTGTCTCTCTCTCCTAGAGGGAAAAAAAAAAGTCTTTGAAGGGTAACACACTATTCAAGCTCAGTTTAGCATCTTCTTATTAGATTAGAACATCCTTCAAAATGGATCCATGTCTAGTTTCTTTGAAATCCTCATACTAGTTGCTAGATTTATCACATGTGAAATTAATAAACCAAGTAGGAAATGCTAACCTTTCTTATGGGTGGTCCCCCTTGAAGCTTTCCAAATCTTACTTATTTGCATGTGTGCACCCAGCAGGGTCTCTGGCTACCATTGACTGGGTTTGAGGCCAGCCTGGAGCTAAAGTGAGTTCCAGGTCAGCCTAGGCTGGAGTGAGACCCTGCCTTAAAACAACAACAAAAAAAAAAAAAAAAAAAAAAAAAAGAGTAGGCCATTTAGCATGAACAGGCTCACTTTAACCAAAAGTTGTTTTGTTTCCATTGCCCCCAGTCTTAGGATAGTGCTAACAACCTTTCTCTCAACCTAAATGGTTGGTTACTTCAATTCTGTGACATACCAAAAATGATGAAGTAAAAATACCTTTCTCTCTTCTAATATTTGTCCTAAAGAATATTTATTTCTTGAGCTGGAGAGATGGCTCAGGGATTAAGAACACTTCCTGTGCAAGCATGAAGGCCCCTGGGAGCCACATAACTAACTAGATGTGGTCACACAGGTCTATAGCCGTAGTCCCATGCTCTGGGATTGCAGTCAGAAGAGCAATGGAGCAGGACCCTACGTCAACCACCTGTGTAATTTCTTTAAACTCGGGGTAACCATGGGTGTAACTTCATTACTCATTTCTCCTCTGGATTTCTGGGTCTTTGCCTTGATATTTGCCCTCTCATTTTCCCTTGAGCTTCACCATTTGCCCTACCTGGAAAAGCACATGGCAGATGTCATGCCGGCACCTCCTTTATCCCTCTACACAAGTTCCTAGATTCTACTTTCCACACGTTTCCGCCTTTACTCTGATCGCTCCTATTTTTTTTTTCTTTTCATATATTTTATTTATATTTATTTGAGAGAAAGAGGCAGAGGGGCAGGAGAGAGAAGGGACACACCAGGGCTCTCACTGCTCCTTTAAAAGCCTCAGTTTCAGCCGGGCATGTTTCAGTGGTGCACCCTTACCACCCTGAGACTCCATAGTGAGTTCCAGGTCAGCCTGGGCTAGAGTGAGACCCTACCTCGAAAAAAAAAAAAAAAAAAAAAACCCTCAGTTTCTCATAAGTACACGTTTGTAGCTTTACTCTAATTTCTCTTTTTTAAAATATTTTTATTTTTTAAATATATTTTATTTATTTATTTGAGGGGGGGCTGAAAGAGAGAGAGAATGGGCACACCAGGACATCCAGCCACTGCAAATGAACTCCAGATGCATGGGCCACTTTGTGCATCTGGCTTACGTGGGACCTGAGGAATCAAACCAGGTCCTTTGGCTTCGTAGACAAATGCCTTAACCTCTAACCCATCTTCTCCAGCCCTCTAATCTCTCCTTAAAAGCCTCAGTTTCACCGGGCATGGTGACGCACACCTTTAGTCCCAGCACTTGGGAGGAAGAGGTAGGTGGATTGCAGTGAGTTCAAGGCCACCCTGAGATTACATAGTGAATTCCAGGTCAGTCTGGGCTACAGTGAGACCCTACCTCAAAAAACAAAAAACAAAAGCCTCAGTTTCTCTGAAATCCCAATCTCCCTTAACTAAACCCCACAATTGTGATTTACCCCTAAATAAACTTAATTCATAATTTATCCTTCTTTTTCTTAAGAGTTTATTTATTTGAGAGAGGTGGGGGGAGATGGAGAGAATGGGTGCACCAGGGCCTCTAGCCACTACAAACAAACTCTAGATACATGAGCCACCTTGTGCATCTGGCTCACGTGGGTCCTTGGGAATTGAACCTGGGTCCTTTGGCTTTGTATGTAAGTGCTTTAAGCACTAAGCCATCTCTCCAGCCCCGTAACTTTTCCTTCTTGTGTCTCCATTAGTTCTTTATTAAAGGTAGGCCAGAACCCAAAACTTGGGGTTCATAAATTTGGAGGACCCCTCCCATCCCCAAAATCCTACAACAGTGGTGCATGCCTTTAATCCCAGCACTCGGGAGGCAGAGGTAGGAGGATTGCTGTGAATGAGGACAACCTGAGACTACATTCCAGGTCAGCCTGGGCTAGAATGAGATCCTATACCGAGAGAAAGAGAGAGAGAGAGAGAGAGAGAGAGAGAGAGAGGGAGGGAGGGAGGGAAGAAGAGAGAGATGGTATTATCAGTTAGAATAGTGCTATTTTGGGCTGAAGAGTTGGCTTAGCAGTTAAGACATTTGCCTGCAAAGCCAAAGGACCCAGGTTCGATTCCCCAAGACCTACATAAGACAGATGCACATGGTGGAGCATGTGTCTGAAATTAATTTGCAGCACTGAAGGCCCTGGCATGACCATTCTCTCTCTGTCCTGCTTTCTCTCTCTATCTGCCTCTTTCTCACAAATAAATTTTTTTTTAAAAGTTATCTTTTTACACTATCAAACAGTCACAAAAAGTTTACTATCACACAATTTAATTAGCTACCAGGAAGAAGGAACATTAAGTTACAACCACAATTCTATTTAAATATAAAAATGTTATATTTGACATTTTGACACTAAAGTCATTAATAAGCATGCCTGCATTCCTAGCTCTCTGGAAGTTGACACGGGAGAACCCCAAGGTCAAACCATGCCTGGGCTACACGTGGAATTCAAGCTGGGGAAGAAGCAGAGTGGCAGAGCACCTGCCTGCACTATGTCAGAATTCCAGCACTGAAGGAAAAGAAATGTATCCCCATAAGTCAGGAGGCTGAGCAGAATCACAAGTCCAAGGCTAGATTGAACTACATAGGGAGTTCAAGGCTAGTGAAACTATCTCCAAAATGGGGGAGGAGGGCTGGGGAAATGGCTTAGCATTTACTTGCAAAGCCTAAGAACCCTGGTTCAATTACCAAAGATCCACATAAGCCAGATGCACAAGAGGGTGCATGCGTCTGGAGTCTGTTTGTAATGGCTAGAGGCCCTAGGCACGCCCATTCTCTCTCTCTCTATCTGCCTCTTTTTCTCTCTCCCCCTCAAATAAATAAAACTAAATTTAATTTAAATAAAAAAGAGGGGGGACAGGAGGGTAGGGAGTTGGCTCAGCAGTTACAGGTACTTTGTTGCAAACCCTGCCACCCCAGGTTCGATTCCTCAGTACCCATGTAGGGCCAGATGCACAAAGTGGTGCATGCATCTGGAGCTAGTCTGCAGTGGCAAGAAGCCTTGGCACCCACACAGTCTCTCTCAAATTTAAAAAAAAAAAAAAATTGTTTTTTAAAAGACATTTAAAATATAGATGGGCTGGAGGGATAGCTTAGCAGCCTGCGAAGCCTAAGGACCCAGGTTTGATTCCCCAGGACCCATGAAAGCCAGATGCATAAGGTAGCACATGTATCTGGAGTTCGTTTGCAATGGCTAGAGGCCCTGGCGCATTCACTCTATCTGCCCCTTTTTCTCTCTCTCTAATAAGTAAATAAAATAAAAATTAAAATAAAAACATGAAGGAGCTAAGGAAATGGCTTAGTGGAGAAAGCTCTTGCTGCCTAAGTGTGTGGACCAGAGTGTGCATCCTCAGTACTCACACGAAGTCTAGATGAACATGGCAGCCCACCTATAACCCCAGTACTCAGGCAGCGGAGACAGGATCCTGGTTGGGGCAAGGTGGCTAGCAGGACTAGCAGAATCTGCAAAGTCGAGGTTCAAGAGAGAGATGCTATTTCCATAAAAATAAAGTGAAACGTGATAAAGAAAGACAACCAATGTCAACTTCTGGCCTACACATACATACAAATACCCATAAATATACACATGCATATGACACAGAAAATAAAAATAAAATCTTAAACTAATGAGTGCTGGAGAGATGGCTCAGTGGTTAATGCACCTGCCCATAAAGCCTAACAACTCAAGTTCAATTCCCCAGTACCCACATAAAGCCAGATGCATACATGGTGCCTGTATCTGGGGTTTGTTTGCAGCAGGTAAAAGCCCTAGTGTGCCCATTCATTCTCATATTCATATTCATTCTCATTCTATCTCTATCTCCCTCCCCACACATGGTGGCGCACACCTTTAATCTCTTGGGATTTAATCACTTGGGAGGCTGAGAGAGGAGGATCACTGTGAGTTCGAGTCCATCATGAGGCTATGTAGCGAATTCCAAACAAAAACAAACTAATGATTCAAGCTCAGGAGATAGTTCACTGGATACAGCACTGGACGTTCAAAGCTGTGAGATGGAAGGCAGGGACAGCAGAATTTCCTGGAAGGGCTCAGCAACAGCAGAGCAGGTGGAACAGTAAGGAAGGACTCAAAAGTTGCCCACTGATCGAAGATACTCAGCAGTGGACACTGCAAGCCTTATATTTGGCCAACCAGGCCAAATGAGCCAACTGATGCAATAGTGGCACGTCTATCATGGTGGAAACCAACTGCCCTCCAATTGGACTGGAGGCCTGCTCCATGGGAGGGAACATATCCCTGATACTGAAAACTTAAAACGGGTAGTCATGAGCCTTAGGGGTGTAACATCTGCTGATGTCTGGATAAATGTATATACTATGCTTATCAAACTGCCCAGCAAGCACTTCTCTTAATATTCATACCCTTATATTAATGTTACTCTCACTTTTGGTTGAGAATCTTCTCTTTTCAGATAGCAGTGACCTTGGGACGACTCAGAAGGTATCATGGTGCTGGGAAGAAGTGACTGGAGTACTGAGTAATATCTCTATCACACCTTCCAAGGCTCAGGGTCTAATGCGGAAGAAGTGGCTGAAAGAATGTAAGAACCAAAGAAAGGGTAGGACTCCTTACAAAGTGCTCCCTCCAGACACAAAATGGCCTGGATATCCATGACCTCACAGTGCCTGACACTACCTACACAAGACCATCCTAAGAGGAGGAAAAGATCATGACATCAAAATAAAAGAGACTGAGCCGGGCGTGGTGACGCACACCTTTAATCCTAGCACTCGGGAGGCAGAGGTAGGAGGATCACCGTGAGTTCGAGGCCACCCTGAGACTCCATAGTGAATTCCAGGTCAGCCTGGGCTAGAGTGAGACCCTACCTTGAAAAACCAAAAACAAAAAAGAGAGAGAGAGACTGACTGAGATGGGGAGGGGATATGATAGAGAATGGAATTTCAAAGGGGAAAGTGGGGGGAGGGATATTTTACCATGGGATATTTTTTATAATCATGGAAGATGTTAATAAAAATTGAGAAAACAAAAGTTGCCCACTGATCGCCACACATGCACCATGACATGTGCACGCCTATACACACAAGTAAATAAATAGAAAATCAAAGTACTAAACAGATGCTTAAAAAAACACGCCTTTAGTCCCAGGACTTGGGAGGCAGAGGTAGGAGGATTGCTGTGAGTTCGAGGCCAATCTGAAATTACATAGTGAAACAAACAAACAACTAATGATTGTTTGGGCATGGTGGCACATGCCTTTAGTCCCACTCAGGAGGCAGAGGTAGGAGATTTGCTGTGAGTCCAAAGCCAGCCTGAGGCTACAGTTATTACCAGGTCAACTTGGGCTAGAGTGAGACCCTTCCTTGGAAAACAAAACAAAACAACAAAATAAATAATTCAACTCATTTAATACTATGCTAACAATTCAATCATAGTATTAAGTATGAGAATTCCAAGCTAGAATGATGGGTCAGCAGTTAAGACCTACAAAACAACCTAGGTTCAGTTCCACAGTACCCACTTGTAAGTGGTGTATGCATCTGGAGTTCATTTGCAGTAGCTGGAAGACCTGGCACACCTATTCTGTATGTCTCTCTCTATCTGCTTGCAAATAAATAAATAAAAAGTATTTAAGGGTTGGAGAGATGACTTGGCAGTTAAGGCATTGGCCTGAAAAGCCGAAGGACCCAGGTTCAATTTCCCAGGACCCATATAAGCCAGATGCACAAGGTGGCGCATGCAACTGGAAATGGTTTGCAGTGGCTAGAGGCTCTGGTGTGCCCATTCTATCTGCCTCTTTCTCAAATAAATAGATTTTTTTAAGTATGAGAATTCTAACATTATCCATGTATGTCACTTCCCAAACCACCTTCCCAAACTATCACTAAAGAATATACTCATAGGGCACTGCAGAGATTGCTTAGCAGTTAAGGTGCTTGCCTGAAATGCCTAAGGACCTAGGTTCAATTCTCTAGTACCCACATAAGCCAGATGCACAAGGGGGCGCATGTATCTGGAGCTCATCTGCAGTGGCTAGAGGGCCTGGTGCGCCCATTCTCTATCTGCCTCTCTCCCTCTCTCTCTCTCTCTCTTTCTCTCTCTCTCAAATAAATTAATTAAATATATTTTTAAAAAGAGAATATACTCACAGGGATGGGAAGATAGTTCAGCGGTTAAAGACTCCTGCTTAAAAAACCAGACAATCTGAGATAAACGTCCCAGCAGCATGTGAAACCAGAAGCAAAGGGCACACCCATATACCCATACTACATGTACACATATGGACATGTGTAAATAAATAAATAAATTTTTAAAAGAATATTCTCTCCAGGAGGGGAGAGAGGGCCTTGAATGTCAACAATCTCACAAAGTTAATGTCCATTTTAATTTTTATCCATGTGCCAGTATTCTACTTCCAGTTAGAAGAAACATCAAACTCCATACTAAGTATAGGATTGGGAGGAATAAAGCAGAATGAATAAAAAGGAAGCCCTTTCCTAGTCTAACACAAACTGTAACTCCATTCTGACAACTTAGCATGTAAGCAGACTTCCAAACAGTATGAATAACATTAGTGGCAACTTGTATGTGTGGCACATCTATGTCTGTGCTTTGGTTTTCTTCCTGGTGACATAAAACAAAAGTGACACAATTCATTCTTTCTAGTCCTAAAACTTAATGATAAGTCTCTAGAGCACAGACTCTCAACCTTCTCAGTTCATGGTACCCTTAGTGCTCCAATAATGTTATCACAGCAGCTCTAGGCCAAGAAATGCTGATTTTCATGATGTGGAGACAAGGCATTCTTAGATAAAGCCACAAAAACAAATTAAGCTTGCAAACAATGTTTTTTAGGAGAACGCTCACAAAGTGCTTAAATAAGGACAAATCAGAAAGCTAACTTCTTCCGAAGGATGTCATTACAGTGACAAATCTATCTCAATAAAAAGCAATATAAGGGCTGGAGAGATGGCTTAGCAGTTAAGGTGCTTGCCATGAAGCCTAAGGACCCAGGTTCAATTAACCCGGAAGGCACATTAAGCCAGATGCACAAGGTGGTGCATGTATCCGGAGTTCGTAAGCAGTGGCCATAAACCCTGGTGTGCCCATATTCATTCCCGCCCCACCCTCTCTCACACACAAATAATTTTTTTTTTTTTTAGTTTTAAAAGCTATATAAAGGTGCTGAGGAGATGGCTAAGCCCTTAACAGAACATGCAAAGCCTTCAGACCCAGGTTCAATTCCCCAGCCACCCACATAAAACTGGACAGATACTCATCTGCAGTGGCAAGAGACACTGGTGACCCCATTACACACACGCAAATGAATAAAATAAAATAAAGCTTAATATTTAGGTGTGGTGGTGCGCACCTTTAATCCCAGCACTTGGGAGGCAGAGGTAGGAGGACAGCTGTGAGTTTGAGGCCACCCTGAGACTACATAGTGAATTCAAGGTCAGCCTGAGCTAGAGCAAGACCCTACCTCAAAAAAAAAAAAAAATCAAAAAATGGGCTGGGGAGATGGCTTAGCAACGGTTAAAGCACTTTCCTGAAAAGCCAAAGGACCCAGGTTCAATTCCCTAGGACCCATGTAAAGCACATGCACAAGGTGGCACATGGTCTGGAGTTTATTTGCAGTCGCTGGCCCTGGCATGCCCATTCTCTCTCTCTCTCCTCACCATCTCTCTCAAACAAATAATTAAAAGCAAAATACAAAAAATAATAATAATAATAATAAAATCAAAAAAATGAATATAGCACTTGGGAGGCAGAGGTAGGATGATCACCGTGAGTTCAAGGCCGCCCTCAAACTACAGACTACAGAGCAAATTCCAGGTCAGCCTGGGCCACAGCAAGACCATACCTCAAAAAACCAAAAGAAACAAAAAGAAAAAAATCAGGTAAGGAGGGGGAGAGAGGGTATTACCATGGGGTATTCTTCATAATCATGGAAGTTATTAATTAAAAAAATGAAAAAAATAACTTAATTTAAAAAAACTAAAAAGTTTTATAAAAGAATTAAGATGACTGAAAAATACACATAAAAGGACATTTCTAAGAGTTAATTATACTATGCAAAAAAAGTTGTATTTGCCAAAACTTTTAAAATAACACTAGAAATGCCCTTTTAAAATAATTAAATTTATATAAACAAAAATTTACTTTATTATGACTCTTCCCCATGCCCTCACACTCTGCTAAAATTTTAACATTTTAATCCCATATGTACTAGGGTATCTTTTATCTGAATAGGAATTTCTGAATTTTTTTTAAGCGAGGGCGAGAGAGGCGGCACGCATCTGGAGTTCGTTTGCAGTGGCTGGAGGCCCTGTCGCACCCATTTTCTCCCTCTCTCTCCCTATATATCAAATAAATTAATTACTTATATTTTTTAAAAAACATAAAACATGGATTCTTAAGACTTTGCAGGCAAGCGCCATAACCCCTAAGCCATCTATCCATCTGTGAAATTTTTTTTTAATGACTACACCAGTCATGGTGGCGCATGCCTTTTTTAAAAAATATATTTTATTTATTTATTTGAGAAAGAAGCAGAGAGAGGGAGAGAGGGAGAGGGAGAATATGGGCATGCAAGGGCCTCCAGCCACTGTAAACGAACTCTAGATACATGCGCCCCCCCCCCTTGTGCATATGGCTTACATGGGTCCTGGAGAGTCGATCCTTTGGCTTTGCAGGCAAGTGTCTTAACCAGTAAGACATCTCTCCATCCCCCAGCCCTGAAAAATTTTATTTGACGCTTAGCTACTCTATTTGCTGAAGAAACTGAGGTCCATATAAATAAAACGGTTTGCTCTACAACCACATCTTTCAACTCTTTCTAGTACAACACAACTCCTTCCCCAAAAGAACTGGCTCAAGTCTTATTAGCAGAACTATTGTTCGTAGGCTGATCACAGTTCCAAACATTTTTTTCCTGTGCAGTAAAAACATTCACTTTCAGAAACTTCATTTGCCACATGTCTTGATTGCTATATTAATAATTATTCTTAGATCATCCTGACTATTATTATCAATCCCTTAGCAACTGTGCCAATAGTAATGTGGCTGAGCTAAATGATTCCTCTTAGCCCAGATAATTTCCCATTTTTACTTAGCTATCTGATAGCCCAATGTTCAATGCTAGAATAGCAAACTGACTATAATATTTTTTTCTTCCAGTACAAATATAAACTAAGTGCATTGGTCAAAATACTTAAAAGGAGACTGGAAAGATAGCTTAGTGGTTAATGCACTTGCCTGCAAAGGCTAAGAACTCAGGTTCAATTCCCCAAGACCCACGTAAGCCAGATGACAAGATAGCGTATATGTCTGGAGTTCATTTGCAGTGGCTGGAGTAACTGGTGCACCCATTCTCTCTATCTGCCTCTTCCCCCCACCTCAAATAAATAAATATAAAAAATATTTAAAAATACTTAAAGCCGGGCACAGTGGTGCACGCCTTTAATCCTAGCACTCGGAGAGGCTGCGGAAGAATTACTGTGAGTTTGAGGCCACCCTGAGAATACACAGTGAATTCTAGGTCAGCCTGGGCTAGAGTGAAACCCTACCTCAAAAAAACTTAAAAGGAATAGAAATAAGGAATCTTGTACACTACCCAAAATATAACACCATCCCCCAAAGCCTATGCCTGCCTCTTAATATGATCCAAGTACATTCCAAAAACCAAATTACCAGCAATTTGACCTTAATTCTCTCACTTTTTTCTCTGATAAATCAGTATTATTTTCTGAAGTACACTGAAAGCAACTTATTAAGACACTCTACTTCACAGTGACTATTCCCTTTAAAAAGAATGTAAATAATTAGATAATAAAATTGCTACACTGGAAGCTTAGTGTTTTAAGAAATGATGCATAAAGTCTTATATGGGGTAATTGCCCTATTTTATGCTATTTTTTAAAAAATTAGCCTTTTATAAGCCAGTGAATAGAGGAAATGTGGATAAGCAGGAAGGCCTCTGGTATAACTGCTACATAAATGTTAGTCTTTGATTCACTGTCATACATCCTACATTTGTTCTACAGGTAATACTCTGAAGAACTTCACACTTGGAATTAGCTCTGTGACTACGTTATCAGCAACTTCTCCATTTCCACAGAACATAGAAGAGCAACTCGGCTTTCTTGGGAAAAAAAAAAAAAAACAGCTTTCTGTCTTGTACAAAACCCTGTCCATTCTAGCCATCCACATACCAAAAAAAAAAAAAAAAAAAAAAAAAAAAAAAAAAATCCGACCTATTTGGAAAAACGTTTCTTCTCCAGCCAAGGGCTGTAATTCAGATAAAGGCCATGTTCAGAACACACAAATAAGCGTTCTCGAAGAGAAGCAATGTGCCAGAAAAGGAGCGGCATGGATGGAGCATAACTGAGTGCAGGCGCTCAGGGAGGGCTGCAAGCTGCAGGCACATCTCTGAGATGCTCCGGCGGCGGCGGCGGTGGCAGCAGCAGGAAGTTTCAATGGGGCCGGGCAGAGCATGCGCCCTGCACCCGCGCGGTGGCCTTATGTGGAAGGAGCACCACTTGCGAACACCAATAATAGACCAGCCGCACCAGAGAGAGAAACACGAGCAACAAGCACCTTCTTTTAACTGTTTCCCCCCGCCGCCGGAGCCCCTCCTCCAGCCTAAGCACCCCACCCCATCCTCCAAATGGGAGGGCGACTTTCCCCCTAAAGCCTTGGGTGCCGAGATGGGAAGGCGGAGAGACTGGGAAAAGTGGGGAGATGCTTTTCTATTATTTGGGGGGTGGAGGGAGGCGGTGACGAGAAGGAGGAAAACTATGGAGGAAGAGACTTTAACCCTCTCCTCCCCAAGGCGGAGAAGCTGGAACTGACTTCATCTCTCTCCCCTCCCTAGGCGAGCATGAGAATGGAGCAGAGGCCCGCTCCCCTGCCGGAGGGGCGGCCCTCCCTACTCAAGAGGAAGAGAGTTGGGGGGATGTGGGTGGGGAGTGGGTGGTTAAACCAGCCCTCCAGGAGAAGGGAAGGTGCAGGAGCCCTCTCCCTCCCTCCTTCCCTCTCTCTCTCTCTCTCTTTCTCGGGGGAGTTCCCACCACAGCCAGGGAGAGTCAAGTGTCCTCCGGCCCCCGCCCACTCAGGTGGAGTGAGACGAAGGGGGCGCCCCGAGGAGAAGATGGGCCCAAGCCTCCTTCCTCCGAGACGGTCGGTCGGGAGGATCGGTGGGAGGAGGGGAGGAGAAAAGCGCAGAGCTTGGCCGGAACCTGCGCTCCCCTTCCCCCTCAACAAGCCACCTAAAGGGAGAAGGGATGGGGGGCCGGGCCCGAGGTGGGCGAGCAGCACAATGATCCCCCCACTTCCTGCCTCTGAATCCTCCACCTGGCCCGCGATGCCCCCCCCATCACCTCCGCTCCCGGCCAGGCACAGTGGCCCTAAGTGGTGGTGGTGATGGGGGGGTGCCTCCGCCCCGCCTCCCCACTACCCAGGACCACCCCCCCCAAGGGGGAGCGGGTGGGTTACGCGGAGTCGATCGACCCCACGGAGCTGCAGCCTAAAAGGAAGACGAGCACCGCAGAGGCCCCGGGGTTGCCTGCGAGGAGCGGGCACGAAGGAGCGCGCCCAGGGCCGCTTCCCGCCGGGGCGTTCGGGCCGCTCGGCTTACCTTCTCCGTGGCCGACGTCCGGCGGCGGCGTCTGCAGCACCCGCTCCAGTTCCGGGAAGGGCAGCTCGGGTAGATCTAGCAGCGGCCCGTAGCGCTCTAAGAACGAGCAGACTACGGCGAAGTTGGGGCACGAACCGGGGCAGCCCGGAGGAGCCATCGCCGCCGCCGATGCCGCCGTCGCCGTCGCCATTTTGAACTGGAGGATGGAGGAGGGAGGAGGCGATGGGGCGGCGGGAGGAGTTGAGGGGTTTGGTGGTGGGAGGGCGGGGGGGAGGCGGGATGCCCGAGGAATGGCAGGGTAGCCTCACGGGCGACAGGAGGCGCTGTCGAGCTGACTCCGCGCACCCCCTCCCCCGCCACCCTGCCGAGCCGGAGCGCCTCAGGCGCGGCGCCGCGCTCCCACAATACCACGGAGGCCCCGGGAGCAGTCGAGAACCGAGTTAAGACCCGGGACAGAGAGGCGCTCGGTGCCTTTCACTTTCCGCCCTCCCCACCTCCCCCCCCCCCCCCCCGCCTCCTCACACTTGGACTTCTCCCCTCCCACTCAGGCTTTGCCTCGTGTGACGGTGTTGGTGGGGCGGGGGGAGGTGGGGAATGAAAACAAGGGAAGCCGGGCGGAGAGAGGCGGGCTGCAAGCGGGAGGGGGTGGGACTTCTGGGGAGCCTGGGCCAATAGGATCGCTGAGGGGGCGTGGCCTCGCGTGCTCGCCTGCCCCCGAGGTTCGTTCTTAGATTGCGAGCGTACGGAGCTGGCAGGAGCGCGCGCCCGCGTCCGGAGCCCGGAGCCCAGAGGCGACCGCGGCCAACCCAAGTGCCTTGTGAGTGTTCACGGGGACCCACGGCCGGAAACCGCCACGACAGACTGGGAAAAAGTTGAGGAGAGTCACGAAGAAGGAGGAAAAAAAATTTTTTTAAAAAAGGAGAGAATGGCAGGTGGGAGGAGGAGGTGGGGAAAAGGAAAGGCAGAATGGGGACGGGAACATTCTAAGAAGTCGGAGAAAGTTTGCAGAGAGGTCAGGTGCACGCTCTCCACCGGAGCGCCAGCATGTCTGCTTCGCTGCACAAGCAAGAGTGCCAGTATTCCGCCCAGGGACAAGGGCCTAAGGGGACCAGTCGGGGGTACACGTGGAGCGCAGTTGGTCCTGCTGGGTGGGTGGGGATGGTCTTGAAGGGACCCGGCTCTGCAGGGGGAGGACCGAGGGGCGATGGCACCGGGCTCTGTTTCTGGAAAAGGCCACGGCAAAGGTGGGCTCGGGGATTCCGGCTAGCTGGGCAGGCTAAGGTGCTCGGAGACTGTGGAAGGAACTGCAGAAAGTGTGTTAGAAGACAGAATTCCACTCCGTTACGGACAAGCAGAACGAATCCCAGGGGAACCGACAATGTGAAATAGAATGTGTGCGGCTTGCGGGGTATGCGGTTATGCTTGGATTGGCGCAGACCGGACCCCTGGCCAGGTCCTGACCTTCTGAAACTTGTTCATCCCTTTGAACTTCTCTTCTGTAAAGTGGGCTGATCGTAGTATCCACATCGTAGGGAATTGTAGAAAAGTGATGAGCAAAATGGTCTGGTACATTATATGTACTTAAAATAATTATTCTTGTCAGAGAACGACGTCCCTATTCAGTTTTAGCTACATTTAGTCTACAATTTATTGCTTTAAAACAAAATTTTCAGTGGATTTTAAAAAAAAACTTACATAACTACCCATTCCCTAAAAATAATTGAAAGCAATGTATATGCCAAATCACATATAATAATAAAAACTGTGACTAAAGAAAGGTAAAGTGACAAGTAATTATATCAGGAACACAGAAAATGATTCCCAGATAAATATTAAATTTCTTTCAGTGTCCAGGTAAAGGGGGCACCAGAAATGGGGTATGTAATTCTCATTTTCTGAAAAAAAAAATTCACTTATCAAGAAACATTTTTAGGGCTGGAGAGATGGCTTAGTGGTTAAGGTGCTTGCCTGAAAAGCCTAAGAACCCGGTTCGTTCTCCAGTACCCATGCAAAGCCAGATGTACAAAGTGGCACATGCATCTGGGTCTCATTTACAGTGGCTAGAAGCCCTGGCCCTTATTCACTCACTGTCTGCGCGCCTCTCTCTCTCTCTCTCTCTCTCTCTCTCTCTCTCTTGGCTTGCAAATAAATTTAAAAAAAGAAATTTCTATAATGGGATGATGATTCTTTATTTTTATTTATTTGAGAGAGAGAAAATGAATTGGTGCACCAGGGCCTCCAGCCACTGCAAACAAACTCCAGACACATTCACCACCTTGTGCAGCTGGCTTATGTAGGTCCTGGGTAATCGAACCTTGGTCCTTTGGCTTTTCAGGCAAGTGTCTTAACCACTAAGTAATCTTTACAGCCCAGGATAATGACTCTTAACCTGAGTGGTGTACAAATCTTTTTAAATGAAAAAATTATTTTGCAACTTGATAAATACTTCTGAAATTCTAGTTTGAGATATTGATGTAAGAAATGAAAATGTAGGGGCTGTAGAGATGGCTTAGTGGTTAAGGCACTTGCCTGCAAAGCCAAAGGACCTCTGTTTGATCCCTAGGACCCACGTAAGCCAGATGCACAATGTGGCACATGTGTCTAGAGTTCGTTTCTAGTGGTTGGAAGCCCTGGCATGCCCTTTCTTTCTCTCTTTTACACACACACACACACACACACACACACACACTGCTTTTTTCCTTCTCTCAAAATAAATAAGTATAAATAAAACATTTAAAAGAAATGAAAATGTGAATGTACTTGATGCTACTGAAAATGGCTTAGATGGTAAGTTTTATGTTACACATATTTTACAACATAAGTGGAAAAAAATATTGTTGTGGGTATTGCAAAGGTTATAATTTAATGAGTGGTAAAATACTGATTTGGGGGGGGGGTGTTTTTTCAAGATAGGGTCTCACTCTGGTGACCTGGAACTAACTCTGTAATCCCAGGCTGGCCTCAAACTCACAGTGGTCGTCCTATCTCTGCCTCAAACTGTAAAGTGGGGAGAGGGTGTTTTTTATTTATTTATTTATTTGCAAGCAGAGAGAGAGAATGGGCAGGTCAGGGTCCATTGTCACTGCAAGTAAACTCATGTGCCGCTTTGTGCATCTGGCTTTATGTGGCCATTGTGAAATTGTACCCTGGCCATCAGGCTTTACAAGCAAGCACCTTTAACCCCTGAGCCGTCTCCCCAGCCCCCGCTGGAATGCATCCTCAACAGTCATTTTGTGGACAAATATAAAATGCTTCCTGTAGTCATCAACCCTAACTAAAAGCCAGGTATACAGTACTTTACGTGACGTCTTTGTACAGGCATTTCTTTGGAAGAAGACTTCAAACTTGAGGAAAATGTCAGTACATGTTATTAGATAAACCTTACCGAGGTTGGTTTCTTTACTTTCAGCTTTTTCTTTGCTTTTTGTTGTTGTTGTTGTTTTGTTTGTTTGTTTTTGTTTCAAGACCAGGCTTATTACCCAGGCTGGTCTAAAGCTGGCTGCATATTAAAGGCGGCCTGGAACTCCTGATCCTCTTCCCTTCCTTCCTTACCAGAGCCCCCCTCCCACGTACTGGGATTATAAACTTGTGCCACCATGCATATGTTTGTGTCTTGTTTGTGTGATCTTACTATGTAGCCCTGGTTTGAATTTACAACATCTTCTTGCCTGTGCCGCCAGTGTTCTATATTACAAAGGAATTTAGCTAGCATGCGTGGCCACTTTTGCTTTTCTAGGACATCATTCCTGACTCTCCCATGAAGTTGTAAAATAACATATAAAAAGTAGGGGGAGGGCTAGAGAGATGGGTCAGTGGTTAAAGGCACTTGATTATAAAGCTTGATGGGCTGGGTTTGATTCCCCAATACTCACGTCAAGCTAAATGCACAAAGTGGTGCACGCAGCTGGAATTTGTTTGTAGTGGCAGGAGGCCCTGGTGCATCTAGACTCTCCCTATTCTCTCTGTCTCAAATAAATCAATAAAAATATTTTTAAAATAAAATAACAGGCTGGAAAAATGGCTCAGCAGTTATAAGCACTTGGTTATAAAGCCTAAGGGTCTAGGTTCAATTCCCACGTACCCATATGAAACCAGATACACAAAGTGGCACATGCATCTGCAGTTCATTTGCAGTGACAAGAGGCCCTGATGGGCCCATTCCCCCTCTCATCTTCTCCCTCCTTCCCTCTCCCTCTTCTCTGCTTGCAAATAAATAAAAACATTACAAAGAGAAAGAAAGCTTTGGGAGATGACTCAGTAGGTAAGGTGCTTGCCTTACAAGCATGAGGACTTGATTTTGAGCCTCAGAGCCCACATAAAAACCAAGTGTGGTGGCATATCTAGCCTAATTGACCTAGCGTATCAAACCAACAAGAGACCCTGTCTAAAAAAAAATTAAAAGCTTTATTTCCATAGTTTTCTCTTACTATAAATTTGGTGACACTGTCATTCAAAGGAGGACTGGTAATAAAGATTAGAGGGTCTGCTTTTCGAACCCAAACTGGCATAAGAACAAAGTCCTTGGGCATCAGAACGTAGTATCCACCCAGAAGATAAGAGGTACTGTCAAGCAAGGTCTAGATCACAAAGTCTATTCTTGAAAAGAAAATAAACAGCACACGCCCATATTGCTACATGTCCTCTCTTGAATGTCAGTGCTGAGACAAATGAGGGATACAAGAGCCTACTGCTAGCCACAGGTGGTGGCGCATGGTCGTTCCAGCACTTGAGAAGCAGATCCTGGAAGATCTTCACTTTTAGGAAAGCCTGAGGTCGTATGAGCTCCAGAGCAACCTGAACTACATAGTCAGCCCCTGTGCATTTCAGAGAAGTAAAAACCAAATGTAGGGCTGGACTGATGGCTTAGCGGTCAAGGCGCTTGCCTGTGAAGCCTAAGGACCCAGGTTCATTTCCCCAGTGCCCGTGCAAACCAAGTACACAAGGTGGTTTATGTGTCTGGCTTTCATTTGGAGTAGTTGGAGGCCCTGCCACGCCTAGTCTATCTATCTCTATCTGCCTCTCTCAAATAAATGAATGAATTAAATAAATAAATAAATAAAATGTAAAACAAGAGTTTAATCCGTTTGTGAAGTTCAGTGACTGAGTTCTGTGTATCAGGCTGGAGTGTAAAGATGAAAACAGTTGCTGGCTTTTTTTCCTTTTGAGGTGAGGTTTTACCCTAGTCCAGGCTCACCTGGAATTCACTGTGTAGTCTCAGGGTGGCTTTGAACTCATGGGGATCCTCCTACCTCTGTCTCTCAAGTACTGGGATTAAAGGCGTGCGCCACCAAGCAATACTAACAGAATAAAGAACAAAAACAATTGTCGTTTCACTTTTTACATGTATGCAAGTAGAGATAGAGAAAAAATGGGCATGTCAGAGCCTGTAGCCACTGCAAATGCATTTGCCACTTCGTGCATCTGGCTTTACGTGGGTACTGGGGAATTGAACCCTGGGGCATTAGGCTTTGCAGGCAGTGCCTTGACCACTGAACCATCTCTCTAACCCGTCATTTCAATAGATGCAGGAGAAACCTTTGACAAGAGCCAATGTTTTCTCAGTAAAAATACTCAACAAACGACATATAAAAGAAATTTTTACAGTCTCATAGGGGCATCTATGAAAATCCCACATTCAGTATATTACTGTACTGGAAGAATTGAATACTTCTTGGCCTTTTGGGTAAGAACAAGTGTAGAAAAGGAATTGAGAGCTAGCTCAGCAGATAAAGGTGCTTGATTTTCAAAGCCTGCTTTATATATACGATGGACAGGATCTAGTATCCAGCTACCCAATCAAGCACCACTGTAATTGTTGCTATGAGGTCATTTTGTAGATTTGGCTAACATCCACAGCTGACTATTAAATAAATGAGATTATCCTTGGTGTTCTGAGTGGTGCCTTGTCCAGTCAGTAGAAAAGTCTAAAACAAAACCAATTGCTTCCTTGTTGAAGAAGAAATATTGCCTTGATACTGTAGTAACTCCCATTATTCAATGTACCTACCATATGTCCTGTTACTATACCAAAATTCCTGAGACTGGGGAATTTATAAAGAATTGACTTGGGGCTGGAGAGATAGCTTAGTGGTTAAGATGCTTGCTGGCAAAGCCAAAGGACCAGGTTCGATTCCCCAGTACCCACATAAAGCCAGATACACAGGTGGCACAAATGTCTAGAGTTTGTTTGCAGTGGCTAGAGGCTCTGGTGTACCCATATTCATTCATTCATTCATATTCTCTCTCTCTCTCTGCCTCTTTCTCAAATAAATAAATAAATAAATAATTTTTTTAAGTTTACTTAGGTTATTGGTTGTGGAAATTCAAAAGTGTGGTGTTGGCGACTGCTCAGTTCCTGTTGAGAGTTACGTGAGGCTCCAAGCATAGTGGAAAAGCAGAAATGGAATCTATCGTGTGTAAAAGAAAATTTAACCAATCTCATGAAAGAGTCTCATGAAAAAGACATTAATCCCTCTAAAAGGTCTCACCTTCTAAAATCACTGCATTGCCAACCAAAGTTCATCATGAGTTTTTGGCAAGAACAAACCACAGCAAAACCCATAACAATGCTACAGTGTCCATTTGATACTTAGTTGAAATGTCTCTTCAGTGATACTATGTATGCAGTGACTCATTGTCCTCATAATTTCATTAAATTCTTTATACATTTTTTCCTGTACAGTAGTTTCTATGGCCTTCATTAAATACACATCTCAAAACATTCAAATACAGTTTCAGTTAACTGAAATTGGTATTTTTTTTTCTTGGAATGTCTTACACTATTTTGTTGAAAACTGGACATTTTGGGTAACATAGAAAGTCTTCAAATACTTAACATTCAGTCCCTTGCCAGTAGTAAATATCTCAGTCTACTTTGTACTACTGTGGCAGAATACCCAAGACTTGGCAATTGAGTCACCAAGGTTTTATTGTTTGACTAATGGCTCTAGATGTGTACTGGAACAAATTAAAAATTCCACCTGTGGGCTGGAGAGATGGCTTAGTGATTAAGGCACTTACCTGCTACTAGGAGATTCATGGAAGCCAGATACACAAGCTGACACAAGCGCACAAGGTCACACGAGTACAAGATGGCACACACATCTGGAGTTTGATTGCAGTGGCTGGAGATCCTGCCAATTATATTTCGCTCTTGCTCTCTCTCTCTCATTTATTTATTTATTTGAGGTAGGGTCTCACTCTGGCCTAGGGGAAAGTGGGGGGAGGGAGGGAATTACCATGGGATATTGTTTACAATAATGGAAGTTGATAATAAAATAATAATAATAAACACACAAAAATCCACCTGTGTTCTCTGGTTTTCCTATCCTCTGGACCCTCTTGTGCCTGTTGCTTCTTCTTTCATGCATATACTTAAGCCCCACCAGCCTGTAGTGTTTGGATGAGTTGGTCTACTCAGGTCTTTGGTATATAAGCTCATAGCTCCTGGTTTACTTAGGATATGTGGAGAATTTACCAAGTTGCCTGTAACTGTGTCATCTTTGAGAATGCCTTAAACCCCTACCTAGAGTAATCCATTGCTTGCTACTGAGATCATCAGTGCCAACTGATTACGCTCCAAATCAAGCGAGCCGCCTCTGGCAGTGCGGGAAGGCTGTTGATTTTTCTACCCCAGCCTAACCGAGCTTAGGTGCCAGCTGAACTCACCCAGATGGGAAACTTCCTGGAAGTTGTTCTTGTCTGAAATTCAGTACTTGCATGAATAAGCACTTGACAGTTTATGATATGCCTATCATTTTATTCCTAGAGTAACAGATGTTTTTAATAGGGTTTTTTTTTTGTATTATTTCTTTTGAAGGAGATATGTCAACCCCCTCATTCCATCCATCATGCTGAAATAAATCTCCACCTTTTAGTTTTATTTCTTAAAAAATATCCGGGGGCTGGAGAGATGGCTTAGCAGTTAAGGTGTATGCCTGCAATTCCAAAGGACCCAGGTTCATGTCCCCAGGACGCACATAAGCTAGGTGCACAGGGGGAGCATGTGTCTTGAGTTTGTTTGCAGTGGCTGGAGGCCCTGATGTGCCCATTCTCTATTTGCCTCTTCCTCTCTCCTTCTCTCTCTCTCAAATAAGTTAAATAAAAATGAAATACAAAAAAAAAATTCAAAAGATATCTGAAGATTCCTCTTGGAGTCTTGAGACGTGATTCTAGTGTATGGTTTCCATGCGTGGATGATTCAGGATCCCAAGAGAAATGGCTACTTTGTAGAGACGTGCTCAGTGAAGGCCAATGTGCACTGTACCAAAAATCTTAGAGAAAGATGCTTCTTACATCATGAAGAATTGGAGCTGGTATTTTTTTGTGGGGGGGGGATTATACAAAGTAGTGCAATACTAGCTCTGAATTTTGGAGCTGTTTTAACCTTGCTTAGTAACTAAGTTAGCATGTTTTTCTTTTAATTTCAGATTTCCATTCAGTTCCTATGGCTTCCCCTGAAATTGCTTCCCTCTCATGGGGGCAAATGAAAGTGCAAGGCTCTACCATAACATACAAGGATTGCAAAGTGTGGCCAGGAGGCAGTCGAGCTTGGGACTGGAGAGAAACGGGAACTGAGGTAAGCTACCAAACAAATGAGGCTGGCCAAGTGATTTCCAAAGTGCTATACCATTACCATCAAGTGAAAGTAAACTTAGCCGGATGTGGTGGTGCACACCTTTAATTCCAGGAGAGGCAGAAGTAGGAGGATCACTGTGAGTTCAAGGCCAGCCTGGAACTACAGAGTGAGTTCCAAGTCAGCCAGGGCTACAATGAGAATCTATCTTGTATAACCCCCCCCGCCCCCCAAAAAGTTACTTCTTCCTATTCTCCCAACTCACCCTCTTAAAGTATGCTGTAATAATGGACAAAAACATCTATTCAGGTTTGAGGAGACGGCTTGGAGGTTAAAGGCACTTGTTTACAAAGCCTGACAGCCTGGGTTCAATTTCCCACCACCCATGTAAAGCCAGATACACAAAGTGGCCCATGCATCTGTAGTTCGTTTGCAGTGGCAGGAGGCCCTGGCATGTACATATGTTCTTTCTCTCTCCTTGCAAATAAATAAAAATATTTTTAAAAGTCTATTCATAGTCTTAAATGTTATAGTTACCATTACTAATTCTGAAATATATTTATCACCCCAACAAGAAACCCCACAGCCGTAAGCCATCAGTGCCTATTTCTGTCTTCTCAACCTCCATCTCCTAGCAATGACTCATGTATTTTCTATTGTTGTGGATGTACCTATTGTGGACATTTCATAGTTGAACTCATTCTGGCCTCTTGGATATATATTCTGGTTTTTGTTTTTGAGCCCAATAGTCCAAGGACCTCATCTATATATAATATATACATATATTTATTTATGAGTAGAATTGTGATTCAGGTGATAACTCTACGTTTTACCTTTTTTCTTTTTCTTTTTTTAGGGGTGGGGAGGGTTTCAAGGTAGGGTCTCACTTGAGCCCAAGCTGACCTGCATTTCACCATGTAGTCTCAGGTTGGCCTTGAATTCGCTGGGATCCTCCTACCTCTGCCTCCGAGTGCTGGGATTAAAGGCATGTTCCACCACGTCCAGCTGCTTCAACTTTTGAGGAACCATCAAATGATCTTCCAAAATGGCTATACCATTTTACCTTCCTACCAATAATATATGAGGTTTCCATTTTTCCCATATTCCTCGTAACAAAGTTTTGTTGTGCTGCTTGTTTGGGTATTTTTTAAGAGGGAGCGTCTCACTCTAGCCCAGGCTGACCTGAAACTCACTCTATTCTCAAACTGGCCTCAAACTCACACTGATCCCTCTACCTCTGTGTCCTGAATACCTGGTTTTTGAGTTTTATTTTTTTTTTTTAATTTCCACTTTTTTTGAGGCAGGTTCTCATTCTAGCTCAGGCTGACTTAAGTCCCATGTTGGCCTTGAACTCATGGTGATCCTCCTACCTCAGCTTCCCAAGTGCTGGCTAGTATTTTTTTTGGTTTGTTTTGTTTTATATAGCTATCTTTTTTAAGATTTATTTTTACTTATTTATTTCTTAGAGACATGGGGGGGGGGCGGTTGCGGGGAGAGAGAGAATGGGTGCACCAGGGCCACTAGCCACTGCAAACGAGTTCCAGACGCATGCCCCACCATGTGATCTGGCTTACGTGGGACCTGGCGAAGTGAACCTGGGTCCTTAGGCTTTGCAGGCATGTGCCTTAACTGCTAAGCCATCTCTCCAACCCATAGCTATCTTTTAAAAAATATATATTTTTATTTATCTGTGTGAGACAGAGAGAAAGAGGCAGACAGAGAGAGAATAAGTATGGGTATGCCAGGGCCTCCTGCCACTGTAAAGGAATTCCAGATACATGCTCCATTTTGTACATCTGGCTTTACATGGGTACTGGGGAATCAAACCCAGGCTATTAGGCTTTGCAAGCCTGCACCTTTAACCACAGAGCCAACTCTCCAGCCCATTACATAGCCATCTCTTACTGGACTTGAAGAGTTATCCCACCTTAGTTTTGACTTGCATTCCCCAAGCATTATATTTCCTTCAATATTTTCAGTATGCCACACTCAAGTTACACCCTACTTTTCATGAAGAATGGATCCCCTGCCCTTTGACACACGCTTACAGACAGTCTCAGTCATGGAAAGCTGGGGTCAGGCTGAGAAGTGTCCGCAGGCTGCTGAGGGGCGAGGGAGCCCTGGGTAGTGCCTGCAGCACTCGAGCACAATGCACCTCACTGAACCTGGCAGGGAAGGGAGACAGCAGGCTTGGTTTAAGTATACCAGTATACCGGTCCTCACTTCCTTTTTTAAAAAAGAAATGTTTATTTTTATTTATTTATTTATTTGAGAGCAGTAGACAGAGAAAGAGAGAGAATGGGCATGCCAAGGCCTCCAGCCACTGCAAATGAATTCCAGATACATGTGTCACCTTGTGCATCTGGCTTACGTGGGTACTGGGGAATTGAGCCTTGAACTGGCATCCTTAGGTGTCACAAGCAAGCACTTAACCGCTAAGCCATCTTTCCAGCCCCAGTCCTCGCTTTCTAACGAGAATACTCAGTCATTTCAAGCTGCCATAACAAGTGAATGCCATAAACGGGACATTCAATTCTCATAGTTCTGGAGTCTAAGTGTGAGATGTAGACAGCACACTGAAGATCTGGCGAGGATGCTCTTCCAGGCTGCAGAAAACCAACTGCTTGTTCAATGCTGATGTGACAGAACCAGAGATAGCTGTCTGACTTGTTTTGTTTTGAGGCAAGGTATCACTCTAGCGGGGCTGACCTGGAACTCTGAAGGTAGCCTTGAACTCATGATGATCCTCATACCTTAGACTCCTGAGTAATGGGATTAAAGGTGTGAGCTGCCATGCCCAGTGTTGCAGTCAGGTTCGCATTGCTGGTAGAAATCACCCAACCAAGAGCAGCTTCTGGGAAAAAGAGATTTATTTTGGCTTACAGGCTCGAGGGGAAACTCCACAATGGCAGGGGAAAATGATGGCATGAGCAGAGGGTGGACATCACCCCATGGCCAACATAAGGTGGACCACAGCAACAGGAGGGTGTGCCAAACACTGGCATGGGGAAACTGGCTATAACACCCATAAGCCCACCCCCAACAATACACTCCCTCCAGGAGGCATTAATTCCCAAATCTCCCATCAGCTGGGAACCTAGCATTCAGAGCACCTAAGTTTATGGGTGACACCAAAATCAAACCATCACACCCAGCTTGTGACTTTTGCTTTTAAAGGCATGAATGGGATTCACAAAAGGTCTATGCCATGACTTCATTACCTACCATTATCTTCACATGTAAATGCCATTGCACTGATGTTAAAATTTAAGCATATGAATTTTGTGGGAATACACCTTCAGGCCACTGTAGTAATTTTTTATAGATTTTCTTGAATAGATACTTTTTCATTGTCTCTTTGATCTTATAATCATTTCCAGAGCCTTGGAAGTAGTTAGGGCACTAGTAGTTTTCTTTGTAGTCTGTACATCTACAGCTGAGTGTCTTGTCCACGGCTTTTTCTGGCGGGGGAAGGGTGGGGGGTTTGAGGTAGGGTCTCCCTCCAGTACAGGCTGACCTGGAATTAACTATGTCGTCTCAGGGTGGCCTCGAACTCAAGGCAATCCTCCTACCTCTGCCTCCCAAGTGCTGAGATTAGAGGCATGCGCCACCACGCCTGACTGTCTTGGCCACTTCTATGCACACATGGACATATACTCCGATTCCCTGTCTGGCCACCGCATACCAGGGACACAATGTTTTCATCTTCCACCACCTGTGCTTTTAGTCTTTTCTGACTCCCTTGTGTCCCTTTCTGCATTGTACACCTAATTAGGTATTATTCCCCTTGAAAATAGAAAACTACATAGCATTTTTCTTTTATATATGATTCTTAGCACTTATTTTTGTTGAGGTGCTTTCTGTATGCTATTTGACACGTAGAACTGTGGTTGCCAGCCTGAGGTATAATGCCCTAATTAAAATGTATTGGTTAAACAAATCTTCATTTGTTTGAGATAGGGTCTATGCTTCCCAGGTTGGCTTTGAGCTTGCTTGGATGAACTTGAATTTCTTTCTTTTATTTTTTGTTTGTTTTAGTTTTAGTTTTAGTTTTTGGTTTTTTTTTTGGTTTTTTTTTTTTTTTTTGAGGAAGGGTCCTCACTCTGTAAGCCCAAGCTAGTCTCGAACTCCTCCTCTAAATCCTCCAACCTCAGCTTCTATGTCTGGTTTTTGAGTTTCTGATTCTTCAACATGCTGTGATTGCAGGAATGTAAATTATGCTAGGATTAATAAATTTGTTTTATTTTATTTTTTATTTTTGAGAGAGAGAATGGGCATGCCAGGACCTCCAGTCTGCTGCAAATAAATGCTGGACATGTGCACCCCTTGTAGCACATGTGTGACATTGCACACTTGTGCCACTGTGCATATGGTTACATGGGACCTGGAGATTTGAACATGAGTTCTTAGGTTTAGCAGGCAAGCACCTTAACCACTAAGCCATCTCTCCAGCCCTATTTTGTTTCATTTTGTTTCAAACTCATTATGTAGCCAAGACTAGCCTAAAACTTATAGTTCTCCCCTCTTTCTGAGGTTATAGTCATGTGTCAAGACATCCAGCTAAACAAATGTTTTAGATACGTTGTTTATACTCACATTACAAAATTTTGTTTTAGTCATCTCATAATCTGATTGGCAACATTAGATTTCTTGGGTACAAACTTAGATAAAAATGTCAGGTTTGGTCAGTTGCTATCTTTCAATAATAAAGTGTTTTTTTTTTTTTTCCTTAAAACTTGGACAAGCCGGGTCTGGTGGTGCACACCTTTAATCCCAGCACTCAGGAGGCAGAGGTAGGAGGATTGCCGTGAGTTCGAGGCCACCCTGAAACTACATAGTTAATTCCGGGTCAGCCTGGACCAGAGTGAGACCCTACCTAAAAAAAAAAAAAAAAAAAAAAAAAAAAAAACTTGGACAGACTGTGGTGGCATATGCATTTATATATTTATTTATTTATCTATTTATTTTAGAGAGACAGAGAGAGGGAGAAAGGCAGAGACAGAGAGAATTGGGCGCACCAGGGCCTTTCAGCCACTGTGAACCAACTCCAGACGCATACGCCCCCTTGTGTGCATGTGCGACATTACATGCTTGTGTCGTTTTGTTTTTTTTTTTCACATGTACAAAATAGTTTATTAAATGTCCTGGATATTTAAGTCAAAAACATGTGTTAGTCTAATTGCATTTGAAAAAGCTTTCTAAGCTGCGTGTGGTGGTGCACACCTTTAATCCCAGAACTTGAACTTGGGAGGCTGAGGTAGGAGGGTCACTGTGAGTTCGAGGCCACCTGAGACTGCACAGTAAATTCCAAGTCAGCCTGAGCTAGTGTGAGACCCTACCTCAGAAAAAAAAAAGGAAGATCTTTTTGCAAAGGACCTTCATGATCTGCTTGTAGCCTCTTTCCAACAGTATAGAACATCTCAAAGCCTTTTCTAGACCAGTGCTTTGGAGAATTGAAAAAAGTCAATAAACACAGGAAGCAAGGATAAACAGAAGCCAGCTGTGCCCCAAAACATAACGCAAAAGTCATTTATAAAAGAATGTTGGGGAAAGGGTGCATTACCCATAGTTCTTTTCCAAGAGTCCCTGTCGTCCCCTTAGTCCTCTTTCCTTAGCCCATGACAGTTTTCACTACCCGTTCAGAGCTCTCACCAAGTCCTGGGTTACTTTCCACACCCAGGTCCCTTGACTTCAGCCAATGAAAGCTATCTGGAAAATGAAGGCAGAGGCTGGGGAGAGGGTGGCACTTGGGAGGAGCCTACTTGGCCCGACATCAAGTTCCGAGAGGAATCCTCAGATGAGGAAGATGGTGCCCTCAGACACCATGACCTGGTTGTCATCCTGCATCCTGCTCAGCGCAGCCTGGATCTCCTCGGGAGAGAAGGGCTGTTCTCTACCCCGACTGATGGACTCGGTAAGGTGCTGCATGCCCACAGACTGCGCGTGAGCCTCCCGGAACACGTCCAACAGGGCCGCCTTGAACGCCTTCAATCTGGACTCGCTCAACTCCACCTTCTGGGACTCCTGGGACTCCTCGGTCTCCTGGGTCTCCTGAGAGTCTGTCGTCTTTGGAGTGTGCACTTGAGGCATCTCCTGCTCTGCGTTGCTGAAGTTATAGGGGTCATTACATGCTTGCGTCGTTTTTGCGTCTGGCCATGCGTGGGCCCTAGAGAGTCTAACGAGCCTTCTTAGGCTTTGGAAGAGAGCACCTTAACCGCTAAGCTATCTCTCCAGCCCACGATTTTTATTTATTTATTTTTATTTTTTGTTTTTTGGGGTTTTCGAGGTAGGGTTTCACTCTTAGTCTAAGCTGGCCTGGAATTCACTCTGAAATCTCTGGGTGACCTTGAACTCGTGGCAATCCTCCTATCTCTGCCTCCCAAGTGCTGGGATTAAAGGCATGCGCCACCACGCACAGCTCTATTTATTTATTTTATGTTGCATGGGTATGTATAGATATCCCAAGGTTTCTTGCTGCTGCAGATGAATTTCAGACACATGTGCCACTTTGTGCCGAGCTTTACAGGGTACTGAGAAAGTGAACCTAGTCCAGCAGCTTTATAAGAAAATGCCTTTAAAGGGGGGAGGGTAATACCATGGGTTTTTTTTTGTTATCATGGAAAATATTAATAAAAATGGAGAAAAAAAAAAAAAGAAAATGCCTTTAACTACTGAGCCATCTCCCCAGCTCAGAAAGGGTTTTGTCAGTGGAAAGATTGCAAACTGTTCTTGGTACTAAGTGAAATTTTTTTTGGGAGGGAGGGGTTTTGAGGTAGGGTCTCACTCTAGCCCAGGCTGATCTGGAATTCATTCTGTAGTTTCATGGTGGCCTCAAACTCACAGCAGTCCTCCTACCTCAGCCTTCCAAATGCTGGGATTAAAGACATGTGCCACCACACCTGGCCAAAGTGAAAATATTTTGATGTCAAACAACTATTTTCTTTTTATTTTATTTTATTTGTTTATTTATTTATTTATTTTTCGAGGTAGGGCCTCATTCTAGCGCAGGCTGACCAAGAATTCACTATGTAGTGTCAGAGTGGCTTCAAACTCACGGCCATCCTCCTACCTCTGCCTCCCAAGTGCTAGGATTAAAGGCATGCACCCCCATGCCCAGCTCAAATAAATATTTTCAATCTTGGGAGTTGGGGGGAAGTTCTCTTCAATGTTAGAATATAGTGATTATCTTTGTGTGCCAGATAAGTTTGTTGCCTTGCATTTAGGCTCCATATTGTATAAAAAATGAATAGTGTAGTTTTATACACCAGAAATATTCAGTGAGTCAGTGGTTCATATTGGAAATTAACCACTCTAAAAATGACAAGAAAAAAGTAGTAGATACATGTCTGCTAGCTTGTGCTCAGCCAGGGCATATGTACTTTGAGTAGAATGGCTGGGTTACATTGAATTCCCATAAAGTAGATGTTCATACAAAATGACACTTTTGTATATATTCTATATATAAGACATAGTTCCAGGGTTGGAGATATAGCTGTGTGTCATCTTGCTTGCCTAGAGTGCAAGTGGCCAACAAATTCAATGACCCACCATAGTTCCATGTAGTGGCCTAGTGTGGTTGACCTTATTCTACATCACATGATTTGTATAATCAGTTTGGTCTAACAATGGATCTGGCCAGGCAAAGTGGTACACTTCTTCACTCCCCATACTATAGAGGCTGAGATAGGAGAATCATGAGTTTGAGGCTAGCCTGAACTACTAGCAGGACCCTGTATGAAAGGAAGGAAAGAAAGGAGGGAAAGAAGAAAGGAAATAGAATGGGTTTGTGGATTGGCATAAAAGGCCAAAGATAGTGTTGAAAAAAAATCCCAAGGCCAGAATGGTGGTGTACATCATTAATCCCAGCACTCAAGAGGCAGAGGTAGGAGGATAGCCTTGAGTTCAAGGCCATCCTGAGACTGCATATTGAATTCCAGGTCAGTCTGGACTGGAGTGAGATCCTACCTCAAAACACCAAAAAAAGAAGAAAAATCCCCAAATACAATAGCTTAAAGACAATAGAAATGTACTTCTCAAGCCGGGCATGGTAGTACATGCCTTTAATCCCAACACTCGGGAGGCAGAGGTAGGAGGATCACCATGAGTTTGAGGCCACCCTGAGACTACATAGTAAATTCAAGGTCAGCCTGGGCCAGAGTGAGACCCTACCTAAAAAAAAAAAAAAAAAAAAAAAAAAAGGTACTTCTCTCATAAAATCGTGTGCCTCGTCCAAGTTGAGTGGGTGAGAGCACAGACAGCTCTGCTACAGGGGGGTCACTGGGTCACTTCAGGGACTCGAGGTTTTCTTGTGCTCATCTTTACTGTCTCTTAGAACATATGAATGGTAGGAACTGGTAGGCATATCAAGATTCTAACTCAGAAGGAAGATGAAAGACGGAGACCCTGCCCTTTAATGTTTGGACCTTTGAGGGATATTCCAAAGTATAGAATAAGGCCCCTTAATATCCTGTCACTATGAACACCATTATCCAAGGTGCCTGGTGTCAGGGTGTGGGACCCTTATCAGTGTTCTTGGTGGGGAAGAGGCATGTTCTCACCATGAGATGAGGACAAGGCTGAGTCAGAGGCTGTGATCATAGAACATACTGAGAATTCACCCCTTAAGGAGCAGAATTCCAGGCCAGAGCCAGGTTCCAAGCCTTGCTGGGAAGAGAAGAGGCACACCGCCTGAGGCTGTGGGAGCACCAGGGTGCTAGAACCGGGCACCTACTGAGCGCCCTGTCCTTTCTCACTTGTGGCTATCCCCCCAAGGCTCATCAGCCACACTTCGCAGGTTTAGGATTTAGACCTGGCTTGATTGGGTTCCAGACAGTGCCTTCTAGCCACAGACCCTCCCATTTGCAAGAGTGCTGGTCATGAGCAAGAAGGCAGCAGATGATGGCACCCAGCCTCTTCCCATTGGCAGGGCGCCAAGAGGGTTGCTAAGGTAAGACCCAGCCCGTTCCAGTGACACAAGCGTGGAATTTAGACTGTGTAATTAGGAACGCTTGATGTTTTTGGTACAGAGGATAACTCTGCTAGTGAACTTTTGGGACAGATTTCTCTTGAGCATCATTTCAGTAAAGCACACTTTTGGTGGCTGCACCACTGGGACGCAGGGCCGTGCACACACGCGAGGCAACGTGCCGTAGGCACGGCTGTACCACTGAGGTACTGTAGACTTAAACCATAGTTTGATCGTTTCCTTTGTGCCTTCCTGTGCCAGGTGCTCGGGTGACAGAGACCAGGGGATCCTGGGCAGCTCACATGCCATCTAGTCTAGCCCAATAGGAGACCTCCAGACCAGTGAGAGCCCTTGTCTCAAAGGAGGTGGACCAGGTTCCTGAAGATGTCACCTGATATTATCCTCTGCCGTCTACCTGCACACACATACTTGCCCATACACGTGTACCTGCAAATACACATACTTATACACACACACACACAAAGTTTACAACAAAGTAATTCAAATGTTTCCTTTGTAATTCTACATTTATGTTATGCATTCAAAATATTACTTGAGAAATGAAGCATAAATTTCACCAGGCTTCCAGAAAAGCCTGTGGTACAAAAGCAGCTCACTGTTCTGGTAGAGACAAAAAAAACAACAACAAAAAAAAAAACTCACCTAAGAGGCTGTTCATTCAAACGGTGCATGGTGAGAATGTGGCTTCATGTCTTCCAGGGATAGCTTCTAGAGAGCCTGCACTCACAGTCGGCTTTTATCAGCACACAGCCAGCTAATGGTTTTGCTACTCCCTAAACATTTATGTGCCTTTAATTTTGGCAGAAGGAAATGCTACTTTGAAAATGTACTTTAATCCTGTTTTCTTTACAGATGTATCTTAAAACATCTAAGCCACAAAGGATGAAATCCTTTTGTTTAGCTGGCATAATAGCAAGACATTTTTTCTACAGTTAATAGTCCTCCCCCCCTCCAAGAAAAAAAACAGTAAGCCTTCACAACTCTGTGTGACAGAAAGCCTCTTAAAGATGAACCAAGCCACAAAGTCAATAGGATGGGAGCCTTGGTGGCTGCCATGAGGAGCTGGAAGCGTAGGAGGGGCTGGAGGCAGGCTGTGGACGCCTCGTAGCAGTGTGATGCTCCAGTCCCAGGCTTCTCCAGGAAACAGAGTCATCAGTGCCGCCGCCCGGATCCACAGCCTGTGTGCTTGCCTTTCATTGCTCTGGACGCGACACCCTGAGCCTGCAGGACAGCAGTGATAGCAGGCAAATTCTCCATGAGTTCCATTGATCCCAGATCTGGCTACAGCTGCCTCTAGTCTCTGAATCTCCCCAGAGGGTTACCGTTTTGCACTCCTCATAACTTCTCACTAGATTCATACCAATCACTTTGACTTTACTTCAAACTAGATTGTGAGCACTTAAGAGTATGGGGATCATGGTTCCTCTATTCAAGGTAGTTGTTGCTGTTTGGTAAATAAAGGTATCATTCAGTAATTCATGTAAATACATTTGTTTAAGGAGGGTGAGGCTCTCCAACCCTGATCTGTAATCCTACCAAATATTCACTGTGGTCATGTCTACAGAAAGATCCTCTTACAATTTTTTTAGGGGGGGCTTATCAAGGTAGGGTCTCAATCTAGCCCAGGCTGACCTAGAATTCACTATGTAGTCTCAGGGTGGCCTCGAACTCACAGTGATACTCCTACCTCTGCCTCCCAAGTGCTGGGATTAAAGGCATGGGCCACGATGCCTGGCTTCCTCTTATAATTTTTAAAAAACTTAATTGTTGTAATCATGTAAAAATATATCCTCTTTTTAAATTTTTTTTTTTTTTTTTTTGGTTTTGGTTTTTTTGAGGTAGGGTCTCAATGTAGCTCAAGCTGACCTGGAATTCAGTCTGTAGTGTCACGGTGGCCTCGAACTCAGGTGATCCTCCTACCTCTGCCTCTCCAGTGCTGGGATTAAAGATGTACGCCACCATGCTTGGCAAAAATATTTTTAAAAAAATTAAAAACAGAGCAGGGTATGGTGGCATACGTCTTTAATCCCAGCACTGGGGAGGCAGAGGTAGGAGGATCACCTGAGTTCGAGGCCACCCTGAGACTACAGAATGAATGCCAGGGCAGCCTGAGCTAGAGTGAGACCCTACCTCAAAACACAAACACACACACACACACACACACACACAAAGTTACAAGATGAACTGGGCATAGTGGCACATGCATTTAATCCCAGCACTCAGGAGGCAGAGGTAAGAGGATCACTGAGTTTGAGGCCACCCAGAGACTACATAGTGAATTCCAGGTTAGCCTGAGCTCTAGAGTAAGACCCTACCTCAAAAAAAAAAAAAAAAGTTACATGGCTGGGCATGGCGGCACACACCATTAATCCCAGCACTCAGGAGGCAGAGGTAGGAGTTCGAGGCTACCCTGAGACTACATAGTGAATTAAGAAAATAATCTAGCTGGGCATGGTGACACGTGCCTTTAATCCCAGCATTCAGGAGGCAGAGGTAGGAGGATCACTGTGAGTTTGAGGTGAGCCTTGAGACTACATAGTGAATTCCAGGTCAGCCTGGGCTAGAGTGAGACTCTACCTCAAAAACAAAACAAAACAAAAGAGAATAATCTAATTTCTCTAAATTTGTTATCTTTGTAGAAAACAGAAAACTGGGGCAGAGATACTAACTCAACATTCTGTCCCAAGATGATGAGGTTATACCCTTACTGCTGATGTATTTATTGCTCTCTGGCAGGTACTCTAACCTAGAACATTATCTGAGAGACTCTTGAACAGAATGAGGGAGGTAGAACCTGGCTGGAGTGTGTCACTGGGACAAGTCTTGGGACCTTATACTCCAGCCCATTTGCCTATGCAAACCAGCTCACTCTTCTGCTATATTCCAGCTGTTGTGGCAAGATACGATGCCCAGCCTTGGCTCTGCCATGCTTGACCTGGAAGTATAAGCCTGAAATTAACCTTTTCCTCCCATTATCTACTTGGGGTCTGGTGTGTGGTCCCAGCAAAGAGAAAGTAACTGCAACAGAAAATTGGTACTAAAAAGTAGGGCTGTTGCTATAGCGATGAGCCTGACCATGTGGTCTTTTGGAACTGATTTACAGAGCGACTATGGGAGGATTTGAAACTTTCGGCTAGAGAAGCCTTGTAGTGCTGTAAGCAAAGCTACAAGGACCATTCTGGTGAGAGTTTGAAAGGCCTAAATATAGAGAGGACTGAGTTTGATTCCCCAATATCCATGTAAAGCCAGATGTACAAAGTGGTGTATGTGGCTGGAGTTTGTTTCTAGCGGCTGGAGACTCTGCAATGCCCATTGCCTCTGTCTCTCTTCTTTCTATCTCTCTCTGCTTACAAATATACAAATAAAAATATTTTGAAAATTGGTTTGTTTCACTTGTATTAAAAGCTTTTAAAAGTCCTTATAAACAATTTTTAGCTGTGTATTAGAATTTTGAATATATTTTTCCATTTTTCCTCACTTCAAGCATACTTTTTTTGTTCAATTTCCAATTATTTATCCTTTCTAAATGTCTTGATTTTGCTGTTGTGTGAAAGATAGGGTCTCATTCAGTAGCTCATGCTGACATGGAACTCACTATGTATCCTAGGCTAGCCTCAAATTCCTAGGTCAGCCTCGTGCCTCAAACCCCTTAAGTTCTGGGATTGCAAGTTTGGGCGATTATGCTCAGCTGAGTATTTGTTGTTGTTTTGAGGTAGGGTCTCATTTTATCCCAGGCTGACCTGGAACTGACTCTATAGTTCCAAGCTGGCCTCGAACTCACAGCAGTTCTCCTACATCTGCCTCCTGAGTGCTAGTGCTGGGATTAAAGGCATGCATCACCACACCTAGTATCACTTAAGTGTTCTATTAACAATTTTCACCAGGCATGATGGTACAAGCCTTTAATCCCAGCACTTGGGAGGTAGAGGTAAAAGGATCCCTAAGAGTTCTAGGCCACCCCTGAGACTTAAAGGTGTGTACCACCATGCCCTGCTGTTTTGGTTTGGTTTGGTTTGGCTTTGGTTTTTCAAGGTAGGGTCTTGCTCTAGCCCAAAATGATCTGGAATTCACCATGTATTCTCTGGCCAGCCTGGAACTCATAATGATCTTCCTACCTCAGCCTCCCAAGTGCTGGGATGAAAGACATATACCACCATCTCTGGCATGCCCAGCCCTTATTAACAATTTTCTTTGTGCTGGAGAGATGCCTTAGTGGTTAAGGCACTTGTCTGCACAGCCTAAGGACCCAGGTTCAATTCCCCAGTACCCACATAAACCAGATTCACAAGGGTGGCACATGGGAGTTTATTTGCAGTGGCTAGAAGCCTTGGCATGCCCATTTTTAAAAAGAAAGGAAAAAAGATAATTTTCTTATGTCACTCCTTTGAAATTTGTTTAGATTACCCAACATGTAGCCTATTTTAGTGGGTTTTCCATGTATACTTAAAAAATGTATATTTCACAGTTGAGAATAAGCTGGTGTATTAGATCAAATTAGTTGATGGATTTTACCCAAAATCTTTACATTCTTAGTGACTTCTCAATTTTGGTGTCATTTCAATTTCTAAGAGAGAGGGTTGCATAAATTTTCAACTATGGGACTGGGGGGAGATGGCTTAATGGCTAAAGGTGCTTGCTTGCAAAGTCTCCCAGCCTGGATTCAGTTCCCCAGTACCCACGTAAATCTAGACACACAAAGTAGCACGTGTCGAGTTCATTTGTAGAGCTAAGAGGTCCTGGTGCCCCCATTCTCTTCCTCTCTCTCTCTCTCTCTCTCCCCCACCTCGCTCCTCCCTCCCCTTTTTCTCTGTCTCTTTCATACAAATCAATAAAATATTTAAAATACAGGTCTTGTGAATAAAATTTAGTTAGATTTTGTGCAGTCTGATAATTTTTGAGGTTTCAGTGTTTCTTCTTGTGTTGTTATTGATCAAGTTTATATTTATTTTTTTTTTTTTTCAAGTTAGTGTCTCACTCTAGCTCAGGCTGACCTGGAATTCACTATGTACTCTCAGAGTGGCCTTGAACCCATGGTGATTTTCCTATCTCCGCTTCCTGAGTGCTGGGATTAAAGGCATGCCCAGCTTTATTTATTTATTTTTAACATTCTGGCTCCTTTGTTTGCCTTTTACAACCACACTTGTCTATTGTTTGTTTAGGGATACACCCAAGCTCTGTTGGCCTTTTAGCTCCCCAGTGCTGGGGAGGCAAAGACAGGCAAATTCCTCACTGTGTGCTCGCTGGCCACAGGGAAGACAGGCTGTGTTGTTTAGCCTACTTGGTGAGCTCCAGGGACCAGGGAGAGACTTTGTTTCAAAAAAGATGGATGGTACCTGGGCAGGGGGGGACATTTATCCTCTGGCCTCCTTACAAGTGTGCACACATGAGCACACACACAAAAGGATATTTCCTGAGGAAAGAAGTTTTAAAGTACATTCAGTATATTTAATCAGAAGTAAAGCATGTTTTGAGTTCAAATACCAGCTCTGCACTTGACAAATGTGTCCTTTGACCAAGATGCCTTTTTAATTTTAATTAATTTGTTTATTATTTATTTATCAGAGAAAGACAGACAGAAGAGAATGGGCATACCAGGGCCTCGAGCCACCTCAAACGAACTCCAGGTGAATGTGCCACCATATGCATCTGGCTTACGTGGGTACTGGGAACCTAGGTCCTTTGGCTTCGCAGGCAAGAGCCTCAACCACTGAGCCATCTCTGCAGCCCATTATTTTATTTTTTAATTTTATTGTTTTTTTGTTGTTTTTGAGGTAGGGTCTTGCTCTACCCCAGGCTAACCTGAAATTTACTATATAGTCTCAGGCTGGCCTCAAACTCACAGCCATCCTCTTACCTCAGCCTCCCTACTACTGGAATTAAAAGCATGCACCACCATGCCCAGCTATCTTTTTAAAAAAAAAAAAATTATAGATATTTTTATTTATTTTTTGCAAGCAGAGAGGGAGAGAGCCAATTGTGGTGGTGCACACCTTTAATCCCAGCACTTGGAAGACTGAGGTAGGAGGATCACTGTGAGTTCAAGGCCAGCCTAGAATTACAGAGTGAGTTCCAGCTCAGCCTGGGCTACAGTGAGACCCTACTTAAAGAAAAGAGGAGGGGGATAGGAGAGAGAGAATGGATGTGCTAGGGCCAAATGCATACACCGCTTTGCGCATCTAGTTTTATGTGGCACTGGGGATTCGAACCTGGGTATTCAGTCTTTGCAAGCAAGCAAAGCTCCAGCCCCAAAATGCCTATTTTTTTATGAGCTTCAGCTTTCTTATGTATAAAGCGAGAATGAATGCTTTTGTTCTGTTTTAAAGATCACTATACAGATGACATAGAATTAGTTATATAAATACTTTATGAAAACTTTAACTGATCTAGGCAAAGTGTGCATGTCTATAATCCCAGCATGTGTATGTAGAACCAGAAATTGAACCTCGGACCTTGTGTATGTAGGCTAGTGCTCTACCAACTGGTCTACCCCCTCAGCTCCAGGGTTCTGATGACATTTTTCTAAAATCTAAATCTTAACATGGTGTCAATTTCTTTCTTTTTCTGCCATACCTGTCACTGTGTATGAGTCATACTGAATTACTGTCACTCCTTAGGCTTTCTTTCCTGTGAGCCTTTAAACATGTTATTCAGTATTCTAGGAGTGACTTGTTTCACTGATTTCCTTTAACCTGACTAATTCCTCCTTGTCTTTTCAATCTAAGCTTAAATGTCATCTCCGCTGGGATACTTCTCCTAAGAGCCTGCCCTGATTTCCAGGGTGTCCTTGCTCGACATCCTCACTAACCTGAACTCACTTTCCTGTGGCACTTGCAGAAGTTCTAAAACTCCCTGCCAGGAGTGATGATGAAATCATAAAATCCCAGCACTCCAAAGGGAAGATCAGGAGTTCAAGGCGAGCCTGAAAGTAAAATCTTGTCTTCCGAGCCAGGCGTGGTGTGGTGGCGCACGCCGTTAATCCCAGCACTTGGGAGGCAGAAGTAGGAAGAATGCAGTGAGTTCTAGGCCACCCTGAGACTCTAGTGAATTCCAGGCCAGCCTGGGCTAGAGTGAGACCCTACCTCGAAAAAAACCAAAGGGGGGGGGATCTTCTGTTTTTGTTCTTTGTTATTCCCAGGACCCAGAACATGCTTGGCATAGAGTAAACCATGGTAAAAATTTCTTGAATGAATCCATAAGAGTGCCCACTGACAGCTGGAGAGATGGTTTACCAGTTAAGGCATTTGCCTGTGAAGCCCAAGGACCCAGGTTCAGTTCCCCAGTACCCACCATAAGCCAGATGCACAAGGTGGTGCATGTGTCTGGAGTTGGTTTGCAGTGGCTGGAGGCCCTGATGTACCCATTCTCTCTCTCTTTCTTTCTCTCTCCATCTCTCTCAAATAAATATTTTAAGAAGGAATGTCCATTGAGAGGAAAGATCAGTACCTTTCTGCTTTCTCTTTCCACATCCAGCATTCTCCTGGTGTGCAGCCTGCAGATGTGAAGGAAGTTGCTGAGAAGGGTGTACAGACCCTTGTGATTGGCCGGGGGATGAGCGAGGCTTTGAAGGTAGGTTCTGGTGTGTACAGCATTCTGAAGGACAGGCAGTGATCTCTTGGACTTTAGCTTTCTAAAAGGGATTTCTTTCACTAGAGTTCACCTCTGTACATCATGCACCCTCAATTTGTTGAGCAGTAAGTGACCTAGAAGGAATATTTTATTTATTTAAGAAAGAGTAAGAGAAAGAGGTAGACTGAAAGAGAGAGAATGGGCACACGAGAGCCTCTAGCCACTGCATACTCCAGATGCATGTGCCACCTTGTGCATCTGGCTTTTTGTGGGCAATAGGAAATTGAAACTTAACTGCTGAGCCATCTCTCCATCCCCTATTTTTTAATTTTTTAAAAATATTTTAGGGCTGAAGAGATGGCTTAGAGGTTAAGGCACTTGCCTGCAAAGCCAAAGGACCCAGGTTCACTTCCCCAGGACTCACGTAAACCAGATGTACATGGTGGCGTGTCTGGAGTTGGTTTGCAGTGGCTGGATGCCCTGGTGCGCCCATTTTGTCTCCCTCCCTCTGCCTCTTTCTCTCTCAAATTAATAAATAAAAATATTTTTTTACACAAAGACATGATTTAAGACCTTTATTAACAAGTGCTTGCAGTTTGTGTACTTTTTTTTTGAAAAAATCAAGTTGTAAACTTTTTATTACAAATTAAAAATGAAGTTCTTAAAAATCTCAACTTGACCAGATATGAAACAATTTAAAAACCTTTAAAGGTATATTGAGAATGGCTGGAGAGATGGCTTAGCGGTTAAGCGCTTGTCTGTGAAGCCTAAGGACCCCTGTTCAAGGCTCAATTCTCCAGGACCCACGTTATCCAGATGCACAAGGGGGCGCACATGTCTGGAGTTCATTTGCAGTGGCTGAAGGCCCTGGCGTGCCCATTCTCTCTCTCTCTATCTGCCTCTTCCTCTCTCTGTCTGTCGCTGTCAAATAAATAAATGAAAATAAACCAAAAAAAAGGTATATTGAGAAAAACCAGGCTTTTAAAAAAAAAAAAAAACACATTTGTCATTACCAAAAAGAGACATCTTTAGGTAAAAATAGTAAAAACCCCATGCTGCATAGTCAATGCAGATCATTCTAGTTTATCTGGTCAATGGGCAAAAAGCAAGCACTTAAGGTCTTCAGCTCCAATCTTTTGTTCATTTCTTATTGCTGGAATTTCATATTCATTTCTTCTTGTTGGGTGACTAAACCGGATGATGGTAAAGATGGTAAGCCGGCATTGACTCAGCCCCGCCCTGCTCAGCCTCGGGAGCAGACAAATTTTCAGCTGGTGGATCAGCTGCTTTTGTCTCTTTGCCATCTTGTGGTTTAGGGTTCTCTGGGCGTCTGCATCAGTAATTGAAGTTGTGGCGTGGCTGCTGACCTTGGGTGTCATCTCCTTGATTCTCCTTGTCCTCTTCATTGCCATCCTCTCTGGGCTGTCTTTGGCAAGGAGGACCCCTGCATAGTCGTGGTCTATAACCCCAATACATATTCTGTCACACTGGTCCACCTTGCTGTTCTGCACCCTGGTTGGCAGCACCCTCCATCACTTCTCCCTGTACAGGAGGTTGGGTTGTTGTGGTCGACGCCCTAGGGCCTTCTCATGTAGTCAGGTGGGAGCCTGGCCTGCGGTAGGGTCGGCGTTGTTGGGCCTGTCCTTCAGGAGCACTCTCCGATCCTTCATTCTTTCCCCACTCTCACTATTACGTGGAGGACCCTAAGACGTGGATAGCGTCTATAATGGTTACAGTCTGCTGCATGTTTACTGCCTTGACCTGGAACTCCACCAGGGCCTGTAGCATTTGCTGCCTCCGTAGCCTTTCCTCCTTCAACAACATTATTCTCCACAGTCTCTCCATCTCCTACACTGCGAAGGTGCTTCCTGGGGTTATTCTTCCTTATGGCAGTCTGGTGTACAAATACATCTTCCTTGGTGTCATTCCTGTTGATGAAACCATATCCATTCCTTACATTGAGCCATTTTACTGTTCCCAAAACCTTCATTGTGATGACTTTGTCCCCGCCGGCAGGTGCCGCCGATGTGAGGCCGCCCGGGCCACCGCTCCCTGTGCCACTGCCCATGGTGCCAGGTGGTGGGGGATAGGGGACGTGGGGGGCGGCTGCTGGGTCTCGGCCTCGCTGCTCACGGTTGCAGGTGATGGTGACCGGGGCCGGCTGCGGCAGCTGCGGCTCCTCCCGGGGTGTGATGGTAACTAGGCCGGCGGTGGCAGTGGGGCTGCTCAGGGCTCTCTGGGGTCCACTCTCAGCTCCCGATCGAACTCTAAAAATAATTTTTTAAAATATTTTATTTATTAGCCAGACGTGGTGGTGCACACCTTTAATCCCAGTACTTGGGAAGCAGAGGTAGGAGGATTGCTGTGAGTTCAAGGCCAGCCTGGGGCTACAGAGTAAATTTTAGGTCAGCCTGGGCTAGAGAGAGACCCTGCATTGAACCACCCCCCACAAAAAAAATTACTTTGCAAGAAGAAAGAGAATGAATTGCTAGGGCCTTTTGCCTTTGCCAACAAATTCCAGATGCATGCACCACTTGGTGTTTCTGACTTTATGTGATACTAGGCAGTTGACCCTGGGCTGGCATGCTTTGTAAGTGGCTTTAAGGGCTGAGCTATCTCTCCTCTCTCCAGCCCTCCCCCCACCCTTTTGTTTTTGTTTTTTTCAGGTAGGGTATTGCTCTAGCCCATCCTGACCTGGAATTTATGTAGTCTCAGGATGGTGTCAAACTCACAGAGATCCTCCTACCTCTGCCTCCTGAATACTGGGATTAAAGACATGTGCCATCACACCTGGCCGATTTTTCAATTTTTTTGTTGTTGTTTTTTGTTTGTGGTGTGTGTGCCCCTTGCCACTGTATACAAACACTATATGCTTGGACCACTGTTTGCATCTGGCTTATGTGAGTGACTTGAAGGTTGAATCTGGGCCAGCAGGATTTGCAAGCAAACACCTTTAACCACCGAGCACCCCAGTTTTTTAAATTTTGATACTACTTTATTTATTTATTAGAGACGGGGGTGGGAGAGAATTGGGCATGCCAGGGCCTCTAGCCACTGCAAACGAACTCCAGACACATGTGCCACCTTGTGCATCTGGCTTTTGTGGGATTTGGAGAATCAAAGATGGGTCCTTAGGTTTTGCAGGCAAGTGCCTTAGCCCAATAAGCCATCTCTCTACTTTTCTTTATTTATCTATGTGTTTGTTCATTTGGTTGAGACAGTGTCTCATGTATCCCATGCTGGCCTTGACCTCACTGTGCAACCACAGATGACCATAGAGAGGAAAGAGGGTCAGCATTTCCTCTACCTCCTGAGGGCTGGACTGCAGGCATGCGCCAGCTCATTCCTTTTCAGACAGTGCTGGTGTTCAACTGAGGGCTTCATACGTGCTGAGCAAGCAATTTATCAACTGAGCTGCGTCCTCAGTCCTAGTTTGAGACAAAATTTCCCTGTGTAGCTATAACTAGCCTGGACCTTCCTATGTAGACTAGAATGACCTTAAACTTTCTGTGATCTCTTGTCTCTGCCTCCAGAATACTAGTGTTATAGGTGTGAAACACCATGTCTAGCTCACTTTTGCACATTTGAATAGCATTTTTTGTTTTGAGGCAGGGTTCACACTAGCCCAGGATGACCTGGAACTGTAGCCCTAGGCTGGCCTTGAACTCACTGTGATCCTTCTACCTCCACCTTACTTCCTCAATGCTAGGACTAAAGGTGTGTGCCTCCATGCCTGACTTGGATAGCTTTTTTTTTTTTTTTTTTTTTTTTTTTTTGGTTTTTCGAGGTAGGGTCTCACTCTGGTCCAGGCTGACCTGGAATTCACTATGTAGTCTCAGGGTGGCCTCAAACTCTCAGCAATCCTCCTACTCTGCCTCCAAAGTGCTAGGATTAAAGGCATGCGCCACCATGCCCAGTTTTTTTTTGAGATAGGGTCTTATGTAGCCCATGCTGGCCTTGAACTCATTATGTAGCTGAGGATGACCTTGAACTTCTGATCTTCCTGCCTTTACCTTTCAAGTACTAGGATTTTATAGTGCTGGGGATCAAACCCACAGCTTCATGCTTGCTAGGCAACCACTGTACCAACTGAGCTACATCCTCAGCATACTTAATAGTACTTCTCCTTCTGTTATTGGACACATTTAAGTTATGTTTTTTACCCCTCTCAGGAAAAAAAATTGCTCAGGCTGGGAATGTAGTGTGATGGCACATACCTGTAATCCCAGCACTCAGAGGTGGGGGCAAGAGACTCGGAGGTTCAAATTCATCCTTAAGTACTCAGTTTAGTGCAACCCTGGTGTGATGGTTTGATTCAGGTGTCCCCCATAAATTTAGGTGTTCTGAATGCAAGGTCCCCAGATGATAGAGATTTGGGAATTAACGCCTCCTGGAACCAATGTATTGTTGGAGGCAGGCTCATGGGTGTTATAGACAGTTTCTCCATGGTTGAACTAACTCACACTTTTAGTTTTTTTAAATATTCAATTTATTTACTTGTTGCAAGGAGAAAGAAAGAAAGAATGGGTGTACCAGGGCCTCTAGCCACTGCAAGGAAATTCCAGGTGTATGGACCACTTTGTGCATCTGGCTTTACATGGGTACTGGTAAATCAAACCTCGGTCGTTAGGCTTTGCAGGCAAGCACCTTAACCACTGATCAATCTCTCCAACCCCACACTTTTAAAATTTACATTTTGGGCTGGACGTAGTGGCTCATGCCTTTAATCCCAGCACTCAGGAGACAGAGGCAGGAGGACTGCTATGAGTTCAAGTCCATTATGAGACTACATAATTAATTCCAGGTCAGCCTTGGGTAGCGTAAGACCCTACCTCAAAAACAACAAAAAATTCAGGCTGGAGAGATGGCTTAGAGGTTGCCTGCAAAGCCAAAGGACTCAGGTTCAATTCCCCAGTACCCATATAAAGCCAGATGCACTAGGTGGCACATGTGTATGGAGTTTGTTTGCAGTGGCTAGAGGCCCTGATGCGCCCATTTTCTCTCTACATATCTGCCTCTTTCTCTTTCTCAAATAAAAAAATAAAATATTTTAAAAATTTCCATTTTGGGCCGGGCGTGGTGGCACACACCTTTAATCCCAGCACTTGGGAGGCAGAGGTAGGAGCATTGCCGTGAGTTTGAGGCCACCCTGAGACTCCATAGTGAATTCCAGGCCAGCCTGGGCTAGAGTGAGACCCTACCTCGAAAAACCAAAAAAAAAAAAAATTTCCATTTTGGGTTCTTCACTATCCTAAACACTTCTATACTATAACTCCATTCTTAGACCAGCCCTGTGAGCTTGATTATTAACCTTAATTTACAGACATGGAAATAGAGACTTAGAGTTTAATTCTTAGTCAAAGTTACGCTGTTGACAAAGACTTAATCCCATTTCCTTTTCACGAGCTAAGGCATGTGTATTGCGAGGCTTCTGTGAACTTGGCAGTGGTCTTGTTTTCCTGGTACTAGGGATTGAGCCCAGGGCCTCATACATGTTCATACATACTGTTTCACTGTCCTACAACCCCTGCTCCTCACTGGATTTTTTACTTCCTTTTATTTATTTATTTTTTTACACTATTTATTTATTTATTTGGTGTACATTCTTTTTTCTTTTCAATTTTTTTTATTAACAACTTCTATGATTGTAAACAATATCCCATGGTAATGCCCCCCCCCGCCATTTTCCCCTTTGAAACTCCATTCTCCATCATATCCCCTCCCTATCTCAATCAGTCTCTCTTTTATTTTGATGTCATGATCTTTTCCTCCTCTTATGATGGTCTTGTGTAAGTAGTCAGGCACTGTGACATCATGGATATCCAGGCCATTTTATGTCTGGAGGTGCACGTTGTAAGGAGTCCTACCCCTCCTTTGGCTCTTACATTCTTTCCGCCACCTCTTCCGCAACAGACCCTGAGCCTTGGAAGGTGTGATAGAGATATTGCAGTGCTGAGTACTCCTGTCACTTCTTCCTGGTGGGAAACCAAGGGTCTTGGCAATGGCCTACAGTGTTTTGGGGGTATCAGGGACCTCCCTGGCCAACAACTCACTGGACTTCCTTTTATTTTTATTTATTTATTTATTTTGTTTTTTTTTGAGGTAGGGTCTCACTGTAGCCTAGGCTGACCTAGAATTCACTATGTAGTCTCAGGGTGGCCTCGAATTCATGGCGATCCTCCTACCTCTGCCTCCCGAGTGCTGGAATTAAAGGCGTGCACCACTATGCCTGGCTCCTTTTGACGTCTTGAGACTCACTGCCACGTTCTGGACCAGTGACACACTGGATGATTAAGTAGTGACAGATGCTGCTATCTAATTCTGTAGTGTGCACTTGACAGAGAATAGCTCTGGGAGCCCTTTCCCCTGCTTATCTGTTTTCCTCTTTCCCAGGTGCCTGCATCCACTGTGGAGTATCTCCAGAAACAAGGCATTGATGTGAGGGTTCTCCAGACAGAGAAGGCCGTGAAAGAGTATAATGCATTGGTTGCCCAAGGGATAAGGGTGGGAGGCGTCTTCCATTCCACCTGCTGATGGATCCTTTAAGAGGAGAATAAATCACTAATAGTGATGCCTGCAACTGTGTCTCTTACCTCTCTCCATACAGCCTGCAACATGAATTTTTGAACACTTGCTTACATTGTTAGAATAGATGCATGCAAGGCTAAGACAACATTCCTACTCCTGAGGTTGCTACAAATCAGAAAAGAGAGGTGCTTACCAAAGTTTAGTAATACAGTAAGTGTTCAGTTTCAAGTTTAAGAAGCTTGAGACAAAAATAAGGATTGTATCTTGAAAAGTTTTAGACCATTAAAATCTCACTGGAAAAAAAATCTCACTGGAGCCTAGTGTGGTGGCTCATGCCTTTAATCCCAGCCCTCTGGAGGCAGAGGAAGGAGGATCACTGTGAGTTCAAGGCCAGCCTGGGACTACAGAGTGAATTCCTGGTCAGCCTGGGCTAGAGTGAGACCCTACCTCAAAAAAAAAAAAAAAAATTAGAGTTGATTTGTTAGAATGCTTACCCATTGGGGCTGGAGAGATGGCTTAGCGGTTAAGGCTCAATTCCCAGGTACCTACATAAGCCATGCATCTGGAGTTCATGTGCAGTGACTGGAGTCCCTGATGTGTTCATTCTGTCTCTCTCTTTCTCTGCCTCTTTCTCTCTCTGTCGCTCTCAAATAAATAAATAAAAATAAAGAATGTCTGCCTCACCCCACCTGTGCCCCGGGACCAGCGGGTGCTGACACCATGCTATCTTATACAACTAATGGAGATGAGTAAAGACATGACAAGCCAAGAGGAACTTTGGGAAATAAAACCTAGGAGAAATCTAGAAGATGGCAATTATTTGAGTGAAGACAAGGGAGAGTCCAGCATGCTGAAAAGACCCGTGCTTTTGCATTTGCAGCAAACAGCCCGTGTTGACGAGTTTGATTGCCCCTTAGAGCTTCAGCACACACAGGAACTCCTTCCATATTGGCGCTTGCCACTTAAAATGGCTGCTGTTACAGTGTTTATCACTTTTCTGTACACTCTTCTAAGGGAAGTCATTTACCCTTCAGTAACTTCTCATCAACTTTTTTTTTTTTTTTTTTGGTTTTTCGAGGTAGGGTCTCATGGTCTCACTCTAGCCCAGGCTGACCTGGAATTCACTATGTAGTCTCAGGGTGGCCTCGAACTCACGGCAATCCACCTACCTCTGCCTCCCAAGTGCTGGGATTAAAGGTGTGAGCCACCACGCCTGGCACCTCATCAACATTTTTATAGAATTCCAATCCTGGTCATCAACAAAGTCTTGCCAATGGTTTCCATTTCCCTCTTGGCCTTGGTGTATTTGCCAGGAGTGATAGCAGCAGTTGTACAGCTTCATAATGGAACCAAGTATAAGAAATTTCCATCTTGGCTAGATAGGTGGATGTTGACAGGAAAACAGCTGGGGCTTCTCAGTTTCTTTTTTGCTGTCCTGCATGCTCTCTATAGTCTATCTCACCCAATGAGGCAGTCCTACAGGTACAAGTTGCTCAACTGGGCCTACCAGCAGGTCCAACAAAATAAAGAAGATGCCAGGATTGAACATGATGTTCGGAGAATGGAGATTTATGTATCCCTGGGAATTGTGGGACTTGCCATACTGGCTTTCTTGGCTGTGACATCTATTCCATCTGTGAGTGACACTGACATGGAGATAATTTCACTATATCCAGAGCAAGCTAGGAATTGTTTCCCTTCTTCTGGGCACAGCACATGCCTTGATTTTTGCCTGGGATAAATGGATTGATAGCAGACAATTTATATGGTATACACCTCCAACTTTTATGATAGCGATTTTTCCTTTCAGTTGTGGTTGTGATGAGTAAAGCCATTCTTTTCCTGCCCTGCTTGAGGAAGAAGATACTGAAGATTAGATGTGGTTGGAAGATCATACCAAAATCAACAGAACTGAGGCATCTACTCAATTTTAGAATTTTTGTTTATAAACACTTCTTTCATATTGATATGTTTTATCATAAACATTTCAAATTTGTTAATATAAAAATAAATAAAAAGAATGCATACCCATTGGGCTAGAGAGATGGCTTAGCAGTGAAGGCGCTTGCCTGCAAAGCTTAAGGACCCAGGTTCTATTCTCCAGGTCCCACGTAAGCCAGATGCATATGGTGGCACATGTGTCTGGAGTTCATTTACAGTGGTAGAGGCCCTGGTGTGCCCATTCTCTCTCACACTGTCTCTCTCAAATAAATTAATTAATTAATCCATTAATTACCCATTAATCCAAATTTGTTTTTCAGGGGAGAAACATTTTATATGCCAAACGCTATTGTAGGCTCCAAAGAAATGGCAAAACAAAAAAATTCTCAAAAAAATAAAAAATAAAGGAGCTGGACAGATGGCTTAGCAATTAAGGCACTTGCCTGCGAAGCCTAAGAACTCTTGTTCAAATCTCCAGGTCTCATGTAGCCAGATGTAGTAGTGCAAGCATGCAATGTTGCACATGCACACAAGGGGGCACACGCATCTGGAGTTGGTTTGCAGCACTGAAGGCCCTGGCATGCCCATTCTCTCTCTCTCTCTCTCTCTCTGCCTCTTTCTCTCAAAATAAATAGAGTTACTTTCCTGATACCTACAAGCTAGTATGATCTATATAGAATCTGTCATGAAGAAAAATAGAGCAAGATAGTAAGACAGAGTGATAGAGGCTGCTCAGCTATATAAGTCATAAAAACATCTTTTGCAGATGACAAGAAGAAAGCACTGAATGAAGTGAGGAGTACAGGCATGTACCACCACCCTTACTTTACCCTTTGAATTGTGGTTCTCTGCCAGTCACTGGTTGGCTTCTTGTCTGTCATTTTAACTTTAGTACCTGTAAGTATTGCTGAGGCCTTGACTCATTGCAGCATGTAGTAAGGATTCAGTAAACTAACAGAATCGCTGTAACGCTCATCCATTAATGAAGCTACTGTGTAAACCAGCTAGTTTCATTTTATGGCTCTCTTGTTTAAAATATTTTCTTCAGAGCCAGGTGTGGTGGCACCTTTAATCCCAGCACTCAGGAGGCAGAGTAGGAGGATCTCTGTGAGTTCAAGGCTAACCTGAGACTACATAGTGAATTCCAGGTCAGCCTGGGCTAGAGTGTGACCCTACCTCCAAAAAAAAAAAAAAAAAAATATATATATATATATATATATATATATATATATATATATATATATTTAAAGTTTTTAAGTTTAAGGCACTTGCCTGTGAAGCCTAAGGACCCAGGTTCGATTGCCCAATGCCCACCTAAACCAGATACATGAGGTGGCACATGCATCCGGAGTTTGTTTGCGGTAGCTGAGGCCCTGGCATGCCAATTCTCTCTCTGTTTCTATCTCTCTCTCTCTCTCTAAAAACTTAGATTTAAGTTTTTGTTTTAAAGACCCTATCTTCATGGAAAGAGAAGGGGAGAGGAGGATAGAGAAATCACTATAAACTACTTACAGCCAAGTATTGGACTGTGAGGTATATTAAGCTCTATGAAAGCTGCTAATAAAATAGTTCCTACTTCCAAATCTGGGCTACATGGTTGGTGCTAGAAATACGCTATGCAGGCCCATTCTTCCACAGCGCTATTCTTAGTTATGCAGATTAATCATTTGGATTAGTTTTGTAGGTAGCACAGCCTTCAAGCTGCCCCACACTTAATTTCTTCAGGCCTGAATGGATCCTAAAACAAAAAAATCAAGCCAGGCATGATGGCACACACCTTTAATCCCAGCACTCAGGAGACAGAGGTAGGAGGATTGCCATGTGTTCAAGACCACCCTGAGACTGCATAGTGAATTTCAGGTCAGCCTGAGCTAGAAAAAAGAAATCAGCCAAGTGCTATGTGCCCTTCCTCACCTCAGTCTTGTGAAGTCAACAGGAAAGTCCTTCCAGAAGCTTGAATCTCAGGGTTTGCTTTTACAGGCACAGTATGGTAAATTGCTCTGGACTCAGATCCTCATTCGTTCCTTGCCTGGGCTGGAGACAGACTTCAGGCCCACACCTACAGATGAGAGTGAGTGAGTGGAGGGGAACAGCAACGGCCTCCTGACAGAGAATGTGCTCCCAGTCTTCCATTTCCTTTCTCTTCCTCGAGGCCATATTATTTATTTTTCCTTTCCTTAGGGGCTTGCAGTCATACAGTGATATGTTTGAAGAATGCACAGGAGACTGTGGCAACCAAAACACAATGTTCCAAACCTACAGGACATACAGGTTCTAGAACAAGGCCCAGTCCTGAATTGGAGGAAAGGAATGGTGAAGACACACTGGAGAGCACATTCCGAGGTTTCACAGTCTACAGGCCTAGAAGGGGAGCTCTGGGGAAAGCTAGGGAAACTCTACCCCTGTAGCCACATAGACGGTCTGGGACAGGCTGGAGATGAAGCAGAGGTGGGAGAGCCTTCAGACACGAGCTATCTTGGGACCAGTAATGACTCACTTAAAGGGACTTCAGAGCAGGAAAATGGTGTGGTCACCTTTGGCTTTTGGAAAAAACTATTGTTCTCTTGTTATAGTGCTGGGATCTACAGTGAGGGCCTTCTGCATGCTAGGCAAGTACTCTACCACTGAGCTACATCCCTATCCTGGAATATTCCTTTTATAGCTTTGTGAGAACAGGCTGAAGAGAGCAGAGGAGACCGTTGGGAGGATGTAGTAATTGAGAGATGATGGCGCTGCTTTAAGATAGAAGCTGTGAGGGATGAGGAAGGAGTCCTCGTGCTCCCTGCTGGGTGTGCTGGATCACTCACTAGGGACAACAGACCCCTGCTGTGAGAACTAGTGCTGTAGGAACCAGGAGGCCTGGGGTCTCTGGGGCTCACATTCACTTAAAAGTAAAGCTGCCTCGCTGGAGGGCTCTTATGTTTCTTTCCCTGCCTTCACTATAAAAGATCATTTTTCTTTCACTTCATTGAAAAAGTGTAGCGCCAGATGCAAGAAAAAAAAGTCTCCTATTTCACAGAGCCTGAGATTTCTGAGTACAAGGAATTTTAAAGGTTGAGCCCACCTGCTCGGATGGTAATTGAATTCTTTAGTAACAGATGTGGCGGGATTTGCTCAACCTCTGTCCAAATGCATCCAGCATGGCAAATTCCACCGACCTTAGTGCAGCCCATTCAATTTGAAAAGTGTATTCTAAGTCAAAGCCAGCTCCATGCTATCTGTTCACCTGACCCCAAAAAGGACATTTGGAGCTCAAAGGAAAGATCAAGTCCTGGATGTTCATATTTTCATTTTTGCTGCCACCCACCAAAGGCCATTAGGACAGAGCCAGGCATGATTCAGGCTTCCTTTTCTGACTGTGGTAGGCTCCTTTCGGGCAGCCTGTTGTGTGGGTGGGTACGTGAGTGCCCATCAGTGGCACATCTTTAAGATGTACTAAATAGACGAGCACACAGAAAAACTCCACTTTCTTCCCATCTTCCTTTTTTAGCAGTTATATCACATCTTGGAGCTAGAGTACCAGGCTAGATTAAAATTCCCAGATCTTGGGGCTGGAGAGATAGCTCAGCAGATAAGGTGCTTGCCTGCAAAGCCTAACAAACAGGGTTTGATTCCCCAGTACCCACATAAATTAGCCAGATGCACAAAGTGGCTCATGTATCTGGAGTTTGTTTGCAGTGGCAGAGGCCCTGGCATGCCCATTCTGTCTCTGTCTTTTCTCTCCCCCCTTGCAAATAAATAAATTAAAATTTTTTTTTTAATTCCCAGATCTAAACCTGGCATGGTGGCGTATGCCTTTAATCCCAGCACCGGGGAGGCAGAGGTAGGATTGCTGTGAGTTCAAGGCCAACCTGAGACTACATAGTAAATTCCAGGTCAGCTGGCCTACAGTGAAACCCTACCTCAAAAAACCAAAATAATAATTCCCAGATCTAGGCCAGGCATGGTGGCACACACCTTTAATCCCAGCACTCACAGGAGGCTGAGGTAGGAGAATAATTGTGAGTTCAAGGCCAGCCTGGATCTACAGAGTGAGTTCCTGGAACGGCCTCAAAATAAATAAAAATAAAAATTTTCAGGCTAGAGAGGTGGCTCAGAAAGGCACTTGCTTGCAAAGCCTGCCAATCTGGATTTGATTTCCCAGTGCCCATGTAAAGTTGCACAAAGTGGCACATGCATTTGGAGTTCATTTGCAGTGGCAGGAAACCCTCGTGTGTGCATTTACTCACACTCTCTCTCCTTGCAAATAAATATTTTTAAAAATCCCCAGATGTCACTTGTACTAGTTAGGTGACCTAGGGCAAGTTACTTGATTTGTCTAAACTTTAGTTGCCTTACATGTCATGTGAAGGCAAAAACTTCTTACTTTATAGGTTGTTTGTGAGGGTTAAGAGTTAGTTCACAGTGCTAGAGATGTAGCCTCATTGGTAGTCTCCTTGCCTAGCCCTGGGTTTGAATCCCACCATTGCATAAACTGGGTATAGTGGCACATACCTACAATCCCAGTACCTGGAAGGTGGAGGCAGGAGGATGAGCAGCTTAAGGCTCTCTTCTGCTACAAAAGGAGTTTGAGGCCAGCCTGGACTAGAGTCTCTATCTTTAAAAAAAAAAAAAAAAAAAAAAGCCAGGCATAGTGGCTCACGCCTTTAATCCCAGCACTCAGGAGGCAGAGGTAGGAGGATCGATCAGTGTGAGTATAAGACCACCCTGAGACTACAGAGTGAATTCCAGGTCAGCCTGGGCAACACCCTACTGCGAAAAAAATAAGTTGGGATAGAAAGATGGCTCAGTGGTTAAGGGTGCTTGCACAGCCCAAGGACCCAAATTTAATTCTCTAGCACCCACATAGAGCCAGATGCACAAGGTGGCATGTGTCTGGAGCTTGTTTGCGGTGGCTAAAGGCCCTGGTGCCCCCATTCTTTTATTTGTTTGAAAGAGAAAAATACCAAGAGGGGAAAAAAACCCACAAATTATAGATAGATAGATAGATAGATAGATAGATAGATAGATAGATAGATTTATTTTTCCAGGTAGGATCTTGCTCTAACCCAGGCTATGTAGTCTCAGGCTGGTCTCAAACACATGGTGATCCTCCTACCTCTGCCTCTCGAGTGCTGGGATTAAAGGTGTATTCCACCAAGCCCAGCACCATAGGTCTTTGATTAGGTTTTCAGTACCACGCAGGACTCTTCTCCCATGGAGCAGGCCTCAGGTCCAATCAGAGAGCAATTGGCTTCCTCCATAACCAACATGCCACCATTGTACCAGCTGGTACATTTGGCCGTAAAAGTTCACTGCTCACTGCTGGTCATGACCATTGGTGACTTTTCTCCCCCAACAGGCTATATCCTGGTAGCTTATCAACGGGGAGGCTTCCAGTTCACTTCCAGCTTGAATCCTCAGTGACCTGCAGCCCAAGCATGCAGAATATTTAGCAGTAGGGTCTTAGCATCTAGTTGTGGTGGGCAACCAAGACTTGGCAATATCCTATAATGTTTTTGGGCCACCAGGATCTTTCCTGGTCAACAGTAATTGCATATTCTTGCTATTAGTTTCACACACTCTCCAAGTGCCAACTATTACTGAATTGGCTTCACATTGAGATTCTGCCACACATTATGTCCTCCTTCCCATTCAACAACCCTTGACATGTAGCTATTTCTATTTTACTTAGGTCTAAAGAGCTAGGGATCTGAAGGCTCTGCCATTGTTTTAGTATGCTTCTGCTCCTGTAGCAGATTACCTGAGAATACTATTTGGTGAAGGCTGGAAGTCCACAGTCATGGCTCTGGCATCTGTTAAGGGTCTTTATGCTGTGTCACCCGTGGTGGAAGGCAGAGACCTCAGCAGACAAGGAGCCAAACTTACCTTTACTCCAAACCTGTATTTGATGAGTAACACATTCCCATGATGACTGTAATCCATTCTTTTTTTTTTTTTTTTTTTTTTTTTTGGTTTTCCAAGGTAGGGTTTCACTCTAGCTCAGGCTGACCTGGAATTCACTATATAGTCTCAGGGTGGCCTCAAACTCATGGTGATCCTCCTACCTCTGCCTCCCGGGTGCTGGGATTAAAGGCATGTGCCACCACGCCTGGCCCTGTAATCCATTCTTGAGGCAGGCCCTCAGTAACCCATCACCTCTTATAAGGCTCTCCTCCCAACAAATCTGCATTAAGGATAGTTCCCCCCCCCCTCGTGAATTTTGGGAGACACATTCAAACCATAGCACTCACAGACTTCCATTGAGATGGTACAGATGGGGCTTTTGGGATCTTCCTGGACTTGAATGATACAGGCTTAAGCATTTACTGCAGTTTTCCAGTAGCAATTTAATCTTGAAGCCTTATTTGGCTGCTGTGAAGACTGAACGACAGAGCGCACAGCACAGGCCGGCCATCCTGATAACCTTCCCGTAGCACTAACAGACCATCACACCTGAACCCACTACTCACACGGCTCCAACTCGTCAGAGGTACAGTTGGAAATTATTATTCTACTGGCTTCCCATAATACTGGTTTCTTGTCCAAAACAAGGCAAATTATTTTGTGTATGTGTGGTGTGATCTCTGTGTGTGTTGGATGCAGATGTGTGTACTCCATGTATACATGTATAGAGGTCACAGAACATCAGGTGTCCTCTCACTCATCTGCCTAACTCACCCTCAACCCCACTATTCTCACCTCCACTGTCCACAAGAATGGGGTTACAGATGTGTGTTGGCCATGCTTAGCTTTTGACATAGGTGCTGGGGAATTGAACTTGGGTGGTCTCAGGCTCTCATGCTTAAGTGCCAAGTGTTCTTACCTGCTGAACCATCTTCTCAGCCCCTAAAAGCAAAGAAGTTATAAGGATAATGGCCGAAAAGATCAATAATTTTATCTCAGGATAAAAATGATTAAAAAAGAAAAAAAAAAAGGGCTTGAGAGAGAGCTTAGTGGCTAAGGCACTTGCTTGTGAAGCCTAAGGGCTTATGTTCGACTCTCCAGGTGCCATGTAAGCCAGACGCACAGTGACACAAGCACGTGTGCACAAGGAGGCGCTCGCATCTGCAGTTTGATTGCAGTGGCTGGAGGCCCTGGTGTGCCAATTGTCTTTCACACTCACTCTCATATTAAAAAAAAAATTAGCCAGGCATGGTGGCACACACCTTTAATCCCAGCACTCAGGACGCAGAGGTAGGAGGACTGCCGTGAGTTCGAGGCCACCCTGAGACTACATACTGAATTGCAGGTCAGCCTGTGCTAGCAAGAGTGAGACCCTACCTCGAAAAACCAAAAAAAAAAAAAAAAAAAAAAAAAATATATATATATATATATATATATATATATATATATATATATATATAGTCCAGCTAGCCCGCTGTTGCCTGGTTTAGGGACCAGGCCTCTCCACAAGATAACAGATGTTAAAGCCCCTCAGAAGCTTTCAGTGATAAAAGTGCAGCTGCTGGAGTGGCATTGACAAACATATGGTCTATCACTTCAATAAATAAGACTAGGGCTTCTTCAGAAGTGGCTAGAAAATTGGATCTTGCCAAGCGTGGTGGTGAATGCCTTTAATCCCAGCACTAGGGAGGCAGAGGTAAGAAGATCGCTGTGCATTTGAGGCCACGTTGACACTCTGTAGTGAATTCCAGGGCAGCCTGGGCTAAAGTGAAACCCTACCTTGAAAAACCAAAAAAAGAAAAGAAAAAAGAAAATTGGATCTTCGTGCTGCCCATCTTAGAATCAAGTGTGTAAGCAATGAGATAAAAATTCTGAAGCTATAGCCACATAACACCAAAAACTAGAGCATTTAGGTAGATTTTTTTTTCAATTTTATTATGAAGATGGGAGGAGTAAACTGGCAGTTTTCTGTTTTTAATGCAAAAATAATTTATCCCGTGTGTGACAGACACCAAATGAGACTCTAAGGATCACATCTTCCTTTATGCCTAGCTATACGTCATGTCCAGGTGAGGTGCTGCAGCCCATGGCAGTGATGAGTTCTTAGAACTCAGCGCCTTGCAGGCTTGGGCATTATGTAGACTTTCACAGGCTTGCTGAAAGGGATGGTGCCCTCAATGCTAGTTTCCATCTGTGGTGACATCTCACCACCCTCCATCCACGGGGGTTTTGGAATGCGTGCATTGGAGTTGTAGGCCAGCAACAGTCTTACTTCCACCTGGCATGGTTCTGGGGGGAAGAAAAGAAAACTTCCATGATTACGGAACTGATAGGAATTTAAATGAAACAACAAATAACACTATCAAAAAATGGGTTTTGGGGGCGGCTTAGCAGTTAAGGTGCTTGCTTGTGAAGCCTAAGGACCCAGCTTTGATTTCCCCAGTACCCACATAAGCCAGATGCACAAGGTGGCGCATGTGTCTGGAGTTCATTTGCAGTGGCTGGAGGCCTGCAGTGCCCATTCTCTCTCTGTATCTGCATCTTCCTCTCAAGGCCAGGCATGGTGGTGCACGCCTTTAATTCCAGCACTTGGGAGGCAGAGGAAGGAGGTTCACTGTGAGTTCAAGGCCAGCCTGAGACTACAGAGTGAATTCCAGGTCAGCCTGGGCTACAGTGAAACCCTATCTCAAAAAAACAAATAAACAAATAAATAAATAAATAAAAATGGGTTTCAAGAGGCAAGAGAGACGGCTCAGCTGTCAAGACCCTTGCCTGTAAAGCCGAACGACAGAAGTTCAATTCTGCAGTACCCACCTAAAGCCAGATAAACAAGGTGGTACATGTGTCTGTAGTTCATTTGCAGTGGCAAGAGGCCCTGGCATGCCCATTTTCTCTGCTTCTATCTACGTTTCCCTCAAATAAGTAATTTAAAAAAAAGGGGGGGTTGAATCTCAGCACTTGGGTGGCTAACGTAGGAGGATCACTAAGAGTTTGAGGCCACCCTGAGACTCCATAGTGAATTCCAGGTCAGCCTGGGCTACAGTGAGACCCTACTTAAAAAAAAAAATAAATAAATAAATATATAAATAAATAAATAAAGGGTTTCAAGAGCATTTTGTGTGTCCCTCTTTACCCCCAAAATGCTTATACCTTTAATACAATCTCTTGGGAGACTGAGGTAGGAGGACTGCCTGGAGCCAGCCTGGGCTATAGAGTGAGTTCCAGGTCAGCTTGAGCTACAGTGAGACTGTACCTCAAAAAGATCAGCAAACACACACACACACACACACACACACACACACATTCTCTCTCTCTCTCCCTCTCTCTCTCTCTCTCTCTCCTAGCCAGAATCCTCTGAGCCAGAGTCTGCAGATACACTACTTCTCAGGAACCTCTTGAGGGTCTGTGGGCTCCTCGCAGCTCAGACCCACAGCTGCTGAGACGACCTGAGAACAACCCACGACATCTTCTACAGGCCAGAGGGCTACAAGTTGTGTGCACAAAGTCTCACCACTAAATAAGTAGTTCTGCTTTTGTTGCTGCTGTTGTTTTTCAAGGCAGGGTCTCACTCTAGCCCAGGCTGACCTGGAATTCACCCTGTAGTCCCAGGCTCGCTTCAAACTCACAGCGATCCTCCTACCTCGACCTCCTGAATACGGGGATCAAAGATGTGTGCCACCATGCCCGGCCTAGTTCAACTTTAAGACTCTGTGTGCACAGAAACCCTTCAACCTTTCATCACATGACACTTCAGATCAGTGTCCGCATGGGGCAGGCCCTAGTGGGAGTAAACAAGATCTCTTTGAGTTGCTGGTTGCTTGGTTTACAAGAGCGACAACAGTGTAGTGCATGCTCTAATGGAGCGTAAAGCGTACCGAGGAGGGAGTGCAGGAAAGCTGGGAATTGGCTCTGTGCCAAGCACATAACACTGGGAATTCTTATCCTGGCATACAATGAGAGAAACACTCATTTTGGAAAACAAAACAAAACCTGCAACTCAGAGAGGTTCTAAGTGACTGCCCAAATCTACACCTGTGTGACCACTCGAGCCCAGTTCCAATGGTTTCTATGAACACATGGTTCAACACCAAAGAGGACGAGAATATGAGGGAAGATCTCACAGTAAGTGCAAAGGACAAAGCAGACCAAGCCTGGGACGTCCTTCCTGCTTTAGTGCAGCTACAGCAAAAAGTACACTTGAGATGAGCCTCCGAGCCGGGCGTGGTGGCACACACCTTCAATCCCAGCACTGGGGAGGCAGAGGTAGGAGGATCGCCGTGAGTTCAAGGCCACCTGAGACTACATAGTGAATTCCAGGTCAGCCTGGGCTAGAGTGAGACCCTACCTCCAGAGAAAAAAGCAAACAAAACAAAGATGAACCTTAGGTTAAGAGGCTCAGAGAGCAGGAATGAGCTGGATGCATCTCAAATCAAGTAGGACAAAGGCTTCAGGATTCCTCAATGCCTCCCCAAGTTTGTCTGGCCATTCCCAGCCTCTGTGGTCAGAACCAAGGTTAGACTGCTATCTTGCAGGCGGCCAAGGCGGCGCTCCCAGCCAGCCCCAGAGTACGGCATGAGCACAGAGCGCAGCTTCCTTCCCAGCTCTGTGGTGCCCACGCACCTGTGCACATTGTGCCACCACCAGCCGTGAGCATAGCTGTACTGACACTGGGACTGCTGTGAAACCAGACTCCAGAAGACTCTCCCCAGCATCAGCTCTCCCATCACTCTGCTAGCCCACCCCTGACAGGACACTACAAGCACAGCTGGACACTCAGCACTGTCAAGAAGCCCAACCCTGGGAAAGTTAGAGGGAAGTGATGGAGTGCTCAAACCTACAGGGCCCTTTGCCTTCCCTTATCTGCATCTGGTAAGGACAGTGAGGCAAGCCAAAGCCAAGGAAGGGAGAGAAGAGGAAAACAAGAGGGAGGGGGCAGTGAGAGGGAGAGACAAAGATCATCTGGAACAAGTCATGCTCACCACTCACAATGTCTGGAAGAAGAAATCCCATCTAAATATACAGGAAAATGAGACAGAGAGGTCAAATGACTTCTTAAGATGACACAGCAAGAGAGGCAGAATTGGAAACCTTGGCAGTGGGACCCAACTCTCCATGGCAGTGTCCTGCCTCTCAGAGTGCTCCCTGGTAGGGAGCAGTTCTCCCTGCAAGCTTCAGGCCCCACTTCCTGGGTTGGGAAAGAGAAGGGGCAAAAACTTGTACCATGAGAACACATTTCACATTCTTGTCCCAGACCAGAAGGGAGTATTAATGGGTTTGAAAACAAAACAAATAAAGCCCAAGAGGTTCTGGGAGTTCAGAAGTCTGAGAGCAAGGGCAAGGGATGTAGCTCAGTGAAAAAGCAATTGCCGAGCATGGTCAAGGCCCTAGGTTCCATCCCAGCACCAAAAAGAAAAAGAGAGGAGGAGGAGGAGAAGGAGGAAGTAGCAGTAGTTGTAGGAGTGTCACTTTCAGCACAGGCATTAGGGACACAGGCTGTAGAGGCCAAGACAAGAATGAACCCTGCCTCAGTAACATCTACATTCGAATGGCAGAAAACTGTCACATGCATAATTAACTGAAGGAGCCAGGCATGGCTTCAATCAGAGAGAGGGAGAGGCGCATTCGTGGCCACCTGGAGACTACTTAGTAAATTCTAGGTCAGCCTGGGGTAAAGCAAGACCCTACCTTGAAACACCAAAAAAAAAAATTTTTTTTGGGGGGGGGCCTGGGGAGATGGCTTAGCGGTTAAGGTACTTGCCTGCAAAGTCAAAGGACCCAGGTTCAATTCCCCAGGACCCACGTAAGCCAGATGTACAAGGTAGCACATGCATCTAGATTTTGTATGTAGTGATTGGAGGCTCTGGTGCACCATTCTCTCTCTTTCTCTCTACATATATTCCTTTCTCTCTCTCTCTCAAGTACATAAATAAAATATTTTTTAAAGATTTGCTTTTATTTTTTAGAGACAGAGAGGGGGAGACAGAGAGAGAGAGAATGGGCATGCCAGGGCCTCCAGCCACTGCAAATGAACTCCAGATGCATGCACCACCTTGTGCATCTGGATTATGTGGGACCTGGAGAATCGAACTGGGGTCCTTAGGCTTCACAGGCATGCACCTTAACTGCTAAACCATCTCTTCAGCCCCTAAATAAAAAATTAAAAAAAAAATTTTTTTAAGCCAAGCAAACAGGAAAACAGTTGATATGAACAAGTGCTCTTAGTGACAGTAACCAGGGAACTAGCTCTGAGATGAGACAATCTTGATTGAACAAGTTTTAATCCTTTAGGCTCAAAACAGCTTGACAGTACAAGCCCCACCCTGCCTAAAGTGAATAAGATAAGGAGAAAAGAACCTGGAACTAGGGAACAGACAGTTAGGTTCTAGCTCTGGCTTTGCAACAACTTGCCGTGTGACCAGAGCCAAGTTGGTAGTCCTAAGATGTTTCAAGTTTACTTGAGCGCTGCCATGCTTCAATGTGCTTCCCTGAGCCTTGCCCCCTTCAAACTGTCCTCTGCATCTACAATCCCTGCATCAGAGAGTTTAGAAGGGTCGAGTGTGTGGCTCCATGATAGTATGCTTGCCTAGCCTAGCCTAGCCTGGGTTTCTCTCTCTCACACACACACGAGGGGGGGGGGGGATTGAAGAACAAGGAATTTGGGCTGAAGAGATGGGTTAGTGGTTAGGGTCTTGCCTGCAAAGCCAAAGAACCCAGGTTCAATTCCCCAATACCTACATTAAGCCAGATGCATGAGGTGGCACATGCATCTGGAGTTTGTTTGCAGTAGCTAAAGGCCCTGGTGGGCCCATTCTCTCTCTCTCTCTTAAATAACTTAAATATTTTAAATCTAATAAGGAATTTACTTTATGCCTACTGAGATGAGATCACAGCAAACTGTGTGAAAACATGTTACACAGCAATGATATGAAACAAGGGTTGCTTAAGGAAATAAATCCTATGTACTGGAAGATGCTCCCCCGCAAACTATGCCAGGCCTTGGATCACAGAAACACCAAAGGCGCTGACCTAACTTCCTACTTATGAAAGCTCCACAGCCATGTGTACTCACCTCACATTTCTGGAAAAGGAAAACCTTTGATGATAGCAATGACTAGTTCTACATGTATTTTAAAACACACACAGTAAAAGAAAATTCTAGGATTGGAGAAATGGCTCAGCAGTTAAGGCACTTGCTTGCAAAGCCTAAAGGCCCAGGTTCAGTTCCCTGATACCCATATAAAGCCAGATATACAAAGTGGCACAAGCATCTGGAATTGGTTTGTAGTGGCAGGAAGTCCTGGAGTGCCCTTTTTTTCTCTCTCTTCTTGCAAATAAATAAGTAAAAATATTTTCAAAAGAAAATTCTAGAAAGTATGTCCCTGTTTCTATAACCAAATTTGGTGGCATTAAACACCTTTTCTAGTTAACATCATGTTTCTGAATCCTCCCCAGTGATTTAGGAAATACCACTTAGGCCAATTCTGCCCTATATTTAGGATCTGCAACTTGAGACTCTAGTTTTCCAAAGCAGCTTTATAGGCTTGACATATAATGCCTTAAGTACTTCTTTTCCCCCATTTTATAACCTTTCCTTAACAGAGGAAAGCAGAAAAATTTGATTCTTACAGATTTTTAAATTTTATTTAAGTTATTTATTTACAAGCAAGGAGAGAGAGAGAGAGAAATAGAAAGAACTGGCACACCACAGCCTCTAGTCACTGCAAAAAAACTCCAAATTCATGCGCCACTTTGTGCATCTGGCTTTACGTGGGTACTAGGGAATGAAACCAGGGTTATTAGGCTTTGCAGGCAAGTGTCATAGCTGCTGAACCATCCCTCCAGTCCCCAGTTCTTTTCTTTTTTTAATATTTTATTTTTATTTATGTATTTGACAGAGAGATAGAGGGAGAAAGAGAAGGAGAGAGAGGGAGAGAATGGGCGTGCCAGGGCTCCAGCCACTGCAAACGAACTCCAGACGCATGCGCCCCCTTGTGCATCTGGCTAATGTGGGTCCTGGGGAATCAAATCTGGGTCCTTTGGCTTTACAAACGCCTTAACTGCTAAGCCATCCCTCTAGCCTCTTAATATACATGCACAGAGCTAGGCATGATGGCACATACCTTTAATCCTAGCTTTGCAAGGCTGAGATAGAACAATCACTGTGAGTTTGAGGCCAGCCTGAGTTAACATGAGACATTATTCTAGATACAACTTAAAACACACACACACACAAGGTTCGGGCTGGAGAGATGACTTAGTGCTTAAAGTGCTTGCCTACAAAGCCTAATGACCCAGGTTTGATTCCCCAGTATCCACATAGGCCAGGTGCACATGGTGGCACATATGTCTGGAGTTCATTGCAATGACTAGAGGCCCTGGCATGCCCATTCTCTTTCTCTCAATCTGTCTCTTTCTCTCTCAAACAAATAGATAAAAATAAAATAGTTTTTTAAGAAAAGTTTGAAAAATGGATGCACACCCTCCCTGTCCTTTCACAAACTATCCAGGTTTGATGAAGAGACTGTATGAACATAACATATATATTAAAATTTTTTTTCAATATTTTATTTATTTGAGAGGAAGAGAGAGGCAGATAGAGAACGGGCACACCAGGGCTTCTAACCACTGTAAATGAACTCCAGATGCATACTCCACCTTGTTCATCTGGCTTATGTGGGTATTAAAGAATTGAACCTGGGTCCTTAGGCTTCACAGGCAAGCACCTTAACCACTAAGCAATCTCTCCAGCCCTAAAAAAAAAAAAAAAAAAATTAAGTTCATTTATTTATTTATTTGACAGAAAAAGAGGCAGATAGAGAATGGGCACGCCAGGGCCACTAGCCACTACAAACGAACTCCAGACACATGTGCCACTTTGTGCATCTGGCTTACATGGATACTGGGGAACTGAACCTGGGTCCTTAGGCTTTGCAGGCAAGTGCCTGAATTGCTAAGCCATCTCTCCAGGCCCCAGAACATATTTTTGTTAAAATTTATTTTGCTTATTTGCAAGCAGAGACAGGGGAAGAGAATGCAGTGTGCCAGGGCCTCCAGCCACTGCATACAAACTCCAGATGCATGCGACATTGTGTATCTGGCTTTACGTAAGTACTGGGCAATCAAAACTGGGTCCTTAGGCTTTGCAGGCAAGTGCCTTAACCGCTGAGCCATCTCTCCAGCCCAGAATATCTTTACTTATTTATCTGAGAAACAGAGAAAGAAGCAGACAGAGAGAGAGAATGAGAATGGAAGCTTATGAGCATGCCAGGGCCTCCTGCCCCTGCAAATGAACTCTAGATGCATGTGCCTCTTTGTTCATCTGGGTTTACATGGACTGGGGAATTGAACCTATACATCAGGCTTTGCAAAGCAAGCACCTTTAACCACTGAAATATCTGTTCATCCCTGAACAGAACATTTTATTCTGCATTACCCCACAAATAGCTCATGCAGAAGGGAAGAATGTTACTTCTCAATTTATCTATTTCAATAGAATAAGCTGAACTGTTCATATACAAAGACAGTGATTTTCAAATTTTGTTAAGAAATATGAAACTGAGCTGAAGAGATGACGTAGTGGTTAAGGTGTTTACCTGCGAAGCCAAAGGACCCAGGTTCCATTCCCTAGGACCCACATAAAGCCAAATGCACAAGGTGGCACATATATCTGGAGTTCATTTGTAACAGCTGGAGGCCTTGGTGTTTCCATTCATGCGCGCTTGCGCTCACTCTCTCTCACACACACAAGTAAATAATCAAAGAAAAAAAGAGAAATATGAAACTTTCATTTTCATAGTAACTGACACTCATTTATAAATTAAGAATTGGGGCTGGAGAGATGGCTTAGTGGTTAAGGCATTTGCCTGCAAAGCTGAAGGATCCAGGTTCAATTCTCCAGAACCCACAAATGCCAGATGCACAGGGTGGCACATGCATCTGAAGTTTTTCTGCAATGGCTGGATTCCCTGGCATGCCCATTCTCATTCTCAATCTCTCTCTGCCTTCCTTCCTCTTTCTCTGGCTTAAATAAATAAAATATGTTTAAATTAAGAATTATCTTCTGGCTCAGTGGTTAAAGACACTTGCTTACAAAGCCTGTCAACCCAGGTTCCATTCCCCAGTACCCATGTACATCCAGATGCACAATGTGCCATGTTTATTTATAATGGCAAGAGGCCCTTGTGCACCCATTCTCTCTCTCAAATAAAATAAAAATAGGGCTGGAGAGATGGCTTAGTGGTTAAGCGCTTGCCTGTGAAGCCTAAGGACCCCAGTTCAAGGCTCCATTCCCCAGGACCCACGTTAGCCAGATGCACAAGGGGGCGCACATGTCTGGAATTCGTTTGTAGTGGCTGGAGGCCCTGGTGCACCCAATTCTCCCTCTTTCTGTATCTGCCTCTTTCTCTCTCTGTCACTTTCAAATAAATAAATAAAAATAAAGAAAAAATTTAGAAAAAAATAAAAATAAATAAGAATTATTACCCTTTAAGGAGGATTGCTGTGAGTCTGAGGCTACTTCAGGCTACATAGTGAATTCCAGGTAAGCCTGGGCTAGAGTGAAATCCTACCTCGAAAAACCAAAATAAATAAATAAATAAAAATCCAACTACTTCTGCCTCCTGAGTGATGGGATTAAAGGCATGAGCCACCACACCCAGCATCACCTTCATTTTGAAGGTGGGAACAAAGACTCTCTGAGAGACTTGCCAAAGAGTATCAAGGGCAGAGTTAGAACAAGAAAGTTATCTCCTGATGATAAGCCCAGGGGCTCTTTCCGCGAGACTCCACTCTATTATAATCTTTTTATTTATTTATTTATTTATTGAAAGAGTGAGTGTGTGTGTGTGTGTGTGTGTGTGTGTGTCAGTCAGAGAGAAAATGAATGGATGATTTAGGGCCTCTTGCCCCTGCAAACAAACTCTAGATGCATATACTCCTTTTTGCCTCTGCTTTATGTGGGTACTGGGGAACTGAACCCAGATGGGCAGGCCTTTGTAAGCAAGCACCTTTCACTGCTGAGCCATCTCCCCAGGTCCCCTATATGTCTTCTAACAGTATTTTGTTCCTTATGAAAATAGCCAATTTGTCCAAGCATTTTGAGCTTAGGAACATACTCTTTAAGGAATCAAGTTCAATCCCTAACATATATGATTCAAACATGGATTACTTTTACAAACTGTAAAAACAAATGCTAAATGGTATATCTCTAGGAATATATTGTTCTGCCCAACCCCAGCCAACTGGCTCCTTACCTGTCCAGGCAGTGTGGGAGAGGTACACCTGAGTGATGAGACGGTGTCGTCCTGGGCCAGGATTCCGGAAGTCTGCTGGTTTAGGATGGATCATCTGAGCCTGGCCATCCGGATATAAGACCTAAAATGTGATAGAAATAAAAGGAGAAAAAAAGGCAGATGAGCTAAGAAAACTGATGGTAACATTTACTGTGAACCCCAAGGCAGGAGAGGAAAGATGGCAAGTCTTCATAAAGACTTCCATTCAGAGGGAGCGACGCTAGTACAAAGCATTATCAGAGAACAGTTCTTGAATCCCTAGTAAGTAAGTGACAGGACCCGTGTGTCTGTTAAGACCGTGACAAATCCTTCAAGTACCCTCTCAGAATGGCCTCCCCCTCCTTGGCTCTGAATCTTCTCAGGGCCAGCACTGGGATAGGAAATATACCTAGCATGTACTGAGTTTTGGTAACTGAATTCTCTGTACTAGATTTCAATCGCTGAGGAAAACACTGATCTGACTCTTGACAGAGACAGGGTCAGTCAAAGCACTAGCCAAGTCTTCACATCTCACCAAGTGCCACAAAGGTTTTTCTTCGGCAACTTAAGGGCCTCATGGCTACCTGCATAGAAAGCTGAACCCCATGACATAGTGTATAAATGAACTAGAACAAATGAAGCTGTTACTAGCACCAGACAGACCAGACTTTCTCTATGTAAACACCTTAACCAAAATACCCAGGCAAAGCCGGGTGTGGTGGCACATGCACTGGGAGGCAGAGATAGAAAGAATGCCATGAGTTCAAGGCTACCCTGAGAGTACATAGTGAACTCCAGGTCAGCCTAGAATGAGACCCTACCTCAAACCTGCCCCCCCCAAAAAAAACCAGGCTATGGGAGACATACATTCACATTCAAGCCACCACACATACGTTTCTTGGCAACCCTAGCACTTAGCATGTACACTATAGTAAGCACTAATGCGTGAGTAGATGTGTGGATGGATACATGGATGGACAGAACTTAAATTGTGGGCTTCAACTATAGTATCAACCTCTCATATGTCTATAATATATCCATCTAACTTGTGGGAAAAAATTCCCAGTAATAGTTATTCCTCACCCATAAATGTTGTTTGCCATCTCACTTGTCTATAGTCTGAAAAGGAATTTTTACAATTTTCTGTATTTGCAGGGTTCTTTTTTTGTGCTAGGGAAAGGTTAAGTCTAAATCCCATGTTGTACAGACAGGTGCTGTCATCTAGCAAACCCTCATGGGAATACACAGGGGCCTTATATACATGATTTCATTTCAGTGTCAACTACTCCTGTTTGTCAGGTGCAGAATCTGAGGATTTAAGTTTACTCTAATTTGCTCAACAATACAGCTGGGCTCGAGGACAATGTTTAGGCTCTTTTCATTTGTCTCCCCAGTTGCAGTCCTTCGAGTAGAGATCACATGGGTATTAAAGTTAAATGCTTCCATACAAGACTGGCACAAAAGCTCCTCAGTGACCCAAATCCAACAGACCTGGACCTTGACAGTGCTCTGAGGGTCCTGCACATGTTCCAGAGTTGCATCGACATCCAAGGCTACCACTAACCCAGATGTAAACCGCAAAGGGTTATCTGACTCGCCTGCTGGCTCAATGATGGTGGCCGAGGCTTTGTGAATCTGTAAACATGAAGGAAATACGCGGATTATAAAGCATGGCTAAAGCTGGGCAACAAAACACGATTCTTTCCCTTCAACGTTCTTATCTGCTGGATGGGCATATAGAAGGCAGCAAGAGGAAGGGCTCCAGCTCAGCTGTCCTCTCATCAAAGATTCTCACCGAGGAAAATGGTTTTTCCTGTCTGAACAGACCTCACATGACAATTTGGTACCCCAAATTCTGACCTGCTCTGGAAGGGGAAGATGTAGGAAGGCACTCTGCCGCAACATGGTCTGCAGAATTTTGATCACTTCTGCAGGCTTAGATGTCATGAGCCGGGGCATAAGGTCAAGAAGCTTGTCCACAAAGCTGTCTTGTAAGTGGGGCAAATCTGCAATGAAACACCTGGAGGAATAAACAGAAACAACTCGGCAACCACTCACCACAGGCTGAGCCCCTGATTCTGCCAAGCCCTGAGGCAGACGTGCTGCAGTGGGAGGGAGTTGCGGCTCATGCCCGAGACTTGCAGGGACACAGATCAGCATAACCCTACCAGCCGACGGGCTTCTGTTCAACCAGAAGTGGTGGCTCATGCCTGGAATGTCAACTCAGGAGGTTGAGGCAGGAGAATTGTTTCGAGTTCAAAACCAACCTCAACTACAATAGCCCTGAGTGAAAAAGCCAAACAACAACAATGGGCACATACCTACCCTTAGACCACTTGGGAGTTGGGGATAAGGAAGTCAATAATTTGAGCCAGTCTGTGCTACATAGCAAGACCCTGACTACAGGAAAACCAAAATATAATTAAAGACCACTTTATTGTTTCTAGAGAAACATGCAAACTTAACAGTGATGAAGAGCTGTGGAGATAGCTCAGCAGTTAAGGGTACTTGCTATCAAAGCCTGAAGGCCCAGGTTCAATTCCCCAGCTACCCACATAAATCTGGGCCCAAAAAGCTACACAAGCACCTGGTGTTCCATGTGCAGTGGCAAGAGGCCCTGGTGCGCGTGCATGTACACACACACACACTTTAAATAAAAAGGACAATGGGGGACTGGAGAGATGGCTTAGTGATTAAGTGCTTTCCAATGAAGCCTAAGGACCCCGGTTCAAGGCTCAGTTCCCCAGGACCCACATTAGCCAGATGCACAAGGGGGCGCACGCGTCTGGAGTTCATTTGCAATGGCTGGAGGCCCTGGCGCACCCATTCTCTCTCTCTCTCTCTCTCTCTCTCTCTCTCTCTGTCGCTCTTAAATAAATAAAAAATAAATATTTTTTAAAAAAAAGGACAGTGGTGGTGAATGCCTTTAATCCCAGCACTCAGGAGGCAGAAGTAGGAGCATCGCTGTGAGTTCAAGGCCACCCTGAGACTACAGAGTGAACTCCAGGTCAGACTGTGCTAGAGTGAAACCCGAAAAAACAAAACAAAACAAACAAAGAAGAAAAACCAGCAAGTTACAATTTTTCAACAAAAATAGCTCCCAAGTTTTATTCATAATACTTGTCTTTTTATGACTTATTTAAGGGCTAAACTCAGATGACACTTGCAGGGACACAGATTCCGCAATGTTTCATTGTTTAGTTGTCAGTTTACTTTTTGGAGCTCTAACTTCAAAGAAAGTACCATAAAATCAGGACACACTGCCATGAAAGATAGCTGGGCTGCGCGGAATCAAGGAACTGACCTGGTTTGTTCGCTCTTAGAGCTTGTTAAAGGGAACTTACCTTTGAAAAAAATCCACTTCCTGTAAAAATTTTTCACACATCCCAAATAAGGGGTCAAGTCTGTAGAAAATAAATACAAAATAGGCTATAATATACACCTTGTGATATCGGTGACCTAAAAATGAGGACCAGAAGTCCCAAAAACATGAGCTTACATGCAAGGAGCATGTTATACTATTGAAAAGATCTCTCAGTTCGGTGTGGTGGCGCACGCCTTTAATCACAGCACTCAGGAGGCTGAGGTAGGAGAACTGCCATGAGTTAGAGGCAAACCTGAGACTACATAATCAATTCCAGGTCCGCCTGGGCTATAGTGAGACCCTACCTTGAAAAATAAAAAATAAAGCTGGGCGTGGTGGCGCACACCTTTAATCCCAGCACTCGGGAGGCAGAGGTAGGAGGATCGCTGTGAGTTCGAGGCCACCCTGAGACTCCATAGTGAATTCCAAGTCAGCCTGGGCTAGAGTGAGACCCTACCTCAAAAAACCAAGAAAAGAAAAAAGAAGAGAAGAGAAGAGAAAAAGAAAAAGATCTCTCAAAGAACCTAGGGGAAAATATCTATCAGAACCCCCAACCAGCCGGGCGTGGTGGCGCACGCCTTTAATCCCAGCACTTGGGAGGCAGAGGTAAGAGGATCGCCATGAGTTCAAGGCCACCCTGAGACTACATAGTGAATTCCAGGTCAGCCTGGCCTAGAGTGAGACCTTACCTCGAAAAACTAAAACAAACAAACAAACAAACAAAAAAAAAGTCAGAACCCCCAACCGTTAGGCTCAAGGAACATCAAAGACCACCTATCACAGGCCATAGTTGGCACCACTAAGGACACTGGCCAGGAAGAGCCTACAGGCAGTGTAGTGTCAAGCTGCCCTTCTACAGGAGTCAAGCAGACCCCCCGGCTGCCTCAGAGCTGGGATCCCTGTAACAGCAGGCAGGGGTGCAAGGAGATGAGACCCACATCAGGCAGGCGTGGAGACCATCCTCGTTTAGAAAGTCTCCCCCACCAAAGCATCCACGAGTTACAGAATGAGTGAAGCCAGGCTCTGGGGTCTGCATGCAAGCCTCCTCTAGCCTGCTGCAAGTTACTCAGGCACTTTTTTTTTTTTCTTTTTACGAGTATAGCTACTAGTAATTGGTACTTTAGGGTTCTAGGTAACAGGACTGTTAAGTTAACCAAAGGCAAATTCTCATGCAGAAAGGGAACAAGTTTTGTTACCACTTTGCCCACCGAAGCACGCTTTGTTCCCTTCTCTACCTCAGCAATATGTTCTCATAGTACTTGGGGTACTTGATTTCATTAAAAAAATTATAAAAAAATATTAATAAATAGGCCTGGGGATGTGATTCAGTTGATAGAATGCTTGCCAAGCCAAGAGACTCTGGGTTTATTCCCAGAATCACATACAGCTGGTGCAAGCCTGCAATCACAGCACTTGGGAGGCCAGGAAGGGAAGACAGGAGTTCAAGATCAACCTTGCTACATAAGGGACCTGCGACCCTGCCAAAATGAATTAAACAAAAAAAAAAACAAACCTTCACTCCATGACTGCAAGGAATTTGTGTGCGTCATCACAGATTTCCTAGCACTAGTAGCATATAATAAAGACTTGTTGCATGAACAAATAAATGGAGAGTGGTATAAGGGAACCTACTCCCCTGCCAAAAAAAAAAAAAAGGTAGAACTTGAAACTTTCTTTTATCTTTTTTAAGAAATATTTTATTTATTTATTGGAGAGAGCAAGAAAGAGGCAGACTGAATGAGTGCGCAAGGGCCTCTAGCCACTGCAAACGCACCCCAAACGTATGCGCCACCTTGTGCACCTGGCTTATGTGGATCCTGGGGAATCAAACCTGGGTCCTAAGGCTTTGCATGCAAGTGCCTTAACCACTAAGCCATCTCCCCAGCCAAAATTTTTCTTTTGTCTTTCTTCCCTCCTTCTTTTCTTCCCTCTCCTTTTGGTGTATGTGTAGTGTGCACATTTGTGAACACGTTTCCATGTGCACATGCACATATACCAGCCAGAGGCTGACATTGGGGTTCTTCCACAACCCTTTTCCATGCATTTCTGCAGAGGCAGCGTCCCTCACTTGAACTCAGAGCTCTCCCATTCTGCTAGTGCAGGTAGCCAGCTTGCTCCAGGAATCCCGTCTCTACCTCCCAAGCACTGGAATGACAGGCAGGCTGCCACACCCACCTGGCATCTGTGTGGGTGCTAGGGATCTGAACATGGTTGCATGGCAAACGCTTTATCAACCGAGGCATCTATCTCCTCAGCCCTTGAAAGTGTCTTAACTGATACTACCAGACGTAGAACTGAAATATTTGTTTTGTAACTGAAAAAAGTTTTTAAGATATATTTTATTTATTTGCAAGCAGAGAGTAGGGGGGAGGATTGGGCACACCAGGGCCTCTTGCCACTGCAACTAACTCCAGCTGCATATGCCACTTAGCACACCTGGCTTTACATGGGTACTAGGGAATCAAACCTGGGCAACGAGGCTTTGCAAGCAAGCACCTTTAACTGCTGAGCCATCTCTCCGGGCCTTGTAGCTGAAATTTGATAGAAGGTTGACCACCAAGGACTGCTAAGAATGAGAAGGTCCAAAGGGAGAGAGAACTCCAGCCAAATGCAGACAGAAAGGAGAGCAGTTTGGCTGAGTGGTGACTTCTTGTTTGTTTGCTTCAAGGTAGGGTCTCGCTGTAGCCCAGGCTGAGCTGAAATTCACTCTGTAATCCTAGGCTGCCCTTGAACTCACAGCAATCTGCCTCCCAAGTGCTGGGATCAATGGCATGTGCCAAGCAGTTAGACTTATCTTTCTTTTCTTTTGCTGCTGCTGCCTTTTTTTTTGGCCAGACCTTGGAGAGTTCAAAGCAATAAAATACACAAAAATCTGGGAACTGGGCTGGAGAGATGGCTTAGCGGTTAAGGCAGTTGCCTGAAAAGCCTAAGAACCTAGGTTCAATTACCCAGGACCCACGTAAGCCAGATGCACAAGGTGGCTGTGTGCATTTGAAGTTCATTTGCAGTGGCTAGAGACCCTAACACACCCATTCATTCTCTCTCTCTCTAATTGTCCTCAAACCCTGAAACAGAGCAAGTAGCCTTGAACTTCAAGCCACAGAAGGTATGAGGTGGGCCTTGACCATTAAGGATTTCTACTTTTCCTTTGAACTGAGCAAGCGTGTTGCTTACTAGGGGCAATCAAACAATTGCCTAGAGTGGTTGGAAACCTATACCAATTACCAATTTAAACTACTCTAGTTGTTAATTTTTAAATATGTAAAGGCCAGGTGTGGTGGCTTATGCCTTTAAACACAGTAGTCAAGAGTCTGAGGTAGGAGGGCTGTCATGAGTTCAAGACTACCGTGTATTATATAGTAAGTTCTATCTAGATCAGCCTGAGCTAGATAGAATGAAACCCTACCTCAACAAACCTCTGCCCAAAAAAAAGAATGTAAAGACATGTAAAACTGCCAAAGGAACCCTACCTCAACAACCCCTTACCCAAAAAAAGAATGTAAAGACATGTAAAATTACCGAAGGTCATAAAGGAAAACTTAGGAGCAATACAGGAGACCAACCAGCCATCACAAAGATAAAGTCAAAGCAAGAAAACATTGCAAACCTTTAAAATATTTTTATTTATCTACTTGAGATAGAGACAGAGAGAGAAAGAAGCAGATATAGAGTGAGAGAGAGTGAAAACGGATGTGCCAGGGCCTCCAGCCACTGCAAACGAATTCCAGATGCATGGACTATCTTGTGCATCTGCCTTATGTAGGTCCTGAGGAATCAAACCTGGATCCTTAGGCTTTGAAGGCAAGTGCCTTAACTGCTAAGCCATCTTTCCAGCCCTGCAAACTTTTTTAAAAAAACATTTAAATATTTTATTTATTTATTTATTTGCAGGAAGACAGAAAATGAATGGGCACACCAAGGCCTCTAACTACTACAAATGAACTCCAGACACATGTGCCACCTTGTACATGGGCTTTCCTTCTCCTCCTTTTTTTTTTTTTTTTTTTTTGATGTGTGCTCATATACAGTATATGTGGTATAGTGTGTAATATGATATGTGTGTGGCTTCTGATATCCTCCTGGAGAACATCTGATATCCTCCTCATCTGCCTAATTCCTTGAGATAGAATTTCTCACTCAACCTGGAACAGCCTTCTTACATTTTTCCAGTCACTAAGCCTAAACAATTCTCAAGGATAATGATGGAGAAGGAGAAGGGTACTTGACTTCCTCTCTAGCCACCAAAGGCACATGCACCCCACCGCAGGGGAACACAGAGGCTGCGGACAGAGCACATACGCAGATGTACACCAAACTCACACACACAGCAACAAAAGATGTATGAGTAATTAATTTTCATAATGCTCCTTTTCATTGTTTGCTCTAAACATTTATGTTCATTTCCCTATACTGCCTTAGGTTGACAGCATCTGCAAGTTCGCAAGGAGTTACTAAGTACTATATTGTATCAACCCTGCAATGCCCTCATTATTGAGATGCACTTTTATTTTATGAAATACCAAGAAACAACATTTTCAATTAAAATAAAGCATATAATTAAGTATTTGAATTCAGGGGGCTGGAAAAATGGCTCAGCGGTTAAGGCAGTTTCCTGAAAAGCTTAACAACCTAGGTTTGATTCCCCAGTACCTATGTAAAGCCAGATGCACAGGGTGGCACATGCATCTGGAGTTTGTCTGCAAAGGCTGGAGGCCTTGGGGTGGCCATTCTCTCTGTCTCTCTTCTCTATCTCTCTGCTTGCAAATAAATAAAAATATTTTTAAAATATTTATATAGTCTCAGGATGGCCTCGAACTCATGGCAAGCCTCCTACCTCTCTGCTAAAAAAATGCATTTTTAACTATTTGACTTCAGGTCTAGAGAGATGGCTCAGCAGTTAAGAGAACTTTCTATGCAAACATGAGTGCCTGAGGAGGCCTGGGAGACCAATGGCTTTTGTGGTAGTTTTAATGGATATCTCTCAATAGATTCAGGAGTTTGTTAAAGGTTGTAATTTAGATAGCTCTCCAGCCATCTGGCTGGAGAAGCGTGGATCCTGGGATCCAGCCCTAAGGCATGGGGGTGGGTCTGGAATTCCAGGGTAAAGGGACACAAAGTGCCTGGGTTGTGCTGGGGGTTCCTGGGGTGTGCTCGCCTGTGCTGGCTGCTTTTCTCTCTCTGCATGGACCTGTGAAAGGGCCAGCTCCTTCCACCATTATGGAACTTCCCCTGGATCTGCAAGCTTCAAATACATCCCATTCCTTCCATGTGTCTGGTTTGGAGTTTCACCCAGCAATGTAAAGCTGTTTACGACAGCATTCAATTACCAGGACTCACATAAACAGCTGGGTGTTCCCACACATATTTATAACCCTAGTCCCCTGGGGGAGCAGAGACCCAAGAATTGCCAGCACTTATGAAAACACAGCAAGCTCTTGGATCAGTAAGAGAAGCCAGGGCTGGAGAGATTGTTCAGTGGTTAAGGTGCTTGCCCATAAAGACTAACAACCTGATTTTGATTCCCCAAGTAAAACCAGATACACAAAGTGGTACATGCATATGGAGATCATTTGCAATAGCTAGAGGCCCTGATGTGCCCATATTCTCATTTCTTTCCTTCTCTCTCTCTGCCAGACATGGTCATGGTGGCCCACACCTTTAATCCCAGCACTTGGGAGGCTGAGATTACACAGTGAACTCTAGGTCAGTCTAATGTGGTGGTTTGAATAGATGGCCCCCAATATATTCAGGGTTTTGTTAGTTTGTAGTTTGGATTTGCAGCCACCTGGCTGAAGGAGTATCACTGGACAGATCTTAGGGTCTAGCCCTAAGGTGTAATGGTGGATTTGCAATTCCATTCTAAAGTGCAAAGCGCCTGGAGTTCCTGAAGTGTGCTTGTTTGTGGTGTGGCTTTTGGGTTTTTGGCTTGTGGCTTCTCTCTTTGCTTGGACCTGTGCAGTGGGCCAGCTCCTTCTGCCATTATGGAACTTGCCCTAAATCTGTAAGCTGCAAATAAATATCCCCATAAATATCCTCCATAACTGTGCCTGGTCTGGAAGTTCATCTCAGCAAACCTGAGGCTGTCTACTACACCTGGGTCACAGTGAGACCCTATCTCAAAAAAACAAAAAGAAAGAGAGAGAGAGAGAAAGAGAGATGTTCCAGCTCAAATAAGAACTTGCAAAAGAGTGATGGAGGTGATAACTGATCTTCCAGTCTGGCCGCAGGCCGGAACACCCCCACAGGCACCACGTATATACTTGCATATATCACACCATAGACACAAGCAAAAACAATATAGTTGACTTCAGAGAATTTATAACATTTGAAAACATGTTACTTATACATGATGAAACTGCACTGGTAGAGAGCTCAGTGGATAAAGTGCTTACCTTGTAAGCAAGAGGACTTGACTTTGACCCATAATACCCACATAAACATGATCAGTGTGGGGCTGGAGAGACAGATGGCTCAGCTGTTAAGGCACTTGCCTGCAAAGCGGAACAACCCAGGTTCGATTCCCCAGTACCCACATAAAGCCAGAGGCACAGGGTGGCGCATGTTTCTGGAGTCTGTTGTGGTGGCTGGAGGCCCTGGTGTGCCCATTTCTCTCTCTCTCTCTCTCTCTCTCTCTCTGTTGGGTGTGGTACACACCTTTAATCCCAGTACTCAGGAGGCCAAGGTAGGAGAATTGCTGTGAGTTTGAGGCCAGTCTGAGACCACACAGTGAATTACAGGTCAGCTTGGGCTAGAGAGAGACCCTACCTCGAAAAACCAGAAGAAAAATGTCATGTATTTTGCCCAACTCCACATCTTACCCTCGAGTTGTTCGCGCTGTTACTATAAGCTGCAAAGCTTTGGCCTGAAGCCTCATGTGATGTATCGTCACCACCTGCTTATTCTCCACACCACTATACATAAACTCCATTTTGTAGGTCTCCTCCATGATCTGTAAGGAACAGGTAATTAACAATCAGCAAATATGTAGTACTCTTACTTAAGAGCAACACTGAATTTTATAGTCAATTTTCAAACTCTGAAGGGACTTTTTTTTTAATGTAGATTTTACATCATCTGAGGTTTTAAAGTATCAAGTGAAAACAATACAGTATGTCTTGTGAAAAGTCTATTTTGTCAATTGGAGAAAAAGACTTGCAGCTGGTAGTAAGCCTCCTCAGCTGCCGACGGGATTAAACACGAAGGCCCAGCACTGGGATGCCGCAACGCCCCGCTTCCTGCCCTGACCGTGTTCACTGTTCCGGGGAACAAATGAGTCCCAGGTGCTCACTGACTGACCATGGGCTCTTGTTCCAACAAGCCCATTTTCAGTATACAATATAAAAGTCGAAAGTGCATTTAACACAGCCATTTCACATCTTAGCTAACAACACAGCCCAGTTCTTCCCTTCCTGACCACACGGCTGGAGGGCAGGATGCAGCGCACAGCCACCAAGTACCACCTGCGAGCACTGTGCTATAAATAACTAGCTAGACCAGAAAAGCCCAAAACTCAAAATGTACAGTAGGACTGAAGAGATGGCTTAGTGGTTAAGGCACTTGCTTACCTGCAAAGCCTAAGAACTCATGTTCAAATCTCCAGGTCCCACCTGCAAAGCCTAAGCACTCATGTTCAAATCTCCAGGTCCCACGTAGCCAGATGCACAGTGATGCAAGCACGCAATGTTGCACATGCACACAAGAGGGCAGATGCATCTGGAGTTCATTCACAGTGGCTGAAGGCCCTGGCCTGCCCATTCTCTTTCCCTCCTTACTTCCCTCTCTCTCTCAAAAATAAATAATAAAAAAATACAAAGTAATACCAAAATTGGGGAGGATGAAGCAGGAGGACTGCCACAAGTTCAAGGCTAGTCTGTCTGGTTTACATAGTGAGTTCTAGGCCAGCCTGAGTCACAGTGAGGCCCTGTCTCAAAACCATTCAAAGTAAGATTTCTACTAAATTAATATCACTTTTGAAATATCATAAAGTCAAAAAATCAAAGTGGAAACATTATAAATTAGGGACTGTGTATGCATACTACCTACAGAAACCCAATCCCCAGGAAAAGTTCTCCAAGAATTAAGCCTCGGGAACCACTAATGACATTTCTTTCATCAAGACAAGTTCTTCTAATGATCTGGTCTATCTGAAGGACACTGGGTTTGGAATAACTGCAGAAAACAATGTTTATGGCCATAGATCGAGTCCACTGCACCTTACACTCTTGTTCAGTTCTATCCAAATGATACTTGTCTTTCCTTCTCTGTTTGTCTCCCTATACAGGCTCTGGTGTCAGACAAAAGACTCTAGCCTCTTGTATAACTGACAGCAAGACAAGTTACTTAATACACATTGCCTCAGTTTCCCTATTTGTAAAAGGGGAAGAAATAGTATTAACATCTAAAACTTCAAATTTCAAGTAGAGAATGGAAAGTGCTTCCTAGCACAGTATTTGGTTTATAGCAATGACATTCTTTCCTTTCTTCCAAAATACTGCAACCTGGCCCATCCTTATAACACAGCTTATTTTTGGTTCCAGTCATTAAGTTGTACTACCCTACAATAAGCCATACAAGAAATGTGAGTCTGGATCAGATGACAGACAGGGCAGTACAGGACTAGAGAGAGCAAACCGATTTCACACGTCCAGCCCTGACTCTCCTAGCTGGAGCTGCAGGAATTCACTTTGCTGAGCTTCAACTGCCTCTGAACAATGGGCTCCATACTGACTTCTACCTAAGGTGAGCACGGCAAAGCTTAGTTAAGGCAACAGGCTTACGTCGTTCTGTGAACTGTAATATAACTACAGTCATAATCACCATCATTTCTTCCTTCTGGGACATAATCATTGAGTCCTACATACATTCACTACTTGGAGGATAAAAACTGAAAGGGATTCAAGCACATCCCAAGACTCATGAATAAAGGAGTGCTGCTCAAAGCTGAAAAGAAAGAAACCTCAGGCAGATAAAACCAAGTGGTTACTAATGAATAAGAACCTTTGGACAATCAAGAAATAGTACGGGCTGGGCTGGAGAGATGGCTCAGCCATTAAGGTGCTGAGGACCCAAGTTCAAGCCAGATGCACAAGGTAGCGCATGCTTCTGGAGCTCACTTACAGTGGCAAGAGGCCCTAGTGTGCTCATTCTCTCTCCCTCTCTCTCTCAAATAAATAAATAAATTTAAAAAACAGTACAGGCTAAAAATATAAACCTCAGCTGGGCATAGTGGCTCATACCTTAAATCCCAGCACTTGGTGGGGTGGAGAGGTGAAGTAGGAGGATCACCTTGAGTTCCAGGCTAGCCAGAACTACAGAGTGAATTCCAGATCACCCTGGGCTGGAGTGAGACCCTGCTTTAAAAAAGCAAAACAAGGGCTGGAGAGATGGCTTAGTGGTTAAGCGCTTGCCTGTGAAGCCTAAGGACCCCGGTTCGAGGCTCGATTCCCCAGGACTCACATTAGCCAGATGCACAAGGGGGCACATGCGTCTGGAGTTCGTTCGCAGTGGCTGGAGGCCCTGGCGCGCCCATTCTCTCTCTCTCTCTCTCTATCTGCCTCTTTCTCTCTGTGTCTGTTTCTCTCAAATAAATAAATAAAAATAAACAAAAAAATTAAAAAAAAAAAAAAAGCAAAACAAGCCGGGCATGGTGGCGCATGCCTTTAATCCCAGCACTCGGGAGGCAGAAGTAGGAGGATTGCCTTGAGTTCAAGGCCACCCTGAGACTACAGAGTGAATTCCAGGTCAGCCTGGGCTAGAGTGAAACCCTACCTCGGAAAACCAACCCCCCCCCCCAAAAAAAACGAAAAACCAAAAACAATAATAATAAATAAATAAATAAAAAAGCAAGCAAGTTGGGTGTGGTGGTGCACATCTTTAATGGCAGCACTCAGGAGGCAGAGGTAGGAGGATCATCAAGAGTTCGAGGCCACTCTGAGATGACATAGTAAATTCCAGGTCAGCCTGAACTAGAGTGAGGCCCTACCTTGGAAAACCAAAAAAAAAAAAAAAAAAAAAAAAAGAAAGAAAGGAAAAACCACACACATTCTCTCTCTCTCTCTCTCTCTCTCTCCTCTCTTTCTCTCAAACTCAAACTGAGTTACTGTTTTTTTAGATGACTGTTTCACAAATAGTATTTATTAATTTTAATGTGTCTGGAATATAATCATTGTTGCAGTCAGATTCATGTTATTGGGATGAACCACCAGATCAGACAGCTTATAGGAGGAATGGAATTTATTTCAGGTTTACAAATCCACGGGAAGTTTCATAATGACAGAAGAAGCTGGCCCACTTTTGCAGGCCCATGCAGAGAGAAATACCACCACCAGCACCTTAAGCAAGCATACTCCATGAACCCCAGGCAGAGCTCAGCCATTCTGCATATCTCTGGCTAGAATTCAGATGTGCCCCCCAGTAACATACCTTAGGGCTATACCCTAGGACCCACACACATTGACACCCAGTTACAAGCCTTTAAAAAAAAATACATATATATATATATATATACACACACACATATATATTTTGGTTTTTCAAGGTAGAGTCTCACTCTAGCTCAGGCTGACCTGGAATTCAGCTTTAGTCTCAGGGTGGCCTTGAACTCATGGCAATCCTCCTACCTCTGCCCCCCCCCCCCCCCCGTGCTGGGATTAAAAGCATGCATCAGTTACAAGCTTTAATAAAACTCCTGAATCTATTTATTGGGGGACATCCATTCAAAGAACCACAATCATCTAACTCAACTGCCACATTTTACAGAGAAAGAAAAAAAAAAAAAAATTCAAACGAAGGCAAAAACTTGCTATCACCTAGAAAGTCAGGGGCAGACCTGACACCAGAACCCAAGGCCACTGCTGTGCACAGTAAACATACGGCTTCTCCTACTGCTAACTTCTAGCACAGCCTGAAATTACGGAGCCACGAAGAGGCAAGGAATCAGAGGCAGGCCTCTGGAGTGGCTAATCCTGGGCAGCGCGATCTGAGGAGGTCTCAATATGCATACCTGTTTTGCTGCTGCTGAAGCCAGGTCGCTCTGCTTTACGTACAAGGGGGCCGCCACATTCCACAGCTTCTCCTGCAAGGCCTAGGTAAAGGAGGGCAAGGAGAGTGTTGCTTTGAAATTTTACCATGATGAGGATTTCCTTTCCCTTGATCTGTTTTAAGCCAATAAACCCATGTAGAGAAAAAGGAAAGCTATTAGTAGCTAGAGCTAAATTAACTGCTGTCCATTTAGTCAAGTGTTTGGAAGCAGAGTACGGGAGATGGGGGCCTCACTAGAATGCACAGGCAATAACTGCCTGCCTCGTGGACCTAGGGCCTTGGTCCAGAGTCACGGCACCAACCTGAGCTCTCAGACCCTTCTTCGGTGAGCTGCTTTCTTCTTCACTCTTATGCTTACTGCACTTTGAAGAGCTCTATCACCTTAGCCAATTTCCTAAACTAAGTCAGTCAAGCAGATTCCCCAGATTCCCTCAATCTCTACCCTCAAACTATCTCCACCCATCCCAGCACTCAGGAGGATGAGGCAGGAGGATCGCCATGAGTTCAAGGCCACCCTGAGTCTACATAGAGAATTCCAGGTCAGCCTGGGCTAGAGCGAGACCCTACCTCAAAAAACCACCAACAACAACAACAACAAAAGAATATAACTAGCCTAATAAGGGCTGTTTAAATTCCAACCATCTCAACATACCCGGCCAGTTTCACGTGCAAGCATACAAGACACAACAATATATATAATATTAGTACCAGGACACACTATACAGTGGATGGAATCTGACCCCCCACATTTATTCTGACTTTGATCAGATAATCACACTTTCAAGACTAAGAACATTTAGAACTAAAGCCAAAAAAGAAAAAAAAAAGGTTTATAAAGTGAAAAGGGTTCGCTTAAATTTACAAAATTCAGCTCTAGAAGCTGAAAGCTCTGGACTAGTTTGATGGGTTTTCATCTTAGCAAACCTAAGGAGCTTCTTGCGGGCTACGTTTGGGTTTACATGTTATGTGGCTACTTAGTATCAAGTGTCAGCAGGTTTGTCCTGCTTCTTTCTTACTGGAGATTGAGCCCAGGGCCCTCACACATGCTAGGCAAGTGCTCTATCACAGAGCATTTCTCCAGCCCCGTTTTCAGTTTTATGTAAGACAGTTTCTCTAAGTTGCCCAGGCTAGCCTCAAACTTGTGGTCCTGTTCCTTCAGACTCCTGAATAACTGAATTACAGGCCCTTGCCACCAAAGGACCTAGTGCTAGTTGGCCCTGTTTAGAGTAACCAAACTGAGCTGGAGAGATGGCTTAGTGGTTAAGATGTTTGCCTGCAAAGCCAAAGGACCTTGGTTTGATTCACCAGGACAGATGCACAAGGTGGTGCCTCATCTGGATTTCGTTTGCAGTGGCTGGAGGCCCTGGTATGCCCTTTCTCTCTCATCTCTCAAATACATAAATAAAATTTTTTTAAAAAATTAGCCAGGTGTTGTGGCATATACCAAAAAAATAACAAAATTAACCTTACATTGTTGACAAGATGAATCAGCATTTTAAGAAAATAGTACTGAAGTCCATGTAAGTCCTTTGCTATCACATTATATGAAACATTTAACAATCCTTCCGATTCTTCTATGAGTTAATATTTATTTAATTGGAGACAAGTATAATGGCACTACAGAGTACATAATTTCACCACTGCTAGGTAGTTTTCTCACTTATGTCCTCAAACACTGTTGGATCAATTAAAGTACATTTTTAGTATTGCAATCATAAAAATAATGGATCCAAACAAACCTTAATGAGAAGGAGTTGACACCGAAGGTATGTGGCAGAGAAATCAGCTACTCCTGCCAATTCAGACTGAAGTTCTCCAAGTCTCTGCAGATCTCTACAGTAAATAAAACCCAAGCCAATCAGAGAATAAGGATGAATGCCCCGACAACATAAAGATCAAGTCAAAAGCATTATACCATGTTATACCTCGTCAAATGGTCCTAAGTTTTACATGACAACACCAAAACTGGATTAGTTATAATCAAAGTGGTTTACTTACACCTTCTGTGTGTCAGCTGGGTGGTGGTGAGGGGGGAGGGGTTGTTGACTTGGTTGGGTTTTTGTTTGTTTTTTTGTTTCAAGGCAGGGTCAAACTCACTCTGTAGTGTAGTGTAGGCTGGCCTTGAACTACAGTGACCCTCCTACCTCAGCCTCCCAAGTGTTGTGATTAAAGACATGCACTACCATGCCCAGGTGTTCTTTTTCTTTGAGGCAGAATCCCACTCTCGCCCAGGCTGGTCCCCAACACATGGATGTCTTCCTACCTTAGCCTCACCACTCCTGGGACAAAAGGAGTGAGCCAGGATGCTCAGTTTACTTACACTTTTTTTTTTTTTTTTTTTTTTTTTTGAGAAAAAAGGGGCAGATAGAGAAAGGGCACACCAGGGCCTCTAGCCACTGCAAATGAACTCTAGACGCATGTACCACCTTGTGCATGCTTACGTGGATACTGGGGAATCAAACCTGGGTCTTTAGGCTCCACAGGCAAACACTTTGTCTGCTAAGCCATCACTCTGGCCCTACTTACACCTTTAATAGTTTAAACTGATGAAATAATTTGAAAAGTCAAACTACTGTCATAAAGTCATATACATAGTAAAATATTTTCATCAAAAGCTTTCAGCTAAGCAGTGATCCTTAGGGAAACGTTTAACAGAAATGAAATGATTTACACCCCACAATATTCCTTCTTGTATGGACTATTATAGTTACAACACAGTGACTACTTAAAAGATTCAATGGCAGAGGAATTCTCAAATAAATTATTATGAAAGAGTCTACAGCTATTAAAATACAAATTGATCTCTCTCTCTCTCTCTCTTTTCCCCAAGGTAGGGTCTCACTGTAGCCCAGGATGACCTCAAACTCACGGTGGTAATCTTACTTCTGCCTCCTGAGTACTGGGATGGAAGACATTCACCACTATGCCTGGCTCAAATTGATTTTAAAGAATATAATCTCAACTATGTAAGAACTATACATAGGGGAAAAACACAGGAAAGCAGTTTCCTGGTTAGTGGTATCAGGGTACTTTTCAATCTACTTGCAAGTATACTTTATTTCCTAGATTTTTATTTTTTAATATTTTATTTATTTATTTGAGAGAGAGAGAGAATGTGCACGCCAGCGCCTCTAGCAACTGCAAACAAACTCCAGACACATGGACCACCTGGTACATCTGGCTTTACTTGGGTACTGGGGAAATTGAACCTGGGTCTTTAGGCTCTGGAAGCAAGAACTTTAACTGCTAGGCCATCTCTCCAGCCTTGCATATATTTTAAAGGTACTGTCATGAACACTGTTAGCTGCCTAACCATTCTCCACCCCTTCATTACTGTTTCCTAATTTTGTCCAAGGGAACAGGTCCTCAAACCCAATTCCAGGTAGAGTCTGATCCAATTGAGGCTGTTAACACATGTCATACTATGGCTTGAAGACCTACACTGACTGGCCTTATCAATCTGTAGTTAGAGCAGGCTGGTTTCTGTCTTGCACTGGATTGAGCTAGACTGCTTGTAGCTCTGATTGTTACTCATAGCCATATAAACTTCACAGGAAAAAAGTCCTTGGAATAAAGCCAATGCTGGGGGCGGGGGGCGAATCACACAGGACAAAAGAAGCTGGTCCTTGATTGTAAATAAATCAGCCAACAGACTATTTGATCATACTTCATATGTGGGCACGTGTCTGTTCAAGTGTGTGTAGGCCACAGGTCAACATCAAGTACCTTCCTCAATCACTCTCCCTACCTTATTTTTGTTTTTCGAGGTAGAGTCTCGCTCTACCCCAGGCTGACCTGGAATTCACTATGTAGTCTCAGGGTGGCTTGAACTCATGGCAATGCTCCTATCTCTACCTAGCAAGTGCTGGGATTAAAGCTGTGTGCCACCACGCCTGGCCTCCCTACCTTATCTTTTGAGACAGGGTCTCTCCCTGGATCTAGAATTCACAGATTCAGCTAGATCAGCAAGCCCAGAGATCCTCCTATCTTTACTTCTTCAGAGGTAGGGTTATGGGTTATATGCAAACCAACTTCTGCTTTTTGAACATGGGTGCAAGCACTCAGCCCATTAGTTTTCTTGAGTAAGGCTCTCACTCTATAACTCAGACTGACCTAGAACTCATTATGTAGTGCAGGCTGGCCTCAAATTCATGGCAATCCTCATGCCTTGGCCTTCAAAGTACTGAAATTATATCCAGCTTTAAAAACATTTAGTTGGGGCTAGAGAGATGGCTTAGCGGTTAAGCGCTTGCCTGTGAAGCCTAAGGACCCCGGTTCGAGGCTGGATTCCCCAGGACCCACGTTAGCCAGATGCACAAGGGGGCGCACCTGGAGTTCATCTGCAGTAGCTGGAAGCCCTGGCATACCCATTCTCTCTCTCTCTCTCTCTCTCTGCCTCTTTCTCTCTCTGGCTGTAGCTCTCAAATAAATAAATAAACAAAAAAAAAAACCTTTTAGTTGTTTGTTTTTTGTTTTTTGTTCTGTATTCTCAGGGTAGCCTCGAGCTCACGGCGATCCTCCTACCTCTGCCTCCTAAGTGCTGGGATTAAAGGTGTACACCACCATGGCCAGCTCCATTTTTTTTTTTAATGCTAATACATACCCAAGGAATAGAGTTATATCTATTAAATTAACTTAGTTCTCTTCATACCTGTACCCTGCTGCCTCACTCCACTGAGTATTCTGAGATACAACCATCCAGACAAGGTTTTTTCCAATCTTTCCCGACAGACTGTGCACCTATTCCTTTTGGGGGAGGGGGCGTGTGTGAGGAGGGTGTGTAAGAGAACTGACAATACGTTTCAGCACTCATAGAAATCTGCCTTGTCTTTTAATGGCAACATCAAAATTCTGTACAGAAACAGTAACTGTGGGGAAGCTGAAAATTTAGGTCACTAGGGAAGCTGGCTATTTCAGGCATGGAAGTTTTTGTGGTAGCCTGAACAAAACTGTCTATTGGACTAGCCACTCTCTTTAACCTCATGCTCAGTGGGCAGCTTTATAATAATTAATGCTGCCCCACAGGGACCTTGATACTAGGAGAAGATGCTCCACAAAGAGGCACGAAGTAAATTATCCTCAATGTTGAACAATCTGGTGTCTATGGCACAGATACATCATCTCTTACATGTTTGAGTCATTTAAATTGGTCCTGGAGGGTCCGCTCACATGTGGGATTCCAGCACCATAGAAAGCAAGACCCTGAGCTAAACCACATCTGTGAAGTACAATCTGGGTATCCAGCCAGTCTCTGCCTCTCTCTTCTGAAGCATTTCCCTCCAGGAAGATTCTGCCTTCTGTTACAATTACAGAGGACACTGATGAGCTGAGTGTGTGTTAACTGACTGCCTCTAGGTCTTGGGTCATTCTCCTTCCTCTGAAGTGTAGCAATGGTTCTCAGTGGCATAGAACAAAGCACAACCCAACTGAATTAGCTGTGGGAAGCCTGAACTATTGTACAAACAGAAATGGAAACTTGCGCCAGGCGTGGAGGCACATGCCTTTAATCCCAGCACTCGGGAGGCAGCAGTAGGTAGATTGCTGTGAGTTCGAGGCCACCCTGAGACTACATAGGGAATTCCAGGTCAGCCTATGCTAGAGCAAGACCATACCTGAAAAAAAAAAAAAGAAAAGAAAAAAAGAAAGAAATGGAACCTTGCTAGCCCTTGGGCAAACCCCTGTGTGTCCGAGTGATTCTCCTCTACACTTCTATATGCCCATCATCCTCAGGAAGCCTCCATCTAGACAGCCATCAGAAGACCGTGAACTCTCTAATGAGAGAGGCACAAAGAGCACCTTCTGTATGCACTGTACTGTGCTAGGTGTTTCCTTACTGGAGTTCATTCAATCCTCACAACATGAATTACAGTTAATCCATTCTACTGAGCATGAAACTGAAGGCTAGCATTTAAGCACTTTGCCCAAAGCCACAGAATTAATAATTGGCAAAAACAGGACACCATTCCAGGTCTGTCTGAGATTCCAAAACTTTTTTATTCATATATTATATCTCATTTATTTATTTCTGTTAATATTTTATTAACTATGTTAGTTAATGAGACAAAACAAACTGAAAACCAGGTGTATTTCTGCAGATGCAATTTCAAAGGGCAAAAGAGCCCTTCTTGAAAACATACATTAGCAATCCATAAAGCCAATAAACACTATCTTTAAAATAATAAAGCTGGCTCTGTAATCCCAGTTCATTTGCAGTGGCTACAGGCCCTGGTGCATTCATTCTCTCTCTCCCCCGCCCCCTCTCTCTGCTGGGCATGGTGGCACATGCCTTTAAAACCAGCATTTGAGAGGCAGAAGTAAGGAGGATCACTGTAAGTTTGAGGTGAACCTGAGACTACATAGTGAATTCCAGGTGAGCCTGGGCTAGAGAGCAAGATCTTATCTCAAAAAAAAAAAAAAAAAAAAAAGCTGGGCATGGTGGCGCACGCCTTTAATCCCAGCACTCGGGAGGCACAGGTAGGAGGATCGCCGTGAGTTCGAGGCCACCCTGAGACTCCATAGTGAATTCCAGGTCAGCCTGAGCCAAAGTAAACCTACCTCGAAAAACCAAAAACGAAAACAAAACAAGAAAGAAAATAATAATAGTAAATATATTTTTAAAAATCACTGTTAAAGATAGTCAGAAAGACTCTGAACAAGCAAGTCAAATGCTATATATTTCTTTAATCTCAAAACAGCAGTTACATTTAATGTTTCTTTGTAACCCAGTAGAAACAAGAACACTAGAAAAAGCAAAAATACATACAAAATCTTGGTGAATTTCTTTTTAATTTTTTTGTTTATTTTTATTTATTTATTTGAGAGTGAAAGACAGAGAGAGAAAGAGACAGACAAGAAGAACTTCAATAACATCAATAGAATGTCCACCTGGAAATATTTATAACGTGGTCACTGAGAACTGGAAAAATCCTCCACCTTGCATTACCACCAACTCCCCCAGGAGCAGAGGTACAGAGATACAGACAGCAAAGCCACCTTTCCAACAGAGCCCTCTGCATAGCCATGTGACTTGATTCCAAAGGCTCAACGACCACAAGAATTACCAAGAGCTGAAATACTGTTATATGCAAGGGTTTGCCTAGAGGGTCTGAAATGTGTAAGCACCAAGGAGGGATAGTTGGATCTGGCAACCTACAGACAGTGTCAACAGGGTCATCTCCATTTATGACAGAACTGGGGAATGAGGGAATGGGTGTGGAGGTGTATGTGACCTGTGGCAGGAGTAACTGTTGCCATTTCTTCCAAAACACTTTGAAGTTGCTTCTCATTCCCTTAAAAGAAAGCTCAAAGCCTCCCTCTCCTCACAACCAGGTCCCCAGGAGCCACTTGCTCTGACCGCACTCCTTCCTGTTCCATCCTGTCTCCTAGCTCCAGGGAGCCTGAGCTCCATCCTCAACCTCACAAAGTAAGACACGTCCCTTTGCCTACAGGAAAACGGAGCCACATGAATCTAGATGCTGGGAACAAACTCCGCCCAGGGCAGGGAGGCAGTGTTGCTTATGTACACGGGGGTGAGTTTCAACATAGCCATCCAAAAGGAGGTACAAATAAAGAAAGCAAGTCACCAGAGCAAAGTCACAGTGCACATGCATTCCTGTCTTTCAGCATGGGCCACACTGGACATTTACTCACACTCTGCCCCTCATGTGCCTACCAGAAAGAGTCAAGGCCCCACAGAGCACTTGGCAAACATCACAGTAACATGGTAACAAGAGTAGCCTGACATGGTAACAGACACAGAAAGGCATGCCATTACCCTAAGGCAACAACATACTTTAAACTAAACAGTTTTTCAGGAAAAAACTCCTCCCAGAGTGGAGATTACAAATTCCAAGTTAGCTTTGAACATTCTCTTCTAAATTCCCTTCAAGCAACAAGTTAAAACAAAAATCAACAGAAAATCTTTTTTTTTTTTTTTTTTTTTTTTTTTTTTTTTTTTTGGTTTTTCGAGGTAGGGTTTCACTCTAGCCCAGGCTGACCTGGAATTCACTATGGAGTCTCAGGGTGGCCTCGAACTCATGGCGATCCTCCTACCTCTGCCTCCCGAGTGCTGGGATTAAAGGCGTGCGCCACCACGCCCGGCTCAACAGAAAATCTTTTAAAGAACAAAATGAAAAAAAAAAATAACAATCCTTTACCAAGAACCATTGTTTTTAGGTTTCTCATTTGAATGGCTCTTCCACAAGATGGGTAGTGAAATTACTTATTTTTATTTTACTTATTAGAGTGGGAGAGGGAGAGAGAGGATGAATGGGCGCGCCAGGGCCTCCAGCCACTGCAAACGAACTCCAGACATGTGCACCCCCTTGTGCATCTGGCTGACATGGGTCCTTTGGCTTTGCAGGCAAGCGCCTTAACCACTAAGCCATCCCTCCAGTCCAGATTATTTATTTTTTAAAAGTGAGTTCACTATAAGGGGAAGGAACTGATTGGTCCAGGGAAAGTGGGAAGGCTTCCTATACAAACAGCCTTCCCTTCTCTGGATTCCAACCAAAATGAGTATCTATCAACATCACTAACTACAATGCCCACTTTAATGGCAGCCACAGATTTCAGTAACACTATGTTAAAACTATAATCTTCAAAAGTTCCATAGGAGAGACTTCGGTTAAGATGGTGGCATAGGAACCATGCCAAAGCAGTCTAGGGTAGAAAAAGCCAAAAAAAAAACCAACTCTCTTGTACTAAAAAGAGAGGTGTATCATAATTTATCAAGCACAGCAGAGTAGGAGAGATCCAGAATGTCTAGAGCCCACAGAAACAGGCAGAAGCGGCTCCAGCAGCAGTGGCACCAGGTCAGCGTGGCCACAGCCGCCAGGCTCGGCCTGTGCTGCAGGAACAGCCAGGTGAGGGGAATCTCCATTCACACTGGCCTCCTCGCAAACTCAAGAAACGTGAAGGGAGAACAGCAGGGACCAACGGAGCAGCTCATGAGGAAGAGGATTGGGAGGACCAATGGGAGAACTTCGGTCACCATCCACAGCCTCCCCTCCCCTACTGCCAGCACAGCAGCAACAAGCACCAGAGACCTGGGGAAGGGAGCTCACCTACACAGCACCCAGAACAGGCGACCAGAGCAGCAATCCAGCCACCCAGCCAGCCTACCTGAGCCCATAGCGCAAAGGGTGACCCAAGCAGGCACTCTGAGTAATTGAGGCCAAAGCCATCACAAAACGAAACTAGGATTATACCAGGTCAGTACCCACCAAATATGCCTGGTATACAGGCTAGCATCGGAAGTGCTAATTGCACCTTCCATGTCAGGGTAAATTATACGTTAAATCTGATGGATGGTCGGATTTGCCATTCTCAAATAAGCTATATTTGGGCTTGTCATTTGTTGCTTCCTGATTTATAGTGCCTTTGTTTCCTCTTCATTGGGGAAGGGTCTCACTCAGTCACAAGCTGACTGGCAACCCTCTACAGACCAGAAATCTTAGCCTCGCAGTTGACAGGATTAAGGGTGTGGGGCAACACACATCCTTTGGGACTGTGACTTTGTTAGAGGATCTGTTTGTCATAAAACCTACTTTCACATAAATATTCTGTGCTGGTTTTTATTGAACATGTACATTGTTTAGTTAAATTTTAGAATTTGCCTGTATTTGGTTCCACTCAGCCTACTTGAATATGCTCATAGCAGGCAAACCTAACACCTAGGGTCACTTCTGTAGATACTCTGAGAGTCTTAAGAGCCATGCCTAGCGCCTTAAGCTCCTACCCTGAAGATATATAACATCAGATTGATTGATACATCAAATAATACTGCACTGCAGGTAATTAAAAAACCCAAGCATTAAATTAATCCAACATGCAAAAATCTCTACATTATAATACAAGAAACACAAAAAATAAGATGAAAGAAATCCACCCAAAAGTATTAATGCATCAGAAATGACCTCCAGCTTAGCTGGGCGTGGTAGCACACGCCTTTAATCCCAGCACTCGGGAGGCAGAGGTAGGAGGATTACCATGAGTTTGAGGCCACCCTGAGACTACATAGAGCATTCCAGGTCAGCCTGAGCTAAAGTAAGACCCTACCTCGAAAAACCAAAAAAAAAAAAAAAAAAAAAAAAAAAGAAAAGAAATGACCTCCAGTGAGACTGATTTAGAGAAAATGTCTGAGAAAGATTTCAAAAGATTACAAAAAACAGTTTTCAAAATGATTACAAATATGTTCAAAGAAATCAAAGAGGAAATCAAAGAAGACACAAGACACCAATTTAATGAAATAAGGAGGTCAACATAAGACATAAATAAGGAAATAGAAAAACCAGTCAGAAATACTTGCAAAGAAGAACACAGTCAGTGAAAAAAAAACTCTGTAGAAAATCTCACCAGTAGAATGGATGAAGGAGAGGACAGAATATCTAAACCAGAAGACCAGGTGGCAGATCCAATACAGTCCACCAAACAGAAAGACAAACTAATAAGAAAGTATGAATGGGAATTTCAAGACATTCGAGACACTATGAAAAGACCAAACATAAGAATTTAGGGTATAGCAGAAGCAGAAGAATTTGACTCCAAAGGCATAGTAGGCATTTTCAACAAAATCATAGGAAAAAAACTTCCCCCAAATTGGGAAAGAGACACCAATGCAGATACAGGAAGCCTTTAGAACACCAAACAGACAAAACCTGGAAATAACCTCTCCTCATCATATTATAATTAAGCTACCAAACATACAAACCAAAGAAAATATATTGAAAGCAGTTAGAGAGAAAAATCAAGTCACATGAAAAGGCAAGCCCATCAGGATCACAGTAGATTAGTCAACACAAACTTTTTTTTTCAAAGCTAAAAGAGCAAAATGAAAACGGTTATTAGGTGCTTGATTCTATCAAGTCTAAACAGAAATAATTCAGATGATTAACCCAACAAGGCGCTTCCTTTCAAAACTAGAAGCAGTAATTCATTGTGCAGTGCCTATCTCTAGTAAGCCGGTTTTCCTCTGTTCTGCTCCTTCGTCCTACGGATGCTCAGTCTAACAGACCGCCTTCTGCAGCTGCCTCTGAAAGCACAGAAGCCAGGGTAAGAGGAACAAAGTATGCCTGAGAGGTCCTGGAGCCCAAGAACACGTGCTGTGGCTGCGCAGGGCCAGGATGCTTCCATACAGAAGGCCAAGAGACTGTTTCCAGGAGGAAAAGGGATCACATCCTGGCTGAGACTCACAGCTAGTTACCAGGCAGCAGCCTAAAGCTCTTGGGTCAAAACAAAAACCTTTTGATTTCCCTTCTGAAAACTTTCATTCTGTTTTTGTTGAAGCTTTGTCTATAATTTACTGACTTAATGGCAACAACTTATTTAGGCGAATTAGGAACAAAGCCAAACTGCATTGTTCTTGGGTCTAATTAGCTGATACATCACATTTTGCTAGTGATTTTGTCATGTAACCTGTAATAAAAACTCATAAATTGCATTGATTATTCCCCAAGAGACTAGAGACCATTGGTAATTCAGACAAGCACCTCTGAAAAGATTCGCCAACTTCCTGTCCTGCTCTAGCCAGATGGTTTTGAAAACCTTGGAGAAAGACTGAATTCCCCACCAATCTGAGATTATATTTGAGCCTTTACAACATTAACTGGAAAAAATAGGAATCCCAACATGGCACCCAAAAGACCTCCACAGATGAAGTCATGGACCAGATGAGCACTATGTGTCCTCGCCATAGGCAGATGCTCCTTAATAGGTCCTCAAAGGCCAAAGAAAAGGACAATGCTAAATCCATTTTGGAAAAGAACAGGCCCCAAACCTCAGTTATATTCCCCAATCCCATGGCTTTTCAGTACCCGGAAAGCCTGGTAAGTGTTTGTGAATTTGTCCTGCTGCTTATGATCCTGAAGCAGTGTCTGAACTCTTTCCAGTGACTGAGAGAAAGTGGCTTCTGTTGTCCCTGCAAGTATTGCTGCCAGCACAGGTTACAAACTCGGGAGCACTGACGTGCTTTCGGAGAAGGCAAGATAAATCCTCAGAGAGTCCAAACATAAGGGCCAGGGTAATCGTTTTCTGCACCAGTGAGGGGGGTTTCCATGATACAGGTTTCGAAATCCACCCTCCTCAATTGGAGTACTGCAGCCCGGGTTCTGGGCCCATGCAGCTGCTGCCGAGAGAGGATCTTCTGAATGCGGCATGTGATTGCTCCAGTGTTCAAAGCTGTGCAGCAGCCACACAAGTAATGCTGCATTTCTCCAACATTTGTGCTGTGAGGAGACAGATCTTGTTTTGAAGATGTGAGGCTCCGTGATCTCTTCTCATGAGCTTCTGAATCCACCATGTTGCTTTAGACCTTTCTTCTTCAGGACGGACTCTCTAGCCTCATAGGCTGGCTCACTTCACCGAGCTAATGCGTGGAAAGCACTCAGGAGTCGTCTGGAGTGCAGAAGGTCCTCAACAAGGCCAAACTATGTTACTGTTCTTTTCTGGAAGTACTTAGATGTATAGATGCTCCTCAGGTTGCACCCTGTGACACCAGCTAAGCCTGGTGTTAAGGATGACAGCTTTTTTGGTAACTCTCCAAGTTCCTCCATTGTTATTGGCTTGTCAGGTTTGCTCTTCTGTAATCAATTTTGATAACTGGGTTTCCCTTGGCGGTAGGTGCTCACCCCACGCCCGGAGCCGCCCGCCTGCAGGACAGCGGGTGAGCAAGCCCACGCAGGCCTCAACACAAACTTTAAAAGCCAGAAGGACTTGGACTGATGTATCCCAAGTTCTGAAAGATAACAACTATCAACCAAGGTTACTTTTCCTGCAAAGCTACCCATTCAAATAGACGGAGAAATAAGGATATTCCACAACAAAAGCAGGCTAAAGGAATATTTGAAGACAAAACCAGCTCTACAGAAAATACTTGAAAGGATCCTTCATGCTGAAGAGAAAGAAAAGCACACATATAAGGAACCTGGAAAAAACAAACTATACTCAAATACTAGTTAATACAAGAGAGCAAAGATAAAACCAAAAGAAAAATGGCAAAAATAAATACACACTTTTCAATAATAACTCTTAATACCAATGGCCTCAATGCCCCAACCAAAAGACATAGGTTTGAAGACTGGGTTAAAAAGAAGGATCCGCTGGGTGTGGTGGCGCACGCCTTTAATCCCAGCACTCGGAAGGCAGAGGGAGGATCACCATGAGTTCGAGGCCACCCTGAGACTCCATAGTGAATTCCAGGTCAGCCTGGGGCTACAGTGAGACTCTACCTCGAAAAACCAAAAAAAAAAAAGAAGGATCCTTCAGCACTTGGGAGGCAGAGGTAGGACGATTGCTGAGAGTTCGAAGCCATCCTGAGACTACATAGTGAATTCCAGGTCAGCCTGAGCTAGAGCAAGACCCTACCTTGAAAAACCAAAAAAATAAAAACAATTAAAAAAGAAGGATCCTGGGCTGGAGAGATGGCTTAGCGGTTAAGCACTTGCCTGTGAAGCCTAAGGACCCTGGTTCGAGGCTCGACTCCCCAGGACCCACGTTAGCCAGATGCACAAGGGGGCACACGCGTCTGGAGTTCGTTTGCAGTGGCTGGAGGCCCTGGCGTGCCCATTCTCTCTCCCTCTCTCTATCTGCCTCTTTCTCTCTCTGTCTATCGCTCTCAAATAAATAAATAAAAATAACAACAAAAATATTAAAAAAAAAAAAGAAGGATCCTTCAATTTGCTGCCTCCTAAAAACTCACCCTTCTATAAAAGATGGACACCGTCTTAGTTAGGGTGAAAGGTTGGAAAATGGTGATTCAAGCAAATGGACCTAGAAAACAAGCAGGTGTTGCTACACTAATATCTGACAGGCAGACTTCAGACCAACATTAGTTAGGAAAGATAAGGAAGGCCACCACTTTATATTGATTAAAGGCACACTCCAACAGGAGGACATTATAATCCTAACTTCATCAAACAAACGCTATTAGAATTGAGGTCACAGATAACACCAAACACAGTTGCAGTGGGTGACTTCAACACCCCACTCTCAACTGACATGTCATCCTGGCAAAAAATAAAAAAAAAAAAGATGCATCTGGATTAAATGAGGTCATCCTGGCAAAAAATAAAAAAAAAAAGATGCATCTGGATTAAATGAGGTCATAGAACAAATGGACCTAACAGATATATACATAACATTTCATCTAAATGCTGCAGAATATACATTCTTTTTAGCAGCACATAGAACATTCTCTAAAATAAACTGTATGTTACAACACAAAGCAAATCTTAACAAATACAGGAAAATTGAAATAATTCCTTGCATTCTATATGATCACAATGGGATCAAACTACAAATCAATGGCAAGAAAAGCTATAGAGCATACACAAAATCATGGAAACTAAACAGTACACTACTAAATGATGAATGAGTCAATGAAGAAATCAAGAAGGAAATAAAAAAATTCTTAGTCAAGTAATAATGAGGACACCCCATACCAAAACCTTTGGGACACAATGAAGACAGTCCTAAGAGTGAAATTTATAGCTCTAAGTGCCTATATTAAGAAATTAGAAAGGTCGCAAGTAAACAACTTAATGCTTCACCTTAAAGCCTTGGAAAAAGAAGAACAAGACAAACTGAAAATCAGTAGACGGGAAGAAATAATAAAGATTAGGGCAGAAATTAATGAAATAGAAACCAAAAAAAAAAAAAAAATCCGAAGAACCAATGAAACAAAGAGTTGGTTCTTTGAAAGGATAAACAAGATTGATAAACCCTTAGCAACTCTGACCAAAAAGAAAGAGAGAAGAGACACAAATTAATAAAACTAGAGATGAAAAAGGTAACATCACAACAGATGCCAGAGAAATTTAAAAAATCATAGGGACATACTATAAGAACATATACTCCACTAAGTTTGAAAATCTGAAAGAAATGGATGATCTCCTTGATTTATATGACCTACCTAGATTAAATCAAGATGAGATTAACCACTTAAATAGACCTATAACAAGTATGGAGATGCAAGCAGTAATAAAAAAAAAACTCCCAACTAAAAAAGTCCAGGACCAGATGGATTCAATAGTGAATTTTACCAGACCTTCATGGAAGAACTAACACCAATGCTTCCTAAACTTTTCCATAAAATGGAAAAGGAAGGAATCCTACCAAACTCCTTCTACGAAGCCAGCATCACCCTGATACCAAAACCAGTCAAAGATAGAACAAAAAAAGAAAATTACAGACCAATCTCCTTCATGAACATACATACAAAAATTCTCAACAAAATACTGGCAAACAGAATACAAGAATACACCAAAAAGACCACTCACCCCGATCAAGTAGGCTTTATCCCAAAGATGCAGGGATAGTTCAACATACGCAAAACGATAAATGTAATAATTATATAAATGGACTGAAGGACAAAAATCACATGATCATCTCATTAGATGCAGAAAAAGCATTTGACAAAATCCAACATCCCTTCATGATAAAAGTTCCCTACTAAACCAGGAGCATTTTTATATAGGCATGCAACTCTTTCAAGAAATACCAGTGAAGAGTTTGTATCTGGGACACAGAAAACTGTTAAGAGGCCACATACAAAAAATGCCAGGCACCAACTCACATGCCCACCAATAACAAATGACATTTCTCAATTCAATTAATTCTCCCTTTTAGTTGCACCATAACCTTTCCAGTATCTAATGTTCTGTATCCTATAATGCCTCTTTAAACACCTCCCTCCAACCTCAATATCCTTCTGTTTTCATTATTTAGTAAAATTACATTTTAAAATATTTATGTAATAAAACCTGAAGATATAAAAATAAGAATGATACTCAAGTTTCTTTGTTGTGCAGAGCTAGCTGTACAGAAGTGAGGAAGGTGTTTTTGTTTAAGGGAATTCCTTTCATTGTGCTTACCACAGAGCTTCAATGTTACAGTCAGGTATTTTCAAATCGCAGTCTTGACATGTCTTGCAAATTCCTCCATACCTGTCGTGTTTGTAGGACATAGTAGGCCCTTAGTAGGTCCTCTTTCATTGCTTTCCTTTCTGGGTTTTGTGTGTGTGTGTGTTTTCCGGTGCTGAGGACTAAACCTCATCCACCGAGCTAAATCCCCAACCCCTTTTCTGTTTTTTATTGAGGTCTATTTTTTGTTGTTTTGAGATAGAGTCTCTCTCTAGCCCAGGATGACCTAGAATTCACTATGTAGTCTCAGGGTGGCCTGGAACTCACAGCAATCCTCCTGCCTTTGGCTCCCAAGTGCTGGTATTAAAGGTGTGCACCACGTCACCTGGCCTTTCCAGGTTTTTAATCTGTCTTGATTACCCTCCTGGGAAAGCACTCGAACAAAAAACATACCTCCCAGAACTGGCCACAGCTCTTGAACAGTGGTCTTGACAACCCAAACTCAGTAGGACTATCACCACCTCATAAAACCCAAGATGGCAAAGGCACCTCCAATCAAGTTATTTGCTAAGCACCTACTGACAGCTAGCTCCACATCTAAAGATCGAGTTGGCTTGCTTTTATACATTGTGCACTCATTTTAGACCAATAGGATAAAACTGTCAGGACAAGATCTAAATGTTTATTTAGGTGGAGATGAGTCAGGAAGCAAAGCTTATTTTCTTGGGCCAAGGGCCAAAAACCTTTTTTAGTGGCCTCCAAAATTAAGCAAGAAAAAAAACAAAACAAAAAAAAAACAACTGTGACTGCAAAAAGAGATATCGAGAGAACTGGAGCCTTGGTTAAGAACCACAGATTGAACCAACCACTCTCCCCCACCCCTGGGGTGGGGGGGTTCAATTCCCTAGTACCCACTTAAAGCTGCACACATCTGGAGTCCATCTGCAGTGGCAGAGGCCCTGTCATACCCATTTCCGGTCCCCCTTTAAAAATAGATATACACATAACATATAAATATATTACATATAATATATATAATATGTAACATATAATATAAATAATAAAATATATAAATATATCTAGAAATATATAAGATATTTATAAATATAAATAGATAAAAACTAGTGAATTCAACTTTTGGGACATGTCTTTAAAAGTGGGAGGAGGGACCAGGGAAATGGCTCAGCAGTTAGAAGCACTTGTTTGCAAAACCTGCAGGCTCAGGTTCACTACCCCAGCACCCACATAAAAGCCATACTCAAAATGTGTAGCATGCATATGGCATTCTTTGTAAGTGGCAAGAGACCCTAGTATACATCCCTCCACACACATGCAAGTGAATACAAACTAAAAAAGTAACAATAAGAAATAAGTCTCTCAGCCAGGCATGGCAGCACATGCCTTTTGTCCCAGCACTCAGGAAGCAGAGGTAGAGGATTGCTGTGAGTTTGAGACCAGCTTGGAACTACAGAGTGAGTTCCAGACCTGGGCTAGAGTGAGACTCTACCTCAAAAAAATAAATAAAAGCCGGGTGTGGTGGCACACACCTTTAATCCTAGCACTTGGGAGGCAGAGGTAGGAGGATCGCCATGAGTTCGAGGCTACCCTAAGACTACATAGTGAATTCCAGGTCAGCCTGAGCTAGAGTGAGACCGTACCTTGAAAACCCAAAAATAAATAAATAAGAAAGATAAACAAATAAGAAAGAAAAATAAATAATTAAATATAAATATAAATATAAATATAAATAAAATTTAAAAATCAACGTCCTCTGCTTTCTAATAAAAAAAATAGGGGCTGGAGAGTTCGCTTAGCGGTTAAGGTGCTTGCCTGCGAAGCCTAAGGACCCATGCTTGATCTCTCTCCAAATCCCATGTAAGTCAGACGCAAAAAGGTGACACAAGCACAAGGTTGTACACGTGCACTAGGTGGCACAAGCATCTGGAGTTCTATTGCAGTAGCTAAGACCCTGGCATGCCAATTCTCTCTCACATTCTCTCTAAAAAAAATTTTAGAGCTGGAGAGATGGCTTAGCAGTTAAGTCACATGCCTGTAAAGCTTAAGGACCAAGGTTCAATTCCTCAGAACCCACGTAAGCCAGATGCACAAGGTGGCGCATGCATCTGGAATTCATTTGCAGTGGCTAGATGCCCTGGGGCACCCATTCTCTCCATCCACCAACCCCCCCTCCCCGTAAAAAATAAATAGAAAAATTTTTAAAGAATTTAAAGGGGGAGGTGGTAGAAATGAAGGCTTTCTCCTACCTCCTTTTTTTTGTTTGTTTGGTTTTTTTTGTTTTGTTTTTCATGGTAGGGTCTCACTCTATCCCAGGCTGACCTGGAATTCACTATGTAGTCTCAGGGTGGCCTTGAAGCTCATGACGATCCTCCTACCTCTGCCTCCCAAGTGCTAGGATTAAAGGCGTGTGCCACCACACCCAAGCCTACATGTCCTTTTTTACATGGGCAAAAATAGAATGGTGGGGACAGCTGGTTAATTAGATTTGGTATTGTTAGTCAGAGACAACCTGAAGCAGAAGATGGACACCACAGAAGGAATAAGCCTCAGCCATGAAAGCCACCTCAATCCTATCCTGCCTGTGAGAGAATAAAACTCTTGCCCTGTTAAACCACTGTTACTCTGCATATCTATTATTAATCATACACACAAGAAAAAAATTAAAAACATCTTTGTAACTTTTGTTTTGTTTGTCAAGGTAGGTAGGGTCTCACTCTAGCCTAGGTTGACCTGGAATTCACTATGTAGTCTCAGGATGGCTTTGAACTCAGCGATCCTACTACCTCTGCTTCCCGAGTACTGGGATTAAAGGCGAGCGCCACCACGCCCAGCTTTGTAACTATTTGTCTTGCAGTAGTGTTTGACTCATGAACACCAACAGTATTATTTAAAAATAAACTTCTACCACAATCTAACCCAAATAGAACAGCTCACACAAGACCATGTGTGGGTGTAGGTCAACAGAGTCAGAAAGCAAAGTTGAATAACAACACTAGAATTTAAGGCAGTCAAGTTCAGCTTGAAAAATGTTGGCTGTCCCTGGAGACAGAACCTTACCTGATGGTGAGCTCCAGCAGTTCCTGGGTTCCCTGAGGGTCCAGGTGCTGAAGACTATACACTCTTTCAAGGCTCTGCTGCAGGAACTGCTGGGAAGGATCCTCATGGGGGGTGATATTGGGAGATACAGCCGATGACACTAGTTTTCTGCCTGGTAACTAAGAAAGCAGTGGTATGATATACTACCATTAAGTTCTGTGACTCAGCTTGTGGTAACACACACTCACAGAGAGAGGAGTGGGAGGAGAGAAACAAGACAAAAAGAAAAAAGGAAACTGCTTTCATAGCCTACCCAATACACCTCGCAGAAAAAAGACAATGGTGTAATTATTTCCCACTGTAATCCATAGGAAAGAGAAGAAAAATTAATAGATTACATTTATTTTTAAGCCTTATCTTTTGCTTCATGGAAAAATGATTGTTTCTAAATAAATGTATGGTAAATGCTATGAAATGTTTTATACGAGGATAATTATAATACCTGTTCTTATTGTTAAAAGGAGGGTTTTGTTTGTTTGTTTGTTTTGGGAGGTAGGGTTTCACTCTAGCCCAGACTGACCTGGAATTCACTACGTATTCTCAGGGTGGCCTCCAACTCAAAGCAATCCTCCTACCTCTGCCTCTGCTACTGTGCACTACCATACCCAGCTTACTTTGTTTTGTTTTTTGTTTTAAAGTAAAGCAAAAGAGATTTAGTGAGAAAGCCCACTGTCAGGGCAAGCATGTGTACAATTTTCATCAGTATCCACAGAAGAGATAAAGATGGGGAAAGGAAAGGTGGCACTTTCTGAAACAGAAGTCAGAAAAGTAAGCAGACTTAGCAGTGAAAATCTGCAAACAATTCCCAAAAGAAGCTAACCTTTTTTTTTTTTTTTTTTTTTTGGCATTTTTACTTTTTATTTATTTGAGAGCGACAGACACAGAGAGAAAGAGGCAGAGAGAGAGAGAGAATGGGCACACCAGGGCCTCCAGCCACTGCAAACAAACTCCAGACGTGTGCATCTCCGTGTGCATCTGGCTAACTAACGTGGGTCCTGGGGAATCAAGCCTCGAACTGGGGTCCTTAGGCTTCACAGGCAAGCGCTTAACCACTAAGCCATCTCTCCAGCCCCAAGAAGCTAACTTTTTAAGAAAGGGATGGAGCAGGCAGCACTCAGGAGGCTGAAGTAAAAGGATTGCTGTGAGTTTAGAGCCAGTGTGGGTTACAGAGTAAGTTCCAGGTTGGCCTGAGCTAGAAGAGTGAGACGCTGCCTCAAAAAAAAGTGGTGGCGCGCACCTTTAATCCTAGCACTCAGGAGGCAGAGGTAGGTGGATTGCCATGAGTTCGAGGCCACCCTGAGACTACATAGAGAATCCCAGGTCAGCCTGGGCTAAAGTGAGAAAAAAGCAAAACAAAGCAAAACTAAAAGGGGTTGGTGAGGGGAAACAGAAGATTTCATGGAACATTTTATATCTTCTGTAAAGTTTAGATATTCTTTTGTTTGTCTGGTTTTTTTCTTCTTCTTCCTCTTCCCCCCTTCCCCCTCCTCCTTCTTCTTCTTCCTTTTCTTGAGAGACAGAGAGAATGCGCATACCAGGACCTCTACCAACTTGTAAATAAACTCCAGATGCATGCACCACTTTGCGCAACTGGCTTTACGTGGGTACTAGGAAACTGAACCTAGGCCTTCAGGTTTTACAAGCAAGAGACTTTAACCACGGACCCATTTCTTCAGCCCATTTAAATATTCTTACCATAAACACGTTATTCTAAAAAGTAATTTGACATTACCTATGCAAGGATAAAGTAACACAAATAACAAGAGTTTAGAGGAGTATCCAGAACACCAGCATTTCACTAAATATAGCATTATCATAACCATGGACTATTCCAAAATTTTTAATCTCCGTGCTTTAAAAATAATAAAAGGGGGGCTGGAGAGATGACTCAGTGGCTAAAGGCACTTGCTTATAAAGCCTGGCAGCCCAGGTTCAATTTCCCAATACTCACATAAAACCAGATACACAAAATGGCACATGTGTCTGGAGTTCACTGGCAGTGGTAGGAGGCCCTGGTGTGATCATTCCCTTTCTCACAAATAAATAAAAATTGCTGGGTGTGATGTGCACACCTTTAACCCCAGCACTCAAGAGGCAGAAGTAGGAGAACTGCTAAGAGGCTGAGGCCAGCCTGAGACTACACAGTGAATTTCAGGTCAGCCTGGGCTACTGTGAGACCCTACTTTGAAAAACCAAATATATATACATATATATAAACCAAATATATAATAAAATATTCATTGTTAAGAAATGAATATTTACAGCTGGGTGTGGTAGCACATGCCTGTAACCCCAGCACTCTGGAAGTAACAGCAGAAGGATCAAAAGTTCAGGGTCTGGGCTGGAGAGATGGCTTAGCAGTCAAGGCACTTGCCTACGAAGCCTAAGGACCCAGGTTCTATTCCCTAGTGCCCAAGTAAGCCAGATGCACAAGGGTGGCACATGCATCTAGAGTTCGTTTGCAGTGGCTAAAGGCCCTGGTGCACCCATTCTCTAGCTCCCTCTTTCTCTCAAGCAAGTAAAATAAAATGGGTTCAGGGTTATGCTCAGGTGCATAGTAAGTTTGAGGCCAGCCTGGATACATGAGACTCTGTCTCATAAAAAAAAAAGAAAAAAAAAACATACCTATTGAGAATAGTGGCAATTTGAATGGATGGCTCCCAATATATTCAGGATTTTATTAAAGTTTGTAATTTAGATCTGCAGCCACCTGGCTGGAGGAGGTGTCACTATGGATGGATCATAGGGTCCAGCCCTAAGGTGTGAGGGTGGATTTGGAATTCCAGTCTACAGATAGGCAAAGGGGCCTGAGCTTTGCCTGAAGTTCCTAAGTATGTTTGTTTGCTTATGGTGTTGGTATGAAAAGCAGTCCAGCTTCTTCTGTCATTATGGAACTTCCCCTGGATCTGTAAGTAAGCTTCAAATAAATCCCTTCTTTCTCCTAGGAACTCTGTCTGGTCTGGCGTTTCATAACAGCAACCTGAGGCTGACTACTACAAAAATCATGGGGACATACCCATAACTACATACATCCCCAGGAACACTAAAAACGTAATATTTTGTAATTTTATTATGAAAGAGAGAGAGAGAGAGAGAGAGAGAGAAGAGAATGAATTGGCACGCCAGGACCTCCTGACATGTGCACCACCTTGTGCACATGTGTGACCTTGTGTGCTTGCATCACCTTGTGTGTCCGGATTACGTGGGACCTGGAGTCAAACATGGGTCCTTAGGCTTTGCAGACAAGTGCCTTGATCACTAAGCCATCTCTCCAGCCCAGAACTAGATTTTACTAAAAGGTATACAGGAGGGCTGGGAACTGAGCGCAGGAGGAGCGCTTGCCCAGCATGACTGGATCCCTAGCACTACAAAAGAAAGAAGGGAAGGAAAGAAAAAGATAGGGAGAGCCGGATGTGGTGGCACACCCCTTTAGTCCCAGCACTCGAGAGGCAGAGGTAGGAGGGTTGCCATGAGTTCAAGGCCACCTTGAGACTACAGAGTGAATTTCAGGTCAGCCTAAGCTAGAGATCCAGCTTTGAAAAATCAAAAGAAAAGAAAAGAGGGAGAGAAAGATAGGGAGGGAAAGGTAAAAGACACAGAAGCCAAAGTGCAAGAGTAGGCAGGCATGGTGGAACAAGCCTACAACCCAGCCCTTCACGGCTGAGGCAGTGAGGGCCCAAATTCAAAGCCCACCTGGGCTACACAGTTACCTCGTCTTTAAAAGTAAGAAAATAAATAAACACAGAAGAAGAAGAAGAAGAAGCAAAAGATAAGAAGATGGAGTGACAGGGAATGATTTTACAATATGCATACTACTATTTAATAACTACAAAGCACCCCAAATCAACAAACTAAACAAGGACAACAAGTGGGTCCAACATACCCTCAAGGCGGGAACAAGATGAGAAAGACTGTCTCGGAGGTAGGCATAGTGTCTGAAGGTATGATCTGAGAACAATGCTGGCATTGTAGGACAGGTTTTAGCAGCATTGAAAATAAGTACTAAAACTGCAATGTCTGGTAGATAAGTGAGTTAAGTGAACTTGGAAATACAAAAGGTTAGTTGGCCATAATCGGCCACCTCATTTCCCACTCCCAAAATTCCCATTAAGGAACCATAATTTTCTAGTAATCAAAAAATGCAAATTGAGGGCTAAGGATATAGTTCAGTTGGTGGAGTGCTTTCCTAGCATGCTGGGGTCAAGCCCCAGCACTGCATAAACCAGGTGGGTTGGTGTGGGCCTGTCATCCCAGGTAATCACAGCTCTTAGAAGGTGGAGACAGGAGACCAGCCTGGGTTACATGACAGACAAACAAAAATGCCTTGTGGAGCTGGGCATAGTGGCACATACCTTTAATCTCAGCATTCAGGAGGCAGAGGTAAGAGGATTGTTATGAGTTCAAGGCCAGCCTGAGACTACATAGTGAATTCCAGGTCAGCCTGGGCTAGAGCAAGACCCTGCCTCTAAAAACCAAAAAAAACCAAAAAAAAAAAAAAAAAGCCAGCCTTGTGAAAGTAAACTAATGACATCAAAGTGCTAGGGAGATGTCTCAGTGGTGAGAGGCACTCTCTTACAAAGCCTGCAGTTCCATGTTCAATTCCCCAAAACCCATGTAAAGCCCGACACAAAAGTGGTACATGCCTCTGGAGTTCATTTGTAGTGGCAAGAGACCTTGGTGTGTGTGTACACACCATACAGATACATGCAAATAAAAACTTAAAACTTAAGGCAAACACTATGGTCACCCTCATATGACAGCTAGGTACTTGGCTGAATCTTACAGTTTAGTAACCTCATGGAGGATCTACTTAGAGAGCAAAGGGCCTCTGAAAGAGCATGGATGAGCTGCTGTAAAAGTATTCCCATGTAAGCTGGGCGTGGTAGTGCACGCCTTTAATCCCAGCACTTGGGAGGCAGAGGGAGGAGGATCACCGTGAGTTCAAGGCCACCCTGAGACTACATAGTGAATTCCAGGTCAGCCTGTACCAGAGTGAGACCCTACCTCGAAAAACCAAACAAAACAAAACAAAAAATATATTTCCATTGACAGAAAACAAAGCTACTTTTTGAGAAAAGCAAAACCCACTGAATTGTATCAGAGGAAGAGTAATCATGCAGCTGAATTCAGGGTATCACCTCCTTCAGGATGATTAGCTACTTAAACACCGCTATTTTAAATAGCAAAGTACACAGACCTCCTCAAGTTTTTCTTTATCTGTCTATGTGTATGTGCTATGTATGCACATGCATATACACATTCATATGCGTATGGATACATACGTGCGCATGTAGAAACTAGAGGATCACCTTGGGTGGTATCCTCAGATATGCCATCCATTTCTTTCTTTCTTTTCTTTCTTTCTTTTTTTGGGGGGAGGGGTTCGAGGCCCAGGCTGACCTGGAATTAACTATGTAGTCTCAGGGTGGCCTCAAACTCATGGAGATTCTCACAAGTGCTGGGATTAAAGGCATGTGCCACCATGCCTGGCCATCCATTTCTTTCTTTCTTTCTTTTGTTTTTGTTTTTTCAGGGTAGGGTTTCACTCTAGTCTAGGCTGGCCTAGAACTCACGACGATCCTCCTACCTCTGCCTCCCGAGTGCTGGGATCCATTTCTTTTTGAGAGAGAATCTCTCACTGGTCTGGAGCTCATGGATTAGGCTAGACTAGCTGGCCAAAAGGGTTCAGGAACCTGCCTGTTTCCACTCCCCCAGTGCTAGGATTACAGGCACATGTAACCACAGCCAGTATTTACATGGGTACTGGGGATCAAGCTCAAGTTATCATGCAGTACTTTACCAACGAAGCCATCTCCTCAACCCATCCTTCCCACCTTTGTTTTGTGCTGCTAGAACAGAACAGGGTCTCGTGTGTTAGCCAAGCACTCTACCAGGAAGTTACATCCTCAGTCCTTGGTTTATTTGAAATAAAGTTTAGCAAATTACCTCAGCTGTCCTAAAATTCACAGGTAGCCCAAATTGGCCTTGAACTTGCAATCCTCCTGCCTCAGCCTCCCAAATGCTGGGATTACAACTATGTACCACCACACCAGGTTGCAGATCTGCTTCTCAGAGTTAAACTCAGTTTCTTCATCAGGAAACTATAAAAATACCTCCTCCTAGGCTTGTTTGGTGATAAAATGTGTAAAACTTGTAAGTATGGGGACTAGAGAAGATACTAAGCAAATGGCAAAAATAATTATTACTATGTATTATGAAAACAACAGTGAAAGCTAAGACTATCTACCAAGCTCCTTTAGGCATTTACTTAATAAAATGTCAAAGTAAAACTCACACCACCACATCTAGACTGCAGAAGGAGATGCCAGGGTCCCTGCCATGATGGCAGGGTCTATCTAAGCTAAGCACAGAGGATACAAGCTGGATCATCCATGTCTGGTTCGGCTGTGTCAAAAAATGGGTGAGTACTCAGGAGCTCTGGCACCAAGGGGAGAACCAGGGTCGGATGCCGACTTCCCAGAAACTTCAAGCACCTGAACAAACAAACAAGAACAGCTTCAGTAAATTAACAAGTGCTTTTTTATAATTTGTTTTCTCGAGGTAGGGTCTCACCCTAGCTCAGGCTGACCTGGATTTCACTATGTAGCCTCAGGGTGGCCTCAAACTCACGAGGGTCCTCCTACCTCTGCCTCCCGAGTGCTGGGATTAAAGGCGTGCACCTCCACACACAGCTTTTTATAAATATTTTTTATATTTTATTTATTTATTTGAGAGAAAAGAAGAGAAAGAATGGGTACACCTGGGCCTTTAGCCACTGCAAATGAACTCCAGATGCATATACCACCTTGTGCATCTGGTCTACAAGGATACTGGGAAATCAAACCTGGGTCCTTAGGCTTCACAGGCAGTGCCTTAACCCCACCTCTCCAGCCCAACAAGTGCTTTGAAAAGTACCATAAATTGCAAATGAGAAAACCTGATTCAGAATTGGAAATTCTAAACTATCCACTTTTTCTAATGCTTCAGATAAGTCAGTCAATTACTCTGGATCTCAGTTCATTCATCTAAAAAAATGGCTACTATCAAATGAAAAATCTGGTTTGGCAGGTTACTAGCTGTTAAACAAAAGCCAGTACCTCCATAATCCTTGCCAAGAAACACTTGGTATTTTCTGGTACCCAGCAAGCAGCAAAGTCCTCTGAGAAGGTATGCCTAGCCCAAGGGCACTCCAGAAGCAGAGGTAGGAGGATCCTCATGAGTATGAGGCCACCTGAGACTATACAGTGAATTCCAGGTCAGCCTGGCCTAGTGCAAGACCCTACCTTCAAAAACCACACACAAAAAATAAATAAATAAAAAGTTCAGGGCTGGGGGAATGGCTTAGCAGGTAAGGCGTTTGCCTGAAAAGCCAAAGGACCCAGGTTTGATTCCCTAGGACCCATGTTAGCCAGATGCACAAGGGGGCGCACGTGTCTGGAGATCGTTTGCAGTGGCTGTAGGCCCTGGTGCGCCCATTCTCTCTCTCTCTCTCTGACTCTAATAAGTAAATAATTTTTTTAAAAGCACCACTCGGATTACTCCTTAACTCTTTTAGTACTACTGGAGATTGAAAAAAGCTGAGTGGTAATGAGAATAGCTAATTTCAAAATCTTTTTGTTGTTGTTTTTTTGTTTTTTTGTTTTTACTCTAACTCAGGCTGACCTGGAATTCATTGTTATCTCAGGGTCTACCTTTGCCTCCCAAACACTGGGATTAAAGGTATGTGCCACCACACAAGGCTTTCAAAAACTTTTGAAATACAATATGGTCATGAATTTTTTTTTTAATCCACAATCAAGCAATCAAGACAACTATATATAAACATCCTAGGAAGTTCAGCCACAAAGATTATTTTAGGACTGGAGAGATGGATTAGTGGTTAAGGTGCTTGCCTATAAAGCCTAAATGACTGGAGTTTGATTCCCCAGTACCCATGCAAAGCAGATGCACAAAATGGTGCATGTGTCTAGAGTTCTTTTGCAGTGGCTGGAAGCCCTGGAACACCCATATTCATGTTCTCTCTCTCTCCTCAATGTGGTAGTACACACCTTTAATCCCAGTTCTGAGATAGGGTTCACTGTGAGTTCAAGACCAGCCTGTAGAATTAGACCCTACCTTGAAAAATAAAAACTTAGGGCTGGAGAGATGGCTTAGCAGTTAAGCGCTTGCCTGTGAAGCCTAAGGTTCCAGGTTCAAGGCTCAATTCCCCAGGTTAGCCAGATGCACAAGGGGCACATGCATCTGGAGTTCATTTGCAGTGGCTGGAGGCCCTGGCATGCCCATATTCTCCCTCCCTCCTCTCTCTCTCTCTCTCTCTCTCTCTCTATCTCTATTTGCCTCTTTCTCTCTGTCACTCTCAAATAAATGTTTAAAAAAATAAACCAAAAAATTTAAAAATAAATAAAAACTATCCTAACATCCACAACAAACCTTTCATCCTCCCTTCTATGACTACACTTATTGATAGAGGTATATACCACCACTGTATCTCAACAACTCAAATGACTGTGTAGTCCTTTAAAATAATATCCATAATAAATATTGAATTGAGCAGAACAAACATGAAGAAATGGGAAACCAGGAAAACAGATACCAGCCAGATGCAGTGGCTCTCACCTAAAATGCTAGCAGGGTTATAATACTGTACAAATTGGAAAACACACAAAGGCATTGTATAAGAAAAAAAGGAAATCTAATGGACTCATGTCTATAATCCTGAAGTCTACCACAAAACTTGGTACATACTTAACACACAATAGGCACATGCTATTTGCTAGGTGAAGGTGGGACATATTAATAAATAATCTGAAATGTGGTATTCACTCAGGAATTAAGACTCCTGAGAGTTTGATAAAGTTGAATCAGGTTTCTATATTAAAGGCAAAATTGAAGACCATACCCTCAATCTATGATGATCACCAAATAATATCAACACAATGTAATACATGGGGCTTAAAAAAAAAACGGGGTAAAAGTCCTTACTTCCATATGGAGTCCCTGTCAGTAGGGTACTTGGTTAAATTTTTCAGTAGCTCCACCAGGGCAAGATGAATCCCTTCTTTGGTTGAAACATTAGTACAGCACAGGAGTTCATGAAGGGCCTCTCTAATGTCTCTAGATGAATCCTGTATTTAAAAAAAAAAAGGTAACAATTAGTAATAGTAATCACTGTTAGTTAGCAAACCCAGGCTCCATGTATTCATCTCCCTCAGGCATCTTCCAATTTGTCCAGAAGTCTGTCACCTGGAAAAGCTTTCAATTTATTAATTTAATTAAAGGGCCTTGCTCCTTTCTTGCTGTTTTTCAAAAAACTTTTATTTATTTATTTGAGAGAGTGAGAGGTTGAGAGGCAGAGAGAGAGAGAGAAAAAATGGGTGTGCCAGGGCCTCCAGCCACTGCAAATAAACTCCAGATGTGTGTGCCCCTTGTGCATCTGGTTTACGTGGGTCCTGGGGAAGAGAACCAAAGGTGTTTATAGGCAAACAACTTAACCACTAAGCCATCTCCCAGCCCTTGTTTTGCTTATGTTGGTTTTCTTTGAGCAAGGTCTCTCATGCAGCCCAGGATGGTCTCAAATTTGATATGTAGTTGAGGATGACCATGAACACTTGGTCCTCTTAATCTCTAATTCTCAAGTGTTGGAATTCTAGACTTGTGCCACCATGCCCAGACCCCATTTGCTCTTTAAATTTCCTTTTTTCTTTATCTGAGTCTCAATCACAATGTCAAAGGTGTAAGACCCTCCTTGCAAATATGAAAAAGAGGCCAGGCATGGTGACTCATGCCTTTAATCCCAGCACTTGGGAGGCAGAGATAGGAGGATCGCCATGAGACTACATAGTAAATTCTATGTCAGCCTGGGCTAGAGCAAGACCCCACCCTGATAAAACAAAAACCAAAATATAGGGCTGGAGAGATGCTTAGTGGTTAAGGTGCTTGCCTGCAAAGCCTAAGAACTCATGTTCAAATCTCCAGGTCCCACATAGCCAGATACACAGTGATACAAACGCACAATGTCACATATGAGCACAAAGGAGAAGATGCGTCTAGAGTTCATTCACATCAGGCTGAAGGTCCTGGCCCATTCTCTCTCTGTCTCTGCCTCTTTCTTTCTCTCTTTCTCTCAAAATAAAAATAATTTAAAAAGGTGGCCATGGTGGTGCACGCCTTTAATCCCAGCACTTGGGAGGCAGAGGTAGGAGGATCGCCATTAATTTGAGGCCACCCTGAAACTACACAGTGAATTCCAGGTCAACCTGGGCCAGAGTGAGACCCTACCTTGAAAAACCAAAAAAAAAATAATAATAACAATAATAATTTTTAAAAGAAGTATATGTCTATATTATATATACATATATACTATATAACTCTATATGATATATATGCATATATGACATATATATCATATAGAGTTATATAGTATATATAACATATATATTATACATAACTATATATATAACTATATGAAAAAGGACAGGTTATATTGGGCATGGTGTTCCATACCTGTAATCGCAGCACTAGGAAGGCAGATGCGAAAGGATTACAAATTTCAAGACATTGCTAAAAACAAAAAACCAGCAGGGGGGGGGGGGGAAGACAGGTTATAAAGGAAAATGGTGCTAAAAGAGATTGGGTACACAGGATTACCAAAACGAACAGCAAACAAAAAGGCCAAGTAGCAGGGAAGTCGGTAAGACCTGAGCAAACAAAGAGCAAGGCGAAGGCAAACTGTAAGGATTCCACGAGAACATGGAAATGCAGTAGCATGAAGTTCAAGGTAAAGACTGGCTAGAAAGGACACTAAAAGGGAAGCTGGCAAGGTGGCTCATGCCGATAATCCCACACTTGGGAGGCTGAGGCAAGAGGGCTGTCATGTGTTCAAGGCCAGCCTGGGCTACATAATCACTCTAAGGCCAGCCTGAACTACCGAGACCCTGTCTTTTAAAAGGGGGTAGGCTAGGAGATAGCTAAGTGGGCAAAGTGCTTGCCTTGCACATATGAGGACCTGAGTTTGATCCCTGGTACTCTGGCACATACTGCAATCCCAGCACTGGGAGTTGGAAACCAGAGGATCCCTGGGGCTCCCTGGCCAGCCAGCCTGGCCAAATTAGTGAGCTCCAGGCCACCGAGAGACTTTGTCTCAAAGGAAGTGGATGGCACACCTGAGGTTGTCCTCCAATCTCTGCACACATATACACATGCATAAAATAAAAACACAAACAACAAACACAGAAACTAAGATACCAGCTATGAAAAAAAAAACACATGCATTATAAACTCACATTCTTGGAAAAATAAATACATGAATTATTTATAAGTAAAAACATAAAATTAGCCAGGCATGATGGTGCACACCTTTAATCCCAGCACTCAGGATGCAGAGGTAGGAGGATTGCCATGAGTTCAAGGCCACCCTGAGACTACGTAGTGAATTCCAGGTCAGCCTGGGATAGAGTGACACCCTATCTTGAAAAAAAAAAAAAGACCATAAAATTCAAAGAAAATCTTAAAAGACAGGCTAAATGATAGGATGACCTTAAAAACCAAAGCACTCTATTTGGTCTCTTAAATATGTAGCCAAAATCTAAAATAAATATGCAAGTACCAAATTGCTTTTGGGGAGGGGAGGCCCAAGCTAAATCTCATTTACTAATATTTAGATCTAGATACTGTAGAAAAACAATATAAGAACCATACTAAGTTCTAGAGCCTGGGAAGTAAGTCTATGTAACATGGAGTAGCTACTTACTGACTACATGACCACATACAAATTGCTTCTTTCTCTATAAAACTACAGGGTGAAAGGAATTGATCCCTGGAACCCCTTCCTGATGTAGCAACTGAATGAAATCAAATCAAAGGCTGTAAAGAACTCTTATTATTTGGCTCCTGCCTTATCCATGGTACTTCGCTCCTCTCTCCCATGTCTTTTACTATCATAAACCCCTCTGAGTTCCTAGAACATATTACACTCTCTCTTACCTCTGGGTCTTTAGACCCTGTTCATGATGTTTCCCTTCTACCCTGTTAATGCTGCCCTCCTTAAAAAAAATGCCTCATCAGGACAGGGAGATGACTCAAGGGTTAAAGGTGCTTGCTTGCTTGCTTTAAAGCCTGCCAGCCCAGTTTCAATTCCCCCAGCATGCATATAAAAAAGGCAGACATTGCCGGGCGTGGTGGCGCACGCCTTTAATCCCAGCACTCGGGAGGCAGAGGTAAGAGGATCGCCATGAGTTCAAGGCCACCCTGAGACTACATAGTGAATTCCAGGTCAGCCTGGACTAGAGTGAGACCTTACCTCGAAAAACTAAAAAAAAAAAAAAAAAAAAAAAAAAAAGGCAGACACAAAAAGTGGCACTAGGAAGCCAGGTGTGGTGGCACACACCTTTAATCCCAGCACTTGGGAGGCAGAGGTAGGAGGATCGCCATAATTTCAAGGCCACCCTGAGACTACATACTGAATTCCAGGTCAGCCTGGGCTAGAGCAAGACCCTACTTTGGAGGGCTGGAGAAATTGCTCAGTGGTTAAGGGGCTTGCTGCAAACCCTAATGAGCCAAATTTCATTCTCCAGTACTCACGTAAAGCCAGATGTATAAGGTAGTGCATGCAACTGGAGTTCTTTTGTAGTGGCCTGAGGCCCTGGTGCATGCGCTCTTTTCCCTCTCTCTCTCTTTTTTTTTTTTTTGAAGTTGGGTCTCACTCTAGCTCAGGCTGACCTGGAATTCACTATGTAGTCTCAGGGTGGCCTTGAACTTATGGCGATACTCCTACCTCTACCTCCCTCTTTTTCTCCTCTCTCCCTCTCTCTCTCCTCCACCTTTAATCCAGAGGCAGAGGTAGGAGAATCGCTTTGAGTTTGAAACCAGCCTGAGACTACACAGTGAATTCTAGGTCAGCCTGGGCTAGAGAGTGACCCAACCTCGAAAAACAAAACAAACAAACAAAAAACAGTGCCACAAGCATCTGGCAACAAAAGATCACACAAACACACACGCAAAAAAATTAATTAAAAAAAGTCAGAAGCCAGGCGTGATGGCGCATACCTTTAATCCCAGCACTCAGGAGACAGAGGTAGGAGGATCGCCATGAGTTTGAGGCCACTCTGAGACTATGTAGTGAATTCCAGGTCAGCCTGAGCTAAAATGAGACCGTGTCTCGGAAAAAAAAAAAAAAAAAAAAATTCTAGAAGAAATGCCTCAGCCAGGCATAACAGAACAACACCTTAGGCAGAAGGATTGTTATGATTTTGAGGTCAGCCTGGGCTAGAGTGAGACCCTGCCTTAAAAATACAAAGAACAGGGCTGGAGAGATGGCTTAGTGGTTAAGTGCTTGCCTGTGAAGCCTAAGGACCCTGGTTCAAGGCTCAAATCCCCAGGACCCACGTTAGCCAGATGCACAAGGGGGCGCACGCGTCTGGAGTTTGTTTGCAGTGGATGGAGGCCCTGGTGTGCCCATTCTCTCTCTCTCTATCTGCCTCTTTCTCTGTATGTCACTCTCAAATAAAAAAAAAAAAAAAAGGACAACAACAACAACAAAAAGAATACAAACACACACACATTAAAAAAAAAAGCCTCATTTTATCCTTCTCTTTCTTTTTGTACAGCATTTCTTCCTTCTTTTCTGTTTCACCTCAGCTAGTTCAGGTTTGATACTCTTTTTATTCCTTTCTTTGATCATAGCAATACCAAGCTTGTGCAAATTTCCTTTTTAATAGTCAGTTTCTTCCATTTGTGGGAGAGATGTGTTGAAAAGGCAGAATTATATTGCCTGAGATACTAACCAATGCCTCCAAACACAATACCTATTGCAAGGGGTGGGAGGGGAGCTCAGGGGCTACCTGACAAGGAATGAGGGACAAATTGGGAGCTCTCACCTCTAACACGGCCAAGACAGTGTCAAGCTGGTCTTCTCGGAGGGTGATATTGTTAGAGATTTTTCTCATGGTATGTATGGACTGTAGACGTACTTCCTCAATTTCATCATTGAACATGTCAACTAGGAAATCAAGGCACTTTTCAGCAAAAGAGGGTGAAGACTGGGCCAGCATACAGAGCGCCTCCACGGCAGCAATACGAACCTCTAGGAAAAAGGAAGACAAATGAAACTGAAACAAGAGACAGGGAGAATCCAAGATGGATCCCTTCTCATTCAGACTATCTTCATTCTTGGCTCCATTTTACCCTAAAATTCTCCCTGAAGGACCTTCCCTGCCACCTTTGCAATGAACTATGAGCATATATTTTGATATCCCAAGAACTAGGATCCAATTCTGGTTCCATGTAGATGTGATCAAGTCACATATCTACGTACATTCACTGCTTTGTCTTTGTTGTTTTGTTTCGTTTTTTGAGGTAGGGTCTCGCTCTAGCCAGCCTGACCTGGAATTCACTATGTAGTCTTCAGACTTCCCTTGAACTCATGGTGATCCTACCTCTGCCTCCCGAGTGCTAGAATTACAGGCATGCACCACCAGGTCTGGCCAGAATTTTTTGTTTGTTTAATTTTTTTTTAATTTTATTTGAAAGAGAGAAAAAAATTGGCTTTCCAGGGCCTCAGTCACTGAAATCTAACTACAGATGCTTGTGCCACCTAGTGGGCATATATGGCCTTCCACTTGCCTCACCCTTGTGCATCTGACTTACATGGGATCTGGAGAGTTGAACATGGGTCCTTGGGCTTTGATGGCAAGTGTCCTAACCAGTAAGCCATCTCTCTAGCCCTGATTTTGGTTTTTTGAGGTAGGGGCTTGCTCTAGCCCAGGCTGACCTGGAATGTGCTTGGTAATCTCAGGGTGGCCTAGAATAAAACTTTTTAAAAGTCTAAAAAAAGACAGAGATATGATTAAGCTGAGTGTGGTGGCATAAACCTGTAACCCCATCACTTGAGAAGTTGAGACAGATCAGCTACATAGCTAGTTCAAAGAGCAACTGAGCTACATGAGACTTTGTCTCAAACAGGGGGAAAAAAAAGGCAGCTATTAAACAATCTGGTCATTAAAATTAAAATGAAGTAGGTATATTCATTCTCACTTCTGAAATAAGATTTAGCAATGTGAATTAACTTGCCTCAAAGTGAGAACAGAGTTAGACTAATAATCAAACTATGAGGACTAGGCCGGCATCATGCTAAGGCTAAGCATATATCCTTTAGGAAGACAGGTCTCAGAGCAAACTGTGGAGGGTGATTCTTCTACCACTTTGGAAGGTGATCTTGAATAAGTAACTTTAATTTTCTAACACATTATTGTCTCACTTGTTAAATGGAGAGAACACCCACTTCCTTACAGAGTTGTCAGGACTAAATGAAACAATGCACATAGCACACTACCAGGCATGTGTTAAGAGCTCAGTAAGTATGAACTAGGGAGCTGTGTAAGCAACTTGCAAACAAGAATCACATCTTCTACCTTTTTGCAAGTTCAGAACATGTACCAGTAAAGCCACTGAACCAGAAAATCCTTCACTCAGTCATAACAAACTTTTCCTAAATATGTTATGCCAGGCCATAGACTAGGTGCTCAAGACGGAACCGAGAGGTATGATACAGACAATGATCACAAGACTTCCACCCATGCTGGTTTTGTTCCAGTGCTTCCCTAATAGTCTGTAACAAAAAATGCAGTTTAAAAAAGTATATGGGGTTGGACAGGTGGCTTAGCAGTTAATGCACTTGCCTGTGACGCCTAAGGACCCAGGTTTGATTCTTCGGGTCTCATGTAAGCCAGATGCACAAGTTGGAGCATGCATCTGGAGTTCGTTTGCAGTGGCTAGCAGCCCTGGCACACCCATTCATTCTCTCTCTCTCTGTCTTTAATAAATAAAAATAAAAATAATTTTTAAAATGTGGCTAAAACTCACAAGTTTAATTTGTTCTTTTTTTAAAATTTTGTTTATTTTTTATTTAGTTATTTGAGAACAACAGACAGAGAGAAGGAGGGAGGGAGGGAGGGAGAGAGAGAGAGAGAGAGAATAGGTGCGCCAGGGCTTCCAGCCACTGCAAACGAACTCCAGACGCGTGTACCCCTTGTGCATCTGGCTAACGTGGGTCCTGGGGAAGTGAGCCTTGAACCAGGGTCCTTAGGCTTCACAGGCAAGTGCTTAACCGCTAAGCCATCTCTCCAGCCCTAATTTGTTCTTTATATAAGAAAGCTTTTATGTACAAGTTAAGAGTAGTTATTGGAGCCAAATATAGTGGTTCAAGCCTATAACCCCAGCACTTGGGAGGCTAAGGTAGAAGGATTTACCCCACATTGACAGCCTGGGCTACAGAGTGAGTCCCAGGTTAGCCCGGCCTAGAGTGAGACCTTGCCTCAAAAAGACAAAAAAAAGTAGTCACTGGGCTGGAGATGTAGCTCAGTGGTAAAGTACTCGCCTAACTTGCATGAGGCCCTGGGCTGTATCCTCAGCACTACCAAAAAAAAAAGTACAGTTAATACATGAAAGGGAAATGATTCACACTTTTCTTGGAATCTGTAGGCCTCTCATCAGGAAGGAGTTTCTTTACAATAATATGAGGTAAATGTGAAACTTCTGGTAATCATAAAACCAGCCAGAGGCAACCCAAGCATGTTAGCTGCAGGATCTTCTTCCCAGGGCTTTAGCCATCAGCCATTCCACTCGTGCGTAACATTGGAAGCACACCAAGTGACTCACAGGGGGACATCTCATCAACATGAGATGATTAATGTGACCTGAGCTAATGCTACTGCAAGCAGAAGCACAGAAACCTGGTGTTTTAATCAGGCGGTACATCCCACCTACAGGTATTTTCTACTTGTCTTTTTGGAATGTTGGAAATATATTACACACTGCTTAAGGGTCCAGGGTTTAAAAAAAAAAAAGACATTTGCTATATAAAAAGAAGAAAGAAGGAACAAGGAGGAGGAGGAAGAGAAATACCAATTCCATCTTAGCTATTACGAGTTAGGTGCTTCATACAGAAGACACAAAGATGTGAAAGACTAACTCCCAAAACTCGCAAAAGAAAAGACATACAGCTCAGTCAGTGAGTCCAGAGGAGCCTCTGCAATGAATGACCCTACAACAATAGGTGACAGAGCTGCTAGTCCATTTTAGGCAGAAGAACTCCATGTACAAAGTGCAAAAAGGAAAGGTGAAGATAGCAAAAATAAAGGAGCGAAGTAAAAATATGTAAGAGTGGACAGCTAATGAAGTAAGGCACATTTCATTCAGCGCAGCTTCCCTAAAACCTCAACTTAGAATTTTATAACTATGACAATATAGGAAAGCCAGTCTGCTCACTTTCCAAACTTAACACTTTTTAACTGAATCTTAGTGTTGTGGCTGTAGGTGTAGCTCAGTGTAATACCAGCACTTGGAAAGCTGAGGCAGAAGAGTACAAGTTTGAGGCCAACCTGGGTTACATATCAAGTGTGAGGCTAGTCTGGTTATGTAGTAAGATCCTAGCTCAAAAGAAAAACAAAGGAATGGAGAGGTGGCTTAGTGGCTAAGGTGTTTGCCTGCAAAGCCAAAGGACCCAGGTTCGATTCCCCAGAACCCATGTAAGCCAGATACACAAGATGGCATATGTGTCTGGAGTAATTTGCAGCAGCTGAAGGCCCTGGTGCGCCCATTCTCCTCTCTCCTCTCCCCCCTTTCTCTCTTTCTCAAACAAGTAAAATAAATAAAAATAATTTAAAAAAACAAATAATAATATTCTTGCCCTTCTAAGTTCCACTAATTTTTTTAGAGAGTCTCACATATACATTATTACTGCTATGAATATCAATCTTTATAGTGAGTGGTTACTATAAATAGGTCATGTAATATGATAAATGCTTTATGTATACAGAATATATTAATTCACAGAACTGAAAAAGATGCCTATTATTATCAGTGTCGTTTTTAGAAATGCTGTAGTCTGAGTTTGAATTTAATCACTAAAGCATACTATATGGCTTCAGCCTCTTCAGTTTGTAAAATAAAATTCTCAATAGGTATTTCCCAGAGGGACCACAAGAATGAAAGGAGAAGCATTCTTACCACCTTTCCAATGCCTGACCCGGAGCACTAACTGGGTAAATGGGTAGTTACCATTCAGCCATACTTACCATACATCTCATCTTCTAGCCCATGAACAAAGGCTCCACAAGCTCCCGACTCTATCAAGTTCACAGCCCCTGTATCTATTTCTTCCTTGGGAGCATCATCTCCCCATTTCCTGCCGCTGGAAAACTCCCCTGAACTGTAAAGCTCCTTAGCACGCTCATGTGCAGTGCGTTTCCTCTGTAGAAGACACAAAAATTACCACCCGCAGGAGACTTGCAGGAACAGAACATGAAGAGGCAGGCAACAACACAAATCTCTCTGCAGTTACCCAGCAGTGCAGAGCAGAGAAATATAGATTCAGCTTAACATGAGTCAAAAGGTTTACAACCTATAAGAGCTCTCAGGAACCTATAGCACTGATTGGACAAGTTGCTATTACAATAATGCAGGAAAAGAGAGAGGTAGAGAGGCCAACAGCAGCAATACCCCTGCAATCACTGTCTTGGGTAGATACAATACGCTGACTCTAAAAAAAAAGTTTTCAGTCTCATTTAGAAATAAGATTCTAAGCCAGGAGTGGTGGCTTGTGCCTATAATCCCTTCACTCAGGAAGCTGAGGTAGAAGGATAGCCCTGAGTTCAAGGAGTGCCTGGGCTACACAGTAAGTTCCGGGTCAGGCTGTACTATGTACTAGAGTGAGATCCTGCCTTAACAAATAAAACTGTGAGCAAAGCTGTGCTCACCAAGTAACATTCTAGTAGAAGACCCGCTGGCCAGCAAAAGTAAGTAATCAGTACACTTGACAGGTACGGTTCCATTGCAATAAATGAACTAGCGCCGCGCTGCGCCATACGGAAGCCTCTTCTTTAGGCTCTCGAATGAGCCTGTAACTCATGGCTGAGATAAAGTGCCTGAGCCTGTAAGGCTGAAGGTCGCATCTAACAACAAACCTGTCCCTTGTAGCGTGTCATGGGAATCCTCACATTACTCATCTCTCTCCATTCATCACAAGCATTTCCGTCCTTGCACTTCCACCAGCCCCATGGAAAACATGCATTAATACCAATCTCAAATCAAGGAAGCCATTGGCACTGTTCATGACACACCTCTATCAACTCCATGACCATTCTGAAGAATCTATTTTATGTAATAACCTCACAAAAGAAAGAGTTAATATATATGTACTTAATAAACAACAATAATACGTGCTCTCTCTCTCTCTCTCTCTCTCTCTTTTTTTTTTTAGTTTTTGGAGGTAGGGTCTTGTTCTAGCCCAGGCTGACCTGGAATTCACTATGTCGTCTCAGGCTGGCCTCGAACTCATGGCATCCTCCTACCTCTGCCTCCAGAGTGCTGGGATTACAGACATGCACCATCATACCCAGCTACTTTAATTTTTAAATTATAGTCATAATAGAGTTAACATAATTCTTTTTGGGGTTTTGTTTTAGTTTATGCATCAAAATTATATACATTTATGGATGCCTGTGATATTTCAGTACATGTATACAATATTTAATGATTAAGTTAGGGTAATTATATCCATCACTGCAGTTACAGAATTTTTAATAAAATATAAAGGGAAATGGCTTACTTATATTCCTAAGGACTTTGGAATATTTTTCCTAACTTTTATTTTTTACACATGTTAAGCATAGTCATTGTGCACATACAATTTTATAGCCTACTTTTTACATTTATCACAATATTACATACTGTGTTTTGTATTGCCAAGTTTACACTTGGCGTCTTTAAAAGATACGTATGACTCTGTTAGATAGCTGGGCCATCACTTGTTTGCTTTTCACTGTGACAGGCATGTAGTGTCTCCTGATTTTTCTGCCACTATAAATCACATAACAAGTATTATCTTTGGGCCTGGCATGGTGGCTCACACCTTTAATCCCATCACTTGGGAGGCAGAGGTAGGAGGAAGGTCAGCCTGAAACTACATAGTGAATTCCAGGTCAGCCTGGGCAAAACCAAAATATACATATTGAAGTAGTGACAATGAATGCACAATTCATTTTCTTAAGTCATATTTGACCCTCTGTGTTAAAGAACCATCACAGACAAAACCTAAGGCATTCTATAGTTTCTAATGAAAATGAATTTTACTTCTTCTTTGGTCAACACAACCTTTGCAAAGCATTTTATTACAATAATATAAAATTTAATGAGGTAGCTTATAATTTGGTTCTAATTAGTAAGATGTTAAATTAAAATATAATCTAGAAACCCTATATAACTTAACAAATGCAGGAACTGCTAAATTAAATCAATACAACTCAGCATATAGCTACATGGATGTTGAGGACAAAACCCCAGTTTAAGCGAAGAATTCAAGTTACCCTCAGATCCGACATCAGCTTCTTGTCAAGGGTCTGCTCCAAGAAATGAGAACTGACTTGCTCCATAGAGCCCTGTAAGATAAAAGAATCCAGGTAAAGTCCCACTCTATCTAGTCCAGTCTGATCTGGAATTCACTTTGTAGTCCCAGGCTGGCCTCAAACTCATAACAAACCTACCTCAGTTTCCCAAGGACAGAGATTAAAGGTATGTGCAAAGATGCCTGGCTAAACATCTTTTATGACCATTATCTTAACAGTTAAAATTTACTTAAATGCAGTTAAACTAACTTAAATGCAAAGAGATAACATTAATTTTTGTTTGTTCGTTCGGGGTGGGTCTCACTCTGGCCCAGGTTGACCTGAAACTCACTCTGTAGTGCCAGGCTGGCCTCAAACTCACAGCAAATCCTCTTAACTCTGCCTCCTGAGTGCTGGAAATAAAGGTGCACACTACTAAGCCCAGCTGAGATAACAATTAATCTTATTTATTTATTTATTGTTGTTGTTTTTCAAGGTAGGGTCTCATTCTAGCCCAGGCTGACCTGGAATTCACTATGGAGTCTCAGGGAGGCCTCCAACTCACAGCGATCCTCCTACCTCTGCCTCCCGAGTACTGGGATTAAAGGTGTTCCCCACCACACCCAGCTAACATTAATCTGAATAGTTGGATGTCTATAGGTTCTGAATCATCTGCAATACAATAAAAACACTAGCAGGCTGGAGAGATGGCTTGGCAGTTAAAGCACTTGCCTGCAAAACCAAAGGACCTCTCGGTTCAATTCCCCAGGACCTATGTAAGCCAGATGCACAAGGCAGCGCATGTGTCTGGGAGTTTGTTTACATTGTCTGGAGGCTCTGGTGTGCCCATTCTCTCCCTTTCCCTCTCCCTCTCTTTTTTTCTCTCCCTCTCCCTCTTTCCCTCTCTCAAATAAATAAATGAAAATACTGGCAACTGCAGCAGAAGCTGCTGCTAACGTCTAAGTACACTTTACTCAGTGCCACACTGTTCCAAGAGCTTTATCCATATCTCAACTTACTCAATCCTCATTAGAACCCTATGAAGAATTTATTATTATGAGTTATATTTTATTAATGTGAGGGAGGACACAAAAAGATTAAGGAAAACATTCATAAATTCCAGAGCTAGACTACAAACTCAAACTCAGGCTCCAAGCTGGTACTCATCCTTCCGACTCTGCCTCCCAAATGGAGGGATTTCAGATCTGTGTCACCACACTCAGCTCAGCTCTCACTCCTTCTTATCCATTGTTTCCTTTTTTTTTTTTTTTCTTTTTTACATGGAGTTCATTTTTATTTTTCAGATCCGTTAATGCCTTCACCCAGGTCAAATATTACTGGCTGTTGAACTGTTGTATCTCTCTGAGCTAAGTGCCAGCCTCTGAGCAGTGAATGTACAATGATTGCATCTCAGATGGAAGACTAGCTTCTATCCTATGTGTAGACCATGTGGCTTCCTAACTTTTTTTTTTTTTCCAAGGTAGCGTCTCACTCTAGCTCAGGCTGACCTGGAATTCACAATGGAGTCTCAGGGTGGCCTCGAACTCACGGTGATCCTCCTACCTCTGCCTCCCAAGTGCTGGGATTAAAGGCGTGCACTACCACACCAGGCTTGTTTTTTTGTTGTTGTTTTGTTTTATTTTATTTTTGTTTTTCCTGAGGTAGGGTCTCCCTCTAGCCCAGGCTGACCTGGAATTCACTATGTAGTCTCAGGATAGCCTCAAACTCAAAGAAATCCTTCTACTTTTGCCTGCCGAGTGCTGGGATTAAAGGCCTGCAACCACCATGGCCAGCCTTATCCATGCAACCACCATGGCCAGCCTTATCCATGCAACCACCATGGCCAGCCTTATCCATGCAACCACCATGGCCAGCCTTATCCATGCAACCACCATGCCCAGCCTTATCCATGCAACCACCATGCCCAGCCTTATCCATTCTTTCTATTCATTTATTCATTCACTAAGACAAGTATTTAGTAACCATTCAATTACATGTGTATAGTTACCAGGGGCAAAAATACAAAATAAAAAGGCATCAGTTCTTCTGTCAATGACCTCACAGACCAGTGAGGGACATTACAAGGAAAAGAGACAACCACATCATAGTGTAAAGCGTGCTATAGGAGCTAAAAGAAGAAATACTCAGGTCCTCATGCTCTCACAGCAAGTACCTTACACACTGAGCTATCTCCCCAAATTCCTCCTCCTCCCTTTGTTAGACAAAGTCTTACTACACAGCCCTGCCTGACCTGAACTCACTACACAAACCAGGTTTGCCTTGAGCTTACAGTGATCCTTTTGCCTCTACCTCCCCAGTTGCTGGGATTACACGTATGCAACACTATGACAAGAAAGATATCTTAATTTCTTCATAGTTATACAACCAACATTACTAGTTGGCTTTTGTTGTTGTCGTTGTTTATTTTTATTTATTTAAGAGTGACAGACAGACAGAAAGAGACAGATAGAGAGAGAGAGAGAGAATGGGCACGCCAGGACCTCCAGCCACTGCAGACGACTCCAGACAGGTGCGCCCCCTTGTGCATCTGGCTAACGTGGGTCCTGGGGAGTTTAGCCTCGAACCAGGGTCCTTAGGCTTCACAGGCAAGCGCTTAACTGCTAAGCCATCTCTCCAGCCCCCACTAGTTGGCCTTTTAAAAATATTTAGGGGGGCCGGGCATGATGGCACATGCCTTTAATCCCAGCACTCAGGAGGCAGAGGTAGGAGGATCACCATGAGTTCAAGGCCACCCAGGGGACTATATAGTGAATTCCAGGTCAGCCTGAGCTAAAGTGAGACCCTACCTTGAAAAACAAAAAACAAACAACAAGACCAATATACATATATATAGTGGCTGGAAAGATGGTTAAGTAGTTAAGGCACTTGCTGCAAAACCTGACAACCTGAGTTCAATTCCCCAGTACCCACTTAAAAGCCAGATGCCCAAAGTGACACGTGCATCTAGAATTTGTTTGCAGTGGCTGGAGGCCCTGGTGCACCCATTCTCTCCCTCTCTCCTTTTCTGTCTCTCTCTGCTTGGTGCCTCTCCAACTGCATAACTATAATTACTCAACAACCTAAGTGTGTAACATTAAGAAAACCCTATCACAGAGCTGAGGAGATGACTCAGCAGATAAAATGCAACCTCACAGGCCAGCTATCCTAGTGAACAAGAGGCACTGCTTCAAACAAGGTAGAAGGCAAGGACCAACACCCAAGGCTGTCCTCTGACCTACCTACACACACACACACAAAATAAAGTTAAGGGGCTGGAGAGATAGCTTAGCAGTTAAGGAGCTTGCCTGAAAAGCCTAAGGACCTACGTCTAACTCTCCAGGCCCTACGTAAGCTAGACGCACAGGTGAGGCAAGCTCACAAGGTTGCATGTGCCGCAAGGTCTGGCGCACGCATCTGGAGTTTGACTGCAGTGGCTGGAGGCCCTGGAGCGCTAATTCTCTCTCTTTCTCTCTCATAAAAAATTAAATAAATAAAGTTACGAAACCATTTCACTGGAGAGCTTTATAGACTGTCTTTAAAACAAGATAGTTAATAAGCAGTACCAAACATGTTTTCAAGAACAAAAACTAAAATATAAATATATTAGTAGAAAAACATAAATATATATGTTCTTTCTTTATTGTAACTTTGAGGCTTCCAGTTTCTGTCTAATTAGGAGGTTAACAGAGAGCAGAACACCAACAAAGATGGATTGGTCCATCAGTTATAAAGCTGCCACCAACAAGGACATCTGCATGTGCCTCAGGAGACACTGGTCCTTGGCACACTCACAGGCACAGAAGCCTACAACCAGCAGCCTAAAACTTCTACCGCTTCTAAGATCAAAGGCTTCTCGTTGCTTATAAATGCAACTTAGGCCCTGCTGAATAAGAGAAATTCAACACCCATGAAGATGTCTTTGAACTGAAGCCCACATCCTAGACAGAGTGCCAATACCAGGCTTCAGTTCAAAGTAGTGACTGTATCTTAATACTTCCAAGGATCTGCTCATTTAGAAATCAGGCTTTCTTTTTTTCTTTTTTTCCTTTTCTTTTCTTTCTTTTTTTGCCTTCTTTGGGCAGTTATAAATAACCAAAAAACAATTTCCTTCACAATGTCTTGAATTTTCTAATATAACCTACATGAGAATTTTTAAATCCTGCTATAAACCAAGAATATAAACTATTCATTTGTTTGTGCACCATAGACAAGTCTGATACGTCATCATTTTCATTTGAAATTCTCCTTTTCTCTTGAGTTTTACCTTGTTATGCATCCCACACACTGAACATTATCCCTTGCCGCCCACTATTTTTAGTCAGGTATGATATTATAGGCTAATGTGTTAGCATTCATAATATTACACTATTTCTGTATCTCTGCTATTTTCTATCTTCACTGTTTTCTCTAGCTAATATACTCATCCCTCAAAATTCAATTCACGGCTGGGAAGGCACTTGCTTGCAAAGTCAGCTAACCCAGACTGAGTTCCCCAGACACCCACATAAATAAAGCTGGATGTAAAACTGGCACAGGCATCTGGTGTTCATCTGCAGCAGGAAGAGACCCTGGCATCACACATACTTGCAAATAAATAACTAAATAAATATTTTTTAAAAATCAGTTCAGAGGGCTAGAGGGATGGCTCAGTGGTTAAGGCATTTGGCAGGTTTGATTCCCCAGGACCCACGCAAGCCAGATGCACAAGGTGGTGCGTGAGTCTGGAATTCGTTTGCAGTGGCTGGAGGCCCTGGCGTGCCCATTCTCTCTGTGTCTGTCTCTTTCCCTCTGACTCTCTCAAATAAATAAGTAAACTTAAAATATTTTTTAAATCAGTTCAGAAATTCCCTCCTCTAAGAAGCCTTCAGTGGTTGTAGCTAGTGCTCTTTCCATCAATACCAGGTATAATCATTTACTGACCACCTCTCTCAATCTACCAGATGATCAACTCTTTTAAAGCTAGAGACACCAAAAAAAAAATAAAAAATAAAAAATAAAAAAGAGCTGGGCGTGGTGGCGCATGCCTTTAATCCCAGCACTCGGGAGGCAGAGGTAGGAGGATCGCCGTGAGTTCGAGGCTACCCTGAGACTCCATAGTGAATTCCAGGTCAGCCTGGGCTAGAGTGAGACCCTACCTCGAAAAACCAAAAAATAAAATAAAAAATAAATTAAAGCTAGAGACTCTGCTCAGCGATCAGGGATTTGCTGAACATATTTTTTAAAAAAATCATGTGTAATTCATCTACTGAGGGCTGGAAGAGGACAGCCTCACCTCTGGGCTTACACAGAGGAACTGGCAACCCCGCAGTTCTGTAACAGGCTAACACTGCTCCAGTGTGTAACTGATGGGTTCTAACTAGAAAGGGGTTCATGACGCCTGAAATCCTTCTGTCATTTACTATCTATAGAGACACAGGCAAAGTTAGGTTCTGAATCCTATTCTAACTTCTAACTAGATAACTGACTTATTACTTCTTAGAGTTTACATTCTCTCATCTATAAAATGGGAGTAAAAGCATCTACCTTGCAGGGTAACTATGAAGAATAAATGAGAAAAATGTGTGTAAAGGGTATCCTCACAAACTATTTCGTACATAACAGGTATGTAGTCAATGATAGTAACTCTTATTATTTTTGTCCCTTTTCTCTAAGGACTAGATGTCTCGTTAGCTTAAAACAAGTCTAAACAAGCCAGGCATGGTGGCGCACGCCTTTAACGCCAGCACTAAGGAGGCAGAGGTAGAATGATTGCCGTGAGTTCAAGGCCACCCTAAGACAACATAGTGAATTTCAGGTCAGCCTGGGCCAGAGTGAGACCCTACCTTGAAAAAACAAAACCAACCAACGAACAAATAAGTCTGAACAGGATTATCTTCAGGTATCTCTAATTCTAAAAGACTACCTTCTAAATGAAAATATATCTTTCTGCATTGAAAAATATGGGGTTTGTAAAAGTAAGTAACACCTGGGCCTACTTATAGTTTCTTAAAGTGTCTATAAAAAATTAAAGGCAATGTATATAGTAAAGAAGGTATTCAGCACTCAGGAAGCCGAGGTAAGAGGATTGCTGTGAGTTTGAGGCCAGCCTGAGACTATACAGTGAATTCCAGGTCAGCCTGGGCTAGAGAGAGACCCTACCTCAAAAAAAAAAAAAAAAAGGAAAAAGAAAAAGAAAAAGAAAGAAAGACTTACCAATAGCTTTGCAGCTTGAACACGAACCACCCAGGAGCCATCACTGACCATGTGACAAATTTTTCCAAACGCATCATCAACCAAGCGAATTTCTTCATTAGAAGACGGGATTGGGACAATACTAAATAAGAAGAAAAGAGAAAAAACCACACCTGACAAAACAGTAACCTAAGCCTGCAGGTTCGGTAAGCAAAAAATGACTAACATAAACCGGTACAAACGGAAATGCTAATCGACTAGCTCAAATTCTAGAATGATAAGCTCATTTCACCATAAGTTATTCTGGGAGTGCAGGCTAATCATTTCAGATGTACTGCAAATTTTCAGTGTCTTGAAGGAAAGTGTGTAACTCACCAAAGGTTCAAAGATTTATGAGAAGAACAAGTAATTGGGGCTAGAGGTGCACACCATTCCGTGATAGAGTGTATGCTAACCCTCAGCTCACTCCCCAAAAATCAAACATAAAGAAGAAAAGAAACCAAAAACTCTGACAAAATATCTCATAGTCTTAAGTTTGCAATCTCTTAAAATATACTATAATACTATATCTCAGAATAAACCATGCTTGCAAAGAAACAATTTCAAATGAGGCTGTGTGTGTGTCTAAGTCCTAAAAAGCTATCAATAGAATCTACTATAGGAATAGGAGGAGGAAGAGGAGTAACTCATTCTGAATTTCAGATTTTAGAAGATAGTTTAAATGAAAGAAATGGACTGAGCTTTCATTAGAAGATGGGACTTTAAAGGTGCATGCCTTTAATCCCAGTACTTGGAAGGCAGAGGTAGGAGGATTGTCAAGAGTTCGAGTCCACCCTAAGACTACGAAAACATTTTTAACCAAGGAAATACTACATAATCAGTATTCTCGCCGGGCATGGTGGCACACGCCTTTAATCCCAGCACTTGGGAGGCAGAGGTAGGAGGATCACCGTGAGTTCGAGGCCACCCTGAGACTCCATAGTGAATCCCAGTCAGCCTGGGCTACAGTGAGACCCTATCTCAAAAAACCAAAAAAAAAAAAAAAAAAAAAAACAGAATCAGTATTCTCAAATTCACTTGATATCTTTTATCTGGCATTTGGCCTAAACCAAACAAAAGTAAAATGAGTCCTAAACAATTTCAATGAATAACACACACGCACCTCCAAAGAGTGCTGAAAAGCACTGATGAAAGACAGTCTAATCTCTTCAATTACACACGAGGAGGTTGAGACCCAGAAAAGGGAAGTTCCTTTCCCAAGGTGTACAGAAAGCTCACGGCTATCTGATTTTCAGAGCTGTGCTTTCCCCTACCTCACACTGACTTCCAAAAACTGCACCAACATTTCTTTTCTAGAGGTGGCTTTTTGTATGACAGAAAGCGTGAAAAATGGCCTACAGGCATACTGACCTTTCAGGGTAGAGCTGACTGACAACCCAGATGAGCTGGACTGCAGCACTGCGCACTTGTTCGTAGTCATCAGACAGCAGTTTGCAGGCCTGAAAGAAGGACTGAGTCTGTCAGTTCTGTGTCCTTCCAGGTCACTATTCAACCATTCTCAAAATGAAGATGGGGTGGCTGGGTAAGATGTCAATCAAAATATTCCTGAAAAGTTTTAATTTCTTGAACTTTTGCCCCACAAAGAAATCTTGGCCTTTGTGAGCTGCTCAGACTGTGTTCTCACTGCGTGACTTCCAACCCCACATGTACAGCAGAACTACATAGGCTGACAGATAACTACAATATCAAATCTAGAAAACCCCCTGAGAACCCACACTAGAGCTCTCCAGGCTCAAATACCAATTAATGCGGTTTGTCCTCCGTCTGTAAAACCAAATCACACATTTCTGTTTACTTTGGTTTGAAACCATTAACCTCTACTTTAACCATTCACTCTTCCTGGGTATCCCCAGACTCCTCCCGCTCCCAGATACTGATACTCAAAATATCCTCCATCTGGGGCTGGAGAGATGGCTTAGCGGTTAAGCGCTTGCCTGTGAAGCCTAAGGACCCTGGTTCAAGGCTCGATTCCCCAGGACCCACGTTAGCCAGATGCACAAGGGGGCGCAAGCATCTGGAGTTCGTTTGCAGTGGCTGGAAGCCCTGGCGCGCCTATTCTCTCTCTGTCTCTATCTGCCTCTTCCTCTCTCTGTCTGTCACTCTCAAATAAATAAATAAAAACAAAAAAAATTTCAAAAAAATCCTCCATCTTCAATTTCTCCTAAACTCAAGACCTACACAACTACCTATGGCCTGGAGTTCTCCTTAAGGATGTCCCACCAACCTTTCAAACAACATATAATCAAAACAAAACTTACTACTGAACCACATTCTGCCTTAATCTCCCATCCTCCAGTATCACTGTCATCGCTGCCATGAGGCCTTCATCAGTACTTGCCTGGCTTACTGACACACTCTTCCTACTAAACACCTGACCCAGCTAACTAATTTTCTTTCCTCTGAGTCCTTATTCCCCAAGCTTCCTTTAATTACTTGGCTCGCCACAAAGCTTTCTATAGGGAGAAAGGTGACAGCCACACAGATACAAGCATTCTGGACTCATTCTACTTCTATAAAAGAATAAAGTTGGAGTCAGGCATGGTGGTGTGTACCTATAATCCCAGCTCTGGAAAGGTGGAAGCAGAAAGCTCAGGTGGTCAAGGTTACACTTGGCTATACAAGTTTGGAGCCAGCCTGGGCTATGAGACCCTGTCTCAACAAACAAACAGGGACTGGGAAGATAGCTCAGTAGTTAAAGGCACTTGCTTACAAAGCATGTGAGCCCAGGTTCAATTCTCAAACCATCCATGTAAGCTGGATACAGAAAGTGGTGTAAGAGTCTGATGTTCATTTGCAGTAGCAAGAAGTTCTCACATGATTATATACACATGTAAATAATTTTTAAAAAATAAATTAAATTAATAAACTTGATTTACACATCAGTCACAGGGATATGTCTAATTATAATATTCCATTGAGAGATAAAACCACTGTTAAGGACTGGAGAGATGGCTTAGCGGTTAAGGCGCTTGTGTGCAAAGCCTAAGGACCCAGGTTGAGTCCCCAGTACCCATGTAAGCCAGATGTACATGGTGGCGTGTGGTGGTTTGAATAGAATAGATGGCCCCCAATATATTCAGTTGTTTATTTGTTTGTAGTTTGCATCTTTAGCCACCTGGCTGGAGGCAGTGTCACTGGGTAGATCTTAAGGTGTGGTGGTGGGTTTCAGATTTCAATCTAAAGATATGCAAAGTGTGCCTAGCTGGAGTTCCTGAAGTGTGCTGTGGCTTTTTGGCTTGTGCTTTTCTCTCTCTCTGCTTGGGCCTGTGAAGGCAGGCCAGCTTCTTCTGCCATTATGGATCTTCCCCTGGATCTGTAAGCTTCAATAAATCCCTTCCTCCATAACTGTGCTTGGTCTGGAAGTTCATCTCAGTGAACCTGAAGCTGTCTGCTACATGGCGCATGCGTCTGAAGTTTGTTTACAATGGCTAGAGACTCTGCTGCGCCCATTCTCTCTCTCTCCCTCTCTCTCTCATAAATAATAGAAATGAAATATTTTTTAAAACTACTGTAAAGCAAACAAAATCTGATCTGAGTGTGGATTTAGATTACCTATCACTAGATTCATTCAATTGTTCTCCATGAGAAATACCACTTTGTAAGGCCTTTTGGTGAAGCTGTCCAATAGCTTCCCTACAACTTCATTACACCATTCTTTACCAATCTATATTCATGTGGCATCTTTTCATATATTCCCATGGCCTTGGGTCACCCTCTAGAAAAACTGAGTATGGTAATCAGAACTGAGCTCATGGATGGCCCTCCCAAAGAAAGACTGTAAGATTCCCTCCCTACCTCCTTTGCCCTTTCTGACCCCTACCTTCTCTTCATTTTCTTTTCCCTCCCTCCGCTTTCTTCCCCCTCTCTCTTTATTCCTTCCTTCCACTCTCTTTCTACAGTACTGGGGATCCAACCCAGGCCCTTATGCACTATAGGGAAGTGCTCTACCATTGAGCTACATCCCTAGCCTACTTTATTTCTAAACACTGTACTGTCTTCAGGCACTTTGGCTTTCACACTAAGCTACTTAAATTTTACTAAAAGTCTTTTTCACATGTATTAGTGCAATTCAATTAAATATCTCACATTCTCTTCCTGAAGTGTTTTGGATATGACTCCACATCCATCCCTATTAATATGGCCACTGTTAGCCAGCTAAAGTCCATATGCTTTTTGTTGTTGTTGTTGTTGTTGTTTTGAGGTAGGGTCTCACTCTAGCCCCGGCTAACCTGGAATTCACTATGGAGTCTCAGGGTGGCCTCGAACTCACAGCGATCCTCCTACCTCTGCCTCCCAGTGCTGGGATTAAAGGCATGCACCATCACGCCCAGCATGTTTTTAAATTCTGAGAGGCCATTTGATAAATCCTCTCCTAGCTTCACAAACCTTTTCCCCTTCCAGACAATGTAATTTAAAGTACCTGGATATAAATTGTTTGGTGCAGCTTCAGTCCTCGTTCATGAAGCTGCAACTAGATAATAAAGACACAATTTAAGTATTTGTAAAAAAAAAAAGATATTTTTTAAAACAGTATTTCCAATGTCTCCATACAATCACACGTGTTTTCCCACATTCTATCAGACAAGTTAGCTTTAGCCAAAACCGGTGCTATCTATATACATAAGAAAATAAATCAAAGACTTTTCAGTGTAGGCACTCAAACATTTAATAATCTAACCCATGGATTTTTGGAAAAAAGTATATAAAATATGAAATAATGAGGAAGCTTAAGAAGAGGGCTCATGAATATAGCTCTAGATTTAATCCTTAGCACCAAAAAAAAAAAAAAAAAAAAAAAAAAAGGTCATCCAGTCACTTTTATGTACATTTCTAAACCATGGAAGATATGACCTATAGTTATTGTAATACCAAATCATATTCCTCCCTTCAGGGCACAGATACCTGGAGGGGTGTGACTTGGGATTCTCACAAGCATTGTTTATCCTTTTCATGTTTCACAGATGCAAATGAAAAGTACCAGAGAAGCCAGACGTGGTGGTGCATGCCTTTAATCCCAGAACTCGGGAGGCAGAGGTAGGAGGATCGCCGTGTGTTCGAGGCCACACTAAGACTACATAGTGAATTCCAGGTCAGCCTGGGACAGAGTGAGACCCTACCTCAAGAAAAAAGAAAAGTACCAGCGGAGCCAAAGAAAAGCACACTTGCTATTCAAGAAAGTCTTTCAGCTTTGCGAGACCCATACCAGTACTTTCCTGGAAGTGTGCACAGGTATGTGATAGGGGATTTCATAACATATCCATAGCAACATAGCCATAAATTTAAGACAAAAAAGATGAGCCAGGAGCTGAAGAAATGGTTCAGCAGTTAAAAGCACTTGCTCACAAAGTCTGATGGCCTGAGTTTGATTCCCCAGTACCAATGTAAAGCCAGATGTACAAAGCATACATACATCTGTAATGTTTGCAGTGGCAAGAGGTATGTCAATCCCCCCCCCCCATTTTCTCTTTCTCTCTCTCGCTCTCTCACTCCCTATCTCTGCTTGCAAATAAATAAATAAAAACATTTTATTTATTGACTTGAGAGAAGGGGGGTTAGAAAGAGGCAGATAGACAGAGAATGAGCACACCAGGGTCTCTAGCCACTGCAGATGAACTCCAGACATATACGCCACCTTGTGCATCTGGCTTTATGTGGGTATTGGGGAACTGAACCTGGGTCCTTGGCTTTACAGGCAAATGCTTGCCTTAACCACTAAGCCATCTCTCCAGTCCTGAAATATTTATTTTTTTAAAAAAGATGAGCCAGGCATGGTGACACATCCTAGTTATCCTAGTACTCAGGAGGCTGAGACAGGAAGATTGTCCTGCATTTGTAGCTAACCTAAAAAAATATTTATAGCAAATAGTAGGCTAGCCAGAGATTCATAGCAAGACCTTGTCAAAAAAAAAGGGGGACTAGAAATCTGGCTTAGCAGTTAAGGTGCTTGCTTGCAAAGCCTAATGTCCTCAGTTCCATTCCCCAGTATCCACCTAACACTAGATTCCCAAGTGGCACACGCATCTGGAGTTCATTTGTAGTGGCTAGATGACTTGACTTGCCCATCCTCTTTCTCTCTCTCTTTCTCCCCACCCTTCTCTCTCTCTGCCTGCAAATAAATAAAAAATATTTAAAAAAAAAAAAAGAGAGAAAGGGAAGGAGGGGAAGAAAGGAAGAAAAGGAGGGAAGGAGGAAAGAAAGAACCAGATATAGTGAAGCATGCCCACAGTCAATCCCAGGTACCTGGTAGGAAGAAGCAGGAGGACAGGTAGCTTGAACCTAGGAGTTCAGGGTTAGCCTAAACATAAGACTGGTTTGCTAGAGACAGTCTTACTATGTACCCTACGCTGTCCTAGAAATCTCTACATAGCCCACACTGACTTCAACCTCAAAATTCTCCTACCTCTGCCGCTCAAGTTCTAGGATAATAGGTGGACACTAGGACACCTAGACAAGATCCTACCTTAAAAAAAAAAAAAAAGGCTAGGCATAGTGGCACACGCATTTAATCTAAGCACTTGGGAGGCAGAGGTAGGATCATTGTGGGTTCCAGGTCAGACCGGGCTAGAGTGAAACCCTACCTTGAGAAGGAAAAGAAGAAAGGAAAGGAAAGAAGAAAAGGGAGTGAGGAAGGAAAGAAGGATGGATGGACGGACAGAAGGAAGAAGGAAGGAAGGAAGAAAGGAAGGGAGAGAGAGAGGAAGCAAGCTACCCAATTACTTTTCATAACGTTTACCATGGCTTTAATAGCTGCTGTTCTGACCCGTGGGTCTTGGTCACTGAAGTAATCCCCTATAATCTTCTGGACATCTCTGACAGGCAAACCTTCAGCATCTTTTGTGACACTTTTCTCCAAAGAGCCAAGATTGCCAAGTAATTGCAGGCACTTATTTCTTACTCCATGGGAAGTATCTGTCAGGTGCTACAAAAAGAAAAGACAAAGCAAAGGAACATGATTAAGCTATCTTTTTAAACCAAATGAAAAACCAGAAACAATAGCTTTACATCAACCCTGGAAACCATTTCAATCACTATATTCTCATTAAGTCTATGTATTATCAAATTACTTGAGGAGTTGTCTTCCCCCTCAAAACCTTAATCTTAAGAAGGTAAGAGTTGGAGCCAGGCGTGGTGGCGCATGCCTTTAATCCACTCGGGAGGCAGAGAGGAGGATTGCCATGAGTTCGAGGCCACTCTGAGACTACATAGTGAATTCCAGGTCAGCCTGGGCTAGAGTGAGACCCTACCTCGAAAAACCAAAAAAAAAAAAAAAGTAAAGACTTCAATGTCTTTCACCTTTGTATTTCCAACAGCTAGTACCTCACCATAGTGTGGTACCTAGTGAGAGCTTTCTCATAACCATGTAGTATTCCATCTGCAAGGACATCAAGATCTAGTTAGCCTTTCTGTTGACAGATAGTCGAGTTATGTTTTTTAGTCCTTGGCTATGTGAATAATGCTACTATAAGACTTCTTGTATGTAGTTTTTCGTGCACATGTTCATTTTTGTTGGTTATATACTTAACAGTAGAATTTCTAGGTCATAAGACATTCAATTTAAGAAGATACTACCAGGGCTGGAGCGATGGCTCAGCACTTTATGGTGCTTGCTTGCAAAGCCTAACAGCCTGGGTTGGATTCCCCAGTACCCACATAAAGCCAGATACACAAAGTGGCACATGCATCTGTAATTTGTTTGCAGAAGCAAGAGGCCCTGGCACACCCATTCTCTCTCTCTGCTTGCAAATGAATGTATATAAAATAAGATACTGCCAACTTGTTTTCCAAAATGGCTGTGCTAATTTTAAATTACAACTTTACCAGGGCTGCACAAATGTCCCAGTGGAGCAGTACTCAGTACTAGCATTATTCTTCACTTAACTCCTCTTACCAACAGTTAAAATAAATTATCAGTTATCTTCCTCTTATACCTAGTCCAATGCTAGTAAAACTATTTACATATGGTAGTAACAGGAACTAAAAATTCTCTGAAGAAATTAGGTTGTATACCAGGGAATAAAATTGTGTAGAGCTCTAGTTTTCAAATGTCTAACTGGGACTGAAAATAAGAAATAGAATATTGAAATATAGTATACTGCCAGGCATGGTAGCTCATGCCTTTAATCCCAGCACTCAGGAGGCAGAGGTAGGAGGATCGCCATGAATTCAAGGCCAGCCTGAGACTACATAGTGATTTCCAGGTCAGCCTGGGCTAGAGTGAAACCCTACCTCAAAAAAAAAAAAAAAGTATAGTATATATTACACACACACACACACAAGGTTTAACAAAACAATATTTAACCTCATATTTTTTAAAGTTTATTTGCAAGCAGAGAAAGATAGAAAAACAGACAGAGAATGGGCGCACCAGGGCCTCCAGCTGCTGCAAACACACTCGAGATGCATGTGCCATTTTGTGCATAAGGCTTTATGTGGGTACTGGGGAATCAAACCCAGCTTGTTAGGTGTTTCAGGCAAGTGCCTTAACTGCTGAGCCATCTCTCCAGCTCTAACCTCACGTCTTATAATGTGCCTTGATATTTCCATTCTGTTTTATTTTTAATCTCCAATATACAGTTTTTTAAAAAAAAAAAAAAAAACCTCCAATTAACAGCTGGGAGTGGTGGCGCACGCCTTTAATCCCAGCACTCGGGAGGCAGAGGTAGGAGGATCACCATGAGTTCAAGGGCAGCCTGAGACTACATAGTGAATTCCAGGTCAGCCTGGGCTAGAGGGAGACCATACCTTGAACCCCCCCCCAAAAAAAATCTTCAATTAAGTGGGGTGTGGTGGCTTAAGCCTTTAATCCCAGTACTCAGAGGTAGAGGTAGGAGCATGGCCAAAGTTTAACTTAAAATACTACAGAACACAATAGGAAGTGAGGGAAGAGAATAGATAAAATACATTACAAGGTTAATTATGGAATTTACACTCAAAACTGGAAGAAAGCTGGTGTGGTGGCATACACTTATAATCAGTACTCAGGAGGCTGTAGCAGGAGGATTATTATGAGTTCAAGGTCACCTTGGGCAACAGAGCAAGTACTTTTCCACCATGGTTATGTGCTAAAACTCTGCACTGAAAGGTAGGGGAGATAGCTCAGCAATTCAAAGGCACCTGCTTGCAAAGCCTGCTAGCATGAGATTCAAATGCCCCCCACAAGCCAGACGAGCCCTTGTTTACAGTGGCAAGAGACTCTGCCATGCTCATATTCTCATTCTCTCCCCCGCCACACACACACACAGAAATAAATAACTTTTAAAAGACATTTAAAAATAATTAGAGAGATGGCTTAGTGGTTAAGGCACTTGCCTACAAAGCCAAAGGACCAAGGTTCAATTCCCCAGGACCCATGTAAAGCCAGAAGCACAAGATGGCACATGTGTCTGGAGTTCATTTGCAGTGCCTAGAGACCATGGCATGCCCATCCACCCACCCATTCTCTCTCTCTCTCTGCCTCTCTTTCTCAAATAAAATAAATAAAAATAAAAATAAAATATTTTTTTAAAAAATAGGGTAATAAATGTGCAATTGTCCATAATATGAAGTATTTGAAAAAAACTGAAAAAAGAAGAAAGACCTAGCTGCAATGATTCACTAGCTGTGTAGTTCTGGTCAAGTCAGTGGCCCACTCAGAGCTTCCAACTCCCATCTGCCATACTTAACTTTCAGGTTTATCAAGAGGCTCAACTTAGGAATGAAAGTTTTTACATACTATAAACCTTAACATGAACATTAGCTACTATTACTATAACCTAAAACAGTAAGAAAGGTAGAAAAATATATAGCTTCAAGAGATGACAACTTGCATATACAACTGCCAAAACAAGCTACCTTTGGACAGTCCCTTCAAGTCCATAATGTCTAGAGTTTTCCATCTGAATAAAATCACTGATTTGAACTATACATTACTACTTTCTGTCTAACTTCTTGCCCCATTGTCTGTCACTCTGTCTCCCTTCCTCTATGACCTAGGAACACAGTCACTGGAAATATTGTCAGTAATTACCATCCTTCTCCTACTTTAACTTGACAACTCCCAAGTACACAGGTAAGGAATGGGGGGCCTTGAGCCTGGGTTGTAGCTCAGTGACAGACCACTTGCTCAGCTTTCAAGAAATTCTTAAATTCAATCTCTAGCACTACAATCAATAAAAAATTAATTAAATAGAAGGACAGGGTTAAATGATAATCCCTAACAATATACAGATTCAGAAGAGCCAATCTAGAACCCAAGTTTGCTCACACCCATGCCATCTAGCTTTGACTTTCCACCCAGCTGCATAAACAATGTCATGATTTTGAAAAATTTGTTCACTATGTTCAATGTTGGGCATCTGAAATGTAAGTACTTAAAATGCTCTACAATATTTAACAGTTTTCTTTACATATAGAACACAGTTACTCCCAAGTATCAATATTCTCCAATCATGAAGAATCCTCAGGTTTATAATTAGTAACAGATAAATAAAATGGAACGAAATCAATAACCAGTTATAATTGGCTTTCTAGGCTACCAATGTGTGTGTGTGTGTGTGTGTGTGTGTGTGTATAAGAGGACAACTTTGGGTGTTCTTCCTTTTTTTAATGTTTGTTGTTTGTTTTATTGAGGTAGGGTCTCTCTCTAGCCCAGGCTAACCTGGAACTCACTCTGCAGTCGCAGGCTGGCCTCAAACTCACAGCAATCCTCTTACCTCTGCCTCCTGAGTGCTAGGATTAAAGGGATGTATCACCATGCCCAGCAAAGAGATTTTTAAAATTTTTTTTAAATATTTTATTTTATTTATTTGAGAGAGAGAAAGAGGCAGATAAAGAGAATGGACACAGCAGGGCCTTCAGCTGCTACAAACAAACTCCAGATGCATGTGCCACCTTGGGCATCTGGCTTACATGGGTCCTGGTGAATCAAATCTGGGTCCTTTTTGGTTTTGCAGACAAGTGCCTTAACCACTAAGCCATGTCTCTAGCCCTATTTTTGGTGTTTTGGGGGTAAGGTCTCACTCTAGCCCAGGCTGATCTGGAATTCACTCTGTAGCCCCAGGCTGGCCTCGAACTCATAGTGATGCCCTTACTTATGCTTCCCCCCGCCCAAGTGCTAGGATTAAAGGCATGTGCCACAACACCCAACATCCCTTCCTTTTTTAAGACAAGACTTTTCACTGGCCTGGAACTCACCAAGTAGGATAGACTGGGTGGCCAGCAAGCCCCAGTGATTCGTCTACCTCCATCAGGACTGAGATGACAATTGACTGAGATCACAAGCGTGTGCCACCATGCCCAGAATTTTATATTTTTAGGTGGGTTCTGGGGAATTGAACTCAGGTGATCATACTTGCAAAGCAAGCACTTTACTATGCTCTCTCCACAACCTCACTACCAACACCTTCTGCAAGTAACATACCCACACATAGACACCTATGAAACAAAGCAAAAAGAAAGATGTACCAAATAGGTAAGCATATTAAGGATAACACTAAGAAGAAATTACAAGTACAGAAAAAGAAAAAAATCTAGAATGAAAATTGTGGGCTTGGGTTTGTGTTGCAAGCAGAGCTGGTAACACATGATTCTGATTTCAAATCAACAAAGATGTAAACATGTATCCTCTTGCTCAGTCCAGTGACAGACACAAAACAACACCCCTAGTAACAATGAGCACACCTAGCACCCAGCCCTTGGTTTCTAAATGTGATTCTTGGCTGGGCAAGATGGTGCATCCCTTTAATCCCAGCACTTGAGAGGCCATGGTAGGAGGATTGCCATGAGTTTGAGGCCACCCTGATACTACAGAGTGAATTCCAGGTCAGCCTGGGCTAGAGTGAAACTCTACCTGGAAAAACCTATATGTACATATAATTCTCCACTGAAGGGAACCAGAACATCTTTTACAGAAGGGCTGATGACAGGAATAGAGCAGAGAAAACCAAAATATGCCAAAAGTATCTTATTTTAACCCCCCCCCCCGAAAAGTGCTCAAAGAATGAAAGAGAGAAGTCAAAAGGCCAGACACACTAACTTAGAGTCTCCTACTTGGTCAAATTAAAATATCTGGGAGCTAGAGAGATGGCTTAATGGTTAAGGTACTTGCCTACAAAGCCAAAGGACCCAGGTTTGATCCCCCAGTACCCACATAAAGTCAGATGCACTAGGTGGCACATGCATCTGGAGTTCATTTGCGATGGCTACAGGCCCTGGCATATCCATTCTCTCTCTCGTGTGCGCTCAAACAAATAAATAAAATATATTTTAAAGTACCTTTTAATGGGCTGGACAGATGGTTTAGCAGTTAAGGCATTTGCCTGTGGAGCCTAAGGACTTGGGTTTGAATCCCAGGGCCCACACAAGCCAGATACACAAGGTAGAGCATGCTTCTGTAGTTCGTTTGCAATGACTAGAGGCCCTGGCACTTCCTCCCCCATCTGTTTCTTTCTCTTTCTCTACCTCTCTCTCAAATAAATAAATAAAAGCAAAACTCATTATTTAAAAAAATATCTAGACATCAAGATGAATCATAGCAAAAGATTACAATCCACTGAGTAAAAAAACAATGAGTTCATAACTGAACTCACTGCATTTATATTCATAACTGATATAAATTCAAAATTTGGTGTCACTACCTACACAAGACCATCATAAGAGGAGGAAAAGATCATGACATCAAAATAAAAGAGAGACTGATTGAGATGGGGAGGGGATATGATGGAGAATGGAGTTTCAAAGGGGAAAGTGGGGGGAGGGAGGGTATTACCATGGGATATTTTTTATAATCATGGAAGTTGTTAATAAAAATTTGGAAAATAGCCGGGCGTGGTGGCGCATGCCTTTAATCCCAGCACTCGGGAGGCAGAGGTAGGAGGATTGCCGTGAGTTCAAGGCCACCCTGAGACTCCATAGTGAATTCCAGGTCAGCCTGGGCTGGAGTGAGACCCTACCTCGAAAAACCAAAAAAAAAAAAAAAAAAAAAAAAAAAATTGGAAAATAAATAAATAAATAAAAATTAAAAAAAATAAAGGAGTGCACCACCATACCCAGCTTCCTTCTATAAATGTGAGGCTTTATTTTATTTTGTTTTGAATCAAATTGTGGATCTAGAAGATACTAGGCAAGTTATCTGTCACTGTGCCACATCCCTAGTCCAAATTTGGGATTCAGTATCTTTTAAAATTATTACTATGTGTGTATGCATGCATTCATGGCATGCATGCATGTGCATGTGTGCATGCTGGGGCCTCCTGCCACTGTAAACAAATGCCAGAAGCTTGCTCCACATTTTTGAGTCTGGCTTACATGGGCGGCTTATGGAACCTGAGCCAGCAGGCTTTGTAAGCAAGTGCCTTTAACTGATAAGCCATCTTCTCAGCCCCATCAAATTGGAGATTTTAAAAACCAAAAATGGGGCTGGAGAGATGGCTTAGTGATTAAGGCACTTGCCTGCAATCTGGAGTTCATTTATAGTGACTGAAAGCCCTGGCGTGTCCATTTTCTCTCTCTCACTCTCTCACTCTGCCTCTTTCCCTCTCTCAAATAAATAAATAAAATTAAAATATTCTGGGCTGGGGAAATGGCTTAGCAGTTAGGCGTTTGTCTGAAAAGCCTAAAGACCCTGGTTCGATTCCCCAGGACCCACGTAAGCCAGATGCACAAGGGGCACATGCATCTGGAGTTCATTTGCAGTGGCTAAAGGCCCTGGTGTGCCCACTCTCTCTATCTGCCTCGTCTCTCTATCAAATAAATAAATAAAAATATTTAAAAATAAAATATTTTTTTAAAAAATCAAAAATGAAGTATTCTAAAGAAACAAAAAGGGGAGCCAGGTGTGGTGGTGCACACTTTTAATCCCAGCACTTGGGAGGCAGAGGTAGGAGGATCACCATGAGTTTGAGATCACCCTGAGATTACATAGTAAATTCCAGGTCAGCCTGAGCTAGAGTGAAACCCTACCTTGAAAAACCAAAAACCAAAAAAAAAGAAAAAAAAAAGAAAAAGAAAAGAAACAACAAGGGGGGTTGGAAAGATGGCCTGCGAAAGCCTAAGGACCCAGGTTTGATTCTCCAGCACCCACATATGCCAGATGTACAAGGCGGTACATGTGTTTGGAATTCATCTGCAGTAAGTAGCTGGAAGCCCTGGTCCTCACATTCTCTGTATCTGTCTCTTTCTCCCTTCCTCTCTCCTCAATAAATAAATAAATGAAAATTTTTTTATTAAAAGAAACAAGAAGGAAGCCAGGCATGGTGGCAAATGCCTTTAATCCCAGCACTCGGGAGGCAGAAGTAGGAGGATCGCCATGAGTTCGAGGCCAGACTGAGACTACATAGTGAATTTCAGGTCAGCCTGAACTAGTGTGAGACCCTACCTCAAAAAAAATTAAAAAAAGAAAGAAAGAAAAAGGAATGAAATGAGCATATTGTTTCATAAACAGCAAAAAAGTATTACATTGTCCATAAAAGTAAGTGTCTTTAAGACCATAAAAGAAAAGGGACAGCTATAGTAGAACTAGACCAACAATGGTGCAGTTATAAGAACCTGCACAAGTTGCTTCACCTCCTACCGGACAAGCAAAGTAGAACCAATGAATGAGGCCCAGAATGCAATCAGACAGACTTGAATTCCATTACTTGCCCTGCCACTTAACATCTATGAGCTGCTGCTGCTGCTTCGTCCTCTTCTTCCCCCTGCTTTTCTTCTGCTTTGAGACAGGGTCTCCTGCAGCCCAGGCAGACCTCGAACTCACTATGTAGCTGAGGATGACCTTGAACTCCCAATCCTTCTGAGTGCTGCGATTACAGGCCTATGCCACCTTGCACAGTTTATGTGGTGCTGGGGGTCAAACCCAGGGCCTCATGCCTGCAAGGCAAGTACTCTACCAACTGACCTACATCCCTAGCTTTACAGAAGTCTTTAACTTCTAAAACTAAGAATATCCCATACCACAAAATTTTATGGTAAATGGACTAAATTAATTTACTAATTATTATACATAAAACCAGCTATTGGCATCTGGTATATAGAGACATTTAGTAAGCTCCAGCTAGAACCTGCCACTTAGCACATGCTTTAAAATAAAATAAAATGAAAAGACGAGCAAATGATGACAGAATAAAATGAAACAAAGTGACAGATCTGGGACACACAAGCAGGAACTTTCTAGCAATATATCAGACATGCTCCAGAAAAAGGTTCATGAACTTCTAGGAACTTCAGCTTGCAGTAGAAGCCATGCCTACATGAAGGGGAAGGTGAGGGAGGCAGCAATTCCTAGCAGAGGGTGCGGCTCTCACACTGGGAACCCCCTGATTAAAATAAAAAGGGGGCTGGAGAGATGGCTTAGCGATTAAGCACTTGCCTGTGAAGCCTAAGGACCCCGGTTCGAGGCTTGATTCCCCAGGACCCACATTAGCCAGATGTACAAGGGGACGCACGCGTCTGGAGTTCGTTTGCAGTGGCTGGAGGCCCTGGCGCGTCCATTCTCTCTCTCTCTCTCTCTATCTGCCTCTTTCTGTCTGTTGCTCTCAAATAAATAAATAAAAATTAAAAATAAATAAATAAATAAATAAAAACGGCTCACTCAGGGAGAAGGGGTGTAGTGGAGCTGAGCAGTACAGGGCTTCTCTAACATCCTGAAGACCCTGGATGCAACCCTCAACACAGAAAAAAAAATTTCAAAAAACAAAAGCAAAATGCTCAATCGAGCATTTTACCTCTGTTAATTCTTTACCTCCACATTATTTATACTAAAAATGTGAAACATATACTCTTAAATCCCCACAATGCCTCCTATGTAATAAGTGCTCAAAACATTCATCAAAATAAGGTACTGAAACTGAAAAGAGAAACCCAGATATGAAGAGATGACCCTCAGTTATGAAAGTCACTATTCTTTTTTCAAATAAATTAAAACCTTCTAGCTATTAAGGTAACCAGGCAACAATGACACATAACCAACGCATTATTGCACACTGACTCTTAGCCCAAAAGTGAGTCTAAATGACAACTTTATAGCAACAAGTACAAGTTTATGATGTCCTACCCCTATAGGTCACTGATTACATCATGCTCTTCATCATCAAGAAGTGCTAACTCGGGCTGGAGAGATGGCATAGTGGTTAAGGCACTTCCTGCAAAGCCTAAGGACCCAGGTTCACTTCTCCAGGTCCCATGTAAGCCAGATGCACATGGTGGTACATGTGTCTGGAGTTTGTTTGCCATGGCTAGAGGCCCTGATGTGCCCATTCTCTCCCTCTCTCCCTCTCTGTCTATAAAAAAATAAATAAAAACTTTAAAAATCCGGGTGTGGCGGTGCACGCCTTTAATCCCACCACTCGGGAGGCAGAGGTAGGAGGACCGCTGTGAGTTCGAGGCCACCCTGAGACTACATAGTGAATTCCAGGTCATCCTGAGCCATATGAGACCCTACCTCGGGAAAAAAAAAAAAAAAAAGAAGAAGTGCCAACTGTCTGGAAATGCTATTTTGGTTGTGTGCTTTTTCAGGCCACAAAGTATCACTGTTCTTTGATATTAATGAGTGACTAAACAAATCACATCTCCAGCAATTAGAGAAATCTGTGTCCAAAATAATAAAACAGGGGGTGGAGAGTTGGTTTAGTGGTTAAGGCGTTTGCCTGCAAAGCCAAAGGATCCCAGTTCGACCCTCCAGGACCCATGTAAACCAGATGCACAAGCGGACACATGCATCTGGAGTTGGTTTGCAGTAGCTGGAGGCCCTGGTGCACCCATTCTTTCTCTCTCTCAAATAAATAAATAAAATATATTTTAAAAATAATAATATTAATAAAACAAGCCAACCAGCTTAAGACTTTTCTTATAGGAAGAAAATAGTGACTAAGTGCATCAAGAAAAACTGACAATGTAAAGAGCTAAATAAGCTAAATAATAACTAATAATGATATATAATAATAATAAATAAGATAAAAATGTGTTGACTCATTCAGTTTCAATATGGCTTTTTAAATTTTTATGTATTTATTTATTTATTTGAGAGAGAAAAAGAAATGGCTTTCTAATTCCATGAATATAATATATAACCCAATTCCAATATACTTGTCTTTTTAAAATTTTTTATTTATTTATTTGCATGTGTATATGGATAGATGCTCAATGGTCTTTTTTCCTTTCTTTTTTTTTTTTTCTTTTTTGAGGTAGGGTCTCACTCTAGCTCAGGCTGACCTGGAATTCACTATGTAGTGTCAGGGTGCCCTCAAACTCATGGTGATCTTCCTACCTCTGCTTCCCTAGTGCTGGGATTAAAGGTGTGCGCCACCACACCCAGCTTGATGGTCTTTTTTTAAAAAACTTTAAAATTATATTTTATTTATTTAAGAAAGAAAGAGAGGCAGACAGAGAGAGAATGGGCACATCAGGGCCTCTAGCCACTGCAAATGAACTCCAAATGCATGTACTGCCTTGTGCATCTGGCTTACATAGGTAAGTATTGGGGAATTGAGCCTGGGTCCTTAGGCTTATGCAGGCAAGCACCTTAACCGCTAAGCCATCTCTCCAGGCCCCCCCCCCCCCCATGGTCTTATGTTGCTGCAAACAAGTGCTCATCTGGCCTTTATGTGAGTAGCTAGGGAACTGAATTGGGGCCAGCAAGCTTTACAAGCGTTGCAGTAAGGTTTGCATTGCTGGCAGAAAACACCCAACCAAGAGCAGCTTGTGGGAAAAAGGGTTTATTTTGGCTTACGGACTCAAGGGAAAGCTCCATTAGGGCAAGGGAAAATGATATGAGTGAGAGTGGACATCACCTCCTGGCCAACATCAGATGGACAACACTAACAGGAGAGTGTGCCAAACACTGGCAAGGGGAAACTGGCTATAATACCCATAAGCCCACCCCCAACAATACACTGCGTCCAGGAGGTGTTAATTCCCAAATTTCCATCAGCTGGAAACCTAGCATTCAGAACACCTCAGTTTATGGGGGACACCTGTGTCAAACCACCACAGCAAGCAAGCACCTTTAACCACTGAGGCGTCTCCACTTGTCTTCTGATAATAAAATAAAATTACTAACTCCACATGGTAGTACACAGCTGTAATCTCAACACTCAGGAGGCTGAGGCACGAAAGCTGTTTATAATCCCTATAAACCCACCTATAATCCCAGCACTAGGGAGGCAGAGACAGGGGATCCCCAGGGCAAGGTGGCTAGTTAGACAGGCCAAACCAGTGAGCTGTGAGTCCAACTGACAGACCCTATCTCAGTAAGTAAAGTGGACAACAACTGAGAAAGACACCCAATGTCAACCTCTGGCATTCACGTGCGCGCACACAGAGAGAGAGGGAGAGGGAGAGAGAAATGCTCCAAGTTCAATCAAAACGTACAATTAATATATATGTACTTCTTGGGCTGGAGAGATGGCTTAGCGATTAAGGCGCTTGCCTACAAAGCCAAAGGGCCCAGGTTGGACTCCCTAGGACCCACATAAGCCAGATGCACAAGGGGGGTGGGTGCATGCATCTGGGGTTTGTTTCCAGTGGCTGGAGGCCCTGGCGCACCCATTTTCTCTCTCTCTCTCTCTCTCTCGCTCTCTGTCTCTCCCTGCCTATTTCTCTTTTTTTTTTCCCTGCCTATTTCTGTATCTCTCTCTCTCTCAAAGTAAATAAAAATATAATATATATGTACTTCTTTTATAATCAGAAAAAAATGAATTTTCTTGGACAATTACATATCTCTAGCTGTACTACTTACTGAACTAACAAGGCATAATAAAGTTTATGAGTTCTGGGGTGAGAGAAGCCAGAATGTAAATCCTGGTTCTGCAGCCTAACTGTGAGAAACTGAAAAAGTTAAGACTTCTTAAGCCTCAGCTTCGGTAATAGGATCACAGCACTTACCCAAAAGACCATACTAAGCACAACATACACAAGAGCTGTGTCCTATAGTCACTTCCATTTCTTTTGGTGAGGATGAGGAAGTTCATTTTGTAATAAGGTACTTAGCTTTAATCCTACCTGACACTAAAGGCATGAGAAGAGGCAGCTTAAAACTATTAGAAATTGGGCTGGAGAGATGGCTTAGCAGTTAAGGTGCTTGCCTAAAAAGGCCAAAGGACCCAGGTTCAATTCCCAGGACCCATGTAAGCCAGATGAACAAGGTAGTGCATGCATTTGGAATTTGTTCGCAACAGCTAAAGGCCCTGGCACACCCATTCTCTCTCCCAAATAAATAAATTTTAATTAAAAAAAATTAGAACTTGCCAAGCATGGGGGTGCACACCTTTAATCTCGGCACTCGAGAGACAGAGGTAAGAGGATCACTGTGAGCTCGAGGCCAGCCCAGAGCTACAGAGTGAGTTGCAGGTCTGCCTGGGCCAGAGTGAGACCCTACCTCAAAAACAACAACAACAAAAGCCTACCATAAGTCCTTGCAATCCTCAGTTGCAGGTGTAGGATGGCCCTGAGCAGATTTTACAACTCCAAATACTGCAGATAATGAAAAACTGTTCAAGAATGGAAACCATTACACTCTTACCTTGCAGGCTACATCCACTAATCGCAGCTGGATGGCTTGATTCTCTGGTAACTTAGTGCCAATAGCAAGCAAAGTGTCCAGCAGCTGAGCTAGGACTTGGTGAGACTCTAGAAAAAGACAGAAGTTTGCCATAAAAACTAATAAACTCTGAGCAGGGTGTGGTAGCACATGCCTTTAACCCCAGGCAGAGTGAAACCCTACCTCCAAATCGTAACAGGCAGAAGACAAATGAAGCAGGATCCCCACCCCACCCCCGACGTTCTGCTTTAGCCACAGCAGGCAAGCAGCCCTCCCTGCCCAGCAGGCAAACACATGGAGCACTGGAAGGACACATACACGTACATAACACACACATACATAGCACCCCCCAAACACACAACCACATTAAACACATACACACACATGCGCACAAGCAAAATAAAAAAAAATTGGGCTGGAGAGATGGCTTTGTGGTTAAAGCATTTGCCTGCAAAGCCAAAGGATCCCAGTTCGATTCTCCAGGACCCACGTTAGCCAGATGCACAAGGGGGTGCACACATCTGGAGTTCGTTTGCAGTGGCTAGAGGCCCTGGCAAAACCATTCTCTCTGCTCCCCCCACCTCTTTCTCTCTCTCAAATAAATACAATATATATATTTTTTTAATCCAGAGGGACTGAAAGGATGGGTCATAGTGAATTCCAGGTCAGCCTGGGCTAGAGTGAGACCCTACCTCGAAAAACCAAAAAAAAAAAAAAAAAAAAAAAAAGAAAGGATGGGTCAGTGGGTAAAGTGCTTACTATCTAAGCATGAGGCCTGAGTTCAGAACCTCAGCACCCACCCGCCTGGTGTGGTGGCATTTCTGTAATACTAGTGCTGGGAAGCAGACAATGCCCAAACCTTGTTGGCCAGCTAGTCTAGCTGAGTGAGTGAGTAGGAGTCCTGCTTTCAGTGAGTGACCCAAACAATGAAGTGGAAGGGACTGAGGAAAACAACCCACATCAGCCTCTGGCTTCCACACATGTTACATGTGCATGAGCACCCACACATTCACATGCATACACATACAAACACACATCCACACATGCACATACACTACAAACATGCAAAAGTATATATATTTTTTTGGGGGGGGGTCAGTGAGGTAGGGTCTCACTCTAGCCCAGGCTGACCTGGAACTCACTCTGTAGTCCTAGGCTGGCCTCGAACTCACAGGGATCCTCCTACCTCTGTCTCCCGAGTGCTGGAATTAAAGGCATGCATCACCAAAGCCCAGTGCAAAAAAAAAAAAAAAAAAAAAAAAAAAAAAAATTAAAGAGAAAAATGAAGCCCACGCCTTTAATCCCAGCACTCAGGAGACAGAGGTAGGAGGATCGCTGTGAGTTCAAGGCCACCCTGAGACTACATAGTGAATTCCAGGTCAGCCTGGGCTAGAGCGAAACCCTACCTCGAAAAACCAAAAAAACAAAAAAAAAGAAAGAAAATAAGATGAGGCAAGGATACGCTTAACATCTCAATGAGAAGCAGTTGGAACCCTGGTCCTTCCTACACGGCCAAGTACCATTGAAACATGTTTATTCCAGGTTTATTGTATACAGAAAATAGACCAGAAAAAACGCAATTCGGGGGGGGGGGTTGCTGGAGAGATGGCTTAGCAGTTAAAGTACTTGCCTGAGAAGCCTGAGGACCCAGATTTGATTCCCCAGTAACCACATAAACCAGATACACAAAGTGGTGCATGCATCTGGAGTTTGTTTGCAGTGGCTGGAGACCCTGGTATGCCCATTCTCTCTCTGTGTCTCTCAAATAAATAAATAAAATATTTTTAAAAAGAATGTAACTCTGGAAAACACTTGATGAGGGCAGGGAAGAGAGAAAGTGCAGAAGAGGAGCTTTTGTTGTTTGTTTGGTTGACTTTGCAGTGCTGGGGTCCAACCCAGGACCTGCACACTTCTTGGCAAATGTTCATCACAGAGCCACAGCTGCAGCCCCAGAGGAGACTGAGAGACAGTTTGCATGCTGATGAATAATAAGATGCCTCCATCCTCCTTCCCCAGGACTCCCTTCAGGTGCTTTGGTTCCAAGAACCCAGCAGCCCGGCATCTCAGTATTCCTGGAGATTTATGAACTTCTAATTGGAAGAACTTACAGGCCCAGAAAAAAAAAAAAAAAAACACCTCCAAAAGATGCCAACATTTAAAAGGTCTCCAAGGCATGCAGGATCATCCAAGAGTAGAAGCTACCAGGTAATAAGTCCTATTCATTCATGCAGACAGACACACAGACAGAATATCTGTCAGCCTTTTTTTTTTTTTTTGGTCGAGGTACGGTCTCACTCTAGCCCAGGCTGACCTAGAATTCACTATGTACCCTTAGGCTGGCCTCAAACTCACAGACATCCTACGTCTGCCTCCCGAGTGCTGGAATTAAAGGCAGGCGCCACCATGACCGGCTCACCTCTCAGCTTTCAGTGCCTCATATTGAATGTAAATGCAAAGTCAAAGGTAATCAAGGATAATTTCTAGTTCTCTCAGCTACCAGATGAGGACAAGCAAAGGGTGTGGAGGGGGCAGAAGGAGACCTAGGGATTAGTTCAACTTCCTTAGGCATGAGCTCCAGTATGAAAGAAGCCACAAACACAGGGGACAGAAAAGAGGCGAAAAAATCTCCAACACTATCTTATTATTTCTTCAAAATGACAATTTCATCCAGAGGCAGAGGTAGGAGGATCACCATGAGTTGGAGGCCACCCTGAGACTACATGGTGAATGCCAGGCCAGCCTGGGCTAGAGCAAGACCCAACCTCCAAAAAAAAAAAAAATTTAAAGAAATTTTTGTAAGTTTTTTTGTTTTTTTACTACATTTGAGAGAGAGAAAGAGGTATAGAGAGGGAGAAAATGGGTGCACCAGGGCCTCCAGCCCTGCAAACAAACTCCAGACGCATGTGCCCCCTTGTGCATCTGGCTTACGTGGGTCCCAGGGAATTGAACCAAGGTCCTTTGGCTTTGCAAGCAAATGCCTTAACCACTAAGCCATCTCTCCAGCCCTTATTTTTTATTTATTTATTTATTAGAAACAGAGAGAGGGAGGGGAGAGAGAGAGGCTGGGCACACCAGGGCCTCCAGCCACTGCAAATGAACTCCAGACGCATGAGCCCCCTTGTGCATCTGGCTTATGTGGGACCTGGAGAATCGAACCTGGGTCCTTAGGATTTGCAGGCAAGTGCCTTAACCACTAAGCTATTTCTCTAGCCCCCCCCAAAAAAGACCATTTTATATAACATTCATGAAAAGCTACCTAAAGTCTGTGACACTTAACTCTTGCCTGAAAATTAAGCAATCTAATTGAAATCTTTAATTCAGACTTCTCTTCTGGGTTTCTGACCTATAATCCTACACCTTTCCTCATGGACAATACATGATGTTTCAGCATAAAATCAAATTCCTCAGAGGCACCAAATTATTTTAAAACTGAACATGATAATTGTATGCCCTCATTCAGAAAGCCTCACATGGTCTCAATGTCAATTAACATCCAAGTTCCTCAGCACTCAAGACTACCCTTTGACTTCAAAGCATCTTGCCACTCCCTCTGCTCTCTCCAATACCTATTCAAAACCTCACATATCTCTTGTATTGTGTCAGCTCTGCCTGCTGTTGTTGGAATGCTCCCTACCTTGGGTTACTCTTCCCCACCTCGAACTTTCCATGCTGGCCTGGAACTCACTATGTAGCCAAGCATGACCTTTGTGGTGGTTTGATTCAAGGTGTCCCCCATAAACTTGGGTGTCCCCAGCTGGTGGCAATTTGGGAATTGGAGCCTCCTAGAGGCAGTGTATTGTTGGGGATGGGCTTATGGATGTTGTTGCAGTCAGGTTCACACTGCTGGTAGAAATCACCCAACCAAGAGTAGCTTCTGGGAAAAAAAAAGGGGGGGGCTTAGTTTAGCTTACAACTCAAGGGGGAAGCTCCATGATGGCAGGGAAAATGATGGCATGAGCAGAGAGGGTGGACATCACCTTCTGGCCAACATCAGGTGGGCAACAATAACAGGAGAGTGTACCAAACACTGGCAAGGGGGAGCTGGCTATAACACCCATAAGCCCACCCCCAACAATACACTGCCTCCTGGAGGTGTTAATTCCCAAATCTCCATCAGCTGGGAACCTAGCATTCAGAACACCTAAGTATATGGGGGACACCTGAATCAAACCACCACAGGTTTGACAGCCAGCTTCCTTTTGCCAGTGTTTGACACACCTCCTGCTGCTGCTGTCCACCTTATGTTGGCCAGGAGGTGATGTCCACCCTCTGCTCAAGCCATCATTTCCCCCTGCCATCATGGAGCTTCCCCTAGAGTCTGTAAGACAAAATAAACTTCTTCCTCCCATAAACTGCTTCTGGGCAGGTGCTTTTTGTTATCAAGGAGAAGCAAACTGCAACAACCTTGAACTCTTAATCCTCTTGCTTTCACCTCTCAAGTGATGGAATTTAACCCAGCTCCACCTCTGACTTTCAAACCTCTTCACTCAGCCATTCCAGATCCTTCCAGTTAGCACAGGTTTCACTCTTGGCTCCACTCCTACTGTACCCTGAGCATACAACCTTTAAAACGTGCTTTGTATCATGCATGAGCAACAGGCACTAGAGTAGCATTTTATACATACACCTTCAAAGCACCTCTTCCAGTGCTTGCGTGTATTTACAGCCCATATTCACCTGCTGAACTAAAATGAAAATCTTTCAGCAGAGCATGGACCACACATTTGGAATTCAAAGTGCACACTGGGTTGATGACTAGAAGCCTCTTAACCTACATCTGTGGAGTCCACACATATCAGGTTGACTTAAGCAGCCACTTTAATTCACTAGAGTTACGTTCTCAACTATAAAATAGGTTTAAACTAGGCAATCTCAGGCTGAGGAGATGGCTCAGCAGTTAAAGGTGCATGCTTGTAAAGCCTGCCAGCCTGGTTGGATTCTCTAGCACCCACATAAAGACAGATGCACAATGTGGTGCATGCATCAGGAAACCTAATCAAAAACCTATGGCTGATACATTGTTACTAGAAAATTTTCAGTGCCAGAGATGGGATACATTCCAGTGAGCTATTGGCCAGGAAGGTCACTGATACCCTAAAAACATTACAGGCCATTGCCAAGGTCCTTGGTTTCCCAGCAGGAATAGATGGTAAGACCCTATTGCTGAAGACTCCACATACTTGGGCTACAAGGCCACTGAGAAATCTTGCTGGAGCTGAGCTGAAAACCTCCTCCATGTAGACCAGCTGACAGAAAGTTGGAAAAAGTTACATTGCATGCAGAGCAAGGGGAGAGAGAGAAATTATCAATGGAGATACTTAACAGTGGACACTGCAAGCCTTGAATGTGGCCAGCCAGGCCAAATGAGCCAATGGGTGCAATAGTGGCATGTCTGTTATGGGGGAAACCAACCACTCTCTAATTGGACTGGAGGCCCACTCCACAGGAGGGAATACATCCCTGATACTGAAAACCTATGACAGAGTAGTCACGAGGCCTAGCAGTGTAATGTCTGCTGCTGTCTAGCTAAATGTATATACTATGCTCACCAAACTGCCCGGTAAGCACTTATCTTATTGTTTACACTCATGTATTAATGCTACTCTCACTTTTGGCTAAAGAAGCTTCTCTTTTCAGATGGCAGTGATTTTGGGATGATCAGAAGGCACCATAATGCTGAGAAGTGACAGAGGAGTGCTCAGCACTGAAATATCTCTACCACACTTTCCAAGGCTCAGGGTCCATTGCAGAAGAGGTGGCGGAAAGAATGTAAAAGCCAAAGGAAGGGTAGGACTCCTTACAATGTGCTCCTCCAGACACAAAATGGCCTGGATATCCATGACCTCACAGTACCTGGCACTACCTACATAAGACCATCATAATAGGAGGAAAAGATGATGAGATCCAAATAAAAGAGAGACTGATTGAGAGCAGGAGGGGATATGATGGAGAATTTCAAAAAGGAAAGGGGAGGGAGGGAATGACCATGGGTTATTGTCTATAATTATGGAAGTTGTCAAAAGTAAATTTAGAAGCCGGGTATGGTGGTGCACGCCTTTAATTCCAGCACTCGGGAGGCAGAGGTAGAAGGATTGCCATGAGTTCGAGGCCACCCTGAGACTACATAGTGAGTTCCAGGTCAGTCTGGGCCAAAAACCAAAAAAAGTAAATTTAGGTTGGAGAGATGGCTTAGCGGTTAAGGCATTTGTCTGCAAAGTGAAAGGATCCTGGTTTGAGTCTCCAGGACCCACGTAAGCCAAATGCACATGGGGGCGCATGCATGTGGAGTTCGTTTGCAGTGGCTGGAGGCCCTGGCATGCCCATTATCTCTCTCCCTCTCTACCTCTTTCTCTCTCTCTCAAATAACTAAAATATATTAAAAAAAAAAAAAAGTAAATTTGTGCTAGAGAGATGGCTTAGCAGTTAAGGTGTTTGCCTGAGAAACCAAAGGACCCAGGTTCGATTCTCCAGGACCCATGTAAGCCAGATGCACAAGGGGCACATGTGTCTAGAGTTCATTTGTGGGTGACTGGAGGCCCTGGTGTGCCCATTGTCTATCAACCTCTTTTTTTTTTTCTCTCTCTCTCTCTCAAATAAAGAAAAATAAAATATCTTTTTTAAACTTAAAATAATAAAAATAGAGGGTAGGGGGCTGGAGAGATGGCTCAATGATTAAAGGCACTTGCTGACAAAGCCTAACAGCCAGGGTTCAATTCCCCAGTACCCACATAAAGCCAGATACACAAAGTGGCACATGACTAGAGTGTTCGTTTGCAGCAACAAGAGCCCTTGGAATCCATACTATCTCTGCTCATAAATAAATAAATAAATATTTTTTTTAAGGTGGGAGCTAGGGAGATGATTCAGTCAGTGAAGTGCTTGCTGCAGAGTTCAGATCCCAAACACCCATGTAAAAGCTGAGCAAGACAGCACATTCCTGTAATGCCAACACTGGGGAGGGAGAAACTGGAGGATTCTCTGGGGCTTCCTAGATGCACACATATGTACCCACATGCACAGACACACATACCATACACACACAAAAATAAATAAGTAGGGCTGGAGAGATGGCTTAGTCGTTAAGATGCTTGTCTGGAAAGTCTAAGGACCCAGGTTCGATTCCCCAATACCTACATAAGGCAGATACAAAAGGTGGTACATGCATCTGGAATTCTTCTGCAGCACTAGAGGCCCTGGCATGCCTATTCTCTCCCTCTCTATCTATCTGTCTGCCTCTTTCTCTCTCTCTCAAAAACACAATAGATAAATAAATAAAATATTTAAGCTGGATGTGGTGGCTCACGCCTCTAATCCCAGCACTAGGGAGGCAGAGGTAGGAGGATGCTGTGAGTTTGAGGATACCCTGAGATAGTGAATTCTAGGTCACTCTACCTCAAAAAAAAAAACAAAAAAAAAAATTAAATTAAAAAATAAATAATAAAATATTTAAAAACAGAACAAGGGCTGGAGAGATGGTTTGGTGGTTAAGTCACTTGCCTGCGAAGCCTAAGAATCCAGGTTCGATTGCCCAGAACCCACGTAACCCAGATGCACGCACACAAGGTCACACATGCACACAAGGTGGTGTGTGCATATGGAGTTTGCAGCGACTACAGGCTCTGGAGCACCAATTCTCTCTCTCTCTCATAAAAATAAAGAAAGAAATAAAAATGAACAACCCATTTTAATAACAACCAACAAAAAACTTGACATAAATTCTATACAAAAGGAGCTAAAGAATTCTGCTTTTAAGTTGCACTTACTTTCATTCTGCAGTATATTAATGGCATCATCAATAATGCAGTCTGGTGAGAATCCTGCTGTCTTTGATAATAAACCCAACAATGATGCAATTTTCAACCTCACAGACGGATCATTTTCCTGGAACAAAAGAAGCAACTGTCATCTTGATGCTCTACTCTTTGCCAACCAAACAACAGGAACATAGGACACTGACATCCCAAACAAGATTCAAGGTCCAAATATTCTAAGATGTGGTGGTTTGATTCAGTGTGGTGGTTTGATTCAGGTGTCCCCCCCCATAAACCCAGGTGTTCTGAATGCTAAGTTCCCAGCTGAAGGAGATTTAGGAGTTAACGCCTCCTGGAAGCAGTGTATTGTGGGGGGAAGGGGGCTTATGGATGTTATAGCCAGTGTCCCCTTGCTAGTGTTTGGCACACTGTTCCTGCTGTTGTCCACCCGATGATGGCCAGGGGGTGATGTCCACCCTCTGCTCATGTTGTAGTTTTCCCTGCCATTGTGGAGCTTCCTTGTTGAGCCTGTAAGCCAAAATAAACCTCTTTTTTCCCACAAGCTGCTCTTGGTTGGGTGATTTCAACCAGCAATGTGAACTGGACTGCAACAGTAAAGCTTCATTTCTGAAAAATGTATGTACTTCAAGAGAAAGAGCTTTTCTTAATCAGTCAGTATGTTCACTCAAATAGTACACAGTTGATGGTAATTGTTATGCTTCCGTGATGTCATTAACATCTAACCGAAAATGTGCATTTGGAATTAAAGGCTGGGAAAATGGATTAGTGGTTAAGGTGCTTGCCTGCAAAGCCTAAGGACCCAGGCTCAATTCCCCAGGACCCATGTAAGCCAGATGCACAAGGAGGCACATGTGTCTAGAGTTCCTTTGCAGTGGCTAGAAGCCCTGGCATGCCCTTTCTCTCACCCCCCCCCCAAATTCTCTCTCTCTAATAAATAAGTAGATACATATTTCAAAAACAATTTAAATACAATATCTACAATATGTAGTCATGTTAGACATGAGTCATGGCCAACACTTCCAGCAATGAACCCCCAACACGGCTGGAACACTGCTCTTGGAGCCCCTTAAAGGTGGGAGCTTCAGCAACCACTGTTATCACCAGGAACCTTTCTCTCTACTTGTTTGGGTCATCAGATCCTGTTAGAAGACTGGGACAGGGAAGGACAATTGACTAAGTATAGATCATGCCTGGGACCCTACTACAAGAGAGAACAAGAAACTATCTGTTCATTTTAGCTTTAATAGTGAGAGGTTATCTCTCACAAGCAACAAGATCACTATGGGGTTAAGAAATCTCCCAGGCTGGAAAGATGGCACCGTGCTTAGGGCCCTTGCCTGCAAAACCCAACAACCTGAGTTCAATTCCACAGTATCAACGTAAAGGCAGATGTACAAGGTAGTACAGGCATCTGCAGTTCGCTTGCAGTGACTGGAGACCCTGGTGCACCCATCGTCATTCTCATTCTCTCTCTCTCCCTCATAAATAAATAATTATAAAATATTTTTTAAAGGTACTGCACACATGTAAAAAAAACTATCAAAAAATGGAAAAAATAGTAAATAAATAAATGAAATGGTTAGGAGCTAGAGGTACAGCATATACAGAAAAAGACAGTAAGTATTGCCAGGCATGGCAGTACATGTTATTAATCCCACATTCAAGAAGCTGAGGGCAGGTCTGGAGAGATGGGTTAGTGGTTGAGGCATTTGTCTGCAAAGCCAAAGGACCCAGGTTCAATTCCCCAGGACCCATGTAGGCCAGATGCACAAGGTGGCACATGGGTCCAGAGTTTGTTTGCAGTGGCTAAAGACGCTGGGGTTCCCATTCTCTCTCTCTCCCAAATAAATAAAATAAAAATAAAGCTGAGGGCAGGGCTGGAGAGACGGCTCAGTAGTTAAGGCACTTGCTTACAAGACCTAATAACCAAGGTTCAACCCACGCGAAACCAGATGAACAAAGTGGCACATGTGTCTGTGGTTTGTTTGCAGGAGCTAGAGACCTTGGGATACCCATACTCACTTTCTCTCTCTCTCTCTCCTTATAAATAAATAAATAAGTAAATAAAATGAAGTTGAGGCAGGAGGGTCTCTAGTTAGAGATCTGAGCCTGAGCAACACTGAGCCTGAGCAACATTGTGAAACTCTATCTCAAAAAACCAAGGCTGCAGCCAGGCCAAATGAGCCAACGGGTGCAATAGCGGCATGTCTGTTATAGGGGAAACCAACCGCTCTCAGTTAGGACTGGAGGTCCACTCCATAGGAGGGAATAGATCCCTGATACTGAAAACCTACAACAGGGGTAGTCATGAGCTCTAGGGGTGTAGCGTGTGCTGCTGTCTGGCTAAATGTATATACTGTGCTCACCAAACTGCCCGGTAAGCACTTCTTATTGTTCATACCAATATATTCATGCTACTCTCACTTTTGGTTAGAGAAGCTTCTCTTTTCAGATGGCAGTGACCTTGAAATAACTCAGAAGGCACCATGGTGCTAAGAAGAAGTGACAGAGGAGTGCTCAGCACTGAAATATCTCTATTACACCTTCCAAGGCTCAGGGTCTATTGCAGAATAGGTGGTGGAAAGAATGTAAGAGCCAAAGGATAGGATAGGACTCCTTACAACGTGCTCCTCCAGACACAAAACGGCCTGGATATGCATGACCTTGCAGCACCTAACACTACCTACACAAGACCATCATAACAGGAGGAAAAGATGATGACATCAAAATAAAAGAGAGATTGTGTGAGAGGGGGAAGGAATATAATGGAGAGTGGAGTTTCAAAGGGGAAAGTGGAAGGAGGGAGGGAATCACCAAGGGTTATTGTCTACAATTATGGAAGTTGTCAATAAAAAAAATAAGATAAAAGAAAAAACAAACAAACAAACAAACAAGGCTGCCAGGCATGGTGGCACACACCTTTAGTCCCAGCACTTGGGAGGCAGGGGCAGGAGGATCATTGAGTTCAAGGCCAGCCTAGAGCTACAGAGTTCCAGGTCAGCCTGAGCTAGAGTACGACTCTACCTTGAAAAACAAAACAAAAATAACAAGGCTTGGGATATAACTTGGTGGTAGAGTACTTGCTTCACATGCACAAGCTCTGAGTTTAATCCACAGTATCACAAAAAGAGGAGAAGGGGAGGCGAAGAAAGGAAAAGGAAGAAGGAAAGAATAAAGAGGGAGAAAAGATCCTATAGGGCTAGACATATTGCTTAGTGGTTAAGGCGCTTGCCTGTGAAGCCTAAAGACCCATATTCTACTCTCCAGATCCCACATAAACCAGATGCACAAAAGTGAGGCAAACACAAGGTTGCACTTGCCCACTAGGTGGCGCATATGTCTGAAGTTCTATTACAGTGCCTGAGGTCCTGGCATGGCAATTCTCTCTCTCTGTCTCAAAAAAAAGACCCTATAACCAGGCATGGTAGTGTACACCTGGAATCCCAGAAATCTGGAAGATAAGGCAGGAATATCTTGAGTTTGAGGCTATAAAGCAAGATGTCTGAAGGAAAAAAAAAGGCTATCTTATTTCAAAAATAGAGTGACAAAAAAAAAAAAATCTACAAAGTCAGGTGTGATAGTGCAGCCTTTAATTCCAGCACTTGGGAGGCAGAGGTAGGAGGATTGCCATGATTCTAGGTCACCCTGAGACTACATAGTGAATTTCAGGTCAGCCTGGGCTAGAGCAGAGCCCTACCTCAAAAAAAACCTCACTATGCCTGGTACTACGTACACAGGACCCTCATAATAGAAGGAAAAGATGATGACATCAAAAGAAAAGAGAGACTAACTGACAAGGGGAGGGCATATAAGGGAGAGTGGATTTGTGAAGGGGAAAGTAGAGGAGGGGAAGGAATTATCATGTTTTATTGTCTATAATTATGGAAGTTGTCAATTTAAAAAAAAAAAAAGGCTGGGTGTGGTGGTGCACGCCTTTAATCCCAGCACTTGGGAGGCAGAGGTAGGGGGATCACCATGAATTCAAGACCACCCTGAGACTACATAGTGAATTACAGGACAGCCTGAGCTAGAGCAAGACACTACCTCAAAAAAAAACAAAAAGAAATAATAAGATAAATAAATAAAATGAGAGAGAGAGGGCTATTTCATTAGGAATGAGGGCAGGAACAGCAGAATGGTGAGTGTACTATATTCCGGAGATGAATCTGGTCATAGAAGTTACAAGTGATGGTAACTCTTCCACTGTGCACTCACCATAGTCCACACGTTGAGCTCACAGTGTCTTCAGCAACATGGTGCACCCTACCATTTACTTGTCTGTCTCCACCTAGCATACCATAAGCTGTGTGCCCAGCACACAGGAGACAGTATCAAGTTTCTGAATGAATGCCTTCTTAGTGATTTGCAGCATTAACCCATTCTGTATACACAGTTCCTACACATCCCATCAGGTCCTCAACATTTTCTCACCTTGTAGTAATGTTCCAAGAGAATCCTCACTACTCCCTCCACACTTTCTGCCTCTACGGGCTTCCTGGCAAACTGGAGTAGGTACTGCAAAGCATCTGCTGGGGAAGTAGCTTTACACAGATCTATGTGGAGGGCGGCAGATTTACTTGGTTTTGTCAGTCGGAGTTTCTTAGTGGCAATTTCTTCCTGCTGTTGCTGTAAGAGAATAAAGATAAGACATGACACAAATTTAACCAACTAATTTCATAAAAATCATTTTCCTAGGTGGGCGTGGTGGCGCACACCTTTAATCCCAGCACTCAGGAAGCAGAGGTAGGAGGATGGCCGTGAGTTCGAGGCCACCCTGAGACTACATAGTTAATTCCAGGTCAGCCTGGACCAGAGTGAGACCCTACCTTGAAAACCCCAAAAAAACAAAATCATTTTGCTTATATCAGATAAGATATTTAGCTAATGCTTTTAAAAAGTATAGTGTTGGGCTAGACTGATGGCTTAGCGGTTAAGGCGCTTGCCAGAGTAGCCTAAGAACTCACGTTCAAACCTCCAGGTCCTACATAAGCCAGATGCACAGTGACGCAAGTGCTCAATGTTGCACATGCACACAAGGGGCACACACATCTACAGTTCATTCACAGTGGCTGAAGACCCTGGCACACCCATTCTCTCTCTCAAAAAAAAAAAAAAAAAAAAAAAAAAACATCACTAGGAAGACTGGGACTGGGAATATGGCTCAGCAGTTTAAAGACACTTACTTGCAAACCTGCTGATCAAGGTTCAATTCCCTAGCCACCCAAGTAAAGCAAGATGCAAAAAGTGGTGCAAGCATCTGGCATTCATTCAGTGGCAAGAGGCTCAGACATAGCATCTCCCCGCAAACACACACACACAAATGTGCATGCACGCAAACGTTTATATAAATAAGTAATAAAATTTTTTAATCAGAACACTAATTTCCCTACAGACTATGGGCAAATGTCACAAAGATGTACTCACAAAACAACAAAAAAGGAAATGACAATGAGGCTGGAAAAAAAAAAAAAAACTGTCATATCACAAAGCACTAGGAAAAGGAGGAACTGCAAAAGACAAGATTTGTAAAATGCCAAACATGGTGGGCCTCTAATCCCAGTGCTAGCAGGATGGAGACAAGTGGATTCTTAAAGCTTATTGCCTAGCTAGTATAGATGAAGAGTGAGTTCTAGGCTCGGTGAGAGACCCTGTCTCAAAAAACAAGGTAGGAGCTGGAGAGATAGCTTCACAGTTAAGGTGCTTGCCTGTGACACCTAAAGACCCATGTTGGACTCTCCAGCCAGATGCACAAAGGTGAGATAAGCGCAAGGTCGCACATGCCCACTACGTAACACAAGTGTCTAGAGTTCAATTCAGGGGCTGAGGCCCTGGCACACCAATTCTCCCTCTCTCTCTTTCTAAATTAAAAAGAAAAAAAATAAGGTGGATAGGCTGGAGAGATGGCTTAGCAGTTAAGGCACTTGCCTGCAAAGCCATAGGATGCAGGTTCGATTCCCCAGCACCCACTTACAGCCAGATGTACAAAGTGGTGCATGCGTCTGGAGCTCGTATGCAGTGGCTAGAGGCCTCTCTCTCTCTCTCTCTCTCTCTCTCTCTCTCCCCCCCCTGTCTTTCTCTCTTTCTTAAAATATATATATATATATATATATATATATATATATATATATTTTTTTTTTTTTTTTTGGTTTTTCACAATAGGTTTTCACTCTAGGCCAGGCTGACCTGGAACTCACTATGTAGTCTCAGGGTGGCCTCAAACTCACAGCAATCCTCCTACCTCTGCCTCCCAAGTGCTGGGATTAAAGGCATGTGCCACCTCTCCTGGCTTATTTAAAAAAAAAAAAAAGGTGGTGCTGGGCATGGTGGTGCTGGGCATGGTGGTGCATGCCTTTAATCCCAGCAGTTAGAAGGCTAAGGTATAAGGATCACTGAGATTTCAAGGCCCAGCCTGAGACTCCATAGCAAATGGCTAAATGGGCTACCTCAAAAAAAACCAAACAAACAAAAATAAGGTAAAGAGCTCCTAAGGAGGACACCCACTGATGACTGACCTCTGCCCTCTACACACATGATCATCCACACATCCACATACACAATATGCACCACATACAAACATGCATATATACACACACCCACACATACCAAAACAAAAACACCTCTTATTGAATGACTGAATGATTTAAGAGTCATTTTCCTGCTGAATGGTACTACTCTGCAAGTTTCAGGATCTGCCTATCCACTGGCATGAATGGGGCTGGTCAGAAATGCAGAATCTTGCCTTACTTTAACAACTTAGTGGGTCGAATCTGCATTTTAACAAAATCCCCAAGTGATCTGTTTATTTATAAATAAAGTTTGGGAAGGAAGCAGACCATGAGTGTCTCGGTATGGCCTTCTTTAGACACACCAGCCCGCTGACAGGTCTGACAGGGGTCACCTGTCTTTAAACAACTCTTAAGTGAGGACAGGATTTCCTCCCTTTCTAAGTGACGTGTTCAACCAATGAGGTCTACGCTTACATAGCTGGTACTTCTAGTCTGCTTTCTCTGGACTTTGAATTCTGTAGACCGGTTTTCTAGCCCCTTATTGCTTTGCATACAGCCCAACTTGTCCCTGGGAGTTGGGGGGACAGGAGTTTAGAGGGGCCCTGCTACTAACTGGTGATGTCTGTGTACCAAGACAGAAGCATCCATGTGAACATGTGTAAAACAAGGATGCAAAATGTGACCCGATCTGACATGGTATGTGAAAGAACAAAATGAGATAACCAAGACAGTTTTTTAAACTGTGAAGCACTTTATGTTTCTTCTAAAAAAAAAAATGTATTTGAAAAAGAAAACAGTGAGCTGGGGAACGTTCATTCAGTGGTAGAGTGCTTGCCTAGCATGCATGAGTCCTTGGGTTCGATGTCCAGAACTGCATAGAAAGAAAGAAAGAAAGAAAGAAAGAAAGAAAGAAAGAAAGAAAGAAAGAAAGAAAGAAAAGGTCAGACTACATGGTTACTGCATAGTAGTTAACTGTGGCCTCCACGTAGCCTCACACGTCCACTAACGTGCACTCTGAGAACCCATCTCGAACTTGGTACTTGACACGGGATGGTGGCGTCTGACTGACAATGTGCCTGGGGTGAGGATAACTTTCCCCACCCCGACCAGTCTGAGACCTTTCCTGTCAGAGCTTACCTGAACCACTTTAGTGAACTCCTCATACACCCGCTTTTTAAGATGCGCCGCCATGGCTGCTCGCGGGCCCTCTCAGCTTCCGTACAGAACAGTATCCAGAGGGAGGGATGCAGCCGAAAGCCGGCCCAGCGGGAGGAATCCGCCGCAATCCCACAAGGCAACGGGCTGCTGGGATAGAGAGGCCGCTAGCTCACGCTCGACAGCCCCGTCGCTCTGCGGGCGGATTGGCTGGCCTGGACTCCTGCGCGGGCGAATGAAAAGCCGAGCTCAGGCCCCACCCCCGAGGAGGCGGAGCCTGCCACGAGCTGAGCGACGCTAGGGAAGCTGCGCGGGTGACAGGACGGAGGCGGGGCGCTGCCGAGATGGACGCGCAAGCTGGAGCTGCGTCAGGCCTTGACGCCTGAAGTATGGGAAGGAGGAGGAGCTCAAGTTCCCAGGAGCCTTTGCTGTGCTGTGTTGCGGCTGGAAGCTCCCTCCGCACCTTCCTTAGCGCAAGTTCTGCCTTTGGGTTCCTGTTCTTGATCCTTCGTTCTAGTAATTCAAAAGTTACACTTAAATTAAAAAAGAAAAGAAAAGAAAAAAAGAAGCCGGGCGTGGTGGCGCAGGCCTTTAATCCCGTATTTAAACTCGGGTCGGAGGTAGTGGGATCGCCGACAGTTCGAGACCATCCTGAGACTACATAGTGAATTCCAGGTCAGCCTGAGCTAGCGTGACACCTTACCTGGGGGGGGCAGGGGAAGAACCCTCCAGACACAAAATGGCCTAGATATCCATAGCCTCACAGCGCCTGACACTACCTGCAAGAGGTGGAAAAGCTCATGACATCAAAATTAAAAGAGAGACTGATTGAGATGGGGGTCTATGATGGAGAATAGAGTTTCAAAGGGGAAAGGGGGGAGGGAGGGTATTACCATGGGGTATTTTTTATAATCATGGAAGTTGTTAATAAAAAATTGGAAGAAAAAAAAGAATGAGCAATAATATGTAAGAAAAAAGAAGAAGAATTTGAGGGCTGGAGAGATGGCTCAGCAGTTAAGGCGCTTGCCTGCAAAGCCTAACAACCTGGGTTCGATTCCCCAGTACCCATGTAAAGCCAGAACCACAAAGCAATGCATGCATCTAGAGTTCGGTTGCTGTGGCTAGAGGCCCTGGCGCACCCATTCATTCATTCATTCTCTCTCCTTGCAAATAAATAAAATGTAAGAATAAATTAATTTTTAAAAAAGAAGGCGAAACCTCGAAAACTGCCCCCCCCCATATTGAAACTAAAAACAATGCTTTGAGAGGAGAAATTTCATACTTTGTGCTAATTTAAATAAAAGCAGGTGTGGTACCCATTCTTTCTAAATACTGCTTTCTCTTTATCTGTCTTTCAAGTAAATAAAGAAAATAAATAAAAATGTCTTAAAACTGTCTTTATAAAGTTCATGCTGTTTTCTTTTGACCTTGGTTATTACACATGAAAGTTTAATGAGGGCCCTCAGTGAGCCCCCTAGGTTTCAGTCTTCCCTTTCCTGCTGTATTGCAGTAGTCCACTTTTCCCTCAGAATTTGTGGACATTTATCCAGACTTGCACAAAAGCACCTTCTCTGTTGGTTCATCAACAAAAACCCCCAGAGGTCAGGGCCAGTCCCCTTAAATGTTCCCATGTAATGGACAATGACTGTTCTCTAGTGTAACTGTTCTTCCTCTGAGGATTACACCTCCAAATCTATTGAACTCAAGAATCCATAAACAAGGCACTGAGGAGATGACTCAGTGGATAAGAGCACTTGCTGAGCAAGCACGAGGACTTGAGGTCAATCCCCAGCATAATAAATAAAAGCCAAGCGTGGCTACATATGTCTGTAACCCCAGCATAGAATGGGCCAGAGACAGGTGGGTCACTGGTGCCCTCTGACCGGCCAGCCTAACCAAAAAACACATGATAGTGTAAACTCTGTACACTACGCACACAAGTGCATACACTACACACACATAGACACCGTATATACTGCACAAATACATAAAAAAGTTGTAAATAGAGCCTGGGGAGATGGTTCAGTGGGTAAGAGGGTTTGCTTCAAAAGCATGAGGGCCTGAGACTCCTTGAGTTCGAATCCCCAGCACCCAAGTGAAAAACCAGATGTGGCCACAAACCGCTACAACTTCTGTCCTGAGTGGGCAGGAGGGGAGGCTGAGACCAGAGAATCACTAGAACTCATTGATTAAAAAAATGGCTTGAGGCCAAATGAGCCAACAGGTGCAATAGTGGCACGACTGTCATGGTGGAAACCAACTGCCCTCCAATTGGACTGGAGGCCTGCTCCATGGGGTAATATATCCCTGATACTGAAAACTTGAGTAGTCATGAGCCCTAGGGGTGTAACATCTGCTGATGTCTGGAAAAATGTATATACTATGCTTATCAAACTGACCAGTAAGCACTTTTCTTAATATTTATACCCTTATATTAATGCTACTCTCACTTTGGGTACAGAATCTTCTCTTTTCAGATGGCAGTGACTTTGCGATGACTCAGAAGGTATCATAGTGCTGGAAAGAAGTGACTGGAGTACTGAGTAACATCTCGATTACACCTTCCAAGGCTTAGGGTCTAATGCGGAAGAGGTGGCAGAAAGAATGTAAGAGCCAAAGGAAGGGTAGGACTCCTTACAACGTCCTCCCTCCAGACACAAAATGGCCTGGATATCCATGACTTCACAGTGCCTGACACTACCTACACAAGACCATCATAAGAGGAGGAAAAGATCATAACATCAAAATGAAAGAGAGACTGATTGAGATGGGGAGGGGATGTGATGGAGAATGGAATTTCAAAGGGGAAAGTGGGGGGGGGGAGGGTAGCACCATGGGATATTTTTTATAATCACAGAAAATGTTAATAAAAATTGAGGAAAGAAAAAAAATGGCTTGAGTGAGAGACTTCATCTCAAGGAAATAAAGCAGATGAACAATAGAAAAGAACAGCCAACATTCTCACAGACCCATGTATTCTAACTGTGGGAGAAACAGTATTATATTTTACCTGTTAATATAAGACATATACCACACTAGGACCAGAAATTCACAATATGTCATCTCCCAGCTAGCCCCATAGCAACTCATTATATTGCCTTGTAATGGCAGATACTTCTGAGTTTCTGGAAAAACAAAAAACAAGAAGTTTCTTACTAAAACTCTTTGACCATAAAAAAAAAATCTTAAAAGCAATGCCAGTGAAAGATATTGGACTGACAGAAGAGAAGTCAAATCTAAATTTGGATTTGGGGATGGAGACATGGCTCAGCAGTTAACCGTAGACCCAGGTTCGATTCCCAAGTACCCACTAAGAATGGGTATGCCACTGTCTCCTTCCACTGTGCGCAAACTCCAGATGTATGCACCACTTTGCACATCTGGCTTTACATGGGTACTGGGAAACTGAGCCCAGGCTGTCAGGCTCTGAAAGCAAGTGCCTTTAACTGCCGAGCCATCTCTGCAACCCATATATAAAACATTTTAAAATAAATAAATAGAGCTGGAGAGATTTCTTAGTGGTTAAGCGCTTGCCTGTGAAGCCTAAGGACCCACATTAGCCAGATGCACAAGGGGGCGCACGCGTCTGGAGTTCGTCTGCAGTGGCTGGAGGCCCTGGTGTGCCCATTCTCTCTCTGTCTCTCTCTCTCTCTCTCTCTCTCTCTCTCTTTCTCTCTGCCTCTTTCTCTCTATCTGTCGCTTTCAAATAAATAAATAAATAAATAATAAACAAATAATTTTTTTAGAAAAAGCTGGGTGTGGTGGCGCACACCTTTAATCCCAGCACTCGGGAGGCAGAGATAGGAGGATCGCCATGAGTTCAAGGCCACCCTGAGACTACATAGTGAATTCCAGGTCAGCCTGGGGTAGAGCAAGACCCTACCTGGAAAACAATAAATAAATAAATAAATTTGGAACATACATTTAAGGAGTTAAATATGTGCCATTTCCAATGGAGTTCTACTCAGCAGTAAAGAAAAATGAAGCTATGAAATTTGCAGGAAAATAGATAAATCAAAATAGATAAATCTGGAAAAGAATTATACTTAGTGAGGTAACGCAGGACCAGAAAGCCAAACGTCACATGTTCTCTCTCATATGTGGATTCTAGCTACAAATGATTGGACTTCCATGTGAGTAGGAATAAAACTCAGTAGCAGAGGCCAGTAAGCCAGAAAGGAGATATAAAGGGGATATAAAGAGAGGGGGAGTACTTAATAGGATGGTATTGTATATATGTAAGTAGAAGAACAGATTAATGGGGGTGAAAAGGCCTAATTGAGGTCAGGGGAAGAGATTGAGTAAAAGAAAGGTGGAGGGAGGGCTAATCAAAATCTAAGAGGATATAAATAAGTCATATGGGAAACTACCTTTTTGGACAATGGAATACTCAGGAGCCATAGATTGTTACTAGAAAATTTTTAGTGCCAGAGATGGAATACCTTCCAGTGAGTTCGAGGTCACCCTGAGACTACATAGTGAATTCCAGGTCAACCTGAGCTAGAGTGGGGCCCTACCTAAAAAAAAAAAAATCATGTTTTCATAGTTCTCCTCCCTCCCCAAATGCCAGGGCAGCGATGCAGGCAAATGTCATGTACACAATTGATAAGAAAAAAATTAAAAATATCCAGGCATGGTGGTGCACACCTTTAATCCCAGCACTCAGGAGGCAGAGATAGGAGGATCTCCATGAGTTCAAGGCCACCCTGAGACTACATAGTGAGTTCCAGGTCAGCCTGGGCTAGAGGGAGACCCTACCTTGAAAAAAAAAAGAAAGAAAGAAGGAAAAGAAAAGAAAAAACTAAAAATCACTGAGCTTAAGAAACACCTGTGCCTGGGCTGGAGAGATTGCTCAGTGGTTAAGGCACTTGCCTACAAAGCATAACGACCCAAATTCAATTCCCCAGTACCCACATAAAGCCAGAAGCAAAGTGGCACATGTATCTGGAACTCATTTGTATTGACAGGAAGCCCTGGTGCGCCCATTCTATCTACCTCTTTCTGTCATATATATATAGATACATAATATATATTATGTGTGTGTGTATTTATATAACAAGAAACATTAGTTCCTAAAGGACTGTAGCAAACCTGTCCTCTGGAGAGATTGTGTTATACTGGTGGGGAAACAAATTTGCCTTCCCATCCATGGGAGACATTTTTATCACCCTGAACTAACTCCAAGAAAGGAGGACGATACTCATTTTATTACCCGGGAATGTAAGTAAATCTGCTGCCTGCTTCTCTGCAGCTTGCCAAACACCATCAAACAAAGCTGTCAGTGCCATTTGCTCAGAAATGCCAGAATGTCTCCCAACAGTTTGCTAACTGATTTGCAGTGCAATAAATCTGCCACTAAAACGTGCCCGGTGGACTGGGGATGTAGCTCAGCTGATAAGTGCTTACTTAGCATAAACGAATCTCTGGGCTCAATTTCCAGCACCGAATAAACCAGGTGTGGTGGCATGTGCCTGTAATTCTATCACTCAGGAAGTAGAAACAGGAAGATCAGAAGTTCAAGGTCATCGTTGGCTACATAATGAGAACAAGCCCTCCTGGGCTACATGAGACCTTTTCTCAGAAAATAAAACAATTTTAAAAAGTCCTTCTGGCTGAAGTGATGGCTTACTGGTTAAGGCTCTTGCCTACGAAGCCAAAGGACCCATATTTGATTCCCTAGTACCCACGTTAAGCACAAGGTGGCACATGCGTCTGGAGTTGGTTTGCAGTGCTTGGGGGCCCTGGTACATCCATTCTCTGTCTCTCTCTCTCTCTCAAATAAATAAATAAAATATTTTTTAAAGTACCTGGTCCCCTCCAAAATGATGTCTTATTTGGTCTTGCTATGTGCAAGATGAATGCACATCAGTGGCCAGATTAGCTTTGGCTGGAAGAAATCTATACAGTGGAACCCATGAATAGCCTCTATGCCACTTTTGTAGCCATTCTGCTTTTCGTAACTCCATTAAGCTGGGCAAAGAGGCTAACAGATATCCACAGGTTGGACCATCATATCCTTTTCCAGATGCTCTTCTCGAATGGAGACCCTCTGCTGGACATTCATAGGAAGCACAAATATTTCCACAAAGGTCTGCCAGCCATCAGTCCGCCTCCCAGGAACTAAGGCTTGAATGTGAAACGTCCACTATGGGCTCTTATGTTTTCACACTTCGTCCCCATTGGTAGACTATTTTGAGAGGTTGTGGAACCTTTGGGAAGTGGAGCCTAACTGGAAGAAGTGGGTCACTGGGGACTGGCCTTGAGGTTTATAGTCTAACCTGGTTCTGCCTCCAACTCACTACTTCCTGGCTGCTGAGGTGATGTTACCACTCACCTCCTTCTCCCTCTGCAACAGCCGCCAGCTGCAGCCACTGCCATTCGTTCACAGTATGATGGACTGTATTCCCTCCACCCCAAAAATAATTTTTTTTTTCTTGAGGGCCAGAGAGATGGCTTAGAAGTTAAGGTGCTTGTCTGCAAAGCCAAAGGACCATTCCCCAGGACCCACATGAAGTCAGATGCACAAAGTGGCACATACATCTGGAGCTCATTTGCAGTTGCTAGAAGTCCTGGAATGCCATTCTCTCTGCATGTATATAACTGCCTCTCTGTCTCTCTCTCTCTCTCTCTTAAATAAATAAACAATAAGAAAAAAATTTTTAAATGTTTAAGCCAGGTATGGTGGTGCACACCTTTAATCCCTGCACGCAGGAGGCAGAGGTAGGAGGATTGTTGTGAATTCAAGGCCACCCCGAGAGTACATAGTGAATTCCAGGTCAGCCTGGGCTAGAGTGAGACCCTATTTCAAAAAATAAAGCAGAGCTGGAGAGATAGCTTAGTGGTTAAGGAGCTTGCCTGCAAAGACAAAGGATCTTGGTTCAATTTCCCAGGTCCCACATAAGCCAGATGCTCAAAGTGGCGCATGCATCTGGAGTTCATTTGCAGTGGCTGGAGGCCCTGGTGCACTCTTTCTCTCTCTCTCTCTGTCTCCTCCTGTGTCTTTTTCTCTCTCAATAAATAAATATATTCTTTAAAACATTTTTTAATGGAGCATGGTGACACTCACCTTTAATCCCAGTACTCTGTTGAATTGCTGTGAGTTCAGGACCAAACTGGGGCTACCAAGTGAGTTCCAGGTCAGCCTGGCCTAAAGTGAGACCCTACCTCAAAAAACAATTTTTTTGAGCCAAAATAAACCTTTTCTCCCTTAAGTTTCTTCTTGTCAGGTACTTGGTCATAATAATGAGAAAAGTAAGTAATATACTGACCAACCAAAACCAGACCGTAGCTTTGTGGGACACTCAGCACAGTGGGAAAAGGCTGATGTGGGGGTGGGGAAGGATGGGGAAAACAAATAGAGAATTGATAAGAAGGGGCACCCCAGATTAACAGGGTCATCCTGAAAACTTGGGGCAGCGCTGTGACCGAGTGTCTCACTAAGGGCAGTCCACAAAGCTCTCAACCTGTCTTTGTGTTCTTCAGATTATGACAATTATGTCACGCTCTACAGTTTCCTTAACCTAGTCCCAGCAGATATGGGAATTTATGCATGGTACTGAAAACCTAATCAACAGCCTATGGCTTGGAATATGATGAAATAGAGAGACTTCGATGTTGATTTGTGTGACTGGAAACATTTAATATGCACGTTGAGTAATTCTTTTTTTTTTTTTTTTTTTTTTTTTTTTTTTTTTTTTTTTAGTTTTTCAAGGTAGGGTCTCACTCTAGCCCAGGGTGACCTGGAATTTACTATGTAGTCTCAGGGTGGCCTCGAACTCACGGCGATCCTCCCCTCTGCCTCCCGAGTGCTGGGATTAAAGACGTGCGCCACTGCGCCCAGCTTGAGTAATTCCTTAAAAACACACAGAGAAGTCTTTGTCTGGAGAAGTCATAATCCCTATGATGGAAGCTACTTCTGTTGCCTGGTCAAATGCATACAGTAAGCCCTCTATCGTTTTCTAAATATTCATGGTTATACCCATATATTTATGCTAATCTGGCCGTTTTTGTTTGTTTTTATGAGAGAGAGAGTGAGAGAGAGGAAGAGAGAGAGAGACACATGCACCACCTTGTGTGTGCCACCTTGTACATTGTCTTATGTAGGTTCTGGGGAGTCAAACCTGGGTCCTCAGGCTTCACAGGCAAGCACCTTAACCACTAAGCCATCTCTCCAGGCCTCATCATTTTTTTTTTTTTTTAAAGCTTGTGCCACCTTGCCAGACTCTGATTTGAGTTTTTTTGTTTTGTTTTTTTTTTTCAAGGTAGGGTCTCACTCTAGCTCAAGCTGACCTGGAATTCACTATGTAGCTTCAGGGTGGCCTCGAACTCCTGGTGATCCTCCTACCTCTGCCTCCCTAGTGCTGGGATTAAAGGTGTGCGTCACCACTCCCGGCTGATTTGAGTTTTAAAACCACTATAAATTCTGAGTTATACAATGAATGACTTTATTATTTATTTATTTGAGTGAGAGAGACAGACAGATAAGGAAACAGAGATAGAATAGGCATGCCAGGGCCTCCAAACAAACTCCAAACACATGTGCCACCCGGTGCATCTGGCTTACGTGGGTCCTGAGAAATCAAACCTGGGTCCTTTGGCTTTGCAGTCAGATGCCTTAACTGCTAAGGCATCTCTCCAGCCCAACTTTACTTTTTAAATATTTTTTTTAATTTTGTTTTTTTTATTTTTATTTATTTATTTGAGAGCGACAGATATACAGAGAGAGAGAAAGAATGGGCATGCCAGGGCCTCCAGCCACTGCAAAGGAACTCCAGATGCATGCGCCACCTTGTGCATCTGGTTTATGTGGGTCCTGGTAAATCAAGCCTCAAATTGGGGTCGTTAGGCTTCATGGGTAAGTGCTTAACTGCTAAGCCATCTCTCCAGCCCCCCTTTTTAAAACATTTTTTATTTATTTATTTGAGAGAGAGAGAGAGAGAGAGAGAGAGAGTGTGTGTGTATAAGAGAGAGAGAGTGAGAAAGAGGCAGATAAAAAGAGAATGGGTCCTGGGGAATCAAACCTGGGTCCTTAGGCCTCACACGTAAGCACCTTAACTGCTAAACCATCTCCCCAGCCCCTCAAAGACTTTTTTTTTTTTTTTTTTTTTTGAGGTAGGGTCTCACTTTAGCCCAAGTTGACCTGGCCTTGATCTCACGGTGATCCTCCTACCTCTGCCTCCCAAGTGCTGGGATTAAAGACATGCCTCGCCACACCCAGTCCTCAAAGACTTTTTAATAACCAAAGAACAGTTGGAGCTTCTCTCTAGAGTCCCTGACCTTCCTTATCCATAGGATTATGACTTGGTTCTCAGGGCCTCATATCTAACTGGAGAGCAGTTGATTATCTCTACAGTCTGTGTGTCACTATTGCAAAGGAGTGTACACTTTGCCCAGCTGGTTGATTTTGCAGCTTGCAGGACATCATTTGTTCATACTGTGGTGACCATTATCATATAGCAGCTTGGAAAACATTTTCTTCTTTATTATTATTTATTTATTTATTTGACAGAGAAAGAGGGAGAGAGAGAGAGAGAGAGAGAGAATGGGTGTGCCAGGGCCTCCAGCCACTGCAAACGAACTCCACACGTGCGTCCTTGTGCATCTGGCTAACATGGGTTCTGGGCAATCAAACCTGGGTCCTTTGGCTTTGTAGGCAAACACCTTAATCACTAAGCCATCCCTCCAGCCTTTCTTCTTTGTTTTTTATTTTATTTATTTGAGAGATAGAGAGAAAGAGGCAGAGAGAGAGAGAGTGAATGGGCATGCCAGGACCATCAGCTACTGTAAACAAACTCCAGACGCATGTGCAACCATGTGCATCTGGCTTACATGGGTCCTGGGGAATCGAGCCTGGGTCCTTTGGCAAACTCCTTAACTGCTAAGACATCTCTCCAGCCCTAAAAAAGTACTTTTATTTATTTATTGGCAAGCAGATAGACAAGGAGATAGACAGAGAGAGAAAAAGACAGAGAATGGGTGCACCAGGGCCTCTAGCTGCTGCTGCAAATGAACTTCAGATTCATATGCCACTCTGTTTACCTGGATTTACATGGGAAGTGGAGAATCAAACCTGGGTCCTCAGGCTTCCCAGGCAAGTGTCTTAACCGCTAAGTCATCACTCAAGTTCTATTTTTACTTTTTTAAATAGTTAACCAGGAGGAATGCATCATATCTATGGTACTGATTCATGCTGTCATTAGTTTTGTGTAATTCCCCTCCCGCCTTCCCTTAATGCCATCCTTCCCCCAACCCTTCCACTTCCCATACTGTTCCTCCACTTGCCCGTCAGGTATCTGCTCCTCCCAGCCCTCCCTGTCTCCAGTCTCTCCCAGCCTCATTCTAGTTCATTGTACTAATGCAGACTACAACTTTCAAACAAACCCAGCTGTTCTGTTAGGAACTATTTATGTACTATCACTTTTGGTTACAAAGCTTCTCTTTCCAGTACTTAGAAGTGACAATGGAGTGGCTTCAGCACTCAGAGAGCTCTGTCACACTCTCTGAGGCTCAGGGACCCATGCAAGAGGTGGCAGAAAGAATATGAGAGCCAGAGGATGAGGAGGAACGTTTTGAAATGCTGTCTTCCAGACACAACGTGGCCATGGCATTTATGACTTCACTACTTACACAAGACCTATATAATATGAGAGAGAGAGAGAAAAGAAGGCTTCAAAATGGAAGAGGAACTAGTTGGAAAGAAGAAGGGATTAGGGAGAGGATAAGGGGACGAAACAAAGGGTGGAGAGTGGGAATTATGATCAGGGCACACTGTGTATATAAATGACAGTCCTGAGAAATGACTGTGAAGCACTGAGCGTTCAGCACTGAGTGAGGCATCGCTGTCACATTCTGCATGGCTCAGGGACTGCAGAAAAGGTAGTGGAAAGAATGTAAGAGCCAAAGGAAGAGGGGAAGTGCTTTGAAACACTGCTCTGGACACAAAGTGACCGTGGTATTCATGACCACACATTGCTGATGCCACCTATACCAGATCTGCATGATAGGAAGGAAAAAAATGATGACATCAAAATGGAAGAGAGAGGAGTTGGGAAGAAGGGATTCAGTGAGGTGGGACTTGGGAAGGGGGGAAAAGAGGGTGGTGGGAGGGGATTATGATGATGGTATATCATCTATATGTATGGAGGTTGTCAATAAATAGTTAAAAAGATAAAAAAAGAGCAACCCTGTCTCAAAAACAAGGTAAAAGGCAGGAGAGATGGCACAGCAGTTAAGGCAAGCTTGCCTGCAAAGTCTATCAACATAAAGCCGGCTGCACAAAGTAGTGCATGCATCTGGAGTTCATTTGCAGCAGATGGAGGCCCTGAAATGCCTATTCATTCTCTCTCTCCCTCTCTTCTATCTCTTTGCTTGCAAATAAATAAATAAAATAAAATAAGCAAGGTAGAGCCAGGTGTGGTGTTGCATGCCTTTAATCTCAGCACTGAGGAGGCAGAGAAGGAGGATCATCATGAGTTCAAGGACACCCTGAGATGACATAGTGAATTTCAGGTCAGCCTGGGCTAGAATGAGAAGCTACCTGGTAGAAAAAAAAAAAGGTACAAGGTTGTTTTTTACCACCATACACATACATACAGACACACACACACACACACACACACACACACAAATTTAAAAATAATACACTTGGGCAACAATAACCAAAATTGATTATGCATTACATGTATTTACTTATTTATTTTTTGGTTTTTTGAAGTAGGGTCTCACTCTAGCTCAGGCTGACCTGGAATTCACTATGTAGTTGCAGGGTGGCCTCGAACTCATGGTGATCCTCCTACCTCCGCCTCCTGAGTGCTGGGATTAAAGGCGTGCGCCACCACGCCCAGCTTTAATTTTTTTTTTTGTTTGTTTTTGTTTTTGTTTTTGTTTTTTTGCAGTAGGGTCTCACTCTAGCCCAGGCTGACCTGGAATTCACTATGTAGTCTCAGGGTGGCCTCGAGCTCATGATGATCCTCCTACATCTGCCTCCTGAGTGCTGGAATTAAAGGTGTGCGCCACCATACCCGGCTTATATTTAATATTTTGGTAGTTTTTTTTTTTTTTTCCTGTTCTAGGGATCAAACCCAGGACCTTGTGCAAGCTAGGCAAGCTCTCTCAACACTGAACTACATCGCCAGTCACTTTCTGTTCTCTTTTTGGAAGTGATTACAATGAAGTGGGCACAACAGCACATGCCTGTAGGCTCAGCACGCAGAAGCCTGACTTCCTGGGGATACTTAAGTTCTATGTACCTTGCAAGTTCTTCAAACAAGTGAGCTGTTATCACTAATGCTTCACCTATGAAAGTGACTCAGCCAACCCCTTGGGGCTATTGGATTGCTTGTGTACCCAAGTATTTTGTTTGTATTGCTCTGATTTTGAGACATAGTCTCATTATGCCTTGAATTTGTGTTCCTCCTGCCTCGGCTTCCCAATCACAAGTGTATGCCACCATACATGGCTAGAAGATGGATTTTGTGGCTGGTTTGTTTGTTTGTTATTGTTGTTGTTTTGTTGGTTTTTTTGTTTATTTATTTTTTGTGTTTTTTAATATTTTATTTATTTATTTGAGAGAGAAATAGGCAGGGGGAGAGAGAGAGAGAATGGGTGTACCAGGGCCTCCAGCCGCTGCAAACGAACTCCAGATGCATGCGTCCCCTTGTGCATCTGGCTTATGTGGGTCCTGGGGAATCGAACCTGGGTCCTTTGGCTTTGCAGGCAAGCGCCTTAACCACTAAGCCATCTCTCCAGCCCTATTTCTTTTTTGTTTTTTAAGGTAGGGCCTCACTTAGTCCTGGTTGACCTGAAATTCACTAGTAGTCTCAGGCTGGCCTCGAGCCCGCAGTGATCCTACCTCCACCTCTCCATTGCTGGGATTTAAAGGTATGAGCCACCACGTCTTACTTCCTGAGATACGGTCTCATTCTATCACCCCATCTGGTCATACACTCATGGCAATCTTCAGCCTCTGCTTCCTAAGTGCTGGAATTCCAGGTCCAGCTTGGGAAGATAGCTTTTGATGGCATCTTTGAATGTCTCAAGGACCCCACCAGTGCCCATAACAAGCAGTCCTAACCCCCGGGTGGGGGGGGGGGGCTGGGGTGGCAGTTACCACCAGGTGAACGTGAATTTACAGAAACATCTGTCGAGGCTGGTCCCGGATGACTTAAGGAAGTACTTCTGGCAGCACACGTTGTAACCCCTGTCCTTAATGTCCTTCTCCAAGCAGTCCTTGAGGTCATCGATTTCAGGACCCACCTTCCAGGGCCCAAACTTAACAACCGGGATCTTTTTGGCCTCCAGATTGAACAGGGGCGCTGCACACTGCGCAGCCTCCTCCTCGGTGCCCACCACACACACCACCACGGTGGACCAGCGCATCGCCACAGCCTCTGCCCGGGCCAGGCGCAGCAGGACCTCCAGGTTCTCGCTGTAGTTCGGCACTCGCAGCAAGAACTGTTTGCGAGCCACCTGTTCACCAAAGATCTGCGGCATGTCCTCCAAGAGCTTGACCAGAGGCTGGATCTCGTAGAACTGGGCCTCACGGTACACCTCGCGGATGTGTTGCCTGGGCACCTCCCCAGTGCGCAGGTAGTCCAGGATGGGACCGAAATAGGTGCCCGAATGATCAATGAAGAAGCGGCCCTCTGCATCCACGCAGGCCGGCCGTGAGCCAGAGAACAGCTCTGCCAGCTTGGAACCAGGGCATTTTCTCAGGGTGCCCACGGTGGTGGTGTAGAACTGGCCCCCGACGTTCAATTGCACAACCTACGGGCATAACCAGCAGAGTGAATCAACAACGCCACCTCCAGGGAAAGAATGACTTATTTTCACCAAAAGGGCTTATATTGGGCTAAATAGCTTCATATAGGGTGGACATGTTAAGGAAGAAAATATCTTGATATAAGACCCACTCAAGTATTTATTTTAATTTAGATGCAAGGAGAGAGGGGGAGACAATGGGCCGCCATTAAAGTCTAGATGCATGTGCCACTTTTATGCGTCTGGCTTTATGTGGGTACTGGGGAATAGAACCAGGGCCAGCAGATGCCTTTAGAGGCTGAGCCATCTACTCAGGCCACAGGCAAATATATATATATATATATATATATATATATATATATATATATATATATATGTGTGTGTGTGTGTGTGTGTGTGTGTGTGTGTGTGTGTGTGTTTTGTTTTGTTTTTTGAGGTAGGGTCTCACTGTAGCCCAGGCTGACCTGGAATTCACTATGGAGTCTCAGAGTGGCCTCCTACCTCTGCTTCCCAAGTGCTGGGATTAAAGGCATGCGCCACCATGCCCGGCTACAGGCAAATATTTTAACTTTCTTCTTTAGATCCCGGAATGTTTGTAGTGAAAGTTGCTACAAAAATCCTGGTGAGAACATAACCCATTGGCCTTTCTCCTCTCTAGACGTCAGTTTCCTCATCTATAAAATTAACATATTGTACTGTTGGGCTGGAAAGATGGCTCAGGGTTTAAAATACTTGCCAAGCATAACGACGCAGGTTTGATTCCCCAGGACCCATGGAAAACCGGATGCACAAAGTGGCGCGTGCATCTGGAGTTTGTTTGCAGTGGCTAGAATCCCTGGCACATTCATTCTCATTCTCTCTCTCTCTGCAAATAAGTAAATTAATTTTAAAAAAGATATTGAGGCCAGGCATGGTGGTGCACGCTTTTAATCCCGGCACTGGGGAGGCAGAGGTAAGGGGACTGCCCTTAGTTCGAGGCCACCCTGAGACTACATAGTGAATTCCAGGTCAGCCTGGGCTGGAGTGAGAGCCTACCTTGAAAAACCAACAACAACAAAAAAGATATTGAACTGTTAAGTTCCCAACCTGTGATGCTGTGATCTAAGATATGGTCAGAGGGGAGGGGGGGGATTTACCACATTACCATGGCCCTGGTTCTATTCCCCAGTACCCACATAAAGCCAGACACATAAAAGTGGCACATACAACTAGACTTTAATGGCGGCCCATTGTCTCCCCCTCTCTCCTTGCATCTAAATTAAAATAAATACTTGAGTGGGTCTTATATCAAGATATTTTCTTCCTTAACATGTCCACCCTATATGGAAAAGTTAAAGAAACCATACACATATTCATTCAGGAAGCACCTTTAGTGTCAGCTCTTGTACTAGGAGTTGAGAACAAAACTTTCTTACACTACCGGAAGCTCCAAGGCTGAGAATATAATTCAGTGGTAGAGTGCTTCCCTAGCATGTACAAGGCTCTAAATTCAGTATCAGCATCACAGAAATAAATAAGTTCTGGTTAGTAACTGACATGCCTTTGATTAATTTACAAAATGGAATTTGTTTGCTGGATATTTTTCAAAACACACACCCATTCAATGCACAGGAACATCTAAGGTGGTCAAAGGCTAGGAACACTAGGTATAGTGGGTGTAAAACTGCTTCAGAAACTATAAAGAGTGCTGTAAATGTAAATTCTGCTCAGCTGTTCAACAGAAAGTTTGAAGAGCTCCTCTTTGTGCTAGACCCTGGGCCGAGCGCTAAGGACACGGGTGAGTCTGATGTGGTGCCTGCCTGGAGCAGGGGACACGTCAGAAGACGGACGTGGGAGTGGGACTGAGACCTGGCCCACTTTCAGAGAATATTAGATATTTCACACAGACCCAGCATGCTCAAGACCCTGGATTTGACCCCCAGCACCCCAAACAAACAAAACAGAGGACCATACTGTGATTATCACACATGGAGTGACATACTAGTTGTCATCCTTACAACCTAGCTTTCTGAACAACTTTTTAAAAAATATTTTATTTATTTACTTACTTGAGAGTGCGAGAAAGTGGTAGAGAGAGAGGGCGGGGGGAGAGGGAGAGGGAGAGAGAGAGAGGATGGGTATACCAGGGCCTCTAGCCACTATAAACAAACTCCAGACGCATGCACACCCTTGTGCATCTGGCTTACAAGGGCCCTGGGGAATCAAACTGGGGTCCTTAGGCTTCACAGGCAAGCATATCTTAACTGCTAAGCCATCTCTCCAGTCCTAAATATTTTTTCAAAAAAATAATTTTTCTTTTTGGTTTTTTGAGGTAGAATCTTCCTGTAGCCCAGGCTGGCCTCAAACTTACTGCAATCCTCCTACCTCTGCCTCCGAAGTGCTGGGACTAAAGGCATGCACCACCATGCCCAGCTACAAACAGCTATTATTCTTCAAATCTCACTCATTCATTCAGTAAAATATGCATGTGCTAACTTTGTCCCTTGTGCCAGGGATTTGGGATCCAGCAATAAGCAATCAGGAGACAGTCTTGCTCTCATCATCTTGTAATTGTGCAGTGTTTTAATTGCATTACATAACTGAGTCTTCACCACACTATTAGAATGCATTCTACAGTTGAAGAAACTAAAACCGAGGAGGTAACCTCAACAAGGTAACAAGTGCTGATGGCCTGCATTTGGACTCAGGTCCACAAGCTGAGTTCTTGTTCATTTCATAAGAATTATCTCCTCTCTTACGTTGCTTATTTATTTTCACATGTGCATATGTCTGAGCATACCAGGGCCTCTTGTCACTGCAAACAAATGTCTGACACTTGTGCCACTTTTTGTGTCTGGCTTTTGTGAGCTGCTTGGAAATTGAAGCTTTACAATAAAGTGCCTTTAACCGCTGAACCATCTTTCCAGCCCTTCTCTCTGTTTTTTTTTTTTTTTAATTTAAATTTGGGCTGGAGAGATGGCTTAGTGGTTAAGTGCTTGCCTGTGAAGCCTAAGGACCCCAGTTCGAGGCTCGACTCCCCAGGACCTACGTTAGCCAGATGCACAAGGGGGCGAACGCATCTGGAGTTCGTTTGCAGTAGCTGGAGGCCCTGGCACGCCCCCCCCCGTCTCTATCTGCCTCTTTCTCTTTCTGTCTGTCACTCTCAAATAAATAAAATAAATAATTTAAAAAAAACCTTAAATTTGATGGCTAGAGAGATGACTTAGTGGTTAAGCGCTTACCTATGAAGCCTAAGGACCCCGGTTCAAGGCTCGATTCCCCAGGACCCACATTATCCAGATGCACAAGGGGGCACACGCATCTGGAGTTCGTTTGCAGTGGCTGTAGGCCCTGGCGCACCCATTCTCTCTCTCTCTCTGTGTTGCTCTCAAATAAATAAATAAATAAATGAAACAAAAAAAATTTTAAAAACTTAAATTTGTATGCTTGTGTGTGTGTGTGTGTACACATTGTTTGCATGCGTGCATGTGTGTATACACACTATGCATGTGTGCGTGTGTGTGCGTGTTGTGCGCATGCACGCTCGCCAGAGTCTCTAGTTGCTGCACATGAATGCTAGATGAATTTGGCTTTACATAGATGCTGGGAAATTGAACCCAGGCCAGTAGGCTTTGTAAGCAAGCACCTTTGACCACTAAGTAATCTCCCAGGCTCTTTTTGTTTTAAATTTAATTTGGGCTGGAGAGATGGCTCAGTGGTTAAGGCACTTGTCTCTGAAGCCTGAGGACCCATGTTTGATTCTCCAGATCCCACGTTAGCTAGAGGCACAAAGTGATCCAATCATCCAAGGTCACACATGTGCACAAGGGGGTACACGCATCTGTAGTTTGAATGCAGTGGCTGGAGGCCCTGGCACACCAATTCTCTCTCATTCTCTCTCTCTCTCTTGCATAATAAAAAAAAGTCCAGTTTGTTGGGCTTGCCTCAAAAAATTTTTTTTTAATTTTATTTTATTTTCATTTTTCAAGGTAGGTAGGCTCTCATTCTAGCCCAGGCTGACCTGGAATTCACTATGTAGTCTCAGGGTGGCCTCCAGTTCACAGCGATCCTCCTACCTCTGCCTCTGGAGTGCTGGGCTTAGAGGTGTATGCCACCACACCTGGCTTAAATATTTTTTTAATTATTTGAGAGAGAGAAAGAAACAGGAGAGGGCACCAGTACCTCCTGTCACTGTAAATGAACTCCAGATGCATGTACTATATTTGTGCATCTGTCTTTATATGGGCACTGGGGAGTTGAACCTGGGCCATCAGGCTCTGCAAGCAAGCACCTTTAAAGGCTGAGCCATCTCTCAAGCCCTCCCTTTTTATAAAAACAGGGTCTCATGTGGCTCAGGCTGAACTTTAACTCCTGATGTTTATTTATTTATTTATTTGCAAGCAGAGAGAGAGAGGGCACACTAGGGCCTCCAGCTCTGGTGCAAATAACTCCAGGTGCATGCACCACTTAATGCATCTGTTTTACATGGGTACTGGAGAGTCAAACCTGGGTCCTTCACCTTTTCAGACAAGTGCCTTAACTGCTCTCCAGCCCTGAACTTGAACTCCTGATTCTCCTGCCTGTACCTACCAAATACTGGGATTATAGGTATGTGCCAACCATGTCCAACTACCTCCTTTACTGATTCATTCATTCAACAAAACGTAAGGAGGGCCTATTATATTTAAGCCTTATACTAAGCAGATGAACAGGACACAGGACCTACCCTTTAAAAGTCTGTAGAGTACAGGGAAACAGGTGACTTAAATACATGGGTGCTGGCCAGGCGTGGTGGCGCACGCCTTTAATCCCAGCACTTGGGAGGCTGAGGTAGAAGGATCGCTGTGAATTCGAGGCCACTCTGAGACTGCATAGTGAATTCCAGGTCAGCCTGAGCTAAAGTGAAACCCTACCCCGAAAAACAAAACAAACAAACAAACAAAAGCAGAAGAAAAAAGGTGCTAAGACTCAAATGTTGGCTCTCTGTGGATCTGTATTGGTGGTAGTTGTTTGTTTCCTAGGGGATGCGTAGCAGCTGCTGCAGCAGAAAAAATTATGCAATGAAAAAGGGAATTTCAGGGGCTGGAGAGATGGCTTAGCAGTTAAGTGCTTGCTCGTGAAGCCTAAGGACCTCAGTTTGAAGCTCGATTCCCCAGGACCCACATAAGTCAGATGCACAAGGTGGCACATGCATCTGGAGTTTGTTCGCAGTGGCTGAAGACCCTGGCACGCCCATTCTCTATCTATCTGCCTCCTTCTCTCTCTGTGTCTGTCTGTCGCTCTCAAATAAATAAATAAAAATTTTTTTAATAAAAAGGGAATTTCAGACCTGGAGATTCTACCACAGTCAGTACAGAGCCACAGTTGGGGATAGTCCTCCAGTCTGAAGTGTGACCTCATTACCAACTGGTCTGTGGCTCTACCACTAAGACAAAAGTATCCTACTGGAATTAAGAGAATTAAAAGCAACCGAACTGCTGGGAAGCACTCAGTTGTCATGGCAACAGGTCCTCCCAGGGGCCAGTTTAGGGGGCTAAAGAGAAGGCAGAAGAGAGGACAGATCTTAACAGCAACCAAACAATAGAGCTGAGAAAAAATAAGCCCCAAATCTATGTGCTTCTGCCTCTCATAAACTTCAAGGTTCCTCGGGGGGGCTGTTTGGTTAACCCTGGGGTCACCTCTGCAAAGCAGACGAGTTAAATAGAAGCTACAGACTTTAACCCTTGAGAGAACCAATGTGTTCTCACCACTCCTAAGCCACTGAGAGCTGAGCTGCTGAGCTCCCAAGTCCTTTTTTTTTTTTTTTGTCGAGGTAGGGTCTCTCTCTAGCCCAGGCTGACCTGGAATTCACTATGTAGCCTCAGGGTGGCCTCGAACTCACAAGGAACCTCCTACCTCTGCCTCCCTAGTGCTGGAATTAAAGGCATGCGCCACCACACCCAGCTCTTTTTTTTTTTTTTTTAAGATTTATTTTAGGGCTGGAGGAATGGCTTAGCAGTTAGGGCATTTGTCTGCAAAGCCAAAGGACCTAGGTTCGATTCCCCAGGACCCACGTTAGCCAGATGCACAAGGGGACACATGCATCTGGAGTTTGTTTGCAGTGCCTGGAGGCCCTGGCGTATCCGTTCTATCTGTCTAGCGCTCTCTCTCTCTCTCTCTCTCTCTCTCTCTCTCTGTTGCAGTCAGGTTCGCGTTGCTGGTAGAAATCACCCAACCAAGAGCAGCTTGTGGGAAAAAGGAGGTTTATTTTGGCTTACAGGCTCGAGGGGGAAGTTCCATGATGGCAGGGAAAACGATGGCATGAGCAGAGGGTGGACATCACCCCCTGGCCAACATAAGGTGGACCACAGCAACAGGAGAGTGTGCCAAACACTGGCATGGGGAAACTGGCTATAACACCCATAAGCCTGCCCCCAACAATACACTGCCTCCAGGAGGCTTTAATTTCCAATTGCTATCAGCTGGGGAGACTAGCATTCAGAATATCTAAGTTTATGGGGGACACCTACATCAAACCACCACACTCTCCCTCTTTCTCTATCAAATTGAATAAATAAATAAAGATTTATTTTATTTATGAGAGAAAGAGAATGGGCACACCAGGGCCTTTAGCTGCTGTAAGCAAACTCCAGATGGGTGTGCCACCTTGTGCATCTGGCTTATATGGGTCCTGGGGAATTGAACCTAGGTCCTTTGGCTTTGCAGGCAAATGTCTTCACCACTAAGCCATCTCTCCCAGCCCCTCCCTGCTGCCCCAAGTCCTCTTAACATCCCCATACTTTGGATGAGGAAGGCTCAGAGTCACATAGCTAGGAAGTAATAAAGTACAGCTGGGCTCAAATGGCCTTCAGTCAGTCTGACTCCAGCGTAGGGTGGGTGTTCCTGCCCACCCTCAATACCTGGCCCCACTGCTCTCCATAATTAGCTCTATGCGTGGGGCAGCATATAAAGACAAAATGGACAGAGAGAATTCTAAATCCCTCCAGCTCTCAAAATCCAATTAATCCAGCCACTTCAAAGGTCCTTCCTGCAGCTAATTTCTAGATGCTCCAAAAACTAGCTTCAAATCCAGGACTGGTGGGACAAACCAATAAACTCAGCACTAGGGAGCAGAAGGCAGGAGGATCATGACCTCACGGCCAGCCTGGACTGTATAGTCTAGTGAGACCCTGCCTTGAAAAGACACAACAAGCTGGACGTGGTGGTGCATGCCTTTGACCCAGCGCTTGGGATGCTAAGGTAGGAGAATCACTGTGAGTTTGAGGCCAACCTGGGGCTACAGAGTAAGTTCCAGATTAGCCTGAGCTAGAGAGAGATCCTGCCTAAAAAAGGTGTGTGGGGGGGTGGGCACTGGAGAGATGGCTCAGTAGTTAAGGCACTTGCCTGCAAATCCTGATGGCCTGGGTTTAATTCCCCAGTATCCACATAAAGCCAGATGCAGGGCTGGAGAGATGGCATAGCGGTTAAGCACTTGCCTATGAAGCCTAAGGACCCCAGTTCAAAGCTCAATTCGCCAGGACCCACATAAGCCAGATACACAAGGGGGCGCACGCATCTGGAGTTCGTTTGCAGCGGCTGGAGGCCCTGGCTCACCCATTCTCTCTGTCTAGCTCTCTCTGCTTGCAAATAAATAAATAAAAAGTGTCTGAACAAAAAAAGAGGAGCTGGAGGGATAGCTTAGCAGTTAAGGCACTTGCCTAGGAAGCCTAAGGACCAAGGTTTGATTCCCCAGGACCCACGTAAGCCAGATGCATAAGGTGGTGCATGTATCTGGAGTTCGTTTGCAGTGGCTAAAGGCCCTGATGCACCCATTCTCTTTCTCTTTCAAAGAAAAATGAAAAAGACTGAATAGATGGCTTTGCAGTTAAGGCACTTGCCTGGAAAGCCAAAGGACAAAAAAACAAAATGAAACAATTCCCTATCTGGGCATGTTGGTGCATGCCTTTAATTCCAGCACTTGGGAGGTAAAGGTAGGAGGATTGTTATGAGTTCAAGGCCGACCTGAGACTACATAGTGAATTCAAGGTGAGTCTGGGTTAAAGCAGACCCTACCTCAATAAACCAAAAAAAAAAAAAAAAAAAAAAAAAAAAAGAGCCAAAGGACCCCGGTTCAATTCCCCAGGAACCATGTAAAGCCTGATGCATGAGGTGGCACATGTGTCTAAAGTTCATTTGCAGTATAACTAAAAATCTTTTTGTTTTTTTAAAAAAAATACAAAAATAGGGCTGGAGAGATAGCTTAGTGGTTAAGGCACTTACCTGCAAAGCCTGATGACTTGAGTTCGATTCCCCAGTACCCATGTAAAGCCAGATGCACAAAGTGGCATATGTATCTGGAGTTCATTTGCAGCAGCTGGATGCCCTGGTGCACCCATTCTACCTATCTCTCTTCTATCTCTCTCTGATTGTAAATAAATAAATAAAAACATTAAAGGGCTGGAGAGATGGCTTAGCGATTAAACGCTTGCCTATGAAGCTTAAGGACCCCGGTTCAAGGCTCGATTCCCCAGGACCCACATTAGCCAGATGCACAAGGGGGCGCATGCGCCTGGAGTTCGTTTGCAGTGGCTGGAGGCCCTGGCATGCCCATTCTCTCTCTCTCTATCTGCCTCTTTCCCTGTCTGTCACTCTCAAATAAATAAATTAAAATAACAACAAAAAAACATTTAAAGTACAAAAACAAAAAGACAAAACAGGGGCTGAGGAGATGACTTGGTGGTCAAAGGTGCTTGCTTGCAAAGCCTGCCAGCCTGGGTTCAGTTCCCCAGCACCCATGTAAAGCAAAAAGAAGCACATGCACCTGACATTCGTTTACAGTGGCAATAGACACTGGCATGTCCATGCACACAAACACACACATGTGCAAATAAATAAAGGACCTGTTGGGCTGGAGAGATGACTTAGCAGTCAAGGCACTTTTCTGCAAAGCCTAAGGACTTGTGTTCGACTCTACAGATCCCATGTAAGTCAGACAAGCATGCAAGGTTGCACGTGTGCACAAGATGGTTCAATTGCAGTGGCTGGAGGCCCTGGCGTGCTAATTCTGTCTCTGTCATAGAAATAATTTTTTTTTTAAAAAAAGAACTTAATGCCAAGTGTGGTGGTGCACGCCTTTAATCCCAGCACTCAGGAGGCAGAGGTAGGAAGATCATCGTGAGTTCAAGGCCACCCTGAGACTACATAGTGAGTACCAGGTCAGCCTGGGCTAGAGCGAGACTCTACCTTGAAAAACCAAAAAAAGGAACCTATTTAAGGGCTGGAGAGATGGCTTAGCAGTTAAGTGCTTGCCTGTGAAACCTAAGGACCCCGGTTCGAAGCTTGATTCCCCAGGAAACCACTTTAGCCAGATGCACAAGGGGGTGCACGCGTCTGGAGTGCGTTTGCAGTGGCTGGAAGCCCTGGCACGTCCTTTCTCTCTCTCTTTCTCTCTGCCTCTTTCTCTCTCTGTCTGTCGCTCTCAAATAAATAAATAAATAATAAACAAAAGAATTAAAAAAAAGAATCTATTTAAAATAAAAGAGGACTGGGGAGATGGTTCAGCAGTTAAAGACACTTGCTGGTCTGGATTCATTTCCTCAGTACCCATGTAGAGACAGATACGCAAAGTGGCACATGCATCTGGAGTTCGTTTGCAGCACCAAGGTTCTGATGTGCCCATATACTCTCTCAAATAAATAAAAATATTTAAAATATATAATTATGCTTTTTTTCAAATCAAAGGCATGCACCACCACACCTGTCTGAAAATGCTATTTGTTGTTGTTGTTGTTTTGTTTTGTTTCTTTTTTATTTTTCTTTTTTTTTTGGTTTTTCAAGGTAGGGTCTCACTCTAGCCCAGGCTGACCTGGAATTCACTATGGAGTCTCAGGGTAGCCTCGAACTCACAGCAATCCTCCTACCTCTGCCTCCCGAGTACTGGGATTTAAGGCGTGCGCCACCACGCCCGGCTTCATAATATTATTTTTAAATAAATAAAATAAAATCTACAAATGGTAAAAAAAAAAAAAATCTTAAACATTCTATCTCCTCCAGAAATACTACCATACTACCTAGTTTTTTTTTTTTTTAAGGCAAGCCCAATAGACTGGCCTTTTATCTTTTCTTTCTTTCTTTCTTTCTTTCTTTCTTTCTTTCTTTCTTTCTTTCTCTCTTTCTTTCTTTTTTGAGAGGAGCAAGAGCCTCCAGCCACTGTAATTGAACTCCAGATGTGTGTACCACCTTGTACATGCGTCACCTTGTGTGGCTGGCTTATGTGGGATCTGGGGAGTCAAACACGGCTCCTTAAGTTTCACAGGCAAGCGCCTTAACCACTAAGCCATCTGACCAGCCCCTTACCTAGTGTTTTTATAGCAAGACAGACTTCTTTTCCACTGTCTTCAGAACTGCCTGTCCTTCCCTGTGGCCCACTCTTCTCCATCTTTACTTCCAGTCCCCCTGCCAATGCATTCCTGGGTGGGTGGGAAAACCTGACACAGGCCCTATGGTAAATGACTGAGAAGGGCCTCTAGGGATTCCTTCTGGATGATGGCCAAGAGGATAGAAGGATAGATCTAGCCCAACTCTCACCCTGGTGGAGTCTGAAGGGGCTCTACATACAGTGTATATCCTTCTGGGTCTTCACCAGACTCTCTCTAATAATCCCTGACTGATTAGCATAGAAGCCGCAGATTTCTCCCAATGCTGCACAAAGTTCTCCCTGTTTCTGAAACAGGAGATCTAGTCCATCCCCAACTTCAGCTACGGAATCAAGCTGATCTTTTTTATTGTTTTGTTTTTATTTTATTTTTAAATATTTATCTAATTGAGAGACAGAGAGAGTCAGAGAGAACGATAGAGATAATGGGCGCACTAGGGCCTCCAGCCACTGCAAACTCCAGGTACATGCACCACCTTGTGCATCTGGCTTACATGGGTCCCGGGGAATTGAACCTGGGTCCTTTGGTTTTGTAGGCAAATGATTTAACTGCTAAGCCATCTCTCCAGCCCTCAACGTGATCTTCTTTACTTTTTGTTTGTTTGTTTTTCCAGGTAGAGTCTCACTCAAGCCCAGGCTGACCTGGAATTCACTATGTAGTCTCAGGGTGGCCTCGAACTCATGATGATCCTCCTACCTCTGTATCCGTAGTGCTGGGATTAAAGGTGTGTGCCACCATGCCTGGCTTCAACCTGATCTTCTAATTTGGTGATAGCTCCTCCTAATGAGAGTAAGTCTTGGTCAACTGAGCTCCTTGAAATTAATACCTTGGGTGATTAACGAGGTGGCAGCCAGTGCAGTACTGCCCCTACCAGAAAGGGAGTCAAAATAGGTGCTGCCCTTCTGTAAAGTTGGGGCATCTAGGTGCAGGCATAGTTGCCCTTCTTCCCCACATAGGAACACTTGTGGCATTACATGTGCCAGGATGCAGAGGGCGGGTTCTTGCATTTGAAAGGCCACGGTGTTAATACACTTCGTTAAACCAAAAGTGCATGCAAACAAGGAGCTTGGCGGGGGGGGGGGGGGGGGGAGTGCTTAAGGAATTTCGGGGAAGTACCTTCCACTAGGTGTCCTCATTTTACAGAGGCGCATCCATCAGCATAGGGGGATCCTGCGAGGTCAAAGGTAGGGGATGAAAGTGGCTGTGTGAATGAAGTGACATCTCCATTTGGATGTTCCCCAGGGTCCTCAAGCTCTGTCCCAACACTGACCTTTCCCAGCGTTCTCCATCTTAGCTGTCAGAAGCCAGAAGCCCAGGGTAATTGGCATTTGCTGTCGGGGATAGTCACTAGATCTTAGCAGTTCTACCTGCCCCTTGCCCCTAAGGGTCCCTTCCCCCCATGCATTCTGCACTCTGAAGCCAGAGTCTTTTCTCTGAAGTGTAAATCTGATTCTCTCATGTCCTGCACTAAACACTTGAAAGACTGTGCATTCTCTTTCAAATAAACTCTAGGCTGCAAGGTTCTTCCAACCAGCCTGCTGCTTGGCCTCCAACAATCAAAGAACTTTAGCTACCTGCAGGTGTCCCTCCCACTATCCTGGAAACCTGCTGGAGCCCCAGGCCTCCAGGACTTCAATCACTCACCACTCACCTTCCCATTGCTGAGCACATTCATGTTTCCACTTAGTTCACCAGGGACCCTTCTAGGAAGGTGGTCTCCTATACTACTGCTCCCTTGAAATCCCATTTGTCCATGCGTACCTCCACTAGACTCTGAGGTTTCTAACAGAAGCACCGTTCCCTTCCATCACTAGCACCTGCCTCAGGACTCAGCACACTAGGGTCACTGGATGAATATCTGTCAAATTGAATGAAGTTTCCCCCCTTGGCCCTGATGCCCAAGAGTAGCACAAGGGCGCCTGGCATTCTGATGAAGCCCAATCTTGCCCTACCTGGCATCAAACTCACAGTTGGCTCTAGACATGACCTTTGCCCAGGAAGTCATTCGGTCATTTGTTGAGCATCTAGGGAACAAAGTACTGAGCACCTTGAGTACTGAACATCTGCAGCACCTTGATCCTGAGCAGGTGGCTTTGAAAACAGTTGACAATGACACAATCATCACCCAGCTGGGAAGAGCCATTTCCCCCACTGCTGGATCTGCTTTTCCTCCTCTCTGACTTCAGGCTGGCACTTAAATGCAAGGGGGGTTGGAATTCTCTGCTCTTAAGAGTGTGTGGGCTGGAGAGATGGCTTAGCAGTTAAGGCAATTGCGTTTGAAGCCTAAGGACCCAGGTTCAATTCCCCAGATCCCATGTAAGCCAGATGCACATGGTGACACATGCTTCTGGAGTTTGCTTGCAGTGGCTAGAGGCCCTGGCATGCCCATTCTCTCATTTTATCTCTCTCTCTGTAATACATAAATAAAAATAAAATATTTTTAAAAGTGTGTGCACCCAGCCTGTCCTTGATCTCCCTGCTGCTAAGTGCTAAGAAAGACAGGCACTTTTACACACTGCTTTGCATCCTTAAGGAGAAGGAGAAAGCTGTCACCTCTCTAAAAGATTATTAACACACCCTCAAAGTTGTCCTTTTATTTCAGCTAAAACTCCGGAGAAATTTATGACCAAGGTCACCAAGTTATAAACTTAGCTTCAACTTGGCTCATTATAATACTGAAGTGAGGCCAGACATTGTGGTACACTTCTTTAATCCCAGCACTTGGGAGGCAGAGGTAGTAGGATCACTGTGAGTTTGAGGCCACCGTGAGACTACATAGTGAATTCCAGCTTGCCAATTAGACTACACTGGCTGGTCAGTGAACCCCAGGGATCCTCCCGTCTCTGCTTCTCCTGTACTGGGATTACAAACATGCTGGGGCTCAAACTCAAGTCCTCATGTATTTTGTGAACTGAGCTAATCTCCCTAGCCACCCTCCTATTTATTTATTTATTTATTTAAGACAGAAAGAGGCAGATAGAGAGAATGAGTGTGCCAGGACCTAGCTACTGCAAACTAACCCCAGATGCATGCACCACCTTGTGCCTCTGACTTATGTGGATACTGGGAAATCAAACTTGGGTCTTAAGGCTTTGTAGGCAGGGGCCTTAACAGCTAAGTCATCTCTCCAACCCCATATCCTCCTCTTTTTAAAGGAGATAATTTCATTTAACCCACATTAGATCAAATTGATGATGATCCTGCCTCAGTTTGACTATAGAATGAATGTTAAGGGGGCTTTGGTTCTGATTTTTTAAAAAATTTGAATTTATTTATTTATTTGAGAGAGAGAGAAGAAGAGGCAGAGAGAAAGAGAGAATGGGTGTGCCAGGGCCTCGAGCCACTCCAAACGAACTCCAGATGCATGCATATGGCTTGCATGGGTCCTGGGGAATCTAACCTGGGTCCTTACTTAGCAAGCAAACGCCTTAATCGCTAAGCCATTTCCCCAGCCCCCTTTGTTCTCTTTTTTTTTTTTTTACGTGTACACCACCATACCTGCACCATTTTCTTTCCATTTCTTGCTATGTATTTATTTTTAGATTTATTTATTTATTTTGAGAGCGAGAAAGAGGCAGAGAAAGAAAGAAAGAGAGAGAGAGGATGGGCACGCCAGGACCTCCAGCCACTGCAAACAAACTCCAGACGCATGAGCCACCTTGTGTATCTGGCTTACATGGGTCCTGGGGAATCGAATCTGGGTCCTTTGGCTTTTCAGGCAAGTGCCTTAACTGCTAAGCCATCTCTCCAGCCCTGGTTCTCATTTTTTTATTGTCTTGCAGCGCTGAGGACTGAACCCAGGGCCCACATACGAGGCAAACCCTCTCTACCACTGAGCCACATCCTGGGCCCAACTTTCCCTTTGAAACGCTTTGAACATGTGATCTATGAATTAAAACTGAGCGTGTGTTGTCCTATATGACTATGTATACACTCCCTTAATAAATTGCCCACACTTCTTTTGCTTTGCAAACAACTCCAGCAGTTACCGCTGCAGGCAATCCTTGTGTCTCCCTTTCTTTTTTCGCCTGGTTGTACCTTTTTTTGAGTTTGCACTTAGCAAGATTGGAACCCACTGCATTGCATTCTGTTACACTGCCAAACTCCCCTCAGTCAAGCCCTGGGAGGGGACGAGCGACAAGGTTAACTCAGGACCCAGGCGGAGGGCGGAGTCCGGCTGGAACTGACAAGCCTGGGGACAGCGATGTTCCTCTACTCGGGCTGGTAGGATAGGCTTGTCCCACGGGGGGCAGGAACGAGGGACCGCGGACTATCCCACGCCTGGAGGCTGCCTGGGGACACACAGACAGGAACCACAACAGACCAAGTGGGACAGGGAGGAGACAAACCCGGGTGACCGAGCAAGAGACAAGCAAACGAGAGTCTGCACTGAGCCCCCAGAAGAGCCGGGAAAGCAAAGAGATCCAAGAGCAGAGCCAGCCCAGAGCAAAAGAGAAGATGGGACAGTGAACAAGTGCCCAGGGCAGGGGGGCCGGGAGAGAGAGACGCAGGCATCCCCCGGCCGCAGCCCACCCGTGCGCTCCCGCAGCGCGCACTTACGGTCGCCGAGCCCAGGCGCACGTTCCGGGGCTGCGGGGCGGACAGGTTGATGGGGGGCTCCGCGGTCGAGCACATCGTGGCGAGCAGCTGGCAGCGCACAGACCTGCCACGCGTAGGTAACTCCGGAGAGCGGAAATACACCTGACTCTCCGCCCCTGGGACGCCGGGGGGGGGGGGGGGGGGGGGAGGAATTGGCTTGGCCTGGCCTGGGCGGGACTTGTGAGAAGACCCTAGACCAAGACATTGGATAGGCACTGACACCTGACCCACCCCTAAAAGATGAGCCAGCCGCACCCACTTCACAGACGTCAAAACCGAGGCTCCGGGAGGTAGGATGGCCAGAATGGACTTTTATCAATCTCAGTGCAGTTGCTAGGAGTGGGAAGACCAGTGGCCCAAGCAGCCATGGACTTGTACCCAAAGCAGGTGGAGGTGGGGCACTCCACTACAGTCCCCGCACTCAGGGAGGGAGGAGGAGGAACGAAGAGTGTCGGAGGTGGGAGGATCTAGAGTTCATTCAAGGCCAGCGCTGGCTTCATGAGACACCCTCAAAAGAGCAATACCTAAATAGTTATACACCCCGATGACAGAACGCACGTGCATGCCATACGATGGAAGTGATCCTCCTCCAAGCCCAGGCATGCGGCTCAGATCTAGAGTCTCAAGAAGCTGAAGGCAGGAGGATAGCAAGTTCTAGGCCAGTCTGAACAGCATAGTGAGACCCTATCTCAAAAAAGAGAAAGGGCTAGGTGTGGTGGCACACAAGGGAGGCTGAGGTAGGAGAATCCCCATAAATTAGAGGCCAGCCTGGACTACAGAGTGAGTTCCAAATCAGTCTGGATTAAAGTGAGACCCTGCCTCAAAAAAAAAAAAAAAAAAAATGAGAGAGGGGCTGGAGAGATGGCTTAGCAGTTAAGGCGTTTGCCTGCAAAGCCAAAGGAGCCAGATTCCATTTCCCCAGTACCCCCACATAAGCCACATGCACAAGGTGGCACATGTGTCTGGAGTTGTCTGCAGTTTGTTCGCAGCTGCTGAAGGCCCTGGCGCGCCCATCCTCTCTCTCTTTCTTCCTCTCCCTCTTTCTCTCTCTCAAATAAAGTAAATAAACAATTTTTTTAATGAGAGAGAGAAAAAAAATTATCTTTTGCTTAAAAAACTATAACCACAGAGCCAGGTGTGCTAGTGCACACCTTTAATCCCAGCACAGAAATAGAGGCAGAGGTAGGAGGATTGCCTTGAGTTTCAAGACCACCCTGAGACTACATAGTGAATCCCAGGTCATTCTGAGCTAGAGTGAAACCCTACCTCAAAAGAAAAAAAAAAAATCAAAACCTATAACCTCATTCTAATCATGAGAAAAACAGACAAATTGCAATAGAAAGGCATTCTACAATATAACTGCACAGTACTCCTCAACTTTTGGAGTAAAAACAACGCAAAATCAGAAAATGTCAGAGTGGCACGCAGTCTAAGGAAACATGGAGAGTAGGTGCAATTTAGTATCCTAGGGCTGGAGAGATGGCTTAGTGGTTAAGCCACTCACCTGCAAAGCCAAAGAACCCAGGTTCATTTCCCCAGGACTCACGTAGGCCAGATGCACAAGGTGGCACATGCATCTGGCATTTGTTTGCAGTGGCTGGAGGCCCTGGCACACCCATTCTTTCTCTCTGTCTCTCTCTGCCTCTTTCCCTCTCTCAAATAAATAAATGATAAATAAATAATTTTTTTCAAAAAATTAGTATCCTAACAGATCCCAATAGATAGTCTGGAAAAGAAAATGGGAATTAGGCAAAAGCTAAGGAAATATAATAAGCTACTGACTTCAGTTAATAATAATGTGTCAATATTGGTTCATGGAGAAAAGTAATAAATGTACCTAAAATGAAACATGTTATGAACAGGGAAACCTGGGCCTGGAGAATGGCTCGTGGTTAAAGACACTCGCTTACAAAGCCTGATGGCCTGGGTTCTGTTCCCCAGTATCCACATAAAAGCCAGATGCACAAAGTGGTACATGCATCTGGAGTTTGTAGTGGTGCTAGGGAAGGGTGGGCCCATTTTCTCTCTCTCCTTGCAAATGAATAAATAAATAAATAAATTTCTTTTTAAAAAGGACAGGAAAGCCTGAGAATCCTATGTACTCTCTTCTCAATTTTTTTTCTTCCTTTTTTTTTTTTTTTTTTTTTTTTTTTCAAGTTAAGGTCTCGCTCTAGCCCAGGCTGACCTGGAATTCACTAGGTACTCTCAGGGTGGCCTCGAACTCTTGGCGATCCTCCTATCTCTGCCTCCCAAATGCTGGGATTAAAGGCGTGTGCCACCACTGCCCTACTTCTCAAATTTTTATAAATCTAAAAGTGTTTTAATAATAATAATATAACCCTTATGGGGAACATTAATGAGGTTCCTCAAAAACCAAAACTAAAATAGTACTGCTATATGATCTAGCAACTATGTTTCTGGCTATATATAAAATAAATAAAAAGCTGGGTGTGGTGGCACACGCCTGTAATCCCAGCTCTTGGGAGGCAGAGGTAGGAGGATCGCCATGAGTTCAAGGCCAGCCTGAGACTACATCGTGAATTCCAGGTCAGCCTGGGCTGGAGCAAGACCCTACCTTGAAAAAAAAAAAAAGAAAGAAAGAAAGAAAGAAAGAAAGAAAGAAAGAGGCCTGTCTGGGACGCTTGCCTCAAAAAAATTAAATTAAATTAAAAAAATAATAACTAAGCCAGGCGTGGTGGCACATGCCTTTAATCCCAGCACTTGGGAGGCAGAGGTAGGAGAATTGCTGTTAGTTCGAGGCCAGCCTGGAGCTAGATAGTGAATTCCAAGTCAGCCTGGGCTAGAGTGAGACCCTAGTTTGAAAAACCAAAATAATAAATAAACAAAAATAAAACATTAGGACTGGAGACACAGCTTAGCAGTTAAGGCACTTGCCTGCAAAGCCAAAGGACCTCAGTTCAATTCCTCAGGATCCATGTAAGCCAGATGCACAAGGTGGCGCATACATCTGGAGTTTGTTTGCATTGGCTGGAGGCCCTGGTGTGCCCATTCTCTCTCTCTCTCCCCCTCTTTCTCTCTCACTCTCTCAAATAATATAAATAAATAAAATTAATTTTAAAAACATTTTAAAAAACTAAGTAAGTACATGAAACTCTTCTGGACTTCTGGGCTAGAGATGTAGTTCAGATGGTACAGTGCTTGCTTGCCCAGCATGCATAAGGCCCTGGGTTTGACCCCCAGTACCACAAAAACCGGGCACAGCCCATGCCTGTCTTAGGAGGTGGAGGTAGAGGGGCCAGAAGTTCCAGGTCATCCTCAGCTACATGAGGTGGAGGTCACCACTAGACTCCCAGAGATGAAGAGCCTCTTTCATCGCCAGCAGCAGCCAAGGGACCAGGGTTCTAGCTCTCCCTCTGCCACTGGTTCTGTGTCACCTGGGGTCAGTCCCTGCCCATCGCCCAGCCTCAGTTCTCCACCTGCAACGTGGCAGAACCGAAGCTTTATCTGAGAGGGTCCCTGTGATCTTGTCTTGCTTCATGCTATGGCTACAGAAGAACTCAAAGAGCCCCTTGCTGCTGCCGGGACTAGATCTAATTTCCCTCTGGCCTGATTCCAAGAGCAAGCGCTGCTTCCTCCTGCCCTCCTCCCACCTACCCCCTCTTTGTGCTTCAGCCTGAGACAAAGCCGCCAGCTCCTCTACTCCCCAGGCCGTTGGGCTTCATGCCAACCAGCCAAGTGGCAGCTGGGACTCAGATGAAAGGGCCCTCAGAAGGCTACCTGTGGCAGAATGCCCAGACCAGGCTTGGCAGCCTTGAACTCAGCTGTCCCAAGAGGCCTCCTGCCCACCACTACCACACAAAGCTTGCTTTGTGATCCCCACCGAGAGCCAAATCCCTGCCAAGCCGCAAAGACCCCCTTCCCTTCCCTCTGCTCCACATGGCTTGAGAAATAGCCCTTAAGGAATGCTTCGGGCCTGGACCAGACTGGTTTGATTTTGTGCCAGACAGTTTGGAACATTTTAGTCCATTTAACCTTCAAACTAACACTGGTATCAACTATTGTTTTTTTTGTTTTTGTTTTTTTTTTTTGTTTTTTTTTGAGGTAGGGTCTCAGCCTAGCCCATGCTGACCTGAAATTCACTATGTAGTCTCAGGCTGGCCTCAAAATCATAGCAATCCTGCTACCTCTGCCTCCTGAGTGCTGGGATTAAAGGTGTGTGCTACTACGCCACTACGCCTGGCAAGTATTTTTTTAATTAATTAATTAATTTTTATTAACAACTTCCATGATTGTAAACAATAGCCCATGGTAATGCCCCCCCCACTTTCCCCTTTGAAACTCCATTCTCCATCATATCCCCTCCCCTCTCAATCAGTCTCTCTTTTATTTATTTTATTATTTATTTATTTATTTATTTTTGCTTTTTCGAGGTAGGGTCTCACTCTAGCTCAGGCTGACCTGGAATTCACTATGTAGTGGCAGGGTGGCCTCAAATTCATGGCGATCCTCCTACCTCTGCCTCCCAAGTGCTGGGATCAAAGGCATGCGACACCACGCCCGGCTAAATAGGAAGCTTTTAAAAATAAGTAAATTAAAAAAAAAAAAAAAAAACCAGAGCCAGGCATGTTGGCACACGCCTTTAATCCCAGCACTTGAGAGGCAGAGGTAGGAGGATTGCCGTGAGTTTGGTTCCAGGTCAGTGTGGGCTAGAGTGAGACCCCACCTCAAAAACCCCACAAAATAAAATAAAATATTGGCAAACAGAATACAAGAATATATGAGAAAGATCATTCACCCCGACCAAGTTGGCTTTATACCAGAGATGCAGGGATGGTTCAACATACGCAAATCAATAAATGTAATACGTTATATAAATGGACTGAAGGACAAAAATCACACGATCATCTCATTAGATGCAGAAAAAGCACTTGACGAAATCTAACATCCCTTCATGATAAAAGTCCTACAGAGACTGGGAATAGAAGGAATATATCCCAACATAATAAAGGCTATTTATGACAAACCTACAACCAACATATTACTAAATGGAGATAAACTTGAAGCTTTTCCACTAAAATCAGGAATGAGACAAGGGTGTCCACTGTCCCCACTTTTATTTAATATAGTACTGGAAGTCTTAGCCATAGCAATAAGGCAAGAGACACACATAAAAGGGATACAAATTGGAAAGGAAGAGATCAAGTTATCATTATTTGCAGATGACATGATTCTGTACATAAAGGACCCTAAAGACTCTACCAGCAAACTGTTAGGGCTGAAAAACACCTACAGCCATGTAGCAGGATACAAAATAAACCCACAGAAATCAGTAGCATTCCTATATGCTAACAACAAACACACAGAGGATGAAATCAGAGAATCACTCCCATTCAACATTGCATCAAAAAAAATTTTTAAAAAGTACCTTGGAATAAACCTAACTAAGGAAGTGAAAGATCTCTACAATGAAAACTTTAAAACACTCAAGCAAGAAATTGCAGAAGACACTAGGAAATGGAAAAACAACCCTTGTTCTTGGATCGGAAGAATCAATATTGTGAAAATGGCAATCTTACCAAAAGCAATCTACACATTTAATGCAATCCCCATCAAAATTCCCAAGGCATTTTTCACGGAAATAGAAAAAAAAAACAATCCAAAAATTCATTTGGAAGCACAAAAATCTCAAATATCTAAAACAATTTTGAGCAACAAAAATAGGGCTGGTGGTATCACCATACCTGATTTTAACCTATACTACAGAGCCATAGTAACAAAAGCAGCGTGGTACTGGCACAAAAACAGAAATGTAGATCAATGGAACAAAATAGAGGACCCAGATATAAGCCCGGGTAGCTATAGCCACCTGATATTTGACAAAAATGCCAAAAATACTCATTGGAGAAAAGACAGCCTCTTCAGCAAATGGTGCTGGGAAAACTGGATATGTATCTGTAGAAGGATGAAAATAGATCCTTATCTCTCTCCATGCACAAGAATTAAATCCAAATGGATCAAAGACCTTAACATCAGATCTGAAACTCTGAAACTGGTAGAGGAAAAAGTAGGAGAAACCCTTCAACATATTAGTCTTGGCAAAGACTTTCTGAATGTAACCCCAATTGCTCAGGCAATAAAACCACAGATTAACCACTGGGACCTCATGAAATTACAAAAGTTTTGTAGGGCAAAGGACACTGTGAATAGAGCAAAGAGGCAACCTACAGAATGGGAGAAAATCTTTGCCAGCTATACATCTAATAGAGGATTAATATCTAGTATATACAAAGAACTCAAAAAATTAAACAATAAGAAATCAAACAAGCCAATTAAAAAATGGGCTATGGAACTAGAGAGTTCTCAAAAGAAGAAATACAGATGGCATATGAACATCTAAAAAAAGTTCTACATCCCTAGTCATAAGGGAAATGCAGATTAAAACTACGCTGAGATTCCATTCTCACTCCTGTCAGATTGGCTACCATCATGAAAACAAATGACCATAAATGCTGGTGAGGATGCAGAAAAAGAGGAACCCTTCTGCACTGTTGGTGGGAATGCAATCTGGTCCAGCCATTGTAGAAATCAGTGTGGAGGTTCCTGAGACAACTAAAAATAGATCTACCATATGACCCAGCTATAGCACTCCTAGGCATATATCCTAAGGACTCGTCTCACTACCTTAGAGATACTTGCTCAACCATGTTTATTGCCGCTCTATTCACAATAGCTCAGAAATGGAACCAGCCTAGATGTCCCTCAACTGGTGAGTGGATAATGAAGATATGGCACATTTACACAATGGAGTTCTACACAGTGGTAAAGAAATATGAAGTTATGGAATTTGCAGGGAAAGGGATGGATTTGGAAAAGATTATACTAAGTGAGATAACCCAGGCCCAGAAAGCCAAATGTTGCATGTTCTCTCTCATATGTGGATCCTAGCTATAGATGATTGGATTTCTGTGTGAGTAGGAAGAAAACTCAGTAGCGAAGGCCAGTAAGCTAGAAAGGAGATATACAGGGAAGGGAAAGGAAGGGAGGGGGATACTTAATAGGATGGTATTGTATATATGTAAGTAGAAGAATAAATTAATGGGGGTGAAAAGGTCTAAGTGAGGTCAGAAGGAAAGGTGGAGGGAGGCTAATCAAAATCCAAGAGGATATAAATAAATCATATGGAAATCTACTTTTTTGGACAATGAAATACACAGGATCCATAGATTGTTAGTAGAAAATTTTCAGTGCCAGGGATGGGATACCTTCCAGTGAGTTCTTGGCCAGGGAGGTCCCTGATGCCCCCAAAACATTACAGGCCATTGCTGAGGCCCTTGGTTTCCCACCAGGAATAGATGGTAAGACCCTACTGCTGAAGACTCCACATACTTGGGCTGCTAGATCACTGAGAAATCCTGCAGGAACTGAGCTGATAACCTCCTCCATGTAGACCAGCTGACAGAAAGCTGGAAAAAGCCACACTGCATGCAGCTCAATGGGATAGAGAGAAATCACCAGTAAAGATACTCCACAGTGGACACTGCAAGCCTTATATTTGGCCAAACAGGCCAAATGAGCCAACGGGTGCAATAGTGGCATGTCTGGTATGGTGGAAACCAACTGCCCTCTAATTTGACTGGAGGCCTGCTCCATGGGAGGGAATACATCCCTGATACTGAAAACCTAAAACAGGGGTAGTTATGAGCCCTAGGGGTGTAACGTCTGCTGCTGTCTGGCTAAATTATATACTATGCTCATCAAACTGCCCAGTAAGCACTTCTCTTAATGTTCATACCCTTATATTAATGCTACTCTCACTTTTTCATTATAGAACTTTCTCTTTTCAGATGGCAGTGACCTTGGGATAACTCAGAAGGCATCACAGTGCTGAGAAGAAGTGACAGAGGAGTGCTCAGCACTGCAATATCTCTATCACACCTTCCAAGACTCAGGAGTCCATTGCAGAAGAGGTGGAGGAAAGAATGTAAGAGCCGAAGGAAGGGTAGGACTCCTTATAACGTGCTCCCTCCAGACACAAAGTGGCCTGGATATTCATGGCCTCACAGTGCCTGACACTATCTACACAAGACCATCATAATAGAAGGAAAAGATGATGAGATCCAAATAAAAGAGAGACTGATTGAGAGGGGGAGGGTATATGATGGAGAGTGGAGTTTCAAAGAGGAAAAGTAGGGGGAGGGAAGGAATTACCATGAGATATTGTTTACAGTCATGGAAGTTGTTAATTTTAAAAAATAAAATAAATAAATGATGAGTTCCACATTCAATGAATGACTCTGTCTCAAGGAAATAAGGTGAAAGACTGACAGAGGGGAACACCTGACATCCTCTTTGGGCCCCACATGTGTAGTACATAGGGTATGTACATGTTCATATACATGTAACACACACCACACATACTGCATGTGTGTGCGCACACACACACCCCACCACCACCATCACCAGCAGCTTCCCAAGTTCCTGAGGAATAAGCTGGGCAACTGTGGTTATCATGATCCACACTCCAGTGATGTTATCTACAGCACAGCTGGTGGGAAACAAGAGCAGATCAGCTTAAAGACCTCCAGGTACTGTGAGTTTTGTTGTTGTTCTTGTTTGTTCTAGGTAGGGTCTCACTTCTAGCCCAGGCTGACCTGGGATTAGTCTCAGGCTGGCCTCAGTCTCACAGCGATCCTCCTACCTCAGCCTCCCGAGTGCTGGGATTAAAGGCATGCGCCACCATGCCCAGCTCTTTTTTTTTTTTTTAATGAGAGAGAGCAAGAGTGAGAACCAGAGGGAGAGGGAGAGAATTGATGTGCCAGGGTCTCCAGCCACTGTAATCAAATTCCACGCACGTGTACCACCTTGTGCGCATGTGCAACCTTGCCATCTTGTGCCTCTGGCTTATGTGGGATCTTGGGAATTTAACATAGTCCTTAGGCTTCAAAGGCAAGTGCCTTAATTGCTAAGCCATCTCTCCAGCCCTCAATCTTGGGATTTTTTTAAAAAAACATTTTATTAGCCGGGCGTGGTGGTGCACACCTTTAATCCCAGCACTTGGGAAGCAGAGGTACAAGGATCACTGTGAATTCGAGGCCACCTTGAGACTCTTTAGTGTATTCCAGGTCAGCCTGGGCTACAGTGAAATCCTACCTTGAACACCAAAAAAAAAAAAAAAAAAAATTAAAAAAATTAAAAAAATAATTGGGCTCAAGATATGGCTTAACAGTTAAGGCACTTGCCTGCAAAGCCAAAGAACCCAGGTTTAATCCCCCAGTACCCACATAAGCCAGGTGCATGTGGTGTCATATGCGTCTGGAGTTTGTGCACCCATTCTTTTTTTTCTCTCTCTCTTTCTTCCTTTCTCTCTCAAATAAATAAATAAAAACAAAAATATTCATTAAAAAACTATTTTATTATTTATTTGCAAGGAGAGAGAGAGTGAATGAGAGAATGAGCATGGATGCACCAGGGCCTCTAGCCTGTGCAAATGAACTCCAGATGCATGTGCCACTTTGTGTGTCTGGCTTTACATGGGTACTGGGGAATTGAACCTGGGCCATTAAACTTTGCAAGCAAATACCTTTAACCCCTGAGCTATCTCTCCAGCCCCGATTATTTTTTTTAAAGCCAGCCAAAAGCAAAGGGCACACAAAAGCACAGAGTTAGAAACTAAAAGGGGTCAAAGGTTGGTTAGTGTAAATGAGATAAGGGCAGCTGTATTTGTTGGCTGGTAACCATCAAAGTTGGGACCCATCCTCCCAGGAAGTCTTGGAGATTCCCAAGTCCTCGGCAGATGCATCTGACTGCAAAAAGATATATACTGACAACTGAAAGACCTTTTTCTTTTAAAGTTTTATTTATTTATTTATTTAGTTGAGAGGAAGAGGAAGAGAGAGAAAATGGGCACACCAGGGCCTTTATCCAGTGCAAATGAACTCCAGACACATGTGCCTTCTTGTGCATCTGGCTTTACATGGGTACTGGGGAATCAAACCTGGGTCCTTTGGCTATGCAGGCAAGCACCTTAACCATTGAGCCATCTCTCCAGGCCTGCGAAATCTTCTTTCAGTAACCACCCAGCAGGTACTTTGTGGCCTATGGAACATTTCCAGGTGAGGAAATTGAAGCTGCTGGAAAGGCTGTTTTTCTAGGGCAGGATTCAAACTGAAAGCCTGCTCTGCCAGTCCAGGGCACAAAGCCAGCCCTTCCAATGGTGGGCCCGGCGCTTTCCCTCCATGTCCTCTGAATAAGAATGGAGTAGCCTGCTCCAAGCCTATACTAGGTGCCAGCAGAGATGGGGCCACCATATCTTCAGCTTTCTGCATCCACACAGTAGGGAGGAACCACCTGGGATTGACGATGGCCAAGATCCCTTCCAGCATTTTGTCTACCATTTCCTTCTAGCATAATTGACATCAGGATGAGCCCTTAAAACCCAAGGGTGCCATTCTCATGCAAAGAATTAGCATCTAGACTACATGTTTGCAAAGCCACTGTTTGTGTAAGTGTTCTCCCTGCACCATTGCTTGTAAAAAGAAAGCAAAAACTAGAAGCAGCTTAAATGTCCATCGTTTGAGGTCTGGTTAAGTAGAGTATATCCACAAGTTAGACTACTTAAAATCCATTCCAAAAATGAGGCAGCTCTGTATATGGTCGCATAGGAAGGTCTCCAGGAGTCCAGGAGAGTAACAGTAAGTGTGTGTGCTTCTGTGTGTGCGCATGCACACACGCATGCCTGTGTATGGCCTTCTTTGGGTTTATTTTGGCTTACAGTTCTAGGGATACAGTCCCTCGTGGTGGGGATGGCATGGCAGCAGAAGTGGGAAGCGGGCTGGTCACATTGCAGTCACAGTCAGGAACACAGAGTCTTAACTCCTCATTATGTTTTTTTTTCTTTGTTCCTTCATTCCTTCTCCTCTCCTCTCCTCTCCTCTCCTCTCCTCTCCTCTCCTCTCCTCTCCTCTCCTCTTCTTCCTCATACCGCTGTTACTCAAATGCTAACTCTCCCTCCGTCTCTCCTTCCTGCCTGCCTTTTTAGCCTGCTTTTGTATTTACTGGAGACTTAGATGGCAGTTGGCTTCATGGGCTGGGGAGATGGATCAGTGGTTAAGGTGTTTGTCTATAAAGCCTATGCACCCTGGTTTGATTCCCCGGTACCCATGGAAAGCCAGATGCACAAGGTGGCTCATGCATCTGAATTTGTTTGCAGTGGCTAGAGGCTCTGGTGTACCCATTCTCTCTCCCTATCTGTCTACCACTCATAAAAACAAATATATTTTAAAAAATAATATGCCTTCACAGGTGGTGGGGTTAAAGGGAAACAAGAAAATTAAATAGGTGGGAAGACAAAGAATCAGGAAGATACCAGAGCTGGCTGGTTCCTTCTCAGTTTAATTTAGGAGAGGGAGGGGAGGCCCCTTGAACACTAAAACCAGTTCCAAAGCTCCAGTTAGATGAACTAAGGTAACTGGAGAGAGGGGAAGAAAACTGGGGAGTGAATCCAGGGCCTCACTGGTCCAAGTGATTTACCACTGAGCCACAACCCCACCCAGGTATTCCCTTTAGACTTAAATGTCCATCCTTCCTTGGAGAAGGGAGGTTCAAAGGGGAAAGTGAGGGGAGGGAGGGCATTATCATGACATATTGTTTACAATCATGGAAGTTGTTAATAAAAAAAATTTTTTTTAATGTCCATCCTTCCCATTCCAAAGCTGTCCCTTGGGTGTGGGTTCTCTGTTCTGCATTCCTTCCATTTCTGCCCCCAGATCTGCTCTACACTCCCCAGAAGGCTCATCCTTCATGGTTTGGCCTGAGTTTGACCACTGGGAGCCTAGCAGGAGGTCAGAGGCAGGAGAAGAGTGTCATGTTTTCCTCCTTGTGATGGAAGACTTTACACATGTAACTTAAAAAGGGGAAAGTGGGGCTGGAAAGATGGCTTAGCAGTTAAGATGCTTGTCTGCAAAGGCTAAGGACCCAGGTTCAATTCCCCAGAACCCACATAAGTCAGATGCACATGCATCTGGAGTTTGTTTGCAGTGGCTACAGGCCCTGGCATGCCTTCTCACTCTAATAAATAAATAAATCGTTTTAAAAGATAAATAATAAGCCAGGTATGGTGGTGCACGCCTTTAATCCCAGCACTTTGGAGGCAGAGGTAGGTGGATCACTGAGAGTTCGAGGCCACCCTGAGATTACATAGTGAATTCCAGGTCAGCCTGGGCTAGACTGAGACCCCATTTCAAAAAACCAACAAATAAATAAATAAATAATAAAAATAAATAAATGAATGAATAAAAAGAGGAAAGTGGGCCATTAATTCCAGCACTCAGGGAGGCAGAGAGGTAGGAGGATTGTTTGAGGCCACCAGAATTCAGAGTGGATTGCAAGTCAGCCTGGACTAGAGAGAGGGAAAGAAAAAAGAGGAAAGTAGGCTGGAGAGATGGCTCAGCATTTAGGATACTTGCCTGCAAAGCCTAACAGCTCTGGTTCCATTCCCCAGTGCCCACACAGAGCCAGATGCACAAAGTGTTGCAAGCATCTGGAGTCCATTTGCAGCAGCTGGAGGCCCTGGAATGCTGTTCTCTCTCTCTCTCTCCCTATCTACCTCCTCTTTTCCTCTCTCCCTCTCTCTTGCTCTCTCATAAAAAAAAAAAAAAAAAGAGGCCAGTCTGTTGGGCATGCCTCAAAAAAAAAAAATTTTTTTTAAAAAAAGGGCTAGGCGTGGTGGCACACACCTTTAATCCCAGCACTCAGGAGGCAGAGGTAGGCAGATAGCCTTGAGTTCAAGGCCACCCTGAGACTACATAGTGAATTCCAGGTCAGCCTGGGCTAGAGTGAGACCCTACCTTGAAAAGCCAGGAAAAAAAAAAAAAAAGCGGAAAGCTTTTTTGGCTCATAGTTTATAAGGTTCTAGTCACAGTCACCTGGTCCCTTGTGCCTGGGCCTGTGGTGAGGCGCAGAGTCTGACTTCTCTGTTGAAGGACAAACCGTCACTGGTGTTCTTTTTTTCATAGGAGTGAGTTTTTCCTTCATGTTATGTATTTTTAAGAAATATTTTATTTATTTATTTGCAAGCAGAGAGAGAGACACATTGAAGAGAGACAGAGAGAATGGGAGCTCCAGGGCCTCCAGCCACTACAAATTTGAGTCATTAGGCTTTGCATGCAAGGGCCTTAACCACTGAACTATCTCTCCAACCCATGTTATATATTTTTTTCTGATTTATTTATTTTTATTTGTTTATTAGAGACAGAAAGGACAGAGAGAGAGAATGGGTGTGCCAGGGCTTCTAGCCACTGCAAACGTACTCCAGATACATGTGCCACCCTGTGGATCTGGCTTACATGGGACCTGAAAAATTGAACCTGGGTCTTTAGGTTTCGCAGGCAAGTGCCTTAACTGCTAAGCCATCTCTCCAGCCCCTGTGTTATGTAATGTCTGTCCTAAGTCCCATGAGGGATCCAGGCAACAATCAGGCCTCAAATAAATATTTGCTGAGTGAGAATAAAAGGCAAGTGATATGAACAAACATTTACTGAGTGCCTGCCCGACGTAAGACATCTCACAGCATGTATCTCATTCCTTCTTTCCAGCAATCCCTTATGTTACACTGTTATTCCATTTTACATAAGAGAAAGCTGAGACCTGAGAGGAAGTGTGACTTTCCCAAAGTCACATAGTCTTGAACTGGAGCTCAAATGTTGGTCCCTCTGTCACAACTATGCTCTCGTCCCTACATTCTTCTCTCTGAGAGGTTCACCACAGGGTAAGAGGAGGGGCTGCTCAGAGGAATTCATGTGATTCATTCCTGGACAAACAGAAACTTGGGGAGCAAATAGTGTCTGCTGTGGTCACTCCCCTGCCACCAGCCACTCCCAGATCCTCTGGGGCACACACCCTCTCAGCCTAGCCAGGAGGCCATCTTCTTCCCTGTGCGCCTTAGGCTTTGTAGGAAAGTGCCTTAGCCACTGAGCCATATCTCCAACCCTTATTCAATATTTTAATAAGTATATAGCACTTATTATGTTGCATGTTATATGTTGCATGAATATGTCTTATATCTATTAGGCCACATTTCTTTTTTTATTTTATTTATTTACTTTTTTGGTTTTTCAATGTAGGGCTTTCACTCATGCCAGGCAGACACTCTACTCACTGACCTGCATCTCCAATCTACAAGGAGCATTCTTATTTTAATATCTTGATTTATTTGCAAGTAGAGAGAGAGAATGAGAGTAGAGGGAATGGGCACCAGGTCCTCCAGCCACTGCAAACAAACTCCAGATGCATGTACCACTTTGTGTATTTGACTTTACATGGGTACTGGGGAATCCAACCCAGGCCATCAGGCTTTTCAAGCAAGTACCTTTAACCACTGAACTATCTTCCCAGCCCAAGAAGCATTCATTTTTTTTTCTTTCAAGCCAGGATCTCACAGGTTGACCTGAAATGCACTATACAAATTCACGCAGGATGGCCTCCCAAGGAGCATTCTTTTTTTAATATTTCATTTTTATTTATTTGAGAAAGATAGAGAGAGAGAGAGAAAAAAAAAAACGAGAATGGGTGTGCCAGGGCCTCTAGCCAGTGTAAATGAACTCCAGACACATTTGCCAACCTTGTTCATCTAGCTTATGTGGGTCCTGGGGAATCGAACCTGGGTCCTTTGGCTTTACAGGCAAGCACCTTAACCGTTAAGCCATCTCTCCAGTACCCCCCCCCAACATTCTTTTTTTTGTTTGTTTGTTTGAGGTAGGGTCTCACTCTAGCCCAGGCTGACCAGGAACTCACTCAGTAGTCTCAGGGTGGCTTTGAACTCACGGTGGTCCTCCTACCTCTGCCTCCTGAGTGCTGGGATTAAAGGCGTGCGCCACCATGCCCGGCTGATTGTGCACTTTTTTGAGAAGCATTCTTGGTTAAGTTACTGCTATGCTGTGTTGCCCTCTGGGCACACATGACATGGTCTTCCTTGTTACTATTTTTCCCCATATTCAAAATCTGACTCAATACACTGCTGGAGACAGCAAACAAGCACTGACAGCCAGCACCTGGGACCGAGCCCAAGCTTCTGTAAACCTTGTGTGTCTTGCTGGAGCAGAGGCATTTTTCTGAGCTACTGCAAAGTCTGGCCCGAGGAATTTGCCCCACTTCCTGAAGAGTTTACCCTACTTTTTAAAATTTGTTTTTTGTTTGTTTGTTTGTTTTTGTTTTTCAAGGCAGGGTTTCGCTCTAGCCCAGGCTGAGCTGCTGACCTGGGATCCACTGTGGTGGTTTGGTTCAGGTGTCCCCCATAAACTTAGGTGTTCTGAATGCTAGGTTCGCAGCTGAAGAAGATTTGGGAATTAACGCCTCCTGGAGACAGTGTATTGTTGGGGGCAGGCTTATGGGTATTATAGCCGGTGTCTGGCACACTCTCCTGTTCCTGTTGTCCACCTTATGTGGGCCAAGGGTGATGTCCATCCTCTGCTCATGCCATCGCTTTCCCCTGCCATCATGGAGCTTCCCCCTTGAGCATGTAAGCCAAAATAAACCTCTTTTTCCCCACCAGCTACTGTTGGTTGTATGATTTCTACCAGCAATGTGAACCTGACTGCAACATCCACTATGTAATCTCAGTGTGGCCTTGAACTCACAGTGATCTTCTTAAGTCTGCCTCTCAAGTACTGGGATTAAAGGCATGTTGCCATCATGCCCGGCTTGATGTTTCATTTATTGATTCTATGTGGGCACTGGGGGATTGAACTCAGGTCCTCATGCTTGCAAGCCAAGCAGTTTACTTATTTGGGCCATCTCTCCTTCACCCTACTTTCTACTCCTGTGTTTTCCTCCTCCTCTCTCTCTCTCTCTCTCTCTCTCTCTCTCTCTTTCTGCTTTCTCTTTCTCCCTCTACCATTTTAACTCTGGTCTTTCTGTCTGGCTCCTTTCTCTCATGCATCTCCTCTCTCTCTCTCTCTCTCTCTCTCTTTTTTCTTTCTCCTGTCAATGTTTACTCCCTGGAGTCCAGCCTTGTTTCTGTCTTTATTTTCAGCACTTCTCTGTCCTCCACCCACCACTCCTGTGTGAGTCAGTATTTCCCTAGTGAGGTGAGACAGCCAGGCTTTTCCCTGCTAGGACTTGATTTGAATGAAGATGAATGAGCTCCTCCCAAGGGACACAGCTAACAGATGACAGAATTGGGAGGTGCTACCAAGTGGTCACTCAGGGTTGGGACACACATAGTTCATCAAGCTCACCTTCAAGGCTATGTCACCCCAGGCTTTATCACACTGCGCCTCGTGACTCCCCAGGGCAGCCTGGCACCATGGCAGCAGGGCACAGGTGGGATCTTATGTTGTTGTAGCAGAGGGCAAGGCTGTTCTGTATGGGCAGGTTCAGGATTTGATGTGTGTAACCTAACAGCCAAACAGGTCCAGACCCTGTAACAAAGTTTCCCATTGTGTGGGCACATGTCATTATACAAAGGTAAGGATGATCAAAGAATCAGATTCTGATCTGGGCGTGGTGGCGCACACCTTTAATCCTAGCACTTGGGAGGCAGAGGTAGGAGGATCACTGTGAGTTTGAGGTTACTCTGAGACTACATAGTGAATTCCAGGTCAGTCTGGGCTACAGCGAGAGTCTACCTCGAAAAACCTAAATAAAGAAAGAAAGAATCAGATTCTGAGGCTGGAGAGATGTCTCAGCAGTTAAGGTGCTTGCCTGCAAAGCCTGATGACCTAGGTTCAATTCCCAGTACCACGTAAAGCCAGGTTCACAAAGTGGCACATGCATCTGGAATTCATTTGTGGTGGATGGAAGACCTGGTGTGCTTTCTATCTGCCTCTGTCTTTCTCCACTTGCAAATAAATAAATAAAAGTTTTAGGGCTGGAGAAATGGTTTAGCTGTTGACACTTGCCTGGAAAGGCAAAGGACCCAGGTTTGATTCCCCAGGATCCATGTGAGCTCTCTTCTCTCTCTCTGCTCTTTTCTTTCTCTCAAATAAATAAATAATAAATAAACAAGTATTTTTTAAAAATCAGATTCCTGTTGGGCGTGGTGGCACACAGCTTTAATCCCAGCACTCGGGAGACAGAGGTAGGAGGATCGTGGTGAGTTCGAGGCCACCCTGAGACTACATAGTGAATTCCAGGTCAGCCTGGGCCAGAGTGAGACCCTACCTCAAAAAAAAACAAAAACAAAAACAAAAAAATCAGATTCCTAACCACCAGCCAGAATGTTTGAAATGGGGTCGGTAGCCTAACCTTCATGTTAAAGGTAATACACAGGCCTGTAAGTATCTGTTACGCTATTAAATGTTCACACCCTATATCCCAGCAGCGCCACTCCCAAAACTTTCTTTTATCAAAATATCCCCATGAACTATGTAAGAGGGTGTGTATTGCAGCATTGTTTATTTTACTTAAGGGGAGTTATCAGTAATACAATAACTGTTTTTTTTTTTTTTCTTTCTGAAGTAGGGCTCAGTCTGGCCCAGGCTAACCTGGAACTCACTCTGTAGTCCCAGGCTGACCTCAAACTCACAGCAATCTTCCTACCTCTGCCTCCAGAGTGATGGGATTAAAGGCGTGCGCCACCACACCCAGCTTACAATATCTGTTAATAGAGAATAGCTACATAAATGATATCTCATACTGTAAATAATATTCATCCATTAAAAGAATGAGGTATTCATCAAAACACAAAGTAGGGAGATGGAGAGATGGCTCAGTGATTAAGGCATTTGCTTGCAAAGCCTAACCACTGGTCTTCGATTCCCCAAGTCCACGTAAAGCCAGATACACAAAATGGTGCACGCACCTGCAGTTCGTTTACAGTGGCTAGAGGCCCTGGTGTGCCCATTCTGTCTCTCTCTTGCTCTTTTTCTGCCTCTCTTCTCTTCTCTTCTCTTCTCTTCTCTTCTCTTCTCTTCTCTTCTCTCTCTCTCTCTCTCTCTCTCTCTCTCTCCTTCCAAATAAATAAAATATATTAAAAGAAAAGAGCGTAGATTAGCAATTACCAGGGAGGGGGTAATAGGGAATTATTTAATGGGCACAGAGGGGTTTGTTTTGTTTTATTTTTGTTTGTTTTTGAGATATGGCCTCTCCATGTAGCCCACGTTGGCCTGAAACTTTTAGTCCTCCACCTCTGCCTCATGAGTGGGTGATTACAGGTGTGTACCACCATGCCTCACTTGAGTAGGGTTTCTGTTTAGATGATGAAAACGTTTTGGAAAGCAGCTGGTATTGATGTTGTAAAATACTGTGATGAGGTCAAGATCTGTGAGTTGTATATGCTCACACACCATTACTTATATACACACACAACCCACAGCAAACGAGAATAATGTACACCAACATGAGAGATGTCTGAGATCAAGTGGAAATGGAATTTGAGACTATATGTATGGTATGAATTGTAAAGTGTGTGCGCGCCAGGAGAAGGCAGGAAGGATTCACATCACATGGCTGTTGCTGGAGATAGGATTGGCTGAGCAGGCCGGAAATGGGGAAATTCTTGGTCTTTTCTATAATGCCAAAAAGGACTGACACTGTGGATGATTTTTTTAAAAATATTTTATTTATTTATTTGAGAGACAGAGAAAGAAAGAAAAAGAAAGAAAGAAAGACACAGATAAAGAATGGGGATGCCAGGGCCTGTAGCCACTGAAAAAAAACTCCAGGCACATGCGCCATCTTGGGCATCTGGCTTATGTGGGTATTGGGGAATTGAACCTGGGTCCTTAGGCTTTGCAGGCAAGTGCCTTAACCACTAAGCTATCTCTCCAGCCCACTGTGGATGATTTTGATCTTTTAAAAACATTTTTTATTTATTTAACAGAGAGAGAAAGAATGAATGAATGGGTCCTCCAGCCACTGCAAACTAACTCCAGATGCATGCACTGCTCTTGTGCATCTGACTTATGAGGGTGCTGGGAAATTGGACTCGGGTGGTTAGGTTTGTCAGCAGATGCCTTAACCACTGAGCCACCTCTCTTTTTTGGCGTTTTTTTTTCACATGAAAAAGATTAAGTACATCAATAAAGCAAACACCGTTCTTTTTAATATATATATATATATATATATTCATTTATTTATTTGCAAGCAGATGGAGATAGAGAGGAGAGAAGAAGGGAGAGATGGGATGGGGGAATGGGGGGAATGGGCACGCTAGGGCCTCCTGCTGCTGCAAATGAACTCCAGACGCATGTGCCACTTTGTGCATCTGGCTGTATGTGGGTCGTGGGGAACTGAACCTGTGTCCTTTGGCTTCGCCAGCAAACTGCTAAGCCATCTCTCCAGAGCCAAACACCGTTCTTGTCCTCAAGAGCTCAGAGTCAAGTGAGAAGTTAGATTGAGACAGGTGATAGCAGCAGACTGCCTTGGGACCTCTAGTGGGAGCGAGGTGGAGGGCTCCTGAACAAGCTTGGGGTCAGGGGAGACTTCCTGGAGGAGGTGACATCGTGATTGGTTTTCAAATACCAGTAAGAGGAGGAGGAGAAAGCCCAAGGGTGAAGCCAGCTCACCAACTCAGATCTTCCACTTTTCAGATTCCAGACCCCAGAGGCCCACCTCCATCCGGAAAAGCAGCTTCCCTAAAGCCATTCTCCCTCCTGGTTTTGGGTGAGAAAAAAAAAAAAAAAAAAAAAAAAAGCTCCTTACATCCTCGGGTTAGATGTGGGTTCAGAGCGGCCCAGCTGAGAGCTGCCTTCAAAGAAACTTCCCCTTCAAATTCCTGGAGGGGGTAGGGTTCAATCTTCTGGTCGGGAAGAGGTGGGTTTTAGCCGTCATTCTTCGGTGCCCCCTAGTTTGGTGAGTGGCCTCTCGAAAAGATGGGAGGCTTTTTCTCCTACCACCCTGCTGGAGCGCAGCATGCCGGCGGCCATGCGGGGCTGAGCTGCGCAGGGGACCGGGCGGAGCCCTGCGCCTGCCCGACGGCGCCCTCTGCTGGTCGGAGCCACAGCGGCCGGTACCGCGCCTGCAGCGGATCTTCAGTCCACTGTCAGGAATCCAAGGACCAGGTAGGCTGCTGCCTGGACGCTTGCAGCTGGATGAGATCCTGCGCCACAGTGGGACAGGACAAAAGTGGTCAGAAATTTCAGGCCGGTGGGGAGGGGGCGGGGGCGGGCGCGGTGCGGAGCTGGAGAGCATCTCTCGCTCTCCCTCTGCCTCCTTCTCTTCCCCTCTCCTCTCCTTGCAGGAAAGTGCCTTAACCACTGAGCCATAATTCACCGTACTTATTTCACCCTTCCACGTGTTAGGATTACAGGTGTGCACCATACCTGGGTTTTTGAAAATATTTAGTGTGTTAAAAATTAATATATAAGCCGGGCGTGATGGCACACGCCTTTAATCCCAGCACTCGGGAGGCAGAGGTAGGAGGATTGCCGAGAGTTCGAGGCCACCCTGAGACTACATAGTGAATTCTAGGTCAGCCTGGGCCAGAGTGAAACCCTACCTCGAAAAACCAAAAAAAAAAAAAAAAAAAAAAAAAAAAAAGAAGAAGAAGAAGAAAGAAAAAGAATATATAGGGCTGAGAGATGGCTTAGCGGTTAAGGCGCCTACCTGCAAAGTCAAAGGACCCAGGTTTGATTTCCTCAGTACCCACATAAAGCCAGATGCGCAAGGAAGGCGCATGTGTCTGGAGTTTGTTTGCAGTGGCAAGAGGAGCTGGCTCACCTGTTCTCTCTCTCTAATAAATAAATAAAGTAAAAAAAAATGTTTAAATAATGACTATATAAATACCAATGTGTCTATTCCTTAGTTGTATGTGTTTCTTACCTCCTCTCTCCCCTGGGATGGCTTTTTATATTCTTTTTCCATTACTAGGTAAGGGTTTTCTACTTTGTGATGCTGGGAATTGAGGCCAGCTCCTTATGTATACTAAGCAAGAGCTCTACGACTGAGTTATATCACTGCCCTGTTTTTTTGTGTTTTTTGAGGTAGGGTTTCACTCTAGTCCAGGCTGACCTGGAATTCATTATGTAGTTTCAGGGTGGCCTCGAACTCATGATGATCCTTCTGCCTCTGCCTCCCAAGTGCTGGGATTAAAGGCATGTGCTAAGCACACCCAGATTTTTTTTTTTACACAAGGTCTCATCAGTGTAGCCCAGGCTGGGCCTCCAACAGGCTATTCTCCTGCCTCACCTCTGCAGTGTTGGGATTATAATCTTGTGCCACTGGGCCTGGATCTATGTAAGCTTCTGTTTATAGTATATGGACATATAAGTAATACATTGTGGTAGTTTGAATATGTGTCCCCATAGACTCAGGTGTTTTAAAAAATATTTATTTCCCACAAAAATATTTGATTTATTTATTTGAGATAGAGAGAGAGAGAGAAAATGGGTACACTAGGGCCTCCAGCTGCTGCAAACGAACTCCAGATGCATGTGCCACCTTGTGCGTGTGGCTCATGTGGGTGCTGGGGAATTGAACCTGGGTCCATTGGCTTTGCAGGCAAGTGCCTTAACCATTAAACAATCTCTCCAGCCCTCACATGTTTTTAAAATTATTTATTTATTTATTTGCTCACTATACATAAGGAGCTGACCTCAATTCCCAGCATCACAAAGTAGAAAACCCTTACCTAGTAATGGAAAAAGAATATAAGAAGCCATCCCAAGGGAGAGAGGAGGTAAGAATAGAGAGGCAGATACAGAGAGAGAGAGAGAATAGGTGTGCCAGGGCCTCTAGCCACTGCAAATGAACCCCAGATGCATGAGCCACTTTGTGTGCCTGGCTTTACTTGGGTACTGGGGAAGTGAACCTGGGTCCTTTGGCTTTGAAGGTAAGTGCCTTAACCACTAACCCATCTCTCCAGCCCTCAGATGTTTTATTACAGCTTGTAACTTGGGTCTCTAGCCATCTCACTGGGGGAGATGTTACTGGGGGCGTATCCTAGGGTCCATCCCTAAGGTGTGTTTCAGGGCAGATCTGATCTCCAGCCCAAAGGTGTAAGAGAGCAGTCTGAGATCTGGTACGGTCCCTACTGTTTGCTGCTGGTTTTGTGCTAATTGCTTTTGGTGTCTACTGCAAGGGTTCTCTCTGCTTGGATGTGTGGAAGCAGCTTTTTCCACCACTGATCTGTAAGCTTGACATAAATCCCTGCCTCCCCTAAACTGTGCCTGCTTTGGATGTTCATCCCAGTAATGTAAAGTTGACAACATATAGAGATGCATGAAATCAGAAGTGTAAGTGTAGTAGTATAATGTAATAGTAATTACATATTATAGACGCTATATTCAGCACAGATCATTGTATTCAATATATACATATATAGTATATGTACAGTATAGTATGCATTTATGTGCTTGTATGTGTGGATATATACACACATGTGGAAGGAAGAGAGGGAGAGAAGGGAGGAACTGTTTCTTCCTTAGCATTCTACATTTCAGATTGTGCCAGCTTTTGCAGCCTTATTAATTCCACGAAGTTATTATTCCTTCTGGAAACTTCCTCAACTCTTAGGCAGGGCCAAACAGTTTTTTAATATTTTATTTTCCTTTATTTATTTGAGAGAGAGAAATAGGCAGGGAGGGAGAGAGAGAGAGAGAGAGAGAAAATGGGTGAGCCAGGGCCTCCAGCCCCTGCAAACAAACTCCAAATGCATGCACCCTCTTGTGCATCTGGCTTACATGGGTCCTGGGGAATCGAACTTGGGTCCTTTGGCTTTGCAGGCAAGTGCCTTAAACACTAAGCCATTTCTTCAGCCCAAGGCCAAACATTTTTTTATGTCCCCTTGCTTTTGCTTTTGTAGTTGCCCAGCTCTGTTGAAATGGTGCTTCAGTGCTTTACCGGGCCTTCCCCTGTCAGCCTCGGAGCTTCCTAGAGGCCTAGTCTGTACGTGGTGTCTTAGAAAAATGGAAGGTTTTTTTTTTTCTCCCTCCTACCAACTGCCATTGACTAATATGCTAGCCTGAACCTGGAAATATGTGACTTTCGCATATGTTTGTGTCCCTCTGCCCAGCCTGGAGCTTGGCACAGTGTGGGGGGTGAGGTTAGTTCACCTGCTGGCAGAGAGAAAGGCCAGTCAGGCCGGGGTAAGGCTTGGACTTTAATCTGACAGGTGGCTCTTTAGCTGGGTTCGGTGGAGTCTCTCCCCTTCTCTGGAGGTGACCCATGGACTAAGGGAAGATGATCATGCGGATCCACAGCTAGAGCCCAGGGTGTAGCACCATTAGTGAGTAATTGCCTGGCATGCATAATACCCTGGGGGAGGGGGGCTCCCCAACATGCAGTCCCCAAATCTGTGTGACGGCACACACCTGGAATCCCAGTACTCAATAGGGGAAAGCAAGAGGATCAGAAATTCAAAGTCATCTTCAGCTGCATAGCAAGTTTGAGACCAGCCTGGGGTACATGAGACACTATTAAAAAAAAAAAAAAAAAGTCACAGCTCTGTGGCTCTAGTCTTCTGCATCCTGCTTCAGCCAAGTCACTTTCTTCCCTCTCTCTTTCTTGTGCAAGATTTCATTTAAATAAATATCATAGCCGGGCGCATAGTGGTGGCACACGCCTTTAATCCCAGCAGTTGGGAGGCAGAGGTAGGAGGATCGCCGTGAGTTCAAGGCCACCCTGAGACTCCATAGTGAATTCCAGGTCAACCTGGGCTAGAGCGAGACCCTACCTTGAAAAACAAAACAACAGCAACAAAATTAAAAATAAATAAGTAAATAACACAGACTGTGAAACCAAGATTGAAAGGAGAAACGTGGAAGCACAGAATGGCTCCCAGGGTTGAGAGATGACTCAGTGGTTAAATGCACTTGACTGCAAAGCCTGATGGCCCGGGTTTGATTCCCTAGTACCCATGTAAAGCCAGATGTACAAAGGGGCACATGCATCTGGAGTTTGTTTGCAATTGCAGGAGGCCCTGGCATGTCTATTTTCTCCCTCCCTTCCACCTATATATCACTTCCTCTCTCAAATAAATAATTTTTAAAAATACTTTATTTCCCAGCACTCAGGAGGCAAAGGTAGGAGGATCGCCATGAGTTCAAGGCCACCCTGAGACTACAGAGTGAATTCCAGGTCAGCCTAAGCTAGAGTGAGACCCTACCTCAAAAAAACAAAAAAAAATTTTTTTGTTTTTTTGCAAATCTTTGTTTGCAAGGGGGGGGGGGACTCCAGATGCAATGTGCCACTTTGTGCGTCTGTCTTTATGAGGGTACTGGGGAATCAAACCCGGGTCATTAGGTTTTGCAGACAAGCGCCTTTAACCACTGAGCCATTTCCCCAGCATCTTGTATGAGTTTTGTATATGAGCTCATGGATCTTTCGATTCTTTTTTTTCTTTCTTTTCTTTTTTTTTTTTTTTTTTTTTTTTTTTTTTTTTTTGGTTTTTCGAGGTAGGGTCTCACTCTAGTCCAGGCTGACCTGGAATTCACTATGGAGTCTCAGGGTGGCCTCGAACTCACGGCGATCCTCCTACTTCTGCCTCCCAAGTGCTGGGATTAAAGGCGTGCCCCACCACGCCCGGCTCTTTTTTCATTTTTTAAAAACAGGTTTTGGCTATGTAGCCCTGACTGGCTTTGAACTTGAGATCCTCCTGCCTCTCTATGCCCTCAGTGCTGGGATTTCAGCTGTATGCTACCATGCCCAGAAAGTTCTTGCTCTAGCCCAGGCTGACCTGGAATTAGTCTCAGGCTGGTCTTGAACTCACAGCAATCCTCCTACCTCAGCCTCCCGAGTACTAGTATTAAAGGTGTGTGCTACTATGCCTAAAATGATGTTTTTGTTTGTTTGTTTTTTCGAGGTAGGGTCTCACTCTAGCCCAGGCTGACCTGGAATTCTCTATGTAGTCTCAGGGTGGCCTCGAACTCATGGTGATCCTCCTACCTCTGCCTCCTGAATGCTGGGATTAAAGGCATGCACCACCACGCCGGCTCACATGATTGTTTTTTGAGACAGGTCTCAGGCTGGGCTCGAACTCACTATATAGCTGAGGCTGCCTTTGAGCCCTTGATCCTCCTGCCTTTACCTCCAAGGTGCTAGAATCACAGGAGTGTATCACCACACCCAGCAAGTTCATGGATCTTGATCCGGATCTCCTCCACCCTCATCAAAGACCCCTCCTACATTTGTCCAGAGTGGCAAGAAGTCCCCAGTCACTTCCAGGACTCTACTCCCAGCCTGGGGGACTGGCCCTGAGAGGCAGACCAAAAGTTCTCCGCAATGAGAGTGATTTATACTGACTAACCAAAGCCAAGGACACAGCTGAGCATCCTGGGGTCCTAAGCCTCCCAGTTGAGCTCCCTCTGGCCAGTTTTTCACTAAGGGAAGCCCAACGGAAGCAGATATTGTGGGGCTGGAGTGCTCCCAGCTCAAGCTGGAGTACCTGAGTTTGAGTCCAAGACCCCACGTAAAAAACACTGAAAACCACAGTGGGCTTCTGTAATCCCAGAGTGCTGACGACTGGCAAGACGGGAGGCAGAGACGTAAGAATTTCCCAGAAGCTCAAGGCAAGCCCAGCTAAAAACAACAGAGCGAGAATGCGGAGCAACAAACCCTGCCTCAAGTGAGGTGGGCAGGTGAGGACCGACCTGAACGCTGTCCTCTGACCCCACACATGAATACACACACACACCGACATGCATTCACACAAATAAATAATAGAAACAAAGAAAAGTGTGTGGAGTGAGAACAACAAAGGGAGAAGTGATAAAACACCTGGGCAGTGTGGAGCACAGAGAGGGAAGACAGAAACCCCCCCCCCACATCTTCCATTTATCCATTGTTTTGGAGTACTTGGGGGGTGGAGGCAAGAAGACTAGCTTGAACTGCATGACACCCTGCCTCAAAAATAAAATAAACAAAAATAGTAAGAAAAAACTAAACAGGGCTGGAGAGATGGCTTAGCTTTTAAGGTGCTTGCCTGCAAAGCCTAAAGACAAAGGTTTGATTCCCCAGGACCCATGTAAGTCAGAAAGTCAGATGCACAAGGTGGCACATGTGTCTGGAGTTCATTTGCAGTGGCTAGAGGTCTTGGCATGCCCATTCTCTGTATCCACCTCTCTCTCAATCTCTCTCTCTCTCTCTCAAACAATAATAATAATAACTAAACAAACAACAACAACAAAAAAAAACACTCATTCTTTTGGCAAGAAAGAAAGACTGTTTTATATCTAAGCTCCTGAGGTTCTGGAAGAGGGAAGACCTACTTTTGTCCTTCAAGAACTCCCAGGTAAGGGCAAAATAGAAATGTTTTTGGTGAGTGAAAGTCTTGTCTGGACGCAGAATTTTAAAATATCAGGTCCTTCTAGTAAGTGATAAATATAATAGGTGAAGTCCTCTCCATGGAGGGAACAAAAATGATAGAATTTTCTGGGCGTGGTAATCCCAGCATTTGGGAGGCTGAGGTAGAAGGATTGCTGTGAGTTCAAGGCTAGCCTAATTCCAGGTCAGTCTGGGCTAGTAGGAGACCCTACGTCGGAAAAAAAAAAAAAAAAAACCCAAAATGATGTAATTTGATATCACACTTTTTCATCAGTAAATTGTTGACCTATGTGGCAGGCCACCAGAGTCTCACCCATGTGACAGTCCTGACATTTAGGGTAGGGAGATGGCTCAGTGGTTAGACACTTGCTTGCAAAGCCTGCTGGCCCATGTATGAATTCCCAGCACTTAGGTAAAGCCAGATACAAAAAATAAGTTAATTAATGACAATCCTGACATTTGTGACCAAGTAAGGAGTGTTTTATGAACATGCTAGCCCCTCTCCAATGCTGGCTGGGACGCTAGCCCAGAAGCTCATTGCATCAGCTGCAGGAAGGACTGGGTTTCTCAGAACTAGGGCCGGGGTGGAACAGGGGAAGTTGAGAGTGGGCTGGACGGGAATACCTGCCAGCTTCCTGGGTCCACTCTGGTCAGCCCTTCACGAGGAGTCTATAACAGTGGTGCTGGCCGCAGATTCTCTGAACAGCAGAACCAGTGTGCCCGGGGAAGCAGAAAGAGCCGGGGACTCTCGGAGTGACCTGAGGACCTGCAGAGTCCAGAAAAGGGTCCGTGCCACTCCCTCAATAAATGCCTGTCCCTTACCTCTTGATGTCTCAGAGGAATTGTGTTTTTCAGCTTGAATGATCCTTTAGCCCAATTCCTCTAGTTTCTAGATAGGCAACTGAGGCCTATGGAGGCTTGTCACATGGGAAGTCAGTTGTCCCTTTATGGAGGGTATTTTGAGGTTGGTAGCACTTGCTGCTCCTTCTCCCTGGAGGACAGAGTCGCCAGCAGCTGAGAGCATTCAAACTGTCTTCTTCTGTGGGATAATAGCAGTATTAGGAGTCAGGGAGGGCAGGGTCTGAGAACCTGCATTTCTGGTGCTCTGAGATGATTAGATGTTGCTAGTTTGTGGATCCCACTTCTGACTAGTGACTTTAGCTGGTTACCTTATTTTGTTCTCTGCCTAGTGTATATCACAATGTGGTATTATCTCCATATTTATCTGCCTATGTTCCTCATGGCTTTCTCTCCTCTGCCCCAGACCTCTCTGCCACCTATACTGTCATATCCCAGCACGGTGCTGGCACCTAGCAGCCTCAACACATGAGCTCTCCAAGAGGTTGGAGCACACTACATGGGAGGAGTGACTGTGGGTGGAGGGTCAGGTCATGAACACAGGACCTCTAAAGTACACGTGCGTGTGTGCATGGTGTACTGGGGATTGAGCCTAGAGTCTTACACGTACTAGGAAAATGGTCTATCGTATCCTCTTGGGTAAGAATCAAAGCAACAACGTGAAAGAGGAGAGCCTGGGGAATGGGCGTGTGTGTGTTTGTGTGTGTGATTCAGTGGAGGATTTGCCTAGGGATGTCCTAGGTTTGATCACAACTACGGAAAAAAAAAAACGAAGAAACAAAAACAAACAAATAAACAAAAACTCTGGGGTCCATAAATATCAGGTAACATGTACATATGTGAAAGTCATTTTTTAGGTCAGTGAGGTGGCACATGCCTTGAATCCCAGCACTCGGGAGGCAGAGGTGAGGGAGGATCACTGTGAGCTCGAGGCTAGCCTGGAGCTATAGAACTACAGTGTGAGTTCCAGGACACCCTGGACTAGAATGAGACCCTACCTTGAGAAAACAATCAAAACTCATTAAAAATATTTATTTATTTATTTATTTATTTATTTATTTATTTGAGAGAGAGAGAGAAAGAAAGAGACAGATAGAAAATGGGTGTGCCAAGGCCTCCAGCCACTGCAAACGAACTCCAGGTACATGTGCCACTATGTGCATCTGGCTTACGTGGATCCTGGAGAATTGAACCTGAGTCCTTTGGTTTTGCAGGTAAGTGCCTCAACAGCTAAGCCATCTGTCCAGCCCAAAAGTCATTTTTTTTTAAAAAAAATATTTATTTATTTATTTATTTATTTATTTGAGAGAGGGAGAGAGAGAGGAAGAAGCAGATAGAGAAAGAAATGGGGGTGCCAGGGTCACCAGCCACTGCAAAGGAACTACAGATGCATGTGTCACCTTGTGCTTATGTAAGTACTGGGGAATTGAACCTGGGTCTTTAGGCTTATGTAGGCAAGCGTCTTAACCACTAAGCCTTCTCTCCAATTCCCAAAAGTCACTTTTTAAACTGGGACGTTTGTCCCTACTTTGGTCAGAGTCCATTCTGTAGCCTCCCGGGCTCAGGGCCAGCCAGGGTCACTTGGGGTCCGGCAGCCCTGGCATCACTTGTTCATCTTACCCTTGCATCACACTCACATGGTGTTTGTTCTTGGCCAGACCCTTAACCTCAGTCCCTTTGGGGCTAATTCAGTTTGTCCAGATTGGGGTTTTCAGAGTGAGGTCCTTCCAGGAGGCATCTCACCCAGCCTCAGTTTCCTCATTTGGTCCCAGGAAGGAAGACTTGGAAGATTTTGTTTGTTTGTTTGTTTGGTGCTGGCATTTAGGGCCTCACACATGCGAGACAAGTTCTCTACCACTGAGCTGTTTCCCACCCAAAGAAATTAATGGAAGCTTGAGGTCTAGTCCAGCTTCAGTATTTCCTTCCTGTGCTGGAATTTCTTCACATATAGTGATACAGTGGCTCAGCTGGACTAGATATAGCATCTTTTCTTCCTTGTTTATTTTATTTTAATTTATTTATTTGAGAGAGAGATAGATACAGAAATAAGCAGGGAGAGAGAGAGAGAATCAGCGCACCAGGACCTCCAGCCACTCCAAATGAGCTCCAGATGTGTGCGGCCCTTGTGCATCTGACTTACGTGGGTCCTGGAGAGTCAAACCTGGGTCCTTTGACTTTGCAGGCAAGCGCCTTAACCACTAAGCCATCTCTCCAGCCCTATTTTTTAGGTTTATGTGGGTCCTGAGGAATTGAGCCTGGTACCTTTGGCTTTGCCTTAACCACTAAGCCATCTCTCCATCCCCTCCCCCGCCTTTTTTTGAGGTAGGGGTTTCATTCTAGCCCAGGCTGATCTGGAACTCACTCTGTAGTTCCAGGCTGTCCTCAAACTCACAGCAATGCTCTTACCTCTGCCTCACAAGTGTAGGAATTAAAGGCGTGTGCCACCATGTCTGGCTGGATATGGCATCTTTGAGAGCAGGAGCAACACTGCATCCCTGAAGTGACCCTGTTTCCTGCTTCCTGCCCTTCCTCTCTCTAATCCTAGAACTTGTCTGAGTCTAGCCTGCCTCCTTAGAACTGTCTGTGTCCCAGTGCCTTCAGTCTGCCATGGAGACTGGAGACAGTCTTGTGAGCTGAGTGTCCCTAATTTTGCAGACCCCTCTTGCTTCCCTGGCCGCCTCAAGTGTTCTGCAGTCATTCATGCACACAACTCATTTTCCCCCTCAGTTTCTGAACTACTTACCCTCTCCCTTCCCCACTAGCATACTCTCTTTTCTTCTTCTTTTTTTTTTTTTTCTTTTTCTTTTTTTGGTTTTTCAAGGTAGTGTCTCACTCTAGCCCAGGCTGTCCTGGAATTCACAATGCAGTCTCAGGGTGGCCTCAGACTCACAGCGATACTCCTACCTCTGCCTCCCAAGCGTTGAAATTAAAGGTGTGCGCCACCATGCCCAGCTTGCATACTCTCTTTTCTTACTCCTTCCTTCTGTTTCAAGCTCCCCAACTCCACCCCACCTGAATCTGAGGTGCAAAAGTGCCCCGGGGCGCTGGGCAAAAGAGGCAGGAGGCAAGTGCTCCGCGGGCCCTGTTCTGCGTATCACGCTGCAGTCACCTCCGGGCCTGTTCCTATACCGTGCTCTCCCGGCCCTGGCTGCAACAGAACACCCTGTTTGCCAGTTCTGAGTTGGTGACCCTGGGCTTGGGTTAAAATCACAAGCACTAAGGCAGAGAGTAATGCCCTTAGGGACCTAGACGTGGCTTCAGGAGTTACACAATCTCAGAGATTTCCAAACTTTTCCATTTACAGTGTGGACACTGGAGCCCAGGGAGTCTGGTGGCACTGAAAGGGTGGGCCGCAGCAGGACCCTAGGAACAGTGTCGTGCCTTACGGTCGTTGGCTAAACCCACCACTGAGCAATCCTGGATATTTGAGCACAAGGGAACCCTCATTTTCTTGAGGGGAAATAAAGAATGGAAGAAAATTTTTCTCCAGTAAAGGTCAAAAACAAGACTAGCGATCTAGAAGTGAATTAATCACAAATTTACTTCATTCTGTTGTGTGTGTGTGTGTTGATGGGGATCAAACCCGGGGCCTCTTGCACATGAGCACTGAGCCACGCATCCTCAGAGACAGGGCTTCACTCTGCAGCCCAGGCTCCCTTCAGTTTGTGGCAATCCTACTGCCTCAGCCTCCTCAGTGTTGGGAGCACGGGTGTGAGGCCCCTGTGCCTGGCAAATTCTTTCTTTCTTTTTTTTTTTTTTTTCGAGTGCTGGAATTAAAGGCATGCACCACCATGCCCGGCTCCCTGGAAAATTCTTTAACTTAAGCTGTTAATTTTGAAAAACTGCTCTTACGTGAGTGAAGAGGTTGTTTAATGGTGTGTTGTACTGAAAATCTGAAGGTTTGCAGCAGATTTGAGTTCCAACTCATTATACTTTTGATTATAATTATGACATTCTCAAAATGCACATGAATCAAGTTTTAATATAGTTTATGATGGGTAGATGAGGCTGTGCATTGTACCATTTCTTTGGATTCTCAGGCGTGGTTTGGCAGTTGTAAGAACTCTGTATCATTCGCAAGTTCAATAAAAAGTAAACATATGGGAAAAAAAAGAAAGACTGCTCTTTTCCAAGTCAATTTAGCAAACAGTCTATGCAAAGTCTGGACTCTGCGCACAGACACAGGTGATGCGGGGCTAACTGTATTTTGCTGAGAGTTTTGTTCATAGTCAAGGACTGGTGGAAAGCACCCACAAAAGGAGGACTGGCCCACGCCTTTAATCCCAGCACTTGGGAGGCAGAGGTAGGAGGGTTGCCATGAGTTTGAGGCCACCCTGACACTTCATAGTTTATTCCAGATCAGCCTGGGCTAGACTGAGACCCTACCTCAAAAAAAAAAAAAAAAAAAGAGGCCTGGATATCCATGACCTCACAGTGCCTGACACTACCTACACAAGATCATCATAATAGGAGGAAAAGATGATGACATCAAAATAAAAGAGAGACTGATTGAGAGGGGGAGGGGATATGATGGAGAATGGAGTTTCAAAGGGGAAAGTGGGGGGGGGGGAGAGGAAGGGCATTAGCATGGGATATTGTTTATAATCATGGAAGTTGTTAATAAAAACAATGAGGAAAAAAAAAAAAGGAGGACTGTCCAGGCCCGAGCGTGACCAAAACCCCTTCTCACTGGACTTTGGCGGCGGCTTCGGTGTCATTTGCCCCACAGTGAGCCCTTCCCTTTCAGGACACTTCCCTTGCTCATTTCACAGCTGCTCACCCAGGGGGTGAGCTGAGCTCGCTGGGGGGCTCCCCTGAGCGCGCAGGCAGCAAAGAAGCAACTTGACTTCAGGTGACCCGAAAGAACTATCGATTGCCCTCCAGTCAAGCGCACCAGGTGCCAAAGGGGAAAAGAGCTTCCCTCTAAGTGGCCGCGCAGGCTGCTGGAGGACGGGCTGGGCTCTTGCTAAGAAGGCAGTCACGCAGAGATGAAATGACAAGCAGAAGGCTGGCAGGTTTGTCCCTGGGTAGATGGATCGCCTGATAGAAACATTTGGGACCAAACCCTGGGATTGGCTTAAAATGGGGCTGTGTTGACCCAGGGGTTGGGCTTTGGCTTGTTGTCAATCTGCAGTTGGGTCAAAAGCCTAGAAATAGTCCTGGGCCAGTGGGCTGGATCCTGTGTGACCAGAGGAAGCAGACATGCAGGTACTAAACAAGCGTTACCCCAAGAACTGCCTGCTGACCGTCATGGACCGGTACTCGGCCGTGGTGCGCAACATGGAGCAGGTGGTGATGATCCCCAGCCTTCTGCGGGACGTGCAGATGAACGGACATAGGGGCGCCGCGCAGGACAGGGCCCCAGATCTCTACAGTTACTTCACCATGCTCAAGGCCATCCGTGTGGAAGTGGACCATGGGCTGCTGCCCAGGGAGGAGTGGCAGGCCAAGGTGACCAGCAGTGACGCCAACGAAGCTGAGGATGAAACTGCCGAGCCAGAAGAGGTTGATGAAGAGAGGATCTCAGAGGACCTGGACTTGGAATCCCAGTTCCACCTGCACTTCTCCAGCCTCCATCACATCCTTACCCACCTAACCCTGAAAGCCCAGGAGGTGACGAGGAGGTATCAGGAAATGACAGGCCCTGTAGGCCTTGGGCTCTAAAGAAGGTAATAGTGGCCATGCTAGTGGGTCAGGGTCCATGAAGGGACATCCCGCGGAGCGGGAAGAAGTGGGAGAGGGACAGCTGGGCTTTCGGTGCCACCCTCACACCAGGGTACTGGGATCATCACGTGGGAGGGCCTGGCTTCTTCTCATCCAGTGTTGTTGAAGAACGGTGAACTATTACAGAGACAAGGAAAAGTGGGCCAGGCGTGGTGGTCCTCCCTTCATCTCAGCCCTCAGGAGGCAGAGGTGGGAGGATGGCCGTGAAGTTGAGGCCACCCTGAGATTACAGAGTGAATTCCAGGTCAGCCTGGGCTACAGTGAGACCCTACCTCAGAACACTCCCCCCAGCAAAAAAAGTAAAATTAACTTCTGAGCGCAAACCTCACGGGTCCACAGGATTGTGTATGTGTGTATTCACTAGTAAGTACACATATATGTGTAGATGTAAGAACTGAATGACTGTGTTCTCAAGGTTGAGTTCTTTAAGAATCTGCTAGCAGCTATAGACTGTCTCCTCAGACTTCAGGTATAATAACTGTGTATGTAATTCCAGGGACTATGCATCCATCAAGGCCCACCCACAAACCCTAAAAACCCTTGAGGTCATGTGTTAAAGCCAGCACTGCCTCTAACTGCTTGAGAGGAGAATTGTATAATCTTGAAAACATGACAGGCTCTCCCTATATGGCCCAGGCTGGTCTCCAGCGTATGATCCTCCTGCGTCCATTTCCTGAGCGCTAGGATCACAGGTGTGTACCATAAGGACAAGTCTTATTATTTTCATTTTGCAAATGAAGATATTTACTACCTCAAGGGAGCTGTTTTTACTTAGAGGTGCACTGTGAAGTTTGTTTGTTTGTTTGTTTGTTTTTTGAGGTAGGGTCTCCTTCTAGCCCAGGCTGACCTGGAATTCACTGTGTAATCACAGTCTGGCCTTGAACTCATGGCAATCCTCCTAACTCTCCCTCCTGAGTGCTGGCATTAAAGGCATGCACCGCCACACCCGGTTTGTGTTGTGAATTCTACCTGTGGCATTTTGTCAAGTCACTGAACATGGAAGATTATTTCCAAGGGGTTATGTGGGCGAGACTGCTCACAGTGCTTCTGCAATTGGCAGGGGTACTCTGACCTCCAAGGTTGCGACAGCCAAACAACAAGCCAGGGGCCACTATCCAGGCACAGCGGGGTATGGAGGTGTCCTCGCTGGGAGTGCCTATTGTGTGCACACAGGCACCTGTGGGATGTCTTGTGAAGTGACAATGAGCAGCAGACAATGGGCTGCTGCAAATGAACTCCAGATGCTTGTGCTACCTTGTGCATCTGGCTTTATGTGGGTCCTTGGGAATCGAACCTGGGTCCTTTGACTTTGCAGGCAATCGCCTTAACCGCTAAGCCATCTCTCCAGCCCTACCTACCACTTTTTTTTTTTTTTTTTTTTGGTTTTTCGAGGTGGGGTCTCACTCTAGCCCAGGCTGACCTGGAATTCACTATGGAGTCTCAGGGTGGCCTCGAACTCAAGGCGATCCTCCTACCTCTGCCTTCCGAATGCTGGGATTAAAGGCGTGCACCACCACACCTGGCTACCTACCACTTTTGACCCTGTGTTATCTGTTTATCCCACTTCATTACATACTGGCCTCAGTTATCAATCACATCTGTGCCACTGCAATCTTAAGATCATCTGACCTAGAAATGTGGGACAAGATTGATATCTCTGCTTATCAGTAAGGAAATTAAGGGCCAAGAGATGAAGTGATTCAGCTAAAGTCACAGTTAGAAAGAGGACAAAAGCAAGCTAAGAGCCAGGCATGGCAGGACACTGCCAGCACCCAGGAGGCAGAGGAAGGCGGATGCTGAATTCCAGGTCAGCTTGGGCTATGTAGCAAGACCTTACCTCAGAAAACAAAATGAAACAGCCGGGTGTGGTGGCGCACACCTTCAATCCCAGCATTCGGGAGGCAGAGGGAGGAGGATCACAATGAGTTCGAGGCCAGCCTGAGACTCCTAGCCTGGGCTAGAGTGAGACCCTACCTTGAAAAACCAAAAAAAAAAAAAAAGAAAGAAAGAAAGAAAAGAAAGACTGTTTCCAGCTTTGAGGGGAGTGCTGTTTCTACTCTGAAATGATGGATGGGGGTAGACACAGGCTCCCTTCCCCCAACAGAGACTAGAGGAAAATGCGGTTCCAGGTACTGCCTATGTTTTCCTTTCTCCACCTCAAACCCAAACTTTTGACCTCAGCCCTGTTTCCCATTTCCCTTGAGGCTTCCTGGGATGCCTTCCAAACTTTCTCCTTGACTTAAACTGGGCTGGGTCAACAGCCCTGAGCCTCAAGGGAGGTTTGTTCTTAGTTCATGACATTCACTCCACGAGTAAGCTATAAGGCCACGAGTAGGGCATGCCACTTCTTTGGGTTTTGGTGTTGTCATTGCATAATAACAGTAGTAAAAAATGGATTGTGTTAGTGTTTAAATCACTTGCATATTAATTATCTAGTGAATCATTACTTTTATTTTTAGTTTCTTCGAAGTAGTGTCATACATACATATCTCAAGCTGACCCCGGATCTGACTCTGTGGTCCCAGACTGGCCTCCAACTCACATTGATCCTCCTACCTCTGCCTCCCAAGTGCTCAGATAAAGTGTGCACCACCATGCCCGACAAGAAAGCAGAGCCCTGCCTGACGTCCTCACCCCATTACTATTTTTGTTGTTATTGCTTTTATGAAGTAGGGTCTTGCCCTAGCCCAGGCTGACCTGGAATACACTATATAGTCTCAAGGCTGGCCTCGAACTCATAGCAGTCCTCCTATTTCTGCCTCCCAAGTGCTGGGACTAAAGGTATATATCACCACATCTGGCTTTATCATTAGATTTTATAGATGGAAAAAATAAAATAAAACAAAGAGGAGGTCTACCAGGCATGGTAGCACATGCCTACAATCCCAGCACTTGGGAGATGGAGACAGGATAATCAGGAGTTCAAGTTCAGTTTGGGCTACACAGTGAGTTTGAGGTCAGCCTCAGTTATAAAAAACTGTCTTAAAAAAAAAAAAAAAAAGCCAGTGGTGGCGCACGCCTTTAATCCCAGCACTCGGAGGCAGAGGTAGGAGGATCGCTGAGTTTGAGGCCACCCTGAGACTAGATAGTGAATTCCAGGTCAGCCTGGGCTAAGAGTGAGACTCTACCTCAAAAAAACAAAAAACCCCCAACTGGAGGCCTGAGAGATAAAGTGAGTCCCTAATTACTTGATGAGTGGCAGACCCCTAGTGTAATTCTAGTCTCATTCTTTCCTTCTATTTTGGTGGGGAATTTCAAGGTTGGGTCTCGCTCTAGCCCTGGCTGACCTGGAATTCACTATGTAGTCTCAGGGTAGCCTTGAATTCACAGTAATTCTCCTGCCTCTGCCTCCTAAGGGATTAAGGACATGCACCATTACGCCTGGCTTCCTATTTTTTCCTTGTGTATTGGTGGATTCTCAGTGCTCCTTAAGAACCTTGAAGTGTGCAGCCTAGGCTGGAAGTGGGAACAGAGGATTGCAAAGGGGATGGAACCCAACCAAACAGCTTTAAAGGACCGATATACCATAATACTTCAATAGACACTAACTTGGTATGGCATAAAAGTTTTAAAAAAACTCTGGGCTCAGATGCACAAAGTGGCGCATGCATCTGGAGTTCCTTTGCAGTGGCTAGAGGCCCTGGTGTGTCCATACTCTTTCTCTCTGCCAGCAAATAAATATATATATTAAAAAAAAAGATTAAAAAACGCTGGGCTCAGGCTGGAGGGATGGCTTAGCAGTTAAGGTGTTTGTCTGCAAAGCCAAAGGATCCCGGTTCGACTCTCCAGGACCCACGTAAGCCAGATGCACAAAGGGGCGCATGTATCTGGAGTTCCTTGCAGTGGCTGGAGGCCCTGGTGCGCCCATTCTCTGCCTCTCTCCCAAACAAATAAATAAATTAATTAAATATATTATTAAAAAAATAAATAAACCGCTGGGCTCATCTTAGTTCTGCCATTGTCCTCTATGATCCTCTCAGCGTCTACAACTCCAGCTCTGAGTCTGACACCACAGCCCTGAAATGCTGACAGTTTTGCAACAGCGATGTCAACATTTTTCTGATGTTCCTCTTCCATAGACAAGTGACAGCACATTTGAATTGATGCTCACCCGGCTTTTTCTTTTTGCACTTCACAGATGGCTTTACACGAGAGGAGACAGACTGTAACGAGGGCTCAGAGCGGAGCATCAGCCTTGAGACCAGAAGAGCCCGGACTTGCAGCCACAGGTGAAAGCCACCATGTCTCTGGGCTGCTTCACTACTTGCCTTGAGGGTCAACCTGTGAGCTTGGATCACTGGCTCGCCTTCAGGATGCTTGTCGCTATTCCCACCATGCCTTGCCAGCTGCGAGTGGTGGCCAGTGGCTCATGAGGTAGTGTGGAGCAGTAGAAAGCAGAGGTGTTAGCACCTGGTCGAAGTGCAAACCCCTGATCTTGGCCGTCATTCACTACGTGACCTCACATGTCATTCGCCCTCTATGATTACAAACACATGCTCTGTCTACCTCACCAGGTCACATAAATGAAACATGAACCAAAAGCCCCCACACACGACAGCTATTGTAAGAGGCTAATGTTTCCCACCTTCCCCTGTGCATGTGGCTCCAGTCCTTGCTTTTTACCCCCTGGGAGCAAGGGCAGTGGGTCCTGTGGGACGAGCAACCCACGGCTGGATCTGCTGGACGGCTGATGAAGCTGAGCACAGATGAACTATACACCTATTTATTGCAGCAATTAAAAGACTACTGTGCATTTGTATGTCTCTTGATTTCGAAAGCACTCTCTGACACAATTGCGTTTTACAAGTGGGACTCCAGTAAAAAGACAGAATTCATTTGACTTTTTTTTTTTCTGCCCAGAAACAATCTGCTTATATTCATACTGCCACCTGGTTTGAAATTATATACCTCATATTTTTACTAATCTCTAAAGTCTAATCTGATTATAAAAACTAAGCCTGAAAACAAAAGGATTATGGACAAGATTTGGATTTGATAAACTATGAAGAATAATCACCCCCTGGGCTGGGGAGATGGCTCAGTAGTTACAGGTACGTACTTGCAATTCCCCAGTATTCACGTAAAGCCAGATGCCCAAAGTAAGTGGTGCGTGGGCCTGGAGTCCGTCTACAGTGGCAAAGGCCATGGTGTGCCCATACTCAGTATCTCTGACTCTCAAAAAAAAAAAAAAAAAGGAAGAAAGCACCACTCCCGGCACCTCCACAGGTGTGTGGTCTCACTTCTACCAGCTTCACCAAACCACGTAGCTTCTCAAGGTCTACAATGTTCCTTACAACATCCCATTTTGAACAGTTTGCTCTGCTGAAACTCCTCCAAAACCGTCCTCGTCATTGTTGCAGAGCTCAAACACACAAGCCAGGTAGTCATTCCAATTAAAAACCCTGGTCAGTCCAGAATGGTTGTGCAAACCTTTGTCTCAGCACTCAGGGAAGCTGAAGTAAGAGGACTGCGAGTTCACGAGAGACCCTGTCTCTCAAAATCTCAAACTGAGCCGGGTGTGCTGGCACACCTTTTTAATCCCAACACTTGGGAGGCAGAGGTAGGAGTGTTGTGAGTTCAAGGCCCAGCCTGAAGCTACATAGAGAATTCCAGGTCAACCTGGGCTAGAGCAAGACCCTACTTCAAAAAAAAAAAAATTTTCAAACCAAAAACACTCTTTTGGTGACTTCCAGGTACTTACTGGATCAAGTCAAAATGATTTTGCAACACAAAACTCCATCATCTGGGTTGTTTTGTACTTGCCTTGCCTAAGAAGAGGAGCCGGCAAATCTTGACTACTTCAGGCTTTGTGGGACACGGTCTGTCACATCTACTCAAGCCCATTGTTACAGCACTAAAGTAGCTATAAACAAGTGAACATGGCTGTGTTGTAACAAAACTTTATTACACTGGGACTGGGTTTACAGTTCATTGAGAGCTTATGAGGACTACCAAACCAGACCTAGTTGAGCACGCTGGTAATCCCAGCATTGGTGAGGTGAAGGAAGGAGGGTTATCAGTTCAAGGTCATTCTCAGCTACATAGTAAGTTCAAGGCCAGCCTGGGATACAAGAGATCTTGTCTCAAAAGCAAGGTTCTTGATGCATTCTTGACTTCACAGTGGTTGTCATTACCTGCATAACATTAGGACAATCAACATATAATGAAAGACCAAAAAAAAAACAAAAAAAACCCCAGACATCAAAATAGTGGAGGGACTGGTTGGTGGGAGGAAAGGGAGGGGTTCAGTGGAAGAAGGTATAGAGGAGGGGCAAGACAAGAGATATGGTAGATTATGATCAAAATACCATATGTAACAAAATATAATAAATAGGGCTGGGGAGATTGCTTAATGGTTAAGGCATTTGACTGCAAAGCCTAAGGACCCAGGTTCAATTCCCCAGTACCCACATAAAGGCAGATGCACAAGGTGATGCGTGCATCTAGAGTTCATTTGCAGTAGCTGAAGGCCCTAGAACATCCATATTCTTTCTCTGTCAAATATAATAAATAAGATATATAATAAAAGTTCAAAAGCCAGGTGTGGTGGAACATGCCTTTTAATCCCAGCACTTGGGAGGAGAGGTAGAAGAGCTGTGAGTTCAAGGCCAGCCTGAGATCCCATAGTGACTTCCAGGCCAGCCTGGGCTAGAGTGAGACCCTATCACAAAAAATAAATAAAAATGCTTAAAAAATAATAATGAAATAGTGGCCTTAGTGGCACAAACCTTTAATGTCATCTCTTGGAATGTTGAGCTAGGAGGATTGCCATGAATTTGAGGCCAGCCAGGGTAACAGAGTGAGTTCTGGCCTAAGGGCTGAAGCTTTTCAAATCTAATCTGGAACTAAACCATTTAATTTTTTTTTTTTTTTTTTTTTTTTTTTGTAGTACTGAAGTTAGAATAAGGGCCTTGTACATGTTAGAGAAGTGTTCAGCTCAGCCACATCCCTAGCTTCTAACTTAATTTTAAAATCTTTTAGATATCTTTTTAAATCTGGTGAATAGAATAGTGACCTTTCTATGATGAACTATTTTTCTTACAATGAAAAAAGGACTCAGGGCTGGAGAGATTGCTTAGTGGTTAAGGTGCTTGCCTGCAAAGCCTAAGGAGCCAGGTTCAATTCCCCAGTACCCAGATGCTCAAGGTGGCACATGTGTCTGGAGTTCATTTGCAGTGGCTAGAGGTCCTAGTGCACCCATTATTTCTCTAACTCTCTCAAATAAATAAAAATATTTAAAACAAAAATAAAAAAAGGGATTCAGAAGCCAGGTGTGGTACTAACACAGTCCTGTAATTCTAGCATTTGGGAGGCTGAGGCAGGAGGATTGCCAGAGGCCGGTCTGGGCTATATAGTAAAACTGTCCAGCTGGGCGTGGTGGCTCATACCTGCTATCCCTCAATATAGGAGGTAGAGGCTGGAATATAAAGAGTTCAAGGCTATCCTTTGCTACATAGAGTGTTTAAGATCAGACCAGACTTTTGTCTCAAAAAAAAAAAAAAAAAAAAAAAAAAAAGAACCAGAGTACTCATAATGACTATTTAATTTACTCCATACAGACAGAGTAACATGAACTTCAACTGTCATGAAAAGTTATTCCATAAAATTCAGAAAAACTCAGGTCTCGTGAAACAGGAGCAAGTTGTTCAGGACATCAACGCACTGGGTAGAATTCTTCATGAATTTCACCATAAGTTTTATAATCTGTAAAAGAAATGATCATGAAAGATTAATTTTGAAAATTATGTTTTTGTGGGTTTTTTTTTTTTATTTTTATTCAAGATAGTCTCACTCTTAACTCAGGCTTACCTGGAACTCACTCTGTCACAGCAATCCCACCTCTACTTTCTGAGTGCTGGGATTAAAGGCATATGCCACCATGCTCAGCTTAAAATTATGTTTTCTTTCTTTTGTTTACTTATTTATTTGAGAGCAACAGAGAGAGAGAGAGAGAGAGAAAATGGGCGCACCAGGGCCTCCAGCCATTGCAAACAAACTCCAGACGCGTGCGCCCCCTTTGTGCATCTGGCTAACGTGGATCCTGGGGAATCGAGCCTCAAACTGGGGTCCTTAGGCTTCACAGGCGAGCGCTTAACTGCTAAGCCATCTCTCCAGCCCTATGTTTTCTTTTTTTTTGTTTTTTTCAAGGTAGCGTCTCACTCTAGCTCAGGCTGACCTGGAATTCACTATGTATTCTCAGGGTGGCCTCAAACTCTCAGCAATCCTACCTCTGCCTCCCAGTGCTGGGTTTAAAGGCGTACACTACCACATCCAGCTTTTTTTTTTTTTTTGGTTTCTCAAGGTCAGGTCTTGCTCCAGCCCAGGCTGACCTGGAATTCACTATGTAGTCTCAGGGTGGCCTCGAACTCATGGTGATCCTCTAACCTCTGCTTCCACAGTGTGGGATTAAAGGCGTGAGTCACCATGCCAGGCTCAAAATTATGTTTTAAAAATGGTATTTCTTGGGCTGGAGAGATGGCTTAGCAGTTAAGCGCTTGCCTGTGAAGCCTAAGGATCTCGGTTCGAGGCTCGATTCCCCAGGACCCATGTAAGCCAGATGCACAAGGGGCAAACATATATGGAGTTCGTTTGCAGTGGCTGGAGGCCCTGGCACGCTCATTCTCTCTCTATCTATCTGCCTCTTTCTCTCTGTGTCTGTCGCTCTCAAATAAATAAATAAAAATTAAACTTAAAAAAATGGTATTTCTTGGGCTGAGGAGAGGTTCAGCGGGTAAAGTGCTTACCTTGCAAGCATTAAGACCTGAGTTTGCTTCTCAGTTCTTATGTAAAATGCTGGATTAGTGGTGTATACCTGACTCCCAGGGCTGAGAAGCAGAAAACAGGAAGAGCGCTGGAGCTCAGGGCCAGCTAGTCTAGCTAGCCTAATTGCGGAGCTTCAGGACAATGAGAGACTGTCCCCAAAAGAGGTGGATGGAGTTCCCAAGCATAACACCCAAAGTTGTCCTTTTTCCTCCACACACATGTACACACACAATGCATACCACATACACATGCATGCAAAAGTTTTTTTTTTTTTTTCCTTTTTGAGGTATAGTCTTGCTGTAGCCCAGGCTGTTCTAGAATTTACTATGTAGTCTCAGGGTGGCCTTAGACTCATGGCAATCCTTCTACCTCTGCCTCCCAAGTGCTGGGATTAAAGGCGTGCGCCACCGCATCTGGCAAAAAGTTATTATTATTTTGAGGCAAGCCCAACAGACTGACTTTTTTAATGAGAGCGAGAGTGAGAGAAACAAGAGAGAGAACTGATGCACCAGGACCTCCAGCTACTGTAATCAACTCCAGATGCATGCGTCACCTCATGTGCATGTGCCTATGTGTGTAAAGCACAGGCAATCAAAGTCATATGACAATACTGTCCTTAGCTGAACAGAGATAGTGTGCTCAAGAAGCCAGTGTTGGTAGATGGGTGAAGGCTTTACTGACGTAAGTTGTGAGGAGGGGCTATGTAGAGGCAAGAAGAGGAGGAAGGTACAACACGGTCAGTGATCCGGGGTAGACTCAGAACAAGTACTGCCCAAACCGCCTCACTAACAACAGGTCATGGAGAGCAGACGACATCAGCTGCTCCCTGTTTATCCTGTCCTTCACCCTTCAGCCAGGACACTGCTGGCAGCCTCTTGAGCAGTGATGGGAGCTGAGGCAGGGTTCCCTGAAGTTGAGGTCAGGTGTTATTTCTAAGAGCTGCAATGTGCAGGGTCAATGTGGAGGCTGGGGAAAGCAAGATGAAGCTAGTGTCCAATGAGGGCACAGATACGTACATGTAATGTGGAAGGTAGAAAGAAAGAGCAGAGAGTTTCTTATAGAGACAGAGACAGGCAATGAACTCAGTTTAGGGAAATGAGTGACCCTATAGAAAATGGATTTATTTGTTTATTTGAGAGGGGAGGAGAGGGAGAGAGAGAGGAAGAGGCAGATAGAAAGAATGGACAGGCCAGGGCTTTCAGCCACTGCAAAAGAACTCCAGATGCATGTGCCATCTTGTGTGTCTGGCTTACATGGGTTCTGGGGAATCAAACCTGGGTCCTTTGGCTTTGCAGTCAAGCCCCTTAATCAATTAGCCATCTCTCCAGCCCTGGACGTTCTTTTTGGTTTTGGTTTTTCGAGGTAGGGTCTCACTCTGCTCCAGGCTGACCTGGAATTAACTATGTAGTCTCAGCGTGACCTCAAACTCACGACAATCCTCCTAACTCTGCCTCCTGGGTGCTTGGATTAAAAGGCATGCGCCACCATGCCCAGCTTCTGGATTTTTTATTTTTTCAAGGTAGGGATTTCATTCTAGCCCAGGCTGACCTGGAATTCACTATGTAGTCTCAGGGTGGCCTTGAACTCATCACAATCCTCCCTACCTCTGCCACCACACCCAGCCTGGATGTTTTTTTTAAAGGCAAGATAGCAGAGTCTCACTCTAGCCCAGAATGACCTGGAACTCACATGTACCCCAAGCTGTCCTCAAACTCACTGCAATTCTCCTATTTCAGCCACTTCAGGCTGGGATTATGTGCATGAGCCACTGCACCTGGCTTACGGAGCAATTTAGATTTGAGGGTGGATTTTATTCTATAGCAATCAATCTCTAGTTTAAGCGGATATGTGACCATATTTGATGTTATTAGAAGACTGAAGGAAGAAGTGAGCCAAGTCCAATCATCTACACAATCGGTTAGCAGGGACTGACCAGGGTGTAGCAGTGGGAGAGAGTTCAAAGCTGAGAAGGTTTAGGAGGGCAGAGGGGGAACAAGTTGTATTCGCTGTCCAAGCAACTCAGAGGTTCTCAGCTGGAAATTATATGCATGAACTAAAGAGATGTTAGCTGGGCATGGTGGCGCACGCCTTTAATCCCAGCACTCGGGAGGCAGAGGTAGGAGGATCACCAGGCGTTCGAGGCCACCTGGAGACTACATAGTGAATTCCAGGTTAGCCTAAGCTAGAGTGAGACCCTATCTTGAAAAACAAAACAAAACAAAACAAACAGCATCAGCTAAAAGGAGATTCTGCTCTACACATGAAGATGAAGGAGTCACGGAACTAGACCGTACCTGAAGCCACAGGCTTGGAAAATTTAACCAAGACAAATTAGAGAGTAAAGTGGACGGGGGAGATGGCTCAGGGGCTAAAGGGGCTTGCTTGCAGAGCCTGCTGGCCCAGATTCAATTTCTACACAAGGCCAAACTTGTGGCAAGAGACACTGGCATGTGCACAACACACACATGCACACACACAATTTGGGGGGGGGGAGGAAAAGTTTTTTTCTACAATGATCTTGAAATACCTTTCTTAGGAAAATCCTCTGGATGCTGTTTCATATATGCAAACATGTCATGGTCTCTCACTGCATACATATAGTCTTGACGTCTAAAAAGATAGTATCCAACAAAAACAGAGGCAGTAACATACAGGAGCTGGCGATGCAAACCTGAAATTCAATAACAAATCCCAAAAGCAAAAATCAGTCAACATGCATAAAGAATTACCTTTTTACATTTAGTATATATAATTTATTATGGTATTCTTTCCAAATTTATTTTATTCCTTTCAGGTACAGTCTGGCTCTAGGCCAGACTTACCTGGAATTCACTATGTATTTTCAGGGTGGCCTTGAACTCATGGTGATCATCCTACCTCAGAGGGCTGGGATTAAAGGCATGGGCCCAGCTGCAACATTCTTTTTTTTGGGCGGGGGGAGGGCAAGCCCAATAGACTGCCTTTTTTTTTTAAATGCAAGAGTGAGAGTGAGTGAGTGAGAGAATTGGCTCACCAAGGCCTCCAGCTGCTGCAGTTGAACTCCAGACACATGTGCCCCCTTGAGCATATGTGCAACCTTGCGTCACTGTGTGTCTGGCTTACATGGGACCTGGAGAGTCAAACACTGAGTCCTTAGGTTTCACAGGCAAGCACCTTAACTGCTAAGCCATATCTCCAGCCCCAGCTCCAACATTCCTAAAAGAAAGCTTTTATGTATTTCTTTCTTTAGTTAGTTAGTTTCATTTGTTCTCAAAGAGATTTTCAGCTATGTATTTTAGACCAATCTCTGAATCATGGATTAAGAACAGAAAAACAAGATGTGGCATATTTACACAATGGAATTCTACTCAGAAATAAAATGAATTTATGAAATTTGCAGGAAAAATGGATAAATCTGGAAAGGATTATACTAAGTGAGGTAAGCCAGGCCCAGAAAGCCAAATGTCACATGTTCTCTCTCATATGTGGATCCTAGCTACAAATGGTTGGATTTCTGTGTGAGTAGGAATAAAACTCAGTAGCAGAGGCCAGTAAGCTAGAAAGGAGATATAAAAGGAATAGAAAGGGCGGGGGTGGGGGGGACTTAATAGGATGGCATTGTATATATGTAAGTAGAAGAACAGATTAATGGGGGTGAAAAGGCCTAAGTGAGGTCAGGGGAAGAGATTGAGTAAAGGAAAGGTGTTGGGAGGGCTAATCAAAATCTAAGAGGATATAAATAAATCATATGGAAATCTACTTTTTTGGACAATGGAACACTCAGGAGCAATAGATTGTTACTAGAAAATTTTCGGTGCCAAGGATGGGATACCTTCCAGTGAGTTCTTGGCCAGGGAGGTCTCTGATGCCCCCAAAACATTACAGACCATTGCTGAGACCCTTGGTTTCCCACCAGGAATAGATGGTAAGACCCTACTACTGAAGACTCCACATACTTGGGCTACAAGGTCACTGAGAAATCCTGCTGGAACTGAACTGAAAACTTCCTACATGTAGATCAGCTGACAGAAAGCTGGAAAAAGCCACTGCTACATGCAGTTAAATGGGAGAGAGAGAAATCACCAGTGAAGATACTCCACAGTGGACACTGCAAGCCTTACATTTGGCCAAACAGGCCAAATGAGCCAATGGGTGCAACAGTGGTACGTCTGTTATGGGGGACACCAACTGCCTTCTAATTTGACTGGAGGCTGCTCCATGAGAGGGACTACATCTCTGATACTGAAAACCTACAACAGGGGTAGTCATTAACCCTAGGAGTGTAACATGTGCTGCTGTCTGGCTAAAAGTATATACTATGCTCATCAAACTGCCCAGTAAGCACTTCTCTTAATGTTCATACCCTTATATTAATGCTACTCTCACTTTTGGTTAGAGAAACTTCTCTTTTCAGATGGCAGTGACCTTCGGATGACTCAGAAGGCCTCATGATGCTGGGAAGAAGTGACAGAGGAGTGCTCAGCACTGCAATATCTCTATCACACCTTCTAAGGCTCACCGTCCATTGTGGAAGAGGTGGTGGAAAGAATGTAAGAGCCAGAGGAAGGGTAGGACTCCTTACAACGTGCTCCTCCAAACACACAATGGCCTGGATATCCATGACCTCACAGTGCCTGACACTACCTACACAAGACCATCATAATAGGAGGAAAAGATGATGACATCAAAATAAAAGAGAGACTGATTCAGAGGGGGAGGGGATATGAAGGAGAGTGGAGTTTCAAAGGGGAAAGTTGGGGGAGGGAGGGCATTGCCATGGGATATTGTTTACAATCATGGAAGTTGTCAATAAAAAAATAGCCGGGTGTGGTGGTGCACACCTTTGATCCCAGTACTCGGGAGGCAGAGGTAGAAGGATCACAGTGAGTTCAAGGCCACCCTGAGACTACTTGGTGAATTCCAGGTAAGCCTGGACTATAGTGAGACCCTACCTCAAAAAATAAAAAAAATAAAACTATCCAGCAGGCAGTGGCCTCAAACTCCAGATGCATGCTCCCCCTTGTGCATTTGGCTTACGTGGATCCTGGGGAATCGCACAGAGGTCGTTAGGTTTCGCAGGCAAACGCCTTAACCGCAATGCCCTTTCAACAGCCCCACTTTTTTAGTCTTCAAAGCCTAGTTTCCATTACACACTCTGAGGTCTAACGGGCTCTGCTAGTTACGAGGCATGCGACCTTGGGCTGCTTTAACTTCCCACAAGCTCTGCGTCCTCGCTTGTGGTACTACCTCCTCGTAATGCGTGCTGAGATCTAAACGCTCAGAGTGTGTCCGCAGTGCACGGCACGGCGTGGACGTTCATTTTTGCACCTAGTCCAGCACGAATCGAGAGGAGCCATGCAGGGGATAAGTCCTTGCCCCTTCGCACTTGCCAGGCCCTGAGAAGCAGAAGGTTCCTGGGGGGACCGCGGGCCCCTCTCTGCCCTCCCCGGCAGGCCCCCGCCCGCGCGGCCCTCACCCGTGGTCATCACCGGCCTCCGGCGCAGCGCGTTATCTAACAGGCCCGAGCAGTAGCCCAGGAAGCCGGTGTAGAGCAGCCGCGGGTCCGTCATCTTGGGCGGAGGCAGGCTCCGCGCCTCATCCGGCACGAGTTGTAAGGGCACTCGGCCCGGCCGTCCGCTCATCATATTGAGGCCGGTTCCACGCGAGGCCTCACCTCGGACCTCCCCACGGCAAGAAAAACCACCCGCACCAGCACCAGCACCAGCGGCACCCGCACCGCGGCCGCCTGAACAAGCCGACCTTCTCCTCCGAGCGCCCGCCTGAAGGGCACGGCGCGCGGCGGTGCAGCACCCAAACGCTTCCCCCCAGCGCACCTGAGAAACCCCGCTTGAGAGGTTCCGGGATACCAAATGACCTACTGCTGCGCACCGGCTCGAGCAAATCTAGCAGCTGTTCGAGGGTTTGGGAGCCTGCTACCAAATCAGTCCAGGGGTACAACAAACGACCAAAGAGGGCAAAGACCAGGAGACGTTGTTCCCTCGTTCCAGAATCGACTCTTCCCTCTCCTGCCCTGAATAACCCATCAGCTAAGATTTATCTTTGTATCCAACACCCCCAAGTGGGCATAATGGATAGTTTGAGAAATGTCTTTTACTGAAATCCCATAGAAGCTAGGTTTTTTGTTTTGTTCTGTTTTTGGGGGGGTGGGGGAGCGGGAGCGCTCCAGCTGTTCATTCACGTAGTTACAACCTCCAAGACCTGAAACTAAGGGCCAGACAGCAACCGGATGTTTAGAGAACACCAGGACTGGATCATTTAGCCTATTTTTGAAATTCAGCTTTGGTGGTAGTACCCTAAATTCCCTCTGGTCTTCAGGTCCTTGTGTATGGCTGAGGGAGGTGTTCCCGAAAGAGTTAAGCAATGAAAAACAATAAGTAATATATAACATTCTGTCAAGAATTTGCCCATTCTATGCTCACTTAAAATAAGAAGGAGCTTTCGGGCTGGAGAAATGGCTTAGCCATTAAGGCACTAGCCTGCAAAGCCTAAGGACCCAGGTTTGATTCTCCAGGTCCCATGTAAGCCAGATGTACAAGGTGGCGCATGCCTCTGGAGTTCATTTGCAGTGGCTAGAGGCCCTGGCGTGCCCATTCTCACTTTCTCTCTCCCTCCCTCCTAACCCTCTCTCTGTCTCTAATAAATAAATAAATAAATAAAATAAATTTTAAAACAAGGAGCTTTCATTATAGAATGGCTTCTTCTTTATTTTTAAAAATATATCTTCACATATTTATTTGAAAGAGAGAAGTCCTAGCATGTGTTCTCTCTCTCTCTCTCTCCTCCACCCACTGCCATCGAACTCCAGACGCATGCACCACTTTGTGCATCTGGCTTTATGTGGCTCCTGGGGAATTGAACCCCTAGCCAGCAGCCTTTGCAAGTAAGCACCTTCAACCCTGAGCCATCTTCATAGCCTTGCTTCCTCTTTAGGAAACCCGCCTTGATATTGAACTGAAATGTGTTCCTGTCGTGTCCATTCATTAGTGGCATCCTATCATCCAGGAGAATGCTGGCTATAACAGAGGTCAAGACAGAGGTGTATGCATCAAATGTGGAAGTGCTAAACAACAGCTAGTGTTAATGAAAGTTTTTCTGGAATTTTCCTTGGTTCTTGCACTCGAGTTAAGAGAATTTAGTGAGACACACAGAAAACACTGTAGCACACAAGCAAATATTTATTAAAACCAAAAGCAACCAAACTGCCCTCCAAATACTTATGCACATATATTAATTCTACCCTCACTTTTGGTTAGAGAGGCTTCTCTTTTCAGATGGTAGTGACCACTGGGTGACTCAGAACTTACCAAAATGCTGAGAAGTGACAGTGGAGTGTTCATTACTAAATGAGACATCTCTATCACACCCTCCAAGGCTCAGGGACCATTGCAAAAGATGTGACAGAAAAATATTTAGAAGCCAAAGGAAGGGGAGGACTACTTACAATACTGTCTTCTAGACACAATGTGGCCTAGATATTCATGACCTCACCATGGCTGACACTATCTATACAAGACCTTTCAGAAAACAGTTTTAGGGGCTGGAGAGATGGCTTAGTGGTTAAGCGCTTGCCTGTGAAACCTAAGGACCCAGGTTCGAGGCTCAATTCCCCAGGACCCATGTAATCCAGATGCACAAGGTGGCCCATGCATCTGGAGTTAAAAACAAAACAACAACAACAAAAAAATTTTATTTGCGAGAGAAAGAAAATGGATGCACCAGGGTCCATTGCCACTGCAAACTCTAGACATATGCACCACTTTGTGTGTCTGGCTTTGATAGGTCCTGGGGAGTTGAACTCTGGCCAACAGACTCTACAAGCAAGTGCTTTTAACTCCTGAGCCATTCCCTCAGGCTTCATTGTATATTTCATATTTGTATTTCTTTTGTTTAATTTTTTTCCGACTTATTTTTATTTATTTATTTGAGACACACAGAGAGAGAGAATGGGCGTGCCAGAGCCTCTAGCCACTGCAATTGAACTCTAGACACATTGCGCCACCATGTGCATCTGGCTTACATAGGGCCTGGAGAATCGAACCTGGGTCCTTGGGCTTTGCAGGCAAGCACCTTAACTGCTAAGCCATCTCTCCAGTCCCTCACATTTGCATTTCTTTTATGACTAGTAACATTGAGCATCTTTTCACAGCAATTCTCCTATCTTAGCCTCCTGAGTGCCGAGATTAAAGGCGTGAGCCACCATGCCTTGTGCCTTTTTTGATTTTGAAGAGAAAAGATTGAGCCTACCCTTTTATATTTTGCATTTCTCTGAAAACATTGTCACCATTTATCCAGATGCAGTGCTCAAGCAGTAGATAACATCTGTGATTTCTTTCTTTAAAAAAAAAACATTTTTGGGCTGGAGAGATGGCTTAGCGGTTAAGCGCTTGCCTGTGAAGGCTAAGGACTCTGGTTTGAGGCTCGATTCCCCAGGACCCACGTTAGCCAGATGCACAAGGGGGCGCACGCATCTGGTGTTCGTTTGCAGTGGCTGGAAGCCCTGGCGCGCCCATTCTCTCTCTATCTGCCTCTTCTTTCTCTCTCTGTCACTCTCAAATAAACAAAAAAATGAACCAAAAAATAAAAAAATAAACATTTTTTATTTACTTATCTTCATGTGTACCTGGGTCTCTTGCTGCTGCAAATGAATACCATATGATTGAGCCACTTTTTGTATCTGGCTTTATGTGGGTACTAGGGAATTAAACCTGGGCTGGCAGCATTCCAAGCAAATGCCTTTAACTGCTGAGCAATTTCCCCATCCTGCATCGGTGATTTCTTACCATTATTAAGGCCCACATCTAATCCAATTACAACTCCTGTCAATCCTCCTCCAAATTCATCCATTCCTCTGTCGCACTGTTGCCACGCCTCTTCAAAACTTCAAGATTGGGCTGGAAAGATGGCTCAGTGGTTAAAGCACCTGCCTGCAAAGCCTCAGGACCCAGGTTCAATTCCCCAGTACCCATATAAGCTAGATTCACAAGATGGCACATGCATCTGGAGTTCTTTTGCAATGGCTAGAGAGAGGCCCTGGCACACCCATTTTCTCTCTCAGATAAATAAAAAAAAAATAAAATATATTTTAAAACTTCAAGATTTTGATACCTGTTATTCCAGCACTTGGGAGGCTGAGGTAAGACTGCCATGAGCCTGGGCTATGTAGTGAGCTCCAGGCCAGGCTGGGCTACAGAATAAGATCCTGCCTCAAAGCAATAATAATTTAGCTGGGCATGGTGGTACACACCTTTAAAACCAGCACTCGAGAGACAGAGGTAGGAGAATTGCTATGAGTTTGAGGCCAGCATGGAAATACAGAGTAAGTTCCAGGTCAGACAGAGTAAGTTCCAGGTCAGTCTGGGCTACAGTGAGACCCTACTACGAAAAACAATGAAAAGCAAGCAAACAAACAAACAAACAAACAAAAATCCAACAATAATTTGATCCCCAGCACTATAAAAACAAAGCCAAAAATAAGTAAATAAAGCAACAACAAAAACAAAAGAGCATTGGCTAACATAGTACTTGGCACATAATCATAGACGCACTGTGGGATCTTCTTTCAGTGGAGGGCTGTCACATAAGTGTGAACCTAACCTCATTATGCAACGCTCCAGAAACCACCAGGTGAGGGCAAGAGGAGGACATGTTAACATAGCATTTAGGAGCCAGGCATGGTGGCGCACGCCTTTAATCCCAGCACTCGGGAGGCAAAGGTAGGAGGATTGCCGTGAGTTCGAGGCCACCCTAAGACTCCATAGTGAATTCCAGGTCAGCCTGGGCTAGAGTGAGACCCTACCTTGGAAAACCAAAAAAAAAAACAAAACAAAAAACAAAACAAAAAAACAAAAAAAAAAACATAGCATTTAGAATACTCCAGTGTGCCTGGGGATGTAGCTCAGTGGTAGAATACTTGCCTAGCATGTGCAAGGCTCTGGGTTCTGTGTCCAGCTCTGTAAAAACTAAAGACTACCAAGTAATTCCTAATAGTAATTACACAAATGGATGAATACCCCTATGACCATGAATCACCCCTGGACTGCGAGTCAACCACTCTTTTTTTTTTTCTTTATTTTTATTTATTTATTTGAGAGAGAGAGGCAGAGAGAGGTAGAGAGAGAATGGGTGTGTCAGGGCCTCCAGCCACTGCAAACAAACTCCAGATGCATGTGCGCCCTTGTACATCTGGTTTACATGGGTCTTGGAGGATTGAACCAAGGTCCTTTGGCTTTGCAGGCAAATACCTTAACCGTTAAGCCATCTCTCCAGCCCAACCATTCTTTTTTTTTTTTTTTTTTTAAATATTTATTGGGGGGCGGGGCACAACGAACTCTAGACGCGTGTGCCACCCTGTGAATCTGGTTTACATGGATACTGGGGAACTGAGCCTGGGTCCTTAAGCTTCCCAGGAAAGTGTCTTAATCGCTAAGCCATCCATCAATCCAGCCCATCAACCTTTCTTTATCAGGAAATTGTGAACAATAATACTACTAAGGGTTCTGAACCATTTTAGGATTCAGTTTCTGTTTTTCAGTTGTTTTTTTTCCCCAGAGAACTGCACAGAGGTACTGGCCTTTTCAGAGTTGTGAATGTACAAGTATATACTGTACTTATTTCAGATGGTCAAGTCTGAAATAACACTAGCATTGCTATTGACTTCTGTAAGATGGGGCTGAAGATGGGACTTTATTATGAGAAACTAATGGCTATATTGATTCAAGTTTTCAAAGTTCATAAAAGAATCATTCTACTCTTAGCTGCCATTAGCACATCAGCCTGTTTCTTTAGAGTACAAAGAAACAGATGGATCAAAAGATTTTTCAATCATTATACTGGAAGTATAATTTCATCAAAGACTAAAGAATAAAACCTTTTTTTGTTTGTTTATTTTTTGGTTTTTCTTTTTTTTAATTTTTCTTTGTTTTTATTTATTTATTTGAGAGAGAGAGAGAGAGGAGAGTGGGCGCGCCAGGGCTTCCAGCCACTGCAAACAAACTCCAGATGCGTGGGGACCCTTGTGCATCTGGCTAATATGGGTCCTGGGGAATCGAGCCTCGCCTTAGGCTTCACAGGCAAGCGCTTAGCTGCTAAGCCGTCTCTCTAGCCCATTTTTTGGTTTTTCAAGGTGGGATCTCACTATCTCAGGCTGACCTGGAATTCCCAACGCAGGGTGGCTTCCAACTCATGGCAATCCTCCTCCTCTGCCTCCCAAGTGCTGGGATTAAAGAAGTTTAGCACCACGCCAAGCTTCTTTTCTTATAATTTAAAAAATATTTTATTTGGAAGAAAAAGAAAAACAGGCAGAGGAAGAGAGAGAGAGAGAGAGAGGGAAAGAGAGAGAGAGAATGGGCATGCCAGTGCCTGTAGCCATTACAAATGAACTCCAGGTGCATCTGCCACCTTTTGCATCTGGTTTATGTGGGTACTGGGGAATTGAACCTCAGTTCTTAGGTCTTACAGGCAAGTGCCTTAACTGCTAAGCCATCTCTTCAGCCCCCCCCCCTTTTTTTTTTCCGAGGTAGAGTCTCACTCTAGCCCAGGCTGACCTGAAATTCACTATGCAGTCTCAGGATGGCCTCGAACTCACAGCGATCCTCCTACCTCTGCCTCCCGAGTGAACGGATTAAAGTGGTGTGCCACCAGCCCGGCTTTCTTTCATTTTTAAAGGTAGCATACAAAATAATGTTTTTTTTTTTTTTATTTTCTGTGGCAGGGTTTCACTCTAGTGCAGGCATACCTGAACTCACAGTGATTCTACTTCAGCCTCAGGCTGAGATTAAAGGGTTTTACTGTGGCATTTTCGTACATATATAATTATACTTCACTCCTTTTCACTTCCACCCGCCCCCTTTATTTATTTATTTATTTATTTATTTATTTATTTAGGAAAAAGGATTTATTTTGGCTTACAGACTCAAGGGGAAGCTGTACCACGGCAGGGAAAATGATGGCATGAGCAGGAGGTGGACATCAGCCCCTGGCCAACACAAGGTGGACAATAGCAACAGGAGAGTGTGCCAAACACTGGCATGGGGAAACTGGCTATAATACCCATAAGTCTGCCCCCAACAATACACTGCCTCCAGGAGGCATTAATTCCCAAATCTCCATCAGCTGGGAACCTAGCATTCAAAATGCCTAAGTTTATAGGGGACACCTAATCAAACCACCACATTCCACCCCTGGTCCCCATAAACTGATAACCATACGTAATGTAAAATGCAATGCATTCATCCAACTTTAAAAGTCCCCATAGTTTTTATCAATCCCAATGATGTTCAAACATCCCCATAGTCCAAGATCTTTTAACTGAGCCATAATACCAAAAAATAACCTCAAAAAAAACCATAATGGCACAGAATAAAAATTTACACTGCAAAATATGGCACTGGGCATAGTAAAGAAATACTCAAGCAATACATGATTTAAACAGCCACCCCCTTTATTTTTGAGTCAGAGTCTCTGAGCCTAGGCTGGCCTCAAAGACACAGTAATCTTCCAGCCCTAGCCTCTTACATGCTGAAATTGCAGGTGTTGGAGTTACCTTCTCCTCGCTGGGACAAAACACCTGACCAAAAGCAGCTGATGGGAGGAAAGGGCTGACTTCAGCCTTATAGTTTCATTAAGGTGGAGGAAGCACGGCAGAGCGGACAACCAGCTCACATCTTCATAGCTCCATACATCAGCAGCAGGGCTGGAGCAGCAAGAGTGAGTTTGGTAGCAAACATCCAAGGGGGCTGGACTAATAAACCTCAAGGTCTGTCCCCAAAGACACACCTCCTCCAGCAAGGCTAGCGCTCACTGACTATGAGGTTTCATCACTCACGCATGAGGCTATGGGGGGCATTTCCATTCCAACCCAACAGGCAGGAGCCACCACCAGTTTCAGTGCACTGCACATATCAGGAAGTATCTGAAACGGGTAGTTTATGCGGCCTGTTTAAACTTTAAAAAAAAATTTAGCCTTATTTATTTATTTGCAAGCAGAAAGAGGAGAGAGAAGAGAGACAGAGAATGGGCATGCCAGGGCCTATAGCCACGGCAAACGAACTTCAGATGCATGTACCCCTTGTGCATCTGGCTTATGTGGGTCCTGGGGAATCGAACCTGGGTCCTTTTGCTTCACAGGCAAACACCTTAACCGGCCAGCCACCTCTCCAGCACGTTTAAACTTTGATAGTAATCTTATTCTTCTTGAGTTTGCTTAATTCTAATTTCAAAATATTTGGAAATAGCGTTTTTACTTATTTAGTAACTGCTGGAGATTGAACCAAGGGCCTTGTCCATGCTAATACTCAACCACTGAGCTATATCTCTTAATAATACCTAAAACTAAGAATTCATTGCCAAAAAGTACCCACACTGCTGCAAAGTTTAAAAGCATGAATAGCTGGGCGTGGTGGCACACACCTTTAATCCCAGCACTCGGGAGGCAGAGGTAGGAGGATCACCGTGAGTTTGAGGCCACCTTGAGACTCCATAGTGAATTCCAGGCCAGCCTGAGCTACAGTGAAACCCTACCTCGAAAAAACAACAACAACAACAAAAAAAAGATAGGGTCTCACTGTAGCTCAGGCTGGCCTGGAATTCACTATGGAGTCTCAAGGTGGCCTCGAACTCACGGTGATCCTCCTACCTCTGCCTCCCGAGTGCTGGGATGAAAGGCGTGCGCCCCCATGCCTGGCTAGACCCTATCTTGAAACACAAAAACAAACAAACAAACAAACAGAATATAAAATACAGTGGTTGAAAAATACTGGGGTAGACACGTGTCTGGGCCCAAGTACGTGTGGGTGCTAAGGGAATATTCCTCAGTTTCTGTAGCCATCTTCCCTCTGGTAATATAAGGGGTTGACTTACATTTAACTTTGACCCTGAAGTTAAAGGAAAACATATAGGGAGCCAAATATGTGAAATTGGTCCAAGGATATTTATTTTGATGGAAGGCAGGACAGAACCCTGAGCCTCTGAGGCAATGGAGAAACTTCCAACTGCATCTGCAGACTGCTGAGGAAATCCCACACTAGACGAGCTCTTCCAGTTCTGTCTTCCATCATCTTCACAGTAATCTTTAGGTACTTTGGGCAATGGCAGGGAGTTGTATAATTGGCAAATATGTGAGGGGCTGTGTACCGAGTCCTTTGTGTTACTGTTTGTACTTCTGCTTTGTTTGTGGTCTCATGCTACCAGGCTGGCCTTGCACTCAATATGTAGGTAAGGAGGACCTTGAATTCCTGATCCTCCTTCCTCCACTGCCCAAGTGCTGGGATTATAGGCATGTGACAGGATGTCGGCCTTGACTTCTGTTTTTGTTTTTTTGTTTTTGGTTTTTTGAGGTAGGGTCTCACTCTAGCCCAGGCTGACCTGGAATTCACTATATAGTCTCAGGGTGGCCTCAAATTCACGGCGATCCTCCTACCTCTGCCTCCCGAGTGCTGGGATTAAAGGCATGGGTCACTACATCTGGCTTAACCTGTGGGTTTTATTCATTGCCTGTGTGGCGTGCTTCATCCATTCAACCATGCCAAAACCCAACAGCATCAGGGCAAGTGTGGTTGGCTGAGGAAAGTACGTAAAGAAACACATTTCCGTGTTACAGCTCTTAGGGTGGCAGATTCGTGGCATGGTGGGAGCATATGGTGGGGCACTCAGTTCTGGGGAAGGAGAAGGCAGAGGGAGACTTAAAGTGAAGTAGGAAGCCAAATTTAAAGTGAAGTAGCAAGTGATATGTCCTGAACACTTAATGTTTCAGGCAGTATTCCAAAATTTTTATGTAATTTTAGAGATAAGGATACTGAGGCAAAGAATGGTTGAATAATTTGTCTACAGATTAAACAATAAAATGGAAGTAGGATTTCCAACCAGCCTGTATGACTGCCAAGGCCCCATACTCTGTTTTTTTTTTTCTTTTCTCAATTTTTATTAACATTTTCCATGATTATAAAAAATATCCCATTGTACTACCCTCCCTCCCCCCACTTTCCCCTTTGAAATTCCATTCTCCATCATATCCCTTCCCCATCTCAATCAGTCTCTCTTTTATTTTGATGTCATGATCTTTTCCTCCTCTTATGATGGTCTTGTGTAGGTAGCGTCAGGCTGTTTTTTCTTTTTTTAAAAAAATATTTTATTTGCAGCAGAGAGAGAAAAAGAGAGACTGATTGATTATGGGCATGCCAGGGCCTCTAACCATTGCAAACAAACTCCAGATGTATCCGCCACTTTGTACATTTAGCTTACATGGATACTGGGGAATTGAACTGAGGTTGTTAGGCTTTGCAGGCAAGTGCCTTAACCACTGAACCATCTCTCCAGCTTGTTTTTTTCAAGATAGAGTCTTACTCTAGGCCAGGCTGACCTCAACTCACTCTGTAGTCCCAGGCTACCCTCAAACTCACAGCAATCCTCCTAAGCCTCCCAAGGGCTGGAATTAAAGGTGTGTGCAGGCTGGAGAGATGGCTTAGCGGTTAAGCGCTTGCCTGTGAAGCCTAAGGACCCCGGTTCGAGGCTCCATTCCCCAGGACCCACGTTAGCCAGATGCACAAGGGGGCGCACACATCTGCAGTTCGTTTGCAGTGGCTGGAGACCCTGGCGCGCCCATTCTCTCCCTCTCTCTATCTGCCTCTTTCTCTCTCTGTCACTTTCAAATAAATAAATAAATAAATAAAAGAAAAAGAAAAAGTTTGTATATATATATATATAGTTTAAAATAAGAGACAGATAGAGAATGGGTGTTCACCAGGCCTTCTAGCCACTGCAAATGAACTCCAGACACACGTGTCACCTTGTGTATCTGGCAAAAAAAAAAAAAAAAAAAGGTGTGTGCCACCATGCCCAGACCAGCCCAGGTCCCATACTTTTTTTTTTTTTAATTCCCATACTCTTGATCATATGTTGTGCTACGTTTATATTCACAGATATGGCAAATTTTGTATGTGTGATGCTGGGGACAGAACACAGGGTACAGAAGGAGGCTAGAGATATGCATCCCTCTTCCTTTAGCAAAACCTCTATCTTATTATTTTTTTTTTTGTTTACTTTTATTTATTTATTTGAGAGCAACAGATAGAGAAAGAGGCGGAGAGAGAGAGAGAATGGGCGCGCCAGGGCCTCCAGCCACTGCAAATGAACTCCAGATGCATGCGCCCCCTTGTGCATCTAGCTAATGTGGGTCCTGGGGAATCGAGCCTTGAACCGGGGTCCTTAGGCTTCACAGGCAAGCGCTTAACCACTAAGCCATCTCTCCAGCCCTCTATCTTATTTTTTTAATAACACAGTCAAACTTGGGGAAATAGAGAGGATTCAAACGATGGGACAGGGGGCTGACGAGATGGCTTAGCAGTTAAGGCACTTGCCTACAAAGCCAAAGGATCCAGGTTTGATTCCCCAGGACCCGTGTAAGACAGATGCACAAGGTGGTACATGCATCTGGAGTTCTTTTGCAGTGGCTGAAGGCCCTGGCATGCCTATTCTCTCTCTCACTTTCAAATAAATAAATAACTTAAAAAAAAAGAGAGATGGGATAGCCAGGGATGATGGTGCATACCTTTAATCCCAGCACTCAAGAGAGGGAGACAGGAGGATCGCTGTGAGTTTGAGGCCATCCTGAGACTACACAGTGAATTCCAAGTCAGCCTGGGTTACACAGAGACCCTACCTTGAAACAAAACATAAATACAAAAAGCAAAACCAAAACAAACAAAAAGATGGTAAAGCTGGAGTCGCATCTCAGGATGACACTGACCTTGGACTTTCTCTGACCTTCGGGGATAAAGGATAAAGAAAATGTGTGCACGTTTTGGTGTCAGCTAGACAAATTGGTTGAATCTGAATGTGCAGCAAATGGTAGGCAAACTGAAGTTCTAGCTAAGAATATGTGTATGAAGTCGTCTCAATAAATGGAGAGGAGACAAGCCCACAAAGAGCATTTCAGTTTGCTTACGTGAAGAAAGGTTTAAGTGGTGGCCTCATCACAACTGCCACGCTCTATAAGAATAAATGAGCCGAGTAAAGAATGTAAGAGCCAAAGGAAGGGTAGGCCTCCTTACAACTTGCTCCCCCCAGACACAAAATGGCCTGGATATCCATGACCTCACAGTGCCTGACACTACCTACACAAGACCATCATAATAGGAGGAAAAGATCATGACATCAAAATAAAAGAGAGACTGATTGAGAGGGGGAGGGGATATGATGGAGAATGGAATTTCAAAGGGGAAAGTAGGGGGAGGGAGGGTATTACCATGGGATGTTTTTTATAATCATGGAAGTTGTTAATAAAAATTTGAAATTAAAAAAATAAATAAATAAAAGAATAAGTGAGCCAAGGAAGATGATCTTAACAGAAGAGCAGCTGTGGTTTGGAGTCTCTGTGGCCTGGCGAAGCTTTACATTAAACATTCCCCCTGGCTTTGCTGAGAGTTACTATATAATTTCGATGAGGGGGTGGGGAACGCAAGTCTCCTGGAACAAGGTGTACAAAATGCGAACAGTACGCGATCTGTCTATGTGTGTGCCAACAGGAAATGCAAGAGCTGGTAATGACCCCAAAACAGCGTGTGCTTAAATACAAAATGGTATTTTATTTATATTCCTTCAGTATAGGATCTGATTATGCTTTACAAATCTTGACGGCCAGCACAGGCTACAAACAATTATGCTGTTAATCACATCCCTGATTACCTCAGTAGGCATAGCAGTCCGAGGAAGGCGAGACTTTTTTTTTTTTCAGATGTGTTTTCACTGCTTATGGAGGGCAAGTGGCTTCTCACCATGGTAACAATCAGGTTGCTAGGCAGGGCAAGGCCAAGTGTGGAAGAACAGTCCTCTAAACAGATCCACTGAAATGAATGGATCATGCCACCAGCAACTGTCTTTGAGTTCTGATTAATTTCCCATGAAATAATTGCTTGGCCTCCCTCCAAGTAGTTGCTTTATTCATTGCTTCTTTGTCTTGCTAACAAGACAGCCAGTCACCACTGAAACATAGAGCCTGAGCCAGGCGTAGGTGATGCCCACTGCACAGTACACTGAGGTCAGTAGCAGGGGGAGGAAGGGGAACTTCACCTTCCAGGAGGTGAATGGGAATATGCATTCACAGCAGATCTCCAGGGGCCCCAGGCCAAGGAGGTAGAAAGTTTCCATCCAATTAAAAAGAGGTTTTTCTTTTCTGAAGAAAAAGAGAAAAGTCCGATTTTAGATGAATCATACCCTGATTTAGCAAACATTTCTCAGCTAAAGCTTCCTTACCTCCACTGCCTGGAAGTGAATGATAGCCAAGGCTGGAATCAAAAGATTGCTTTCAAATTTCACATGTAGAAAAAAAAGTCAATGCTATGCCACTACATTATCTCAATAATCCAAATTTGTGCAGTCATTTATCTAGGCTGTGACTTCCTGGTTGCACAGATAAAATACGCTCTGCACTTGGTGGATGTAAAGAGGCCAAGAGCCGTGACAGTAGAAAAGAACATATATGTAGCTGGGGATTCTAAAAACATTTTTTTATTTTAGTAAAATAGTAACATAATTTGATATTTTATTTTATTTTATTTTCCAATACTTTATTTATTTATTTATGAGAGAGAAAGAGAGAACGGGCACACCACCGCCTCTAGCCATTGCATACAAAGTCTAGACACATGCGCCCCCTTATGCATCTGGCTTACGTGGGTCCTGGGGAATCGAACCGGGGTCCTTAGGCTTCACAAGCAAATGCTGTAACCACTAAGCCATTTCCCCAGTCCCCATAATTTGCTTTTTAAATCATTTTTAAAAAATATTAAAAAAAAGGGGTCTGGAGAAATGGCTTAGTGGTTAAGACCCTTGCCTGTGACGCCTAAGGATCCAGGTTCAATTCCCCAGTATCCACGCATCTGGAGTTCCTTTGCAGAGGCTGGAGGACCTGGCCTGCCCATTTTCTCTATCTGCCTCTTTTTCTCTCCCTCTCAAATAACTATTTACTTATTTTTTAGTTTTTTCCGAGGTAGGGTCTCACGTTAGCCCAGGCTGACCTGAAATTTCACTATGTAGTCTCAGGATGGCCTTGAACTCACACGATCATCCTACCTCTGCATCCTGAGTGCTGGGATTAAAGGCGTGCGCCACCACATTCGGCTCAAATAAATATTTTTTAAAAACTTAAATTTTGGGCTGGAGAGATGGCTTAGTGGCTAAGGCACATGCCTGTGAAGCCTAAGGACCCAGGTTCAATTCTCTAGGTCCCACATAAGCCAGATGCACATGGTGGTGCATGTGTCTGGAATTCGTTTGCAGGGGCTAGAGGCCCTGGCGTGCCCATTCTCACTCTCTTTCTCTGTCTTTAATAAATAAAAATGAAAAACATAATAATAACAAAGAAAAAAAAAGAACTGTGAAATCTTTAAAAAAAAAAAAAAAAAGACTGGAGAGATGGCTTAGTGGTTAAGGCACTTGCCTGCAAAGCCAAAAGACCCAGGCCCAACATAAGCCAAATGCACAAGGAGCACATGCATCTGGAGTTTGTTTGCAATGGCTGGAGGCCCTGGTGTGCCCATTCTCATATTCTCTCTCTCTCTACCTGCCTATTTCTGTATCTCTCTCTCGCAAATAAATCAATAAAAATATTTCTAAAAAAACTTAAATTTTTAAGGCTTCTATTAAAGAGTAAATATTCCATAAGAGTAAATATAATTTCAAATGTACTTTTTTGATTACCTGAACAGTGTTTTCAGTGAGGAAATACTATAAATGGTGAATAGCAACATGAGTAAGATTTTAATGGGAAGTTCTGTAAAAAGAAACATACAGATGATAAATCAGCACACTGACAGTCGATAATGTCATTATAATCTTAAATTTGCATTTTTGAGACATCTCCTTAAAATTAGGGGCAGACTGGAAGTTTTATTTAAGAGACTAGATGGAATCTTTCCTTCTAAAAGATCTTAGGGTTATTTAAATTACTGAGTCCTGGTCTCTAGCTCTCTGAAAGGGGACTGGTGGCCAAAGTGACTTAAAAAGAAGCGCTTTACCTGGTGCAGTGAAGAGCAGAGGGAAGAGGGAATAATGTCCTGTTGTCGTCAGAACCAGAAAAATCGAAGCATCTCCTGCTTTTTCCACTGACAAAAGGCTAAAAATAAAAAGTCTTTTAATAATTCCTCAACACAACAAAATGCTTACGAAGAAAGAGCTTGAATAACCATATCTACTGTTACTCATAGAACTGGTTTAAGCATAAAATACTGATTTTGCTACAAGTCCAGTTCAGTTGAAAAGATTATTTTTTAAAAAAGCAATTACTATAATACACCAAACGGAATCAAGGAATGTCCAAAAATGAATGGACCTTCCTTTGCTGAGTAACTGCCTTCCCCAAAGGGATGGTGTGGGGCTGGGGGTGGCAGACAGGGAAACGACTTGAATTTGATTTTCAAATATATGGCTCAATTTTTAGATATACCCTGGGTTTGCAGTATGAACTTGGACTAAAGATATCAAAAACTCACTGTTGTAATTTAGAAACTCCATGTTGTCAAATAAGCCCAGAGAAAACAGTTGCTTCATATTTTCATAGATTAAATGATTTCTCATGATTTGAGAAAATCCTTAGAAAAAAAGCTGATTCCAAATGGACACTACTACATTTATAGTACCTTAAAATTTTTTTTTTAAGCTTAATAAAAATTTACTGACAACTTCTGGGATGTGTTATCCCTCCTAAAATTTCACTTTTGTTTTCTTGAAGCACAACAGTGGCAAGCTCACATCACTCAGCAGCAGGCGATCAGGCTGGGGAGGCTGGGGAGGTGCTCAGCAGTTAAGTACCTGCTTGCAAAACGTGTATGTATGGGTTCAATTCCCCAGTACCCTTGTAAAGACAGGTGCACAAAGTGGTGTATGCCTCTTGAGTTTGTTTACAGTAGTCAGAGGCCCTGGCACATCTCTGCTTGCAAATAAATAAGTTTTAAAAAAATATAAAGGAAGATCAGGATGAAGTCCTAACTGCTACTTGTTAGCTATGACTTGTTTGAGACAGGGTCTATGAAGGCCAGGAGAGCTTCAGACTTGTGACTCTCTTGCCTTAGTCTCCTAAGTGCTGGGAGTATAGGCATGTGCTCCCAAGCCTGGCTTAGCTGTGTGGCTTTGGGAAAGTCATAAACTCTCTGAGCCCTAGGTTTCTCAAATGCTAAGATAGGATGATACCAATTTATAGGCGTCTTAAGGTTGTTGAGAAGTTCCAAATAAAGTATGCAGAAACAGAAAGACAACAGAGAAACCATTCTGGAAAATCTGAAGTGTGATACAGGAGGCTCGGGAGATGACTCAGCAGTTAAAGGTGCCTGTTTGCAAAGCCTGCTGGCCCAGGTTCAATTCCCCAGTATCCACATAAAGCCAGAGGCACAAAGTGTGGTATATGCATTTTTGCACACTTCAGAACCTTCATGGGTCTAAAGACCCAAGTTAAACAAGCTTGCTCTGTCCTTGTACAATTGTTTCCTTTATCTTTGCCTATCCTAGCCAAGTGAAGATGACTAGAGGAGGCAGAGCAAATGGAAACCAGTAAGACAATGTGAAACGTGTGGGGTGGTTTGATTCAGGTGTCCCCATAAACTTAGGTGTTCTGAATGCTAGGTTTCCAGCTGATGGAGATTTGGGAATTAACGCCTCCTGCAGGCAGTGTATTGTTGGGGGCGGGCTTATGGGTATTATAGCCAGTGTTTGGCACACTCTCCTGTTGCTATTGTCCACTTGATGTTGGTCATGGAGTGATGCCCACCCTCTGCTCATGCCATCATTGAGCTTCCCCCTTGAGCCTGTAAGCCAAAATAAGCCACTTTTTTTTTCCCCACAAGCTGCTCTTGGTGGGGTGATTTCTGCCAGCAATGCAAACCTGACTGCAACAGTAAAGTGGTACCGAGGAGTGGGATTGCTGCTAGACACATTACTGTGTGACTTTGGCCTTTTGGAGTTGATTTTCAAGAGAAATGTGGAAGGATTTGAAGCCTTGGCCTAAGAGATGCCTTGCAGTGCTGTAAGTACAGCTTGATGGACTATTCTGGTCAGAGTTGAAAGACCTGGATGCAGTAATAGTAAGAACTATGGACTGTGAGGTTTGGGTTATGAGGGTGAGGAAGAGCTTTGCTTGGACTGGGCTAGCAGTTTATGTGAGAAGTTTGCTGTTATGCCCATGTCCTGAGAAGTTGTGCAGGGTTGCTTTGCATAGAAATGAACTGGTGTGAGCAGAGGGATATGGCACAGAAAAAAAAAGAAAATCTTTGGGTGAACTGCTGCCTGTTCAGTGCAACTGAGAGATTACAACCTTTGAGATTGGGCCAGCTGACCTGCACTGGGGCAACAGGAAGAATGTAGAATGTAGACTCTTTTTGAAGGGGACTGAGTGCTCAAGGAGTGTCCTGTTCTTCAAAGTGTGCTTTATTCCCCCCTGGATTAACAAATTAGCACCCTACCTGGTATTGTGGAGTATAAGAAATGCAGGAAAGAGAGGGTTATTGAATTTGCAACATGGTGTTGGGTGTTGGAAATGGCCATGGGCAGTGTGAAGCAGGTTTGCTGGATGCCTGCACGGAGACCCCATGGGGCCATGAGGATGAACCCTGGATTGCAGTGGAGACCCAGTGGAGATGCCAGGACCACCAGACAGCTGCCAAGGAGAGCTGCCAGCCCCGTATGAAGTTTTCCAGGACTGTGAGTAGCCTAGCTGGAGGGGAAGAATTGGAACTCTAGAGACTTATTGCTGGTTAGAATTATTGGACTTGGAGACTTGTCACTGGCTAGAGTTGTTGAACTTGAAGCTACACAGTTTGATGTTTGCCCTGGTTGTTTTAAATCTTGTATTGACTGAATATTCTTTGCTATGCCCAATGCCATCTTTTGCAGTGTGAATGTTTATTCTGTGCCATTATGGTTTTTTTTTGGGGGGGGGGAATTTTGGTATTATGGCTCAGTTAAAAGATCTTGGAAAAAAAAAGAGATCTTGGACTATGGGGATGTATGAACATTATTGGAATTGATAAAAACTATGGGGACTTTTAAAGCTGGATGAATGCATTGCATTTTACATCATGTATGCTTATCAGTGTACGGGGGCCAGGGGCAGAATGTGGCGGTTTGAGTCACGTGTCCCCCATAAACTTAGGTGTTCTGAATGCTAGGTTCCCAGCTGATGGAGATCTGGGAATTAACGCCTCCTGGAGGCAGTGTACTGTTGGGGGTGGGCTTGTGGGTGTTATAGCCAGCTCCCCCTTGCTAGTGTTGGACACACTCTCCTGTTGCTGTTGTCCAGGGGATGATGTCCACCCTCTGCTCATGACATCATTTTTCCCTGCCATCGTGGAGCTTCCCCTTGATCCTGTAAGCTAAAATAAACCTCTTTTTTCCACAAGCTACTCTTAGCTGGGTGATTTCTACCAGCAATGCGAACCCGACTGCAACAACGTACCCAAAATGCCCACTCTGTCTGCTTACCTCATTGGGAGAATTGCAAGCAGTATGGCTTTTTCGTGGACATGCCACCCAAACATGAAGGAGCTCAGAGCACAAAGAACCAGGCAGCGAAGAAAGCCTCTGGGCCCTTGGGGTTTAAACCAAAGACAGAAAACAGAAGGCTAGAAACAACAGGTAAAGATATAATACTTCAGTATCATTTAGAATTGGCTTTATAAGAATGGTGTTCAGACAAATGCAATTGGCACCATGTCTGAAAAGCAATAAAACTTAGCAATTCTCCACTGAACTGGGATAACTCAGCACTTTGTACATGGTCCTGCAAATGCTAGCTTCATAAAACAAAATACAGGCATTTATTTCACTGAAATTAATCTTATCAAAATTAATAAGTGATAGCTTTTCGGATATACAGTATAGCAGCTTAGAGCTGAATAATTACTTAATATTCATTGAACCTATTAGGTCAGACTACAAAACACTACACCAGGACTAGGAAATTATACTTGACCAGTTCTGTCAGTATAAAGTTACTGCCTTCTATATGACCTTTCAAGGTTGAGATCTTAGAATAAAAACTAAGAGGTAGGGTCTTACTCTAGCTCATGCTGACCTGGAATTCACAATGTGGTCTCAGGGTGGCCTTGAACTCACAGTGATCCTCCTACCTCTGCTTCCCAAGAGCTGGGATTAAAGGCGTTGCACCAGAATTTTTTATTTCTACTTGACCTCAGTTAAACCCATGAACACGTAGGCCAGGAGGGCTTAGTTACTGACATACCAATACCGCTACACAGTTAAGTGCAGTCAAGTTTCTTTGATCATTCAGAAATAAAAATTAAAGTTATGAATTATCCATTGAATTATGTCGACTCCTAAAATTTAACCACAAAACAGCTCACCATGATCACTGGCAACTGTGAATGAAGGCGCAGCTCTAACAGCACCTGGGCTGCTGTAGCCTCTTTTCTTCTGAGACAAGGTCTTGCTGTGTAGTCCATGCTGGCCTCCAACACGCAACCTTCCTGCCTCTATCTCTTAGGAGCTGAAATCCCAGGCATATGCTACCATGACTAACTTCACAAGAGACTCTCAACTCAGGTGCGAAAAGCTGCTGTTACTCTCAATCCATTTTCATCACCAACACAAAATACACGGTTTTCAGACAGATTCTGATCATTTAGCCATGGATGAGAAAAACAAAGCAAAGCCTAGCTGTTTGCACCACCATGGTTTCCCCGTAGTGCCGTCCATGCTGCCTTCTAGCGAGCTTTTCTTTCCCTCATACCTGGACGCACAGAGGGCTCAGCCACTGGCAAGAATCACTCTCAAGAGTCTTTACTGGCAACCCTCCCTTACCGTGTTCTAAGTCACTCTAAGATTTGCTAGGAAATGCTTCAACTGGTAGGATTTCAGTGATGAAATTGATCCTGCAGGTGGATACGCTTGAAAGCTGTCATTCAGTCAGCCGTGCAAAACAAAACGCAGAGAAAAATTCAAGAAATGAATGCCACCTGCTAAGTTCTTACCAATATGGCCGCCAGAGTGCAGATGAGAGTTGCCAAGGGAGTGACCGAGGGAAGGACTGTATGCTGGAACTGCTGAACCAAGCCACTTGTCATTGAGGCCTTGGGAAGCTTATTGGGATCCAGAAGTTTCAATTCCAAACCTACAGAGTAAGGAGACATTTGGTTTTATTTTCAATCACATTTGCTGAGTCAATACCTTGAGGAGAAAAAAAAAAAAAAAAAAAAAAAAGAAGCCACTAAACCTTACTGCTGCTTAAAGCAAAATTTCATGAACTTAAGTCCAAATACACTGTCCTGCCTCTGGCAGAATGCATCTAACCTTAAGATTATAGATGTAGATTAAAATTGGAATGGAAGAAAACTCAGTAGCAAAGGCCAGTAAACTAGAAAACAAATATAAAAGGAAGAGAAAGGAAAGGAGAGGGGTACTGAATAGGATGGTATTGTGTGTATGTATATATATATATATATATATATATATATATATATATATATATATATATATATATATATGAATAGATTAATGGGGGTGAAAAGGCCCAAAGTGAGGTCAGGGGAAGAGAATGAGTAAAGGAAAGGTGGAGGGAGGCTAATCAAAATCTAGGAGGATATAAAATTGTAGTGGGGAAGTTGTGCTAGGAACCTGGAGGGCAGGCAGCAAGTGAGCTGTAATCTGCTCTAATCTTAAATGAAGCAAGCTTCCTAAAGTGCAGACATGTCACACCCCAACTTTGAACCCTTTATCTCCTGTAGGAGGAAGTTCACAGTAGCAGCAGGCATTGATCCTATCTCCCCAGCTTCATCTTTATTCAAGGTGGTTGGTCCACAGTGAATTAATGTGGGTCCTCAACACACCACCCCCAGCACTTGCCACTTTGCCCAAGTTACTCCCTTTGAATGAAATTCCAAGGAACCAATGTTGGTTTCCTAGTCTTGGTAAATGGTTATGTAAGGTGGAAGCACTGGGAGAAAATACGTGAGGGGAATTTGGGGACTTTATACTATTGACTCATTCACTTTTCCAAATGAACTCCTAATTCAGTCACTCACTTGAGACACCTAAATCAAGAAGCAAAGCTGGGGCTGGAGAGGTGGCTCAGTGGTTAAAGGCACTTGCTTAATGGCCACAATGCCCATGTAAAGCCAGATGCACAAAGTGGTATATACATCTGGAATAAGTCATTAGTAATGGCAAATGGCCTTAGCACACCCATTTTCTCTCTCCTTGCAAATAAATAAGAATATATTTTTAAAAAGCAAAGCTGATTTTTTTTTTTTTTTTGGTTTTGGTTTTTCGAGGTAGGGTCTCACTCTAGCTCAGGCTGACCTGGAATTCACTATGTAGTCTCAGGGTGGCCTCGTACCACCACACCCGGCTCAAAGCTGATTTCTATTTTTGTCTATGAGCTTAGTTATCTATTGTGTACTACAGTGTGTCTTGTAAAGGCAGAAATGATGAGTTTATTTTGATCCCCAGACATAGAAACTAAATAATTATCAAGTGAACCAAGTCTGGAAAGACGATGGAGACCCCATCCAAAACAAGCTCGAGGGTACCAGGACAGTCACGACAGCCTGAGCACCTGTGATGGCCCTGTAGAGTGCAACTAAAGTCAGTGCAGTGTGGCAAAGATGTAGACAACCAACTTAGTTCTCGCCAAATTTCTACATATTCACTCTTCACCCCTTTAGCTTCTAATTCTTTTTTTTGTTTGTTTAGTTTTTCAATTGGGGTCTCACTCTAGCCCAGACTGACCTGGAATTTACTATGGAGTCTCAGAATGGCCTCAAACTCACCGTGATCCTCCTGCCTCTGCCTCCCGAGTAGTGGGGATTAAAGGCATGTGCCACCACGCCTGGCCACTTTTTGAAATTTTTTTTTAATTTTTTATTTATTTATTTATTTGACAAAGGAAGGGGGGAGGGAGGAATGGGCATACCTCTAGCCACTGTAAACGAACGCCAGATGTATACCCCCCCACCCCTGTGCATCTGGCTAATGTGGTCCTGGGGAATCAAACCTGGGTCCTATGGCTTTGCAGGCAAATGCCTTAACCACTAAGCAACCCATCCAGCCCCCCCCCCCCTTTTTTTGGAGACAGAGTCTCACTATGTTCCCAGAATGTTCTTAAACTGCTGGGGTTAACTGAGCCTTCTGTTTTGTCCTCTTGAGTGCTGGCACTATAGACATGGACATCTGGGTTTTTACATGTTGAAAGGGTTCTCTCAAACCAAACAAAAATGTGTGGTCTGCATAGCCTAAAATACTAAAGTTTGCCAGTCAGTGCCCTTGAGCCTACATTTCCTCCATGATACTAAGCTCACTTCACAACTGAGACTCACTTATTCTAGAGTGGGTTACCATGAGGAGAACCTACTCAAGGCATACATTATTTTTTATTATCCAAATTTAAAACTATAGTGTAGGGTTGTTTTTTTTTTTTTTCCTTTGAGAGAGACAGAAAGAGGCAGAGAGGGAGAGACAGACAGAATGGGTATGCAAGGGCCTCAGCCACTGCAAACAAACTCCAGACAAATGCCCCCCGCCCCATGCGCATGTGTGACATTGTGCAGTTTTGCATCACTGTGTGTCTGGCTATGTGGCACCTGGAGATTTTAACATGAGTTCTCAGGATTCACAGGCAAGTGCCATAACCATTAAGCCATCTCCAGCCCTCTTTTTTTTTTCCGGTTTTTCAAAGTAGGGTCTCACTCCAGCCCAGTCTGACCTGGAATGCACTATGTAGTCTCAGGGTGGCCTTGAACTCATGGAGATCTGCCTACCTCTGCCTTCCTAGTGCTGGGATTAAAGGCGTGTGACAGTATGCCTGGCTATTTTCTGGGTTTTTTTTTTTTGTAACCCCAGGTTGGCCTCAAACTCGTGGGGATCCACTTACCTCTGCCTCCCAAGTGCTGGGATTAAATGTGTGTGCTATCACACCTGGCTTACGCCCAGGCTTTTCATTCTGAAATATAAGACTTTCCTTATGGGTTTACTACCCAGAGTCACAATTTACACATTCTTTTTTCTTCTTCAAATACTTAAAAGTAGAACCAGGCATGGTGGCACATGCCTTTAATCCTACACAGCGCAGGAGACAGAGGCAAGAGGACTGCTTTGAGTTTGAGGCCTGCCTGGATCTCCAGCCTGAGTTCCAGGTCAGCCTATGCTTAGAGTGAGACCCTACCTCAGGAACAAACAAAAAAGTAGGGTCTGCCCTTCAAATGTTGCTTTGCTTAAGGCAAACTCCATCCTTAAGAAGTATCTAAATAAGCTCTCTGATCACGTGGAAACTTGCAGCTGTGGTGAGCTTTACCCTCTGCTGGGCCGGGGCTGGCTCCACCCAGGCCAAGCCTGGAGGCCCCTAGTCTTTACTCTCCACATGGGTTCTTTATCCCCTCCAGCTCCCCACGTGGCAGGAGCTCCTTGAACTTTCTTTTTTCTTTCCATGCTGAACTACAGGTGGCCCACATGAGCTTTTGGGCTCCACGTGGTGTACTTCTCCTCACTTTATCTCCCCTTGCCTCTCAGCCATCCCTTTATGCACTCCTTTGTGAAGTCTGAATACAATGTGCTATTTTATTTTTATTTATTTAGTTTGTTTTTTCAAGGTAGGGTTTCACTCTAGTCCAGGCTGACCTGGAATTCACTATGTAGTCTCAGGGCGGCCTCAAACTCATGGTGATCCTCCTACCTCTGCCTTCTGAGTGCTGTGATTAAAGGCGTGCGCCACCATGCCTGGAAAAATGTGGTATTTTAAAAATCATTCTCTTAAATTTGGAATTGCCAATTCTTTGGTTAGTTTACAGATATATGAACTCAGGGCTTGGGGTTCCAAGAAGTACCTCAGAACCCCAATTTCCCCATTACCAAACTTCTCAATGTTATTGCTGCTTTGGGGTTTCTACATTTCTTTAGTTAACCCCCCTCACCCTGCTTTGTAAGTAACCCCAATAAACTCATTGCTTCACCACAAAAGCGTCTAAATATTTCATTCCCCTGGCCTGAGAGGATCCACGCCCACATGGCTACACAACTTCTGTGAGGAACGTAGTCCATTTACTGCACGAGAGCCTTAGTCCCAAGAACGCTCACACGCGAAACACAGGCAGGCTTTCCATTTCTCACCATGACTAGTCTTTTCAGTATTCATAGTCTAAGTGAAAGGTCTGGTACCATACCAACGACAGACAGCACTTTGTCCACAGCGTTGTACAAAGCCCAGAAGTTTGGAGCCCAGTATGCATGGCAAAGGCCTCTCTTGAAAGGAAAGAGTCGGGACAAGACTTGAGGCAGCTGATTCTGTTGAAAGGCAGAAATGAAACTGATTAAATTGTCATCAATCTTTTGAAAATGCAAAGCCAGAACAGGGAAACTGCCTGTGGCACAGTGTGTGCACACATAGAAGTCTGGTTCCCATCTTTGTTTCTGGAAGTAAATGGTTGCCTGCACCCACGCAGGTCACAGACCTCTGTTAATCTACTTTTCAACTGGCCACTGAGACGAGACAAGTAGGAACAGTGAATCCCAGTTCATGCTGCAATGAAGTTAGGTATAATGATGGAAGAATTTACACAGTTTAAAGGCACACAGAGACTGAAAAAAAAAAGGGTGCTCTCCAGTTTTAGTAGGAATAAAAACAAATTTCAGGATGGGGAACAAGAGGAAAAACAAAAATCATTTGGACATCTGATTTCTTCTGGGCACTTTGGAATGTCTGCTGTTCATGAAAACTGTAGGAGCGCTGATCTGGGGGTTAGAAATAAATTTTAGCAAGTAAGTAAATTCAGAAATACAGAATCCACAAATAACGAGAATTAGTTCGAATGTGTAACCTACTTAACACACACACACATTTGAATATGCACAAAATGTCTGAAATAATACTCCATCCTATTTTTGGGGATATCAATATGGGTAGGAAGAATAAGAAAATAATAGCTTTAACAAATATTTCATATATTCACACCTTTATTATTCTTCTAAACAACAACAAAAACCAAGTATGTTTTATTTAAAAAAAATTTTTTTTAAGACTTACCAAGGCTATGAAAGGACCCAGTGAAAGAGCAGAAACCAGGGCAACAATCAGTCCCAGGGAAATAACCCGGACAAAGCTGAAACTGCCCCACCGGACAGCGCCATCTACAGAAGAGGAACAGGCCAGTTACCAGCACAGCTAGTCTTTCTGCCATTTCCTAAACAGTAAGCCACAAGGAAAAAACCAAAAAAGATTTCGCTGTCATCACTAAAACTTGCCTGGCTTGCTTGCAGTAAAACAATAAGATCGCAGCAGATATATACCGTAAGCTGGTGCTACATAGAGGTAGATGTGTTTAAAATGTAGGAGGACGGCAAAAAGAAATGCTCCTTCCATATGTCTTTTCTATGAGATTGAAAAGGAAAATATCACTTTAACATTCAAGGTAGATGAAATGCAACAATGTAGTATTCCAGACTTGATCCTAGAACAGAAGAAGGACATTAAGTTGAAAAGCTGGTGAGATTCAAATGAATTCCAGTGTGGGTTTCTAAGTCTTGTGAGTAATTATGTAAAATGGTAGCACTGGGAGAAAATGAGTGATGGGAATTCTGGAGCTTTACACTACACAACTTTTCTGAGAAGCTAAAATTATTCTCAAATTTCTGTTTTAGAAAGTAGAAAGGGCCGGAGAGATGGCTTTGCGATTAAGGCATTTGCCTGTGTTCAACTCTTCGGGTCCCATGTAAGACAGATGCACAAAGTGATGCAAGGGTGCAAGGTCACACATGCACACAAGGGGGTGCATGTTTCTGGAATATGACTGCAGTGGCTGAAGGCCCTGGCACACCAGTGCTCTGTCTCCACCTCTCGCATTAAAAAAAAAAAAAAAAAAAGGCCAGTCTGTTGGGCTTGTCTAAAAGGCCTGGTGTGGCTTAGGAGGCAGAGGTAGGAGGATCATTGTGAGTTCAAGGCTATCCTGAGACTACTACATAGTGAACTCCAGGTCAGCCTGGGCTAAAGTGAGACTGTATCTTGAAACACCCTCCCCCAAATAAATAAATAAATAAATAAAAATAAGGCCAGGTATGGTGGTGCACACCTTTAATCCTAGCACTTGGGAAGCAGAGGTAGGAGGATTGCTATGAGTTCAAGGCTACCCTGCAACTACATAGTGAATTCCAGGTCAGCCTGGGCTATAGTGAAACCCTACCTCAAACCTCCACCCTGCCACAAAAAAAAGCAGAAAACAGAGGTTGGAGAGATGGCTCAGTGGTTTAGGTGCTTGCCTACAAAGCCTATCAACCAGGATTTGATTCCCCAGTACTCACGTGAGCCAGATGCAAAATGGTGCATGCATCCGGAGTTCATTTGCAGTGACTAATGGCCCTGGTGTGCCCATTCTCTCCCTCTCATTAATAAACAAATAAAAATAAAATATTTTTTTAAAAGTAGAAACAGGGGCTGGAGGGATGACTCAGCAGTTAAGGTGCTTGCCTGCAAAGCCTAACAACCAAGGTTCGATTCCTCAGTACCCATGTAAAGCCAGATGGACAAAGTGGCACAAGCATCTGGAGTTCACTTGTAGTGGCTGGAGGCCCTGGCGTGCCCATTCCCTTTGCCTCTCTTCTATCTCTCTCTGTTTGCAAACATATGTATATAAATTTACTTTTTGTTTTGTTTTTTGAGGTAGGGTCTCACTCTAGCCCAGGCTGACCTGGAATTCCCTATGTAGCCTCAAGGGTGGCCTTGAACTCACAGGGATCCTCCTACCTCTGCCTCCCAAGGGCTGGGATTAAGGGCACGCACCACCACGCCCAGCGAAAATTTGTTTTTAAAAAAGTAGAAAACATGCCAGATGTGTTGGTAGATACCTTTAATCCCAGCACTCAGGAGGCTGAGGTAGGAAAATTGCCAAGACTTCGAGATTGAATAGATTGAATTTCAGGTCAGCCTGAGCTACAGAGAGAGAGACCCTACCCTGGAAAAATAAAAACAAACAAACAAAAAAAGTAGAAAACAGGGCTGGAGAGACAGGATAAAGGGTTTACCACGCAAACACGAGGACTGGAGTTTGGATTCCCGGGCACTCATATATACTGAGTGGGTACGGCAGCTCCCAGTGCTTGGAGGTTGGACATAAGGGCTCCCTGGGGCAGACTAGCCAGATCAGTGAGCTCTGGCTTCCAGTGAAAAACCCTGACTCAGAAAGAAGTGGAGCACAATCGAGGGAGATAGCCAAAGTCAACTGCTTTCCCCCACATGCCCATGCTCACACATGCTCACACATGCACGCACACCACACAAAGCAAAAAGTAAATTAAAAAGGGGGGGGGGGCGTGCTGGGGAGATGGTTAAGTGGTTGTGGTGCTTGCCTGAAAAGCCTAAGGACCCAGGTTCATTTTCCTAGTACCCAAATGAATCCAGATGCACAAGGCAGTACATGTATCTGGAGCTCGTTTGCAGAAGCTTGAGGTCTGGGCGCACCCATTCTCTCTCTATTTGCTTCTTTCTTTCCCTCTCTCAATTAAATAAACAAAAATATTAAAAAGCCTAAAATATTCAAAGTTAATATTCTTCTTTTTTTTTTTTTTTTTTGAGGTAGGGTCTCACTCTGGTCCAGGCTGACCTGGAATTAACTATGTAGTCTCAGGGTGGCCTTGAACTCTCGGCAATCCTACCTCTGCCTCCCAAATGCTGGGATTAAAGGTGTGCGCCACCACATCCAGCTTCAAAGTTAATATTATATAAAGATATGAACAAAACACTGACAACTGAGTCTAACTAGCTTTTATTTTTTAAATAGTTTATTTTTATTCATTTATTTGAGAGACAGAGAGAGAGAATTCGCATGCCAGAGCCTCAGCCGCTGAAATCGAATTCCAGACACATGTGCCATCTAGTGAGCATGTATGACCTTGTGCTTGCCTCACTTTTATGCGTCTGGCTAATGTGGGATCTGGAGAGTTGAACATGGGTTCTTAGGCTTCATAGGCAAGCACCTTAACTGCTAGGCCATCTCTCTAGTCCTCTTTTATTTTTCTAATGTCTTTTAAAAAGTTTTCTTCTTTGAGAGAGAGAGAAAGAGGGAGAGAGAGGCCAGGGCCTCCAGCCATTGCAAATGAACTCCAGATGCATGCACCACTTTGTGCATCTGGCTTTACATGGGTACTGGGATATTGCACCCAGGTCCTTTGGTTTTACAGACAAGTACCTTAACCACTAAGCCATCTCTCCAGCCTGATTTTTTTGTTTGTTTTTTTGAGGTAGGGTCTTGCTCTAGCTCAGGCTGACCTGGAAATCACTATGTAGTCTCAGGGTGGCCTTGAACTCATGGCAATCCTCTTACCTCTGCCTCCTCAGTGCTGGAATTAAAGGCATGCGTCACCACACCCGGCCAGCTCAATATTTTTAAAAAAATATATTTTTATTATCTTTGAGAGAGACATGCCAGGCCCTCTTGCCACTGTAAACGAACTCCAGATGCATGTGCTACTTTGTGCATCTGGCTTTAAATGGGCACTGAGGAATTGAACCTGTAAAACCTAAGGATCTGGGTTTGATTTCCCAGTACCCACATAAAGCTATATGTACAAAGCGGTACATGCATCTGGAGTTCGTTTGCAGTGGCTAGAGGCCCTGGAATACCCACTGTCTCCCTCTCTCTCTGCTTGTAAATAAATAAACATAAATTTAAAAAAATACAATTAAAAATACTTATTTGAAAGAAAGGAGAGAGAGAGAATGGGTATGGTTAAGGCACTTGCCTATAAAGCCTAGGACCCAGGTTCAATTCCCCAGAACCCATGTAAGCCAGATGTACATGGTGGTGCATGCACCTGAAGTTTGTTTGCAGAGGCTAGAGGCCCTGGCGTATCCAATCTCTATAATTTATATATTATTATTTTTATATGCATATATATAATATATAATTTGGTTTTTCGAGGTAGGGTTTCACCCTAGCCCAGGCTGACCTGGAATTCACTATGTAGTCTCAGGGCCTCGAACTCACAGCAATACTCCTACCTCTGCCTCCTGAGTGCTGGGATTAAAGGCGTGCACCACCACGCCTGGAAATAAAATATTTGTTTGAAAGTTTAAAAAAAACAACCAACCAAACAAAAACTAAAAGGGGAAAATGTCTAATTAAGCACTTCTGTGTTTACCTGAAATAACCGTGCAATGGAGAGTAGCATTATTCCAAATAAAAACCCATTGTACTGGAAATGAATATCTGGACAGATAGATGTTAAGGAAACACAAGATGATACCAAAGTCATAATGAACTCTGCTAGCTCAATGTATATAGAAATTACAAATGCTCTTTTTTTTGGGAGGGGGTTGGTTTGTGGAAGTAAGGTCTTTCTCTAGCCCAGGCTGACCTGGAATTCACTATGTAGTCTCAGGCTGGCCTCAAACTCATAGTGATCCTCCTATCTCTAGCTCTGGAGTGCTAGGCTTAAAGGCATGTGCCACTACACCTGGTTCAAATGCTTTTTTAAGAGAGAGTGAGAGATAGAGAATTGGCACACCAGGGCCTCAGCCACTGCAATTGAACTCCAGACATTTCCACCACCTAGTGAGCATGTGTGACCTTGCACTTACCTCACCTTTGTATGTCTGGCTTACATGGGATCTTGAGAGAGATGGAACATGGGTCATTAGGCTTTGCAGGCAAGTGCCTTAACTGCTAAGTCATCTCTCCAGCCCTCAAATGCTTTCTTACTAGGTAAATTAAGGACAAAAAATATTACTTAAGTTTGGACTTCTCAGCAATGTGTTTTCTGTAAACAGAGTCAAATTCTAGAAGTCTTTACCTGAAATTTATGATTAAGAAAACAAAAAAACACAGAAGTTTCCCATGTCCTCGCCACTCCTCTTTCAAAGGCCCAGCAGTTAAGGGCCTAATTGAATTAGGGATGAAAAACAAAGATACTCAAAAGTCACTGAAGGTTGCCGGCATGTGGCGCTCCACTACTGAAGTATTCACAAGCATATTAAGCTTCATAAGCAACTTGTGAGGTAGTTAGAATTTCCCTCTGGAGAGATAAGGAAATGAGACATTAATTTACTCATGGTCTTACTGTAACTTTAATTAAGATTTGAGACAGGTCAGGTTGAAATCAAAGTCTGGAGTTTTCCTCCATAACTTTATGCAAAATGAGAAACATTAGGCTTCTATCATTGTGACAGTAATTATACTCAGACCCTCTGAATTTAGGAACTTTGTTAATATGTGCTGAGTAAGCCGAGATGAAGAAAGGCATGAAGGCCAGCTGTTTCCACATGCAACACGGTGATACACGCTCTCCTAGGAAGGTCATTTAGAATGTGCTATACAGAACGTATTAATCCAAACACAGGTAAAAGACCTTAACAAATACATGGATTTGGGTAAATATAATTTTACCAATAGTTTAACTGGTTTCTCAAAACCACTAACTTTTCAGGACAAAGTGTTCTAAGAACCAGAGTCTAGCATATTAGGGTGTGTGGGGGGGGGGGCAATTTTGGGAGTCAACTAATACAGCCCAACCCCATTTTCAAAAGCAGGTCACATTTAGTAATCACCATTACAGAAATAATTAATTTTATATTAGAATATGCCAGTGTGAGTAAGAAAACAGTATATAGAATATCAAGGATACGGTCCACAATTAACAGCCCAAAGTTCCACAGCAGTAACACTGATAGAATAAACTTTGGCTTCTCTGTAAGTTCTTTACTTGTTTTTTTCCCATCAATGCATTTGCAGCACCTACATGGACACATTAGGAAAGAAACAAATAACTTTGAGTTTCATCAGACTATCATAGTACTTCTGTAGAGGGCACCATGGTGCATTGAATTAGCCACTTCTGGCTCTGCTGATATGGATTAGAAGCAAGGTAGCTTTTTCCTGATAGGTAGTTAGCTAGGGGCTGGCCCACAGCAACATGGATGCTACCTTGCCTGCCCTGGCAGGACTAGAACTTGTGTCTGATCCAGTCTCATTCAAGATGGCTGCAAGCAACTACCTCCTAATCTCTCCTCAACAACATGTAACAGCTTTCTGTTTGTTCCCCAATTTTGCAGGCTTAGTCTGTGGGTAGGCCCTTTCTAAGTCAGTGTTCCTCTTGGGCTTACCAGCTGACCAAGCCACTCCCTACACACCAGAGCCCGGTGGTGAGAATCATTCTAACTGGATGCTCAGTTCATAGAAGTGGACGTGAAATACTGCCTAAGTCCTCTGCCCCTTCTGCCCTTGTTCCCCATGCCAGAGGCTTCTTCCCTAGAGAGAGACTTTTCCCTCTGTGAGGAAGATGCTCCTGGTCTCCTCTCCCCTGTCCCAGCCAGGAGAGAGAACTTCCTTAGGCTTGGGACACTTCTTGCCTCGCTTGCCCTCTTATCTTTACTCTCTCTAAAATAGATCTCAGGTTTAAAAATTTTTTTTATTTTTATTTATTAGAGAAAAAGAGGCAGGTGGAGAAAGAGAGAATGGGTGTGCCAGGGCCTCTAGCCACTGCAAACCAATTCCAGAAGCATGCGCCACCTTGTGCCTCTGGCTTATGTGGGTTCTGGGAAATCAAACCTGAGTCCTTTGGCTTTGTAGGCCAGCACCTTAACTGCTAAGCCATCTCTCCAGCTCAGATCTCACATTTTAACCTGCTAATGATATAAATTAATAGTAGGAAGTAATGCCCTGCATGGTGGTATATGCCTTTAATCCCAGCACTCAGGAGGTAGAGGTAGGAGGATTGCTGAGAGTTTGAGGCCACCCTGAGACTAATTCCAGGTCAGCCTCGGCTACAATGAGACCCTACTTCAAAAAACCTAAAAGACTTATAAAAAGTGACTCATTGTGATTTTGTTCTTATAAAAACTGAAAAAAATCCCATGTCTTAGAAAATCTACTGTATACAAACAATGTTAATGTAGGTTGTCTAAGCTTCATGTAACAGTCATAAATATTTCTTTAATTAAGCCTTAAAATTGTTCAATGGTAAAAATTGCTTTGTGTCTGTCATATTGTCTCTAATGCATGTTAAAATCAGGCTTGCTTAACTCAACAATGACCAAGTTCTTTCTAAAAAAAAAAAAAAAAAAAACCCTAAAAGAGTAGGAAGTTAGTTCCCAGTTTTGTAGGTAGTCAGGGTTATAGGCCCCAAAAGAATATTAAACTAATTTGTTGTATGTGACTACTTAAAATAATCCGCAACTTTTGCAATTTTTAAACAAGCAAATCAGGAACAGTCTTCATAAAAAGAATCAGAAAACAACAGATTCTAAGTATGGTTTCTGGTTCTGTTTTTTTTTTTTTTTTTAAGATGGTGATCTATATATAACCCAAGCTGACCTCAGTAAGATTTTTTTTCCCCCCCAAGGTAGGGTCTCTCTCTAGCCCAGCTGACCTGGAATTCACTCTGTAGTCTTAGGCTGGCCTTGAACTAATAGTGATCCTCCTACCTTAATCTCCTGAGTGCTGGGATCAAAGGCATATGCCACCATGCCTGGCTCTAAGATTTGTTTAGTTTATACTCCTTACAGAATAGAGCAGGTCACAGAAGCCTCCAGGGGCCTATCACAAGGAAAGAAAGAAAAGAATGTGGAGGTATTGTGGGAATCTACTAGAATTCTACTTGAAATACTTCTTAATTTTTATTTTTATTTACTTATTTAAGAGAAATAGATAGGGAGAGAGAGAGAGAGAGAGAGAGGGAGAGAGAGAATGGGCATGCCAGGGTTTCCAGCTACTGTAAACAAACTCCAGATGCATGTGCCCCCTTGTACATCTGGCTTACATGGGTCCTGGGGAATCGAACCTGGGTCCTTAGTCTTCACAGGCAAGAACCTTAACTGCTAAGCTACTTCTTCAGCCCTGGACTACTTCTTTTACAACACTCTCAATCTCTTTTTGTAGTTCTACCCCACCAATATTCTCATTTCTCCCACAACATTCTATTAGACTGGTCACTGTAATTACTGAGCTAGTTAAAGTACAACTCAGTTTTTTACTGCCTCCAGATCTGATAGTATATGAACTTTTCTCCTGTAAATAAGAAATAAATTAATATTGCATTTCCTCAATCCCTTCCACTCAAACAAATGTCCACACATGACACTGCCCAGACTTACTCATGAACAGCATACACGAAGAGTGCATCTGTAAAGATGACGGAAAGTCGCTGGAAAAGTAAGGTCCTTGGGCTGGAGTAGTTCAGATTATGGACATTAAGCATCTCTTGATCAAAATATTTGGCAGCATGTGATAACACATATTCAAACCATGCAAAAAACGGGGGATAATCCAAGGTCCACTCTGAAGTTGCCTGTGATAAAAATCAAAGATAAAATATACCCAAAGCAACTGAATAAACAAGGTATAACAGCCAGGTATGATGGTGCATGCCTTTAATCTCAGTACTCTGGAGGCTGAGATAGGATGATTGGCTTTAATCCCAGTATTCTGGAGGTTAAGGTAGGAGGATCGCTGTGAGTTCAAGGCCAGCTTGGGGCTACAAAGTAAATTCTAGGTCAGCCTGGGATAGAACGAGACTCTGCCTTGAAAAGTATAACAATTTAAAATTGTTTACCCTCTGGTCATTAAATGAAATCACATCTAATGCCCTAACTCTACAGAGGAATTGCTATGTAGGAAGAATCAAAATATGATGGACATGGTGGCACATGCTGTAATCCCAGCATGTGGGAGGCTGTACCAGGAGGATTGAGTTTGAGGCCAGCCTGAGATACCTGCTTCAAAACATAAAACAAAATAAAATGATTAATACCATTGCACAATGTCCATAAGACTTAAACCTAGCTTCGCGTCAAGAAGAGCTGAGCAGTTGTCACCCGCCTCCTACTCTACACCTGTTACTCTTTTCAATGGAAAATTCTTTCTCTACAAGTACAGTATGAGCCCACTGGGTGCTAGCTGGGTCTCCACAGGGATTATTGTTCAGGATCTCTCTGTGATTAAAAACCATGCCAGGTGTGGTGGTGCACACCTTTAATCCCAGCACTTAGGAGGCAGAGCTAGGAGGATTGCCATGAGTTTGAGACCACCCTGAGCCTAGAGTGAATTCCAGGTCAGATCCTACCTCAAACAAAACAAAACAAACAAACAAAAAAAAGAAGCAAGGGCTGGAGAGATGGCTTAGCAGTAAGGCACTTGCCTGCAAAGCCTAAGAACTCATGTTCTAATCTCAGGTCCCACAGAGCCACATGCACAGTGATGCAAGCATGCAGTGCTGCACATGCACAAGGGGGCACACATGTCTGGAGTTCGTTTGTAGCAGCTGAAGGCCCTGGCATGCCCATTCTCTTTCTCTCTTTCTTAAAATAAAATAATAATAATAATAACAAATATGAGGCAAGACTTAGCTCTTTGTTCATTTTTAATTTCTAAAAAAATTTTATTTGTTTGGCTTTTCAAGGTAGGGTCTTGCTCTAACCCAGGCTGACCTGGAATTCATTATGTAGTCTCAAGCTGGCTTTGAACTCATAGCTATCCTCCTACCTGTGCCTCCTGAATACTGTGATTAAAGGCATGTGACACCATGTCCGACCTATTTTAAATTTCTTATATTCAGTGCTAGGGATTAAATTCAGCCACATTCTCAGCTCAGATCCCTGTTTATGAGAGTAAACAACAGGCTATAGGCCCTGAGAAGTCACAGCCTGTTAACTCTCTCAGAAGGTATAAAATACAGAAGTTTGGAAGTTGGGGAGTTAGCTCAGCAGTTAAAGATGTTTACAAAGCTGCTGGCCCAACCACCCATGTAAAGCCTGATGGATACACCCACACACATACACAAACAAACACGTTTGTAAATTAATTAATTAATTTAAAATATACAGAAGTTTTAGATGGTCTGAGACTGTCAGGGCCCACAGACTACGAGCCCATTCATTAAGTTCTACTCCATGAAAATCTCCCTCTCTAATTTCAAGTCTTCACTGCAGGATATAAACAAAATAGTCCATTGAACTGAGGAAAGAAAATGTAACATTCTCAATCTCACCCTTTTAAAATTTCTACTTTGATAGTATATTAACAGAGCAATGCCTTTACAACATCAATAAAGACAAGTTGGGCAGAAAGTACTCAAAAATTATTTCCTGCCTAGGGAATGAACAATAAGAAGTCTTAGTGCTGTGTGTGGTGGCGCATGCCTTTAATCCCAGCTCCTGGAAGGCAGAGGTAGGAGGATCACTGTGAGTTCAAGGCCACCCTAAATGGTGAATTCCATGTCAGCCTGGGCTAGAGCAAGACTCTACCTTGAAAAGCAAAAACAAATGTCAGTGCTCACTCTCCCTTGAAGGTAAAATTCTTTTTTTTTTTTTTTTGGTTTTTCGAGGTTTGTTTTTGTGAGGCCTACCTAGGTAATGACTTTTGTTAAAGTTATTTGTGGGCAAGGGAAAGTCACTTGTGTACAATGGCCTGAGAACCTCCTTTAAGTTTTTTTTTGTTTTTTTTTTTGTTGTTTTTCTAGGTAGGGTCTCATTCTTGCCCAGGCTGATCTGGAATTCACTATGTAGTCTCAAGGTGGCCTTGAACTCACAGCGATCCTCCTACCTCTGCCTCCCAAGTGCTGGGATTAAAGGCGGGCACCACCATGCCTGACTTAAAGATCAATTTTATCTTTTCTCTTTTTAGAGAGAAAGAGACAGAAAGACTGAAAGAGAGAGAATGGGTGCGCCAGAGCCTTCAGCCGCTGTGAACGAACTCTAGACGTGTGGGCCCTCTTGTGCACATGTGTGACATTGTGTGCTTGCATTACTGTGTATCCAGCTTATGTGGGACCTGGAGATTTGGACATGAGTTCTTAGACTTTGCAGACAAGCGCCTTAACCACTAAGCCATCTCTCCAGCCCATAGCACTGAATCTTGATCCTCCTGCAAGTGCTGGGATTAGAGACATGGCTCACCATGTTTAACTTACATATCTAAATTTTTTTTTTTTTTTTTTTTGAGGCAGGGTCTCGCTGTAGTCCAGGCTGACCTGGAATTCACTATGCAATCTCAGGGTGGCCTCAAACTCATGCCAGCCCTCCTACCTCTGCCTCCCAAGTGCTGGGATTAAAGGCATGCGCCACCACGCCGGGCCTAAAATAAATTTTAAGATGAAAATTAAAACTTACCTCATAATACCACTGAGATATTGGCAAAGTGTGAGTGATAGCAAGCCAGTTTCGGTGTACTTCAAAATCCGTGGAATGGCTACACAATGCAATTAGAAGAATAAAATGAGCTTTCAAAACTTATCTATTTCCATAATTATACTTCTAAATAGACTGACACAAACCAAGAAGATCAGTCTTAACTCGCTATTCTATAAACACAAACAGATATTATGAAGCCCTGAAAACTCATTTATCTGGAAGCTAGAAGGTCCAGCCTCCTCTGACAAGCCGTTGGCAGATGTGCAGATAGTTTGGATGTGGAAAGGGTCTCAGCTATTCAAAAGGCTGACAAAAATCTTAGAAGAAGCTGGGCATGGTGGTGCATACGTTTAATCCCAGCACTTGGGAGGCAGAGGTAGAAGGATTGCTCTGAGTTCGAGGCCAGCCTGAGACTACTTAGTGAAATCCAGGACCACCTGGGTTAGAGCAAGACCCTACCTTGAAAAGCCAAAAAACAACAACAACAAAATTTAAAGGAGGTCCTCAGGCCATTGTACACAAGTGAGTTTCTGTTGCTCACTAATAACATTCATACAAGAATTTATTTTTATTTCTTTTCTTTGTTTTGTCTTTTGAGACAGGCTCTTACTATGTAGTCTTAGCTAGCCTGGAACTCAATATGTAGACCAGGCTGGTCTTTTTTTTTTTTCTTTAATATTTAGTCAGACAGGTCTTAAACTTGCAATATTCCTGACTCTGCCTCCAGAGTCAGTGACAAGAATCCCTGGCACGCCTATACACACAAATAAATAAATATATTTTTTACAAATAAATATTTTTAAAAATTACATTATTATTTATTTGTAAGAGAGAGTGAATGAATGAATGCCACTGTAAACAAAATTCCAACACATGCACCACCCTGTGAATCTGGCTTTACATGGGCACTAGGGAAACCGAGGCTGTCAAGTGTCTTTAGTAACTAATCCATCTCTCCAACCCAAATAAATATTTTTTTTCAAAAATAATTTTTTTAAAAAAAATATGTATTTGTTTGCAAGCAGAGAAAGAGACAGACAGAATGGGCCTTCAGCTGCTGCAAATGAACTCCAGATATATGTGCCACCTTTTACAGCTGGCTTTATATGGGAACTGGGGTATAAAACTTGTGCTGTTAGGCTTTGCAGGCAAGCACCTTAACCATTAAGTCATCTCTCCAGCCCCACAAATAAATATTTTTAAGAAAGGCAATCATGAGCCGGGTGTGGTGGCGCATGCCTTTAATCCCAGCACTCGGAGGCAGAGGTAGGAGGATCGCCGAGAGTTCTGGGCCACCTTCAGACTACATAGTGAATTCCAGGTCAGTGTGGACTACAGTGAGACCCTACCTCAAAAAAACAAACAAACAAAAAAATGCAATCATGGGCAATTTGTCATTGTGGAAATATATAGAGCACAGTTACACAAACCAAGACAGCTATGATGTCACTAGAGAATATAATCTTACAGGACAACCATTGCATACGCAGTCCATCGGAGACCCAAACACTGTCATTATATGTATGACTGTACTTTGTATCCAATATGGTGGATAGATTAATAAAGGGCCAGAGTGAAGAGAGAGAACTAGGAAGGTATCCTGGGACAAATACATTGCAAGCAGAGGGGGAGGGGAAAGAGAGAGAACGGGCATGTCGGGGCCTCCAGCTGATGCGGCCACTTTGTGCATCTGGCTTTACATGGGTCCAGGGAATTGAGCCTGGGTCATTAGGCTCTACAGGCAAGTGCCTTCACTGCAGAACCATCTCTCCAGCCCCCACAAATACATTCTTAGTTCTGGACCAGGGGCAAGTAACAACCCTGAAGACACATTTCTAGGCTAAAGTAACTAAAGCAAGAAATATCATTTATACAAGCACACCTACAGCACTCTGGAGGCAGAGGTAGGAAGATCGTCCTGAGTTTGAGGCCACCCTGGGACTACATAGTGAATTCCAGGTCAGCCTGGGCTACAGTGAAACCCTACGTCGAAAAAATATATATGTTTTACTTATTTGAGAGGAAAGAGAGAGAGAATGGGGTGCGCCAGGGCCTCTAGCCACTGCAAACGAGCTGCAGATGATGCGCCACTTTGTGCATCTGGCTTTACGTGGGAACTGGGGGATCGAACCCAGCCTGTTAGGCTTTGCAGGCAAGCGCCTTTAAACCGCTGAGCCATCTCTCCAGCGCCCCATACTTAGGATTTTAAACCAATCCTCCGACAAAGACAGAAAAACCGTGCCATGCAGTCATTCTGTCCCGTTTGTACATTTTATCAAAATCTGAAACTTCCTGCGCGTCAGAGGCGGCGGGGGGGGGATATGTCTTGCTCGCCGCGGTCCATTCTGGATTTAGAATGGTGCCCAGTGCCTCACGCAGGCCGTGGTTGACCGAATGAATGGTGGAGGTGGGTGGCCTTAATTGCGGGCCAGGGACGCGGCCCCCGAGGCGGGGACACTCGGACGAGACTGGCCCCAAGTAAAGTCGGCGGCGGGACTTGGGGCAAATCCCAGCGCGCGCCCGTGGGAAGCGAGCAGCCGACGCTCCCGCTCACACCCGGGGAGATGCACACGCCTCTCCCGCCCAGCCCAGGTGCTTACTAGGTGGGGATGAGAAGGCATTTGAGGAGCGTCACCCCGATCGCCAAAGCTGAAAACCAATTGAAACTAGCGGCGGCAACGCCAAGGGCCGCCATTGCCGCAGCACAGCGCGCGCCGGAGTCACATCCGGGCTGCCGCGCATGCGGACTAGGTCCCCCGGGGGCGGGGGGGGGGGGCCTGCCGGCGAGCCGCGCGCATGCGCCGGGCCTCTCCTGTGGGCGGCTGGCCGGAACGCGGGCTTTTAAACCTCTCGTCTTTCCGTGAGGACTTAACTGATGTTTTCTTTGCTAGTCCTGCTGCTTTAGGATACCTAGGGTGAGACGAAAACCGCTCATCCCAGAGACGATTCAAAGTGATAGTGGAGCCACGGCGCCGGAAACGGAAGTTCAATACAGGCGGAGCATGATACGAGCAGAGGTAGCGAGGGGAAATCCATTCTGGTTCTAGCAACCCTGATGTACAAGGTGGTGCACGCGTCTGGAGCTCGTTTGCAGAGGCTGCAGGTCCCGGCGCGCCCATTCTTTCTATCTGCCTCTTTCTCTCCCTCAAATAAATAAATAAAAATTTTAAGATAAAAAAAAAAAAAACGCTAAGCAATCTCTCGCCCAATTTGACCACTTTTAACTGGCCAGAACTAGGTCACTTGGTTCATGTCCTGCTAACAACAAACTCAAATTTCTGTTAGCAGCCAATCTTAGATAGCCAAGGACTCTTGCCTTGGTTCCCAAAACCCAGCGAAGGTAATGTAATTCACCCCAGTGGACCATGCCCCATTAGTCATATCCTTTTATTTATTTACTTATTTTTACGTATTGGAGAGAAAGAGGCAGATGAGAGAGGGAGAGAATGGGCACGCCAAGGCCTCCAGCTACTGCAAAGGAACTTCAGACGCATGTGCCACCTTGAGCATCTGACTTACATGGGCCCTGGGGAATTGAATTGGGGTCCTTTGCCTTTGCAGGTAACTGCCTTAACTGCTAAGTTCTCTCTCCAGCTCCATTAGTCATGTCCTTTTAAACTCTGTAAACTTACTTATTGATCAGACCACTGTCCTCTTAGGTCAGTGACTTCAGGACTCACCCACACGCAGGGTCGCTAGAGCATAAATAAGGGCAGTGAAGTCTCCAGAAAGAACTAGGGTTCCAACAACCCTGTGAGGGAACTGAGGTGGCCTCAGAGTTGCAGCACTGGAGTGAGGTGCAAAGAGGCTAGCCTGCGGATGGAAATGACACATTGTGCATCTGACAATGCTGGCAGGGATGGCACCAGAAGCGGACAGAGGAGAGGCCTGGGTCAGAGCAGCACACAAGCCCACCATATTCTCGGTTCTTATGCAGCAGTGTGTGTGTGTGTGTGTGTGTGTGTGTGTTGTGCTGCTGGAGTTTGGCTGGGGCCTTGTACATGCTGATTAAATGTTCCATCATTGACCTATATACCTATCAGAACTGAAAGTTCTTACAGACTTTCTGAAGGAAGTAGTAACCTCCTGTAGTATTTTTGGCATAGCTTTGGTTGTAACTGTGTTTTCATTGTTCAGGATCATGATTTTCAACTTGACAGAATTTAGAATCACCTAGGAGACAAACTTTTGGTTGTGTCTGTAAGTGCATTTCCTGAGACATTTAACTGAGGAGGAAAGACCCACCCTGAAGTGGGGAGCACTCTTCCATGGGCTGGAGGACCAGACTGAATAAAAAGAAAAAGCTGGCTGGAGAGATGGCTTAGTAGTTAAGGCACTTGCCTGCAAAGCCTAAGGACCCAGGTTTGATTCCCCAGGACCCACATAAGCCAGATGCACAAGGTGGTGCATGTGTTTGGAGTTTGTTGTGGTGGCTGGAGGCCCTGACATGCTCATTCTCTCTCTCTCTTCCTCTTTCTGTAATAAATAAATAATTAAAAAATTAAAAAAGAAGCAAGCTGAGCACCAGATGCAGTATGACAGCTGCCTCATGCATTCTGCCCCACACCTTTCCTACCACGTTGAACTGAATCCTTCAAACTGTAAGCCAAAGCAAACTTTCCTCCTTTAAGTTGGCTCTTGTCAGATATTTGGTCACAGCCACAAGGAAAGTAACAAATGCAAGGCATTACAACCAGACTTACCCATGAGTCCAAGAAGCAAGTGTTTGCAAGGACCAACTGATCTCTTTTCACTCATTCCTAGCTCATTGCTGTAACTAGACCACGTCAATAACTAAGATTTTAGGGCTGGAGAGATGGCTTAGTGGTTAAGCGCTTGCCTGTGAAGCCTAAGGACCCCGGTTTGAGGCTCAATTCCCTAGGACCCACCTTAGCCAGATGCATAAGGGGGTGCACGCATCTGGAGTTCGTTTGCAGTGGCTGGAGGCCCTGGTGTGCCCATTCTCTCTATATATATATCTGCCTCTTTCTCTCTCTGTCTGTCACTTTCAAATAAATAAATAAATAAAATAAAAATTAAAAAAAGAATTTGTAAAAAATAAACTAATATTTTAATTTGAAGACATGCAAAATGGTTCACATCTATAATCCTAGTTCATGGGAGGCTGAGACAGGAGGATTGAGAAGTCAATGCCAGGGGCTAGAGAGGTGGCTTAGTGATTGAGGCACTTGTCTCCCAAATGCTGGGATTAAAGATGTGTGCCACCTTGTCCAGCCTAAATTTAAATTTTTGATAATTTCACATATGTATATAATGTATTTTGATCATATTCATCCTTGCTTACCCTCTCTTGTTCCCTTTCCACTTCTACTAAACCCCTTTTTCTTCCCAATTAATCCTCTTCCTATGTTCATGTCTTTTTCTTTTTTTAATGAGAGAAAGAGAAAGAATAGGCATGCCAGGGCCTCCAGCCACTGCAGTGATCCTTCTACCTCAGCCACTCGAATGCTGGAACTAAAGATACGCACCACCATGCCCCACTTATTTTTTTGTTTGTTTTTCTTTTTCCGAGGTAGGCTCTCATTTTAGCCCAGGCTGATCTGGAACTCACACTAGCTGCAGGCTGGCCTTGAACTCACAGTGATACCTCCTACCTCTGTCTACTGAGTGCTGGGATTAAAGGTGTGCACTACTTTGCCTGGTTGTGACTTTTTAAAATTTTTATTAAATTTTATTTATTTATTAGACAGAGAAAAAGAGAGAAAATGGGCACGCCAGGGCCTCCAGCCACTGCAAACGAACTCCAGACACGTGCGCCCCTTGTGCATCTGGCTAATGTGGGTCCTGGGGAATCAAACCTGGGTCCTTTGGCTTTTCAGGCAAATGCCTTAAACACTAAGCCATCCCTCCAGCTCTGTGACTTCTTTATTTTTTTCCATATTACAGTACTATTGAAATATAAGGCATACAGTATGCATTTGTGGGTTATAAACAATACATTCATTTTTAAAGAATAAACATTTAATGTGAATAACACCATTTTGGTTATAATAAATATAGTAAATGTTAACAGCAGCACCTGCAATGTATATATACAAGAAAGGTGCTTTGTAATAGATACTATGTAGGATAGCAGAGCATTCATGAAATGGCTGCAGTATTTTACATCTCTCCAGCGCTCTTACTAAATTTACAGTCATTGCACACTGCTTAGCACTTTTTTTCTCAATTTTTTTTATTAACAACTTCCATGATTATAAAAAATATACCATGGTAATGCCCTCCCTCCCCCCACTTTCCCCTTTGAAACTCCATTGTCCATCATATCCCCTCCCCCTCTCAATCAGTCTCTCTTTTATTTTGATGTTATCATCTTTTCCTCCTATTATGATGGTCTTGTGTAGGTAATGTCAGGCACTGTGAGGTCATGGATATCCATGCCATTTTGTGTCTGGGGGAAGCACATTGTAAGAAGTCCTACCGTTCCTTTGGCTCTTACATTCTTTCCACCACCTCTTCTGCAATAGACCCTGAGCCTTGGAAGGTGTGATAGAGATATTTCAGTGCTGAGCACTCCTGTCACTTCTTTCCAGCATCATGATGCCTTCTGAATCTTCCCAAGGTCACTGCCATCTGAAAAGAGAAGATTCTCTACCAAAAGTGAGAGTAGCATTAATATAAGGGTATGAACATTAAGAGAAGTGCTTACTGGGCAGATTGATAAGCATAGTATGTACATTTAGCCAGATAGCAGCAGACGTTACACCCCTAGGGCTCATGACTACCCCTGTTTTAAGTTTTCAGTATCAGGGATGTATTCTCTCTCATGGAGCGGGCCTCCAGTCCAATTAGAGGGCAGCTGGTTTCCACTATGACAGACATAGGCACTTTATTTACATAGGGATACCCTTAATTGAACAACCTCTAAACCTTAGCATACATCTGTGACTTATTTTTTGATACCAGATCTCATGAAGTTGCTCAGGGTGGCCTTGAGCCCACTCTGTAGTTCAGGCAGGCCTTGAACTTGTGACCCTCTTGCTTTAGCCTCTCTGTTAGCTAGGGCAGCAGGCCTGTAGCACCACATCTGGGTCCTCCTCCACCCCCCTCCAATTTTCTACCAGTTTATGATGCTACTCACTAAACGAACACCCGAGGGTTCTCAATGTAGCTTTGTCCACTACAAGGACTTCACTTAATCACTCTCCTTTAAAGCCACCCTGAGCCATGAAGCAGCTGCCCACTTCTGATTAGTACCTAAAAATTTGTGGCAACCCATCTGTGAAATAGATTTGGCCATCCCCTCTTTTGCTCCCCTAGGTCATGGGTGTGGGTGAAGGAAGAGGTGTCAGGAAAACAGAAGCAGGTAACAGGGGAGTCTGGGCCATGTGTTGTAGTCACTATGTTTTCTGGATCTTCTTAAGGCCAATCCTAAATGTCCTATTTCCTTAATATAATGGACTGTTGCTGTAATCTTTGTGGCTTGGTATAGATGATAAAATACTCATGATGGGGCCTGGAGAGATGGTTTAGCAATTGAGGCATTTGCCTGTGAAGCCTGAGGACCCACGTCCAATTCTTCAGTACCCACATAAGGCAGATGCACAAGGGGTGCATGCATGTGGACTTCATTTGCAGTGGCTGGAGGCCCTGGCATGCCCATTCTCTCTCTATCTTTCTCTAAATAAATAAAATATTTTTTTAAATAGTCATAATGGGCAGGTACAGTTACAGTTTCCTATGGGGTCTGGAACAAATTGCTATAACCTTGGTGGCTGGAAACTATGCAAATTTATTCTCTTAGTTCTGGGAGTCAGAAGTTCATGATCCATATCACTGGCTGAAATCAAAGTGTCATCAAGTTTCTGTTCCACCTGGAGGCCCAAGGGACAATTAGTTGCTGTCCCATCAAGCTTCTGGTGGCTTCCAGTGTCCCTTGGCTTGTGGCTGTACCACTCCACTCTCTGCTCTGTGGCTTCCTCACTTCTCTGAGTGTCAACTCTCCTTCAGCTTCTGTTTCTAGATACATGTAACCCTGGTGTAGTGTCACACACTTGTAGTCCCAGCACTCAGGAGGTTAAGGCAGGAAGAAGAGAGCTTCAGGCCAGTCTGGGCTACATAGCAAGACCCACCCCCCCCCAGAAAAAGACATGTATTGTTGCATTTAGGACTCATAAGACAAATTCAGGAAAAATTTCCCATTTTAAAATCTATAATTTGGGCTGGAGGGATGGCTTAGCAGTTAAGGCATTTGCCTGAAAAGCCAAAGGACCCAGATTCGATTCCCCAGGACCCACATAAGCCAGATGCACAAGGGGGTGCACACGTTTGGAGTTCATTTGCAGTGGCTGGAGGCCCTGGTGCACCTATTCTCTCTCTCTCTCTCCCTTTCTTTCTCCCTCTTTCTGTCAAATAAATAAATAAATAAAATGTATTTAAAATCTACAATTTAACAGCAGGTGTGGTTGTATACACCTGCAATCCTGGCACTGGGGAGGTAAAGGCAGGAGGATCAGGAGTTTAAGGTCATCCTTGGTGTGGTAGTTTGAATGGATGTCCCCCAATGTAGCAGACAGCTTCAGGTTCGCTGAGATGAACTTCCAGACCAAGCACAGTTATGGAGGAAGGGATTTATTGAAGCTTACAGATCCAGGGGAAGTTCCATAATGGCAGAAGAAGCTGGCCTGCCTTCACAGGTCCAAACACAGAGAGAGAAGCACAAGCCTAAAAGTCAAAAGTCACAGCACACTTCAGGAACTCCAGCTAGGCACACTTTGCTTATCTTTAGATTGAAATCTGAAACCCACCACCACACTTAAAGATCCACCCAGTGACATTGCCTCCATCCAGGTGGATGTAGAATGCAAACTACAAACAATAAAGAACTGAATATATTGGGGGCCATCTATTCAAACTACCACACCCAGTAAATCCAGGAATTTATTAAAGTTTGTAACTTACTAGATTTCCAGCTTCCTGGCTGGAGGAGATGTCACTGTGGGAGAATCCCAGGGCCCAGCCCTAAGGTGTGTTTGGGGACAGATTTGAATTCCAGCCCAATGTACACAGAGTTCTTGAGCTTGTGCTGGCTTGTGGTGCTGGTGGTGTATTTCTGTCTGCATGGACCTGGGAAAGTGGGCCAGCTTCTTCCACCATCATGGAATTTCCCTGGATCTGTAAGCCTCAATAAATCCTGTTCCTCCTACAAAAGCGCCTGGTTTGGAAGTTCATCCCAGCAACATGAAGCTGTCCAGGACACTTGGCTACATGAGATGGTCTTAACTCCCATCCTCGTAATATAACCTAATCACATCCGCACAGTCTTTTTGTTACATAAAGTAACATTTGAAGAGATTAGAAGATTTGGGAGCTTAGAGATTTTGGCTCACCTCACTTGGTTAAGCAATCAGTATCTACAAGGATCCTATACTATACTATTCTAGGATTTTTTTTTTTTTCAGATGGTGAGCTATTCTCTTCCATTTGCTCTAGAACTACATCTACTGCTAAGACTACACCTCACATTTCATAGTTTCCAGAGATGTCATTCAGCATCCTTCTGGTCTACAGATCTTCTAGGTCATATGCCTGAGCATCAAGGCAGTTTTTAGGGCCAAGCGACATGCTGCAGAATCATCCCTTGCTCCCAGTCTCAAACAAAACCAGCAGCTTTCTACGTCATCAGATGAACAAGAGATAACAGCAGCATTTGTCATCTAATATCTGTTGTCTTCAAAACCCATCGAACACTCTTCCTCTTTCTCAGTGATTTGCCGTTTACCTCGCTGGGTGTGCTTTGCATATCTCAGGCTCTTGAGCCTCCTGGAAACTTCTGCAATATGGCAAGCTCCTGAAACTTCATAGAGGTTTTATCCTACTCTGGAATACTTAGTTGTCATTAGAACATTTTATCTGTAACTTTCTTGTGGCTGGAACAAAATACCTGACCAGGAACAACTTGGAAAGAAAGGATTTAATTTGATTTACAGCTCCAGGGGCATACATTCCGTCACAGCATGGTGGCAGGAGTGGGAAGCTGGCTCATCACTTTGACAGACAGGAAGCAGAGGATGAATAGGAAGTGAGGCCAGACTATAAAATCTCAAGGCTTGCCCCCAGCTACCTACTTCCTCCAGCAAGGCTCCACTTCCTTAAAGGTTCTGAAACCATACCACCAGCAGGGGACCAGGTGTTTAGACATGAGCTATGGGTGACCTTTTATATCAAAAACATAACAGGGGCCGGAGAGATGGCTTAGTGGTTAAGGTGCTTGTCTGAAAAGCCTGAGGACCTAGGTTTCGAGTCCCCGGCACCCATATAACACACATGGTGGTGCTTGCATCTGGAGTTTGTTTTGCAGCGGCTAAAGGCCCTAGCATGCCCATTCTCTCTCTCTCCAATAAATAAATAAATAAAAATAATTAAAAAACAAACCATAACAGAGAGCCAGATGTGATGGCATATGCCTTTAATCCCAACACTCAGGAGGCAGAGGTAGGAGGATCACCATGAGTTCGAGGCCACCTGAGACTACATAGTGAATTCCAGGTTAGCCTGGGCAAGAGCAAGACCCTACCTCAGGATAAAAACAAAACATAACACATATCTAAGGTGTTTTTCCTTTCCTACTCACTAGGCCTACTAGCCAGATGTCATTGTAGTTGGTAGTGTTGATGTTCTCTGGAATGAGAAGATTATTAGGGTCCATGAAAACAACACTATGACAGAGAGAGAGAGAGAGAGGAGAGAATGTAAACTATTTTCCATTTCAGAGAAAGGTAAGCTTCTTTCAATTGATCCTTTTTACTAATGGCAATCTATAACACATTTGTCAGATCAATAGCTACATTTCAAGTGCCGGATAATATATTAAAGATGCCCTTTTGGTATCGTAGCTACATCTAATGTTACAACTTGGTTGGGTTTACGATACTCCACCATCATTTACCTGAATCTGATTTTCACAGTGGCCAGAGAGATGATTTGACTGGGGGATGTAACAGGAATGATTAAACTTGCCTCTTCTAAAACTTTTTGTTTTCCTTTTTGAAGTAGAGTTTTACACTAGAATTCATGATGTAGTCTCAGGATGGCCTTGAGCTTATGGCAGTCCTCCTACCTCTGCCTCTTGAGCTGGGATTAAAGGCATGGGCCACCACACCTGGCTACAGAGTGAATGGGCCTCTAGCCACTACAGACAGACTTCAGATGCATGTACCACTGTGTGTATCTGGCTTTACATGGGTGCTGGGGAATCCTACTCTGGTCATTAGGCTTTGCAGGCAAGTGCCTTAAATGCTGAGCCATCTCTCGAGCCCTCTAAATTTTTTAATTATTTATTTATTTATTTATTTATTTGAGGGAGAGAAAGAGGGAGAGAGAAATTGAGAGAGAGAGGGAGGGAGGGAAGGAGAGAATGGGCACACCAGGGCCTCCAGACACTGCAAATGGACTTCAGATGCATGAGCCCCCTTGTGGCTCTGTCTTACGTGGGTTCTGGAGAATCGAACTGGGATCCTTTGGCTTTGCAGGCAAACACCTTAACCACTAAGCCATCTCTCCAGCCCCCTAAATCTTTTCTTTTTTGGGGGGGTTCAAGGTAGGGTTTCACTCCAGCCCATGCTGACCTGGAATTCACTATGTAGTCTCAGGGTGCCCTTGAACTCATGGTGATCCACCTATCTCTGCCTCCTGAGTGCTGGGATTAAAGGCGTGAGCCACCATATCTGGCTTCCTCTAAATCTTTTCTGATGTTGTCAACTCTGCAGTTTCCATTGGGACATGATATCACTTCTAATTTACTGTCGTGATGTGCCTGGGTGATGTCAAAGGCTTTCACTTGGCCCTGTCTACAATACGGCTTCTAGCTTCTCAGGTCAGGAAGCCAACGTGGGGGTTCTGATGACTGTAAATCTATCCCCACTAATCTCTACTTCCGGAAAGTAGATGATGAACCACAGGCTGGGTTGGTAAACATATTCAAACCATTGTGAAATGACCTGGGCTAGAAATTCTTTTATCATCTGGCTTCCATAAGTCCTGTTCATGATCTAAAAGTGAAGATTGCAGTTTTTGTAGGGTTTTGTGAGCATTAAGTGATATGGCAAACACCAAAAGCAGCTCTTAAGAGGTGTACAAAAGTAACACATGCTAGCATGTCTTTCTGCTGACATCTCTGTCCCCATTTTAAGTGATTTCCCTGAATCTGAAAGGTTTTTCTTTTTTTCTGCTCCTTCAGATTGCCCTTCACAGTGTAGCATAATGATTAAAAACAAAAACTTGGGGTTCGGGAGATGGCTCACTGGTTAAAAGTGCTTTCTTGCAAAGCCTATGGGCCTGTGTTTGATTTCCCAGTACCCACAAAAAGCTAGATGCACAAAGTGACACATTTCTGGAGTTCATTTGCTGCAGAAAGAGGCCCTGTGTGCCCATGAATATTCCCTGTCTCTCTTGCAAAAAATAAATTAATTAAAACAAAACAAACAAACAAACAAACAAAACCAAGAACTTTGAACCCAGGCTCTGGCATTTGAGATTTTGGTTCTAGCAAGTTGTTGGCTATTGGGCAAATATAATTTCATTTCATTGTTTTTTTTAAGACAAGGTCTCACTTGAGCCCAGGCTGACCCAGAACTCACTCTATAGCCTTATGCTGGCCCCAAACCCACAGTGATTCTCCTGCCTCAGCCTCTTTTTTTTTTTTTTTTTTTTTTTTTGGCTTTTTGAGGTAGGGTCTCTAGCTCAGGCTGACCTGGAATTCACTATGAAGTCTCAGGGTGGCCTTGAACTCATGGCAATCCTCCTACCTCTGCCTCCCGAGTGCTGGGATTAAAGGCGTGCACCGCCATGCCCATCAGTATGTCAGCATGTATCTTACAGTGTGGTGGTTTGATTCAGTTGTCCCCCATAAATTTAGGTATTCTGAATGCTATTCTCCCCAGCTGATGACAATTGGAAATTAAAGCCTCCTGAAGGCGGTGTATTGTTGGGAGTGGGCTTATGGGTATTATAGTCAGTCTCCCCTTGCCAGTGTTTGGCACACTCTCCTGTTGCTATTGTTCACCTTATGTTGGCCAGGGGTGATGTCCACCCTCTGCTTATGCCATTGTTTTGCCTGCCATCATGGAGCTTCCCCTCAAGTCTGTAAACCAAAATAAGCCCCCACCTTTTATTCCCCAAAAGCTGCTCTTAGTCGGGTGATTTCTGCCAGCAATGTGAACCTGACTGAAACAGTAATGTTGGTACCAGGAGTGGGATCATTTGCTGCTACATACCTGACTATGTGGCTGTTGCAGTTAGGTTCACATTACTGGTAGAAATCACCCAACTAAGCAGCTTTTGGGAAAAAAGGGGGGGGGGTTATTTTGGCTTACAGACTCGAGGGGAAGCTCCATGATGGCAGGGAAAACAATGGCATGAGCAGAGGGTGGACATCTCCCCTTGGCCAACATAAGGTGAACAATAGCAACAGGAGAGTGTGCCAAACACTGGCAAGGGGAGACTGACTACAACACTCATAAGCCTGTCCCCAACAATACACTGCCTCCAGGAGGTGTTAATTCCCAAATCTCCATCAGCTGGTGATCTAGCATTCAGAACACCTAAGTTTATGGGGACACCTGAATCAAACCACCACAGTGGCTTTGGCCTTTGGAACTGATTTTCAAGAGGAATGTGGATGAATTTGAAACCTTGGCCTAAGAGACACCTTCCAGTGCTGTAAGTACAGCTTGATGGACTATTCTGGTCAGAGTTGAAAGACGTGAATGCAGTAAGAACTATGGACCATGAGGTTTGGCTTATGAGGGTGAGAAAGAGCTTTGCCTGGACTGGGCTAGAGGCAGTTTGTGTGAGAGGCTTTCTGTTATGCCCATGTCCTGAGAACTTGTGCAGGGTTACAGTGCATAGAAACAGACTGGTGTGTGTAGAGGGATATGGCACAGAAATGAAATCTTTGGGCTGAAGCTTCTGCCTGTTAAACTGCAATTATATGAGATTACAACCTTTGAGATTAGTCCAGCTGACCTGCATTGGGGCAACAGGAAGAATATAGACTCTTTTGAAGGGGCCTGAGTGCTCAAGGAGTGTCCTGTTCTTCAAAGTCTGTTTTATTCTCCCCTTGATTAACAAATTGGCACCCTTCCTGGCATTGTGGAGTATAAGAAATGCAGGAGAGAGAGGGTCATTGAGTTTGCAACATGGTCTTGTGTTTTGGAAATGGCCATGGGTAGTGTGAAGCAGGTTTGCTGGATGCCTGCATGGAGACTCAATGGAGCCATGAGGATGGACCATGGGTTATAATGGAGATGCCAGGACCATGAGATGGCTGCTAAATAAAGCTGCCAGCCCTGGATGAAGCTTTCCAAGACGGTGAGCAGCCTAGCTGGAGGGGCAGAATTGGAAGTCCAGAGACTTGCTGGTTAGAATTATCGAACTTGAAGATTTGTCACTGACTAGCATTGTTGGACTTGTAGCTACAGAATTTGATGTTTGCCCTGGTTATTTTAAATCTTGTATTGGTTGAATATTTCTTTGCTATGCCCAATGCCATCTTTTGCAGTGTGAATGTTTATTCTCTGCCATTATGGGTTTGGGGGGGATTTCAAATTATACCCAAGAAGCTCAATTTTTCTACAAAACAGTTATATAAATAATCACCTTGCTGGATATAGTGGCTCATGCAGGTAATACTAGCACTTAGGAGGCTAAGGCAGGAGAACTGTCATAAGTTCAAGGTTAGCCTGAGCTACATAGTGAGTTACAGGCCAGCCTAAACTATCGATACCCTGTCAAAAACCAAAACCATGGACTGGAGAGACAGCTTAGTGGTTAAGGTGCTTGCCTGAAAAGCCAAAGGGCCCAGGATCCATCATAAGCCAGATGCACAAGGTGGCACATGCATCTGCAGTTTGTTTGCAGCGGCTGGAGGCCCTGGTATGCCCATTGTCTCAGTATCTCTCTCTCTCTCAAATAAATAAATAAACAAATAAATAAAATAAAATAGCCAAGTGTGGTGGCACATGCCTTTAAAAAAAATTAAAAACAAGCCGGGCGTAGTGGCGCACGCCTTTAATCCCAGCACTTGGGATGCAGAGGTAGGAGGATCGCCATGAGTTCGAGGTCACCCTGAGACTACATAGTGAATTCCAGGTCAGCCTGGGCCAGAGTGAGACCCTACCTTGAAAAACCAAAATAAATAAATAAATGAATAAAAACAATTAAAAACAAAACAATGTACAGAACGTGGGAAAGCATTCTCCTGCAAGCCAAACGTCACTGCACATCAAAGCTCTCCTCTGGGTGAGAAGCCCTATGAATGTAACAAATGCAAAGTCTCTCTCCTGGCAGTCATAGATTATACTCCATAGACTATGCGTCAGAGATTTCATAGAGGTGAGAAGCCTTATAAGTGTAAAGAATGTGGGAAACCTTTCTTCCATAAGTCACAGCTCATTAAATATGCGAGAACTCATTGGTGGGAAACGCCGTAAATGCCACGAACGCAATGGGGCTCACTACAGCTTCCTCACTGGGCTTCAGAGAATGCATGTAGATGAGGAGACTGAATATAAAGAGTGTAGCACAAAAAATAATAAAAGGGATGGAGAGATGGCTTAGCGGTTAAGATGCTTGTCTGCAAAGCCTACGAACCCATGTTCGACCCTCCAGGTCCTCCTGCCTCTGCCTCCCAAGTGCTGGAATTACAGGTGTGCGCCACCACGCCTGGCTTATCCACCTTTTTTTTTTTTTTTTTTTGAGTTGGGGTCTCTCTCTCTCTCTTTTTTTCCAGGTAGGGTCTCACTCTAACCCAGGCTGACCTGGAACTCACTCTGTAGTCTCACAGCGGCCTCGAACTCATGGTAGTCTTCTTATCTCTGCCTCCTGAGTGCTGGAATTAAAGACATGTGCCACCATGCCCAGCTCTCTTTCCCTTCTATTTATTTAGTGTGTGCGTGCGTGCACGTGGACGACAGAGGACAAGTTTCCGGTTGGTCCTCGCTTTTCCATTTCACTTGAAGAGAGCGTTCCATTTCAGCTTGTGCAACTCTATTTCTTATTAAAAATAGCCGCACACGTTTCTATTGTGTGGTTATGTAACCATTTATATATTCATTAATCTCTTAGATTATTAGCATTTGGGGCTACTCTAAATAATAGGAGAGTAAACATCTTTGTACAGACATGTTTGCACAATGCGCAATCCATAAGATAAATTTTTAGAACTGGAAGTGCTGCATTAAAGGGTTTGCACATTTGAAAAGTCAGTAAATCATATCGTTTATCTTTCAAAGAGATGGCAGTCATTTATTTTCCACTAATAGTGTTTGTTTCTCCACCCTCTACCATACTGCCACTCTGGACTTAAACTTCTTGTCTTCCTTTAAGCGACCAAAATGTACATTAAAAACTGGCATCATAACTGTCTTTTCTCAGGGTAAGGGCTGCAGTTTTGTTTGGGCTTTGTCCTTTTGATAGCAAAACTGGACCTTCTCACCCTTTCCTGTGGTCCCGTCTCTGAGGGAGCTGGGGCATGTGACCTGACCACAGGACTCAACCAGAATAGCTTTAGGTCACCTGGGTAAGTTAGAGTCTGGCTGGTGCCCTGCCTGATGATGGAAATGCAAACAGGCCAAGTTCTAAGTAGAACACAGAAACATTGTCCGGAAACCGCAAATTGCTGACTTGCTCCGGCAAACAATCAATATTCAGAAGCCAAGTCCAGGAATTCTAAAGATGCACAAAGGGTTGAATTGCAGGGAGGACTTGCTTTTAGAAAAGATCTCAGCACCAGAGGCCACGGTGGGGCTACCTAGAGAGCCAGTGAGAAGGTGGCCCTTTGGCCACTCCATGTGATGATCCCAGAACACTGGGCCTCTAGAGCTCTAGTGGATCCCCCCAACAGAGTCCAGGTCAAGAGCCCAGGAGTGCCAAGAAGAAGCGCTTATTTCCCATGGGACAATGCAGAGCTGCACCTAGTGCAAATCCTCCTCAGTCCCTTAGCTCTGACCTTAGGCTCATGGTTTTACCCTTCTCAGCTGCAGGAGACCATAGCACCTATCTCAGGTCATTGTGAGAATCAATTGAATGATATGTTTGTCTATAATTTAGCATGGTGCCTGGATCTTTTTCATGGTTTAATGACTTACTGTGGTCGATGTTATTATTAATAACAGTAGGGGCCCAGAACGAGAACTTAGGGGAACAGTGTGTGGAGGAGGGACTATCTGAGCTACAGCTTGCAGAGTTGGGGTGTCTTGGCACATTAGAATGAATAATGGGGAGAAGCTCACACGCAAAGGTTCTCTTTATCTTCTCATGCTTGACCATCAGTCAATGATCCCACTGTGAATCCCACATGCCAACTGTCCTGACTTGAACAATATTGACAACAGCACCAGCATTTAGGGTTAAATTGCAGGCTAGTAGGAGGGGTTTCTGTGTAGTAGACATATTTTCTCTCTCCAAAAGCCCCCTCCACCTTCTTGTGAGAGTCAAGATCTCATGTATCCCAGGCTGGTCTCAAACTCATCATGTAGTAAAGGATGTTCTTGAACATTTGATCCTCATGAGTTTGCCTTCTTGTGTTGCATTCTGCCAACACACCCTGTTCTTATGTGGTGCTGGGGATGGAATACAAGACCTCTTGTCTGCTAGGAAAGCATTCTAGCATCTGAGACCCACCCTGGCCAAGAGTCCTTTCTGAGAAGACTTGCTTCTGTAGTTTTTGGGGTACTCTTAGGAAGAACCACCTGGCTCTTGATATGATATCTGACATCACAGGAGCAAGCTCTGGATGCCTCCTGCTGATCTCCCCCCCCCTCTCTCTCTCTATATATATATGTGTGTGTGTGTGTGTGTGTGTGTGTATATATGTGTGTGTGTATATATATATATATATTTGTTGGTTTTTTTTTTTTTTTTTGGTTTTTCGAGGTAGGGTTTCACTCTAGCCCAGGCTGACCTGGAATTCACTATGGAGTCTCAGGGTGGCCTCGAACTCACGCCGATCCTCCTACCTCTGCCTCCCAAGTGCTGGGATTAAAGGCGTGCGCCACCACGCCCGGCTTATTTGTTGGTTTTTCGAGATAGGATCTCACTCTAGCTCAGGCTGACCTGGAATTCACTATGTCATCTCAGGGTAGCCTGGAACTCACGGCAATCCTCCTGCCTCTGCTTCCCAAGTGCTGGGATTAAAGGTGTGTGCCACCATGCCTGACTTATTTGCCTGATTTTTATTTATTTATTTGAAAGCAGAGATAGAGAGATAGATAGAGGGATAATGGGCATGTCAGGGCCTCCTGCCACTGTAAGTGAACTCCAAATATAAGTGTCACTTTGTGCAACTGGCTTTATGTGGGTACTGAGAAATTGAACCTGGACCATCAAGCTTTGCCAGCCAGTGCCTTTAACCACTTAGCCATTTCTCCAGCCCTATTTGAAAATTATTACTAGTATTACTATTATTGAGACAGGGTTTCATTTTGTAGCTCAGGCTGGCCTCGAACTTGTCATCCTCTTTCCATTGCAACATGACACAATCTTCTTTCTCCTAGTGTCAAATCCATGCCTTCATCACCACGAAGCTATGGGCTGAATGTTTCTGTCCTATGGCTCCCAAATTCATATGTTAAGACTCTAACCCCATCCAAGTGATGATATTTGGAAACGGGGCCTTTCAGAGGTCGTTATGAGAGTAGAGACCTCATGATGAGACTAGTGAATTGGTGTCTGCAAGCCAGGAAAGTAGGGCCTCACGGGAAACCAGACATCTGTCAGCACTTAGACCTTGGACTTCCCAGGCTCCAGAACTAGGAGGAATCAACATGCATTGCTTAAACCACCCAACCTGTGTTACATATATATGTGTGTGTGTGTGTGTGTGTGTGTGTGTATGTATGTATATGTATATATAAACATTTTTTTTGAGGTAGGGTCTCACTCTAGCTCAGGCTGACCTGGAATTCACTATGTAGTCTCAGGGTGGCCTCACACTCACGGCAATCCTTCTACCTCTGCCTCCCAAGTACTGGGGTTAAAGGTATACGCAGCCGGGCGTGGTGGCGCACACCTTTAATCCCAGCACTCGGGAGGGAGGATCGCTGTGAGTTCAAGGCCACCCTGAGACTCCATAGTGAATTCCAGGTCAGCCTGGGCTAGAGTGAGACTCTACCTCGAAAAACCAAAAAAAAAAAAAAAAAAAAAAAAAAAAAAAAAAAAAAAGAAAAGAAAAGAAAGAAAAAAAAAGAAAGGTGTATGCTACCTGTGATACTTTTTTAAAAAAATTAATTGGATTTTATTTATTTATTTGAGAGAGAAAGAGAGAGGGAGAGAATGGGTGTGCCAGGGCCTCCAGCCACTGCAAACGAACTCAAGATGCCTGCGCCACCTTGTGTATCTGGCTTACGTGGGTCCTGGAGAATCAAACCATAATCCTTTGGCTTTGCGGGCAAATGCCTTAACCGCTAAGCCATCTCTCCAGCCCCCTGTGGTACTTTTATTGTAGTAGTCCAAGCTGACTAAAGCAGCACTTATTTCCTCATAGAAGGAAGCGCGAAGGTAACCCATGGTCCATCTCAGTGACCCAGCTTTCTCCTTTATTGTAACCCCACTGTCCTTACCGTGTGACTGCCATATCACAGTCCATTATGACTGCACCTGCCATTCCTGCCAGAAGAAGGGAGGGAGGGAGGGAAGAAGGAAGGAAGGAAGGATGAAGTCACAGTGTCTCAGAAATTTCCCTAGCTGTAAGGAGGTAGGGGACTAGGGTCTTTTCTGGGGGAATGATATCTCAGGAGAAGCAATCTCTGGGTGCCTTTCTATTTCCAAATACCTCCCTAAACCACTTTGTTAAGTTTGTGAGTTCCTGTGTATGTGTGTGTGTGTGTGCGCGCGCGCGCGTGTGTGTGTGTGTTGTGTATGTTGTATGGTGTGTGCATGTGTGTGCCCTAGGGACTTGTGTGCCAGAGAACGTTGGGCATCCTTTCATTATTCACCTGTGTATTTCTTCCCTTGAGGTATTTTTTGTTTTTTCAAAGTAGGGTCTCTAGCCCAGGCTGACCTGGAATTCACTATGTAGACTCAGGCTGGCCTCGAACTCACAGTGATCCTCCTACCTTTGCCTTCTGAATGCTGGGATTAAAGGTGTGCACTACCACACCCGGCTATTTCTTGCCCTGAAATGGGATGTCTCCTTCAACCCAGAACTGCTGTTCCTCAGTAAGCCCAGCATTCTGCGGTCTCCGTCCCTGGCCCACACTGAGGTTATAAATATACATGGCCACTCCCAGCTTTTTCTGTCGGTTCTGGGGGCACTGAACTTGGTCTCTGGCCAGAGAGGCCCTCATGCTTAAGCAGCAAGTGTTCACACTGGGCCATCTCCCAAGCCCATGAGTTTCTATTATTGAAAGTAGGGGCCGGGCGTGGTGGTGCACGCCTTTAATCCCAGCACTCAGAGGCAGAGGTAGGAGGATTGCTGTGAATTTGAGGCCACCCTGAGACTACACAGTAAATTCCAGGTCAGCCTGGGCCAGAGTGAGACCCTACTTTGACCCCCCCCCAAAAAAAGAGAGAAAGAAAGTAGGGGATCATGTACTATAGCAGAGGATGCTACAGTTTATCTTTCATTTTAAAGTAGTGGATAAGCAAGGTCAAGGGTGAGGTCATATCCTTGTGGGAAGGCAAATTTTCCTTTAAGGGGGTAGTGATGGTTCTTGAAAACAATTGTGAGAGAAGAGTACAAGAGAAAACATAAGTGTGAATGGTATGCCTGAGATGGGCAAGTTAGAGACTAGCTGCCTCTCTGCGTCTCTTTCTGTTGAGACTATGGCAGTTTATATTGGGTGAGGGTGGGCTGAGGTTGCTGATGTTCACATAGCATGAGGTGGCCATGGAGGCCTCCCACAGGGTACTCCAGGCTGAAGAAGTCTGGTCCTTCCCTTGTGAAATGTTCTAGCTCATGGGTTTTTGTTTGTTTGTTTGTTGAGACAGGGTTTCACTATATGGTAAAGCTGGCCTTGAACTCTATGTATAGTTCAGGTCTGTCATCCTCTCAATTTTGTCTGCAGACTAATGGGGCTATGGGTGTGTGCCATTATACTTGATTTGATGTTATTATTATTGTTTTTTTTTTTTTGTGGTATGGTCTTTCTCTAGTTCAGGCTGACCTGCAATACATTATGTAGTCTTAGGCTTGTTGAACTCACAGCAATCCACCTACCTCTGCTTCCTGAGTTCTGGGATTAAGGGCATGTGCCACCACGCCCAGCAATTTCATGTTATTTTTAATGGTCATTCCATTTGGCCATCCTTGGTCCCTAGATAAAGTAATATGAACTGTTTAGCTGTGCCCAGGCTGAACTATGAGGAGCAGAGAAGTTATCTGTCCCCATTTGAAGGCAAATTTCATCAGGGCAGGTCCCCTTCCTATTATATAATAGCTTGCGACAAGGAAGTATACACATCTGCATGGATGGGCTCCACTGTCTTTCCTCACTCAACAATGCCTAGCATCCCTGCTCTGAGGCAATTACTTAGAGGCAGCGTATGGCTCCAGTTTAGTCATTTGTTCCTGATTCCAGATAACAGTGGACTGATTTACTATAACATGTGAGGTAGTTAGCTCCACTGTGGCAAACATGGAACCAGACAGTTTATGGGAGGAAGGGGTTTATCAGCTAACAGATCCAGAGGAAACTCAGGGTTTATCAGCTTACAGATCCAGGGGAAACTCAGGGTTTATCAGCTTACAGATCCAGGGGAAACTCAGGGTTTATCAGCTAACAGATCCAGAGGAAACTCAGGGTTTATCAGCTTACAGATCCAGGGGAAACTCAGGGTTTATCAGCTTACAGATCCAGGGGAAACTCAGGGTTTATCAGCTTACAGATCCAGGGGAAACTCAGGGTTTATCAGCTTACAGATCCAGGGGAAACTCAGGGTTTATCAGCTAACAGATCCAGAGGAAACTCAGGGTTTATCAGCTTACAGATCCAGGGGAAACTCAGGGTTTATCAGCTTACAGATCCAGGGGAAACTCAGGGTTTATCAGCTTACAGATCCAGGGGAAACTCAGGGTTTATCAGCTAACAGATCCAGAGGAAACTCAGGGTTTATCAGCTTACAGATCCAGGGGAAACTCAGGGTTTATCAGCTTACAGATCCAGGGGAAACTCAGGGTTTATCAGCTTACAGATCCAGGGGAAACTTGGGGCTTATCAACTTACAGATCCACGGGAAACTTGGGGCTTATCAACTTACAGATCCATGGGAAACTGGGGGTTTATCAGCTTACAGATCCAGGGGAAACTTGGGGCTTATCAACTTACAGATCCATGGGAAACTTGGGGTTTATCAGCTTACAGATCCATGGGAAACTTGGGGTTTATCAGCTTACAGATCCAAGGGAAACCTGGGGCTTATCAGCTTACAGATCCAGGGGAAACTCAGGGCTCATCAGCTTACAGATCCAGGGGAAACTCCATCAGTTGTGGAGGAAGCTGCTTACTTCCAGAGATCCACGTACTGAGAAACAACTGCAGCAAGTGAATGCCAACACCAGTGAACACCAAAAGCAGCAAGCAAGCACAGTCCACCAGAACTGAGACTGCTCTCTCCACACACCTTTGGGCTGGAATTCAGATCCGCCTCCAAACACCTTAGGGATGGACTCTAGGATATGCCCCTGGTGACACCTCCTTCAGCCAGGCAACTGGAGATCCAAGTTAGGAGCTTAATTTTTTAAATTTTTTATTATTTTATTTTTGGGAGAAAGGCAGACAGAGAGAGGGGAGAGAGAGAGAGAATGGGTGTTCCAGGGCCTTTCAGCCACTGTGAACAAACTCCAGATGTGTGTACTCCCTTGTGGTGCGTGTGTGACATTGCATGCTCGCATCACTTTGTGTCTGGCTTACTTGGGACCTGGAGATTTGAACATGTGTTCTTAGGCTTCACAAGAAAGCGCCTTAACTGCTAAGCCATCTCTCCAGCCCTACAAGCTTAATTAAAAAAAAAATATTTTACATATTTATTTGGGAGTGAAAGAGGGAGGGAGAGAGAGAGAGAGAGAGAGAGAGAGAGAGAGAGAGAGAATGGGCACACCAGGGCCTCCAGCCACTGCAAAGGAACTCCAGATTCATGTGTCCCCTTGTGCTTCTGGCTTATGTGGGTCCTGGAGAGTCGAACCAGGATCCTTTGGCTTTGTAGGCAAATGCTTTAAATGGTAAGCCATCTCTCCAGCCCATCATGACCCACTTTCATGCATTTTTCATGCTTTCAAAACCAATACCAGGTGTGTAGTGACACAGTCATTGTTAAGCCAGGGGGAAATAAATCTTGGTCTTGAGGCTTTAGAATTCTTCCTTTCAGTCATCTCTTTTTTTTTTTCCTAAGGGAGGGCAGGAAAGAAATAGAGAGAGAGAGAGAGAGAGAGAGAGAGAGAGAGACTGACTGGGCACACCAGGGCTTCTATTCACTGCAAACAAACTCCAGATGCATGCCCCACTTTGTGCATCTGGCTTTATGTGGGTACTGAGGAATCAAACCCAGGTTGTTAGGCTTTGCAGGCAAGCACCTTAATCACCAAGGCATCTGTCTAGCCCAGTTGTTTCTTTTTTTTAAAAAAACCTTTAATTTAATTTAATTTAATTTATTTGAGCAAGAGAGAGAAAGACACATAGAGAATGGGCACACCAGGGCCTCTAGCCACTGCAAATGAACTTTATGTGGGTAGTGGGGAATCGAACCAGGGTCCTTTGGCTTTGCAGGCAAGTGTCTTAACCACTAAGCAATCTTTCCAGCCCCAGTCATGTCCTTTTAAAAGAGTTTGCATTCCTACTCATCCAGTGTAGCATGCCCCTTAGCCTCCCTGGGCATCGCTGGTTCTGCATTAGCACCACTGCAGATTTGGCTTGCTTGCCTAGAATGTCTCTCCTCATTTCTGGTGCTAGCAAACTCCATTTGTACCTTAAAGTCCAGTTGCTCTCCTGGCCCTGCCCAACTCTCCAACCATGGAAGAGAGGCATTGTCTCTCCCTCTGCTTTGTTCCCTTTATCAGTTGCTACCAACCCTGGACTAGGATTGCCCTGAAACCAGCTGGACCCTGGACTTAGGCCTCTGTATCCCTAGCACTCAGCACAGTGTCCGACTTGTCATGATCTTGTTTTTGCTTGGGAAGCAATAACTGATTCCACTGTTTCACACATGAGAAGTTAAGTCCAGGGCTGACGAGATTAAGGTTAAGGCGCTTGCCTACAAAACCTAACCACTGGGGTTTGATTCCCCAGTACCCACATAAAGCCCGATGCACAAAATGGCACAGGCATCTGGAGTTCACTTGCAATGGCTAGAGGCCTTGGCACACCCATATATTCATTCTCTCTCTCTTTCTCCTTGCAAATAAAAACTAGAATATTTTATATTTTATTTTTATTTATTTATTTGAGAGACAGAAAGACACAGGGGGAGAGAGAGACAGACAGATAGATAGATAGATAGATAGATAGATAGATAGATAGATAGATAGAGAGAGAGAGAGAGAGAGAGAATGGCCTTTAGCCACTGCAAATGAACTCCAGACGCATATGCCACCTTGTGCATCTGGCTTACGTGGGTCCTGGGAATTGAACCAAGGTCCTTTGGCTTTGCAGGCAAGTGTCTTAACTGCTAAGCTATTTCTCCAGCCCAAATTATATATATGTTGGTTTTTCAAGGTAGGGTCTCACTCTAGCCCAGGCTGACCTGGAATTCACTATGGAGTCTCAGGGTGGCCTTGAACTCACGGCAATCCTCCTACCTCTGCCTCCCGAGGGCTGGGATTAAAGGTGTGCGCCACCACGCCTGGCCCAAATAAAATATTTTAAACAGAGGGTAAGTTCAGAGAGGCAGAGGCCCAACCCATCTGCATCACCCAGCAAGTAAAAGAAAGGGCAAAGGTCAGACCCCTGGACTCCTGGCTCCCAGCCCTGATATCTCTCAACCAACTCCATCTGGGGCATGGAACATTTGGAAACGCTTATGAGCATTGTTGACCCTTTTTAAATTGTGTCTTACATTTCATCCCAAAGAGGACTTCTTTGAGAGTGTTGGTGGGAGAGTGAGTTTTGGCAATCTTGTCTGGAAGTCATGAGGCAACAGGGAAAAACAGACAAACAATACTAGGATGTATTTTGCTGACCCGGTCCTCAAAAAAACATCAGAACAAAACACTCCAAACTCAAGCTGGGGCTCTGGCCAGCAGGGCACCAAGTCAACTTGGATAAAATTCACCAAATGGGTCCTTCTGCTTTCCTTTGGAGAGGAAGTGTTTTCTGGATTTTCTTTAAAGGAAAAAAAAAATACCCTGACAAATACCAGTCCCTTGAGAATTAAGAACGTAAAGAACCAACCTCTGGGCACACCCTGTCATGCTCCCCCTTATCGCTAAACAAGCCCTCTGTGCCCCAGGACCTGGGATGGTGTATGGCACAGACAGCTGGGCTTCAAGATCCGCCCTCAGCCACTTGCTGCCTTCGCTGTACTGGTTTGCAGAGCTTCTGTAACAAAGAACAGCAATTTATTTTTTCACAATTCTGGGAGCCCAAGGTCAAGGTGGTTCGGTTGCTACTGAGGGCCTCCCTGTGGTCCTAGCCATGACCAAGTTAAGGGACAGTGAGTTCAGAAGGAAGTGAGGGAAACAGGGCCCAGGCCTGCGGTGACTGCCTCTATCCCAGCTGGCCAATGCTGGATGTCACTTCATCTAAAGTAACTTCAAGACACAAGTTTAGGTTATGTCCTGCCACATAAGAATAGAAGCCAATAGTCATAAGATACTATCAATTGATAAATTTCATTCTGATTTTAAAGATACTGGAGTTTGCAAAAGAACATTGGCGATGAGAGATAGTATAGCCTGTTTCCTGCCTCTTGGCAGTGAGGATCTACTGAAGCGGGGGTGGGGAACATTTGGCTGGGGCCTCCGACTCTGGCTGCTGATCAGACTCAGATTTGTGCAGAGGAGTCGAGTGGTGAAGGCTTGTGCTCACTGACGCTCATCACTGGCTGAGCTGTCTGAATCCATGGCTGGGAAATGAACACAGAAGGCTGCTTGGGCCCCACCTGAGCATTTGGTGGGCCCTGTAAAATGAGCCCATGGCCTCCAACCAAGGGATTGAAAGAAGAAAGCTCCTGGAGTATAAAAAGAGCTTTGCATACTCAGGGTAGCGTATGGAAGAGAGAGGGGTGGGAGCCAGGGAGTCAGGGAATCGGGGGCTATGGACTGGGCAAGTTCTTATGGATTTAGTCGTGGAGCTAGTCACTCGTTCAACAAAAGCGGGCTGAGGACCTCATTGCAGCCGAGGGCAGCATGCTGAGGTCGGGTGAGAGAGAGCTCCTTGCTTTAAGAGCTCTGTGATCACTGTGGAAAGAAGGAACAAGGAGTCCAGAGGGGAGGCAGCCAGGCACTTCCCGTGCATTTTCTCCTTCCACCCCCTCACCGCTGAGTAAGTACAGTGGTTTGAAAGTAAGATGTGCCCCATACACTCTAGTGTTTGAATACCTTAATCTCCAGTTGGTTGGGGTGTTCAGAAAGGTTGTGGAATCTCCAGGAGGTGGAGCTTTGCTGGGGAATCTGGGTCACTGGGGTGTTATGGCCCAGCCCTGCTTGCTCTCTTCTCTTCCTCCCTGATGATGTGACTGTGTGGTGCCTGCTTCCTACTCCTGGCATGATGAAGCATGATGAAGCTTCCTCCCAGAATTGTCATCTGAAACAAGAGGTTTCCTTCCATAAGCTGCTTCTGATGGGCTAGTTAAAAAAACAATTTATTTATTTATTTGACACAGAGAGAGAGAGAGAGAGAGAGAGAGAGAGAGAAATAGAATATGGGCACATCAGGGCCCGGCTGCTGCAAACAAACTCCAGATGCATGTACCACCTTGTGCATCTGGCTTATGTGGGTCCTGGGGAATCGAACCATGGTCCTTTGGCTTTACAGGCGAACGCCTGAACCTCTAAGCCATCTCTCCAGCCCCAGGCTATTCTTTAAAGGTTTTATTTATTTATTTATTAGAGACAAGGGAAAGAGAGAGAGATAGAGAGAGAGAGAGTGGGAATGGGTGTGCCAAGGCCTCTAGCCACGGCAAACAAACTCCAGATGCATGTGCCACCATATGCACCTGGCTTATCTGGGACCTGGAGAATTGTACCTGGGTCCTTTTGCTTTGTAGGCAGGTGTCTTAACCACTAAGACATCTCTCAAGGCCAGATGGGCTATCTTTTTAAAAATTTATTTATTTATTTGAGAGAGAAAGGGGGGATGGGTGCACCAGGGCCTCCAGCCACTGCAAATGAACTCCAGACACATGTGCCACGTTGTGCATCTGGCTTATGTGGGTCCTAAGGAATTGAACCGAGGTTCTTTGGCTTTGTAGGCAAATGTCTTAAGTACTAAGCCATCTCCCTGGCCCTCTGATAGGTTATTTTGTCCTAGCAAGGAGAAAGTAACCGACACAGGAAAACAATGCAAGGATGAGTTTTGGTTTGTGCTGCTGGCTCAGGTTGTGTGGCACAGTCAGGGCCTGGACTTGTTCTGCTTGCCTTAGAACTATTTCTTATTCCTCTCCACCCTAGATATCACTCACAGTTTCCTTTCTAGCACAGCATTTTCACATTCTGTGCCAAACAGCAGCCAACATATGGCACCTTCTGGGAATCTACTGTGAATTCCCTTCCCTGTTAGCACCAACCAAGGGAGAACCTCTCCTGCTCAGGGAAGGGGACTCAGGGGGCTTAGCTTGTCTACTCTGGTTTCTCTTCTAAGGCTACAGAGGCCCCAAGTTTCAGTGGAGTAAGTCCTACTCATGAAAGTTTCCCATCTACACTCGTGGAAGGGTTAGGGGCATGACCTACCATTGGTGTGGCTCTACTATGCCAGGACAGTTTATCCCCAGCCACACTTAATAGAGCCTAGCATTGTGCACTGGAAAATACAGAGGCCGTGGGACAGGCCCATAACTTAGCATAGTTGCAGGTCCATGCCATAAAATGAAAGGGTGTAAAATACAAGAGGCTGGTCTTGAGCCTGAAGCCCCCATGATGCCCCCCCCCATGGATGTTCTGAGCTCTGTTAGCATTTGTCCACAAGTAGGAAGGTGATCTTTCTTCCCGACTCCAGCTAGAAGAGACCTCTAGCTAGCATTTTATCAAGGAAGCATTTAGGCTGAGAACAGGGAAGAGATTTGCTCAAGGTCGCTGGAACGCTAGCAGAGAAGCCTGAATCAGAGCCCAGGCACTTGGAAGCCTTGCTCTGTCCTTGGCCTCACAGTTGGGTGGAAATACTCTTTAAGGCGGTTTCAGTGTGTCATACCAATTCCCAGGAAGATTCTTGCCTCAACTTGGTCACTCAAGGTAAATTAAATTTCATGCTAGCTAAGGGCATACAACGTGCTGAGCACTGTACTTATATGCAATGTGACTATAGACCAATCACTTCACATTTCTGAACCTGTTTTCTCATCTATGAAGCAAAGCACTTTCTGTGTCGCTTCTCGGAGCCATGTTGAAATTAAATGAGGAAAACCAGCGAAGTGCTGGGGCTGAGGAGATGGCTCAGCAGCTGGCTTGCAATGCCTGCAGTCTAGGTTCAGTTCCCCAGTCACCCATGTAAAGCCAAGTGGCACAAGTGTCTGGTGTTCATTTGTAGTGGCAAGAGATCCTGGCATGCCCGCCCCCCTCAACACACACGCAAATTTAAACGAGAAGTACTTTTAGCCGGGCGTGGTGGCGCACGCCTTTAATCCCAGCACTTGGGAGGCAGAGGTAGGAGGATCACCGTGAGTTTGAGGCCACCCTGAGACTACATAGTTAATTGCAGGTCAGCCTGGACTAGAGTGAGACCCTACCTCGAAAAAAAAAAAAAAGAGTACTTTTAAAAAATATTCATTTAGAGCTGGGTGTAGTGGCATACACCTTTAATCCCAGCACTAGGGAGGCAGAGGTAGGAGGATCCCTGTGAGTTCAAGGCCACCCTGAGACTACATGAGACCCTACCTCAAAAAAACAAATATATAGGGGCTGGAGAGAGATGGCTTAGTGGTTAAGGTGTTTGCCTACAAAGCCAAAGGATCCTGGTTCAATTCTCCAGGCCCCACTTAAGCCAGATGCACAAGGGGACGCATGCATCTGGAGTTCGTTTGCAGTGGTTAGAGGCCCTGGCATGCCCATTCTCTCTCTCTCTCTCTGTGTCTTTCTCTCAAATAATAAATAAATAAATAAAATATAAAAAATCCAAATCTATCTATCTATCTATCTATCTATCTATCTATCTATCTATATATTTGTGCACAGAAAGAGAGAGAGAGAGAGAGAGAGAATGGACACACTAGGGCCTCCAGCCACTGCAACCAAACTCCAGATGCATGTGCCACCTTGTGCATCTGGCTTTACATGGGTACTGGAGAAATAAACCTAGGTTCCTTAGGCTTTGCAGGCAAGCACCTTAACTGCTGAGCCATCTCTTCAGCCCAAGAAGTGCTTTTATTTATGGGGCTGGAGAAATGGCTTAGTGTTTAAGGCATTTGCCTGCAAAGCCAAAGGACCCAGGTTTGATTCCCCAGTACCCATGTAAGCCAAATGCACAAGGTGGCGCATGCATCTGGAGTTCATTTGCAGTGGCTGAATGCCCTGGTGTGCCCATTCGCTTTCTCTCTCCCTCTCTCTGCCTCTTTCTCTCAAATAAATAAATAAATATATTAAAAATTTATTTATGGGGTTGGAGAGATGACTCAGTGGTTAAGGTACTTGTCTGCAATGCCTAGAAACCTGGGTTCAATTCCCCAGTATCCATGTAAAGCCAGATGTACTGAGTGGCACATGCACCTAGAGTTCATTTCCAGCTGCTAGAGCCCTGGGTGCACCCATTCTCTCTGGTTTATTTATTTATTTTTTTGGTTTTCCGAGATAGGGTCTCACTCTAGCACAGGCTATCCTGGAATTTACTATGTAGTCTCAGGGTGGCCTCGAACTCTTGGAGATCCTTCTACCTCTGCCTCCCAAGTGCTGGGATTAAAGATGTGCACCACCACACCCAGCTCTGTCTGTTTCTCTCTCTCTCCCTTTCTGCTTGCAAATATATAAAAATATTTTTTTAAATGCACAAAGTGGTGCGTGCATCTGGAGTCCCTTTGCAGTGGCTGGAGGCCCTGGAGAGCTCCTTTTCTCTTTCTCTTTCTCTCTGTTTGCAAATAAAAATATTAAAGAAATTTATTTATGAGAGTGACAGAAAGAAGCAGATGGAGAGAGAGAGGGAGAAAAGGAAAATGCGTATATGTGCCAAGGTCTCCTGCCACTGCAAAAAAACTCCAAATGCATGCACTACTTTGTGCATCTGGCTGTACCTGGGTACTGGGGAATTGAACCCAGGCCATCAGGCTTTATAAGCAAGTGTCTTTAACCATTGACCTGTTTGTCCAGTCCCAAGATGTACTTTTGAAACTATAAAGAGGTTTGTACATTGAGGGGCTATTGCCAGGCTGGCCACCTTACCTTTGTGGCCCACTCTGCCGGGGGCCACCATAGTACTGGCCACCATACTTGTTTTTGTTTATCAGCCTCTCTTTTCCACCAGCGTCTCCAAGGAAGGAAAGTGCAGGGTTCATCTGTGATTCCATAGAGCACACCTCTGGGCCTGGCATCTTGCCTCACAGAGTTTGTAAGTGTCTTAGTTTTCTGTAGGAAAATATGATAAATGGAGTTGCTTATAAATAATAGAAAACATATTTGGGGCCCTGGGGAACCCAGGGCCTTGTGCATACCAGGTCAGTACTATACCAGTGAGCGATGCCTTCAAGTCCTGTTGCACTTACCTTCTCCTCGCTGGGACAAAAGCACCTGACTAAAAGCAGCTGATAGGAAGAAAGGGTTTGTGGTCGCTTACAGTTTTCAGAGGAAGCACACCACGAGCAGAGGCTGGACTTTACTCTTTTTTAAAAATATTTTCATTTACTTATTTGAGAGACAGAAAGAGGCAGAGTGAGAGCGAGAGTGTGAGAGAGAGCGAGAGAGAGAGGAGAGCAAGAGTGAGGGAGAGAGAGAGAGAGAGAATGAGTGTGCCAGGGCTTCCAGCCAGTTGCAAATGAATTCCAGACGCGTGTGCCACCTTGTGCATCTGGCTTACATGGGTCCTGGGGAACTGAACCGAGGTCCTTTAGCTTTGCAGGCAAGTGCTTTAACCACTAAGCCATGTCTCCAGCCCCTGGACATCACTCTTTTAAAAAATTATTTATTTATTTGCAAAGAGAGACAGAGAAAATGGGCACACCAGGGCCTCCAGCTGTTGCAAATGAACTCCAGACACATGTGCCACTTTGTGCACCCAGCTTTACATGGGTACTGAGGATTTGAGCCAGGGTCCTTAGGCTTTGCAGACAAGCAACTTAACCACTTAGCCATCTCTCTAGCCCCCCCCCCCTTTTTTCAAGGTAGGGTCTAACTCTAGCCCAGACGGACCTGGAAGTCACTCTGTAGTCCCAGGCTGGCCTTGAACTCACAGCGATCCTCTTACCTCTGCTTCCCAAGTGCTGGGACTAAAGGTACCACCACATCTGGCAAGGTAGATGTCACTCCTTTGAGAACAGGTAGAAGGCAGTAGAAAGAGAGTAAGCTAGCTCTGACAAGGGGGAGCTGGCGATAACACCCCTAAGTCCATCCCCAGTAACACACCTCCTCCAGCAAGGCTTTCCTTCCAAATTGCTACCAGCTGGGGACCAAGCATGTTTGCTATCTCTTGAACAACTGTGTATTGATCAGTTTTCCATCACTATAACACAACACCTGAGCTAGAGTACTTATAAACAGAGGTTTAATATTGTAGGCAGGGATATATCCTAGTGGTCTTTGCCTATCATGTGCAAAGCCTTCGGTTTGGCCTTCCAGGAAAGAACAACAGCAAAGACACAGGTTGTTTAGTGGTTGTGGTATATTTCTGTACACCTACCACTCAGGAGACCAAGGCAGATCAGTGTGAGTCAAGACAAGCCCCAGATTTAGCAAGTTAGAGACCAACATGAGTTACACAGTGGGACCCTGTCTCAAAACATGATGGTAGGAGTGCATGTCACAGTAAGGGGTAGACCTCAAGGCTGAAAGGAGAGACAGACAGACAGATAGATGGGAGATAAATACACCAGAGTCCCACAATACCTTTCAAAGGTATGCTCATCACAGTGACTTAAGGACCTTTCACTAGGTCCCACCTCTTAAAGATTTCACCCTGCGGACCAAAACTCAATACATGAACTTTTGGGAAACATTTAGCATCCATGCTTATAAACAGCTTATTTCCCGGTTCATACATGACCATCTTTTCACTGAGTCCTCATATGGTAGGAAGGGCAAGGGACTTCCCTAGGGTCTTTTTTTTTTTTTTCTTTCATACATTATCCATGATAACATATTGATGGGCCCAAAATTGTGCAAGTGAGGATAGTCTCTCTGAGGTCATGAATTCCACAGCTCTCCTCCCCATCCTCTGGCTCTTACATTCTTTTTGCCCCCCTCTTCTGCAGTGTTCTCTGAGCCTTGGAGGGTGGGACAGAGATGTTTCATTCAGTGCTGAGCATTAAACTGTCACCTCTTCTCAGCACTTTGATGAGTTTGGGGTTTCCTTCTATCTGCAAAAAGAAGCTTCTCTGAGCCGGGCATGGTGGCGCATACCTTTAATCCCAGCACTCGGGAGGCAGAGGTAGGAGGATCACTGTGAGTTCAAGGCCACCCTGAGACTCCATAGTGAATTCCAGGTCAGCCTGGGCTAGAGTGAGACCCTACCTCGAAAAACCAAAAAAAATATTTAAAAAAAAGAAGCATCTCTGACCAAAAGTGAGTACAACTAATATATGGGCATATAGAGGGCAACTTTGGTGGGCATAATATATGCATTTAGCATTTAACAGTGGTAGTAGGTTCCCCCCTCAGCCATAGGATTTTGACCTGGTTTTCGGCACCAGGCTTGAATTCTTCTTGTGTGATATAGGCCTCAAGTCTAATCAGAGAGCAGTTGGTTGCCCCTATAACAATTTTTAAAAATAATTTATTTTTATTTATTTATTTGACAGAGAGAAAGAGGGAGAAAGAGAGAGAGAGAGAGAGAGAGAGAGAGAGAAAGAATGGGTGCACCAGGGCTCCAGCCACTGCAAACCAACTCCAGACATGTGTATCCCCCTTGTGCATTTGGCTTATATGGATCCTGGGGAATCGAACCTGGGTACTTTGGCTTTGCAGACAAACACCTTAACTGCTAAGCCATCCCTCTAACCACCCCCATAACAATTTTGACACTATTGCTACAGTGGGCACATCCTGCCTAGCTGACTGGTTGTATGATTTGCAAGGCCCACTGCTGGTTCACACTGTTGATTACATTCCCCCCCCCCCCCCCCAGCAGCATGTGTAGCACTACGACAGCTAGCCAGCAGGGAGGAGGCTTCCAGCTCAGTTTCAGCATGACTGCGCAGGGTCCTGCAGCCAGCACATGTGGTGTCTTTCATAATGGACTCTCACCATCTAGTTCTGGTGGGGAACCAAGAGTCATGGTAATAGCCTGTATTTTTTTTTCCGGGGGGGGGGGTCTCATGGGCCTCTGTGACAAATAACTCACTGGGAGGTTTCCCACTTCTGGTCCTGTATTTTCTGTAACAACCTATGGCTTCTGGGTTCAGCATTTCCCGCCCCCACTGGGTACTTCTCCCTAAATTACATATATATATATATATATATATATATATATATTTTTTTTTTTTTTTTTTGAGATAGGGTTTCACTTTAGCCCAGGCTGACCTGGAATTTACTATGTAGTCTCAGGGTGGCCTCAAAGTTGAGGCAATCTGAGTGCTGGGATTAAAGGCATGTGCCACCACACCCAGCCCTAAATTATATTTTTAAATTAGCTAAGAAAGAAGTAGTTTTACATATGGTTTATTCATATCATCTTTTATTTTGGTTATCCTTTCCCCTACTCCTCTTCTCTCCCATTTGAGGGTTTTTTTATTTCTTTAGATAAGGGCACTAGAGGCTGGAGTGATGGTTTAGTGGTTAAAGTGCTTGCCTGCAAAGCCTAAGGTTCCAGGGCTGATTCCCCAATATCCATGTAAGTCAGATGCACAAGGTGGTGCATGCCAGCATGCCCATTCTCTCTCTCTGGCTCTCTCTCTCTCAAGTAGATAAATAAATTATTGAAAATATGAAAATAAAATAAGGGCACTAATCCCATTTAAGGGGTCTCTATCCCCAACCCAATCACCTTCCAAAGGTCTTGCCAACACACTGAGGGTTAGGTTTCAGCATAAGTATTTTAGGGGACATTAGAATTCAGTGTATAAATAGAATGTGTTGTGAGATGTTTCTCAATTCCATAGAGTTGTCACTAGAAGAGGAAGGACTCTGAGAGGGAAGTTGGAGGTGACAAAGCTGTCCACTGTGGCCAGACAGGGTGTGAGTCATTGGCGAGAAGAGACTGGTACACTCCAAGTCGTGGGAGTAGCTTGGGCAAGATCAGGCCACGGAAAATCCCATGGACAATGCAAGAGACACTCGAGAAAGTGGGCAAGTAGAAGAGCAGCAAAAGAAGAGAATAAACTCATAATTTCCAACACCCCACATTTATCATACCCTAGGCACTGTTCAGAATCTATGTGCATTACTTTATCAGGCACTTACAGTAACCATAAGAGGTGGGTACTGCCGGGCGTGGTGGCGCACGCCTTTAATCCCAGCACTCGGGAGGCAGAGGTAGGAGGATCGTTGAGAGTTCGAGGCCACCCTGAGACTACAGAGTGAATTCCAGGTCAGCCTGAGCTAGAGTGAGACCCTACCTCGAAAAACCAAAAAAAAAAAAAAAAAAAAAAAAAAAAGAGGTGGGTACTGTTGTCTCTACAGAGAAGGAAACTGAGAAGTTAAGTAACTCACTTAGCCATAGGGTGGCAAATCTGGAATTAAATGCAAATCAGACTCCAGCAATTATACTCATTAACTCTAGGAGGCTGGCACCCGTCTGTAAAAAGCCAGGGGCTTTTTTTTTCTTGTGTTATAGAAAAAAAATTTGAACAATACGTTTTTGTTGTTTTGTTTTATTTTTTTGAGGTAGGGTCTCCCTCTAGCCCAAGCTGACCTGGAATTCACTATGGAGTCTCAGGGTGACCTCGAACTCATGGTGATCCTCCTACCTCTGCCTCCCGAGTGCTGGGATTAAAGGCGTGCGCCACCACAGCTGGCTGAACAGTACTTTTTTTTTAAGATCTATTTTTATTTATTTATTTATTAGAGAGAGAGAGAGATTGAGAGAGAATGGGTGTGCCAGGGCCTCTAGCCATTGCAAACGAACTCCAGACGCATGTGCCACCATGTGCATCTGGCTTATATGGGACCTGGAGAATTGAACCTGGGTCCTTAGGCTTCACAGGCATGAACCTTAACTGCTAAGCCATCTCTCCAGCCCTAAACAATATTTAAAAAAATTTTTAATTAATTATTTATTTATTTATTAGACAGGGAGGGAGGGAGAGAGAATGGGTACATCAGGGCCTCTAGCCACTGCAAACAAACCCCAGACGCATGTGTCACTATGTGCATCTGGCTTACGTGGGTACTACGGAATCAAACCTGGGTCCTTAGGCTTCACAGGCAAGTACTTTAACCACTAAACCATCTCTCCAGCCCTGAACAATACTTTTGAGCAAGGGAGGACACCATGGGGCTAGAAAGGTCTTACTTCTCAGGAACAGAGCACTTGTGATTGTTATTTTTATTTTTATTGTCATTGTTATTATTATTATTATTATTTTGGCGTTTTGAGATAGGGTCTCACTCTAGCTCAGGCTGACCTGGAATTCACTATGTAGTCTCAGGGTAGCCTCGAACTCACAGCAATCTTCCTATCTCTGCCTCTCGAGTGCTGGGATTAAAGGCATGCACCACCATGCCTGGTTGTGATTGTTATTTTTAAAAATATTTTAAACTTATTTGCAAGCATCTAGAAATAGAGAAAGAGAGAGAGAGAAAGAAAGAATAGGTATGCCAGGGAACCTGCCACTGCAAATGAACCAGACACATGCACCACTTTGTGCATCTGGCTCTAGGTAGGTATTGGGGAATTGAACCTGGGTCCTTTGGCTTTGTCAGCAAATGCTTTAACCGCTAAACCATCTCTCCAGCCCTGTTATTTATTTTTAAAAAATATCTTATTTATTTGAGAGAGAGAGAAAGAAAGAGGCAGGTAGAGACAGATATAGAGAGAATGGGTGTGCCAGGGTCTCTAGCCATTGCAAATGAACTCCAGACACATGCACTACTTTGTGCATCTGGGTTTACGTGGATACTGGGGAATTGGACTTGACCTTTGGCTTTGCAGGGAAGCACCTTAATTGCTAAGCCATCTCTCCAGCCCGTTAACATCCAGAATGTTAACTTGAGCACCCTGTGTGTGCAATGCACTAGTGATACAAAGAGCAAGGCTAACCCTAACCCTAACCCTTACACTTGCCCACGTGCAGAGCGACAGGAATGGACATGGCCCTCTCAGCTCTGAAGCCCGTTGTGTGTCTCGCTTTCCAGCTTGTCAGTGATGTCACATTAAATGCTTGAAATCAACTACGGTGAACACGGCTACAGCAGCAAACCAGCACCACTGTGCCCGTGAACAGCTGCAGTCTGCTGAGAAGCATCTTTCTAGGGCGTAGGACAGGGCCCGAGGCCAGGCCTCATCCTGCTGGTGGAGCCGAGAAAGTGGCGCTTACGCAGTATGCAAGGATGCGCAGACATTGGTCACGAAGGCAAGGCAGTAAAGGGCAGGCTAGACAGAAGTGTGACACAGCATGGTTCTGTGAAAGAAAACCATAGATGGGACAGAGCTTAGCAGCTTGTGAGTTACCAAGGGTGTTTTTTTTTTTTTTTTTTTTTTTTCGAGGTAGGATCTCACTCATGTAGCCCAGGCTGACCTGGAATTCACTATGCAGTCTTTGGGTGGCCTTGAACTCACAGGGATCCTCCTACCTCAGCCTCCTAAGTGCTGGGACTAAAGGCGTGTGCCATCACACCCTGCTCAAGGAATGTTTTATTAAGCAAATCCAACATTTATAACTAGGGTTGGGGAGAGAGAACCCTTTGTTATTTTTTAAAATATTTTTTGTTTATTTATTTGAGAGCAACAGACAGAGAAAGAGGGAGTGGGTGAGGGGGAGGGAGAGAGAGAGACAGGGAGAGATTGGGCACGCCAGGGCCTCCAGCCACTGCAAATGAACACCAGATGTATGCGCCACCTTGTGCATCTGGCTTACGTGGGTCCTGGGGAATCGAGCCTTGAACCGGGGTCCTTAGGCTTCATAGGCAAGCGCTTAACCGCTAAGCCATCTCTCCAGCCCCTCTGCTTTTGTTCTTTAGTGGGACTGATCCCTAGAAGATTTCAAATACGGCTCAAGTGGGCCTTCACCCAGTTCTCCATAAAAGGGACCTTAGGCCTTGGGGAGGGCCTGGCATAGGGAAGAAAATGGGCCAGAACACTCCGGGGCTGCCACCTAGCTGGAAAATGGTGACAAAAGCTTTGAAATGCTTTGCATATAGGGGCTGGGGCAAGGGTCAGATGCTGAAGGCTGAGATTAACTGACCACAACAATCAGCCGGCCAGCAGTGTCTCAAAGCCCATTTTGCCATCTTTTGGGTGGGACCCTGGGTGCTACAGGTACTCAGTGATCACCTGGCTTCCACTGGTCAACTTTTCTCCTCATTGTCCCCTCTGGTCCCAGAGCCCTAGGCTGGGCAAGTGTGTCACCAGACCATCTACATCTCTAACGGTCCGCTGTCTCTGAAGGAGACTGAGGGGACTGGTCTGTCTGAGCAGATGGAGCTACCAGAGCCAGGGCCTGGAGACCAGCCTGTCGCCTCCCTTTGATGGGCCTGTTATCAAGGCTATTTTGCTCTGGGAAATGGTCATGGGGCTGTTTCCCTGCCAACCACTGCCATCAGCCACGAGCCCCTTGGGACCCAGGCAGATACAGATGGTCAATGTGAACAGCCCAGCCCAGAAAAGGGATGGATGGTGCTCTGGCCACAAGCTGACCTTGGCTAAGGCCTTGGCTAATCTCCTGATTCACACAGACTGTGAGGAGTAATTTACAAAAGGAAGCTGGGGCCGGGGTGAATAAATGCCGTGATTCAGCACACACAGCGGCTTACAGAACAGGATGCGAGAGGCTATATTCTGGGCGCAGGCTACATGGAATGCTGAGGTGTGAAAAAGAGGGGCCATGGTCCCTGCTGCACAGGTAGCATGACTCAGAGGCAGAACAGGGTCATGAAGTTTGGCCCTTCCTAAAATTAGAAATGGCTTTATAAAGCAATTATTTGCTGGGAAGGAGGGAGGGAGAGAGAGAGAGAGAGAGATGGAAAGAGAGGCAGAAAGAAAGAATGGGTACACTAGGGGTCTTTTGCCACTGCCAACGAACTCCAGATACATGTACCACTTTGTGCATCTGGCTTTACATGGCTACTGGGGATTTGAACCTGGGCCATCAGGCTTGCAAGCAAATCCCTTAACCACTAAGCAATCTCATTACTGCAGAAAGGGCTTTTGGTGGTCCCGAAGCTGTGAGGTCAGAGTGGTACCTACGGTGGGAGCCACCGTTGGCCTCCAAGCATGCAGAAACCTGTGCTAGGGGTAGGCCTCGTGCACTGGTCATACCAAGGTGCTCTGGAGTTCTCTCTGGCACTCTTTCTGATCCTAGCGCAGCACGTGTGGGACCAACCCGGGAGAGGAGGACAGAGCGCTCACTAGCTGACATGGCCGGACGAGGAGGCTGAAGCCTCAGCAGGGCTCAAGTTGAACTGAGTTTGGGGAGGGGCCTCAGGGAACAAGGTGCTCAAAGCAGCTTCCAGCCCACACCCCGTCGTCCACCCACCAGAATGGCGCCCTCACAGTGTTCTGGACTGTTGCTCTTCCTCACATTTTTGCTAAGCAGGTGGCTGAACTCACCTCAGTCCAAGGCGAGCCTGGTGAGAATGCATCCCCTGCACTCCCTGTGCCCGTCACACCCCCATGCACGCTGCTCCCAGCCACCCTCCCGCCTGCCCACAGGGCACTCCTGGGTACTGTCACTGTTGGCTCCCCACTCCACACCTCCCCCTTCCTCAACTATCCAGCTCCACTAGTCACAAAGCTCTTTTTTGGAAAGAACTGGGCTCTTCCCCTAAGTTCCCACAGTGTGAAACTCTGAACTTTCCAGGTTATTCCATCTAATAGGAGTTTGTTAGCTATACTCTCCTGGGCTCTTCGTTCCCTACACAGCAGGCTCCATAACTACCTCCTGAAGGAGTCTTGACTGAACTCTGTGCCAGGCTTGGCCGGGATACCCACATATACCAGTTCACTTAAGGTGCATAATCCTGGAATGGATGTATGTGTGCATGTATGTACATGGTTAGCTAATAAAGACACAAATCATGAATTAGGGAGATGGCTTAGCAGTTAAGGTGCTTGCCTGCGAAGCCGAAGGACCCAGGTTCAATTCCCCAGTACCCATATAAGCCAGATGCACAGGGTGGCACATGTGTCTGGAGTACATTTGCAGTGGCTAGAAGCCCTGGCATGCCCATTCTCTTTCTATCTGCCTCCCTCTCCCTCTCTCTCTCAAAAAAGACACAAATCAGGGCTGGAGAGATGGCTTAGCAGTTAAGGTGCCTGCTTGCAAAGCCTAAGGACCCATGTTCTACTCTCCAGATCCCACATAAGCCAGATGCACAATGGTGAGGCAGGCGCAAGGTCGTACATGCCCACTAGGTGGTGCAAGCATCTGGAGTTCCATGCAATGGCTGAGGCCCTGGCACACCAATTCTTGTCTCCTCTCTCTCTTGCTCTAAAATAAAACAAGCAAAGCAAGCAAGCAAACAAACAAACAAGAAGACACAAATCAGAGAAGCTCAGTGACTCAGCCAAAGTTATACAGTAAGCAATGGAGCCAGTTCAAACCTGAGTTAGTCCGATTTAAGGAAGTTTTTGCGGTTTTGGAAGAAGACACAAAGTAATAATCATTTACCATTTATTCTTGCATATATTATTTCACTTGATCCTCACAACAGCCCTGTGAGGTAGGTAGGGTTATATATTACTGTTATGACCATTTCACAGATGAAGAAATGGAGGTGGCTCAGTGAAGGTGAGTGACTTTCATGAAGTCACGTAGTGTGTTAGTGGCTTCACAGGTTCTGCACTTTCTCTAAAGTCAAGCTGCTAAAATTAGGAAGCACCAAAACAATGGAGAAAGCAAATTTTCTGGAGAGATAAGGGCAGTGCTGACTCAGGAGGCTTCCTCTTTGACTTGTCTCGCGGTGGTCACAACTTCTGTTGCACGGTTGTCAAGTGGGCTCTTGATGAGCTTTAAAGACCACCACTGGCCTGATGGCCTGGGACGGCTATCCCAGAGACTCCTGGTTCCCACTGCAGGGAGGGGAAGGCCTTTATTGCCTGGAAGACCTGGCTCTGCCCATGACCCAGGTTCCCAGCTCCCCAAGCACAAGCTGTAGCTATCTTGCTCTTGCTCGGTCTGCCTCCTGTGGATGCCTGTCCTGGCTTCCTGGGCGGTGTCTGGAGCCTTTCTCCAGTGGGGAAGACTCTGGGGTTCACAAAGTGCTGTCACCCCAGGGGTGGATCATAATGTGCTGGGGAGTAGTGACTTGGGGTTTCTTGCCCTGAGCACTCCAGGAGAGGCCTACAGGCTAGTTAAGACCAAATAGGATGACCGGGGAAGGCTGCTGCTTCCTTGAGTGTCTTAGGGCCTGGGTACTTACTCAAGGGCAGTGCGATGGTTTAGACCATTCCCACGCTACCCTCCAAGACCCTGTCACGGTCCTCTGATCTCCTCGGGTAGTGATCTAATGATCGGCTCCCAAGCAGACATGGTCAGGATCATGCTGAGTCATGGCTGGTGGGGAGGGGGAGTGAGGAGGGACCACACACAACGCAAAGCCCGATCAAAAGGATGCAAAGGAGCTAACTTTGATTCTAAAGACGGACCCCAAAGGGGAGTCGGAGTTCTCACTAATGATACCTTCAGAGTAGTGTCTGACCTCTTGAGGTGATGACTTTCAAAGCAAGGATAGATATTTGGGTGGGAAGGAAGGTCCTTTTCCAGTGCATGGAAAGGGCAGGGCAGATGTGGGGCCAATGTAAGGACGATCTCCCCACTCAACCTTGGCAGCAGCTGCCTTGGGGCTAGTGAGCTTCCTGTCACCAGGGGTATGCAAGCTGGTGTGGATGAGCCACTGGAGGTACTCGAGGAGAGGCGCTCATCCCCGAAGGTGCTGGGGTGTCTTGGGGGAAAGGGAAGAACAGAACAACTATCGGATTATGTGCCAACCCTGAGAGTCTGTAGTATATTGGCTTAAACAAACTGGTTTTCAGTGACACTTCAAAATCTCGGGAAAGGATTACAAAAGTCCAGCACCAGGCTGGGTCATGAAGTGCCCTTCGTCGCACTGGCTCCAGTGTCTTCACACCTCTGCTGGACAGCAGCCTGTTTCTGAAGCCAGGAATCCCTCGACTCGGCCGCCTTAGGAGGGACACCCCATCCTTCTGAACCCTGGGCACTCACTCACTCACTCTTCTAGGCCATTCCATAGCTCAACTCTTCCTGAGTGGGGGCCACAAAAGAAGTCCAGGAACATAATGCATTCCAAGCTAGCCAAACATGGTCAGCCCCGGGCAAAGGAGTCCAAGGTCCTTGATATATCCTCCAGAGGTCATATCAAGAGTGGTTGTGATGGGATCCGTTGTCCCAAAGGGATTCCCTTGTTCTCGGCCCGCCCCCTCTGCTGCCAGGGCTCTTTTCAGAGAAGAGTGAGGCAGTGGCTAGTGGTGTAGAGACAGAGCCAATGGGAAAACGGCTGTTCTTTGTCATGGCCAGAAAGTCTTCCCGTAAACTCCTCTTGAATCCATCACCCGACTCTTCACTTGTCATGATAAACTGTCCATCTCCAGCTCAAAATGGCAAGAAAAAGGTGGTTGAGTTCAGAGGACATGTGGACTCCAAAAAGGTGGACTTCATCATGGGGTGGGGTGGGAGAATCAAGTACTGCTATGCAATTAATACAGATTAGTATTAGTCCCCTGCCTCACGTCACTGGTGAGACTCTCCTCAAGGCCTTGGCTGACACGGAGCTTCTTGGGACCTTCATCCCAATGTTGCTGGGGTCTTTTTTTCTTATCTGTAGCGTATCAACCGAATAATTTTATTGTTCATAAAATCCAGAGCGTGTGGGTGGGAGGAGTCGATGCAGAAGCCGTCGCTCAGGGCAATCTTCAGCACCTCTTCCACAAAGACCTGGAAGCTGTTGATCTGCTTGTTGGCAGGCACCACCCAGAGGCGCTTCAGGTTCTGCTTGGTGTACTCTTCCTCTGGCAGGCCCTCCACGTTGGCCACCCAGTCCAGAGTCAGGTGGTTGGGGTCCTGCAAGTGGCTGGTGATGGAGGAAAGGTTGCCGTTGGAGCAGTAGAAGAGCTTGGAGCCCAGGAGTTTGAGGAAGAGGCAAGACGTGCTGAAGATGTTGGCGTTGAACACCTCCATGCTGGAGGAGGACAGGCTGTAGATCTGGGGCGCCTCCCGCACTGTGAAGTGGACCGTCTGCACGTGCTGCTTCAGCGTGATGTTGAGCATGGCGTTCTTCTCTGCCTTGGACATCTCCACCTCCTTCTCCTGCAGGGCCTCGATGAGGGGCTGCACCTGGTAGAAGTCGGCCTCCCTGCGGAGCAGGCCCATCTCCTGGAAGTCCTCGGGCAGGTCCAGGTGGGAGGTCCGCAGGAAGTTGAGGATGTAACGGAACACTTTACCATCGCGGTCAATGAAGCAGTTTCCCTGGCTGTCCCTCTTGGTGGGCATCTTGCCACTGAACATGGCGCCCAGCATAGAGTCGGGGAAGCTGGTCAGGGTTGCCAGCGAGGTAGTGTAGAGCTTCCCCCCGACATTCAGCGTAATGGGGTCGGACATGGCAGGAGGCCGGGGTGCTGGGAAAGCCCTAGGGAGAGGAAAAGCGAGAAGTAACTATTATAATCCAACTACATCTGGGTGGTGACTGTCCTTAACACCCAAGTACTGTCGAGTCTACATTCTTTGTACTAAAATGGAAGAATAGCCACCGAGTGGCTGATAATTGCCACATTGTGCAAAGCACAGTAGATTCCCAAGGGAATCACATACCCTCAAGCCTGCACCCCACCAGAGACTGTATTTTAATTGGTCTGGAACATGATTCTTGAGATTTCTAAAAAGCTCCCTTGGTGAATCTAAATGTTCTGTGAGGCTAGAGAACAGGAAGATAGGAAAATGTGGCTGGACTGGGCTGAAAGCTACCTGAAAAAAATTATATACACATGTACATATATAAATTTGTGTATATAACAGTCCTCAGTCCTCTTTCTTTCTTTCGTTTGTTTTTTAAATTTTTTTGTTTATTTGTATTTATTTATTTGAGAGCAACAGGCAGAGAGAAAGAGTCAGAGAGAGAATGGGCGTGCCAGGGCCTCCAGCCACTGCATACAAACTCCAGATGCGTGCGGCCCCTTGTGCATCTGGCTAACGTGGGTCCTGGGGAATAGAGCCTTGAACCGGGGTACTTAGGCTTCACAGGCAAGTGCTTAACCGCTAAGCCATCTCTCCAGCCCTTTTTTTTTTTTCCCCTCCCCTCCCCTCCCCTCCCCTCCCCTCTTTTTTTGTTTTTTTGAGGTAGGGTCTCACTCTAGCCCTGGCTGACCTAGAACTTATTGTGGAGTCTCAGGGTGGTCTTGAACTCAGAGATCCACCTACTTCTGCCTCCTGAGTGCTGGGATTATAGGCATGTACCACCATGACCAGCCCTCTCATCTTCTTCTTCTTCTTCTTTTTTTAAATATATTTGGGAGAGAAAGAGGCTGAGAGAGAAAGTATGGGCACACCCAGGGCCTCCAGCCACTGCAAAAGAACTCCAGACGCATGTGCTACCTTGGGCATCTGGCTTATGTGGGTACTAGGGAATTGAACCTGACTCCTTAGGCTTCACAGGCATGTGTCTTAGCTGCTAAGCCATCTCTCCAGCCCCTTTTCATCTTTTAAAGCCTTTTTATTAAAAAAAAATTTTTTTTGGTTTATCAAGGTAGGGTTTCACTCTAGCCCAGGCTGACCTGGAATTCACTATGCAATCTCAGGCTGGCCTCAAACCCACCGTGATCCTTCTATCTCTGCCTCCTGAGTGCTGGGATTAAAGGTGTGCGTCACCATGCCCGGCTTTATTTTTTAATTTTTTTTTGTTTATTTTTATTTATTTATTTGAGAGCAACAGAGAGAGAGAGAGAGAGAGAGAGAGAGAGAGAGAGAGAGAGAGAAAATGGGTGCACCAGGGCCTCCAGCCACTGCAAATGAACTCCAGATGCATGTGCTACCTTGTGCATCTGGCTTACGTGGGTCCTGGGTAATCGAGCCTTGAACCGGGGTCCTTAGGCTTCACAGGCAAGTGCTTAACCTCTAAGCCATCTCTCCAGCCCTTAAAGCCTTTTTCTTATTTGTGTGCGTGTTCACACGTGCATACAGGCAGGCACACATGCCACGGGGCACATGGGGAGGCCAGAGGGCAGCTTTCAGGCAGGCCCTTGCCGCTCCACCTCATCCTGAGGGAGGGTGTCTCACTCTGGACTCTCTCTGCTGTTCTTTGATGCACTTGCCCCCTGTGAACTTATGGGAAATTCTCCTGCCTCTGCCTCCCATCTTGCTGTCAATGTCTGCCTGCTGGGGATTACAGATGCTCGCTTCTTTAAATGAGGTCTAGGGATCAAACTCAAGTACTCCAGCTTGAACCATCTCCCCAGTTCCTCTATCATCTTTTTCTTTAAATTAAAAAAAATTTTTTTTGGTTTATTTTTATTTATTTATTTGAAAGTGACAGACAGAGAAAGAGGCAGATAGAGAGAGAGAGAGAGAATGGGGCGCCAGGGCCTCCAGGCACTGCAAATGAACTCCAGACGTGTGCGCCCCCTTGTGCATCTGGCTAACGTCAGTCCTGGGGAATCGAGCCTCCAACCGGGGTCCTTAGGCTTCACAGGCAAGCGCTTAACCGCTAAGCCATCTCTCCAGCCCTAAATTTTTATTTTACTTATTTATTTGAGAGACAGAAAGAGAGAATGGGCACACCAGGGCCTCCAGTCACTGCAAACAAACTCCAGATGATGTGCCACCTTGTGCATCTTGCTTACATGGGTCCTGGGCAATCAAACTTGGGTGCTTAGGCTTTGTAGGCAAGCACCTTAACCACTAAGCCATCCCTCCAGGCCCCTATCATCTTTGATGGAGACAAACCATCCATTCCTGCTGCACATATGAGGAAAACCAGGACATGACTTGCTTCCAGCCCAGAGAGGTAAGGTGCCTTGGCAGACTCCAAATCCAGGTCTCTTTTTATGAAAGAGAGCAGTGTAAATGCTAACGAGCCAAAGACTGGGGCTCTAACAAGTGCTTGGGGATTTTTGACCCCACAGTCTTACTCTATCAATGCTGATTCTTTTCAATTTGCAAATGGCTATGATTCCTACCGGAACTGCCATGGGTCACTTAGCCTCTGGCCCCCAAGTAACGATCTTTTTGCACTTCTCCTGCCTGGTAGCATTCTCCCTGTCATGAAGACACTCTTGGCTCCTGGCGGCCTGCCTCCCATCGCGATTCAATTCCCCGACCTTCTCTGAAACACTTCTGAGCCAGGGAAACGTGAGCTTCTGCCCACAGCGCCCTTCCTCCGGGTGCCGTGCCCACCCTTTAACAGCACCCCTGCCATCTCACAGCCCCCAGCATCCAGGGCAGCGAGTCTCCATCCACTCAAAATCTTGGATTCTAACTTCTCTTTTAGGTTTTGGAAAACACGAGATAGATACCCTCTTAGCCTGCCTCTAACATGAGCCTTCTTCCTTTTTCCAGCCTGTGGAATGGACTCAGTAGTGTGGGAGTAGGGACACCAAGAGAAGTCGGCCCTAGTGCTGCCCTCCAGGAGGGCTCAAGCTGGAGTGTGGCTGGGGCCGGGGGAGGCAGGCAGAGATGGGAAAGGTGCAGTGATGAGATCCATGCACCAAGAGCTGGGGGGAAATGCCTACCAGAGAATCAAGAAACATCTTGCTAAGTATACTTGCATGCTCAGATGGGACAACAGAGGTCCATGTGGGGGGGGGGGTTCATCTCCAAAGTCACCCAGCAGAGGTGGCAAGCACTTCTATGTGTCTTCCACCTGAGTAGGATGACTACACTGAGACCCCTTTCTCTACAGAGCACGGGGACCAGGCTGGGTGGGGGAGATGCTCAGAAGCTTCACCTGAGTGTGGGTGGGGGACCGTTCCCTTCTGGTTCCTTCCCAGTCTAATGGGGGACTTTGATAATGCAGAGAAGCATTAGTCATCTGGGGTATCTATAGAGAAACCAGTCCATGATGAAGTTACAAAACTGTTGGCAGGAGCACCGAGCAGATGGGCTGCGAGACAGCCGGGAGGTCCAAGCGAAAGAGGTGGGCGAGCCGCCCCGGAAGGCAGGCGTGGGGGCTGGCTCTCTGGAGCAGCAGCTGGCTAGGGTGCTGGGGGCTAACGGCTGAGTTAGGCTCAGGAGTAGGTCACTCTTTACTCATTCCAGAATCTTCTTTCTCTTTCTCCTTTCCCTCTTCCTCTGGTCTCCACCTCTTTTTCTTTTTTCTAGGTAATAATTTGCATATTCTATTTTTCTCCTTGAGGAAATGCCAAGTAACCCCTTCCTTTCCAAAACACTGGATTTCATGCTTAGGCTATGTGAAGTGGCTTAGCCCCACAGGCTCAGGGGCCGAGGGATTGGGCTGTCTTTTTAACTGTTCTGTAGGCCACTGACCCTCAGTCTCCTTCAGTGTTAGTGCAGAAGAGGTCAGGACCCTATGGGGGGGGGGGTGAGGTTGCTGTAGCCATAGGTCATTCCTGGAGAACCGTGGGTGGTTCCCAAACTCTTACTTCTCTGCTTGCCAGAGCAGCACAGTACTTGCTTTCCCACTCCCATCACACCTTCATGGCTCTGGTCCTTTGTTTGGGGAGGCCAACAGCATCAGTCGACAGGGGCAGAGGTTGGTTATGAAGGCAGGCCTCCTGTTCCAAATCCAGGGTGCTCTCTGTGGTGGTGTTCCACACCTACTGAGTCACAGAGCAGGGCCCCATGTTCTAGTCTCTGTACCAGTGTCCACCCCGATAGGCCCTGGTGCAAAAGGGATGACAATGACATGACTACAGGAACTGGCACCCCCAGAGGGCCAAGAAACTTCATGAGAGAGGCACCTGTAGTCAGGTGGTGATGACCTACTGCTGACCTACAGTCCCATGTGTATCTAGAAGCCTCCTGGTCATCTCCATCCAGATATTCCATAGTTATCAGAGCCCAATAGAATTCTGCTCCAGACCTGCTGTGAACTCTTTTCGGTCACCAACAGCTTGAGACCAAGATGTGGGCAGGAGTGCGGATTGTGTAGTCCTGAGACCTATGTCTTGACTCTGTCTCCTTGAGCCCTTTCCCAGAAGGACTGCTGGAGCTCGGGCCTTCTTCCTGTTCCCTTTCCAGCCTGCATCCTCCCTTGGCCTGCTGGCTCTGTCCACTCTCTGCTCTGCTCTGCAGACTGACCCTTTCGAAATGCTCCTTCCTCCTCACCAACCCACTTTACCCTACGCTCATGAGCCTTGACTCTCCACACATGCCAGGCTCGGCACTGCGGGCACCCGAGTCACTCCCACACTATTTCTTTCCCTGCCTCTACTCTCTCTGTACCACCTTTTTCTACCTCCATCTTTTCTGCTAGTAACTTTCAAGGCCCAATCTAGAAGTCAGTACCTCTGCAAAGCTGTCCCTCCCTATATCTCCCCTCTGTTAAGAGCTCTCTTCTGCCAGGTGTGGTGGTGCACACCTTTAATCCCAGCACTTGGGAGGCAGTGGTAGGAGGATCACCATGAGTTCGAGGCCACCCTGAGACTACATAGTGAATTCCAGGCTAGACCAAGACCCTACCTTGAAAAAGCCAAAAAAAAAAAAAAAAAAAAAAAAAAAGCTCTCTTCTCTGTGCTTCCCAAGACTTCACACAACTGCAACTGTCCCTGGCAGTGGTGTCCCTCCCAGCCCTGTCACTCTGATGTGCTACACCCATGCCCTACTCCCTGCCTTAGTAAAATAAGATCACTGGACACCCATGTCAGGAAGAACCTTGACCCATCTCTTGCACCATACAGGAAAAATTAACTCTCAATAGATCATAGACTTAAATATGAAACTTAAAACTATAAAGTAAGCCAGGCATGGTGGTGCACGCCTTTAATCCCAGCACTCAGGAGGCTGAGGTAGGAGGACTGCAGTGAGTTTCGAGGCCACTCTGAGACTACATAGTACATTCCAGGTCAGCTTGGGCTACATCAAGATACTACCTCAAAAAAAAAAAAAAAAAAAAAAAAAAAAAAGAGAGAGAGAGAGAGAGAGAGAGAGAGAGAGAAGGGAAAATGAAAGACAAATACCAGGGGTGAAAATATTGGCAAAACACCTCTCTGATTTAAAGACTAACAGAGTATATAAATCCTAAGAGCAAATAAGCAACCAAAGTAAGAAATTGGCAAAAGCTGGGATGTAGCTCTGTGGTAAAGCACTTGCCTAGCATGTGCAAGGTCCTGGGTCCAGCACCCAGCATTAACGGAAAAATTAAAAAATGGGCAAAGGATAAAAGAAGATACTCAGAGGACAATCACAGTATAACAGTGACTGCTCACTAGAAACATCCTCTGTAGACAATTACCCTCTTTCCCTAGCACTTTACCTTCTAATGAGAAGCTGCGCCTACATGACTGTGATGTAAACTGTTCAACGTCTTTCTTTATATTCTGCTGTTCCTTTAGTTTTTTTTTTCAGACGGAGCTCACTACATGGTCTGGGCTGGCTTTGAACTCCCCACTGTAGTTCAGACTGGCCTCAAACTTAAAATCTTGTTGGCCTGGTGGTACAGGCTTAGAATCCCAGCTACTTGCAAGGCTGTGGGAGGAGGGTTGCAAGTTCAAGACTGGCTCAGGTACAATGGCAAGGCCTTGTCTCAAAATGAATATGGGTCTAGATACAGCTCGGTAGAGTCCTTAACCCAGCACTCACAAGCCCAGGTTCAATTCCCAGTAACGGGGGGGGGGGGGGAGGGGGAAGAGCTGGCTGGGTGTGGTGGTGACGCCTTTAATCCCAGCATTCAGGAGGCAGAGGTAGGAGGTGGACTACATAGTGAATTGCAGGTTAGCTTGGGCTGGAGCGAAACCCTACCTCAAAAAACAAAACAAAACAACAAAAGCAACACTGAAAAGGCCAGGCAAGATGGCACATGTCTTTAGTCCCAGCACAGGAGGCAGAGGTAGGAGGATCTCCGTGAGTTCAAGGCCACCCTGAGACTACATAGTGAATTCCAGGTCAGCCTGGGCTATAGCGAGACCCTACCTCAGACAAAAAAAAAAAAAAAAAAAAAAAAAAAAGGAAAAAAACCCCACAAAGCTTTGGGTCCTACTGCCTCAGCACTACCATTCAATTCATAGCTCTTTCTCTAGATTTACAGAATCTAAAAAATTCTGTTGACCTACAGATTTTATTAGAATGTGTAAGATGATGCTTAACTTGCAACTACACCTCCAGTATTTAAGTATATGTTTGTTTTTGTAGTGCTGGAAATAAAACCCAAGACCTTGGGAATTCTAGGCAAGTTCTGCTATTGAGCTACATCCCCAGTCCTAATATATTTTTGCAGAGAATGATTGTATTGTGCTAAATGTTTTCCATCCATTGCCTCAGTGGCTTTACAACCACACTCTCCTGATGGTCCAGGACACACTACCTTCAAATATGACTGCAGGAGGCTAGAATATGCCACCTTCTTTTGGACATATTAATTCATTCTGAGCTGGTTATTTTGAGAAATTGTATACAGGGTGCTAGTTCTGAAAAGATTCTATAAGGGAAATTTGCATCTATAACAGGGAAACTTTCATGAGGAAATCTATTTGTACCAAGAGAGCTCATCTGAGATAACTTATCACCTGTAAGGCTTTTATCTGCATGACAAGCCAACTAATATTCACCACATACTTCCTTCCCTCACTCTCCTAACATTCCTCCACCACTCCCAGAGGCCCCAAGCTTTTCTAAGTTGAGGAGCTGGGCCGCCTTTGAGTCGCATGTCTGTGGAACTCCTGAGTGTGTGTGCACATGCTAATTTAAATGGGGATTCTCCTGGCAATGTTTTCTTCTTCTTCCTTTTTTTCGATATAGGGTTATACTCTAGCCCATGCTGACTTGGAGTTCACTATGTAGTCTCAGGATGGCCTCCAATTCACGTTGATCCTACCTTTCCTGGGATTAAAGGCATGCGCTACCGTGCATGGCTCTATCAATCTGTTTTCTAAAAATATTTTATTTATTTATTTAGGTTTTTCGAGGTATGGTCTTACTCTAGCTCAGGCTGACCTGGAATTCACTATGTAGTCTCAGGGTGGTCTCGAACTCATGGCAATCCTCCTACCTCTGTTTCTCAAGTGCTGGGATTAAAGGCATGCGTCACCATACCTGGCTAAAAATATTTAATTTATTTGACAGAGATAGGGGAGACAGAAAGAGAAAATGGGCACACCAGGGCTTCCTGCCTCTGCAAACAAACTCCAGATACATGAGCCACTTTATGCATCTGGCTTGAAGTGGGTACTGGAGTATTTAACCATGGCCTGCAGGCTTTGCAAGCAAGTGCCTTTATTTTTTTTTTTATTTTTATTTTTTATTTTTATTTTGGTTTTTCGAGGTAGGGTCTCACTCTAGCCCAGGCTGACCTGGAATTCACTATGGAGTCTCAGGGTGGCCTCGAACTCACGGCAATCCTCCTACCTCTGCCTCCCGAGTGCTGGGATTAAAGGCGTGCGCCACCACGCCCGGCTGCAAGTGCCTTTAATTGCTGAGCTATCTATCTCTCCAGTCCCTACTGATCTGTTTTTTTTTTTAATTTTCTTTGTTCATTTTTATTTATTTATTTGAGAGTGACAGAGAGAAGAAGAGGCAGATAGAGAGAAAGAGAGAGAATGGGCGCACCAGGGCTTCCAGCCACTGCAAACGAACTCCAGACGCATGCACCCCCTTGTGCATCTGGCTAACGTGGGTCCTGGAGAATCAAGCCTCGAACCAGGGTCCTTAGGCTCCACAGGCAAGCGCTTAACCGCTAAGCCATCTTTCCAGCCCCCTACTGATCTGTTTTATGTCAATTTAACTTATAGGCCATCCAAAGAACCTAGTGTAAGGAAGCTATGATTTTTCCTCCCCGTAATACCATCTCTCCAGTTTGGATGAGGAAACAGGCTCCGAAAGGGTAAGAGATGGCTCAAGGTTACATACCTAGTTGGAGATGCTGGTATCCAAATCCAAGACTGAGCTTAGCAAAGCTCTGCTCATTTTCCTTCCACCAAAGTACCCCAGTGTGCAATGTGAGCAAGAAATGCTCATATCTCTATTCATGCCAGACTGACTGGCATCATTCCTTGCCAGATGGGGCTCTGCCCACTCACATCCGAGGGCCAGGCGATAAGTTCTCAGCCTTCCGCAGCTGATACAGGGTAAGGCCACGCAGGTGTGTCTAGACTTTTTTTTTTGACATCATGACAGGATATAGTCATCTGCAAAGTTCACACTCCCTCGAGAACTATGCAATTGAGTTACAAAAAGAAAATAGCAAAAGAAAGAAAAAAACCCAAAACCTCATAATATTTTGGGTTCATGGTTTTGTTGGGCTATATTTATGGTGATCCTGAGGGTCACAGGTGGGACGCTGCTGGAACCTTTTTACTTCAACAGCAACCAAGGCTGTCTAAGGGTGAAGTAGTAACACAAAAAGCCAGGCCTTCAGAAGTCATATTCAAAAAGTGAAAGAATGCAAAATGGAATCAGGAGACAGGAGTTAAAGAAACCATCACCACGTGTGGATGAAATGCTTTCTCTTAAGGAGACTTTCCAGGGGATAATCATAAAGCTTCTGTCTTCCTACCAACGTGAAAAGCAGGAAAAAGACGGTCCATGTGCCTCCCTGAGAAAACCACAGGAGACAAGGGACAGCAGTTCTTCAGAGCACCTGCCAGGTCAGCTGGGCCAGCATGCCCGGGGCTGGCTCCAGGGAGTGGGTGCCCGGCCCAGCAATTTCAGTCTAGAGCCTGAAAATCATCTTGTTGGCAACCTTCTAATTAAGACACAAAAAATAGAAATCTCTGAGAGGAGATGTCTCATAAGGGCAGCCAAGATACTGTTCTAGACATTCCTACTTTAGAATGGTGTCCTGGCACCCAGTCCACACAGACCTCAGGAGGAAAATAGCCAGTGGACGCTGAGTACTTCCTGTGCAGCAAAACTGATCATAGCTGCATTATATAAATTAGCTCCTTTAAGCTCCGTAACAATCTTCCAAGGCGAGTATTACCTCCACGTTACAAAGGAGAAATGGAGGCTCAGGGGGTTAGGGAATGCGCCCAGGGCCATGGCAGAGTCAGGGGTGAGCGGAGGCTTGCTCGCCAGCCGTCTATGCTCTGAACACTCGTCTTTGGCATTCAGCGGCCAGGCTTTTGGTCTTTCCCTTGTCCCACTTCTACCTCTTACCAGGCGCTCACACACCTGCCATCTCAACTTGATTCTGGCCCAACTAAATGCCAGAGGGCAGAGAATGACCATGTCCTGAGGACCTACAACCTACTCTGAGCTGTGCGAGGCATTTTCCTGGTTTGTTGGATTACGGTGCCATGCTCATGCTGTAGGGTTGGTGTGTTTATCTCAATTTATTTTTATTTTTTATTTTTCGAGGCAGGGTCTCACTGTAGCCCAGGCTGACCTGGAAACCACTATGTAATCTCAGGCTGGCCTTGAAGTCACAGAAATCCTCCCACCTCAACCTCCCGAGTGCTGGGATTAAAGGTGTGTGCCAGCATGCCTGGCTCGATTATTTTTAAATTATAAAATTGAAGCTGGGCTGGAGAGATTAGCTCTGTGGATAAAATGCTTGCCTTGAAAGCATGAGGACCTGAGTTCGATCTTAGTACCCACATAAAATGCTGAGCATGGTGGTGTACACCTGTAATCACAGCCTGGAGGCAAAGACAGGCAGATCCCTGGAGCTCACTGGCCATCCAGTCTTGCCTAATGGTGAGCTTCAGGCCCATGACAAACGCTGTCTCCAAAAGATGTGGACAGTGTTCCTGAGGAGAACACCTGACATTGTTCTCTGGTATCTACTTGTACATGCACATGTGTGATCTCGCAATACACCTGTGCCCACATGCACACACATATATATACACATGCATACAGACTCCACACACTAAAAAAAAAAGAAAAAAATTAAACAGAAGCCGGGCATGGTGGTGCACACCTTTAATCCCAGCACTCGGGAGGCAGGGGTAGGAGGATCGCTGTGAGTATCAGGCCACCCTGAGACTACATAGTGAATTCCAGGTCAGCCTGGGCTAGAGCGAGACCCTACCTCAAAACAAAACAAAATTTAAACAAACAACCCTCCTTCAACTTCCCTTCTGCCTGAAGCCTGGAGCAGTGAAGGCAGCTATGTAAGATCCCAGAGCTAGAGGTAGCTGAGCCGGAATTCCGCAACACAGAGGACTAGGCGCTATACGATCAGGGCCAGCTCCCAGGAATCCGGGCCAGAAAACACTCTGAAGCCTGTCTTCTGGCCGGTCACATCAGGTACAGTATTTTACCAGGAAGAATAAATACCTGCGATGCTTCTGAGAGGAAGACAAAAGATGTTTTGTGGTGCTGTGGATCAAGTCCAGGGTCTTGCAGCAGTTACGCAAATGCTTTGCCACTGAGCTACAGCGCAGCCCCAAACAAGAGATACTAAAGTTGTTCCCAAGTTAACTGTAAGGACTGCAATGTAGTATCTTCTGCGTATTATCAGCTATTGTAACAACTATGAGCCTACTAAGTATTAATTCATCTCTCTCTCTCTCTTTCTCTCCCTGTTTTTGTTTTTTCGAGGTAGGGTCTCACTCTAGCCCAGGCTTACCTGGAATTCACTATGTAGTCTCAGGGTGGCCTTGAACTCATGGTGATCCTCCTACCTCTGCCTCCTGAGTGCTGGGATTAAAGGCGTGCGCCACCACGCCCGGCTCTCTCTCCCTGTTTTGTTCACTCACAGAGCCTTGAAATGATGTCCAGTAGCTATGAGAACATCTACATGGATCTTTCTAGATAGGTCCTGTAAGAAACTGGGCTAGCTGGAGAAAATGATGGTTCCTAACTTTTTTGGAAATGCTGCCAGACAGCAAGTTCAGTCTAGCAAGGTCATGGCCTCAAGGGCAAATTTAGGGTAATTTGAGTTACAAAAAGAGCAAGCTGATAACAGATTTGCGCACTCTGACTTAAAGAAAAGGAGGGAGCGCCCATAATGCTACTGAGAAAAAAAAGGAAAAAACCAGGTGGGGAGGAGAGGAAGAAAGAAGAAAATGTCATTCTATAAAGAGGAATGCCAGCTGGGTGTGGTGTTGCAGGCCTGTGAACCCAGCACTTGGGAAGTGGAGGCTGGAAGATCAGAAGCTTAAGGCTAACCTTGGTTAGACAGGAAGGTCAAGGCCAGCCTGGGCTACATGAGACCCTGGCCCCATCCAAAAGAAAGGAATGCTAACTAACAAATCTAGAAGGCATGGCACAATTATAAAAATACCATTCTGTAACTTTCAAGGTTGCAATTCAGGTGAAGGTGGCCAGCTGAAGTGGTGTGGAAGGAATTCACAATTCTGACAGTCTACAGGATCACTTCACAGGCCCACTTATTAGCAGAGAAAATTCACTCATACAGTAGAGACATCAGGTTGTTATGTTAGCTAGTAATCAAATCTGGGATTCGTGGACAAGAGGACTGATACCATCCATATGCCGTCTGGTGTGATATAATAGAAGTGCACAATGCCAGCAAAACAAAACCCAAAAGCACCTGGTTCTAACCACTAATGAACTAATCAAGCATACTTAAACTGTGGGGCAGCTCTATGTTGATGAAATGAGAATTAATCAGTGCAAAAATATGTCAGTCTTGACTGGTTGATTTTAAAAACCAATATTTAAGAGATTTAGGGTGGGCATTTGGAAATAATTTAAAGTGCTTATTAGGTAATACTGGCTTTCTTGAAAGTGGGATAAATTTTAAAACTATTTTATTATTTATTGCAAGGAGAGAGAGAGAGAAATGAATGGGCCCACCAGGGCCTCTTGCCACTGCAAATGAACTCGAGGCATGCATCATTTTGTGCATCTGGCTTTACATGGGTACTGGGGAATTGAACCCAGGCTGTCAGGCTTTGTAAGCAAGCATCTTTAACTGCTGAGCTATCTTTCCAGCCCTGGTTTTTTTTTTTTTTTGAGGCAGTGTCTTGCTATGTAGCCCAAGCTGGCCTTAAACCCGAATATATCCTCCTGCCTCAGTTTCTCAGTTTAATGTGGGATCACAGATAGGTGTGTGCAATCAAATCCGGATAACTTTTTTCTTCTTCTAAGTAGGGTCTCACTCTAGCCCAGGCTGACCTGACACTCACTCTGTAGTTCTAGACTGGCCTCAAACTCAGGGCAATCCTCCTACCTCTGCCTCCTGAGTGCTGGGATTAAAGGCATGTACCATCATGCCCAGCTTCTGGATGTTATTTTATTTTCAGTGAGTCTTCACAATGCTGCCCAGGGTGGCCTGGAATCCTCAAGCTCAAGTGATACTCCTGCCTCAGCCTCTTGAGTAGCTTGCATTAGAGTGACATGCCACCATGCATGGCTGCTAAATTACTCTGAAGTAGTTGGAGGAAAATACAGTTTAGTGTAAAAGCAAAAGTGGCCAAGTGTGAATTGATGCATGTAGTAGGGCTATCCTTTAAATGTCTGTGCAGGCTTGGAAACTTAAAAGAACAATTGTAGAGTTGGAGAGATGGCCCAATGGTTAAGGTGCTTGCCTGCAAAGCCTGACGACCCTGGTTCAATTCCCCAGTATCTACATAAGGCCAGATACACAAAATGGCACATACATCTGGAGTTCATCTGCAGTGGCTAGAGGTCCTGGCATGCCCATTCCCTGTGTCTGCCTCTCTTCTCTCTCTCTCTGCTTGCAAATATATAAATAAAATATTTTTCTAGTAAAAGAACAACGGGGGCTGGAGAGATGGCTTAGTGGTTAAGCACTTGCCTGTGAAGCCTAAGGACCCACGTTAGCCAGATGCACAAGGGGGCGCACGCATCTGGAGTTCGTTTACAGAGGCTGGAAGCTCTGGCACGCCCATCCTCTCTCTCTTTCTCTCTGCCTCCTTCTCTCTGTCGCTCTCAAATAAATAAATACACAAACAAAAATTAAAAAAAAAAAGAACAATGGGGCTGGAGAGATGGCTTAGCAGTTAAGGCACTTGCCTGTGAAGCCTAAGGACCTAGGCTTAGTTCCCCAGTGCCCATGAAAAGACAGACGCACAAGGTGGCACCTGCATCTGGAGCTTTTTGCAGTGGCTAGAGGCCCTGGTGCACCTATTCTCTCTCATAATTTTTTTTTTAAAAGAACAGCCCATTCTCTCTCTCTCGTAAATAAGCAAATGGCTGGACAGATGGCTTAGCAGTTAAGGTGCTTGCCTGCAAAGCCAAAGGACCAAAGTTTGATTCCACAGTACCCGTGTAAGCCAGATGTACAAGGTGGCACATGCATGTGGAGTTTGTTTGCAATGGCTAGAGGCTGTGGTGTGCCCATTCTCTCTGCCTCTTCCTCTTTCTTTTAAAATCGTGTATGTGTGTATGTGTGTATCAGTTGTATTTCGGAAAAAGAGAGAAAGAATATTTCCCTCAAAGAAGCACAAGTGTGAACTTCTAACAGAGTGCCGGACACCAATAACCAGGCTCACTATACTGCTGGTTAGTTATTCCTGGGAAACATGAAGGGCCCTTACTGTCCCTTCATAAAAGTCTCTGCACTTTGAAGGGTGAGGATGTAAACTGGGGCTAAGCTAACATGGCTCCGGGCTGGAGGAGTTTTAGAATAAGCTGGCAGGTTTCTGGCCCCATCTCCCACATCAACCCCACCATTAGGCTTGCCTGCCTTCTGGGCTGGAACCAAGGTTGTGAGAGCATGGCTGTTTGGGGTTTGTTTCTGCCATCTCCTCCTGAGCCCAGAGTCTGCAGGAAGGAAACTCCTGTTGGCTCAGAGTATGTTCACAACGAGGGCCACAACTGTGCTTCAGGAATGCTGAGAAGGAGAAAGAACCAGAGGGACTGGGGTGGGGGGTGGGAGGTGTGTGTGTGGGGGGAGACAGAGGACAGTGAATGAATGGTCTTTGGCCTGTATTTGAGTCAGCTGTGTAGCCCCAGTTCCCAGGGCAGATGCTGACGGTCATGGCGACCACAGTAGTAAGGGTGGTTGTGGTTGGGAAACTACTTGCGCATGCCAATCTCTATTAATCTCATAGATGACGGAGATCACATTCTATCCCTACTCCATAGACCAGCTGTGCCAGGCCCTCTCTGACCTCTATGATCAGATGTCACCTCTTCACCTCCACCAGGCCTTGGCCTGCAAAGGCAAAAATCTCACCTGCCAGGCCTCTCAGGTGAAACTGAACTTTCTTCCTCTTTACCTACAGAGCATTTTATTCTGTGTCCTTACCACAACCAACTCAAGTGGACAGGTGCCAAGCCTCCCTCTAGGGCTAGGAAGTCTCTTTCTATCCCCAGAAATAGGATGCATAGGGGAAGGGGAAGGGAAAGGTAAAGGTATTTTTCCTATTTAGTCAGAACCATTTCCCCCTACCCAGACTGACTGTCATCTACCAGTAGGAAGACTTGTCACCTTGTTTTTGGTTTTTAACACCCCCCCCCTTTTTTTGAGGCAGGGTCTCATTTTAGCTGAGGCTGACCTGGTATTCACTATGTAGTCTCAGGGTGGTCTTGAACTCATAAGAGATCTTCCTACCTCTGCTTCCTGAGTGTTGGGACTAAAACATGCACCACCATGCCTGGCTTCTTAAAACCTTTTTTTTTTTTTTTTTTTTTTTTTTTGGTTTTTCGAGGTAGGGTCTCACTCTAGCCCAGGCTGACCTGGAATTCACTATGGAGTCTCAGGGTGGCCTCGAACTCACGGCAATCCTCCTACCTCTGCCTCCCGAGTGCTGGGATTAAAGGTGTGCGCCACCACGCCTGGCTTTTTTTTTTTTTTTTTTTAAAGTATAGTTCTGGGGCTGGAGAGATGGCTTAGCGGTTAAGTGCTTGCCTGTGAAGCCCGGTTTGAGGCTGCCATTTCCCAGGACCCACTTAAGCCAGATGCACAAGGTGGCGCATGCATCTGGAGGTCGTTTGCAGTGGCTGGAGGCCCTGGCGCGCCCATTCTCTATCTATCTGCCTCTTTCTCTTTCTGTCTGTCACTCTCAATAAACTAAAAGAAATTTAAAAAAAAATAGTTCTTAGATTTTCCAATTGGAATCTAAGGCATAGGATGAGGCCTGGTGGTCACAGGGTAGTAAATACCAAGAAGGTTCCCACTGTGGAGGGGAATGGACAAAGCCAGCTCCACAGGGACAATGCTCAAAGTAAGTAGTGTGTCTTCCAATGAGCTGGGGACTTCCCCACCTTGTTCACTTAGAACACCAGGATCAGGACACTGGCTCACAGCACAGAGAACTATGTAGGGACGCTGCTCTTCACCTCTCCCAACAGCTGTATTTTTAGTCTCAGTGTGCCTTGTCCTATCTCTAAGAAGCCCAGGCTCTTCCACTGCTGCCTCTACCTTCCCAGGTTGACAAAGGGACCCCGGAGGAGGCGGCCCATTAGGGCAAAAGGAAAAAGGCGAGCTGAAAGAAAAAAGCCACTTGACTAAGTGGGACTTTGGGATTTACAAAGTATTCTTCCACCCGGTGTGTCACCACTCCCATCTCTTCCAGAATCTCCCTAGCTGTCTTTCCTGCTTCCTCATGTGTTTCCCCTCAGGCACCCGAGCCCCCTTTTCCAGCATTCTCTTCCCACTTCTCCCCACAAAGGTCATTTATAAACAAAAGGCTTTCAAGTCGTTTCATCCTCACAGTACCCTAGGACGGCTGCCTTGCAGCGTGGCATTCAGGAGAACTGCTGCCCCACTTGTGAAGGGCAGCTCATCGACTCGACACTGCTTTCTCCTTAACCAACCCACCCCAGACCAAACCTCTGCCTCCCCGGAGTGCAGGAAAAGAGCAAGAGTCTTCCGGAGGAGTCCTGCGTGGTTTGGGACTAGGCACTTCACTCCACGCCTGCGTTCCCGACCTGTAAACAGATATGGCGACGTCTTTGCAGTATGTGAGTCGATTGAGATCATGTGTGTGTCAGAACTGAGCTCCAGCCATGGGCTCTTTATTGCTAGTCACGGGCAGGGGAAGGTGTGCGCATCCACAGCCAAGCTGAGAGGGGTCCCTTTCATCCATGTGGCTTCGCCCCAATCCTCCACCCAGTGCAACCCAGCCTCGCCTCTTCCGCTCTTGTAGCACCCACTCCCAGGACCAGACCCTAGGTCGCCTTCCTCACCTAGACACCCCGCCCCTCGTCCCACCCACCCACAGCTCCTCCTACCGCGCGACCCTTAAGATCCGGGCTTTTCCCACCCTCGCCACCGCCGGACTCCTCCCCAGCCCCGCCCCTCTGACAGCTCAGTTTCTTCCCCGCCGCCCCCCCAGCTCGCCTCGCTCCAAAACGCGCCCCATTTCACAGATGAGAATGGCGAGGCTGACGCCGATGACCTTTCCTGGTGGGGCAGGTGCCCCGACGGGCCAGCGTCCTATCATCGGTCAGTCCCGAGCCCTCCTACACCCCGGCCCGCGCCGCACCCACCTCCTGCCCTCGCTCGGCAGCCTCCCCTCCGCCGCCAGCGCAGCTCCGCGAGGGGGCGGAGGGCCGGTGCCCAGTCTAGGGGCGCGGCGGGGCCGGGGCCGCGCGCTGACCATTGGGACTAGTAGTTCTCTCCGGACTCTCCAGTGGACCGCGAGCCGAGCGCGGACTCCATCTCCCAGGAGGCCTAGCGGCGAGCGAGCCGGCTCCTGCCCCGCCCCACCCCGCCCCACCGGCGCACGGGCCAGCTGGCCTTAAAGGGGACGCGGTCCGAGTGGGCAGCTCGCGGGGTGGCCCTCGCTCTGGCTCCGCCCCGTCTCCCCGCACCTCGCCCCTCCCCCGCCTGATCCCGCAGCCCCGCGACCGCGCCGCAGAGTTGGACTCCCTGAGTCCATCCGCACAGGGTTGTGCCGAGCGGGGTGTGAAGAATTGCACTTTGCAGTGGAAGCAGCATCCCCGTCATCTGGGACCCCTCTGTTGTGCGGGGGGAGGGGGGCTGAGAGCAGAGGACCCGCCCTGACCTAGTCCGGCCCAGCCTTGTCCAGTCTGGCTTGAGCGCCCCGCCCAGGAGCTGGCTCTGAGGTAGGGGCCCACTGAGGGCCAGGAGGTAAGGGGGGGCCCCGGGACTGTGAGTATTGGGTGATGAGGGGGGTGTCAGCACCCTGACGTTTCGAGAACCCCCAAACTTGCCTACAAGGATCTGAGAGCCCCAGACTGGGAGGTAGGAGGTGTGGGTGCATCCTGGGCTTTGCTGTGTGACCTTGGACAAGTAACTACCCCTCTCTGGGCTTCAGCTGCCTTCTTTCATCAGTTGTGTATGGAGGTGGTCCAGGTCCTGCCCTCCTCAGCACTGAGAGCACATATGCTTGGTATCAGGAAGCCCACCAGTTTTCTGTTGGACACCCCCAGCCTCGCTCTGGACTGGGCGAGGGTGCACTGCCTAACCAAGAGGAAGGGAAGTTGCCCAGGTGGTGCACATACTAGGGGCTAGAGGCTATCCGGCTCTCTGAGCATCCGGGGCCTGGGGCCCTGACAGGCCCTTGCTGACTAGAGACCTGATGTGTCAGCTGACGCCCTCCTTCCCAGAAAGCCTAGGATAGGAGTGGGGGCCAGCTAGCAGAGGATAGTAAGGGGCCTCCAGGCAGGGTGGGTGAGGGTGGTGTATCCCTGAGAGGGGATAGTGCGCCTGCCTTCTTCGCGTCTCTTTCCTGTCCCTTAGTAACAGGGCACTTACCTGTCACCAGTAAAAGCCTTTCTTTCCCCCTTTCTTTCCAGGAGACAGGTTGGAGGCCAGACAAGGCCTCCCAGAGTGAAAGGCGCCTTTTCAGGGCTGCTTTGCCCAGACGCTTGGCCATAAAACACAGATATGCTGCTACCTAGAGACTTGAGGGGCCAGAGACAGAGGATAGATGCTGCCTGGTGCGAGGGACAGCTAGTGCCCCGGATCCCCCGGGCAGCCTTGTCACCTAGACCAGTCAGAGGGCGGGAGGCTGGATGCGAGGGGCTGAGAGAGAGCAAATGGGGTTCCTTGGCCTCTAGCACAGAGCAGGGCTGGGGCCCGCTGAGTGGGGGGACCTGCAGGGCCCCTCCCCCTCCCCTGCTGAGGAGGTGCTCTGAGCTGCTGCTGACCTGGGGCTGCCCAGGAGCAAGGTTTTGTTTTGCTTTGCCTTCCTTCTGCCTGGCTTGCTTGGGTCACTGCTGTAGTGGCCAGGGCCTCTCTCTGCTTCCCAGGACTCCCAAGCTTCCTGCTGCTGGTGGGTGGTCAGGGTTACGGATATGTGAGGTCTGGGTAGAGGAGAGGCAATGGCTGGATTCAAGGTTAAGTCTGGCCCTGGAAGGTACTTTGCTGGTCCCATCTTTGGTTTTATCTCATCTTGCTGTCACATGGCCCTCATCAGTCACTAGGCACATCTTCATGGACACTTCTGTGCTTGGATCGGCTCCTGGGCATTGGCCACAGCGAGCGGGATTGGACTTTCTCACGGAGGGAGACCTCAGCCTGGCAGGAGAGAGCGTTGTGGAGCCAGTTATATGCTGCAGAGAGATGGAGGGTGCCAAGAGGGCCTTGGGGCCGGAGCTCAGAGACACTGAGCTCTGTCCGGGTGGGGGTGGGGGACAAGGCAAGACCCCTGGAGGAGGAGCCTGGGAGCTAGGCATCGGGCAAGATAAGTCAGAATACGCCAGGGGAGAAGAGAAGTAAACCGTCTCATAGAGAGGGCATCCGAAAAAAGCCCCCTTCTCAAATTTCCCTCCATTCCTCATACCAGCTGAGTGACCCGGATGGGGCCTCAATGTCAAGCTCAGAAGTTTGAACCTCATCTGTGGGTGGCAGGTAACCTTGGAGCTCCAAACAGAATGGAAGTTAATCTGATGGCCTTACTGAGTGGGTTGGAGAGGCCAAAGGGATGATGAAGTCTGAGCCAGGGTCCAAGGGTGGAGCCAAGCACTGGATTTCTCTCTCTCTCTCTCTGATGGAGCTGAGCCAGTCTCGTCCAAGCAGGAGCAGGGATCTCTCAACGCACTCAGCAGAGTCATCAAGGGTCATCCAGGAGGGACAGATGAAGGCTCTGGACCTTCTAGGGGAGGGGCAGTGATTCTTGTGGGTGCACCCCCCCCCACCCCCGTCGAGCATGCAGGGTGTGCTGGGAACCAGCAGGGCAAGAGTATCAGCTCAGGGTGGCAGTGCTGGCTGGGAAAAGCCAAGGGTTGGGCAGGCAGCCATCTCTCTTCATTGGAGTTGAGAGGCTGAGAGGTGGAGAAGCCCCTTCCGCCATGGCTAAGGCCTCCATGGACGTGGTGCTCTGGCTCGATTCAAAGCTGAACTGTTCCCCAGGGGGTGGACCTCTGTTGGAGGATGGACTGGGGGAGGGAATGAAGAGCTGGCCTAGGAGACTACTGCACTAGTCCAGGTGAGAACTAGAGAGAAGCCCATGTTGGGTGGGCTGGAGCCTGGGCAGAGTGAACAGTGAGGGCTCAGGGAGGGCGTTTCTACAGAAGCAGTTCCATCAGCAGTGTGTGTCCTTTTCTCCTTCCCCAGGCAGTGCCCGTTCCTTCTCTCTGTGCCAAGTGGGCAAGTAAGAGACTGATGACTGACTGCTGCAGCCCTCATCTTTTTTTCTTTAATAATTATTTATTTATTTGAGAGAGCGGGGGGTAGAGAATGGGAGTGCCAGGGCCTCTAGTCACTGCAAACAGACTCCAGAAGCATGCTCCACCATGTGCATCTGGTTCACATGGGCACTGGAGAATCAAACCTGGGTCCTTAGGCTTTGCAGGCAAGCGCCGTAACCGCTAAGTCATCCCTTTAGCCCAGTCCTCTTTTTTTGTTGTTGGTTTTGAGGCAGGGTCTCACTCTTGCCCAGGCTGTTCTGGAATTCACTATGTTGCCCAGGCTGGCTTTGAACTCGCCCAATCCACCCACTTCAATCTCTCAAGTGCTGGGATTCAAGGTGTGTCCCACTATGTCTGACCTCATCTGTCTTTTTTTTGTTGTTGTTGTTGTTTTTTCCGAGATAAGGTCTTGCTGTAGCCCAGGCTGACCTGGAACTCACTCAGTAATCCCAGGCTGGCCTTGAACTCACAGAGATCTTCCTACCACTGCCTCCCGAGTACTTGTGATTAAAGGCGTGTGCCACCACACCTGGCTGCTCTCATTCTTTTTTTTTTTTTTTTTTTAATCCCTTGTGGGTTTTTTTTTTTTTTTTTAAATTCCATGTTAATACCAGGCCCAGACTAGCTCCCATTCTCCAGTGAGAAGGCTGAGGTGTCAGGCAAGAACTTGCCCCAGGTGACCTGGTGACTTCAAAACAGAGGGCCTGGGTCTCATCCCCGAGTGTGAGCTTTGCCGAGGGAAGATGACTGATGCTCAGTGCTGTGCTTGGCACGGGGCAACTCCTTTGGGTCAGAGCCCAGGTGGATAGGCCGTCTCCTCATCTGGAGCCTAGCAAGGGAACCGGGCCTCCTGTGAGGAGAGCTGGCGGCTTGCAGCTCCTCCTGGAGGCTCTGATCCTGCCCTGGCGGTGCTCCCCCCATTCTCCACGGTAGCCCTCCCTCCTTCTGTGGCTTGATGGAGTCAAGCCTCCAAAACCTTTTCTGCATGAATGCCTTCAAGATGTCACTGAGTGGTTTTGCCGGTGACCATGGTGACAGCTGACCTGCCTGCTTGCATGGGAGTGGGGGCAGGTAGCAGGGCTGGCATGATGTGACTGAACAGGGCTGGCCTTGGAGATTGGAGCTCTCAGGGTGGCACCGACTGATGGGGCTCACAGCTGCCAGGCGCAGCCCACCTGACACAGAAACAGGTAGAACAGCAGGAAACTCCCAGCAGTTGATCTCTCCGTTTCCTGTGGCTTAGTCTAATATCTTGTATACTCATGTTTTAAACACTAAGCCCATGGATATTCTTCACTTAGGGTCACACAGCAGAGGAGGATTTCTACTCTGATTGTCTTTCTTCTTCTGGAACTTGCCCTGGCTCTAAGCACTCCCATTTGTGCCTACCCCATGCCCTGGTCCTCCACATATGATGGCAAAATCTCATCCATTAGGCTTTTTGCTTCTTTGCAGCCTCAGTACCAGGCTTTTAAATTTTTATAAATAAATAAGGCAGAGAGAGAGAGAGGGAGGGAGGGAGAGAATGGGCATGCCAGGGCCTGTAGCCACTGCAAATGAATTCCAGATGCATGTGCCACCATGTACATCTGACCTATGTGGGTACTGGGGAATTGAACCTGGGTCCTTAGGCTTCGTAAGCACCTTAATCACTAAGCCATCTCTGCAGCCCAGTACTAGGCTTTTTTTAATGTCTTGGGTTGAAATTATGTCCCATTTAATAAACTACAGGACAGGGGTGGTGTCCCTGGGCTCTGGGAGGTTGGCCACAGTAACTGCCAGGTCACAGGTACTGCCTAGCAAAGAGGACCAAAGCTGAAGGGAGGAGACTTTTTTTTTTCTTCTTGTGGTGCTGGGGATTAGCCCATGGCCCTGGGCATGCTAAGCAAGCACTCTTATCACTGAGCTGTGCCCACAACCCAGAAACTAGGCTTTAAAAAAAAAAATTATTTGCAAACACAGAGAGAAAAACAGGGAGGGAGGGAGACAGCGGAAGAATGGGCACGTCAGGGCCTTTTGCTGCTGCAAACAAACTCCAAATGCATGTGCCACTTGGTGCATCTGGCATTATGTGGGTGCCAGGGAATTAAACCGGGGCTGTCAGGCATTGCAAGCAAGTGCCTTAACCGCTGAACAATCTCTCCAGCCCCAGAGGCCAGGTTTTAAAGGTCTCCTGAGATCGTGCCTTAGATTAGTGCTCTTCTCAGCACATCTGCATCCACTACTAGGCTGGCATCTCTATAAAGGGCTGGGATTAAAGTTTGCCCAGAACTTCCTCCTGCCCAACACCATGCTAGGGGCTTTATGTCCTCTTCATGACCTGTGAAAATCAGCAGGATGCTCAAGGAGCACAAGGAGTCCTTTGAGTAACCAAAATGCTTCTCCAAATAAAAACACCCAGTCTAACTTATCATTTCTCGGCCTCCTAGTTCAGTAGGCCTGGGCTGAACCCTGGACATCTGAAACCCCTCCACCCCAAGATGAGGTAGGACCTTGCTGTAGCTCAGGCTGACTTGGAATTCACTATGTAGTCTCAGGATGACCTCAGTCCTCCTACCTCTGTCTCCCAAGTGCTGGGATTGAATTGAATGTGTGTGCCACCACACCTAGCTTGAGTATTAAGTCTTTATAGAAAGAAGGAAGGAGACTGCAGAGATAGCTTAGTAGTTAAGGTGCTTGCTGGCAAAGCCAAAGGACCCAGGTTCGATTCCCCAGTACCTAAGCCCAGATGCACAAGGTGGCGCACATGTCTGGCGTTTGTTTGCAATGACTAGAAGCCCTGGCACACCCATTCTCTCTGTCTCTCAAATAAATAAAATATTTTTAAATGATTTTTTGTTTATTTTTAATTTATTTGCGAGCGAGAGACAGAGAGAAAGAGGCAGACAGAGAGAGAGAATGGGTGCGCCAGGGCCTCCAGCCACTGCAAACGAACTCCAGACACGTGTGCCCCTTTTGCATTGCATCTGGCTAACATGGGTACTGAGGAATTGAGCCTTGAACCGGGGTCCTTAGGCTTCACAGGCAAGTGCTTAACCACTAAGCCATCTCTCCAGCCCAAATAAAATATTTTTAAAAAGGAAGAAAGGAAGGGAGGGAGGAAAGACAGAAGAGCAAGCAAGCATGCAACCCAGCTACCCAGGTGTTGTGGTTCGTGTTTGTAATCCTAGCACTAGAAGGCTGAGGTAGGAGAATCACCATTAGCTGGAGGCAGACCTGGGCTACGGAGTTCATTCCAGAGCAGCCCAGGCTAGAGTGAGACCCTGCCTCAAAAACAAGTAAACATAAACAACCACTCCAAACAGAACAAAAACAAACAACAAAGAAATGAAACCAGGTATGGTGACACACTCTTGTCTCAGCGCTTGGAAGGTAGAGGAGGCAGGAGGATTGAGAGTTCAAGGTCAGCCTCAATCACATAGTGAACTCATGGCTGTCCTGGGCTACATGAGATCCCATCTGAAAGAAACAACAAAAAGAATACAGAAACGAAAATATGCATATCATAAAATAAAGTATAAAAGCAGAAGCCATGGGACAAGATGGAAAAGTTAAGCCATACATTTAGGAACTAGGCTGGAGGTATAGCTCAGTGGTAGAACACGTGCCTAGCATACGTGAGGCCCTGGGTTCAATCTTCAGCACTGTCAAAGAAAAAGAAAACTTCACAGTGAGATGTTAAGAACATTAGAGCTTTTTGTTTGTGTTTTTCTAGGTAGGGTCTCGCTCTAGCCCAGGCTGACCTGGAATTCACTATGTAGTCAGTGTGGCCTCGAACTCACAGCAATTCTCCTACCTCTGCCTCCCGAGTGCTAGAAATTAGAACTTTTGACAAGAGACTCTCAGGTGTCTCAGACAGCCGGGCCAGCATTTGAGGGCCACCCATCTGGGCCGCAGCACACACTGTAATCACAGTGAACGCTGAAGAGGCACTGACGGGGTGCCAGGCACTGCGAAGTAAGCCTGGTGCCTGCCCCACGGGCCTCACATGCTGCTGAAGCAGACTTTTAAACAAAAGGGCACCTGGCATCCCACTTGCAGTAATGGGGCTTTGGTCACAGTTGAGAACTAGGACACAGGAGGACACATCTATAGAGCCTGGCACATTTGGGTTCTAAAATAGCTTGAGTTCTGAATGAAGTCTTCTAGCCTATTGTCCGGGAAATGGCTGGCTTGTTTTCCCACAACTGCAGGTGTGAAACTTCCAGTAGTTTTCACTTAGCCAATAAACTAAGCATCTACTATATGCTGAGCCTTATGTCTGGTAATACCTAGAGTCATATTATACAGACACAAAGAAATGGCGCTGTCTTCTGGCATAGCTGGGAGCTGGGTATCATGAAGTAAGCCAGCTGTACTCATGAAGAGCAACGCGACTCAGGAGATAAATGGGTTAGCATGGGGCAACAGTTTCCACGTAACAGCCTAGGTGTAGGAGAGAAAGGTGCCCACTCGCTTGGCATTTAGTCATCTACCCGGACCTACTGTGTGCTGGGGAGTCTGCTGAACAGAACTTGGCTCCTGGAACCCTCCACAGTATCAAGGGCCCCATCGAAGTGGTCATAAATGCCACAGAGGAGAGGGACAAGATGTTTAACTAGGAGGTCTGACTCAGGCAGGGAAGTCGGGGCCTGGCTTTCTTGAAGAAGTGAGTGAGCTTTGAGGTCCCAAGTGCTAGCTATGCAAATAGGGGAGGCGGGGAGCATGCGCAGAGGACCACAGTGGGCCAAGGAGCAAGGACTGGTGAGGGATGAGAGTAGAGAAGCCGGCAGGGCGGGGGGGGGGGGGGACGGTTATGGAGGACTGTGGAGCCAGGCTGGGTGGGAGGGCCTGAGCATAGACAGGAGGTGTTGGGCCTCCGTGGAGAGCACTGGGCGCCACCTTCCCCAGCACTAAGTGGTGGCAGCTGTTGGGAACCAGCTGTAGGTGGTGTAGGAATGGAAGGGAAGGAGGGGGAGGTTCATCTGGGAAAAGGAGTTTGCCTGGTGATAGTGGTGGCCGCAGGGGCTCAGACAGCGGATATGTCAGGCAGAGGGCACAGCACCCATAAGTAGTGGAGTTTGCAGAGGTATGTGTTTGGGAAAGGGGCAGGAAGTTAAGTGGGTGCAGAATAATGGGTGAGGGATCCTCGTCAGCCCCATTGTGTTGCCCGCCTCCCATTCCATCTCCCCCACAGGATGTGGCTTGCTCAAGCCTCTTGGGCTTCTAGATCCAGCACCTGCCGCCCTAGGAGTGGCTGAGGTCATCAGGGAGGTCGGGGTACCCAAGGACAGAAGGGTATGAGTGAGGGGAGTTGCTCCTAGCAGAAGCAGTAAGAGCTACGACTCCCTGGGGTTTGGTAGATGTCATGTGCATTACCTCCACCCCAGAGAAGTATTCTTGCTTCATTTCACGGAGGAGAAAACGGAGGCCCAGGAAGGTTGCTCAGGGACTACACGGGAGGGAAGGGGAGTGGATCGAGTCCCAGGGCCATCGGGGCAGCTTGTGACACCCCCGTCCTTCCCCCGCTTCCTGTCCCTCGCAGCTAGGCCGCCATGGACAAGATCCTGGAGGCCGTGGTGACTTCGTCGTACCCGGCGAGCGTGAAGCAGGAGCTGGTGCGGCGCGTGCTGGAGGCGGCGCGGCAGCCGCTGGAGCGCGAGCAGTGCCTGGCGCTGCTGGCCCTGGGCGCGCGGCTGTACGTGGGCGGCGCCGACGAGCTGCCGCGCCGCGTGGGCTGCCAGCTGCTGCACGTGGCCGGCCGCCACCACCCGGACGTGTTCGCCGAGTTCTTCAGCGCGCGCCGCGTGCTGCGCCTGCTGCAGGGCGGCGCCGGCCCGCCGGGAGCCCGCGCGCTGGCCTGCGTGCAGCTGGGCCTGCAGCTGCTGCCCGACGGCCCCGCGGCCGACGAGGTGTTCGCGCTGCTGCGGCGCGAGGTGCTGCGCGCCGTGTGCGAGCGCCCGGGCCCCGCCGCGTGCGCGCAGGTCGCCCGGCTGCTGGCGCGCCACCCGCGCTGCGTGCCCGACGGCGCGCACCGCCTGCTCTTCTGCCAGCAGCTCGTGCGCTGCCTCGGCCGCTTCCGCTGCCCGGCCGAGGGCGAGGAGGGCGCCGTGGAGTTCCTGGAGCAGGCCCAGCAGGTGAGCGGGCTCCTGGCGCAGCTGTGGCGCGCGCAGCCCGCCGCCATCCTGCCCTGTCTCAAGGAGCTGTTTGCGGTCATCTCGTGCACAGGTAGCGTGTGCGCCCCCACGCCCGGCTGGGGTGGACAGAGGGATCAGCCAAAGGCCCCCGGGATGCACCCCCCACCTCCTGAACGGGCCTGTAAGGGTGGACTCACAGCTTGCCAGTCCCCAGAGTGACCTAGGTGGAGATGAATGCCCAGGAGGGGGACCGCAATGTCCCTTGTTAGCAAATCCATTCTGAGCACCCGCTGTGTATCTTATTACTAGAGTGGGCTGGAAATGCAGGGAGCCCACCATAGAGTGTGGGAGGAGGATGCGATTAGTGTGCGTGAGCAAACCACCCTCCGGTGGGGTCGAGTGGGCTTGATCTTGAGCCAGGTCTGGAAGGCAGGGATGGCGCCCTGGTGGAGCATGCAGGCAGGCGTTAACTGACAGTGATGGATGTTGGGCTCTATTAGAAGTGGTTGAGTTGAAATCTGTGCCTTTCCTGGTCATGGGACTGTGCAGGAAAAGTAGCTAGGGGCTAGCCTTGTGTAGAGGCCGTGGCTCCTCAGACTTTGCATAACAAAGTTTGATGCTGAATGTCCCTTCTCCTCTCTAGGGAGTGTGCCTGCACCTTGCATGCCCCAAGTGTCCTCATTCCTTTCCTGGCTAGCTCCAGTGTTACCCCAGCCCTGCACGCACAGTTGGGGATTAGTAGTTCCATTTGGTGGCCAGGTTTGTTGAGTGAACGGGTTACTGTGGAATCTCAGGCCGTGGTGCTGCAGCAGGCGTGTCCAACCTTCAGCCCAGCACGTTTGTAGACAGTGATGTCATGTTGCAATGTCAAAAGGTTGGACACCCCTGCTGGGGGAAGAGGAGGTGGCCCTGATGTGCTCTTTGCAGAGGCCCAGCCTAAGTCCTGGCAACATGAGGGCGTAGGGAGCTCAGTCTAGCCCCCTGTTCCAGAAGAGGAGCCACCATCCAGCGCCCTAGCCAGCGTGGTCCAGCACCTCCCATTGGAGCTCATGGATGGTGTTGTCCGGAACCTGAGTAATGACGACAGCGTGACAGACTCTCAGATGCTGACCGCCATCAGCAGGTAGGTGCCGAGGGCCTGCGGTGCGCCGAGCTGCTCTGTTATTCCCTTTCTTCTCCCTGAAACTGGGCTATGCAGGCTCAGCTCTGCTGTCTGCGTGGTGTGGGCTCAGTATGAGGGACACCTTGTCCTGCCCCGGTGATGTCACCAGGCTAGGTACCAGCTGTGTGACCATGGATATGCCAGTCTCCTCTTGGCCTCTGTTTTCTCTCTGTGAAAATGGAGGTGGGTGGTGGTGTGAGAAGATGAAAGTAGTTTGTGTTGTGTTTAAGAGTTTGGAAAACACCATAAACAGAGGTTGGGTGTTTTTCAGCTCACAGAGCCTGTGTGCACCCCTTCCCTCCCTGAGCTAGCCTAACTTGCCTGGCTTGTGACCCCCAGACTATACTGTGTGCTCTCCTCTCTGCAGGCCTGTCAAGACCCCGTGTACCTGGCAGGCCTCCCTTTGCCACTCCACAGGGCCTTTGTGGACTGTTTGTCTTAGTGGGCAAGAGTGTGGGCACAAGAGATAAACGTATCCAAGAGCCCACCTTTCTCTGTCATGTCTCACCTGTGACTGTGCGAGGGTTTCAACCTTTCTTTTGGCTTCCTCAAGTGTAGAGGGTATAACATTGAGCGCATCGAAGAGGGCTCTGGGGATTATGTTAGCTACGAATGAGAAACCACACGAGGTGCCTGGGACAGTGCATAATTGTCACCCTGATTACCATTCCCTTGCTGTCTCCTTTGTTATGACATTCTACTGGGTATTGGAGTCATGACAGCGGTGGTGTTTGACCACCTGCAACAGGTCAGCTTCACGCTTACCCGAGCACACAGGTGTTGTGTGGTAAGGCTCAGGTAAGTCAGTTCCCCCAGCAGACAGCAGTGCCTGGTGCAGTGCAGGGGCTTGGCTGCTGCTGCCTTATTTTATTATTAATTTATTTTGAAGTAGAGTCTCTCTATAGCCCAGGCTGACCTGGAATTCACTATGTCGTCTCAGGGCAGCCTCGAACTCACGGCGATCCTCTTACCTCTGCCTCCCGAGTGCTGGGATTAAAGGCATGCGCCACCACTCCCAGCTATGTTGTCTTTTTTTTTTTTAAACTATTTATTGAGACCATAGAGGAATTGGGGAAATGAGCAAGAGTGCTGCTTTCTCGGTGAACCTGATATCAGCACCAGGGTGAAGGAGATTGACCCTGAGGACACTCAACACCAACCAAAGCAGAGATCCAGAGGCTCCTAAGAGCCCATCACTGAAGTACACTTAAAATGCACCCCACATGGCTCAGGGAATTTTGTGGAAGATGGGGTGGAAAGATTGTTAGAGCCACAAGTTAGGACATTATGCACAGAGACATTGCCTCTCCCCCATAATTGATGGCTACCCACACAGTGCACGATCCACAATCCCCATGGGGATGACCTGCATCCCCAATGAGGAGGGTCCCTTTGGAGAAGGGGGCAGGGATGAGGAAAAGAATGGTACCAACATGCTGTTTACATACTCAGTATGTCCATAATTAATAAAAAATTATTTACTTATTTGAGAGTGTGAAAGAGGCATATATATGTGTATATGTGTATATGTATGTATGTGTGTATATATATGTATATATATAGAGAGAGAGGGAGAGAGAGAGGGAAAATGGGTACACCAGGGCCTCTAGTCACTGCAAACGAACTCCAGACATATGTGCCACCTTGTGTATCTGGCTTTACATGGGTACTGGAGAATCGAACCTGGGTCTTTTGGCTTTACAGGCAAGTGCCTTAACCTCTAAGCCCCCTACTTCCTATCTATCCATCTCTCCAGCACCCTGTTGTCTTTTTTAACCAAGAAGATAGCCTTGGGAGGGTAGAATTATCTCCATTTTACAGAGGGGGACAAAAGTTCAGGCTTGGAGAGGGGAGGTGGCTTGCTCCAGGTCACGTGGCAAGGGCTTGCAGGAGCCAGAGCTTCCGTCCCCCAGGGTGGCTCTCTTGAAGACAGGAGCAGCGGAAAGTCCTTGTCTGCTCCTGCACCAGGTGCGGGTGTGTGTGTGTGTGTGTGTGTGTGTGTGTGAGATGGGTGTGGCTCCCCTCCTGGTGGTCTGTGAACCCACCTTGGCCAGGTGTCTGCTGGGCTCATGTGTATTTTCCAGAAGTTTCTTCTTCATTCCATAGACCCAGCTTACCTGTGCAGGTGTGAATTAGGACTTTATGTCCAGTCCCTGGGCTGCCCTCACCCAGCCATCTGGGCCCCCCTTGTTGCTGAGCCATGGTCATTCTCTTGGCCAGGATGATCGACTGGGTGTCCTGGCCCCTGGGGAAGAACATCGACCAGTGGATCATAGCCCTGCTGAAGGGCCTGGCAGCTGTTAAGAAGTTCAGCATCTTGATCGAGGTTTCACTCTCCAAAATTGAAAAGGTTGGTGGCCTCTGCCCTAGACGGGCTTATGACCTTGTCCACTGGTCTCTTGTTGGGGCGGTGCAGGTGTGGGGTGCAGAGTATGAGGCTCCGCCCAAGCTCACCGCGTGACCAGGTCAATTCATTGCCCTTCTCTGAGGAGCATGTCTGTCACGTGTGCCCACCCACCCAGCCATCATTTTCTCACGTTCGCTGACCATTTTCCCATTTGTTAGTCCACTGTGCTTTGAGCACCTCTGCGCTCTTGCTTTCGTGTGTGGCTCGGCTGTGTCACGCCTCCCTGTGTGGGGCTCTCTCCTAGGGTCTACTGTGGGGAGGGGTGCCTGACCCCAGGTGTCCCAGGTGAGGGACTTATAACTGGGACTCTCTTCCAGGTCTTTTCCAAGCTGCTGTACCCTATCGTGCGGGGGGCTGCCATGTCTGTCCTCAAGTACATGCTCCTGACGTTCCAGCACTCCCACGAGGCCTTCCACCTGGTAAGGGCCTCGCCTGCTTCTCCTGATAGACGGTCCCGCATCCCCTGCTGGCCAGAGAGGCCCGACATATTTCTGTTTTAAAGGGTCATGGGATAGAGCTTGAAGCCTAAGACCTCAAAGCAACCGAAGGCCCCGTTTTATAGATAGGAAGTGGGAGCCAGAGAATTTGGCCTTCTTGAGTCACACCGCAGTATGACAGCCCCTAGACTAGGGACAGTTCTATTTCTTGGGGTCAGATGTGTGCCCTGTGCAGTGCAAAAGGACAGTGCATATTCTCATTCATCTACTTCTCAGACAGAAAGACTGCAGCGGGGCGAGATTAAATCACGCGTCCCGAGCACACAGCGGCTGAGTGGAATAGCGAGGTTGGAGCCAAGTTGGTCTGAATTAAGCCACTGTCCCTCCTGCACTTCCTGGCCAGCCAGCACCCAGAGGCCTGACCTCTAGCTTGAGCTTTCTCTGCTGCTCTCGAGGCCCTCCTGGGAAGGAGACTGCCCTCCACATGGTGCTGGGCTCCGGGTTCTGGCGGCCCCTGGTCAGGACAGTGGAGCTCCTTGCTGCTTTCCCATTTGCTGCACTAGGAGAAGCACAGATGCAGGATGGGTGTACTTGGGGCTGAGCCCCGCTGCAGTGGCCTTAGGTCAGGTGTGTAACTGCTTGGAGTCTGGGACAGGGTGAATTCTGGGGATGATGGTAGAGGACAGGTGAGGTGGTATTTAGCTAGACTTGCCACTTGTTTTCTTCCATCCTTGTCCTGGTCCCTTGTTCAAGTGTCCTGACTGTCCTTTACGATACTGTGAAAAAAACATTCCAAGGGGTCTAACACAGGAGAATGGAATGGGCTTCAGACTCATTTGGGCCTGGCGCAGACATCATCTTCTGTGACCAGCCGTAAAGTCCTGGCAGATGACACAACCTCTGTGGGCCCTGGGCTGTCACTCAGAGCACTTGCCTGACATGCAGAAGGCCCTAGATTCAACCTCCATCACCACCAAAACAAAACAAGAAACCCAGATTGTATAAGCACTTTACCTTCGCGGTCTGTATGACGAGGTTGTAGGTTTTGAGGCGAGGCTTGATGTTTGTCCTTTGACCAGTGTTGGTGCTGCGGGCCCCACCCAGCCGGCTGAAGGGTGGCCTCGACATCCTCCCTGCTGGGCAGAGTGGCTGTGGTTGCCCAAGGGTCAGTTGGTTAAGGTGGAACAGCTGGGACCTGAGCTCAGGCTTCCCCTCAACTGGGAGGAGGGAATTTATCTAGTTTTTTTTTTTTTTTCAAGGTAGGGTCTCATTCTAGCCCAGGCTGACCTGGAATTCACTATGTAGTCTCAGGGTGGCCTCAAACTCACGGTGATCCTCCTACCTCTACCTCCTGAGTGCTGGGATTAAAGGCTACGCCACCACGCCCGGCTATTGATCTAGTTTTACACATGAAGAAACAGACACAAGGAGTCTTAGGTCAGATGTCTTTTAAGGGGAATTGCATCTTGTAGAGCTGAGCTCCACCCACAGGGGGAGCAGCGGCCATGTGGACATAACCTTCCAGCCTTGGCGCTCCGGGAGCTTAGGTAGGTAGCCCGTGCTTGACCTAGCACCCCCTCTCCTCTTTCAGCTCCTTTCTCACATCCCACCCATGGTGGTTGCCCTGGTCAAGGAGGACTCAAACTCCGGGACCAGCTGCCTGGAGCAGCTGGCAGAGCTGGTGCACTGTATGGTGTTTCGGTTCCCGGGCTTCCCAGACCTGTATGAGCCTGTCATGGAAGCCATCAAGGTAAGTAACCATCCGAGTTGCTCTGGCAAAGGTGCCAGTTTGGGCCGTCTTTGAGGCTAGGTTGTGGCTTGGTGGCAGCCTCCTGTCGTCTCTCACAGCACCTGTCTTCTTGTGACTGGGACAAAACACCTGACCAGAAGCAGCTTACAGGAGGAAAGGGTTGATTTCGGCTTACAGTTTTGAGAGGAAACTTCATGATGGCAGAGCAGGCAGACAGCCAGCAGGGTGGCAAGAGCAAGAGTGAACTCACACTGGCAAGTGGCTTGGACTGCCAAATCCCAAGGCCTGTTGCCAGTGACACACCACCTCTAGCCACGCTCTTTCTCCCACAGACTCTCCCAGCTGGGCTCCAAGTAGGAGGCCTAATCACAAACACTTGAGGTTTTGGGGGACATTTTACATTCAAATGACCACATCTCTCCAGGACCATCATGTGCTGTAAACACACTGAGCCCCCCATCTCTCCCAACATGTACTTGGAGCCTTTGCATCGGTAGTTCCTTCTAACTGTGAACCCTTTTCTCCAGCAGATCCATAGTGTTTATTAAATATTTTTAGTTTTTTCAACTTTTAATTTTGTTATCACAGTGATCCTCCTACCTCTGCCTCCCAAGTGCTGGGATTAAAGGAATGTGCCACCATGCCCAGCTGGATTTTTTCTGTGTTGGGAGATTTTGTTTTGTTTTGATTTTTGTTTTTTCCATGGTAGGATCCTGCTCTAGCCCAGGCTGACCTGGAATTCATTATGTAGTCTCAGGGTGGTCTAGAACTCACAGAGATCTTCTACCTCTACCTCCTGAGTGCTGCAGTTAAAGGTGTGTGCCATCATGCCCAGCTGGTGAGAGATTTAAAAAAAAATTTTTAAAACAGTATTTTTATCGGGAGGCAGAGATAGAAGGATCATCATGATTCTAGACCACTCTGAGACTACATAGTGAATTCCAGGTTAGCCTGGGTGAGTGAGACCCTACCTTGAAATACCCCACCAAAAATAACAACAACAACAATTTTTTTTTTTTTTTTGCTTATTTGAGAGCAAGAAAGAGGCAGATAGAGAGAATGGACACGCCAGGGTCCCCAGCTGCTGCAAACAAACTCCAGACACATACGCCACCTTGTGCACCTGGCTTACATTGGTCCTGGAGAACCTGAGTCCTATGGTTTTGCAGGCAGGCGCTTTAACTGCTAAGCCATCTCTTCAACCCCTTAAAAAAATTTTTTTAAACCTTTATTTATGTGAGAGAGATAGAGAAAAAAAAAAGGTAGAGACAGGAGAGATTTTTTTAAAATTCTTCAAGTTCATTAGACATAATAGGTTTGGAGGTTGGAGTGATGGCTTAGCAGTTAAGACACTTGCCTGTGAAGCCTAAGGATCCAGGATTGATTCCCCATTACCCACATAAGCCAGATGCACAAGGTGGCACATGTGTCTGGAGTTCATTTGCAGTGGCTGCTCTCTCCCTCCCTGTCTCTCTCTCTGCCTCTTTCTCAAATAAATAAATACATTAAAAAAAGAAAAGAAAAAGATAATAGGTTTGTTTAGGAAGTCTGTTCTATATTCAGTTTTGAAAGGTGATGAGTCTAGGAATTCATCCATTTCTTCAAGGTTTTCCAGTTTTGTGCAATACAGGTTTTTGAAATATGTCATGTCGATTCTTCCAATTCCTTTGGTATCAGTTGTGACGTCTCCACTTTCATTTCAATCTTGTTGATCTCAGTATTTTTTTTTTGATCAATTTGACCAGTGATTAATCAATTTTTATTTTTATGAAGAACCAGCTCTTTGTTTCATCAATTGTTATTGTTTTCTTTAGTTCCAATTTGTTGATTTCTGCTTTGATCTGATAATTTCTTTCCATCTGGTACTTTTTTTTTTTTTTTTTTTTTGAGGTAGGGTTTCACTCTGGCCCAGGCTGACCTGGAATTCTCAGTGTGGCCTCGAACTCACGGTGATCCTCCTACCTCTGCCTCCCCCCCACCCCGCCGAGTGCTGGGATTAAAGGCGTGCACCACCATGCCCAGCTTTCCATCTGGTACTTTTGGACTTGGGACCGTTCTTTTCTTTCTAGCACCTTCAAATAGATATTTAAGTTATTTATTTGAGGTCTACTTTTGTAATAATAGGCATTTAGTGCTATAAACTCCCCTCTTAAAACTGCCTTCATTGTGTCCTGTAAGCTGTGGTATGTTGTGTTTTCATTCAGTTCCATAAATTTGTTGATTTCCTTTCTGATTTCTTCACCAACCCATTCATTTAATAGTGAGTTGTTCAGTCTCCAGGAGTAGTGTTTTCTGTTGTTACTATTGTTGATTTCTAGTTTTTAAAATTATTATTTATTTGATAGTGAAAAAGAGAGAGAGAAAGGGAGAGAATGGGCGCTCCAGGGCCTTCAGCCACTGCAAACGAACTCCAGGCATGTGTGCCCCTTGTGTGCATGTGTGACATTGCATGCTTGTGTCACAGTGCATCTGGTGTATGTGGGACCTAGAGATTTGAACATGAGTTCTTAGGCTTTGTAGGCAAATACCTTAACCACTAAGCCATCTCTCCAGCCCAATTTCTAGTTTTTTTATTATTTTTAAATATTTTACTTATTTATTTATTTGAGAGAGAGAAAGAAGGGGAGAGAGAGAGAGAGAGAGAGAGAATGGGCGTGCCAGGGCATTCAGCCACTACAAACTAACTCCAGATGCATGTGTCCCCTTGTGCATCTGGCTTACGTGGGTCCTGGAGAATCAACTGAGATCCTTTGGCTTTACAGGCAAACACCTTAACCACTTAGCCATTTCTCCGGCCCCCTGATTTCCAGTTTTTATACATTGTGGTCAGATATAATGCAGGGAATTATGTCAGTTTTTCTTAATTTGTAGAGACATGCTTTATGACCTAATATATGATCTGTTTTGGAGAAGGTTCTATGAGCAGCTGAGAAGAATGTGTATTCAGTAGAATTATGGTAGAATGTTCTGTAGATGTCTGTAAAGTCCATTTGATTTATGGTGTTGTTTGACTCCATTGTTTCTCTTTAGTTTCTGCTTACAGGATCTGTCTGTTGATGATAGTGAGGTATTAAAGTCTTTTACTGTTACTGTCTTGGGATTATATCTGTTTTATTGCCTAGTAAGTTTTGCTTTATAAAATTAGGTGCATGTAAGTTTATCATTGTAATATCTTCTTGTTGAATTGCTCCTTTAATGAATATGAAGTGGCCTTCTTTATCTCTTTTGATTACTTTTGGTTAAAAGTCTTTTTTGTCAGAAATCAGTGCAGCCACTCCTGCTTGTTTCTTGTTTCCTTTTGCTTGGAATATTTTTGTCCATCCTTTCACCCTAAGGTGGTATTTATCTTTAATTGTAAGGAGGGTTTCTTGCAGAAAGCAAGATGGATCCAGCTTTCTGATCCAGTGTGTTAATGTGTGTATTTTAATTGGGAGTTGAGTCCATTAATGTTCAGAGGTGTAATTATTAGGTGTGAGTTAATCCCTTGTCATATTGAAAGTTTTGTGGAGTTGGGTGTGTTCTTGGTCTTTATGTGCTTTCATGTCCATTCTGGTTTTGCTTCTTTCTTTTTCTGTCTTTGTGTGCATGTTGGTTCCCCCCGAGTGTGCAGTGTTCCATGCAGTGTTTTCTGTGTGGCTGGTTTGGTGCTCATGTAATCACAAAGTTGGTTCATATTGCTAAAGGTTTTCTTTCACCTTCCATTCTGAGGGTATATTAGTTTGGGTTTCAGCCATAGTCTTTTAGCTTTTGTTTGTTTTATTTTATTTTATTTATTTTTTGGGTTTTTCAAGGTAGGGTCTCTCTGTAGTCCAGGCTGACCTGGAATTATGTAGTATGGAATATGTAGTCTCAGGGTGGCCTTGAACTCATGGCGATCCTCCTACCTCTGCCTCCTGAGGGCTGGTATTAAAGGCATGTGCCACCACACCCAGCCAGAAATAAATAAATAAATAAATAAATAAATAAATATCTGTATACACACACACATACATACACATACAGGCTGGAGAGATAGCTTAGTGGTTAAGGCACTTGCCTGAAAAGCCAAAAGACTCAGGTTCGATTCCCCAAGACCCGCATAAGCCAGATGCACAAGGTGTCACATGCATTTGGAGTTCATTTGCAGTGGCTAGAGGCCCTGGTGCACCCATTCTCTCCCTCTCTCTCAAATAAATAAAAATTATTAATATAAGTGTGTGAGTAATCCAAAACAATGAAGGAAATTTTTCTGGCTTAGTCCGGGCTCTGGACTGGGTAAAAGAACAAGAAGAAATTTAGAATCACAAGTCTGCTTTCATGGGGTTTAGGGGTTGAAATTAAGATCATTTTGTAGAGAGGTGGTAGACCCCTCAAGTTCAGACATTAACATTAATAGTTATAAAATTGTTATACCTAAGGGTTATTTACTAGACACAGGTCAAGAAGTAAAGTTGTACTGAAGATGATTAATCTCAAAATTACAAAACACCAAGGAGCACTGTTTTTCAAACATGGGAAAGAGTCTTCACATGTTGGAAGCTAAGATCTGGTGCAAGGGCTCTTCCTCCACAGGGCATGAGCTCCTGTTAGTATCTGTTTCCTGTTAGAGTGTGAGCACCTGGTGGGCAGGGCTCATGTTTTAATATCTTTGTCATCTATGCCCAGTGACTGAGTAGAAAATATAATTGCAGTGTGACTTGTGTGAGTGAACAATGAGGGGCAAGTGTGGTTCCGCATGAGGCCTGAGGGAAAGCAGACATGTGGGACACAGAGGCTCTGAAAGTACCTGACCCAGTAGAACAGGAAGGGAGCCTTATGAGACAGGCGTAAATGACACACAGCCTTTGAGACACTTCCTGGAAAGCCTTATAAATTAGGTGACAGGAATTTGATCTTGCAGGTTAGGGCCTGCCGGAAGAGGACACTGCAGACGCGTCAGGGAAAGGCGCAGAGGGGGGAAATGTGTGGTAGCAGGTCGGCAGAGTCAGAGGAGGTCAGAAACAGCGAAACATCAGCAGAGGGCCATGCCTCTGAACCCAGGCTGAGTCGGCCTGCTTAATGTGGTAGGTCTGGGCTTCTCCAACATTCTCACCAAGGTACCTGATGGCAGAGGAAGGGGCATTACCCAGAGCAATCTGATGTTTCTCTTTATCTCGTTTTACCTCAATGACCCAACTATATACTTCAGAATTACAGATATTTGTTTTAATATAAATATACTTCCCACCTCCCTTGAATAGTAGAGAACATAGCACTAGGAAGATGAGTTGTGTTTGCCCTGTGGTTTTGAATCCCCTTTGTACAAATTAGTTTGAGAGGTGACGCAGCAAGTAGGATCATTCATAAAGGTTGTTCACATGTATATACATGCATCCTTCTTTGTATGATGTCACTTTGCAGGTAAATTCTAGAAAGGTCTCTCACTTAGATACAATAAGTTAAGGCAATTTCTCTGGGGTCTGTGTCCCTCTTAAGAGGATCACCATATGTAAATTTTTAGCAGCCTTGAGTATGAGAGTTATTTGGAAGTTTATTTTCCTATTTGCTTGCTTGAGAAAGTGTCCCTATAACATAGGTATTTTTGCATCTTCTTTCTGCATGTGGGTTTCTGTCTGCCTTGAGTCCCTGTACAGTTTGTTTATATGGTGGGGTTAGATGGGCATAGTAGGAAGGAAGAAAGATGCTAAGCCCAGGTCTCTCTCTTGCGGCACTGGAGATCAAACCTGGGGCCTTGCGCCTGCCAGGTAAGCACTGTACCTCTGAGCTATGTCACCAGACCTTTCCCTTGTTATTTTGAGATAGGACCTCACTAAGTTACCTAGGCTGGCCTTGAGCTCGTCTTGTAAACCCAGCCTGTCCTTGAAGTTTTGATTCTCCTGCCTCATCCTCCTGAGTTGGTGAGATTTACAGGCCTGGGCCACCAAGCCAGATGTTCAATAAATGATTATCTGGTGATCCAATCCCAGGAAACAAGTGAGCAGAAGCATTAAACACAGCTTGAGCAAGTCCTGCCAGAGCCAAGGGCGTACACTGGAGAGGGAGGATTTTGGGTGCTAAGCTAGTGTGAAATTCTAGCACCTTTGACAAACCTAGGCCTTTGTGCTCAGGAGATGGCAATATGACTCAGGCCAGGGGACTGTTAGGAAGGCACCGAGATCTGTTATGTAGCAGTGCATGGTGCTTTGGTAACTGTCTTTAGATGTCACTATGGGAACTAGTACACGTGTTCAATGTGATAGAGGATAATGAGCGGGAAGTCGTGCTTATCCTGAGTCTGTGACGAAGGACCTGTACCTCAGACCCTCACAACTCCCACCACTGACTTAGGATCAGGTGCCAGGGTATGACTGATTTGCACAGATGCTGCCTCTGTAAATCTAAATCTGGGAGCATCGCTGTGGTCAAGTGCTATGGCAGCGTGGAGTGCCAAACCCACAATGATGTTGAGGTAGGGTGTCTTCTCTTGACAGCCGAGGCCCAGTGAAGTCAATGGATGGGGTAGAAGAGCCTTATTAAATGCTGACACAGCCCGTGAGGACGAGCGCTGGGGTTGGAGCTGAGATCCCAACACCACTGGCTTTGGCTGGTGGCCAGTGTTGTCATTGCATAGAGTCTGTCAGCCCGTGGGCTCTGCCTAGAACATTCTCATTTTTCACTTACTGTTTACGTGACTCTGGATAGTTCTTTGCTGTGACTGAACCCTACCTTTTCTTTGTTTTTTTGTTTTTTCAAGACAGGGTTTCACTGTAGCCCAGGCTGACCTGGAATTCACTCTGTAGTCTCAGGGTGGCCTCCAACTCATGGCAATCCTCCTACCTCTGCCTTCTTAGTGCTGGGATTAAAGGCATGCACCACCAAGCCCAGCTACTTTTAAAAAATATTTTTACTTTTATTTATTTATTTGATAGAGAAAGAGGGAGAGAGCAAATAGGTGCACTTGCCACTGCAAATGAACTCCAGACTGTGTGCCCCCTTGTGCATCTGGCTAACATGGGTCCTGGGGAATCAAACCTGGGTCCTTTGGCCTTGCACACAAACGCCTTAACCATTAAGCCATCCCTCCAGCCCTGAACCCTACTTTTTTGCCATTATGATGGGGAGCTGTCATCATGTAGATCATGTGGAAGGCCCGCATGTCAGAACAAGAACCTGCAGTGAGTTATGAGCAGGGGCTGTTCATGACCTCTTTCGGCCTGTTCTGGGTGTGAGCCCAAGAAGTCTTCCCAGAGGAGGTGGTAGGTTTTGAGTTGACGCTGGTGCACACTGCTCCCTCCTCAGGACCTGCACGTTCCCAATGAGGACCGCATCAAGCAGCTGCTGGGTCAAGATGCCTGGACATCACAGAAGAGTGAACTGGCCGGCTTCTACCCGCGGCTCATGGCCAAATCAGACACGGGCAAGATCGGCTTAATCAACTTGGGCAACACATGCTATGTGAACAGCATCCTTCAGGCCTTATTCATGGCTTCTGAGTAGGTGATACTGGGTTATGTTTGAGACAGGGTCTTGCTGTTTAGTCCACTTTGACCTTGGTGCAATCCACTTACCTCAGCCTCCCAGATGCTGACGTGACAGGCATGCGCCATCACACCTGTCTGTCTGCCTAACTTAGTCTCAACTAAACAAGCACAGTCTCTGTAATCTGTGGCTACTCATTCATATACTTTATGGCTTGAAAATCCCGTTTTCAGCTTTGGCTCAGTAAAAGGAAGCTTTTTGGATCTGGCTGCGTGTGCACAGACACGGATCTGAGCTACTAAGAGCTGCTTGTGGGAACTGGAGCGGAGTTGGGGCCAGAAAGGCAGCGTGTCCTAGGCACATGGATGTCAGCAGGGTCCCTTTTTTCCCCTTTCTGCCAGTGCATCCCTCATGTAGAGCTTGAGGGCAGGGAGGTAACCCAGATGGCTTCAGGCCAGAGAGGAACTTCAGGAGTGGGCATGAGGGCCAAGGTCTGCATAGGTGCTGTGTGGATGTGTGTAAATGGTGCTTTCTAGGGAAGGGGCAAGCGGGGTCGGAGTGGCTGGGGTGGGGCTGGCATGCACTCTGGTGTGCCACTGTGTCAACTTAGAACATTTGCATGTTTATGTCCGGGAGTCGTGGGCCGTCTGATCTGAGAAGGAAGGCAAGGTTCACCTTCCTTTTTTCATAGTTGTTGTCATACCAAAGCCATTACAGAGTTCCTGTCTCCAGATGCTCTGGCTGTGGTGTCCATTCTTACCTCTCAGCTGGGCTCGCTGGAGGCTCTGGGTGACCTGGGATGGGGGTGTCTAGTCTCCCAGGGGCCTCGGCTTACCTGGGCACTCCTGTTTCTTTCATTCAAAGCTTTCGACACTGTGTGCTCCGGCTGACGGAGAACAACTCTCAACCCTTGATGACCAAGCTGCAGTGGCTCTTTGCCTTCCTGGAGCACAGTCAGGTGTGTGTCGGGGCGCCCGGGGCGGGGCGGAGAGGGGACTGAGAGCTCCCACGCTGCAGGGTGAGCTGCCCAGCCCCAACCTGGCACTGGCTCTCAGCCAAAGCTCCTGCGACTATTCAGAGCCCCACTCGCAGGAGGGGAGCCTCCTGGAGCCCACTCCTTGTCACATGCAATCCCAGCCTCCTCTTGGCAGTTCAGGCCTGTGCACTCCTAAAGCCTCTTCATCTGCTGATTTTTTTTTTTTTTTGAAGAGTTCAGGATTGACCCCAGAGCCTTGTACATATTGAGCAAACAACCACTACGCTATTCCCCTTGCCCCTTCATCTGCTGACTTTAAACATCTTGGTTAAATTTTTTTTTTAAAAAAATACATGCTAATTTAATTAATTAATTTATTTTGAGAGAGGAGGGTGGGGGGAAGGGAAGGGAGAGAGGTCTCTAGCCACAGCAAACGAATTCCAGATACATGCACCACCTTGTGCATCTGGCTTTACTTGGGTACTGGGGAATTGAACCGAGGTCCTTTGGCTTTGCAGGCAAGCGCCTTAACCTCTAAACCTTCTCTTCAGCCCTCAGATACATCGGTCTTGAGGGCTCTCAAGGCTGTTGTGGGGACAGAGGTGAACAAAACAAGGACTGGCTCTGTCCTTCTGGAACCTAAAGCCTGGGGCCAGGGATTTGCAAGGCCTCTCTGTGTGGCCCAGAGCTGAGCAGGCCCGTATGTGTGGCAGGAGGATGGGCTGCAATGCTTTACACCGGAAGCATGATGGGAGGCTGGGGCTTGGGAGGATACAGGGGAGGGAACAGTTCTGATGGAGGAGGGGTCGGGGCTTTGGGAGATGCCATGGAAGAGGCTTCTGTGGCCCATGGCACCCCTTTGGGGTGTTTGAAGCAGAGCAAAGTCAGTGGACACGTGGCCAGAGAGAAGCAGAAGGTTGGTGAGGGCAGATCCTGCTCCTGACCCCACCCCTTACCTACTTTGTTCCAGAGGCCTGCCATCTCCCCAGAGAACTTCCTCTCTGCATCCTGGACACCCTGGTTTAGTCCTGGGACCCAGCAGGACTGTTCGGAGTATCTAAAGTACCTGCTGGATCGGTAAGTGCCGGGGGTGGGGGGGGTGGACTGAGGATCTAGAGCCCGTTCTGAGGAGCGTACCTCCTCCTGTGAGCTGCTCACATTTCCTAAAAGTGGGAGCATCGCCTCGCGCTTCTGACAGCTGTGGGCTGGGCCTGAGTGTGAGGGAAGTCCCCTGTGTGTATCTCCGTCCCTGTCCCCAGGCATAGCCCTTAGGTCAGTCTTCATGTAGGTATGCGTGAGGACAGACGTGTGTTGGAGTGCCATTTTGTAGCTGGGTGTAAATTCCCTAGGCAGACTATCTAGCATGAGTCTGTGAATGGTGTCACAAAAGCCGGAGGTGACTGTGGCTATGTACAGAGCTCGTGTCTCCACACTACTGCAGGCTGCACGAAGAGGAGAAGACTGGGGCGAGGATCTGTCAGAAGCTCAAGCAGTCCAGCGCACCCTCTCCCTCCGAGGAACCCCCTAGCCCAAGTGCCACGTCGGTGGAGAAAATGTTCGGAGGCAAGATCGTGACTCGAATATGCTGCCTCCAGTGCCTCAACGTGTCCTCCCGCGAGGAGGCCTTCACGGACCTCTCTCTGGCCTTCCCTCCTCCTGAGCGCTGTCGCCGCCGCCGCCTGGGCTCCGTCATGCTGCCCACCCAGGATGTCGGAGTCCAGGAGCTGGCAGGGGCCACTCCTGCCCAGGTTCCCGGCCAGGCGGGGCCTCGGAGGCAAAGGAAACACTGCATCACAGGGGAGGCGCCCCCCGCAGTGCTGGACACGGGAGGCCTGCCTTCCACTGGGGCTGGGGATCAGGCTGGCCAGGAGGAGAAGGTGGAGAGGGAAGAGTCGGGGAAGGAGGAGGAGGCGGCGGTGGAAAAGGAAGGGGAAGAGGAAGAAGGAACAAGGGAAAAGGAGAACGCGGAGAAAGAGAGAGAAGAGAAGGAGAAAGACAAGAAGGAAGAAGAGAAGGAGAAGGAGGAGGACAGCCTGAGACCAGGGTCCCATAGGGACACGGCCACTTCCTCCAGGGAGCCGGTGTTTGGCCCAGAGGGCTCTCGCTCTGTCCTGGACCTGGTCAACTACTTTCTGTCCCCCGAGAAGCTGACAGCGGAAAACCGCTACTACTGCGAGTCGTGTGCCTCCCTGCAGGACGCAGAGAAGGTGGTGGAGCTGAGCCAGGGGCCGCGCTACCTCATCCTCACGCTGCTGCGCTTCTCCTTCGACCTGCGCACCATGAGGCGCCGCAAGATCCTCGACGACGTCACCATCCCCCTGCTCCTGCGCCTGCCACTGGCCGGGGGCCGGGGCCAGGCCTATGACCTCTGCAGCGTGGTGGTGCACTCCGGCGTGTCCTCGGAGAGTGGCCACTACTACTGCTATGCCCGCGAGGGCGCTGCCCGGCTGGCCCCAGCTCTGGGAGCCACTGACAGGCCAGAGCCCGAGAACCAGTGGTACCTGTTTAATGACACCCGGGTGTCCTTCTCCTCCTTCGAGTCGGTCAGCAACGTCACCTCCTTCTTCCCCAAGGACACAGCCTATGTGCTGTTCTATCGCCAGCGGCCCAGAGAGGGGCTGGAGGCCGAGCCAGGCTCTCCCCGGGTCCGAGCGGAGCCCACCCTCCACAAGGACCTGATGGAGGCCATTTCCAAAGACAACGTGCTCTACCTGCAGGTGAGTTCTCAGCCTCAACCTGCTGGGGTGCAGACCTGCTGATGGCCGAGCCACTTGTGGGTGGAGGGGGCAGGCCCGGCATAGCCATCGGTATGGGACACTGGTTTGTTCTCCCTTTTGAGTCTCCTGTTGTTTAAATCCCTCCACCTCCTCATTGCTTAGGGGAAATGTGTTGGAGGCTGAGACAGAACCTGGTACTCAGAGAAAGCAGTACTGATGGTGCTGGAGAAGAGGACCTCCCAGAGGGCCTCCCCAGTGGCCCTCCTACCCCAGTGCCCGCCTGTGTAACTAACCGCCTCGGTCCCCCTACCAGAGTCACTGGTGTTATCAAAATATTCTTCTAGTGGCCAGTGAGAGGGGACCTGCCGTGTACAATGGGAGCAGCCACACCCAGGCCTGTGGTTCTCATGCTGGGAGCTGGTGTTGTGTGTAGGGAAACTGGGGAGTGGGGACACCAGCCCGCTTCTCCATTTCTGTCAGGCCACACAGGTGAGGCAGGGCTGTGGTAAGGAATCTTCCAGAGGCTCATCTTACCTTGGCAAGGGCTGGATCTCATGTCTCCTGATAGGGTGAGCTGGACAAGTGTAGGCCAGGAACTCTGCGGAGAGATTTCCTCGAGGTCCAGGAAAGACCTGCTTCTCTACGGGCCCTTTTCATCTAGTCACTGTCCAGTGCGGATGAGTTCCTTTCCCCCAAGACACTGAGGAGGATGAAGGGGTAGCATTTGAAGCCTAGACTTGGAGGTAGGGGGGAGGATGGGTCTGCCCCCCATCCTGCCCTTGCTCCTGAGCTGGGTCCTGAGCCTGGGGATGAAGATGCTGGTTTGGAGTGGGTGTGGGGCTTGCTGTGCTTCAAGGGTCTCAACAGTACCCTCCCCCTCTGTTCCTAGGAGCAGGAGAAGGAGGCAAGGAGCAGGGCAGCCTACATCTCTGCACTCCCGGCCTCTCCACACTGGGGGAGGGGCTTCGATGAAGACAAGGATGAGGATGAAGGCTCTCCTGGGGGCTGCAACCCTGCAGGTGGCAATGGTGGTGACTTCCACAGACTGGTCTTCTAACAGGAGCACCCACCTCCAACCTGCTTCCACCTGTGGGTGCACCATGGCCAACTTGGGAGGGGGCCAGGTGGGAGTCCAGGGTGCCAGCAAAGCACTCTGCTGTCAGTTGGGGTCTGAGGGTTACGGAGGCAGGGCCAGGGTGAAGTAGGCCCTTCTGAGAGTGAAAAAGATGAAGAGGGAACACCTGGGATGTTGGGCAGCGGCCGAAAGGGCAAAGCGAAGCACAGATGGAGGCGAGAACCAGGCCCTGGCACCGGCATCTGTCCCTAAGATTTTACACTCAAGTGTCCTGATAACTTGGATGGGCCACCCCTGGGCTTTGCCTCCCCACAGGTCCATCTTGGAGATCCCAGCCGGCTCAGGAACCAGGGTGGTGTCCACCCAGCATCCTGAGTCCAGTAGAACTTTTCGGTACTTTTCACCAAGCTCTTGCTTGATAGGAGAAAAAAAAAAGCACAGCGAGAATCAAGCCCTTGCACCTATTAAGGGGGCTATGTGTTATCTCTGCCTGCCCTCGTTTCTCTGAGGGCGTTTTGGAGGCAAGGTATGTGGATGTCTTCGGGGATCTGCATTTTTGAGGCATGTTTGTGGGAAGCAGTGTGGCAGAGATGAAAGACAGTGATCTTTTCCTGTTCCATTCCCTTGCCTGTCCCTTCCTCTACTCTAAGCAATGCTAAACGGTGGAAGGAGAGCCCTGGCCCTAACCCTCCCCAGCCTGCCTCAGTGCCTGAGATGCCTCCATTGCATCCCTTTCTGGTTAAGGTTCAGAGTCCTTATCTTATTGCAAAGACGTTAGTCTGTCAGGAAGCCATTGCCATTTGAGGAAGCTGGCTGGCTTGGCTCCTCAGATGGCCGTGTGAGGGCTGGGTAGGGGGTGAACTATGGAGTGCAGACAACCTCATTGTCATAGCTACGGCCTCTTCTCAGTGGAGGAGAGACCAGTGTTCTTAAGCAGAAATAAAACTCTGTGATCTGAAGCCTGTGAAAGATGTCATTTTTCCTGCTTGGGCTCTGGTGCCTGATGTCCCCTCCCCCTGGGTTTCTCACTGTGCCTGGGAAGCCTGACAGTGACCTGTGAACCTGTTCTGGGGACTTGTGAGATGCTGCATGGGAATGAGTGGCCTGGTGCTGGGACTTGAGGGACCCAGAAGACAGAACTGTCAATGGCATGGGGATGTGGAGCGAGGGGATCTCCTGTGAAAAACCCAATAGTTGGGCTGGAGAGATGGCTCCGTGGTTAAGGTGCTTGCCGGCAAAGCCAAAGGACCCAGGTTTGACTCCCCTGTACCCATGTAAAGCCAGATGCATAAGGTGGTGCATGAGTTTGGAGTTCATTTGCAGTGGCTGGAGGCCCTGGAGCACCCATTCTCTTACCTGCCTCTTTCAAAATAAATATTTTTTAAAATCCCAGTAGCAGGAGAATTTTCAGGTCCCAGGAACTCCGAGTAGCTTCAAATGTCTGCCACCACTGCCCAACTGGGGCAAGCCGGAAGGTGGCTTCCCAGTGCTCCAAGGTCTGCACTCAGCTCCTCCTTCAGGTCACATTCCCATTCTTGGAGCTAGAGAGGGCCCAGGACCTATCTTCACCCCAAAGTCCCCTTGCCACCATGCCTGACCAGCTTCTTTGGAAGAACAGCAGCTAAAAGCAGACACAGAGCTGGTGGCAGTGGTGTGAGAAGGGGTTTTAAGGGCTGTGGGGAGAGATGAATCTTGATCCAAATGTCAGACTGTCAGGCCTCAGGGATCTGTGAAGGCAGAGCTTCAGATGCAGTGCCACAGCATGACACTGTTAAGATGGCTGGCACACAAAAGCTCACTGTTTTTAGATAGGGTCTTACTGTGTAGCCCAGGCTGGCCTGGAATCTGCCTCCTGCCTTAGTCTCCAGTGTGTGGGATTATAGGTTTGACTCACCATGTCTGGCCAGATGCAGGTTCTGAATAATAAGGGTTCATTCTTGCTCCTAGTCAGGAAAAGTACCCACTTAGCAGCCTATGAAGATGGAACATATTGAGTGCACATCAGTCCTCCTGGGGGCATTTAAGAAATGATTCTGGCTGGGTGTGGTGGTGCACACCTTTAATCCCAGCACTAGAGAGGCAGAGGTAGGAGGATCACTGAGTTTGAGGCTAGCCTGAGACTACATAGTGAATTCCATGTCAGCCTGGGCTAGAATGAGACCCTACCTCGAAAAAAAAAAAAAAACAAGTTTCTTGTCAGAGGAAGTGTGTGGATACCTGTGCATCAGTCCTTAGGCTGCCTAGGACATAATGCAAGTCTGGGTTCCTCTCCCAGCCCCACTAGAAAGACTCCAGCAGACTCCTCTTGGTTGCACTGCTAAAGGACTTTATTGTCCTATTCCTACACCACAGTAAAAAGGGACCTGCAAGCTCCAGGCCTGTACCATTTATCACCACAGCAAAAACATGACCCACGTGAACATGTTTCCCACCCCACCCTAGATCGCACAAGATAAATACATGGTACAAAGTTTTTTTTTGAAAACAGAATAAATTAATAACTTAAGTGATTAGGCACCAACAGTGATTTGAAAAATTACATATCTATCTTAAATGGTAACAAGACAAGAACATAAGACTAGGCTGCTTCTAGCTCATTTCCTCTTTCCAACAAATAGCGACAATTCTGTGAAATGATTCTAAATTTCATGATACAAGTAGCCAACATATTACACATAGACATACACCACCCGATACTACATGACAGCATAAATCTCCAGCAGGCTCCCTTGGCAGGAGCCTGCTAATTCCAGGCCCCAAAGAACATGACAAGTCCCAGAAAGATGGACCCATAAGCCTGGCTTCCCCACACCTTCAGAGCTGAAGGACCGGATGGGAAAGAAGAGCTGCTCTGCCCTCCTCCAGAGCTCTGTCAGGGAGGGTGGGTCACGACGGGGACAGTAGCGGAGCCGGTGAAGGGAACTGAGCAGGTGAACTGGAACTGAGTTCCCATGACATCAGCATGGTTGTGCTTCTATTCTGGGGATGGACTGATATTAATGGTGTCAAATGGGAAGTTGGCAAAATCCAGGTTGGGAGGGATGGAGGAAACTGGCCAGTGCTCTGGGTGCTGCCCCTCCTCAGGGGCCCCAGACCTTCAAAGAGGGTCCTTCTGTTAGCAGAGCATCAGCTATGGACAAGGCCTCTGAGATGGTCCCATTTCACAGACTAACAAACCAAGTTCCAAGGCGACCCTCTTCCTCATGGTTCTCACTTGACTTTCACCTTGCAGTGGTGGAGCAGGACATGTCCTTGTGCAAACTGTTAGGCGAGAAGCATTCCCCATTCTGGGCTCTCCGTCCTTGGCAGCCACCAGGAGCCTCCACCTATTTGGAGGGTGTGGGCTGGATGGGTGGGTACTGGCCGGCAATTTGGAGATTGTGAGCTGGAGCTCAGCTCTCCATACACGGGTCACTTTATTCTTGGCCTTGCTCCTACGTCCCCTCTAACGCTTTGGGAAATGACAACCACAGCATGAAGGCCTCAAGACTGATGAGACTTAAACTCCTCGGTCTCAGAAGATCCCGCCAGTTCCATTCCATGGCACACTCAGCTCAGACCGTGGGGTCTACAGGGATGGCTGCTGGGACTGGAAACTGGGGCCAACAATCCCTGGTTCCACTGTGCAGAGGCTGCTTGGGCAGCACCAGGCAAAAGCTGTTGGCCATATGGGAGCCCAGCTAAAGGGAACCACCCTTCAACCCACTGCAGTGCCACTACAGACACCTTTCCACCCATGGAGATAGTGCACACTTCTGAGTAGCTGGCCCTGGACCCTCAAAGACCTCTGTCCCCGAAGTTGAGAACCGACCCCCTTCCTCCATGGACCTGACCTCATCTTGCCTTTCCTGTACAACCCTGATCCTCTTTCTGCCTCCTTCACTTGTACACCGCCAGCCAGCCAGTCGCCAACTGTCTCTCCCTCTCTTAGCCATCACCATTGCTCTGTGTCCTTATCCTTTTATCGCCAAGTGACTTTCTCCAGTTCAGGGACAAGGTGTTGTTATCCTCTGTGGCCCAGGGCTTGGCCACAGCAGTTGTTACTAAGTGACTCCTGAGCTTGTCTGACCTAGTACTGGAAGAGGGGCGGCTGCTGAGGAAGGAGCTCGTGCGGGGAGGACTCCAGAGAAGGGCTGCTCGTGTGTGTGGCCAGGTGTGTGCGCTGAAAGCCGAGCAACAGTCATAGTTTTGGAGGATGAAGGTTTGTTCTCCCCAGGGAAAAACGGAGTCTGGTTTGCCTCATTGCCTCTGAAACTTTTGAAAATTTGGTCAGGAACTTTCAACATAAACACATCCAGATCCCTGCTGCCCTAGCTTAGAAAGAACCTGCCTCCCAGCCCTGCTGCTCTGGTGAGCTCCGAAGGCATAGGAAGTAGGGTTAGTTTTCCTCATCTCTCTAGGGAGGACAACAGAGAGGTAAGAGGAGCTGAGAAAATCCTTGGACTGTCCTCGAACCTGGCACAAGCTGACACCAAGATCTCGGTGTGGTCCCTAGCCCTTGTCATATACAGTGCACACAGATGCTGTGGATCAAAGCATGGCTCCTTCCTATTCTGCTCCTCACTCTACCCTGCGTGTGGCCCTCTGGAGGTTATCTTCCCACCTGCTGCATGGCCTGCACCCCTACCTCTCAGCCTACCAGGTCACCTCTGTGTTCTCCCACATCCTAGAAACTTGCCATTCCCCCTGCATTGTCCCATGCCTAGCACACTCCTTCATGTCCTAGGGTCCCCATCAACTCTTGCATCTTCTCCACTGTCTCTCACTCTCACTGCACAAGCATCCTGCTCAGTCCCACAGTGACAGTCCTCCAGCTCTAGGGTTTGGAGGCTCTGACCACAGCATCCTTGTCACTCCAAGCCCTGCTCCTGGTCGCCTGTCATCACTTTTCCTTCTTGTCCTTTATCCTTTTACCTTTCTCAGTGCACAGCAGTGATCCTGCCAAAGCCTTAGCTTGACATGGGCACAGGGGCTTTCAGGTGTCAGTTGCCCCTCTGTGTCCGGAGACCTAATTCTTTTGTCATTTAACTCCACCTCTGACCTTCATTCTCAACCATTTCTTCCTGTGACAGCCTGCCTCTCCCCCACCATGAATAACAGGGATGAGAAGTCCATGTCCTCTTTGGTCTGCTCGTCCTTGGCTCCCTAGGTTGTCCTCCCCTGGAACTGAGGGAGAGGCAGCCCTGAGGTGGGGAAAGAGGGCAGAGAGCCATGAGAAGACCTGAGGTATGAGCCTGGTCCCATACCTTTCTCCAAGGGTCCAAGCAGCACACAGTTGGTCCCAAGGCAGGAGGCTTTTTGGCAATAGCTCCTAACTAAGGTTGTTGGAGGCACAGCCAGTATTGACAGAAGTCACAGGTGGCCCAGGGTGGCAGAGGAAGTTCTGTAGGAGGCCCTGCCTCCAGGGGAAGGGTCAGGGTTCCTGATGTTAAATGCTTTGAAGGCTGAGAGTGGCAGAGTGGGACAGAGGGATGGGAGGGGATGGGGAAGAGCCAGCTCTCAGTAGAAGCATCTGCCTCCTGAGCTCCTCCCTTGGCTTGGTGGCTCCCATGTCACAGCTTGGCACCCTTGGAAGGCTCTGAAGACTGCCGTACATCTGTCCACTCCTGCATGGTGTTCTGTAGGGCTTGTGTCTTCTCTTTATCTACCTGGACATAGTCCACCTTCTCGTCTGATGTGACAGATGACGTGGATGGCTAAGGGAACAGAGGGGATGGCTGTGAGTCACATGTAAGGTGAGGAGAGGAAGTGGACTGGTCTCCCTGAGCTGTGACAAGGGGAGCGGAGGGGGCTTCTGTTGCCATTTTGAGCAGCCCCACAGGCCCTCTTTGCTGAATGGGCTCTAAAGAAATCTAAACACCATCTGCCAACACCTGTTTCCCAGCTCTCAGGGCAGCCTGCCCTCCTGGTCCTATAACATCAGGGTGAGCTTGCACCTGTCTCCACTCACTTACTGAGAGGAGGACAGGAGCTTCACAACCCCAACTAACGCCCAGTGGGTCACACAAGCTGGCCCTACAGAGGGGCTGGTGGGGTTGGCCTTCTAATTTCTCTCTGCCCAACCCCGTCCACATCACGCACCTTGCGGTGGGGGCTTGGGGAGCCTGGCTGGAAGTCAAGGGCCAGGTAATCGACGTTGCCGGTACTCTTCTTTGGGGCTGGGCTGTTGGTGCCACTGGGAACAGGGGATGCAGACACTGGGTTTTGCTGTTACAAGGAGGAAAAAAACTGAATGAGTATAGGAAACAGTCCAATGCCCACCCAGAAAACCACCTCTGGAAACAAGAACTCCTCCCTTATTGTGTCATGCCTTCAGCCATGCACTTTGACTTTTTCTGTACTTTTTTTTTTTTTTGCGGGGGGAGGGTTTGAGACAGGGTCTCATTCTAGCCCAGGCTGACCTGGAATTCACTATGTAGTCTCAGAGTGGCCTCGAACTCACGGCGATCCTCCTACCTCTGCCTCTCAAGTGCTGGGATTAAAGGTGTGTGCCACCACACCCAGCTACGCTGTGACTTTTTATACTCTTACTCAAGCCCTAACAACTATCCTGTGAGGTGGGTATTACTACTATTAATATTGTTAAAGCCAAAACCTTGGTTCACAGAAGTACAGCAAATTGCTCCTGCTTTCACAATTGGCGCACAATGGGAACTAGTGATGTTTGCTGACATCCAAACCTATGTATAATCTTATATACCTGGCTGCCTCCCTTCTTGAGCCTCCAGGTAAGTCTCAGCTAGTCTCTCCTGGGGGGGACTCAGCCTTGGCGCATGCGCCCTGGGAAGGGTACCATTCTCCATGCAAGCTGCAGAACTTCCTAATGTATTTGCTGGTGCCTTTCACCCTATTGCAGAGGCCTGGCTGGTCACCTTCTGGTTGTACAAAGCCTTCATTCCTTCAGCCATTCTCCTGGTGACAGACTCTAAGGCTGTCTCCAGCCAAGCTCCTGGTCTAGCAGAGTATACTTGTGTCTAGGACTTGTCCCAAGTCTGATTCTAGTGAGAACATCCATAGTCCCTGTGATGGTTAATCTTAGTTAACTTGGCGAGATTTAGAATCACCATGGAAAGAAATCTCTAGGCATGTCTGTGAGGGATTTTCTAGATTAGGTTAATTGAGGTGAGGTGGGAACACCCACCTTAAATATGGCACCATTCTATGGACTGGGGTCCTGAAGTGCATGAAAAGGAGAAAGTTAGCTGATTACTTCCTGACTCACTCACTGCCAACATTTACTTCCCGGCTCTCAGGGCAGCCTGCCTTCTGGTCCTGCAACATCAGGGTGAGCTTGCACCTGTCTCCACTCACCTCCTGAGAGGAGGACAGGAGCTTCACAACTCCAACTAAAGCCTAGTGGGTCACACAAGCTGGCCCTGCAGAGGGGCCGGTGGGGCAGACCCCCCCCCCCCGGTTCCCCACCTCCACAGCATGCACCTTGTAGTACCTGCTCTCTACTTTCTGACTGTGGACTCAATGTGGCAGTCACTTTCTGTTCCTGCTACCATACCTTTCTCAGCATGATGGACTGTATCCTTAGGAACTGTAAGCCACAATAAACCATACTTCCTAAAGTGGATTTTGTCAGAGCAATGAGAAAGTAACTAATACAGCCTTGCTTTAACAGTTGATCTGGTCTTTCACTCTTTGCAGCCATGACTAGGTAGTTGTGCCCTTTGTAATGATGATCTCACACAGCTGAAGAGTGGTAAAGCACTTGCCTAGCACACACAAGGTCCTAGGTTAGATCTCCAGTAGTGCCAACAACAAAAATTCTTCCACGGCTATGACCACAGGGAGTTACATATGTGCATGCATGTCTTCCCAACAGTGCCCTTTCCAGACCACTCAATGATCATGTCACCTGTGTCACAGACCTGAGGGGAGAGCCAGGCCACAGACCCTGTTGGTGGCAGGGGCTGAGGGGCTGTGTCATTCTTATGTGTGATGGCAACCCTCACGTGTGCTCAGGAAGGGTCTGCAGCAGTGGCTAACTCGCACACAGTGCAAGGAGGCCCTCAGATGAGCTAAGTGGGCTGAACCCAGAAGTGGAGACCTGTGGGACTCTGACAGGAGTCATTCAGCGAGTACTAGAGGACTCACCATAGGGACGTAGTTCTCCTCACTGTCTCCTGAGTCTGTGCTGGTGATGCTCTGTGTGGAGATGGGACGGCAGTACTGGGAAGAGCTGGAGCTAAAGGTGTGGCTGGAACAAAGAAGACAGAGTGAACTCTGGGAAACTCTGACCCTCACATACCCAGGACGGGGCCACCAGAGCTCCACACTCCATGATCCAACTGAGAGGGAAGGTATAATTATTTTCCGTTTATAGATGAGTAAACCAATTCCCAAGAGACAAGATATACCTAGATTAATAAAACATACTTCTGGAGGTGTCTGTGAGGGCATTTCTAGAGATGAGTGGTATGTGGGACAGCGACTGAATAAGGAAGACCCAACCTAGCATGGTGGCACTACCCAGTAAGTTGGGGTGTCTGGCTGGAACAGAGCAGGAGGAGGAAACCTGCCAGTGTGGGCATGCTCTCTGCTTCCTAGCTGCCATGCCCTCCCTACCATGATGTTTCTGCCTTGCTACAGGTCTAGAAATAAGGGAGCCAAGTGACCATGGACTTAAACCTCTGAAATAATGAGCCGAAATAAGCTTTTCTTTAAGCTAGGTATTTTTTCAAAAGACAGAAAAACTAACACAGTTCATGATAGAATTAGCATGAAAATCCAGGTGTCCTGACCCTCTCATCAGGCTACCACTCCCACTCTAATGACCAAATCCAAGCTCCAGTTTCTACAGATACTCACTTGACCCTGGACCAAGACTTGGTGACAGGTGACTTGAAGGGGAGTTCATCGATGACAGTGTTGTTTCGCAAGTCAAGGGGGGTTGGCTTTGCTGCAGCAAGAACAGAGTCCAGGAAACAATTGGTGACATATGCTACATATAACACATGAGCATATTTATGCAGGCCTTTACTGTCATTCAGTTTTACACAGGGAATCTGAGTCTCAGTAATGTTATAAAAGGCGTCCTGGTATCTGCAGGGGTTTGGCACCAAGATCCCTATAGATACCAATATTTGCAGATACTCAAAGTCCTTACACAAAATGGCACAGTAGTTGTATATTGCTCTATGCACACCCTTCTATACACTTTCAGGAGGGTACAATCTATGGTCCATGGGCTCATGCATCTTAGAATATCTATGAATGTGGCCAAACACATCTGTAAATGATGATGTCACATTGCAGTGTCAAAAGGTTGGATATCCTGCGAGATTATTTTAGATTACTTATGATGTAATGCATTATACACACTTGTTTACTGTCCAGAGAATAAGAAGGACAAGAAAAACCAGTACAGATATAATGGCTTTTTTTTTCCCAACAAAATTTCTGTCAGTGGCTAAAGGCACTTGCTTGCAAAGCATGATGGCCCAGGTTGGATTCCCCAGTGCCCATGTAAAGCCAGATGTACAAAGTAGCACATGCATCTGGAGTTCATTTGCAGTGGCAAGAGGCCCTGACATGCCAATTCTCATATTCTCTCTCTCTCTCCTCCCCTTACAAATAAACAAAAATTCATTTAAAAATATTTCTAATGTGCATTAGTTGAATCTATATAGAATCTGTGGTATGCATCTTAAGATTGTTTGCAGTAGCAGGAGGTCCTGACACACCCCGTCTCTCTGTCTCTCCGCTTGCAAATAAATATATATTTTTAAGAGACTCTATTGAAAGTGGAGGTGGTCACCTTGACTACTCCCTGCTGCTTTTAGACAGAGCAGCTGTGCACACCATAGTGAAGAAAGGTACTGCTACAGGACGCTGCAAGTCCAGATTGCCTGTTGACCAGACTCATGGGCTCCACCTCTGCCCAGCTTTCCTCTTCTCTTTGGATCCCTGCTACTAAGCCAAGGCCAGAAGAGCTCCAGTGGACACCTGGAATCTGGACTCTAGCACCCTTGCCTGACCTTCTGCAGCTCACAGATCTAACTACTACATAACTGCTATGAACTAGATGCTTCCTAGATTCTTTTCTTCTAGACAAACCCTGAGTGGGAATTATCACCCCTCACTTCACCAAGGCTCAAAGAATTTATATTTTGTACAATTTTTTTTTGTTTGCTTGTTTTTCGAGATAGGGTTTCACTCTAGTCCAGGCTGACCTGGAATTCACTATGTAGTCTCAGGGTGGCCTCAAACTTGCAGTGATCCTCCTACCTCTGCCTCCCAAGTGCTGGGATTAAAGGTGTGCGCCACCACGTCTGGCTTATTTTGTACAAATTTGCACAAAGCCACACACTCCAAGTCTATTATCCACCCGATTTCTAAGTGATACAAATAGTCCTTGGATGTTGTTTGGAGACAGATCAGGATAAAGAGTAGACTTACCTTTTCGGTCAGGCTTGAGGTTGCGGTTGACAGGGGGTGGCTGGATCTCACTTCCTCGGCTGGGACCTCTGTGCATTGTAAGGGCTGTGGATGGGTATCCCAGTGGGTCAAAGTGATGGGGCCCTGGGCTCATGGGGATGTATACACTCTGGGAATTGTCCCCTGTTCGCTCCATGGCTAGCAAGGTAGAAGAACCTGGGTTCATGGGCACATAGTTATCTTCAGAGCTGGCACTGTCTGATCGACCCAGGACCGACTTTCCTGGCTAGAGAGAGGGAAAATGAAGGAAACAGTTCTGTCTTTAGCAAGAAGGAATATAAGATGAGGATTTGTGTACAAGATTAGCTGTCCCAGTGCATCAGCTATACTCTGAAACTTCAGGGAGACTTTGGCAAGATCAGGTAAGGAAGCAGAGTAGGAGATGGCGTTTACAACCTCTTGGCAGCCATTTACATGAAGAAACATCTTTGGTGGCTGGGTGTACTCAGGTTTTGTATGTCTTGTTAAGGCAGACAGCAGCCTGGACCAAGGATGACACAGGTTTGCTTAGAACTCCACATAGGCAAGTCAGCCTGCAGACCACGATCAGGGTCCTGGAAGGTCAGGTCTGGGGTCAGCTGTGCCTCCTACCCACATTCAGTGGGGCTAGGCTCACCCCAGGCACATAGGTGACAGCAGGCTTGGGGCAGAGTGGCCACAGAGCTGTAATGCAGCAGCCCTGGGTACAGTCATTCTCCAACCTGCACCTGGCCTGCCTGGCAATGCAACAGAGCTCAGCTGCTTCAGCTGCCTCCCTAGCTGTCTTTCTAGTGGGCTGTAACCAGGCCTTAGGCAGCTTGCCTGCACCTTGTTCAACTGCAGTCAGTTCCCTCCAGATGGAGCCTGGGATTTTGCACTCAAACTGTAACCTGCCACCACCCCGGCCCCTGAACTTGCAGTGTTCTTCCTCGTGACGTCCCGTGGGTGAGGCTGCTGCCTTAGAGGAGCTGCCACTTTGAAGTGGGTCTGCTGCATTGCACTTCCTCTGCTTACCCAGAGCCTTGTAATCCAATCCATTTGAGGACACACATCTGGAGGCCTCCAGATAAAGGAACCATTACTCTTCTGGGGCTGTGCTTTCAGTCCCATGGAATGTGACCTCTCCCCTTCCCCGGCTGGTTGAGAGGCCCTGTCAAACCCCACTTACCAGGAAAGGACTGACTCCCTCACTCACAGACTCAGCAGAGCAGCCTGCATTCTCCCTGCCTCGTGCTGGGTACTCGTAGGTCTCGCAGGAAGAAGCTGTGATGAAGAAAGGAAATGGTAAGAGTTCTTGTGGATCCACATGCTGATTGTCCCTGCCCTCCTCCAGCTCAGGCTCCTGATAATCCAGAGGGCACTGCTGTCCATCTGAGGGACAGGATGTCACTTGCTACCCAGCCTTTCTTGCTCATAGACTCCAGTCTGGGTCTGCAGAGGGCCCCCTAGCTTCAGCCCTGGGATCCACTAGCACCACCCGCCTTGCCCAATCCTGCACTTCTCACCTTTGAAAATGCTATAGCAATGATACTTATGTTAATGACACATGTGGGTTTTCTTTTGCTAACCAGATGCAAGCTCTGAAGGGTAGGATCATGTTTTATATGTCTTACGTGGTTCCAAAACACGGACCAATTGCTTACACCAGCCAAAACTAGGTGCCTGGTGGCCCCAGGGCTCAAGACTCATCTCTGCTGCTGTCTCTGTAGCCTGCAGTCTCTTAGCCATCACTAGCTCCTATGAAGCTGAGACTGAGGCTTGGGCCAACAAACTGTGTGAATGGCTTTCACAGTTGGAGGGGGGGGGGTGAAAAGGCTCTGTAAGCTGTGCATAGACCTAGGTGGGAAGAATCAATAGTGTTTTACTCATTCATCCAACAGAGGAGGCTAGGTGCAGATGAAATCCACTCTGCAAAAACAAGTGACAATAGGATTGAGGGGCTTCAATCAGAAGTTCAGACTTCAACCAGAGATTGATGTGGCTTACAAAATATCCTGAAATCGCTCTTGTTATTACTCTTTCAGTCCACATAGGCTTAGCTCAAAGTTTGTGTTGGTCTTATAAATTTATTTCTATATCTATGATTTGAGTATTAAATGAATAAATTACTACAATTTGGCTCTCCAAACTAAAAACATGTTGCATGGTGGTTGATCCTTTAGAATATGCCATCTTTTAAGTCATGTAGGTGGCATACCAATACCTAAGGAGACTGGATAGGAGACACCTGAACTTCTGTCAGTGACCTGGGTAGTCCTTAAGTTTCCTTTGTAAGGGTGTGACCAAGGGCAAGCAAAATACTGAGAATGTCAGTACCACTTCCCTGTCGCCCTGACTCATACTGACCTCGGTGGAGTCGGCTGTTGTCCATTGCAGGGAGGGTATTGCGCCTGGGGATAGTGGCAGCGACAGATCGGCTGTTTTCGCTGATTGGAGGTCTCTGCTGAGGGCTGCCCCATCGAGGTGTTTCTGCTTGACTTGGCTTGGGAGGCCGGGGTGGAGGAGCTATGGCTGAGTCTCCAGGAGTGGCCACTGTCATGGCATTGTGGTTCTTGTCCAATGTGAATGTCCTAGGGATCTGGTAGGCTGAGAGAGGCGTAGTTGGGACATCCATATTGTCCACTAGGAGGTCCCCAAACTCCCGGCAGAGGGTGTTGCTGGGTGTCTTGAAGGTGTACACATCTTCATTATCTGTCTCAGACCCTGTGAGACTGCCCTTGGTGTGGCCATGGGAGGCCAGGTTACGGGGGAGGTCATAAGTACTACTGTCTTTAAACTCTGTATTGTGTCGGCTTGGCTTAGGAAGGCTATAGAAGCCATGGACTTGGCCACTGACTCCATTGATACAGTGTCCGTTGCCTTGGGCAATTTTTTGTACAGCTGTGTCGCTCTTCTGCCGGGTGCCCTGAGAGAAGCTGGCACTCCTAAAAGAGAGAAGGGAAGGGGGCAGTGAGAGGAGGCCAGCGCTATCCTTGCAGGCAAGTAGATGGTCAAACTCCTGGCAGCTCCTTGGTATGGGAAAAAGCACATGCTGAGGAGCCAGGCAGATCCAAAGTCTGCCTAGGACCTGCCGTGTACTACCCATGTGTAAGAAACTTTCTTTTTTGGAGCAGTACTTTAGACAGCTGTAAAATGGTAATTAAAAACATACTTTGAAGCTGACCTGGTGACTCACACCTACAACCCCAGCACTTAGGAGGCAGAGACAGGAGGAACACAGAAAGTTCAAGGTTGGCTTGGTCTATATAGAAAGTTAGCCAGGACTGCATAGTGAGACTTTGTCTCAAAGACAAAGCAAAAGAAAACAACAAAATCCACACTTTGAAGGTTGTTTAAAGAGTCAACTCTGCTTCTTCACGCACTTTCAGTGGCCATCCTTAGCAGGAAAGGCTCTCATACCCGCCTGCTACACAGGTGCTACACTGACAACCTGCTTGTTTTAACTACCACAGAACAGATCCATTGAGTATAAGGGCTATGAGATAGTGATAAGAATATAAGTGTGTGTGTGTGTGGGGGGGGAACTACCATGGTTTATTGTCTATAATCATGGAAGTTGTCAATTAAAAAAAAAGAAATCTGTACGGTGTGGTGTCGGGAGCCACAGCTGCTCTTTGACCTTGTGAGCTGTGATCTCTAATCCTCTAATCTCTCAATACAAAGGCCTTATCGATAAGGCGCCTGATCTTATGCATTGTTTAGTATACAGTATAGAGTAAGCACCTGATCCTATGCATTGTTTAGTATACAGTATAGAGTAAGCACCTGATCCTATGCATTGTTTAGTATACAGTATAGATAGAGTAAGCACCTGATCTTATGCATTGTTTAGTATACAGTATAGATAGAGTAAGCACCTGATCCTAAAGCATTGTTTAGTATACAGCCTGGGTGGAGCGGGCACCTGATAGAGGGATTAACATACGACCCTGGACCCTGGTGATACTGACCTTAGGCATGTAAGCATTGTCAAACAAGTTCTATGTTCTAGATATAAGCTATGTCTGGCTGAATAAACTCGAGCCTTGATCAGAACTTGTCTTGGCTCCATTCCTTGTGTTCTTGTCTCAGGTTCATTCCCACTCCCTCCTTTGAGGCCTGTTTCGACTTGTGCTGCAGGCCGGCACAGTGTGGCAGAAAATAGCAAACAAATTTTTTCTTTCTTTCTTTCCTTACGTTTTTTGAGCCAGGGTCTCACTCTAGGCCAGGCTGACCTGAAACTCACTCTGTAGCCCAGGGTGGCCTTGAACTGAATGCTGGCATTAAAGGTATGTGCCACCATGTCCAGCATTATTTTCTTTCTTGGAGTCTTGGGTTTCCCTCTATAAAATGAAACTAGCTCATGGGTGCTAGTGATGTATATTATAAAGAACTAATTTAAATGTATGCAGTAGATTTATTTCCTACCATTTCTTTTTACTTTCTAGTCAATTCCATACACATAATCAAGCCAACAGCTCTGGACCAGGACAGTTACACTGAGTCCTTGTATAATGTAGAGCTTGGGACAGGACAGTCAGTGGTAGATATAAACCATTCACATTTGTCTTTGGTGCATTTCATTTGATACATTTGGCTCAGAAATATAAAAATATTTAGGAAAAATATTTTCCTGATTAGGAACTATATTCACAATAGAAAATAATTTGGTTGTAGGTCTCAGCATTGCTATTAATATGCCCTGTGATGAGCAATCAATATTTTTAAAAAGTTTTTGATTTATTATTTACAAGGAGAGAGAAAGAGAGGTGAGCAGAGGGGAGGGGAAGAGAACGGAGGAGAGGGGAGTGGAAAAGAGAGGAGAATGGGCACATCAGGACAACTTGCCACTGCAAACTCCAGATGTATGTACTACCTTGTGCATCTGGTTTTATGTAAGTACTAAAGAATTGAACCAGGATCATCAAGTTTTTGAAAAAAAAAAAAAGTGTCTTCAAGCCAGGAGTGATGGCACACACCTTTAATCCCACCACATAGGAGGCAAAGGTAGGAGGATCAATTTAGAAAAACAAAGTGTCTTTAACAACTGAGCCATCTTTCCAGCCCTGGTTATCAGTGATTTCTAAGGGTCCACCTGGTTTTATACACCTTTGGTTTCATGCGTGGTTTTCTTTTTTCTGTTTCTCAGGACTGGGAATCACTCATGGCCTCACACATGCTAGGCAAGCACCCTGCCACTGAGCTATATTCCCAGCCTTCACAAGAATGCTTTTTTAAAGTGAATTCTGTGTTCTAAGTACTTGGACAAACTGGAGGGTGAGGTTTAAGCAGGAGGAAGCCATGTCTGTTTCTCCGTTATGATTCTTGAGAGGACGTCATTTGAGGAAAAAAGGAATCAATTTCTTCAGCAATAACTCAGCATTTTGGAGACCAGAGTGTCTTCAAGAATCTGATATCAAGCTCTTGGAGCTCTCATTGGAACAAAGCACATGAGTGTTTGCTCTTTGCGCTGTGGTGTCAGAACCTTCTGAGGCTACTCATCTGCCTTATACAAGATCCCTTGCGGGCAGCTTATTTATAGATGTGGCCACCAGGTGGTGGTAGAAAATAAGGACCAGAAAGAAGAGAATCAGGTGTGTAAGCCAGACTCTACTTTTCACTTCAGGCCACTGATGGCTAGGAGTACCATTTCAATTTCTTTTCACTTTCTAGTCAGTTCCATACACATAATCAAGCTAACAGCTCTGGACCAGGAGGGTTACATTGAGTCCTTGTATAATGTAGAGCTTGGGACAGGACAGAAGAATCAGTGATAGATACAAATTGTTCATTCACATTTGTCTTTGGTGCATTTCATTTTCTCTTTTGGAATTTCCAACCTACCATCGGACACCCCATTGTTCATTTAACAAGCATTTACTGATACTTTCCATCCCATCTAGGTCAGGCACGATGGACACAGAGCTGCCACCTGCGTTGTGTGCAGTGGTATCACAGCAGTGGAGGAAATCAAATGCCTGCAAGTCCCTATGATCAGGTGAGAGTAAGAATGTGGCTACTGACAGATTCATCGTGATCCTTCCTGGTAGTAGAGTGGAGAATGTCAGGGAAGGCTTTCTTACACAGTGTGTCTCATTGAATCTGGATGGAAGAGCAGCAAGCAAGACAAGATAAAAGTGTTGGGGTTGGAGGCACAAAGATGTCTAAATCAGCCCAGCAAGTTCAAGGATTTGCAAGAGGCAGGTTGGAGGAAGTGTGTTAGAAGGTAAGGCAGAAAGACAAACAGTACATGATCTTACTCATGTAGAATATAAAAGGCTGATCTCATAGAAGCAGAGTATAATTGTAGTTACCAGAAAGTGGGTCAGGGGAGAGAAGGGGGGGATTGGGGTAGGTGTTGGTTAAAGGATAAGTAGTTATAGTCAGATAGGGATAAATTTCAGGAGACCTATTTTTCAGCAAGGTAACTATAGTTAATGACATACTGAATTCTTAAAAACTAATGATGTTATATTTTCTCATAATAAAAATGATAACTGAGGTAATATGATTGCTAATTAGCTAGATGTAACCACTCAACACATCAAACATTACTGTACACAATAAAATCACACAATGGTATTTGTCAAATAAAAAAGTTAAATTAGTTTGGAGCATATTTGTGTGGCACAGCACTTGCCTACCACATGTAAGGCTTTATGTTTGATCCCAAACTGCGCCAAAAGGAAACAACAAGTGGAGGTGAGAAATGACTAGGCAGCCCAAGAAACCTCTCAACAATTTTAAGCTGGAAGTGGGGGTGGGAAGCAGAATATCACAGGTGTCCTGCAGTAACCTCAAGCATATGGAAGAATAGACTCACCTTCCTCCTAAAATCTATTTCTGCTCTTAGACTCTCTTGTTTTGGGAAGCTGGAAACTGGGAAGTCATCAATATTCTGATTTCTCAATAACTGATCAGGTCTTACAGAATCCACCAATTCAGTTCCCCTTGATTTTTCTTCAGTATCAACAACAGGTCCTCTCTGATCCTCTGCTTCCTACTCATATTCCCCACTCAAACATCTTCAATACTATCTCAATGCCTCAGAATTGTGCTCAAACCCGTAGGTTAATTCTGTTCCTTTCTTTAGCCATAGAATATACTCATTGCAATGCCCACTGAGGAGAACCTCTGGCTCTGTTGTGCTGTTTTGCTTTCCCTTTTTGAAAGAGGGTCTTACTCTGTATCCCATGCTAACCTCTACCTCATGATCTTTCTACCTCAGCCTTCAAAGTGCTGTGATTATAGGTGTGTGCCATGACACTCAGCTGGAGAACTTCTAACTTCAATCTGGCAAGCTGATTCCCCAAACCTAGCACAGATGGTTCAACTCTTAAAACTATTTCTCATGCCTTCTCTACCTCTGAGCATAATCAATCCCTTGTTTAGTTTTATTCCTGGAGAAGCTAGCAACTGTTATCTGTACTATGTGCCTACCACTTGCTCAATTCTTCAGACTATGACTTCCTTAAAAAAAAGAAACTTGGATTTTTCTCTTCTGCACTCAGATTAGTATTTGTCATATAATAATTAATGAATGCTGATGGAATGAACAGCAGGTGAATGAATGCTAAACTATTAAATAAAGAGAAGTGGGTTGTGGTGGCACACACTGGTAAGAATTGCTGAAGAGATAGAGGCAAGAGGATCAGGAGTTCAAGGCCAGCCTGTACTACACATTTAACAGGGCATGGTGGCGCATGTTTTTAATCCCAGCATTCGAGAGGCAGAGGTAGGAGGATCACTGTGAGCTCGAGGCCAGCCGGAGATTAGAGTGAGGTCCAGATCAGCCTGGGCTATAGTGAGACCCTATGTGAAAAACCAAAAATGAAAATGTGGAGCTGCCACTGTCTGCACTGAGCTTGACCGAAATCTTTAGGACTAGAAGATTGAAATCCTTCCTCTTGGGGCTAAGGAGATGACTCAGTGGTTAAAGGCTCTTGCTTACACAGCTTACTGGCATAGGTTCAATTCCCACGACACCCACATAGAGCCAGACAAGAGGCTTTGGTGTGTACACACACACACATACACTCATGCACACATGTAAATAAATAAATAAAACAAAACACAGTTCTTAGCAGGGCATGGTGGTGCACACCTTTAATCCTAGCACTCAGGAGGCAGAGGTAGGAGGATTGCCATGAGTTCAAGGCCACCCTGAGACTACATAGTGAATTCCAGGTCAGCCTGAGCTAGAGACACTACCTTGAAAAACCAAAACACAAAACAAAAACCCCACAAAAACACAGTTCTTAAAAAAGTCCTTTCTCTTTAGTTCATGTTATTTTGTTGTTTTTGAAAATTATTTCTGTAGTGCTGGGGACTAAACCTAGGGCTTTGCCCATGCTGGGCAAGTATTCTATCACTGAGCCACACCCCCTCCCAGTCAAACCTTTCCTCTTTAGAATCCACTAACTTATGTTCCAGCTTTGCTCTGCCCCAGCCTCCTCCTCTATAACTCATAGAACCTTTTACTCACTCCCAAACCCATTCCACATCTATGCTCCAGCCCGGGTTTGCATTACTCCTCTGTGGAGTGGCCCCTGTTGCAACAAAATCATTTACTTAACTCAACAGAGGCACCACAGGCCCTCAGCTCCCCATAGAGTCTCTGGGCTTTTGTCCTAACACTCAACTTGCCCTGCCGTGTGCCCATCACCTTTGCTTGTGCCTTTCTACTTTTGTCAGACCACTTTCTGTAGAAGCACAGGTCCATATCTCATACCCAGACACAGTATGTGGCAGACAGCAAATAATATTGATGGAGGGCGAGGGGGACAAATTATTATTTCTGTAGCCAGGTGAAGAGTTGAATACACCTATCTCTTGTTCAATACCTCTCCTCAACCTATGCTAGAGTGAGTTTCCCTCAGGAATAACTCAAAAGAAAGCAACTCACGAATTCACGGACTAAGCTCTATGGCTCTTCTTACTTTCTTTTGTGTGTGGTATGTATATATGTTTGTATGCATGTGTGTGCATGTGGAGAATAGAGGACAGCCTCCAGTGTCATCCTCAGGAATGCTATCCAGTCCACATCTTTTTGAGACAGGATCTCTCATTAGCCCAGAGCTCACCAATTATGCTGGACAGTGAGCCCTAGGGATCCTCCAGTCTGCATCTTCCCAGTGCTTGGATTACAGATGTGTGCCACCATATCCAACATTTTTAGGTGGGTTTGGGTCCTCTGCTTGAGAGGCAAGCACTTTATAGATTGAGCTATGTCCCCCAGGATGCGTTTTAAAAATTTATGATTTATGTGTCTGTGTTTCTTCTTTCCTTCTGTCTTCTAAAAAAAATAAATTTTGGAGACAAAAATTTGTGCCACTGTATATGTGGCAGTCTTGCTGGCCTGCAAGCTTCCAGATTCTCCTGGCTCCACCTCCTGATGCCAAAGGTATGCTGGTTAGGATCACAAATATGTATGCCACTTTGAGTCTGGCTTTATATGGGAACTGGGGAATTGAACTTGGATCAGCATCAGACTTGTAAATAGGTGCCTTTAACCACTGAGCCATCTTCTCAGCCACTACCCTGCCCCATGGAAATCTTATTTGAAGCCTATTACCCTGAGATCCTGAGATGTTTCTGTGGATGGATGCCTGGAACTGGCAGGGTCATGGAGGCAATATAGAATAGGCAAGATACTGCAGTGTCTTTAAATTTTCCTACAGTCTGAGTGCTTGTATTACCTTTGCATATTGCATGAGGGAAACAACAAATGGCAGAATTGGTGCAGGGAGACACTCCAGTGGGGTAATGGAGCTCCTTGGAGGAAAGTATTTTCTCCCTTATAGCCAGCAGCTCAGTGAGCCTCTCTGCTGCAGGGACCAAGGGCGAATGGGACTACTCTATATGCTTTGGTAATTTTCTGAGTCACATGATTTCACATTTATCCTTTTGTACATTATCACACAATCTTATGTCCCAGACTGCACTATAATCATTTTTTGTCATGTGCATGTATGCATGCATGTGTGATGGGCTTATATGCTTGCATGTGTGAATGCACATGTGTGTGGCTGTGTGGACATGTGTATGTATGTGCCTGTGGGGGCCAGAGGTTGATGGTGCATATCATCCTAGATCACACTCCACCTTATTACTGAGTCAGGGTCTCTTGCTTGAACGCAGTGCTGATTTGGCTAGTCTAGATAGCCAGCTTGTCCCAGGGATCCCAGTTCTACCTCCCTACAGCTGGGTCAACACACCTGCCTGGCATCTTTGTGGGTGCCAGGGATCATAACTCTGGTCTTCATGCTTGTACAGCAAGCACTTTATCTACTGAGCCATCTCCCCAGTACAATTTTGCCCTTTTTTCTACATTACCAGATCCTGAGTGTATTAATGATGGAAGACTGTTTGATTTTTAATGCATACATTTCCATTTAAGGGAAACACAATATGTAACTGCTTGTAAATAGATTAGTCACCATTGAGTGCTTTGTGACTGTCACTAACAATCTTTTTGTTGTTGTTGTTTTTTTTTTTTGAGGCAGGGTCTCACTCTGGCCCAGGCTGACCTGGAACTCACTATGTAGTCTCAGGGTGGCCTCGAACTCATGGTGATCCTCCTATCTCTGCCTCCCAAGTGCTGGGATTAAAGGCGTGCGCCACCACGCCCAGCTGTAATTTTATTATTATTATTATTATTAGTTTTATACTCAGTGAATACAGTCAAGTTGGTACCATTGTTAGCCTCCTCCTTGTCCTTCCCCCTCCACAGGGACCCTCCTAGTTGGGAAATATGGGCCGTGCATTGTGGGATTAGCCATCAATTATGAGTAGGAGGCAATGTCTCTGTGTATCATGACCCAACGTGTGCCGTCACTGTCAATCTTAAGAGGTCATTTGACCAATCCGAAATGAATACCTCCTGTGAGGAAAGGGAACTATCACAATCTTCAAGAGGTGAGATAATCTTTGTACATGGAGCCTTTCTGGTTACAACCTTAAGCATGCTTCTTCTCTAGGGTTAGAAAGCAACATTGCCTTTGTGAAAGTAAATGAAATGAAAAATTGTATAGTATACCTTTGGCCAATGAGAATAAATGGGTGAATGAGTCAGGGATGACTGTATGAATTCTGGGAAAATTTACCAACATGTTTGACATTTACCTTTTACCCATCATCTTTTTTTAACTTTTTTTGTTTATTTTAATTTTTATTTATTTGAGAGTGACAGACAGAGAGAGAGGCAGATAGAGAGAGAAAGAATGGGTGCGCCAGGACCTCTACCCACTGCAAACAACTCCAGACGTGTGCGACCCCTTGTGCATCTGGCTAACGCAGGGCCTGGGGAATAGAGTCTCGAACCGGGGTCCTTAGGCTTCACAGGCACGTGCTTAACTGCTAAGCCATCTCTCCAGCCTCCATCGTCTCTTTATACAATACTGCTACTAGGTCAATGACACTGGAATTTCATCACTTGAAATTTACCCCTTCAGCCTTCACCAGAATTATGGCTTCTCCAGGCATGTAAACTTGCCTTAATATATCACTCCTAACTGGTTTAACAGCTTCCTTGAAATAAGAAGACAGATACTGGCTAGAATCTGGAATGATGCCCCAAAGGCTGGAGGGCCAAAATAAATCCCGTGAAACTAATCTGTCTGCAAAGACAAAAGAACTCTCTCTTGACATTTCCAGTTCAAAACTACTTCCTTGGCAAGAGATGTTTTTCTTAAGTTTACTTACTATACACTGCTTAAAGGAAGAACAACAGCTATTGTAGTAAAAGTGATGACAAATAATGCATTCTCTTATTTCTAGGAGATGCTCAATTTATTATACAGCTTTGTGTATGGCCCCTCATAAAAGGAAAAAAGGCATGGATACAAGACTGATTGTATTAACCTCAGTAAATACCATTTCTAACAATAAATATTTATTATTATTTGAGTACAGTTCCTACTCAGAAGAACCTTAGGGATGACTTTAGAGATCATAAGAAATAAGTAACTTAAAAGTGCTTAAACTGTAAGTACCATTTGTTTTTCCAACCAACTAGTATGCCATGTGAATGTAACAGGTAGCAAAAGACGAAATCCTGTCCATGTCCTGAGCAGCACCTGGCATTGTTAAGACTTTTGAGATTAAGCAGAACCTCACTGAAGTTTTTGTTTGTTTTGAGATAAGATCTTGCTATGCAGCACAGGCTGGCCTTGAACTTGTACTTTTCCTGCCTCATTATCCCAAGTACTGGATCATTTTAGGTGCCTGGCTTAATTGAGGCATTAATTTGCATTTCCAGAATGTGCTTATTGGCCATTCCTAAAATGTTCCCTTTGTGTGTATATGTGCATGCTAATACACATGTGCACAAGCCACATCATGTATGTGGAAGTTAGGATAACTTTGGATGTTGATCCATATCTTTTATCTTGTGTGAGTCAAAGTCTCTAATTCTCATTTTTCACCCAGCATTCACCAGGAAGCTGACCTGTGAGCTTCCAGGAAATTCTCCTGACTCTACTTCCCTTTAGTTGTAGGCCCACTGGGATTACAGACACCTGCCACAGTGCCTGGATTTTTAAGTGGGTTTTGGAGATTTAAAGCACTTGTGTGGCTAGTGCTTTAGATCTGAGCCATCTCCCCAGCCCTTTATTCCATTTTTAAAATTCTGTTTATTGTTTTCTTACTTTTAATTTTTAAATAGTTGTGTGTACGTAAGTATTTTGTTTGTTTTCTTGCTTTTAATTTTTTTTAATATTTGTATCTATGTATGTATGTATGTATGGATGGATGGGTACATGTCATGGACCTTGTGTATCGGTCAGAGGACAATTTGGGGTATTTCTCTTCTATCATATTTTTTAAATTAATTTTTAAAATATTTTATTCATTATGAAGAGAGGGGGAGAGAGGGAAAGGGGAGAGAGGAAGAAAGAGAGAGAGAGAGAGGGAGAGAGAGAATAATGGGTGCACCAGGGCCTCTAGCCACTGCAAATGAACTCTAGATGTATGTGCCATCTTATGCATCTGGCTTATGTGAGTACTGAGGAACTGAACCTGGGTCCAAAGGCTTTGAGGGCAAGTGCCTTAATTGCTAAGCCATCTCTCCAGGAATGTCTGTGTTCTTGCTTTGTAGGAAATTCGTCTGGCTAGGTTCAAACTATAAATTGAGATTCTCCTTCTCTGTGTGGTCCTATGTGCATAGCTCAAATCTTTATTCAGTTTGCAAAGCCTTTATTATGCTGGCTTGGGTCTCTCAAGTGAACCTAAGACTTGTGGTTTCATATATTGAATTCAGAAATTATTGTGACAGCTCTCTCTACTCTGGAATACTCATTCTTTTTGAGGTTCCTCTTACCTAAAAAGATAAGGTTTCCATGTTTTGTCCATTCAAGAGGAAATCCACAGAAGAAAATTCAACTATGGAGTCATTCTCCAACTTCTTCTCTGCTCTATTATGTCCTTTCTGTTACTTTTCAGAGTTATTGAGTTTTATATTTTTTCGTTATCTACAGATGTGGGGTCCTATGGATTCTTCCCCCCATTGATGGACGAATATCAACAAGCTAAGCCTTATGCAGGAAGCTACAGTTGCTGTGAATGCATGAGTGTAATAGCCACACAGTAGCCACAAGACAGTGTTTTGCAGCCCCCATCCCCATCTTCCTGCATACACACACACACACACACACACACACACACACACACACACATTATTTTTTGTTTTGTTTTGTTTTTAGAGGTAAGGTCTCGCTCTAGCCCAGGCTGATCTGGAATTCACCATGTAGTTTCAGGGTGGCCTCGAACTCACAGCAATCCTCCTACTCTGCCTCCCTAGTGCTGGGATTAAAGGTGTGTGCCACCATGCCTGGGCTCCCTGCTCTTATATTCTTTTTTTGTTTGTTTGTTTGTTTGTTTGGTTTTTCAAGGTAGGGTTTTGCTCTAGCTCAGGCTGACCTGGAATTTACTATGTAATCTCAGGGTGGACTCAAACTCACGGTGATCCTCCTACCTCTGCCACCACCTCTGTGCACCACCACGCCTGCTTCCTGCTCTTATATTCTTAATGCATCCTCTTCTGTGAGATTCCCTGAGTCTTAGAGGGTTTGGTTTAGATGTCCTCTTTGAGGCTGAGCACACAGTAGTCACTTATTCTTAGAAATTATGCCAGCTATGCACCTCTGCATTAACCTCTATCCACTGCAGTAAGAAACTTCTGAGACTAAGGTTTCAATCAGTACTAATCTATGGGAAGAAATATAGACATTTACAAGGAAGTTTGATACATTCTTTGTCTAGCATAACCACAGAAGTAGGTTCCCTATAAGACCCAAGTCATAGGCTTTTGACCACAGTTAAGAGTACTAGGCCTAAATTCCCTCCTGTGAGGTAGGCCTCAAATCGAATCAGAAAGCAATTGGTTATGCCCATAACATTCATGCCACTCTTGCACCAGTGGGTATATATCTTGCCTGTCAGGTCAGTTGTGGAATACACAGGGTTCATGGGTGGCAGTACTGTTGATGGCTGTTTTCTTCAAGCCACATGCATAGTGCCTTCTGATACAAAAGAAAGTTAGCTGGCAGAGAGAAAGTTTCTAGCTTAGTTCCAACTTAGTTTCTCTTATTTCATGCAACCAAAATGTGTGGTGTCTTCAGCGACAGTTCTGGTGGACAACCAGGCAATAAAGGCAATAGCCAATATTGTTTGAGGGCCTCTAACTATTCTTTTTTTTTAAAATATTTTTTGTTTATTTTTATTTATTTATTTGAGAGTGACAGAGAGAGAGAGAGAGAGAGAGAGAAAGAGGCAGAGAGAGAGACAGAGAATGGGCACGCCAGGGCCTCCAGCCACTGCAAACGAACTCCAGATGCATGCGCCCCTTTGTGCATCTGGCTAACGTGGGTCCTGGGGAATTGAGCCTCGAACCGGGGCAAGCGCTTAACCGTTAAGCCATCTCTCCAGCCCGGCCTCTAACTATTCTGACCAACAATTCATCTGGAGGTACCTCATCCCTGGCACTAGAATTTATGATTAATAACCTATGAGATCTGGGAGAAGCTCTTCCATGTAGAGAAGCATTGCTCAAACACATTTTTTGAAACATATTTCAACTGGTATGACAGTTTGAATGTATGTCCTCCATAGCTTCGAGGTTTTTTATTGTTTGTTTTGTTTGTTTTTGTTTTTTTCAAGGTAGGGTCTCACTCTAGCCCAGGATAACGTGGAATTCACTATGTAATCTCAGGGTGGCTTTAAACTCACTACGATCCTCCTACCTCTGCCTTCTGAGTGCTGGGATTAAAGGTGTGTGCCACCACACCCAGCATCAGGTATCTGCTTAACTCTGTAGCAGCCAGCTGAAAGTGACATATCATTGGGGGCAGATCTGATTCCAGCTTAAAGGTATGGAGAAAGCTGTGTGAGCTCTGGCGGGTGCATGCTTGCTGCTTTTTGGTGTTTGCTGGCTGCTGGTGGTTTATCTCTGCTTGGGATTATGAAAGGCAGCCAGCTTCTTTCACCATTGGTGGAACTTCCCCAGGGTTTGTAAGCTGAAATAAATCCTTTCCTCACATAAATGGTGTCTGTTTGGAAGTTTGTCCCAGCAACCTGGAACTGACTACAACTGCCTTACTAAGTAGTAGGTTTCCATATGGCTTATTCATATATCCTTAGTTTTGGTTCACCCTCACACCACCCACTTCTCTTCCTCATCACCCAACAGCTCACAGTCACTAATTTAGAAATTCAAAGCTAGGATCCACATAGGAGGAAGACACAAGACATTTGTGTTTCTTAGCCTGTGTTATCTCATTCAGTCTGACCTTTCTCAGTTTCATTCATTTCTGGCAAAACTTAAAATTTCATTTTTCTTAATAAAAAAAGCCAGGCATGGTGGCACATGCCTTTAATCCCAGTACTCGGAAAGCAGAGGTAGGCCAATTGCCATGAGTTTGAGGCCACCCTGAGACTGACTATACAGTGAATTCCAGGTCAGCTTGGGCTACAGTGAAACCCTACCTTAAAAAACCAAAATTAAAAAAAAATCATTTTTCTCTACAGCTGAATAAAACTCTAATGTGTGGGCTGAAGAGATGGCTTAGCAGTTAAGGCACTTGCCTTTGAAGCCTAAGGACCTAGGTTTGATTCCTCAGTATTCACATATGGCAGATACACAATGTAGCACATGCATCTGGAGTTTTTTGTATTTTGTTTTTTGTTTTTGCAGTGGCTAGAGGCCCTGGCATACCCATTCTCTCTCTCTCTGCCTCTCTTCTAATAGATAAATGATAAATAATTAAAATATAAAAAACACTTTACTATGCATATGTGCCTTATCTTCATAATCCATAGGTCCGTTGATGGTCAGTCAGGCTAATTCCATTTCCTAGCCATTGTGGTAGAACTGCAAGAAACATGACTGAGCAAGTGTCTCTGAAGTAGCATGTAGAGTCTTTAGGGTATATTCCCAGGAGTGGTGCAGCTGGGTCATAAAGTAGTTCTATTTCTAGCTTTTGTTGAGAAATCTCCACAATGATTTCCATAACAGCTTCACAAGTTTGCACTCTTATCAACAGTGAATAAGGATCCTCCTTTCTCCACACCCTCATCAGCATTTATTTGATGTTAGTCATTCTGACTAGAGATGGAATCTCAAAGTAGTTTTAAAAATATCTTACTTATTTGCAAGCAGAAAGAGAGAGAGATTGAGAGAGGGGGAGAGAGAGAGAGAGAGAATATGAGAATGAGAGAATGGGCACTTCAGGGCTTTTAGCTGCTGTAAACAAACTCAGATGCATGCGCTACTTTGTGCATCTGGCTTTATATGGGTATTGGAGAACTGAAACTGGGTTGTTAGGCTTTGTGGGCAAGTACTTTAACCCCTGAGCCATCTCTCCAGCCCTCAAAGTAGTTCTGATCTGCATTTCTCTAATAGTTAAAGATGTTGAACATTTAAAAAATATTAGCCACTTGTATTTCTTCTTTTGAGAACTCTTGGCTCCATAGACTTTGTTTTGATTAGGTTGTTTGTTTTCTTGGTTTTTAGTTTTTTTAAAAAATATTTTTTAATATTTTTAAAAATATATTTTATGTATTTGAGAAAGAGAGAGAGAGAGAATGGGCATGCCAGGGCCTCCAGCCACTGCAAACGAACTCCAGATGCATGTGCCACCTTGTGCATCTGGCTTGCATGGGTCCTGGAGAATTGAACCAGGATCCTTTGGCTTTGCAGGCAAACGCCTTAACCGCTAAGCCATCTGTCCAGCCCAGTCTTTAGGGTTTTTAAAAAAATGTTTTATTCAATATTTTTTAAACCTATTTGAGAAAGAGAGAGCGAGCGAGAAAGAGGCAGATAGATAGATAGGAGAGAAAGACAGAGACACACAGAGAGAATGGGCATGCTAGGGCCTTCAGCCACTGCAAATAAACTCCAGACACATGCATGCACCACTTTGTGCATCTGACTTACCTGGGTACTGGGAAATTGAATCTGGGTCCTTTGGCTTTGCAGGCAAGGGCCTTAACTGCTAAGCCATTTCTCCAGCCCTTGGTCTTTAGTTTTTGAGTGTTTTGTATCTAGATATTAATCCTGTCAGATATGCAGTTGGCAAAGGTTTACCCCATTCTGTAGGCTGTCTCATCACTCAATCGACCATTTCCTATGTTGTGCAAATGCCTTTTAATTTTATGTGGTTCCATTAATCAATTGTTGCCCTATTTCCTGAGTGACTGCAGTCTAATTCAGAAAATCCTTACCTATGCCTATATCATGTAGTGTACTTCCTGCTTTTTCTTTTAGCAGTTTCAGAGTTTCATGTCTTAGACCTATTTGGAGTTGACTTTTGTGCACAGTGAAAGATAAGGGTCCAGCTGTAGACAAATTCTAGCTTTGCTATTATTTTATCTCTTTACACCATAGATTTGTTAAAATATTTACATTTTCTCAGAGAGAAAGCCTTGTTATACAGTCTAGTTCACCTAGAAATGGGATCCTATCAGGCTACTGAGTGTTAGGATTACAGGCCTAGGATCCATATCCACCTTGTCCAAGTATTTGTTATTCACCTATGATGTGCACCTGGTAACTTCAAAGAGCAATAACATGTTAATGCAAAAATATATGACTCAAAGCAGAAAGTTCCAAATGTTATCAGAGAGATAATAAAAAAAACTGGTATAGTTATTTGTAGAAGAAATGAACTCCAGTCAGGATTGATAACAAGCTTTCCACTGGATACCAGGGCCCTCCAGCTGCAAATTCTAGCAGAGATATTTACATATTTATTCACTGATGGGTTAGCAGTATCATGGGAGTTGTGGTATTAGAAGTGGCTAATATTATATAAAGCCTTCTACTTAGAATGTGACCTTCAAACAAGCTGCATTGGTGGCCATGTGACATTGGTTTAAAAGGCAGGCTCTCAGCATACTGAAACACAAGGACATTTCATCACTTTCTGCAGGTATTTCATAAAACTAATAGAAAGTACTTAGCCTTTTACTGGAATTAGCAATTTATGATCTTACATTTCTCTGTTCCCCTATTCTCAGGCAATCATAGTGTAGTAGTAGAGGATGCATCCTGCAGATAACAACTAGTAATGTGTACTTTATTAGTTTAGGTTAATTAATGAGCCTCTGCATTAATTATTCCCATCCTAAGGATAAGAAAATTGAAGGTCTATGCAGTTAAATAATTGGCCTAAGATCACACAAGAAGCGGTCAAAACTTGAGTCTGTATCTGGTTGATTCCAAAGCATATAACGTAGTTTTCATTCCACTACCCTGCCTATCTCTGCCCTAGTTCATGAGAATCAAGTGCTATTATAGGTCTGTCACTTGCTGGTTTAGTAGTCTGGGCTACTTCATTCTATTTTTTTTTAATATTTATTTATTATTTGAGAGAGAGCGAGTAAGTCACATGCCAGGGCCTCTAGCCACTGCAAACCAACTCCAAATGCATGTGCTATCATGTGCATCTGACTTACATGGGTTCTGGGGAATTGAACCTGAGTCCTTAGGGTTTTCAGGCAAGTACCTTAACTGCTAAGCCATCTCTCTAGACCCTCATTCTACTTAAAAAAATTTTTTTGTTGTTGTTCATTTTTATTTATTTATTTGAGAGAGAGAGAGAGAGAAAGAGGCAGAGAGAGAGAGAGAGAGAGAGACAATGGGTGCGCCAGGGCCTCCAGCCACTGCTAACGAACTCTAGAAGTGTGTACCCCCTTGTGCATCTGGCTAACGCGGGTCCTGAGGAATCGAGCCTCAAACCGGGGTCCTTAGGCTTCACAGGCAAGCACTTAACCGCTAAGCCATCTCTCCAGCTCCTACTTTTTTTTTTTTAAAATCACCTTTGTGTGTATTAGATGCATACAGCACATGTGTGAAGAGGCTAGATAATAGTGGATGTCCTTCTCCATCACTCAACCATGTATATCCTTGAGATGGGAGTCTCTTCTCTGAACCCAGAGCTGCTGTTTTTGCAAGTCCCTAGCAATTCTTTGGTCTTCACTCCCCACAAAACTGGGGATATAGGCATGTGTGGTCATACCCAGCTGTTTACTTACATGTGAGCTAGATAATCAAACTCAGGAGTCTCAGGCCCTCAAGCATGTGCCAAGTACTCTGAACCATTCTCCAGCCCCAGGACTCAGTTTTGATGTGTAAGTTGGTAAAGGGCATACTAATGCAAGTTCACATATGAGTGAATGATGATGCAGAAAAATCATTAGTTGAGGCAGCCTAAGGATTCAACGTTAGAAGCCTCTAACCCTGCATGGTACTGAATCAGAAAAATAGCAGAGTGGTGTGGATAAGAGAGGATTACTGAACTGAAAAGACTGGGACTAGTCCCATTTCTGCTATGTATGTGTGACTTGCACACTTGTTTCTTCACACTAAAACAGAGCTAAGTCATCTATGCTTCTGTCTCTGTGTGTGTTTTACTAGTTTAAGCAAATTATGAAAATATTCCCACAGATATGAATTGTTCTATTATTATAGGCACTTTTGGGCTGGAGAGATGGCTTAGTGCCTAAGGAGCTTGCCTCCAAAGTCAAAGGACCCAGGTTCAATTCTCCAGGACCCATGTAAGCCAGATGCACAAGGTGGCCATGTGTCTGGAGTTCATTTGCAATGGTTAGAGGTTCTGGCACACCCATTTTCTCTCTCTCTCAAAAAAATAAACTTAAAAAAATAGGAATTTTCTTTGTCTTAATTTTAAAAGTAGGAATTTGACATTGCTAAATAAATTAAATTAAATGTGATCTATAATCAGCCTATGACAGCAATTGGAAACTTGTTCTGGCAAAGCCCATCAACTCTGTACTTGTTTTTTTCTAACAATGAGAGCAAAAGGTAGCAAAATAGACACAGGTTCTACACCTGTGGGAGTTCTTGCTCTAGAATGTTCTGAGTTGATGGAAATGCTTTTTATTTCTGTGGTCCAGTTGTAGTCACACCAAAGTCCTGAGCACTTGAAATGTGGCTGGCTGTGCTGGTTAATCTTTTTTTTTTTAAATTTTTTTGTTTATTTTTATTTATTTGAAAGCGACAGACAGAGAAAGGCTCTGGGCTCACTAGGGCCTTCAGCCACTGCAAACAAACTCCAGATGCATGCGACACCTTGTGCATCTGGCTTACGTGGGTACTGGGGAATCGAGCCTTGAACCAGGGTCCTTAGGCTTCACAAGCAAGCGCTTAACTGCTAAGCCATCTCTCCAGCTCAGTGCTGGTTAATCTTGATTGTCAACTTGATTGGATTTAGAATCACCATGGAGACCTATCTTTGGGTATGTCTATGAGGGTATTTGTTTCCTAAAAGGTTTAACTGAACATGGGTGGTACCATCCCATGGGCTGGGGTCCTGGACTAAATAAAATGGAGAAAGTGAGCTGCACCAGCATTCATCTCTTTCTAACTTGGCTGTGGGAGCAATGTGACCAGCTGCCTTATGCTCCTAATGCCATGTCTTCCCTGCCATGGGCTCTATCCTTTCTTGAACTGTGGATCAAAAAAATAAGTCCTTGCACCCTTCAATTGCTTCTTGTCAGATATTTGGCCACAACAACAAGTAAAGTAACTAATACACTGGCACAAGACTGGGACTGAATTGAAAATTTTATCTCAATTTGATTAGTTTAACTTAAACAGGCACATATGAATAATAATTACAAAGAACAACATAGCTTTAGAGCCATAGAACAAGGATTGTTCAACAATGTTAAGGTTTCATAGCTATACTCTTAAAGACAACAAGAATATTGACTCATATTATATAGTTCTGACACTTAGCCCTTAATGCCTTTTATTCTCTCACCAAACAAAAATAATTTAGTTTGTTTATTTGCAAGAGAGTATATGGGTTCACCAGGGCCTTCTGCCACTGTAAATGAATTCTAGACACATGGACTACTCTATGCATCTGGCTTCATGTAGGTGCTGGGGAACTGAATCTAGGCCAGCAGGCTTTGCAAGCAAGTGCCTTTAATCACTGAAGCATCTTCCAAGCCCTCAAAATATTTTTGTTCTGAAAATAATTTAGTATTTTATTTTTATTTATTTGACAGAGAAAAAGGGAGAGAGGGAGAGAGGGAGGGAGGGAGAGAGGAGGGGAGAGACAGAGAGAGAGAGAGAGAGAGAGAGAGAGAGAGAGAGTACGCCAGGGCCTCCAGCCATTGCAAACGAACTCCAGACATGTGCGCCCCCTTGTGCATCTGGCTAACGTAGGTCCTGGGGAATCGAACCTGGGTCCTTTGGCTTTGCAGGCAAGTGCAACTGCTAAGCCATCCCTCCAGCCCTGAAAATAATTTTTTTTTTTGGTTTTTACGAGGTAGGGTCTTACTTTAGTCCAAGCTAACCTGGAATTCACTATGTAGTCTCAGGATGACCTCTAACTCATAGTAATCCTCCTACTTCTGTCTCCCAAGTACTGGGATTAAAGGCATTCACCACCATGCTGGCTTTCAAAATAATTTTTTAACCATGATTCTGGATGAGAAGTGTGATAATTTGAATGTCTGTGCCCCAACAGATTCAAGTGTTTTATTAAAACTTAGATTTCTAGCTGCCTGGTTGGAGGAAGTATCACTGGGGGTGGATCTGATTTCTAGTCAAAAGGTATACAGAGAAGTCTGAGCTCTGTCTGAGTACCTGCTATTTGCTGCCAGTATAATGCTTACTTGCTTGTGGCACTGGATATGTGGTTTTGTCTCTCTGCTTGGATCTGTAAAAGTGGGGCCAGCCTCTTCTTTCATTATGGAACTTCTACTAGATCTGTAAGCTTCAAATAAATCCTGTTCCTAAAGTGGGTACAGTGGCACACGCCTTTAATCCTAGCACTTGGGAGGCAGCGATAGAGGATCGCTGTGAGTTTGAGGCTACCCTGAGACTACATAGGAAATTCTAAGTCAGCCTGGGCTAGAGCAAGATCTTACCTTGAAAAACAAAAACAAATAAACCCCATCCCTCCCATAAACTCTGTCTGGTCTGGAGATTCATCCCAGCAACCTGAAGCTGTCTACAACAGAAATTGTTATCAAAGAAGTGGGGTGATATTGCTGAGATGAATCTGACCATGAGGATTTTGGTCTCTTGGAACTTTTGTGTGGGAGGAATTGAATAGAACTTGGTACTTACAACTGAAGATGCCTTCCAGAGTGGTAAGCCAAGTTTTATAGACCATTCTGATGAGATGTGAAACTGCTAAATGGAAGGAGAACTGCATTTGGAGGCTTTGCTTATGAAATTTCAAAGGAGAAGGAATGACTGCATAGGACTTTGTTGGAGCTCAGCTATTGGCATAAGGGCTGGCTACATTCTGCCCATGCCAAGAGAGTTTGATCAAGGTTAAATTTGAAAGTAATAATGTGCTTGGCAGAAGATAATGAACTGAGAAACTTAAGATTTAAAGTTGGAAAAATTCAGGCAAGTTTAAATTACTGGCACTGAGAATGGTTGCTAAAACTGCTATTATAAGGATATTATCACCATTCAGGATATTCCAACCAGTTTACATTGAAACAATGGAAAGAATGCCTGAGGTGATCCCAACCAGAAAGACTGAATGGTAGAAATGCAAACTTTTAAAAAATATATTTTATTTTTATTTATGAGAGAGAGAGAGAGAGAGAGAAAGAGAGAGAGAAAGAAAGAGGCAGATAGACAATGGATGCATTGGGCCCTTTAGCCACTACAAACAAATTCTAGATGCATGCTTCACCTTATACATCTGGCTTACTGGGTCCTATGGAGTCAAACCTGGCTCCTTTGGCTTTGTAGGCAAGCACCTTTAACCACTAAGCCATCTTTCCAGCTCTGCAAACTCTTTCGAAAGAAGATGACTAAAGGAAGGAGCCTGTTCTTCAGGGTCAAAAATTATTTTGCCCATAGATTAACATGGCTGTGTCCTGCACACCTGGTATTGATTTTGGAAGCATGAAAAATGCTAGATCATGAAGCGCATATAGTTCCAGAAGCCGATGCTGAGATGCAAGTGAGGAGGGTGTGTGTCCTTGATAGAGAGGCCAGCAAGGCCACTGAAAGTTGGATGGTGGTTTGCCATGAAGACCCAAAGATCAGACTATGCAAGGACTACCATGGAGGGCTGTTGGCTCAGGATGGAATTCCCCCCCCCCCGCTGGCTACTCAGCCCAGCTGGAGGTACAGAAATGGAAAATCCAGAGACTGTTACTGGTCACTGATTATGGATGTTGCACTTGAACTGCAGATATTTGATGTTTGCCTAAAATGGCTACTGATTTGGCATTGGTTCAGTTTCTCCTTGTTATGCCTTATGGCAATGGAAATGTTTAACTCTGTGCCATTGCATTTTGGAAGTATGAAACTTGTTTGATTTTATAGGACTCAAAGTTAAGAGACAATCTTAAGTTTAACAAATCTATGGGGCCTTTGAAGTTGGAGTACATACACTTTGCAATGTGAGATGGTCATGCGTCTATTAGGGGCCAGGGTCGGAATATGGTAGTTTGAATATATTTCCCCCAATAGACTCACGTGTTTTATTAAAACTTGGATTTCTAGCCACCCTGGCTGGAGAAAGTTGTCACTGGGGGTGGATCTGATTTCTAGTCTAAAGGTATAGTGAGAAGTCTGGGCTTTTCCTGGGTCCCTGCTATTTGCTGCCAGTTTTGTGCTTGTGGTGCTGGCTGTTGGTGGTCTCTCTGCTTGGATCTGTGAAAGGGAGCCAGCTTCTTCTACCAGTGATGGAACTTTTCCCTAGATCTGAAATAAATCCTTTCTCCCCAAAACTGTGTCTCTTTGGAAGTTCATCCCAACAATGTGTGAAGCTGACTACAACCAGAGATTTCTCTGGGATCCAATTATCACTTTGCAGCAATACAGCTCACACCAATAAAATGGGAAGGATATAAAACAGAAGCAAAAAAAAAAATAATGCTTCATTATACATGTGTTCATTTTCCCCAAAACATAAAAGAAATTATTCCCTTGTCTTTAAAACTGAAAACCAGGGACCAAAGAAGTAGGCCCTGAGTGACCAAAAACCCACACAACTGCTTTGGCCAGTTTCCTACCTTGTATTTTCTGTCTTCCGGCTTATACACTGGTGCAAGTAGAGATACTCCTGAGGTGCACTGGTGGACAAGGTGGGCTGCATATGGTTCGACATGGGGGGCTCAAATGTGAACAAAGTGGGCTGGCTGGAGTGGGAGGGAGCTGAGGACTTTCGTTCTCGTAGCAGGTGCTGACTGGAGCTGCTGAACTCAGCTGGAGAAGACCGGGGGCCATGGCTGGCTGAGGAAATGTTTCTCAAAGAGTCTGTGAAAATGAGAAAGAGTGCTTAGTGAAAATGGAAGAAAAGATGTCCTTAATCCTAAAGAGAGCTGTGACAGGAAGGAAAAAAATGTTAAGAGCAGGGACTTCCATGTGGCTGCAGCATTCTCTCCCTCATATTCGTCTCTCTCTGCCTCTCAGAGAAGCAGGCAAGGGCCTCCTGGCTATGCTGGCCGAGTGGGAGATGTTTTGCAGTTCTGACTGGCTGAAAGCTTGTTAACAGGGTATTGGGGGTTCAGGAATTCTTGAACCCCAAACCCTGAGTTCATGTCTATTTTTACCCAAAGAATATAGAGATAAAACAGACTTAAAAGTATATTTATTAAATTATTATATTTATTCAGGAATATATGAGGGAGGGGAAGGGTCCATGAACTGAAGGAAGGGAAAATAGATACACCCACATGGCCCAAGAACCTAGAGGGGAAGTGAGCATGGGCCTGAAATATGAAAAGGGATTAAGAGAGGAAAAAGAAGAAAGTACAGAAAGCTCCTGCCATGTGGAGGGCAGGAGGGCATAGAGAGCCCATGTGGGAGAGGGGGAGGCTTACCAGGACCTAAAAGTTCTAAAGAGACAAATATCCAGTGAAAAGAGGGACATGCCTATCTGGTAAACATCTGGTAAACTTATAACCTTATTACAGTGGGCCTTACCTTCAGGCTCAGGTGAGCCAGAGAGAGGGCTGATTGGTCTGGGCTAGGGCCTGGCTCAAGAAGAGGCCAGCCACGAAGCCAAGTTTAGGGGCTAGGCTTAACTAACCACAATGACAGGATCAGATTTAAATTCTAGGAAAGGGGAACTCCCCTCCCAGGAGGGGCTCAGGTTGTTTATGGAAAAACAGGTCTAGGTAACTCCTTTAGTCAAAAGATAAGAACAGGAAAGAAAGTAGAGATTATAAGGGCAGATTTAAGGACATTTCTGCTCTTTCACTTTGGGGGCCCAGTCACTCAAAACTACCTAATAAAGCTATCTGACTCCCTCTCATTAAGCCATCTGTCATGACTTGGGCCTGGTCTTCACCCCAGGAGGCCTGCCTATCATAGTGCAGGAGGGTAACTCTGACCACAGGCATGGCCAGCTAAGTTTCCTCTTCCTTAGTGGCTCCAGATGTCATCACCCATTTCAAAGTTTCTGGCTTTGTTAAATGAAACATTGTTTATTAATAAAGACTCACTAATTGAGGGCCTGCAACATGTCTTCCTTCACCAATGATAAAAGCACACACTGAAGCTGCTTAAGTAAGACTGGATTGTAAATGCCTGCTCTTCAACACCTTCTAAAACAGCTCTGTTCCCTGCACCCCACAACTCGGTCCACTGGTCCTTTTTTCCCCCTCTTAATTCTTATCTCAAACTCTCTTCTGTTGTGTTAGAAAGGAAGTGAGGTATTACAAAGGCATAGAGTGCTACACCCCAAGCCCAGGGCATAATTCACTTGGCTGGCTCTCTAAACTCTAAACTTGGTCCAAATTCCTTAGTCTGACCTACTTCCTGCTTTTTCTCCACCCATAAACAAAGTAGATGGAGGCATCACCGACTGGACACAGCATCCTTCTCTGACAGCCTCTGTTTTCACTTATGCTATTCACTCTACCTGGATTTCATCTCTCCTCTTTTAACAAACTCACATTCAGGCCTTAGGATCTTATACAGATACTATGTTTCTGCCAAAACCTTTCTTTAGATACAAGTCATTCTGTCTTTTAAAAAAATTACTTATTTATTTGCAAGGAGAGAGAGAGAGAGAGAGAGAGAGAGAGAGAGAGAGAGAAAACAAGAGAGTGAGAATGGACATGCCAGAGCATGTACCACTTTGTGCATCTGTCATTCTGCCTTTTTATTCCTGGTCTCTGAAAACTCTCTGTAATGTTACCCATACTGTCCCCTCATTTACCTAACAAAGGTCCTACATAAATGTCTCCTAGTCTATGGTTGCAGAGTAAACAAAAACATTAAGGGGCTGGAGAGATGGCTTAGCAGCTAAAGTGCTTGCCTGTAAAGCTAAGAATTCACGTTTGAATCTCCAGGTGCCACATAAGCAGACACACAGTAATGCAAGCATGCAATGTTGCACATGTGCATAAGGGGGCACACGCATCTGGAGTTTGTTTGCAGTGGCTAAAGGTCCTTGTGTGCCCATTCTGTCTCAAAAGGAAAAAAAAAATGTAAAATTCCAACAGCAAAACTTAGGTTCTAAAGAAATAAAAGTTTTTTTTTAAAAAAGAAACAAAAGTTTAAAGATGTTAAGTTCAAGTGCTAGACTAGGTAAAAGTATAATGTTTTGATGATGTGAGTTTCCAGATTTATTTAAATTCTGTGAAAGGGGACATAGTTTTTTTTTCTCTGTTATCTGTTATCTGATCTATTTCAGGCTGCAAACCCTTCTCATGGCCCAAGGCAGGATTCACCAGCTCATTAGTGCTCCAGAGCACTAATTACTCTCCAGACACTTCTAATGAGTGCACAGAACATCTTCTGTCAGTGCACTAGAGAGAAAGCCAATGGCCTCTGGGGAAAAACTTCCATGACAGCTGTATTGACCTCCAAAATGAATCCCCATTACAGGTCTTGCAGTGACCTGGACATTTGTTAACAAAATCAATGCCTTTATTACTCCATCAGATTTGCAAGATGAACTCTCTAATGGTGGAGGAGAGAGGGGTTATGTGAAGGGACAGAATAACCATGGTGTCAGGGGAGGAACACAAACTGCTGCTTGAGGAGATGGAAGGGAGGGCCAAAAAAGAAAGTCTCCGATGTGTTCTTTTTTTTTGGGGGGGGGGTAGGGTCTCTCTGTAGCTCAGGCTGATCTAGAATTCACTATGTAGTCTCAGGGTGGCCTTGATCTCATAGCAATCCTCCTACTCTGCCTCCCGAGTGCTGTGATTAAAGGCATGCACCACCATGTCTATTTTTTTTTAAATATTTTATTTATTTGTTTGAGAGAGAGAGAGAGAGAGAGAGAGAGAGAGAGAGAGAGAGGCACCTCCAGCCACTGTAAATGAACTCCAGACATATGTGCCATCATGTGCATCTGGCTTATGTGGGTTCTTAGAAATCAAACCTGGGTCCTTAGGCTTCACAGACAAGTGCCTTAACCGCTAAGCCATATCTCTAGCGCTGCTTTTATTTTTTTTAGTGCAGGGTCTCATTCTAGCCTCAGCTGACCTGGAACTCACTCTATAGTCCCAGGCTGGCCTTGAATTCATGGTGATCCTCCTACTTCTACCTCCTGAGAGCTGGGATTACAGGTATGTGCCACTATGCCAAGACTCTCTGTTGGCCTTTTGGCCTCCTCTTCCTCTGCCCACTTCTTCCACAGGATATTCCAGAGCCCAGTTCCAGATTCTCTTATAACCTCCTTCTGTCCTTAGAGCCTTTCCCTGGAAGAATCACACATGATGGTAATAACTCCATCTTCAGTCTCTAGTTCAGTTCTCCCCGAGCTTCCTGTTGTACATCTACCTGCTGGGCATCTTTCTTCAGATGTCCTAATAGTTGGTCAAGCTCAGCAATCTGAACCAAACTCCTTTTCACTTCCAGAAGGACATCAACACCTCCCTCTCAGCAATTCTCCAAGCCAGAAACTTGGGCATTATCTATGATAACCTTGTCTGGGCTATGCCACTGTCCCACTTAGCACTCTGCAAAGGCTTCCCACTCTGCTTAAGATGTCTTACAAAGCACTCTCATTTAAAAACCACCTTTGTGTTATGTTTTCAACTTTGCTTCTTACCAGTGCCTTCCTATGGTTCAGAGGATTTCTAGGAACACAGCAGCCCCCCTCCTCATCACTCCACACATTAGGCTGCAAACTCACTGAGGGCAGAGATTCCAACTTTCTTATTGACTTTGCCCAGTACCAAGCCCACTGTCATCAAACAAATAAAACATCAACAAAAGCATAGTAAGTAACTACTCCTTCTAACATTGACCAATTTCTCATTGCCTTCTGAATAAAGGTCAGCTTTCTAAGCTTGACAATGAAGGTCATTTTGTCACAACCAGTTTATTTTGTCTTGCTACCCAATACCTCCCCTTACAGCTCCCTTATTGAATTGCCTGTGCACAGGAATAAATAGAGTGACCACATTCACCTCTGCAGACCTCTGCCTTGAGCTTTGAACACAGGTTGCTCTGTTTTGCTCATTATAGCCACTCCTTTCAAATGGCAGTAGCTTTTAGTAAGCGGGATACGTTTTTACATCTCATTCTAGATAAGGTTGGATCCTAGGCTGGTACTGCTGTGATTCAAGGCTCCACCATCACTCCACATTACAGACTATAATTAAAAATTTTCAAATTCCAGCACTTGGAGGTAAAGGATCGCCATGAGTTTGAGGCCACCCTGAGACTACATACTCTACAGGCCAGCCTTGACTGCTAGCGTGATATCCTACCTTGAAAAACAAAACAAAACAAAAACTGCAAAAAACAAAAACCCCAACAAAGCAAAAACAAAAACTTTCAAAATATATCCAAACGTTTTACAGAACAAAACCTCCATGGTATGGTATATGTGATAGAAAAAAAAATGTATTAGATGAACAGTTGAGAGATGTAGCTCCTGGTGAATCTGCCTGTAGCTTAGTATTTGACGTGGTATTTGAGCAAGTTATTTAGCCTTGGTGGGCTGTACCCACATTAACTATGAAAAGGTGCTAGTATCGCCTGCCTTGCTGTTAATCATAGAGGGCTGCTGAGAGGATAAAACTGAAATACACACATTCTATAAAAACTTATTCATAAATATCCCTGCCAGCACTATAGTAGCTACTGAGTTTCCTTGGTTAGGTGGACAGATAGGGAAAAAGGGCCCTTGGTAAGTGACAACCTAAGATAGTAAAGAGGGTGATTCACTTCCTGCTCTTTTTTAAAATTAAAATATTTACTTATTTATTATTTTATTTATTTATTTATTTGAGGAAGCGGGGGGAGAGACAGAGAGGGAGGCAGAAAGATAGAGAGAATGGGAGTGCAAGAGCCTCTAGCCACTGAAAACAAACTCCAGATGCATGCTCCACCTTGTGCATCTGGCTTTACATAGGTACTGGGTCAAAGAACTTGGGTCCTTTGGGCTTTTCAGGCAAGTACCTTAACTGCTAAGCCATCTCTCCAGCCCTTTCTTTTTAAAAAATGTTATTTACTTATTTTGTAGGTGAGAAAGAGAGGCAGATAGAAAGAATGGGTGCACCAGGGCTGCCAGCCACTGCAAAAGAACTCCAGATGCATATGCCACCTTGTGCATCTGTGGGTACTGGGGAATCAAATCTGGGTCCATAGCAGGCAAGCGCCTTAACCTCTGCTCGCTCTCCAGCCCACTTCTGACTTCTTCTAGCCTAACTGAATGTTCCCACCAGTGGGCTTGCTTGGCAGGTTTCTTAAGACCAGCACAGTACTAGAAACATCATGGACCAACCAGCACCTTTGTTTTTGTTTAATGTGACCAATCATAGCCTCTTGATAGGCAGAATTCCCTCATTCAATAAAACTCTGGCGTCCCCTGGGGAAGCAGATTTTCCAGCTCTGGAGTCCTTTCCTTCATTAGGAGTCTGTGTTCTGTCTGCCTTCTTTATCACTTACTTTGAAATAAACTTTATTCTTTTAAACACTTTCCCGCTCTATAATTCTTTAATTGGCAGAGAAAACACACCCCTAAAGCCCTAGACCATATCATATTCATGATAACCAAAAAGTAGAAATAGTTCAAATGTCCATTAACTAATGAAGAGCTAAACAAAATGTGGCATATACACAAAATAGATTACACAGACATATAAATAAATGAAATACTGATATATACTATTTTGATTAATCTTCAAAACACTGTGCTAATTAAAAGAAGCTAGCCATAAAAGACAAAGATTGTATAAGTAATTCATGTGAAATTTCTGGAACAGGCAACTGCATCGAGATGGAAAGTAGATTAGTGACTGCCTGAGAGTGACCATGGAGGAGTCAGAAAAGAGAGTTACTGCTAATGAGTATGAGGTTTCTTTTGGATCAATGAAAATTTTCCAAAATTAGATTATAGACATATGAATATACTAGAAACCAATGAACTGTATACTTTAAATGGGTGGATTTTATGATTTTGAGCCCACAGAACAAGTGGGTTGAAATTGCCTCTCCCAGAAGTGAACCTTAAGCCTGGAGGGAGAGGAACCCCAGTCCTGCCATCAGCTAGTTGAGATTATACCCAGGTGACTTTCAGCTCCTCCCTATGGAGTTAGGAGGACAATAGCCGGCCTGCCTTCCTGTCTCACCTGGTTAAGAGTCCAACGAGATGAGGGTGTGGAAGCAAACCATGCACATGCAAAAATGTTATCAGGATTTGATTTATTGCCTGCGTAGCCTTTGAGGGAAGAAAAAATTGGTACAAAGGAAAACATTAAACAATGTGTAGCTGGGCTGTTTTTGGTACTGGCTGGTGAGGCTGCTGCAATGATATGTCATCAGGAAGGTCAGTAATACAGCAAGAAGAAAATGGCAGTTTCCAGACTCCTGGCCTGGCTTCTATCTTGTAAGTCTAGACTAAAGATAATAACTGCAAATGTCTGAGTCAATTTGTTTTCTTTTAAATGGGTTTTTATTTTTCCCTTTTCTTCCTGGCTTCTTTTTAGGGCCCTACAAAATCACTCCCCTTCCTTTCTACAATCACCCCTGGGAAACCTGCCCAGCACACAAACACTACTCCTACCTTCTTGCAAAACTTCACTGTAGGAAAGCTCAGAAGGGTTTCAACCAAGGAGCCCAGCCCAGGACAGCCCAGCCATAAACTGGCTAGTGATAACAGAAGCAGGAAAGAGCTGGCAGGGGTTTCTGGAAAAGATGACTGGCCAAATAATAACTAGTTCTTATCTCAGTACCCTTTTTATCTCTATCCCGTACCCCAAATAATTCTACCCTCAAGCCTCAGAACTTAGACAGTAAAAGACCAAAGAACAAGCTGAAGTCTAGGATGGACCCAAAGCCTGCCTCTGCTAACTCCTAGCTCTGAGGCTTAGATATGTTAGCAAACCTTTGACTCTCACTTACGCTCCACCACCAACGCATGTTATGTCAACTGCTATGAGGATTAGAGATCATTTATACAAAGTATTTAGGCTTTCTTACTGTATTTATTCCTAGAGATCCAATGTGGAGCCAGGGGAGACCTTGGGATGGCCAAGGGTGAGTTGAATATATGGAAGACAACTATCAGTACTGAGTTAATTATACACTGTATAGATATGATACGGGGGATTAATGAGAGCCAAAGGACAATAAGAAATGTAAGAATCACCTGTCATTTACGAAGCACCTACCATATGTTTCTAGTTTACTTTCTATTTTACTTTTCTATTATTAATACCCTATACACTTTTAGATGAACGAATGGGGCTCAGAGAAGTTAATAAACTCTGGAGTCACATTGCTAGAAAATGGCAGAGGCTAGACCTAAAAAAAAACCCTCTATTTTCAAATTTAATTCTCACCTATATAGGGGAATAAATTCCTACAACATTACTATAGGTGAAGGGTATTATTAGCCTTGTAGGAGACACAGTCAATGTTCAGAATGAGGGTCTAGACCTAGGTCTACTGCCAACTGACAGTGAATGTGGGTAAGCCATTTAATCTTCCTGGGCCTCATTTTCTCTATATGGCAGCTGGGCATGGTGGTGTACACCTTTAATCCCAGCACTCTGGGAGGCAGAGATAGGCATATTGTTGTGAGTTCATAGCCAGCCTGAGACTACATAGGAAATTCCAGACCAGCCTGGGCTAGAGCAAGACCCTACCTCAAAAAACCAAAAAAAAAAAAAAAAAAAAAAAAAAAAAAGAAAAGAAAAGAAAAAAAAGGAAAAGTTGGATGAGATAAAGGGTTCACACTAAAGTTATCTTTGAGAAACTAAAATATAGAGAGCTGATTCCACTAAAGACCCAATGAGCCATATCCACATAGACATGTAGGTTATGATCATTTGGTTTGGTTTTAACAATCCCTGGTTCTTGATTCTGGACAGAGTTATAAGGGTTAGTTATGTTAGGGACTATTAAAACCCTAAGGGTAAAAAGGCCTCTGAATACTAAGTGAAGGAATATATATTTCTTTTTTTTTTACGATTTATTTATTTATTTGAGAGAGAGAGAGATAGAGAAAATGAAAACATCAGGGCCTCTAGCCACTGCAAACTAATTCTAGATGCATGCACCACTTTGTGCATCTGACTTTATGTGGGTACTGGTAATTGAACCTAGGTTCTCAGGCTTTGTAGGCAAGTACCTTAACTCTGACCCATCTCTCCAGAAACAATGATTTCTAAAGTCTTTCCCTATATTATCAAAGTTAAAAATGAAAAATCAGCCATATTCTCACTGGCACTTCATAATAACTATCCATAGAGAATTTCAAAAGAACACTGGATAACAGAAAGACCACTGAGATGGATCTTTCAAAAACATGGAGTCCAAGTTCTGAAACCACTTTACTATAGGGCCTCGGGCAAAACTTTTATTAATGTCTTTGCAGGCCTCATTGCCCACACTGCCAAATGGAATACAATCTACTTTATAGGAACTTGGTGAGATGAAACAGACAAATAGTAGGGGATGTGTGTGTGTGTGTGTGTGTATGCACACATGTGCACTGAGGATCAAACCCAGGGCCTTATACATGGTAGCCAAGTGTTCTACCCCCTGAGTTATAGCATCCAGTCAATAATCAACAATTACAAAAATGACAACAAAACAAGCAAAATTATTAGGGGCTGGGGAAGGGGCAGCTCAACAGTTGATACTTGTTTGCAAATCCTGCAGTCCAGGGATCAATCTCTAGCCAACCACATGAAGCCAGATGGGCATATATTTGTAGTGGGAAGAAAGACCATGGGGGCTGGAGAGATGGCTTAGCAGTTAAGGTGTATGCCTGTGAAGACTAAGGACCCAGGTTTGATTCTCCAGGTTAAACGTAAGCCAGATGCACACGGTGTGGCGCACGCGTCTTGAGTTCATTTGCAGTGGCTGAAGGCCCTGGTGCACCCATTCTCTCCCTCTCGCTGTCTCTCTGTCTCAAATAAATAAATAAATGAAATAGATAAATAAAATGTTTTTTTTTTTTTTAAAGAGAGACCCTGGTATATCATGTCCCTCCCCACATGCATAAAAAAGTAAATACCAATTATTAAAATTTCAATATCTGGTTGCTGATTTGACATATGTGCCAAAAATTTTATTACAAGATAAATAGAATGGTGGTCAAATTCTTATGGTCTAGTTTCCTAAGAAGTATTTCCTATAGAAAGTGAAACTAGAAAACAAAGTCAATAAGATGGGTACAGAATTTAAAAAAAAAAAAAGGTGAAAGAATGGATAGGTGCTAAGGGCAAGATTAGATTGATAGATCTACATCATTTCAATTCACAATCACAAGCTTGAAATTATTTAAGAAGGAATAAACCTGAAAATCTGGTACACATCATAATTAAAGGAGCAATTCATAAACACAAAGACAAACACAAAGTGGCTCCACCTATACAGTAATGACTTCAAATGGCAATTGGAAGGGTCTTTGGAGTCCAATCCTTCATTATCACTTCTAGCCCTTTACAAATATTTCAAATACAACTGGAGAAATTATGGACCAGAGAAGTGAGACTACTTGGACAAGGCTGCACAGTGGGTATGAGATGAACCCTGGAATCAGAATTTAAATCACCTAGCTTGGGCGACTTGAATTCTGTCTAAAAGAAAGCTGTAACACTGTGAATGAGGGTGCATTTTCTACTGTGTATGTGTGTGTGTGTGTGTATGAAGTCATGAGATCAGATCACTAGGACACTGGTTCCTCACATTTGCATGGTAAGTAAACATTTGCTGAACCAAACTATTAAAGAATAGTATAAATAATTCAAGTTCAGAAATATGAGTTTCCTACTGTTTATAATCACTATAAAGCAGAGGAAGTAGAAAGAGGTGGCAGAGATAGGCAGCAATCTAAGATCCCATGAGATCCTTCTGTGACAATTCACCATCCCCCTCCACAGCAGAATCTGAGAAAGAACATCTCAGAGCTTAGGAAGGCCAAGCTGCAACATCTTGACCTTGGAGCGTATGATCTCACAGTATATATTAACAGAAATTGATTCTGTAAAGTGCACAAGGAAAAGGCAGTGAGTGGCTGTCGCTTAGTAGCATAGCACAGTAGACCACCGTTTCTCTTAGAGTACTTATCACAATGTTCTATGCCTAGTAAATGCCTGGATTACAACAAGAAGTCAATAAATGAGGAAGGAGAGATCACTCAGTGGTTAAGGTACTTGCCTGCAAAGCCTAATGATCCAGGTTCAATTCCTCAGTACCCACATAAATTCAGATGTACAGTGGTACATGCATCTGGAGTCTGTTTGCAGTGGCTAGAGGCCCTAGCATGTCCATTCTCTGTCTCTCTTCTATGTCTTTATCTCTGCTTGCAAATAAATAAATAAATAATAAAATATTTTCTGTAAAGTCAGTATATCAAAAACTTTCTTCTCTGCATCAGAAGAATAAATAACTAGCTCCAGGATCTAAATGTTCTTTGAGATCTCCCACATTGTATGTGTTTATATTTTTGGACAAAACACCTATATTTAGCCAGGCCTGTGCTATTCATTTGAGAGAGATCAGCTGACATGTTTTGTTCTCACCTTACCCAGTGCGGTGTCCACCATATACCACAGTCGTATGGGACTTTAGCTGGTTAGATGGCCCCTGTCATAAGGTGGTTGCCCTTTAAGAGTATAATTCATTCGTATTTGAAACAAGGCATTTTTTCTTGTAGTATTGGTGATGGAACTCAAGTCCCCATGCTTGAACAAGTGCTCTATCACTGAGCTATGTTTCCATCTGGAATGAAGTACTCGTGTTATTTTCTTTTTTATTTTATTTTATTTTATTTTATTTATTTATTTATTTGAGAGCGACAGACAGAGCGAGAAAGAGGCAGAGAGAGAGAGACACAGAGAGAATGGGCGCGCCAGGGCCTCCAGCCACTGCAAATGAACTCCAGACGCGTGTGCCCCCTTGTGCATCTGGCTAACATGGATCCTGGGGAGTTGAGCCTTGAACCGGGGTCCTTAGGCTTCATAGGCAAGCGCTTAACCGCTAAGCCCATCTCTCCAGCCCTCGTGTTATTTTCTAAGGGTCATGAGCATTGACTGTAGGCTCTATGCTAGAAGTTGCAGGCCAGCCTGAAAGGGTGGGTCTTGTCTTTGATTCATAGGCTCACATTGGAGCTGGAAAGAACAACTTTATACTCACAGGAGCACCTTCTTCTATCTGCCCCCAAAGGCATTCCTACAGGAATCAATCCAGCAGTTCATATTTTGGCAATGCATTTTGATCCTTATAAACTTTCCATAAAAATATTAAAAATATTTTAAAACTAATTAACTTTGTAAGAGGGGAGCTTTCTTCTCTTTCCACTGTGACTCTCACTAAGAGAAAGTTGGCACTCAGTGTGACCTTCAGTGTCATTCATAATTGATGATGCTATTAGCAGTGGAATAACCAAGTTAAACTGATCAGAGTGAGGCTGGAATTCTAACAGTTTCTGAAGGGAAACCTGGGCTTCAGGAGAGGTAGTGTGATGCTGGGGAACATGAATCTCAGCTTGCTTGCTATGACCTGAGAGGTGGTATCTGAGTCTAAGAGTCCCAATATGTAAACTTTGTTTTTTAGTTTTTTGTTTTTTGATTTTTTGGTTTTTGGAGGTAGGGTCTCACTCTAGGTCAGGCTGACCTGGAATTTACTCTGTAGTCTCAGGGTGGCCTCGAACTAACAGCAATCCTCCTACCTCTGCCTCCTGAGTGCTGGGATTAAAGGCGTGCACCACCATGTCCGGCTAATATGTAAACTTTGTACTAACTGCTACCTATAGACTTTTCTGTGACATAAGGAACATCTTGGTCCCTACACATAGGTGCTCCATGATATCCCTTGGTACCTCACTGTGGGAAAGAATCCAGTGTGGAAAGAGATCTTGAACCCTGTCTTCCCAAACCTTTCAGGGTATGTTCCAGGGGGAAAGTGTGGTCAGATAGCCTCTGTGGGGAAAATGGAGGACTTCAGAGACGGAGAGCCTGGAAAGACCCAGCTTGCAGCTGGCAACTTCCTCAGCCTCTGCCTCTAGTTCTGCAGCCACGGTAATCTTTGGCTGTTATCTCTCTAGCTTCCCAATCATCTTTCAGCTTGCGTTTTGATACTTCAGCATCTCTAGGCATTTTTTTTCCACTGGAGTCCAAAAAGGACAGCTATCTTTTTAACACCAATATAAAAAATTTTATTGGGGGGGGGAGCACAGGTGGGCCAGGCCCTCCTGCCAGTACAAATGAACTCCAGTTGCATGCACCACTTTGTGCATCCGGCTTTGTGTGGGTACTGGAGAACTGAACCTGGGCTCTCCAGCTTTGCAAGCAAGTGCCGTAACTGCTGAACCACCTCTCCAGCCTGTGTTTGAATAGTTTTGTTGGAACACAGATACACTTCCTTGCTTACGTATTATTTACAGCTCTTACACATTACTACAACAGAGTTGAATAACTCCAAGAGAGGACATACAAATAGCAAATTCTGAAATATCTACTGTCTGGCCTTTTAGATAAGGTTTGCTAACTCTATATTGGAAAGTCTCATTCTGTTTTATATAATCATATCCCTTCTCAAAATATCAGCTAGTTTAAGGTTCATCATTAAGAAGACAGAAGCCAACTGAAATCTAAATGATTGAATCCAAAATTTGTGCTAGGAAAGCTGGACATGGGGGTACACCACTGTAATCCCAGCACCTGGGAGGTACAGGCAGGAGGATCAGTGGTTCAAAGTTATTCTTGAATGCATAACAAGTTCTAGGTCAGCTTGAGCTACACAAGACTCTGTTTCAAAAACAAAAACAATTAACCTCCCTATGAAGCTAGAAAACAATCATCAGAAGGAATGCTTAAAAGTCAGTATAGATAGCTGTTGCAGTCAGGTTCGCATTGCTGGCAGAAATCACCCAACCATGAGCAGCTTGTGAGAAAAAGAGGTTTATTTTGGCTTAGAGGCTCGAGGGGAAGCTCCATGATGGCAGGGAAAATGATGGCATGAGTAGAGGGTGGACATCACCCCCTGGCCAACATCAGGTGGACAACAGGGACAGGAGAGTATGCCAAACACTGGCAAGGGGAAGCTGGCTAAAACACCCATAAGCCTGCCCCCAACAATACACTGCCTCCAGGAGGCATTGATTCCCAAATCTCCATCAGCTGGGAACCCAGCATTCAGAACCCCCTAAGTTTATGAGGATACCTGAATCAAACCACCATATTCCACCCCTGGCCCCTATAAACTGATAACCATATATGATGTAAAATGCAGTACATTCACCCAACTTTAAAAGTCCCCATAGTTTTTAATCAATCCCAATGATGTCCATATATCCCCATAATTAAAGGTCTTTTAACTGAGCCATAATACCAAAAAAATTCCCCCCAAACCCATAATGGCACAGAATAAACATTCATACTGCAAAAGATGGCACTGGGCATAGCAAAGAAATATTCAACCAATACAAGATTTAAACAGGACAAACATCAAATTCTAGCTCCAAGTTCAACAACTCTAGTCAGTGACAACTCTCCAAGTCCAATAATTCTAACCAGCAACAAGTCTCTGGAGTTCAAATTCCAACCCTCCAGCTAGGCTACTCAGAGTCCTAGAAAACTTCATCCAGGGCTAGCAGCTTTCCTCAGCAGCCATCTTTTGGTCCCAGCATCTCCAATGGGTCTCCACTGCAATCCACAGTTCATCCTTATGGCTCCATTGGGTCCCCACGCAGGCAATCCTGCTTCACATTGCCCATGGCCATTTCTAAAGCACAAGACCTCGTTTCAAACTCAATGACCCTCTCTTTCCTGAATTTCATATACTCCACAATATCAGGTAGTATGCCAATTTGCTAATCTAGGGGGGAATAAAGCAGACTTTGAAGAATAGGACACCCCTTGAGCACTCAGACCCCTTCAAAAGAGTCTACATTCTTCCTGTTGCCCCAGTGCAGGTCAGCTGGCCCAATGTCAATGGTTGTAACTTCTCAAACAATTTTCAGGTGAACAGGCAGCAGTTGAGGCCAAAGATTTCACTTTTTTCTGTGCCATATTCCTCTGCTCACACCAGTCCATTCTATGCAGTGCAACCCTGCACAACTTCTCAGGACACAGCCATTACAGCAAGCCTCTTAAACTGCTTCTAGCCCAGTCCAAGCAAAGCTCTTTCTCACCCTCATAAGCCAAACCTCACACCATAGTTCTTACTGCATTCAGATCTTTCAACTCTGACCAGAATAGTCCATCAAGATGTACTTACAGCACTGCAAAGCATCTCTTAGATCAAGGTTTTAAATCCTTCCACATTTCTCTTGATAACAGCTCCAAAAGGCCAAAGCCACATAGTCAGGTGTCTAGCAGCAATCCCACTCCTCGGTACCACTTTATTGTTGCACTCAGGTTTGCATTGCTGGTAGAAATCACCCAACCAAGAGCGGCTTGTAGGAAAAAGAGGTTTATTTTGGCTTATAGGCTCAAGGGGGAAGCTTCTTAATGGCAGGGAAAACGATGGCATGAGCAGAGGGTGGACATCACCCCCTGGCCAACATCAGGTAGACAACAGGGACAGGAGAATGTGCCAAACACTGGCAAGGGGACACTGGCTATAATACCCATAAGCCCACCCCCAAACAATACACTGTCTCCTGGAGGCATTCATCCCCAAATCTCCATAAGCTGGGAGCCTAGCATTCAGAACACCTAAGTTTATGGGGGACACCTGAATCAAACCACCACAATAGCCTATTAGTACTTTTCCCCCAGTGCCTGTGTAAAGCCAGATGCACAAAATGATGCATGTATCTGGAGTTCATTTGCAGTAGCTGGAGGCTGTGGCACATCCATTCTCTCTCTGCTGGGTGTGATGGCACATGCCCTTAATTCCAACACTCAGAGGCTGAGGTAGGAGAATCATTGTGAGTTCAAGGCCAGCCTAAGACTAATTCCAGGTAAGCCTGGGTTGAGAGTGAGACCTCAAATATTCAAGGCTGGAAAGATAGCTCATCAGTTCAGGTGCCTGCTTGCAAAGCCTAAAGGTCCAGGTTCAATTACCCTATACTCACATAGAGCCAGATGCACAGGGTTGGCACATGTGTCTAGAGTTTGTTTGCAGTGGCGGGAGGCCCTGGCATGCCCATTTTCTCTCTCTCTCTCTCTCTTTCTCTCTCTCTCTTTCAAATAAATAAAGTAATGAAAAAATTTCATAGGCCAGGCATGGGAGTACACCTTTATTCTCAGCACTCAGGAGGCAGAGGTAGGAGGACTTCTGTAAATTACAGGCCAGCCTGGACTAAAGACTGAGACCCTACCTCGAAAAACAAACAAAAACAATGATATTCATTTGCATATCTTACGCACAAACTACATGGTTCCATGAAGCTCTTATTAAGTTTTAATTGCACATTATTCTGATAAAATAGTAATGTTTTCATACATTTATATCTATATATATCTTTCTAATTTGCTTTGATGTCAATTAGCACGCAAACATGCATGCACTAAAAGCCTGCTAGGATGATGACAGAGATAGGGCTAATTTATAGAGCAATTTGGGGAAAAGTGGTATAAATAATATTGTTTTCTTTCCAACATGTACACCTTTCCATTTATTGGGTTTTCTTCAATTTTGTTATTTTCTGTATTTCTAGCAAAATTTGTTGTTATTAAATTGTTTCCTATTTTATCTTTGGATGCTGTTGTAAAAAAAGAGTTTACAAAAATTCTATGTTTTAGCTGGGCGTGGGTGGTGCACATCTTTAATCCCTGTACTTGGGAGGCAGAGATAGGAGGATGGCTGTGAGTTTGAGGCCACCCTGAGACTACATAGTGAATCCCAGGTCAGTCTGGGCCAGAGTGAGACCCTACCTAGAAAAAAAAATTCTATGTTTCAGTTATATGCTGTTATCAACTTTGTAGTTTCTAACAACCCTAAAAGGCTGGCAAGACAGTTATCTTTGCAAATCCACTTAACATATGAAAAGATTGAGCTTCAGAGAAATAATGTTTTTCCATATTACAGAGATATTAGGAAGTGCCCAAGCCAAGACACAACCCTACATCTTTTCACACTAAGTTGAGGGCTCATTCCATTATACAGCTCAATGTGAGATGGAGAGAAAAGATGAGAAGTATATGTTGTACTCAGGAGGCATAGGTAGGAGGATCGCCGTGAGTTCAAGTGAGGTCAGGGGAAGAGATTGTATAAAAGAGGGAGGGCAATCAAAATTCAAGATATTCTGAATAAGACATATGAAAATCTACTTTCTTGAATAATGGCACATCCAGAAGCCATAGATTGTTACTAGAAAATTTTCAGTGCCAGGGATGGGATATCTTCCAGTGAGTTGTTGGCTAGGGAGGTCTCTGCTGCCTCCAAAACATTATAGGCTATTGCCAAGGCCCTTGGTTTCCCATGAGAAAGAGATGGTAAAACCCTATTGCTGAAGACTTCACATGCCTGAGTGGCAAAGTCACTGTGAAATCAAGCTGGTGCTGAGCAGAAAACCTTCTCCCTGTAGCCCAGCCAATTGAAAGCTGGAAAAAGCTGCACTGTATGCAGCCTTATGGGAGACAGAAGTCATCAGTGGTGAAAACAGTGGACACTGGAAGCCTCAGTTTGGCCAGACAGGCCAAATGACCGAATGAGCACAATAGTGGCATGTTTGCTCTGGGGGAAACCAACTGCTCTCTAATTGGACTGAAGGCCCGCTCTATGGGAGGGAATACATGCCTGGCACTGAAAACCTAATCAAAAAAGGCTATGGCAGTAGAGGTTATAATGAGCCTTAGGGGTATAAAGCCTGCTCTTGTCTGGATAAATGCATATATTACTCTTACCAAATTGCCCTGAAAGCACTACACTTAATTTTCATATTCATATATTAATGCTAATCTCACTTCTGGTTAGAGAAGCTTCTATTTTCAGATGGCGATGACCACTGGGATGACCCATATGGCAACATAGTGCCGAGAAGAACGGACGGAGGAGTGTCCAGCACTGAATTATCTCACACCCTCCAAGGCTCAGGGTCTATTGTGGAAGAGGTGGCAGAAAGAATGCAAGAGCCAAAGGAAGGGTACCACTCCTTACTTACAACTTTCTGGACAGAAATTGGCCTCGATATCCAAGACCTCACAGTGCCTAGCAATACCTACACAAGACCCTCATAATAGGAGAAAAAGATGATGACATCAAATTAAAAGACAGACTAATGGCGAGAGGGAGGGGATATGACAGAGAGTAGAGTTATGAAGGGGGAAGCGGGGGAAGGGAGGGAAATACCATGGCTTGTTGTCTATAAGTATAGAAGTTGTCAATAAAAAATGTATATTTAAAAAATCCCGCCCCAAAAGAAACCACATCCCAAGAAGCCTATCCCACCCACCTGAGCTAAATAGTTTTCTAGTCATTCCTTAGCATATTACCACACATTTTCTTTTTGACCTGTCTCTTCCCACTTGACTGTAAGCTACTTTAAAAGGGTCTGGACCCTACATAGTCTATTTACACTGATGCCTTATGTCATGGCCATAAAAACATGCTTCTAGGGATGGAGAGATGGCTCATCAGTTAAGGCACTTGCCTGCAAAGCCTAACAACCTGGGTTCAATTCCCCTGTACCGATATAAAGCAAGGTGCACAGAGTGGCACATGCATCTGGAGTTTGTTTGCAGTAACTGAAGGTCACGACACACCCATTCTCTCTTTTTCTCTTTCTTCCTCTCTCTGTCCCTCCCTCCTCCCCCCTCTGCTTCCAAATAAATCAATTAATTAAATATTTTAAAAATATTTGAAAGCTTCTACTGTGGGCAGCATAACTGATCGACAGTCTGAGCTTCCAGTGTTCTGCATTTTTTCACCTCAAATTCACATGGATGCTGCACTTGTGAACTGTTATCATTGGTGGCAGCAGTACCAACACTGGGCCTGTTTCTGTGAGACATAAGACTTTTTATTTTTTGAAGTAGGATCTAACTCTAACCCAGGCTGACCTGGAATTCATTATGTAGTCTCACAGTGGCCTCGAACTCATAGCGATCTTCCTTCCTCTACCTCTGCCTCCCAAGTGCTGGGATTCAAGGTGTGCCACCATGCCTAGCTAAGACATAGGACTTTTAAACAAATGCCACTGGCTGTAGAATTTTCTCTGACTGGTGGAGCCTGTCTTAGCTCTGTGTTACAGGGAAATCCTCCCTCCTGTCTTCTCTCCCTCAGAATTATCAGGCCAGTATGCTATTTTCAAGGTCCACTCTGCCTCTGGTTCCCTCTGTAACCCTCACACTCAGTAATCATTTACCATGTTGAAGCTTCTTAATGCCTGCATCTCAGGGAACCAAGCTAACACACCTAGTAGACAAAAACAGTACTTGACAGATAAATGATTGATTCTTACCCACCAATAGCCAAGCATCCCAGCTGGCCACTCAGATGTTTATATTGATATGGACTCCAGTGGGCATGAATCTGTCTTTCAGTCACAGGAAATGGAAGCCATGGTTTAGATCAATGGCAAAAACTAGCTTAGGTTTAAATAACTGGCAGCAAGAACTCTGCATTGCTCTCAGGAATGTAAGCAGAGCAATTGTCACCAAATAACAGAACTGGCAGTGAGTCTTTTCCAGATCTCTGTCCATACAATAACACTTCTGGACAGACATTCTGATAGTTTGAGGCAAGGACCTATATGTAGAATTTCAGGATATGGCTTAATAGTTAAGAGCATTAATTTGGAGGCCAAAATGTCTGGATTTGAATTGCAGCTCCCTTACTTATTAGCTGTGTGAACTAGGGAATGTTACCATTATTTAACACCTCTGTGTCTCAGTTTTCTTATTTGTAAAATGAGAGTGACAGTGATAAGATATCTAGCTCAGGACTGTAAGAGTTAAGATCTATAAGATGCTTCGGCCTGGTATGATGGTTACACCTTTAGTCCCAGCACTAGGGAGGCAGAGGTAGGAGGATCATTGTGAGTTTGAGGCCAGCCTGAGACTACATAGTGAATTCCAGGTCAGTCTTGGCTAGAATAAGACCCTACCTCACCCCCCCCCCAAAAAAAAGGAATACATTGATAGCCAGGAATGGGTAGCACATGCCTTTAATCCTAGCACTCATAAGGCAGAAGCAGAAAGATTGCTCTGGGTTCAAGAGGCCAGCATGGGACTACAGAGTGAGTTCCAGGTCAGCTTGGGCTAGAGTGAAACCCTACCTCGTTTAAAAAAAAAAGAAAGAAAGAAAGAAAAAGAAAAAGAAAAAGATGCTTTGAACACTGCCTGTTACCAAGTAAACTCTGTTTTTATTATTAGTAGTAGTACATTTAAAGAGACACATGACTTTAATCCCAGCACTTGGGAGGTAGAGGTAAGAGGATCACTGTCAGTTCCAGGCTAGCCTGAGACTATATAATAAATTCCAGGTCAGCTTGGGCTAGAGTGAGTGCCTACCTTGAAAAAAAAAAAAAAAAAAGATCTAGAGAGATGGCTCAGCAGTTAAGGTGCTTGCCTGCAAAGCCTAAAGTCCCAGTTCAATTCCCCAGTACCCACATAAACCAGATGCATAGATAGCACATGAGTTTGGAGTTTGTTTGTAGTGGCTGAAGACCCTGTCATACTCATTCTCTCTATCTGCTTTCTCTCTCTCTCTCTCTCTTTCAATAAATATATAAATAACAGGGCTGGAAAGATGGCTTAGTGGTTAAGATGCTTGCCTGCAAAGACGGAGAACCCAGGTTCGATTCCCCAGTAGCCATGTATGCCAGATATACAAGGTGGCGCATGTGTCTGGGGTTTGTTTGCAGTGGCTGGAGGCCCTGGTGCTCCCATTCTCTCTAACAATAAATAAAATAGTTAATATATACATATTAATAAATAACATTTTTAAGTGATGGGACATACCTTTATCCCAAGTCCTCTAGGAGAACTGCTTTGTGTTCCAGGCCAGCCTGAAACTACATAGTAAATTCCAGAGGCTAGAGTGACATCCTACCTTGAACCCCCCCCCAAAAAAAAAAGCCAGTTGTGGTGGTGTACACCTTAAGCACTCAGGAGGCTGAGAAAGGAAGATTGCTATGAGTTCAAAGCCAGCCTGAGACTAAATCCAGGTCAGCCTGGGCTAGAGCAAGGCCCTACCTTCAAAAACAAAAACAAATAAAAAAACACACATGCCTAGCACTTGGTAAGCTCTGGGTTTGATCCATAGCACTACCAAAATATATTTTGTCTTCTTTCGAGGTAGAATCTAACTCTAAAACTCACTCTGTAGTCTCAGGCTGGCTTTGAACTCACATGGATCCTCCTACTTCTGCCTCCAGAGTGCTGGGATTAAAGATGGCACCACTATGCCTGGCTTAATTCTTTTAAAAAAATTATTTATTTATTTATTTGAGAGAGAGAAATGGAGGCTGTTGCAGTCAGGTTCACAATGCTGGCAGAAATCACCCAACCAAGAGCAGCTTTTGGGAAAAAAGGATTTCTTTTTTTTTTGGCTTATAGACTCGAGGGGAAGCTCCATGATGGCAGGGGAAAATGATGGCATGAGCAGAGAGTGGACATCACCCCTTAGCCAACATAAAGTAGACAATAGCAACAGGAGAATGTGCCAAGCACTGGCAAGGGGAAACTGGCTATAAAACCAATAAGGCCACCCCCAACAACTGCCTCCAGGAGGCTTTAATTTCCAATTGCCATCAGCTGGGGAGACTAGCATTCAGAACACCCAAGTTTATGGGGGACACCTGAATCAAACCACCACACAGGCAGATAGAGAGAATGGGTACGCCAGGGCCTAATTCTAGACACATGAGCCACCTTGTGCATCTGGCTTATGTGGGTACTGGGAAATCAAATCTGGGTCCTCAGGCTGTGCAGCCAAACTCCTTAACTGATAAGCCATCACCATTCCTTAAGTTAATTCTTAATAATTTTGCAAAGAATGTTTTTTATGATATTTTATTATTTATTTATTCAACAGAGAAAGAAGGAGGGAGGAAGAGAGAGAATGGGTGTGCCAGGGCCTCCAGCCACTGTAAAAGAATTCCAGACATGTGTGCCCCCTTGTGCATCTGGCTAATGTGAGTCCTGGGGAATCGAACCTGGATCCTTTGTCTTTGCAAGCAAGTGCCTTAACCACTAAGCCATGCTTCCAGCCCTATATTGTTTTTATTTTACGGCATCAGACAGAAGTTGAGGCAGAGAAGTAAACTAATTTATCTAACATGTTAAGATTGAACCCACCAATGTTATCTAACACGCTTATATGATTCTAAAAACATGATGTATTAAACTGGCTTCCTGAAGTAGAATGTAGTTTGGAGGTAGAGTGCTTGCCCAGCAAGTACAATGCCTCAGGTTCAATGTCTGGCACCATAAAAAATAAATTAAAGTGGGGCTAGAGAGATGGCTCAGCAGTTAAGGTGCTTGCCTGCAAAGCCTAACAACCTTGGTTAGAGTCTCCAGTACCCACATAAAGCCAGAAGCACAAAGTGGCACATACATCTGAAGTTTGTTTGCAGTGATGAGTCCCTGGTGTGACCATTCTCTTACTCTGTCTACCTCTTTCTCTATGTTTCTATCTCTCTCAAATACATAAATAAAAATGTTTTAAAAAATAAATAAGTTGCCCTTTGGTGCCAATGCATATTCCCATGTACTCACAGTGCATTTTTGGTTTTGTTTTGAGATAGGGTCTAAGTTGGTCTGGAACTCACTATGTATAACCCAGGGATCTTCCTGTGCCACAATGTTTTATATTATACAGTTGCAACACAGAGTCACCATCAGCATCATCTGGAACACTGGCTGAAAATCAAGAATCCTGGTTTTCATTGCAGCCTTGACAGTCAGTGGTATGATCTTGAACAAACTTGCTCTCCTCTCCTGACCTCTGGATGTGCTGTCATTTGAGGAGTCTGGAACTAAACACTCTCTAAGGACCCTTAAACATCTCATGTTCTAGGAGTTTCTCATACTATTCTATTTATTCCCTTTTGTCCAGGCTGAGTGTTCTGGCTAATATGATTCACCAGACATGGAGAATTGTGTTGTTCACTGACCTCATTCAGAAAAGAGGTGAGGGCCTGGTAAATAAGAGAAAAAGTAAAGAAATGGTACCTATGTAAAATAAAATTTAGGTTTTTGTTTTCCTTTTTTATTGTACTTTTATACCGTTGTTATTTAGAATTTCAGGTATGTCTGTGTCTAATTTCTATGAATAAGGTTAGTTTTCTTTCTGGTTTTATTTATTTTTTAATTAACTATTTATTTATGGGGAGGGCAGATAATGAGAGAGAATAGGTGTGTCAGGGCCTCCAGCCACTGCAAAGGAACTCCAGACACATGTGCCAAGGCACATGTGCCATGGAATCGAACCTAGGTCCTTAAGTTTCATAGGCAAGCACCTTAAGCATTAAGCTACCTCTCCAGCTCTGTTTTATTTATTTATTTACTTATTTAGAGGCAGGGTTTCATTCTAGTCCAGGCTGACCTGAAACTCACTCTGTAGCTGAGGCTGGCCTCAAACTCACAGTGATTTTCCTACTTCAGCCTCTGGAGTGCTGGGATTAAAGGTGCCCGGCCTTTCTGTTTGAGTTAAGGTTAGAATTTCTTTTGATGTTTTTTCTTTACTCGGATAGGAAATTTCTCAAACAATAAAATTTGGCAATAAGTTGGAAATTGTAAAACAAATTTTGTATAACTAATGTAGCTCAGGCTGATCTGGAATTCACTAAGTAGTCTCCGGGTGGCCTTGAACTCATAGCAATCCTCACCTCTGCCTCCTGAGTGCTGGGATTAAAGGCATGTGCCACCACGCCCAGCTTGCATAACTATTCTTAAAGTTATAGCCAAACTAAATAACTCAAGTGAATTATATGAATCCATATTTATTGAACAACTACCATTATTTGGTCTCCATTAATGTGGCAGAAACAGAAAGAGAAAAGACAGATGAAAAGGAGAAGGCCAACTCTCATCCTTGTTCTTCACATCTCCCCACATCCAAACTCCAGGCTCCAGTGTAGCAGACTATTTCCAGTGCTCTAAGCCTCTGAGAAACTAAATAGCACTCCAGAGAGAAAGCAAGTGGAACTGAAATTAATTGACAAGATTTCCATACTGACTAGGGTTACTCTGAATGAGATCAAAACTTCTACTTCTATTATGGCCAGGTGGGGCTTGATATTGAAGTTAAATTTAGAAAAAAAAATTAAAGTTTAAATTTTCACACTTGAGATTAATTTTTTTAAAAATCTGGTGGATATATCTTGGCACAGAGTCAGTCATTGTTTAACTAAAAGAGGTGTATCAGGCAGGCTTGCTGACTCATGCCTATAATCACAGTACTCAGGAGGCTGAAGTAGGAGCATCTCCATGAGTCTGAGGTCAGTCTGGGTAGAGTGAAACCTTACCTCAAAAACACAAAAAAAGGGTCTGGAGAGATGGCTTAGTGGTTAAAGGTGCTGGCATGCAAGACTTAATGACTTGGGTTTGATTCCCTAGTGCCCATGTAAGCCAAATACGCAGAATGACACATTTGTCTGGAGTTTGTTTGTAGGAGGCCCTGGCATAACTATTCTTTCTCTCTCTCTCAAGTAAATAAATAAATAAATAAATAAACACTTAACAACAACAACAAAAAAAAAACACAAAAAACAAAACAAAACTAAAAGGCCATGGCGGTGCATGCCTTTAATCCCAGTAGCCAGGAGGCAGAGGTAGGAGGATCACTGAGTTTCAAGTCAGCCTGGAACTACAGAGTGAGTTCCAGGTTAATCTGGGCTAGTGTAAGACCCTACCTCAAGAGATCAAACAAACACACACAAAAAAAGTAGATAAATCTTGCTGAAAATAGAGAGTCACTAAAAAGGAGCTCCATGCCAAGTGTGGTATTGTGTGCCTATAATCCCAACACTTAGAAGGCTGTGACAAGTAGATTCTGAGTTTGAGGCTAGCCTGGATTACTTGGTGAGTTCAAGTCCAGCCTATGTTTTAATAATAATAATAATAAATAATAAAAATAATAATAAGTAAAATGAAAAAAGCATCCCAAAGGAAGTTTGGCAGACAGAACACATGCTGGGGACCATAACAAGATCCAGTTTGCTAAAAGCAGATATTCCATTTTATGGTCTGAAGGAGTAAACAGAATGGAAACTGGAACACCACCTAAAACTGTGGACAGCAGAGTGCAAGAGGAGGAAGCACGTTAAGGAGATGCAGAAGCAGATACTCTTCAGAAATTCAGACAGACAGATCATTTGAAATCCAAAGACCTTCCAGTGGGCAGTGGGGCTCTGGCTGCTGGCTTAATGTCTGGGAAGACTTGCATCTATCAAAGGAACTAAATAAAAACAGGACAGAGTCCATTCCTAAGTAGGATTTGAGACCACAGAACAGTTACAGGGCAAAGCCTAAAGAGAAACATGAGGCAAATTTCAAGGGCTGACCCTAGGAACACATAGGAACAGGGACACAAAATGAGTCAAAGGCACAAAAAGGATCCCAGAGCATTGATATAATGGTGGGCTGTGGTTGGGGAATTGAGGGGCTGAGCCTGAGGCACAATTATGCAAACAGAATTGGGACTTAGCTTGACACCAGTAGCATCTCTAGATCACAGTTTCCAGATGTTTCATTTTACTGATGAAGTTGGGGATGGAGAGGAGGCTCAGCATGGTTAAGGAACTTGCCTGCAAAATCTAACATCTGGAGTTTGATTCCCTAGCACCCACATAAAGACAGGTGCACAAAGTGGCGCATGCATCTGGAGTTTGTTCGCAGTGGCTGCAGGCCTTAGTACTCACATGTGGTCTCTGTCTATTGAAAATAAATTTTAAAAATTTAAAAAAGACTCCTGGTTTATTAAAAAAGTAAAATACAACCACTGGACTTTCATCTCTGCATTTATTTATTATTATATTTGTTTTGTTTTAAGGTAGGGTCTTGTTCTAGACCACGCTGGCCTGGAATTCTCTATGTATTCTTAGGCTGGCCTAGAACTCCCACCTTGTCTCTGGAGTAGTGGGGATTAAAGGTGTGTGCTACCACATCCAGCCAATGGGAACTTTTAAAATCTGAACACACTTACCTTTAGGAAAACTAGCTGTACCTTCCACTTCGTGTTTTTCACTTTGTGGTTGATCAATGACAATTTTCAAAGCTCAGCATCAGTCTATGGGTCTCCGTTTTGACATATATGACAGTCAACATTTTCAGTATTCTTGACTTCCCAGACAAGCATGGGTAAGCATCTAGGTCCTGCTAAATGTATAGCATTTGACCCTCCTCTTTGCAATATTCAAAGTAGCTTCTACTCATCTTTCAGATACTGTGCTCCTCATACGACTTGGTTAAAAATCAGTACTTTAGGGTCAAGAGAGATGTTAAAGGCACTTGCTTGCTTGCAAAGGCTGTCAGCCTGGGTTCAAATCCCCAGTACCCATACAAAGCAACATACACAAAGTGGTGCATGCCTCTAGGGTGCATCTGCAGGAGCAGGAGGCCCCAGTACACCCATTCTCTTTCTCTCTAAATAAATAAACAGATAATTTTTAAACTGGGCTGCAGAGATGCCTTGACAGTTGAAAAGCACTTCCTTGCAAAGCCTGATGGCCTGTGTTCTATTCCCTAGTACCCAGAACAAAGTAGCACATGGACTTAATTTGTTTGCAGCAGCCAAGCCTTAGGGTCTGGGTTTAATTCCCCAGTGACCATGTAAAGCCATATGCACAAAGCTGGAGGTAGTTTGCAGTGGCAATAGGCCCTGATATGCCTATTTAAATTTGTTTGTTTTGTTTTGTTTTTGTTTTTCGAGGTAGGGTCTCATTCTAGCTCAGGCTGACCTGGAAGTCACTATGTAGTCTCAAGGTGGCCTCAAACTCACGGCAATCCTCCTACCTCTGCCTCCTGAGATTAAAGGCATATGCCACCACGCCCGGCTAACATATATTTTTTAAATATTTTATTTTTATTTATTTATTTGTGTGTGTGAGAGAGACAGTGAGAAAGAATGAGAATGAGAGAGAGAAAATGGGCACAATAGGGCCTCTAGGCACTGCAAATGCAGTGCCACCATGTGTATCTGGCTTACATGGGTACTGGGAAATCAAACCTGGGTCCTTAGGCTTTGTAGGTAAGCACCTGAACTACTAAGCCATCTCTTCAGCCCTTAAACATGTTTTTAAAAACCACTCCTCTCAGGGTCCATTGCAGAAGAGGTGGCAGAAAGAATGTAACAGCCAAAAGGGTAGGACTCCTTACAATGAACTCTTCAAGACACAAAATGGCCTGGATCTCCATGACCTCACAGCACCTGGCACTACCTATACATGGCCATTATAATAGGAAGAAAAGATGACAACATCAAAAATAAAAGAGAGACTGATTGAGAGGGGGAGGGGATATGATGGACAGTAAAGTTGTGATGGAGAAAGTTGGGGGGGAGGGAATAATCATGATTTATTGTCTATAATTATGGAAGTTGCCAATAAAAAAAAATTAAAAAAAACACTCCTTGTGGTAGTAAGCTTCAATAAAGCCCTTCCTCCATAACTGTGCCTCGTCTGGAAGTTCGTTTTAGTGAACCTGAAGCTGTCTGCTACACTCCTTAAGTGTGTGTTTGCCATTTGTATTTCTTCCTCTGAGAACTATCTGTTCAGTTCTCTGCCCTACTTTGCGAGTGGGTTGTTTGATTTTTTATTGTTTAGGTTTTTGAGTCCTTTGTAGAAATTAGGCCTCTGTCAGTTGTCCAGAAAAATTTTTCTCCCATTCTGTGGGTAGTCTATTAGCTCTGCTTATTGTATGTTTGTCTGTGAAAAAACTGAGATCCCAATGATTAAGTGATTGCTTAAGTCCTGAGCTACTAGAGTGTTTTTAAGGAAGTCTTTCCCCCCTCCTATATCGTGGAACGTTCCTCCTATTTTTTCTTCCAGTAATAGCAGAGTTTCTGGTCTTATATTGAGGCCTTTGAACCATTTGCACTAGATTTTTGTGCATGACGAGATGTGTGGGTCTAGTTTCATTTTTCTGCATATGGTTATCCAGTTTGTCCAGCACCATTTGTGAAGATGCTGTCTTTTCTTCAGTCTACATTATTAGGGCCTTTGTCGAACATCAAGTAGCTGTAGTTACTTGACCTAAAGTCCAGATCCTCAATTCTGTTTCATTGGTCTATAATCCTGTTTTTATTCCAGTACCATGCTGTTTTTGTAACTATGGCTTTGAGCTTTAGATCAGGTATGGTGATATCAGCCTCCAGAGGTGTTTCTTTTTCTGAGGATATGCTTGGATATCTGAGGCCTGCTGCCATTCCATATGAATTTTGAGATCATTTTTTCTATCTCTGTGAAGAATAATGCTGTGATTTAAAAAAATATGTTTATTTATGAGAGAGAGAGAGAGAGAGGATGGGCATGCCAGGGCCTCCAGCCACTGCAAATGAACTCCAGATGCATGCGCCCTCTTATGCTTATGTGGGTCCTGGAGAATCAAACTGGGATCCTTTGGCTTTACAGGCAAATGCCTTAACTGATAAGCCATCTCTCCAGGCCCCAATGCTGGGATTTTTATTGGTATTGCATTAAATCTGTATATTGCTTTTTGTAGGATTGCCATTTTTACAATGTTAATTCTACCTATCTAGGAGCATGGGAGGTCTTTCCATCTTCTCATGTCCTCAATTTCTTTCTTGAGTGTTTTTATGTTTTCATTATATAAGTCTTTCACATCCTTGGTTAGTGTTATTCCAAGGTATTTTATTGATTTATTTTTTTGTTGCTATTGAAAATGGAACAATGTCACTAATTTCTTTCTCTGTATCTTTGTCCTTTGCATATAGAAAGGCTACTGATTTTTGTGTGTTGATTTTGTATTCTGCTACTTTGCAGAAGGAGTTAATCATCTTTAAGAGTGTTGAGATGGAGGCTCTTGGGTCACTTATGTATAGAATCATGTCGTCTGCAAATAGGGCTAACTTATCTTCTTATTTTTCAACTTGTATCCCTTTTGTTTCTTTCTCCCATCCTATTACTTGGGAAATGCAAATTAAAACAACTATGAGATTCTACCTTACTCCAGTAAGGATAGCAAACATTAAAAAAATCAAATGAAAACAAATGTTGGCAAGGATGTGGAGAAATAGGAACACCCATTCACTGTTGGTGGGAATGTAAGATGGTACAACCACTGTGGAAAGCAATATGGAGACTCCTGAAAAGGTTGACTGTAGAGTTACCAACAAACCCAGTTATTCCCTTCCTGTGCACTTACCCTAATAGCTCCATGCCTCAGCTCAGACAGATTTGCTCAACCATGATATAGCTGCTCAATTCATAATAACTAAGAACTGGAATCAACCCAGATGCCCATTATTGGACGAATGGATAACCAAGATGTGGCATATCTACACAATGGAATTCTACTCAGCAGTTAGAAAAAAAGTGACACAATGAAATTTGTAGAAAAATGGTCAAACTTGGAACAGATCATACTCAGTGAACTCACCCAATCACAGAAAGACAATCGTCACATGGTCTCACTCATCTGTGAAACCTGGATCAGCCCGAGATGCTGACATACCTAATAGGCATCTTGAGGACCAGACAATAGGGAGGGTAGGGCTGGAAGGGAGGGTAAGGGTGTGTAGGGGAACACAAAACTGGACCCAAATGGAACTGGTACCATAAAATCCTATATCCTGGAAGTCAGACTAAAAGGTTTAACCCTCATCAGGACCTTAGAGGGAACACCTGAATCAAAGGGCCCTGGAGAGGGTGAGATGAAGCCTAGTCTTAATTTTCTCCTGTTTCTCTATTTTTCTTTCTTTTTTATATTTTCCTTCTTTCTTTTCCCTTGGCACCGGCCTATAACTCCTAGTACCAGGACGTGGCTAACACCCACAATGAGCTGTTGATCAGAGAGACCCAAAAGGTTTCCCAAAAGAAGACAGATTTCTGTCAGAGCACTTGATTACCCACCAGAGGTTAATGGTAAGACCGTACTGCCAAATACACCATATGCTGTCGAAACATGGAGAGATATGACTGGAATCGGGAAGAGAGCCAGTCCCCAGACAGTTAGCCTATCTAACTGTCTGCCAGAAGGTGCTACATGAGCTACTGGGGGAGAGTGGCCAACATCTGTCCAAGCAACTAGAGGTCTAAGCTACTCAGCAACAAACAACCTGATGTGATGCTCACACAAGTGCAATAGTGGCATACGGCCATGGTGGGTAACCAGCTGCTCTTGGATTGGCCAACAGATCCACTCAGTGGAAAGGAACCCATATCTGGAACTAGGAAACAAGTCAGAATTGTATTCCAATAACGAGTTCACTCTCCAATATCAAGCTCCCACCAATCTTGGGCTACAAGAGGCCCTACACCATTAAATTCTCTCTAAACTAACAATGGTTATCCCATTTAGCCTGTGCTGTCTTCAATCTGTTAGAGAATCTGCTTCTCTTTTTTCACATGGAATGATGACCTGAGGAAACAAACAGCCCATCAAACTTCACCAGGGCTCCAGCTGAAACCACAGAGGAATTGGGAAAACGAGCAAGAGTGCTGCTTTCTCGGTGAACCTGATATAAGAACAAGGGTGAAGGAGACAGACACTCAACTCCTACCAAACCAGTGATCCAGAGATCCAGAGGCTCTTAAGGGCCTATCACTGAACCCTAAAACAAACCTAACATGGCTCAGGGAAATTCATGGAAGAGGGAGTGGAAAGACTGTTAGAGGCACAAGTTGGGACATTATGCACAGAGACATTGCCTCTTCCCCATAATTGATGGCTACCCCCATAATGCAGGACCCACAATCCCCATGGGGATAACCAACATCACCAATGAGGAAGGTCCCTTTGGAGGGGGGACAAGGATGAGGGTAAAGATAGTACCAACTTGAGCTGTTTACATACTGAGTATGTCCATAACTAACGTTAAAAAAAAAAAAAAAAAAGCTCCTGAGGCTGGAGAGATGGCTCAGCAATCAAGGTGCTTGCCTGTAAAGCCTAATGACCCAGGTTCGATTCCCCAGTACTCATGTAAAGCCAGATGCACCAAGTGGTACATGCATCTGGAGTTTGTTTGCAGCAGCTGGAGGCCCTGGCACTTGCTCGCTCTGTCTCTTTCTGCTTGAAAATAAATGAATTTTTTTAAATTACTGGTTTATTGCGGAAGAAAATGAGACCTACCTACACATTAAATTAGAAACAAAGCTGAAACTTAAAAAAGGATCTTTGATTCCCAATTAAGATCTTGGAGAAAGATGACATATCTACTGACTCTTATGTGTATCTATCTGAAATTGAATGTTTAATCAGAGTCAAGATCACTTAAATAACATTTACCATTAAATAAAAAGCTCTAATTCTACTTCTAATCCAAAATTAGAGTTAGGGCTTTGGAACATACTCTGGGGCAACTGAATAATCATTATTGCCTTCCTTCACTGGGGATAATCAGAAGCTCTCCTTGAATAACAAAAAAGGAGTAGGGTGGGAGAGTAGGAATCTCAAGACGTAGGGAACCATCCAAAACTGAGGATTTGAGGCCAGATGCTACCATCTCTCATAGTCTGTGGGTTTTGGCAGATAACACTAGACTGAATCTATGCTGGCTAGCCAGGGATGTGAGGAAGCGAGTCTGGTATAAAAGGCCAGAAGGAAGGATCAAGGCTTAGAATTAAGAGAAGGAGTTATGTTTCTCCCTGTCTCCTTTTCCTCCTCCAGAGTCTGGACTTCCCTGAAGGTCAGGGCTGGGGCCTGTTCCAAGAAAATGATGAAGGGTCCAGGATTTATAGGGTTTATGTGCAACTCAAAGCCCGTTCTTGGGTGACTAGACCCAGCTGTAAATAAACAAGCCTTCCTTAGGAGGAAGGTCTGATAGGTTAGGACTACTTAGAATAACACTTTTTAAAAAAGGCATTAAGATTTCAGATCTGGCTGGAAATTATTCTGGATGTTTATTTTCCTCATTGTCTCAGTAGGAAAAAAAAACGGGTGGGTGATTCAGATAGCAGCCTCCACCCCTGGGCTGAGGCCTGGGTCAGTCTCCACCCTATCTTTGCTTTGCTCCTTAAGAACAGGGTCTCAGCCTGAGGGGATGCTGCCTCTTACCTCCCACACTGGTTCTCAGGATCCAACAAGTGTCCCTAGAGGAGCTATGAGTCTGAGCTCAGAAAAACATACCACAAAAGTGAGAGAGGGAATAGGGAGGAAAGAAACAATAAGAGAGAAGGGTGAGGACTCTGAGAAATTCTTCTTCCCTCCCCACCCTACTCCACTCCCAACGTTCCTATCTCCCACTCAATTTGGTCATGGGGGAAGGAGCAAGGTCAGCAGCTATCTGAGTGGACAGTGGCTCCATGACAGCCCTCCCTTCTGTCAGAAGTCCAGTAAAACAAGGAGGTTCTAGCCTTTAAGGCACCATTCTTGTTCTTCGGAGAGGGAGATTGTTTAAAGACCCTTCTGTAACATTCTTCTGTAGAACACTTAAGATTTCTCTAGAGCATTTTTTTTTTTTTTTGGTTTTTTGAGGTAGGGTCTCACTCTATCCAGGCTGACCTGGAATTCACTATGGAGTCTCAGGGTGGCCTTGAACTCACGGTGATCCACCTACCTCGGCCTCCCAAGTGCTGGGATTAAAGGCGTGCACCACCATGCCCAACTCTCTAGAGCATTCTTATGAGTGTTGTCTGACCCCAGATGGGACCCAGGACTTGAAATACTGTGCTGGGAATTAGTTGGGAAACTCAAGGATTATTAGAAGTTTAAATATTTATAAAGCATGTAAAAGGAAGGCCTCACAAACTTTTCAGTAGAGAAAACATGGAGAAGAGATAAATTAACAATTGGAAGTCTGGGAATTTCATTCCTTAGAATTAGATCAAGGGCTGCCACAAAATTCCTGCCAAGGAGTTCAAGGAGAAAGGAAAAGCTAATTCAGTGGAGAGGATATGGAGGAAGCTCTGGTGAGCTAAATTCACAGTGGCTTGCTGGCTACTCTAAGACAGACCATGTTGGCCTGATAACTTAGCCCTCAGAGACTAATGTTAATGTATAATAGCACTTGTGCTTGCAAAATAGTCAGCTCTCAGTAATTTATAAATGTCCTGTTGCTATACCTTCTGACTGCAATTCAGCAGCCATGGCAAAACTATCTGTGAGAGTTAGAACATATGAGGAGTCAGTACACACTGCCCCAGGATGTAGTGAAAAACCCTTGAGTTTAGTCCTAGAAGCCCTGATTTCAGGTTAGGCCACACACTGCCTCTAAAGTTCAGTCCTTCCTGCATAATAAGAATAATGACAGTTGCCCCTGCCTATTTCTTTTCTTTTCCTTTCCTTTTTCTTTTCTTTTCTTTTTTTTTTTGAGGTAGGGTCTCACTCTAGTCCAAGCTGACCTGGAAATCACTCTGTAGTCCCAGGCTGGCCTTGAACTCATAGCGATTGTCTTACCTCTGCCTCCCAAGTGCTGGGATTAAAGGTGTTCACCATCACACCTGGATCCTATTTCATTTTGCTTCAAATGAGACTGCAGAAAGGTTTGCAGGTCAGATCTCAAAAATGTTAGATATTTAAATCACAGTCTGTTCATCTTGTCCCACAGATATATAAGCCACACCACCACACAGAAAGCAGTGAGTGGCAGCTACTGCTCACTGTGCACCTCTATACTCTCCTGATGCTGCCTGTGTAACCTGGCGCAATACTCCCAAGAACCCTGTCAGGAAGCATCATCTCCATTGTACTGATGCCAAAACTCAAGAGGTCAAGTGGCTTATTCAACATCATAAAGCAAATAAACAGCAATGCTGGGATTCCAGCACAGCTGGCCTGTCAGATTCCATGTGGTAGTGGCTATGTAGGCCCTGGGACAGCACCTGAAAAAGTAAAGTAGGAAAGAGATGAAAGAGAAGCATAAGTCTTTAGCTCTTAGGATTCAACCAGGCGAGGGCTTTCCTAACAGTGGCAGACTCCTAAGCACATAAATAATTCATCAGATTTCCACTGACAGCTGGTTCTTTTTGTGTGTGGTACATCTGGTCAGGGACAGCTGCCCACGACTTGGCCACAAATGTGAGGACCTGGACTTGCCTGCTCATAAATACAGCTCAGAACAGTTCTCTACTTCCTAAGGGCTTTTCACATTTTTCTGTGTAGATTATACACAAAACAAACAAAAATAGGTTCCACATACATGCTATGAAATTCTTTGGTATTTGTTCTTGGTGTCGCTTTTCCTTCAGAGCCCAGGGTTCCTTTTGGAAGGAGCCTTCTGTCAGGACGTTGGTGCCTCTTCCAACCTCATGTGAATATTCAGACTCAATTTTACTCCTAGTCTGGCTTGATCTTGCAGGTTCTAGCCTAGACATTTTTGGCTGGAATATGTGAGGACTTGGAGGGTGGCAGTAGAAATAAGAATCTGGGGGTGGTAAGAAAGTTGAAAAAAAAAGATAGACTCCATCTGCCACAGAAACTCTTCCAGCTGAAAGGGAAAAGCAGACGTTTTCAGTGGGTTCAATCATAACTTATTCAGAGAAAGGAAGAAATGAAAACAAAGGAAAAAAGGACTACCTGTTTGAAGGAAGCACCTCTACAGGATATCCAGACATGGACAACTGTGCACAGCCCTTTGAGAAACATGCAGATGGAGTGCTGCCAGTGAGGCTGTGTCTAATGTACCCAAGCAGAAGCCCTGGGTGAGAATAGACCTCTAGTCTACAAAAGCAAACAGAGACTGGGATCAAGTCACTTGCTCACATGGTTCCAGAGTGATTTGAACTAGGTATTCTCCACCCCAGCCTACAGACACACCAACAGAACCTGGTGACTGGCTGAAAGCTCTAGAAGTCACTAAATGAAGAACAATCTGGGGTTGCAAGCAGATAAATTTGAGGCAGCCGTGTGATGCCCTGTGGAGGGTCAGAATTGCTTCCAGTCTCTGATATAGTATCCAGAGGGGCAAAAGTATCTGAGTTTTTGCTTTTGGCAAATGTTTATATTCTAGTAGGTCAGGGACAAAGAGAATCATGTTACAATGTGGAACAACCCTGCATTAGACTAGAATCCTGAGTTCTGTCATTTTTTTAGCTATGTGACCTTGACTTGAAATCATGGCTACCTCCAAGGATTACTGTGAATTTTTAATGAAGCTTTATTTATTTAAAAGTGCCTACTTTTTCTTACGCATTTATTTGCAAGGAGAGAGAGAGAGAGAGAGAGAGAGAGAGATATTTGACATGTCAGGAACCCCAGCTGCTGCAAACTAACTCCAGATGCATGTGTCACTTTGTGCATTTGGCTTTATGTGGGTACTGGGGAATCAAACCCAGGTTGTTAGGCTTTGTAGACAACTGCCTTAACCACTGTGCCATCTTTCCAGCCCTCATAATGTAGTTGCTCAGTACATGGCAATTATTATTTATGCCTTTTTGTGGTTTCTGTTAGGTTGGACAGTCCAGGGAGGAGTTTAGGGACTGATGCTAATTGGGTAGTCTTCCTTCACCTAGCCTAGGTCAGGGGTTGGTATATAGAGAGAATCATTAGGCCCTGGAGAGTTAAATAAATTAGGCTGGGAGGAAAAGTAACTTTTTGCCCTTTTCTGAAAATGGTGCTGGGTGTGGTAATACACACCTTCACTCTTACCACTTAGGAGACTAAGGGCTCTGAGTTTGAGGTCAACCTTAGTTACTTTAAAGAACCTGTGGGGAAAGAAGGAGAGAAAGGGAGAAAGGGACAAAGAGGAAAAGAAGAGAAAGAGAAAAAGGAGATTAAGAAAGAGAAGGGAGAGATATCCTACTATTCTTTGACCAAGAAAAGTGGCTAGTGCTGGAGACATGGATTAGTGGTTAAGGCACTTGCCTGTGAAGGCTAAGAACACCTGTTGGATTCTCCAGGTCCCACATAGTAGACAGATGCAAAAGTGATGCAAGCATGCAATGTCACACATGTGCACAACGGGGGCACATGCATCTAGAGTTAGTTCACAGCAGCTGAAAAGTTCTGGTGCACCCATTCTCTCTCTGACTCTGTCTCAAAAATAAAATAATAATTTAAAAAATTTAAAAAGGAAAAAAAGAAAAGTGGCTATGCCATCAAAATATTCTTTTTTTAATTCATTTGTTCATTTATTTATTTGACAGCGACAGAGAGAAGGAAGGAGAGAGAGAAGAGAGAGAGAGAGAGAGAGAGAGAGAGAGAGAATGGGCGCACCTGAGCATCCAGCCTCTGTAAACGAACTCCAGATGCGTGCGACCCCTTGTGCATCTGGCTAACATGGGTCCTGGGGAACTGAGCCTCGAACCAGAGTCCTTAGGCTTCACAGGGAAGCGCTTAACCGCTAAGCCATCTCTCCAGCCCAACCATCAAAATATTCTTAAATAATTATGCTTTGGGCTGGAGAGATGGCTTAGCGGTTAAGGTGCTTGCCTGTGAAGCCAAAGGACCCAGGTTCTATTCCCCAAGACCCACATGAGCCAGATGCACAAGGTGGTGCATGCGTCTGGAGTTTGTTTGCAGTGGCTGAAGGCCCTGGAATGCCCATTCTCTCTCTCTCCCTCCCTCTCTCTATTTGCCTTTCTCTCTCTCTCAAATAAATAAAATAAATAAATATTAAGTAACTATGCTTATTTCCATTTAATCCATACTACTCTCATTCTTGGTTGGAAATCTGTTCTTTTTACAGATGGCAGAAAAACCCAGGAAGAACCAAAATCCACCAATACAACAAGAAAAAATAGCCAACTGCCAAGTTCGAGATGAGCCATCTTTAACACAGGAGACATAACAGAGGAAGTGGTGGATTAAAAGAGTGCTGCTCTCACTGCTAGCCTGACAACAAGCTCCATGGAGGTAGAGATAAGACACTGAGGACACTCATAACTCATCAAAGCAGAAATCCCATAGGTTGCAGATAGCTCAACACTAGACACACCCATTAAGACTCAGGAAGCATTGTGGAAGACAGGGTGGAAAGACTGTAAGAACCACAGGGTGGGAAAGAGTATCCTGAAGTACTGCAACCCCCCACGGACTTATGCATTCATAAGGTGAATACCAATAACCTCACTGAGGAGGGCCCTCAGTGGAATGGAAGGCGGGAGAAAGGGGATATAAAAGGGCAACATGAGAGGAATGTGAACAACACATGATTTGCTCATACCGTAAAGTTCATAATTAATAAAAAGAAATGGAGGGGGGAAGGACAAAAGGAAACAGAATTAAATTGATAAAAATATTTAAATGAAATCAGCTCTAGCAAAAGTAGGTTGTCAAGGGTTAATTTCCTGCTTCTCAGACCCTAGCTCTCATCTAAGGAACCACTGACAGGGTTTTATAGATATGATCTACTTTTAGGAAAGCGACCAAGCCGGGCGTGGTTGCACACACTTTTAATCCCAGCCCTCGGGAGGCAGAGGTAGGAGGATCGCTGTGAGTCCGAGGCCACCCTGAGACTACATAGTGAATTCCAGGTCAGTCTGAGCTAGAGTGAGATCCTACCTCGAAAAACAACAACAACAACAACAAAAAACAAAGCTACCAAATTAAAATATAACCTGTTATATGAATAGAACTTATTGGAGAGAAGTCAATTGTCCTCTTCAGATCTTACAAACAACCCTAACCTCTATCATAGATAACTAAGATTCTTGCTATAGTCATTAAATCACTAAACATCTAATGAACAATTAAGTTTTAAAAAGCTAGGGTTGATCAACATTCTGTCATAGATGGCAAAGGAGGCTATGAAGGACTTATCTCTCCCTGAGGAGTTATTTGCAATTAATGGTTTCTGGGGAAGTGAGAGACATTTTCATTTTCTTCAGTGGTGTAGCCAGTGGCAAGTTGCACATGCTCATATATGTACAGATATCATACACATCCACACATACATTCAGATATACACACATATATTTTAAAAATAAACAAAAATATTTTCATCAAGAGTAATTTTGTTATATCTCAAGAATGTTTTTCTTGGTAGGAATATCTCTAATCCTACAAGGACATAATTCAACTAATAGCAATTTGCTTTCTGGTTACTTTTTTCCAGTCATATCTATTTCCTAAAAACTATAGGTACTTCTTGGATCCATTTGTTATGAATCTGGTGGATTTGTGAGATTTTTTCTTGCCCTTGCTTTTTCTTTTCTTTCTTATTTTGCTTTTTAAAAACTGTTTGTGCCAGGCATGGTGGTGCATGCTTTTAATCCCAGCACTTGGGAGGTAGAAGTAGGAGGATGGCTTTGAGTTTGAGGCCAGCCTGGGACTACAGAGTGAGTACCAAGTTAGTCTAGGCTAGAGTGAGACCCTACCTCGAAAAACAAAACAAAACAAAACAACAAAAAAAGTGGGGGGCTGGAGAGATGGCTCAGCAGTTAAGGTGCTTGCCTGCAAAGCCTAAGAACACGAGTTTAATTCTCCATTACCCATGTAATGCCAGATGTACAGGGTGGCATATGTGTCTGGAGTTTGTCTGCAGTGGCTAGAGGTCCTAGCATGCCCATTCTCTCTTTTTCTTTGCTTTTATTTCTTTTTTTGGGGGGAGGAGGGAGAAGAGGGTTGAGGTAGGGTCTCATTCTAGTCCAGGCTGATCTGGATTTCACTATATATTCCCAGACTGGACTTGAATTCATAGTGATCCTCCTACCTCTGCCCCTGAGTGCTGGGATTAAAGGTGTGTGCCACTACACACACCTGGCCATTTTCTTTTCCTTTTTTTTTTTTTTTTTTTTTGAGGGAGGGTCTTGGTCTAGCCTTGGCTGACCTGGAATTCACTATGTAGTCTCAGGGTAGCCTTGAACTCAGGGTAATCCTCCTACCTCTGGCTCCCAAGAGCTAGGATTAAAGGCATGCACCACCACGCCCAGCTTCATTTTCTATCTGTCTCTTTCTCTTTCTCTCAAATAAATAAAATATATTTTTAAATTGTGTGCTGTGTATGTATGTGTGGATGTGTACAGGAGCACATGCCATGGCATGTATCTGGAGGTCACAGCACAACTTTAGGGTGTTTGTCCTTTCCTTCTGCCTTATATATATACATATTTTTTTTGAGGGGGAGGAGACAGTGTGTGTGTAGGCATACCAGAACTTCTTACCACTGCAAACAAACTCCAGATGCATATAACACTTTGTGCATCGGCTTTATGTGGGTACTGGGAATTGAATATGGGCTGAGAGACTTTGCAAGCAAGCACTTTTAACTACTGAGCCATCTCACCATCTCCCCCCAACCTTTTAATGTTTTTATTTATTTATTTGAGAGAGTGAGAAAGAATGAGTAAATATGGGAGCACCACGCCTCTTGCTACTTCAGGCAAATTCCAGATGCATTCACCACTTTACTCATCTGGTTTTACATGGGTACTGGGGAATGGAACCTGGAAAGTCAGATTTTACAAGCAAGTGCCTTTAACCACTGAGCATCTCTCCAAGCCTCCCCCTACCTTTTTTGAGATAGGGTCTCTCATTGTTTTAACCACTGAATATTCTCAAGTTTAACTGGCTGGCGAGCTTCAGGATTCTCCTGGCTCTGCCTCTCATTGCCACAGGTGCCTTAGGATCACAGATACATTCACACTTTCTACCTGGATTTATGTGGGTGCTAGGGAATTCAATCAGGGTTGGCAGGTTTGTAAGCAAGCACCCTTAACTTCTGAGTCATCTCCTAACATGCATTACTCTTCATCAGGAACAAAAATAAAAGAGAATAACTGGAATAAAATGCATGAAGCTTATAAATGACAAAGAAAACATGAAATTCTACATAGGATGCACAGATCATATAAAAGATCTTCAGAGTAAAAGGGAGTTTAAGATCCTTCCCCAGGAAGATAAAAGTCATAGAATTCTTAGGGCAGGGTATCTGGTCCATAATTTGCAAAGTCCAATATAAAATGAAAATGCAGAATTTCCTGTTCAGATAGTATCAGGAATTTCAAAGTGTGAGCCTTTCTAAGACTGTGGCCCTGTGTGAGTACACAAGCTGTAGGCCCATGAAGCTGGTTCTAGATCCTGGAGTTCCTAGACTAGGTTGACTGAAAAAATCGCTAGAACAATCAATTTTTTAAAAACTGGTATCTGGGCTGGAGAGATTGCTTAGTGGTTAAGGCATTTGCCTGCAAAACCTAAGGACCTAGGTTCAGTTTCCCAGTACTCACATAAAGCCAGATGTACAAAGTGGCACATGCAACTGGAGTTTGTTTGAAGAAGCTAGAGGTCCTGGTGCACCCATTCTCCCTTTCCCCACCCCCTCTCCTCTCTACCTCTGCTTGCAAATAAATAAAATATAAAAAAATAATAACTGAAGCTGGGCATGGTGGCGCACACCTTTAATCCCAGCACTTGAGAGGCAGAGGTAGGAGGATCGCTGTGAGTTCGAGGTCACCCAGCGATTACATAGTGAATTCCAAGTCAGCCTGAGCTAGAGTAAGATCCTACCTCGAAAAACCAAAAAAACTCAAAATAAATAAAATAACTGAGATCCAACTTACATACCATAAGTTCATCATCTTAAAGTACAAAATGCAGTTTATAGTCATAAAGTTGTATAAGGCATAGTGGTGCATGCCTTTAATCCCAGTACTCAGGAGACAGAGGTAGAAGGATGGCTGTGAGTTTGAGGCCACTGGGAGACTACATAGTGAATTCCAGGTCAGCCTGGGCTAGATCAAGACCCTACCTCGAAAAACAACAACAACAAAAAATTGTATAATTATTATCACTGTAACATTCCAGAACATTTTTACTACTCCAAAAGAATCCCTGTAAGCACTGGCAGCCACACCCCATTCACCCATTCTCAAACACAAATCTTTTTTTAAAAATATTTTAAAATGTATTTATTTATTTATTTTATTTATTTGACAGAGAAAGAGAGAGAGGCAGATGGAGAGAGAGAGAATGGGTGTGCTAGGGTCTCTAGCTGCTGCAAACGAACTCCAGATGCATGTGCCCCTTGTGCATCTGGCTTACGTGGGTCCTGGGGAATCGAAGCTAGGTCCTTTGGCTTTTCAGGTAAATGCCTTAACCATTAAGCCATCTCTCCAGACCTACTTTCTTTTTTAAAACAAATATTTTATTTATTTGCAAGGAGGGTATGGAGGGAAAGAGAATGAGAATATGGGCACACCAGGGTCTCTAGCCACTACAAATGACCTCCAGATGCATGCACCACTTTGTGCATTTGGCTTTATATGGGCATTAGGGGTATCAAACTCGGGTTATCAGGAACTGCAGGCAAGCACCTTAAATGCTAAGCCATCTCTCCAGCCCACAAATCTACTTTCTACGTCTGTGGATTTGCCATCTCAGAACTATGACACAACGAACCCACAAAACATGTTATCTGTCTTCTTTTACTTAGTGCACACACACACCCACATACGCCAAAGGTAAATGCATGTGTATTTCACCTTATTTACTGAAGCAGGGTCTCTCTTGAACCCAGAGGTCACTTATTCAGCTAGTTTTGTTAGCCACCCTGGCCACAGGGATGCTTTGTCCCTCCTCTGGGACCCTGGAATTACAACATGTCACCATGCACAGCTTGCATTTACATGGGCGCTAAATTCAGGTTATCAGGCTTCTTTCTTACTCAGGCCACCACCCCAGTCCCACCTTCATAATCACAGCCATCTTAGTAGATATGAAGAGTCATACCACTGCGGTATTGAGTTGTATTTCCATAAGGGTAAATAACACTGAGCATCTTTTCATGTGCTTACTGGCCTTTCATACATCTTCTTTGGAGAAAAACCTATTAAAAATTTGTGGGGTTTTTTTTTTTTTGCTTTTTTAAAGGAGATTTAAAAAGAACTTAAGAATTTTAAGTATACATATTTATGAGGTACAGTATGTTAATTTGACACATGTATACAATGTAATAATTAAATCAGAGCACTACGCATTTCCATGTCATTAAATATTTAAAAATTTGATTAACTTATAGTAATCATACAAATTTATGGGTCGTTATGGTTAGAAACTGAAATGTCCCCTATAGGTTCATTTGTTTGAATAATTGGTCCCCAGTTAGTGGTGTTTGGGGAGGTTGTGGAATTCTTGTGATACAGGGACTAGTGGTGGACACAGGCCATTAGGTACAGGCCTTGAGGGTTATGGCTGGTCCTATTTCTGGTTCCATTTCAACCTCCTCATCTGCCAAGATGTGAGTAGAGACAGCAGCCACAAGCTCCTCCCACCACAGACTGCACAGCTCTGCGATGTCTTCCCTACCATGATGGACTATATTTTCTGAACATTTGAGCCAAAATAAATCCTTCTCCCTTAAATAATTTCTGTCAGGCATTTTTGTCACAGTAATGAGAAAAGTATAACTAAAATATGGATATGCTAAGACATTTCAATATGTATATACAATCTGTATTGATAAAATTAGGCTAAATGATGTTTCCATCTCCTTATTACCCATTTATGTTTAGAACCTTTAAACCTTTCTCCTTCTAGTTAGTCATAAAATATATCAGGATATTATGAACTATAGTCATTCCATAGTGCTATAGAAAGTTAGAATTTATTAGTTCCACCTAAGTATGTTTTGGAACTCATTATCCAACCTCTTTCTATATGCCCTCATGGACCTTTCCCAGCCTTTAATAATCACTATTCTACAAAAATCAGTAACATTTTCATATACCAATAATAAACTGAGAAAGAAATCACCCCCAAAATTTATTCATAATCACTACTATACCCACAAAACACTACCACCAAAGATTCTAGAAATAAATTTAACCAAGAAAATTTAAGAAAACTTCTTCAATAAAAATTTTAAAACATTGATGAAAGGAACTGAAGCAGACACACAAAAGATGGAAAGATGCCCATGTTCACAGATTAGAAGAATTAAAACTATTAAGATGTCTATCTCAACGTAAGCAATTTACGGGTTCAATGAAATCCCCCATTAAAATACCAATGACATGAGCTGGAGAAATAGATGGTTCAATGGATAAAGGCTGGGGTTTAATTCCATAGTACTCATGTAAAGCCAGATGCACAAAGCAGAGCATGCGTCTGGAGTTTGTGTACAGTGGCAAGAGGCCATAGCATACTCATTCATACTTTCTCTCTCCTTGCAAACCAACCAACCAACCGCATTGGGTATGGTGGTTTATGCCTTTAAACCCAGCCCTCAGGAGGCTTAGGTAGGAGGATCTCCATGAGCACCAGACCAGCCTGGGTTATGAGTCTCAAGTCAGCCTGGGCTAGAGTGATTCTATCTAAAAAAACAAAAACAAAAAAACACCAAAAAAGTAGGGCATAGTGGTGCATGCCTTTAATCCCAGCACTCAGGAGGCACAGGCAGGAAGATCGCCATGAGTTTGTGGCCACCTTGATACTACATAGTGAATTCCAGGTCAGCTTGCGGTAGAATAAAACCCAATCTTGAAAAACTAAAACCAACCAAACAAACAAACAAATCAAATCAAACCAAAAACCAACAGAGCGGGCCATGGTGGCACTGTACTCAGGAGGCAGAGGTCTGTGTTTGAGAGCAGGCTGGGAATACAGAGAGTTCCAAGGTTAGCCTGTAACCCTACCTTGAAAAAACAAACAAACAAACAAACAAAATCCAACCAACTAACCAATGACATTCTTTACATAAGTACAAAGAAAATTCTACAATTCATATAGAAATGGAAAAGATCTAAATAGCCAAAGTTATTTTGAGCAAGAAGAACAAAGCTGGAGGTATTATAATACCAGATTCTAAGACACTGTAGTCATGGGAACCCAAACAGCATGATAATAGTATAAAAACATACCCCATGGCTGAGGAGATTGCTCAATGGTTAAAGACACTTGCTTACAAAGTCTGCTCGCCCAGATTTGATTTCCCAGATGCATCAAGTGGCTCATCCATCTGAAGTTCATTTGTAGTGGCAAGAGGCCCTGGTATGCCCATAAGCTAACTAGTGCTCTTTCTCATTGATCACAATAAAAATATTTAAAACAACAAAAAAATAGATCAATGGAATAGACTAGCACTCACAGAAACATCTACAATCCAACTAATTCTCAACAAAGGCACTGTGGTGGTTTGATTCAGGTATCCCCCATAAACTTAGGTGTTATGAATGCTAGGTTCCCAGCTGATAGAGATTTGGGGATTAATGCCTCCTGGAAGCAGTGTATTGTTGGAGGTGGGCTTATGGATATTATAGCCAGTTTCTCCTTGGCAGTGTTTGGCACACTCTCCTGTTGCTGTTGTCCACATTATGTTGGTCAGGTGGTATGTTCATTCTTTGCTCATCCCATCATTTTACTCTGTGATTGTGGAGCCTGTAAGCCAAAATAAACCTTTTTTTCCCACAAACTGCTCTTGGTCAGGTGATTTCTGCCAGCAATGTGAACTTGACTCCAACAGTAAAGTTGGTACCAGAAGAGTGGGATTGTTACTGCTTGAAACCTGACTGTGGCTTTGGCCTTTTGGAGCTGATTTTTAAGAGGAATGTGGAAGAATTTGAAGCCTTGGCTTAAGAGATGCTTTGCAATGCTGTAAGTACAGCTTTATGGTCTATTCTGGTCAGAGTTGAAAGACCTGAATGCAGTAAGAACTAAGGACTGTGAAGTTTGGCTTGTGAGAGGTGAGAAAGGGCTTTGCCTGGACTGGGCTAGAGGCAGTTTGTGTGAGAGGCTTGCTATTATGCCTGTGTCCTGAGAACTTGTGCAGGGTTGCTTTGCGTAGAAACAGACTGGTGTGAGCAGAGGGAGATGGCACAGAAAGAAATCTTTGGGCTGAAACTTCTGCCCATTTAGCTGCAATTATATGAGAGATTGAGATTGGGCCATCTGACCTGTATTGGAGCATCAGGAAGAATGTAGACTCTTTTGAAGGGGCATGAATGCTGAGGGAGTGTCTTGCTCTTCAAAGTCTGCTTTATTCCCCCTGTATTAACAAATTGGCACCCTACCTGGTATTATGGAGTATAAGAAATGCAGGAAAGACAGGGTCATTGAATTTGCAACAGTCTTGTGTTTTGGAAAGGGCCATGGGCAGTATGAAACAGGTCTGCTAAGGATTGCCTGCATGGAGACCAGATGGAACTGTGAGGATGGACCAACCATAGGTTGCAGTGGAGACCCAGTGGAGATGCTGGGACCATGAGACGTCCACTAAGGAGAGCTGCTGACCCCAGATTAAGTTTTCCAGGACTGTGAGTAGCCTAGCTGGAGGGGCAGAATTGGAATTACAGACTTGGAGACTTGTAACTGGTTAGAATTGTTGGACTTGGAGCTATAGAATTTGATGTTTGCCCTGTTTAAGTCTTGTATTGGTTGAATATTTCTTTGCTATGCTCAATGCCATCTTTTACAGTGTGAATGTTTATTTTGTGTCATTAGGGGTTTTCAGGGATATTTTGGTATTATGGCTCAATTAAAAGACCTTGGATTATGGGGATGTTTGAACATCATTAGGATTGATAAAACATATGGGGACTTTTAAAGTTGTACTGAATGCATTGTATTTTACATCATGTATGGTTATCAGTTTATGGGGGCCAAGGGCGGAATGTGGTGGTTTGATTTAAGTGTCCCCATAAATTTAGGTGTTCTGAATGCTATGTTCCCAGCTGATAGAGATTTGGGAATTAATGCCTTCTGGAAGCAGCTTATTGTTGGGGGGGGGATGGGCTTATGGGTATTATAGCCAGTGTCCCCTTGCCAGTGTTTGGCACTCTCCTGTTTCTATTGTTCATCTGAAGTTGGCTAGGGGGTGATGTCCACCCTCTGCTACTGCCATTGTTTTCCCCTGCCATCATGAAGCTATAAACCAAAATAAACCTTTTTCCACAAGCTGTTCTTGGTTGGGTGATTTCTGCCAGCAATGTGAACTTGACTGCAATAGGCACCAATATCATACTGTACTGGAGAAAGAACAGCCTCTTCAACAAATAATGTAGAGAGCTGGGTATTCACAGACAGAAAATTGAGACTTAACCTCTATTACTCATTCCTTAAAAAAGCAACTCAAGGGCTGGAGAGATGGCTTAGCAGTTAAGGCATTTGCCTGCAAAGCCAAAGGATCCCAGTTCAATTCTCCAGGACCCATGTCAGCCAGATGCACAAGGGGGCGCATGCATCTGGAGTTCATTTGCAGTGGCTGGAGGCCCTGGTGTGTCCATTTTCTCCCTCTCTTTCTTTCTCTCTGCCTTTTTCTCTCTAAATAAATTTAAAAATTATTTTTTTAAAAAGCAACTAAAATGGGTCAAGGATCTAAATATAAAATCTGAAACTACCATAGGAAAATGAACACGTTAGAACACAGGTACAAGCAATGATTTTCTGAATATGTCTCCAAAAGCAACAAAAGAAATAGAGAAATATGATCACATCAAACTAAAAAACTTTTGCATAGAAAAGGAAAACAATAAAGAAACAACTTCAAGAATGAGAGAAATTAGGACTGGAGAAATGGCTTAGAAGTTAAGGTGCTTGTCTGCAAAGCCAAAGGACCCAAGTTCAATTCCCCAGGACTCATATAAGCCAGATGCACAAGGTGGCACATCCATCTGGAGTTCATTTTCAGGGGCTGAAAGCCCTGGCATGCCCATATTCTCTCTCTCTCTCTGCCTCTTTCTCTCTCAAATAAATAAATATAATGTTGGTTTTTTTTTTTTTTTTTTTTTTTTGGTTTTTCGAGGTAGGGTCTCACTCTAGCTCAGGCTGACCTGGAATTCACTCTGTGGTTTCAGGGTGGCCTCGAACTCAGGGCGATCCTCCTACCTCTGCCTCCCAAGTGCTGGGATTAAAGGCGTGCGCCACCACGCCTGGCAAATATAATGTTTTTTAAAAAGAATGACAGAAATTATTTTCTAATACTTCATCTGATAAAAGATTAATATCTAGAATATGTAAGTTACTCTGAGCATTTTTACACTGAAGTGTCTTATTGTTGGGTTTTTGACATATCTGAATTCTAGGTTCCATCAGGTTTAAAATTTGAAAATGGTGGGCTGGAAAGATGGCTTAGCAGTTAAGTGCTTGCCTGTGAAGGCTAAGGACCCCAGTTCAAGGCTCGATTCCCCAGGACCCACATTAGCCAGATGCACAAGGGGGAGCATGCATCTGGAGTTCGTTTGCAGTGGCTGGAGGCCCTGGGACACCCATTCTCTTTCTCTCTCTCTCTCTCTCTATCTGCCTCTTTTTCTCTCTGTCACTCTCAAATAAATAAATAAAATGAACAAAAAATATGTTTTTAAAGATTTGAAAATAGTTTCTGCCATTCTGTAAGAGAAAAAAATTTTAGAACTATCTATTTCTTAAGCCTAAATTTACTGAATCAAAATTCATAATTCATGGGTTAAAAGAAAAGTTTTTCAGTGGATTCTAATGATCCACTGGGTTTGAGAATCAATGATCTGGCCAAATGCTTTTTAAATTTTAATATGCATGCAAATTACCTAGGGATCAGAAAGGTGGTATGGCTGTACTGTGTAGGGAGTCCTGTGCCAGTTATTATCTGTATCCCAAGCCCCCCACCAACTCCCTTACCAACTCTAGGTCATGTGTGACTTCATCTGGTATCAAAGCAGAAGACTGGATCTACACCAGGCCTCAGGGCCCAAAGGACACAAGAGGGAGAGATTGAGCCACAGGGACATGCTGGTGCATCTGTTGGCTAAGAATGTGTAGAGTGGGAGCTATTCTGATTATGTCTGCTGGAAGCTGTAAAAACACAGCTGCAGTCATGTTCTGTGATGTTCTTTCTCTGAAGTTCAGTGCATCATGGCAGGAGCCAATGTCAAAGAGTAGTGTCTCTTCAACATCTCCATTGCCTAAAAGTGTTTTGGGAAAAAGAGGGCTGCATTCCTTGTTTAGAGGATAAGGCTCCAATTTTGAGGAGACAGACGATTCTGGTCTCATCTTGACAAATATACTTTGTTGCTTATTCAAACAGCAAAAAAAAGTTGAACAGTACATCTGATCCTGGTTATCCCCAAGCACACATGGATTCAGATGCTCTAATGAGCATTTAGTCCACTTCTCCCCATAAAAAGTACAACTGTCATTCTTACTCTCCCCATCTACAGTCTCTTCCAGTAGAGATTGGAAATTGTTTTCATTTCATAGTTGTTGTTATAAGACAGAACTTTTTGCTATGTCACCCAAGCTAACCTTGAACTTGTAATCCTCCAGCCTCAGTTTCTCAAGTTTCCCAACTTTGCAACTATGCCCAACTATGTGTGGGTGGGGGTAGAGAGGGTGAATGTGTTAATCTATGTGCATATGTTTGTGCAGGTAAATTTTTGAAGTCAAACGTCTTCCTTAACAATTCTCTACCTTATGTCTTGAGATAGAGTCTTTCATTGAACCTGGAGCTCACTGATTTTGTCAGTTCTTATTTCTGCCTCTCCAGTGCTGTGATTATAGGGCATGCACCACTGCACACAGGCTTTACATGGATACTGGGATCTGAATGCAGGTCCTTATGCTTGCATAACAAGAACTTTACTGACTGAGACACCTCCCCAGTCCCCATGCTCAGCTTTAAACTTTACTGTAATAGCAACCAACTCCAATTGGTTAAAAAGACTTGGTTACAGATTGGCACAAGGAACCACGAGGAAAGCCAACTGAATGTGTTAGTAAAGTGTATCAGACAAATGCACTTGGAAGATTTTATAGGGGCATGTCTGTTTCTTATGCTGGAATATCAGAGACTGACCATTTGTTATTTATGAAAGTAAAAGAGACTGCAGGTCTGAGACTGCTTCTGTGATGGAAAATGATAAAAAGTATGAAAGAAGCATCATACTTTCTGGGAATCTGTGCTAACTATAATACAGCCACATCAAGAACAAGACCATGGCTGGAGAGATAGTTCAGTGGCTAAAGGAACTTCTTTGCAAAGCCTGACTGCTGTAGTTGAATTCCCCAGTACCCACATAAAGCCAGACACACAAAGTGCCACATATGTCTGGAGTTCATCTGCAGTAGCAGGAGACCCTGGTATGCCCATATTCCACCCCCTCTAATAGATAGAGATAGATAGATAGGTGAAATGGGAACAAAATATAGAACTTTTTTTTCAAATAACTATTTTTGGTTGTTCAAGGAGGTCATGAGTCTCTCTGCTATAGTTTAACAATCTAACAGGTAAAATAAGATTCTCAGCATGGCAATATGATGGTCACCAACCAATTGGTGGTCTATGTCCTCAGTGCAGATCATCACAGAGAGGGTTACTATACTGCCAAGAGGGGAGCTCAAGATTATAGTGGACCATGGAATAGTGAAGCCAGCATTTGTGAACAGATGAAAAATAAGAAACATGTTAACTATGCCCAAGTGGAAGTTTGGCTACAAGCAGTAATCATACCATATCACACCCCTGTTATTTCCAAGGAAATTCCTTTAGAAATGTCTACCCCTTTCTCTATATTTCAATTTCTTTCTTTACTATCTTCTCAGAACACAAGTATAATTTGATTTACAGCACTCAAAAGTATAGGGTTGTTCTTTTTGTTATGTATTTATTTATTTTTTACTGTTTTTTGAAACAAGGCCTCACTCTGTAGCTCAGGCTGGTTGGTATTAAACTGATGACAATCCATCTGCCTCAGTTTCTGGAGTACTGGAATTATAGGCATGAGTCACCATTCCTGGTTCAAGTCATTTTTCTATAAGCACTTTCCTAGCCATCTGAATAAAGACATCAATAATTATGTACTTAATTATAGCTACCTGGAGATGGTATTGATAGCTATACATTTCTACCTTCTGGCTTTTGTTTAATTCCTGAAAATTTTAAGTGACAACACTAGTGAGATCCTTAGTACTGTTTTCATGTCTTCCTCAGAGGAAGGACTTATAGTTTAGCATAATATTTTGAATTTCATTATTTGGTATTAGTAGTCACTGTTTTTGATAAACAACACATATTTTGCCTGTCACTACTAATAGGTGATTGATATTGAGCATATTTAGATATTTAAATTATTTGTTAACATTTCAAGCTTATGTGGCAATAGCTTGGAACTATAAAATAAGCTAGTAAAATGTTTATTCCTGGCCAGCTCAGTGACATGAGTATGTCTTCATATCTTCTTGAATGAAACAGTACATGAATGAAGGCAATTGGATTTTCAGTGACTCACAGTTGTGAACTAGAATTATCATGTGTTTCATTCCTATCATTTACTTAAAAAAACCTTACCACTTGAGTCTTTCTTTACTTGCTTTCACATAAAGAACTAAAATCTTTGAACTATTTCCAGGTATATATATAAATTCTATTTATTTTGTAGAGAAGATGAGAATTAACTAGAGAGATTTCTCATAGGTTAAGTGCTTTCTGCACAAGAATGAGGGTCTGAGGGGAACTGAGACTCTCAGAATTCAAATCTCCAGAATCAGTGTCAACAGCTGGGCACTGACATACGTGATGCCTGTAATCCCAGTCCCTACTGAGGTAGAAGCCTAAGGAATCTTTGAAGCTCCCGAATAAATGGGAAGCTTGGGATGCGTAAGAAACTCCAGCTTAAGTAGGAACTGGTGAAAGAGTAATGGAATGGGACACACAACATTCCTCTGCAGCCACTGTAGGCAAGTGCATATCACATGCACCACAGTACCACACTATACACATATACACCACATTACAAATGCACATACACAGAAGCAGAGAGAGACGGAGGGAGGGAGGGAGGGAAGGGGAAAGAGAGAGGGAGAGAAAGAGAAAGACAGGAAACTGAATGTGAATGAGAATTGGGGGCTAACGCCCAGTGGTCAAGTGCTTGTGGAACATGCACAAGATCCAGCAGCAAAAGAAATTTTGGGGGCTCAAGAGATGGCTCAACAGTTAAGGCACTTGCCTGCAAAGGCTAATGATCAGAGTTCAATTCCCCAGTACCCACATAAAGCCTGATGCACAAAGTAGTACATGCATCTGGAGGTTGTCTGCAGTGGCTGGAGGCCCTGGTATGCCCATTCTGTCTGTCTGTATCTTTTCATCTCTCTCTCTGCTTGCAAATAAAGTTCTTTTAAAAGCTGTTTGAAAACTTTTAAAATGTCATTAATATTGACATCTGAGACAGTACAAATATTATTCAAGAGGAGATATCCAATTCATCAAGTAGTGATCATTAACTGACTTATGGTTTTATAAATAAAGAACTGTTGACAGGAAATTTATTCTCTTCTAATTTTCTGAATAGTAAGTCATGGAAAAGATTCAAATTGGGGGCTGGAGGGATAGCTTAGTAGTTAAGGCACTTGCCTGCAAAGCCAAAGGACCCAGGTTCAATTCCCCAGGACCCATGTTAGCCAGATGCACAAGAGGGCGCATGCACCTGGAGTTCATTCACAGTGGCTGGAGGCCCTGGTATGCCTATTCTCTCTCTCTCTCTCTCTCTCCCCCTGCCTCTTTCTCTGTCAAATAAATAAATAAATAAATAAATAAATAAATAAAATAGTAAAAAAAATTCAAATTGAGCTGGAGAAATTGCTCAGCAGTTAAGGCACTTGCCTACAAAGCCTAATGATCCAGGTTCAATTCCCCAATACATACATACAGGCAGATGCAAAAAGTGGCACATACATCTGGAGTTCATTTCCAGCAGCTGGAGGCCCTGGTGCACCCACTCTCTCTGCCTCTCTTCTATCTCTTTCTCTGCTTGCTAACAAGTAAATAAATAATTTTTTTTTTTTTGAGGTAGGGTCTCACTCTAGCTCAGGCTGACCTGGAATTCACTATGTAGTCTCAGGGTGGCCTCAAACTCATAGCAATCCTACTTCAGTCTCCCAAGTGCTGGGATTAAAGACATGTACCACCATGCCTGGCCAAATAAAATATTTTTAAAAGTTTCAAACTGATTTGAATTCAATGCTCTAAAAGGATATTGTCTTTAAATTTTGCTACTGAGTCAATTACACCTTTGAATACTAAAAATATGTTGCCTATATGACGATGTTTATTGCATTCTATTAAGAGACTTTGCCCTCTGGATATTACTATACTGATGTATATAATAAAAAGCACACAGTAATAACTTACAAATATGAGCCATAACAAATACTAAAATTAGTGGGAAGATTTTTAAGACAAAAACATATTTGCATGTTATTGAAGTATATCCCAAATGTTCATTAATTACAAAAGATAGTATCTTTTCAGTTGAAAAAAATCTGGTAGATAGCACTTTCATCAAGTGATCAAGTTCAACATGAACAGTAGTAAGTAATACTGATACCATGTGTCTCTGAGACAATGTGCACATCAACTTTACAGTAATATTCAAGTGGACAACCTAAGTGCTGGAGAGATGGCTCAGTGGCTAAGGGTGCATGCTTTCCAGGCCTGACAGCTTGGTTCAATACCCATCATGGCCACACAAAGCCAGATGCACAGAATGGCACAAGCATCTGAAGTTTTGTTGTAGTGGCTGGAGGCCCTGGCACAACCATTTTTTTTCTCTATCCCCCCGCCTTGAAAATAAATACAAATTTTTTTTAAAGGCAAAATGGACAAACTCAATTGAACTAAGAGAAAACACCACACTTTTTTTTTCTTCAGAGACATAGTCTCATGTGTTCCCTAGACTGGTCTGGAACTCACAATCCTCCTGCCTCAATCAAATGCTGGGATTGCATTCCAGCTGCTTATAACCAGCTGGAAGATATGGACTAACCCGAAAGCTCTCCTCTGTCCTCCACATGGCCACAGTGGCACATGCACCCACATTCACACAAATATGAACACACACCAAATAAATAAATAAATAAATAAATAAATAAATAAATAAATAAATAAATAAAATGGGTTTGGGGGCTGGAGAGACTGCTCAGTAGTTAAGGTGCTTGCCTGCAAAATCTAAGGACCTGGGTTCGATTCCTCAGTACCTATGTAAAGCCAGATGCATAAAGTGGTGCATGATTCTGGAGTTTGTTTGCAGTGGCTAGAGGCTGTGGTGTACCCATATTCATTCATATTTTCTCTCTCTATCATCTCCACTTGCAAATAAGAAAATAAGATAATTTTTAAAGACAAATAATGGGGCTGGAGAGATGGCTTAGCAGATAAGGCATCTGCCTGCAAAGCCAAAGGACCCAGGTTCAATTCCCCAGGACCCACATAAGCCAGATGCACAAGGTGGTATATGCATTTGGAGTTTGTTTGCAGCAGCTATAGACCTTGGAGCAGCCATTCTCTTTCTCTCTCCATCTGCCTCTTTCTCTTTCTCTGTCAAATAAATAAAACAAATAAATAAATACATTTAAAAATATTACGTGGAGCTCATTTGCAGTGGCTGGAGGCCCTGGTGTGCCCATTCTCTCTCTCTCTCCATCTGCCTCTCTGTCTTTCTCTGTCAAATAAATAAGTAAATACATTTAAAAATATTATGTGGAGCTCATTTGCAGTGGCTGGAGGCCCTGGCGTGCCCTCTCTCTCTCTCTCTCTCCATTTCTCTTGCAAATAAATAAATAAAAATAAAAATATTTAAAAAAATAAGAAGTAATGGGTTTTACATTTTCAAGGGTTTAGAATTTTTTTTTTTTCAGAGAGAGGAATATGAAACCAAGACTATGTCTGGTGCTCAAAGCTTAAACTGGTGAGATGATCAGTGGCTGATATGAGGCTGGTGAGATGATCAGTGTTTAAACATACTTTCTTGCAAAGCTTAATGCCCAGGGATGTGATTCCCCCGTACCCAAGTAAAGCCAGATATGCTACGTGACACATGTGTCTAGCATTCATTTGCAGCTGCAGGAGCCCCTGGTGTACCCATATTCACTCTCTTTCTGTCTGCCTCTTTCTCTCTCTCAAATAAATACAAAATTTTTTTAGCTTAAAAATATTGGGCTGGAAAGATGGCTTAGTGGTTAAGGTTTTGTGGGGGGGAAAAGGGGGGCCGTAGACCCAGTTTAATTCTCTGTACCCACTTGTAAGCCAGATGCACAAGGTGGCACAGGCATCTGGAGTTCATTTGCAGTGGCTGGAGCCCAAACGAGCCCATTTCTCTCTCCTCTGTCTCTCAAATAAATAAATAATAAATAAATAAATAAAAAAATAAATAAATAAAATGGGTTTTGGGGGTTGTGTGTGAGTTGGGGGGGGGGTGTGTGGGTGTTGCGGGGGGGGGGGTTAAGGAGAGACTCTCATAGTTAAGGTGCTTGCCTGCAAAATCTAAGGACCTGGGTTCGATTCCTCAGTACCTATGTAAAGCCAGATGCATAAAGTGGGCATGATTCTGGAGTTTGTTTGCAGTGGCTAGAGGCTGTGGTGTACCCATATTCATTCATATTTTCTCTCTCTATCATCTCCACTTGCAAATAAGAAAATAAGATAATTTTTAAAGACAAATAATGGGGCTGGAGAGATGGCTTAGCAGATAAGGCATCTGCCTGCAAAGCCAAAGGACCCAGGTTCAATTCCCCAGGACCCACATAAGCCAGATGCACAAGGTGGTATATGCATTTGGAGTTTGTTTGCAGCAGCTATAGACCTTGGAGCAGCCATTCTCTTTCTCTCTCCATCTGCCTCTTTCTCTTTCTCTGTCAAATAAATAAAACAAATAAATAAATACATTTAAAAATATTACGTGGAGCTCATTTGCAGTGGCTGGAGGCCCTGGTGTGCCCATTCTCTCTCTCTCTCCATCTGCCTCTCTGTCTTTCTCTGTCAAATAAATAAGTAAATACATTTAAAAATATTATGTGGAGCTCATTTGCAGTGGCTGGAGGCCCTGGCGTGCCCTCTCTCTCTCTCTCTCTCCATTTCTCTTGCAAATAAATAAATAAAAATAAAAATATTTAAAAAATAAGAAGTAATGGGTTTTACATTTTCAAGGGTTTAGAATTTTTTTTTTTTTCAGAGAGAGGAATATGAAACCAAGACTATGTCTGGTGCTCAAAGCTTAAACTGGTGAGATGATCAGTGGCTGATATGAGGCTGGTGAGATGATCAGTGTTTAAACATACTTTCTTGCAAAGCTTAATGCCCAGGGATGTGATTCCCCCGTACCCAAGTAAAGCCAGATATGCTACGTGACACATGTGTCTAGCATTCATTTGCAGCTGCAGGAGCCCCTGGTGTACCCATATTCACTCTCTTTCTGTCTGCCTCTTTCTCTCTCTCAAATAAATACAAAATTTTTTTAGCTTAAAAATATTGGGCTGGAAAGATGGCTTAGTGGTTAAGGTGTTTGCAAAGCCTAAGGACCCAGGTTTAATTCTCTGGTACCCACGTAAGCCAGATGCACAAGGTGGCACAGGCATCTGGAGTTCATTTGCAGTGGCTGGAGGCCCTAACGTGCCCATTCTCTCTCCTCTGTCTCTCAAATAAATAAATAAATAAATTTAAATTTAAAAACATTTATAGAAAATGGTTGCTGAGTCCTGGACCCTTGATATTCATAATTAAAACTTTTAAAAGATACTATTAGCCATGGTGGTTGGACACACTGATAATCCCAGCACTTGGGAGGCTGAGGTAGGAGGATCCCTATGAATTCAAGGCTAGTCTGGACTACTGAATGAGTTCCCGGTCAGCCTGGGCTAATGAGATCCTGCCTAAAAAAAAAAAATACTACTGCTGGGCCAAGGGTGTAACCCAGTGGTTGAGGTACTGCTTAACATGTATAAAACCCTGGGTTCAAGGCCCAGTACCACTGAATCCTAAAAGACTCTACTGTCTAGGTCTACTACTCAATGATTCTCAGTTAATTCAAATGGCATTGGTCCATAGCACCAATGTTGCACAAAACTGAGGTACTTTCTTATGAACTATCAAAAAACAACAACAAAAAATCAGCATTTCATCCTCTCACCTAAACCCAAATGAATATAAAGGAAGACAAGAGTATACATCAGTCAAGCTGGAGAGATAGCTCAGCAGTTAAGGTACTTGCCTGCAAAGCCTAATGACACAGGTTCAACTTCCCAGTACCCACACAGAACCAGATGCACAAAGTGGCACCTGCATCTGGAGTTTATTTTCAGCAGCTGCTGATCTTGGTTTACCCATTCTCTCTCTCTGCTTGAAAATAAATTAATTGGGCTGGAGAGATGGCTTGGCGGTTAAGCGCTTGCCTGTGAAGCCTAAGGACCCTAGTTCGAGGCTCGATTCCCCAGGACCCACGTTAGCCAGATGCACAAGGGGGCGCACACATCTGGAGTTCGTTTGCAGTGGCTGGAAGCCCTGGCGCGCCCATTCTCTCTCTGTCTCTATCTGCCTCTTCCTCTCTCTGCTCTGTCACTCTCAAATAAATAAATAAAAAATAAAAAAATAAAAAAAATAAAAATAAAATAAAAAATGAAAATAAATTAATTAAAAGTATTTTTAGAATCTCATAAAAGGGCTGGAGGTTGCTCAGTGGTTAAGGTGCTTGCCCGCAAACCTTAATGACCCAGGTTCAATTCCACAGTACCAATGTAAAGCCAGATGCACAAAGTGGTGCATGCCCTGGCATGCTCATTTTCTTTCTCTCTGCTTGCAAACAAATAAATAAAACATTAAAAAAAATAAAAATAAATAGGGCTGGAGGGATGGCTTAGTGGTTAAGGCACTTGCCCACAAAGCCTAAGGACCCATGTTCAACTCTCCAGATGCCACATTAGCCAGATGCACAAAAGTTAGGCAAGCACATGATTACACATGCCCACTATGTGGCACAAGCATCTGGAGTTTGATTGCAGTGGCTGAGGCCTTGGAGTGCCAATTCTCTTTCTCTATCTCTCTAAAAAAATAAAAATAAAAAATAAAGCTGGGCATGGTGGCAGATGCTTTTAATCCCAGCACTCGGGGGGCAGAAATAGGAAGATCACCGTGAGTTCGAGGCCAGCCTGAGACTACATAGTTAATTTCAGGTCGGCCTGGACCAGAGTGAAACCCTACCTCAAAAAAACCAAAAAAATAAATCTCATAAAAGAGCATATGTTGGGCTGGAGGGATGGCTTAGCGGTTAAGGTGTTTGCCTGCAAAGCCAAAGGACCCAGGTTCAATTCCCCAGGACCCATGTTAGCCAGATGCACAAGGGGGCGTACGCGTCTGGAGTTTGTTTGCAGGGGCTGGAGGCCCTGGCATGCCCATTTGCTCTTCTCTCTCTCTCTTTTTCCCTCTTTCTCTGTCAAATAAGGAAATAAATAAAAATATTTTTAAAAAGAATATATGTCAAGCCGGGCGTGGTGGTGCACGCCTTTAATCCCAGCACTCGGGAGGCAGAGGTAGGAGGATTGCCGTGAGTTCGAGGCCACCCTGAGACTCCATAGTGAATTCCAGGTCAGCCTGGGCTAGAGTGAGACCCTACCTCGAAAAACAAAACAAAAAAAAAAGAATATATGTCAATAACTACAAAGGATGTCAAAAAAATAAGAACAATAAAAACTTCAGAATGGTCTGAAATAGACTAGGACAGACAGAAATGGATGAGAAATGTTGGAGAAATGGTTTAGTGGTTAAGGCACATGCCTACAAAGCCTAAGGACCCAAGTGCGATTCTACTGATCCCATGTAAGCCAGATGCATATAGTGGCACATGCGTCTGGAGTTCTTTTGCAGTGGGTAGAGGCCCTTTTACGCTCATTCTCACTCTGTCTCTCTCACTCTCTCTCTCCCTCTCTCTCTCTAATAAATAAAAATAAATCTTAGCCGGGCATGGTGTACATGTCTTTAATCCCAGCACTCAAGAGGCAGAGGTAGGAGGATCACTGAGAGTTCAAGGCCACCCTGAGACTACATAGTGAATTCCAGGTCAGCCTGAGCCAGAGTGAGACCCTGCCTGGGGGGAGTGGAGAGGAAGAGGAGGGGAGGGGGGAGGGGGAAGAGGAGAAGAAGAAGGAGAAGAAGAAGAAATAATGAACCAGAAGCAGTATGAAAGGGAGAGCTTCTCTGTGGTATGGCTGACAATTAAGAGGGCATGGGGTGCTAGAGTACTAAGGGAATGGGAGGAAGGTTGAAAGCTGAGAAGTGGTAGTATCAAGGTTCTTGAAGAAATATAAAGGCAACTTTCTTGCTTTCCTAGGTGAGCATTATTAGCTCCAGGTGTCCCTCTCTTTCAGGCCAATTTGGTCACGCTCTCCTTTTGTCTATCACTCCTGCTAAAGAGAAAGTTTAGCTGGAGCTAGCTCTCTGGCTGGAGGAATTTGAGGGCCTTGGTGTAACCCTCTGGAAAAGGGATATGCTTGCTTTTGTACCTGTGCTCTCCTCGGCCTGATTGAAGCCACAGATCTGGCAGATGCTCTGGACCCACTTATTCATGTCCTCCTCTGTCTCAGCAACCAAGTAAAAGGTACGCTCGCTGGTCTTGATATCAAACACAAAACTATCCTGCAATTCCTTCTTGTTGAAGGTCAGGCCTGCATCCACCTGCTCACAGAAGTTCAGGTTGATGATCCGCAGGGGCTTCTTAGAGTGATCATTCTTGTAGTATTCCAGAACATCTGGGTCACCACTCATCCGGCCACTCCGCAGGATAAACCAGCGTTTCTTCCAGGCCTAAACCACCAGGAAAGCAGAAAGAAGAAAGAGGGAAATGTTATTTCAAAGCTTTTGTTTTTTTGTTTTGTTTTGTTTTTGTTTTTGTTTTTGTTTTTCAAGGTAGGGTCTCACTCTGGTCCAGGCTGACCTGGAATTAACTCTGTAGTCTCAGGGTGGCCTTGAACTCATGGCGATCCTCCTACCTCTGCCTCCCTAGTGCTGGTATTAAAGGCGTGTGCCACCACACCCGGCTATTTCAAAGCTTTTAACAGGTCCTCAGACACAACAGAATTTGGACGGGGACTGCTGTACTCTGTAGACATTCATAGCCTGTAAGAATTCTCCAGTTTTAGGGCTGGGGAGATGGTTCAGTGGGTAAAGCACATGGCATGTAAGTGTGAGGACCTGACTTCAGATCACCAACACCCATGTAAAATGTCAAGCATGGCAGTACACACATTTAATCCCAGTGCTGGAGTGGCACAGAAAGGTGGATTTACTTGCTTTTCTGCTAGGGTTCACAGACAGGTGAACAATCTTCCTACCTCTGCCTCCCAAATGCTGGGATTAAAGGCATGCCTATTCTACATCAATGAGTTGGATGAGAACATTTTTAGAGCAATTGCTCCTTTGGATTATAATGTAAATCCATGCTCATGGTCCTTCAGGTTAGGTACAACTTGCAAAGCCATGTAATCTAATTTACTAGTGGGGACCCCTACAATGTCACAGAGTACATAGCAGAAAAGCAAGTTTCCTAAATTTCTAGAGTGTTTTTCTTTTTGGAGTTTTTGAGGTAGGGTCTCACTCTAGCCCAGGCTGACCTGGAACTTAATCTGCAGCTCCATGTTGGCTTAGAACACACAGTGATCCTCCTACCTCTGCTTCACAAGTGCTGAGATTAAAGTAATGCACTATTAAGTCTGGCTGAAAAATTCGAGGGGTGGGGAGGTGTTTCTTATCAAATCATGATGAAACGAATCACTAAGAAATCCTTCTAAAACTTCTGTGAAGTACATAACTTTAGTATTTTTGTTTTGTTTTGTTTTTCGAGGTAGGATCTCTCTCTAGCCCAGACTGACCTGGAATTCACTATGTAGTCTCAGGGTGGCCTCGAACTCACGGCGATCCTCCTACCTCTGCCTCTGCAATGCTGGGATTAAAGGTGTGCACTACCATGCCCAGCCTTAACTTTAGTATTTTTTGTCTTATTCACTGATCTAAGCATTATTAAGATTTGTAATATACTTGAACACTTGCTCATACTAAGTGTTCAATATATATTACTGAATGAGTGTCATCCTATATTCTAGAATTTAAAACTTGGCTACATGTGGCCTTACACTGTCTTCTACCTCCCATCTTTCCAACAACACTCAGTAACTTCTGAGCAGAGCAGACACCATACAATGGGGGGGGGGGAGACTACATACATTAAAGAGCATGCTTTTCAATTAAGTCACTTACTTCTTTTTATCTTACCTTATTTATGTAATGAAAAATCATAGCTACCACCATCAACAACTGCCCTACATAAGGGTTTTCAGAAATGCAAATGAACCCAAACTACATTGTATACAATCACCAAACACTACAAATGCCAAAGATTTATAATAATCCCAATTCTTCCAACCACCAGCAAGCTACACTTCATTAGCCCTACGGGGATTCACTTGCACCTTTTATCCCTGTCCTCAATTCCTTCCCTAACTAACTCCTCTGGGACCCATCATTATATTCATTTTCTTGCTTCTTTCTCTTTCTTGCTCTTTTTGCCTGGAAAACCCACAACCTTCAACTCAGTCCAATTCTGTGCCTACTCTACTTGTTCTCACTCAGTGGTGCAAGGTGGGAGAAAGACATACAATACTGCGGGCTGGCCTTACTTCACATGAGCCATTACACGGCCCAACAACCCACTATATTTATCTAAGTCAGGATTTTCTCCTGCTCTGTGGCAACAATTCCTCCTCCTCATTCTTAACATGTGTGTATGTATGTTTGTATGTGTGTGCTGTGGTGGTCAGAAGACAACCTCTAGCATCATCCTCAGAAATGCCATCCTTTTTTTTTTTTTTTTTTTTTGAGACAGGGTCTCTCACTGGCCTGGAGCTCACCAATTAGGCTAGACTGGCTGGCTACCAAGTTCCAGGTGATCTACTGTTCCCACCCCCAATGCCCACCCAGTGCTGGGGATTAAAGGTGTGTGTGGCTGGGTGTGGTGGCTTGATCCCACATTCCTTTCCAACTATGGTTCAGTCTTCTACTCCTCCTTACAGTTAAACTTTATCTTTCTTCCCTCTCCTCCTGTTTGAAAGCACTCTTATCAGGCTGCTCCCCCACTGCACCACCACAACAGCTCATCAAAGGTCTCAAAGACTTCTCCCAATTCTCCTTCTATGTACCTGGTGTCTCTTTCAGACTTCAGTGCTGGGTTCTAAGCACTGAAATGTTTCAGAGCTCAGCTCGTACTCTTTCTCTTCTACACCCACTCCTAGGTTGTTTTATTTGGTTTTACAGCTTTAAGACATCTAATTGCTTTGACTTCTAAATTTGTATCTTCAGCCCAGATCATCTGCTGAACTTGAATTCTACATTCAATTCTTCATAAATAGCATTTCAAAACTAACATATTAAAAACCGATCTTCTAGCTCAGCATAGTGGCTCATACCTGTAATCCCGGCATTCAGGAGGCACACACAGGAGGACAGCTACAAGTCTGAGATCAACTTGGGCTACATAATGAGTTCCAGGACAGCCTGGACTACAGACTTGAGACCTTGGCTCAAACCTGCCCCCTCTAAAAATAAGTCTGAGCTTACAATGTTTTGCAGATCTATTCCCACTATGGTCTTTCTGTGGCAGTTTGAATAAAATGTCTCCAATAGACTAACGTGTTTTGAATACTTGGACCCCATGTGGTGACAATTTAGGATAATGAGAGTTAGAGTCTTGCCAGAGGTATGTCACTTAGAGGTGAACTTTGAGACTTACTAGTCTAGCCCTACTGGGTGTTGCAGCTAACTCATTTTTGCTGTTGCCTCCCAACTGATGTGACAAGATAGAACATGCAAGTGTCTGTTCTGCCCTAATGAAACTTCCTCTTGAAAATGTAAGCTGAAGTAAATCCTTTCTTTCCATAAGCTGCTTCTGGTTGGGTGTTTTGTCCCAGCAATGAGAAGACAACTGCTACCCTCTCGTACTAATTATGGCAACATCATTCTCCCAGTTGCTCAGATCAAAAAGCTTAATGTGTTGGGCTGGAGGGATGGCTTAGCAGTTAAGGCATTTGCCTGCAAAGCCAAAGGACCCAGGTTTGATTCCCCAGAACCCACGTTAGCCAGCTGCACAAGGGGGCGTATGCATCTGGAGTTCATTTGCAATGGCTGGAGGCCCTGGCGCACCCATCCTCTCACTCTCTCCCTCCCTCTTTCTCTGTCAAATAAATAAATAAAAATAAAATATTTTTTAAAAAGCTTGATGTGGGGGCTGGAGAGATGGCTTAGCCATTAAGGCATTTGTCTGCAAAGTCAAAGGACCCAGGTTCAACCCCCCAGGACCCACGTAAGCCAGATGCACAAGGGGGCACACACATCTAGAGTTTGTTTGCAGTGGCTGGAGACCCTGAATGCCCATTCTCTATCTGCCTCTTTCTCTCTCCTTCTCTCTCTCTTAAATAAGTAAATAAAAATTAAAATAGTTTTTAAAACAGCTTGTAGTCAAAATCTACTCTTTGCCCACTCAAACTGGGCGTGGTGGCTCACGCCTTTAATCCCAGAAGTCAGGAGGCAGAGGTAGGAGGATTGCCATGAGTTCGAGGCCATCCTGGGACTACAGAGTGAGTTCCAGGTCAGCATGGGCTAGAGTGAAACTCTACCTTGAAGAAGAAGAAGAAGAAAAAAAAAAAAAAAAAAGAGGTTGGGGAGAGGAGGAGGAAGACCAAATCAACTTTTATATTATGCATTCAAGCCACTAGCAAACCTGTCATTTTCAAACAGTTCAAAACATTCACACATTTGTCACTTTCCTTACTTCCCATTTTTTAAAAATTTTTAAAAATATTTTTATTTATTTATTTGAGAGTGACAAAGAGGGAGAGAGAGAGAGAGAAAAAGAGAGAGACAGAGAGACAGAGAGAGAAAATGGGCACACCAGGGCCTTCACCCACTGCAAATGAACTCCAGACACATGTGCTCCCTTGTGCATCTGGCTAACGTGGGTCCTGGGGAATCGAGCCTCGAACCGAGGTCCTTAGGCTTCATAGGTAAGCGCTTAAACACTAAGCCATCTCTCCAGACCCCTACTTCCCATTATTATTCCCCAGACTCATCTACTATTTTACAGTCTTTCTGCTTCTATCCTGTTCAACAATCTGTTCATAACGCAGAAGTATGAACAAGGATGTAACAAAACTGCCACCTTTTTTGCATCCATCCACTCAGATGAAAGCCAGTACCCTCAAATGGCCTATAGACTACAGTTTAGATTTTGAACGACCCCAAAGACCCACATGTTAAAGTCTTGGTCCCCTGTCTGTGGTGCTATTGGGAGGTGATAAAATCCTTAAGAAATGAGGCCATGCCAGGAATAGATGGTAAGACCCTATTGCTGAAGACTCCACATACTTGGGTGGCAAGGCCACTGAGAAATTCTGCTGGAACTGAGCTGATAACCTCCTCCATGTAGACCAGCTGAGAGAAAGCTGGAAGAAGCCATTCTACATTTAGTTCAATGGGAGAGAGATATCACCAGTGAAGATACTCAACAGTGGACACTTCAAGCCTTATAATTGGCCAGCCAGGCCAAATGAGCCAACAGGTGCAATAGTGGCACGTCTGTCATGGTGGAAACCAACTGCCCTCCAATTGGACTGGAGGCCCGCTCCATGGGAGGAATACATCCCTGATACTGAAAACTTACAACAGGGGTAGTCATGAGCCCTAGGGGTGTAACATCTGCTCATGTCTGGGAAAATGTATATACTATGCTTATCAAACTGCCCAGTAAGCACTTCTCTTAATATTTATACCTTTATATTAACACTACTCTCACTTTGGGTAGAGAATCTTCTCTTTTTAGATGGCAGTGACCTTGGGATGACTTAGAAGGTATCATAGTGCTGGAAAGAAGTGACTGGAGTACTGAGTAACATCTTGATCACACCTTCCAAGGCTCAGGGTCTATTGAGGAAGAGGTGGTGGAAAGAATGTAAGAGCCAAAGGAAGGGTAGGACTCCTTACAACGTCCTCCCTCCAGACATAAAATGGCCTGGATATCCATGACCTCATAGTGCCTGGCACTACCTACACAAGACCATCATAAGAGGAGGAAAAGATCATGACACCAAAATGAAAGAGAGACTGATTGAGATGGGGAGGGAATATGATGGAGAATGGAATTTCAAAGGGGAAAGTGGGGGGAGGGAGGGTAGCACCATGGGATATTTTTTATAATCATGGAAAATGTTAATAAAAATTAAGAAAAAGAAAAGACAAAGAAGCAGAGGACACTGTCACCCGCTGGGACACCTTCTCTACACCTGCAAGATGAAGAAGCAGAGGACATTGTCACCCACTAGGACCACCTTCTCTACATCTGCAAGATGAAGAAGCAGAGGACACTGTTGTCACCCACCAGGACCACCTTCTGTACATCTGCAGGCACAGCCATTTTGAAAAGTGCAAGAACATGTGCATGCACCTGTCCCCTTGCTTCAGGGATGGGCAGATCAGTGACATTGTGACAGTGGGTCAGTGCAGACCCCAAAGCAAGACTGTACAATTCAATGTGGTCTTAAGTCATCAAACTGACTGACATCCCAAGTATCGGCTCCATACGTTCTGAGACTGAATCAGTTGACTACCCAAACAAAAATAAAGCTAAGGGCTGGAGAGATGGCTTAGAAGTTAAGGACTTGCCTTTAAAACCAAAGGACTCAGGTTTGATTCCCCAGGACCCACATAAGACAGATGCAGAAGGTGGTGCATGCATCTGGAGTTCATTTGCAGCAGTTAGAGGCCCTTGCGCACCCATTCTCTCTTTCTCTCCCTTCCTCTCTCTCTTGAGAATAAATAATTGAGTTAAAAATAAAAAAAAAAGAAATGAGGCCATGTAGGAAATCTTAGGTCATTTGGGCATACTTTGAAGGGGATTGTGGATCCCTAGTCTCTTCTCTCTGTTTCCTTGTTAAAGGTGAGCACTTAGCTCTACCATGTGCTCCCTGCCATGACTGACTTGCTCACCACAGGCTCCAAAGCAACAGGGCCAACAGAATGTGCACTGAAATCTCTAAAATTGTATGCCAAAAGAAGTCTTGTCTCTCCTGTTCTTTCCCTTTGTAGTGTTGGGGATTGAACCCAGGGCTAGTGATCTACCAGTGAGCTCTATTCCAAAATCAAACCCTTTCTTTATAAGCTAATTATCACAGATATTTGATGCACCAATGAAAAGTTGACTAACATAGCCTGATATGTCTGAACTTCATCCTTACTCTCCACCTTTCCCACTCTGTCGTAGCCACACTGCTCTTAAACATAGCCTACCTTGAGCTTTTTATTCTAGTTATTTTCTCTACTTGGAACATTCCCCCCACCCCATTATTCCTATTTCTTAATATTTTATTCAAGTGTTTATCTAAATGCTACATTATTGGAGAGGTTCTTCCTGACTCTCCAAATGCTTACATTCTCATTTCCCCTACCCTTGTTTTACTGGTCTCACTAGTACTCATCATCATCTAAAATATCACATTTCTGCCAAGCGTGGTGGGACATGCCTTTAATTATAGCACTCAGGAGGCAGAGGTAGGAGGATTGCTGTGAGTTAGAGGCCACCCTGAAACTACATAGTGAATTCCAGGTCAGCCTGGACTAGAGCAAGACTGTACCTCAAAAAACAACAACAACAAAAAAAATTACATTTCTGTTGATTTGCACCCACCTCCTGAAAAGGAAATACCACAAGCACAGGGGACTTTTTCATCTCTCCTTCTCAATTCTGCTATATTCTCAGCATTTAGAATAGGGCTTGGAACACAGATAGTGATTAACAAGTATACATTAACCAATCATTTTCTTAAGAGTCCTTAATTGGTCAAAGGGAATATAACTGGGGTCTAATAAGCCTTGGATTATAATGGAAATTGAGGTAATGCCATACAAAATAGAGTTGAGGAAAATAAAAATAAATAGTATTTATTTATAGTCACCTAAAATCCCAGGCTATTACTGGTAGAACTCTGTATGTGCTTGTGTGTATGCATGCTATAGGTTCATACATAGATGCCTAGTGTGAGGGCACCATGGCACATTTTTAAAAGGTAGTGTTAATAGTTTAGTTACTGGGGCTTAGAAGATAGCTGTAGGTAAAGTGTTTACCTCAAATATGAGGACTTGAGTTCGATCCATAAATGTCATGGCCTATAATCCAAGCACTGGAGACGCAGAAATGGGCGGATCCCTGGGGCTTGATGGTCAGTCCATCTAGACTAATTAGTGAATTCCAGGCTAATTTTAAAAACAAATGGTGGGGGCTGGAGAGATGGTTCAGTGGTTAAGGCACTTGCCTACAAAGCCAAAGGACCCAGGTTCGACTCCCCAGGACTCACGTAAGCCAGATGCACAAGGGGGCGCATGCATCTGGAGTTCATTTGCAGTGGCTGGAGGCCCTGGCGTGCACATTCTCTCTCTTGCTCTCTCTTTCTCTCTACCTGCCTATTTCTGTATCTTGCTCTCTTTCCTAAATAAACAAATAAAAATGAAATATTTAGAAAAAATGGTAGAAACCGTTTTTCTTCTCGTCACAAACAGCATGCTCCTTCTAGAACATTTAGTAAAACAAAAGACAAATTCTGTTGTATGCTTTGAAGGATAAAGAGTCAACATCAAAACTAGATAGTATTGGGTGTGGTGGCACATGCCTTTAATCCCAGCACTTGGGAGGCAGAGGTAGGAGGACTGCTGTGAGTGTGAGGCTAGCCTGAGACTGCATAGTGAATCCCAGGCCAGCCGAGGCTACAATGAGATCCTACCTCAAAAAAACAAAATCTAGATAGGAATTCCCTATTGCTGAAGATACCATACACTTTGATTGCAGGACACAGAGAAGAGAGAAGCTTCTTCTCGGCTGGCTATTTCCCATAGCGCCGGGAGAGACTACGTAGGCTGTTGAGGGAGGAAAGTCATCAGCAGTCTTAATCAGCTGAGGCCTATGTGCGCTCTACAACTTGCCAGGCGAGATGTACCCACTGGTAAAACAGTGGTATAAGCAGGGCATGGTGGCACACACCTTTAATCCCAGCACTCGGGAGGCAGAGGTAGGAGGATCGCCGTGAGTTCGAGGCCACCCTGAGACTCCATAGTGAATCCCAGGTCAGCCTGGGCTAGAGTGAGACCCTACCTCGAAAAACAAAACAAAACAAAACAAAAAAACAGTGGTATAACTGTTATGGAGTAACCCAACACTTTATTGTGGGATTTGAGGTCCCCTCTTTGGGAGGGGATTCATGCCTGACACTATAAATCTAGTTAAAAGCCCACAGCTGAGGAGGTCATAGACCCTACAGGGGGAACCTACTACTTTTGTGCTAAATGGATAGGTGGTCAAGCTGTTCTAAATATTTACATTTATACTCATATTAGTGCTACTTTTAGCCTTGATCACAGAATAGCCTTTTTGCAATAGTCAGAGGTTAATACAGAGATTCACAGCTGGCCAAAGTGTTGAGAATAAGTGACTATTGGGTGTTCAGTCCTAAACAGGTCATCTATACCACCCCCACTAAGGCCCAGGTAACATAATACAACATGGGGCAGAAACAATATTAAAAGCAAGAGGATGGGTAAGAGTGCTATGGTATGCACTGGACACAACATGGGGAATACATTCATGAACTCACAGCAGCTGTGACTGAGCCTGTCAACATTCCCTCAGGATGGAGGAGGGTGTTCGTGAGGCCCCACCAACCCCAGGGGAGTTATTGGCAGTTAATGGTTGCTAGGAAAGGGGAAGTCATGTTCTTCAGTAGTGTAGCTGCTGGTAAGTTGCCCATATTCCAGTAAGTAAGCACACCCGCCCATACTTATATAAGCAACCTGACTAAACTATGGAAATAAACAGGAAGGGGATTGGTAGGGAAGAAGAAGGTGTTTAGTGGGAGTAGGAGGAAGATAAGAAAGAGAAATAGGAGTGTGTGATTACGATCAATAATGTATTATTGGGACTTCCGGCCAAGATGGCGACCGCCTAGCTGCGCTGCAAATCCCGGGGAAAGAAAGATAGATGTAGACCCTAAGGAGAGAGCCACCCCATCATACCTCAAAAGGGCCCCGGCTGAAACTAAGAAAACTTCGAGAAACAAGCAAGGGGGCTGTTTTCCTGATGAACCGGACACCAGCACAAGCAGGAAGGAGATCAGCATAGAGAAAAATCAACTCCTACCAAATCAGAGAGCCAGAGCCTCAGAGGCCCTCAACACCTCATCACTGAAGCAGACCAAAAATGAACCCAACATGGCTCAGGGAAATTTTGCGGAAGAGGGGGCGGAAAGAATGTCAGAGTCACATGTTGGGTCATGATATGCAGAGACATTTAGCTTACCCATAACTGTGGGCTAACTCCACAATGCATGACCCGTATACCTCAACAAGGAGGGGCCAAGGGGAGGGGGTAGGTCACGGATGAGCCTAATAATGGTACCAAACTGACTGTATTTGCTGAATACGGAACTGACTAATAAAAAAAAAAAAATAATGTATTATTGGGGCTGGAGAGATGGCTCAGTGGTTAAGGTGCTTGCCTGAAAAGCCTAATGACCCAAGTTTGATTCCTCAGTACCCACATGAAGCCATACACACAAAGTGGTGCATGTATCTGGAGTTTGTTTGCAATGGATGGAGGCCCTGACATGCCCATTCTCTCTCTCACCCCCCTCTATTTCTCTACTTGCAAATAAATTAACTAAATTAAAAAATATATATACATATATTATAGCTGGGCATGGTAGCACACGCCTTTAATCCCAGCACTTCAAAGAGAATGGTAGAAGGATCACTGTGAGTTCAAGGACAGCCTGGAACTACAGAGTGAGTTCCAGGACAGCCTGGGCTAGAGTGAGGCCCTACCTTAAAAAAACTATATATATGAAGCCAGGCGTGGTGGCACACGCCTTTAATCCCAGCACTCGGGAAGCTGAGGTAGGAGGGCTGCCTTGAGTTCTAGGCTACCCTGAGATTCCAGGTCAGCCTGAGTTAGCGAGAACCTACCTCGGGAAAAAAAAACTATATATATACATATATATACATATATATATATATATTACACATATAAAATTTTCAAAAGTTAAATAAATAAGTAAGACATAAGTACTTTTTTAACTAACTTAAAATATTTCCAAAGTTAAAGGAAGATATATTCCTAAAAGAAGAACAAGTTTTATAAGTATCATAAAAGGAGACACAATTGGACTGGAGAGAAGGTTCAGTGGTTAAGGTGCTTGCCTGCAAAGTCAAATGAACTAGGTTTGATTCCCCAGTGCCCATGTGAAGCCAGATTCACAGGTAGGCACATGCATCTGGAGTACATTTGCAGTGGCTAGAGGCCTGGGTGTGCCCATTCTCTGTCTGTCTCCTATTTCTCTCTGCTTGCAAATAAATAAACAAATAAATATTTAAAAAACAGAGAGAGAGACAATAGGCTATTAGACTACTGAAGCATCAACTCAATCTTTTAGGGACAGAGGCAGGGAAAGAGAGAAAGAGAGAGAAGAGGAAAGGAGAAGGAGAGGAGAAGCGAGAAATAAATGAACAGGAACAACGAGGAAAGCAGTTTGAAATGTGGCTTTCAGAAAAGGGCATTCTTTAAAGATCACACAGTATTAGTAAGACCTGGTTATGAGGAAAATATAAGACAGGGAAATCTCTTTTGAATGTAGAAAGGAAAAAAGGATGAGTTTGAAGGTCCCATGAGTGTCACCTTAAGAATCTCATCATTTTGGGGGGAAGGTTTTTTTTTTTGAGGTAGGGTCTTGCTCTAGAACTCACATCAGTCCTCCTACCTCAGCCTCCCAAGTACTGGGATTAAAGAAAGGCATGTTCCACCACATGTGGTAGAGATAGATAGATGACAGAGAGAGACAGAATGGGCACACCAGGGCCTCCAACCAATGCAAACGAACTCCAGACACATGTGCCACTGTGCATTTGGCTTTAGGTGGGTACTAGGGAATCAAACTTGGGCCTTTAGGCTTTCCGGACAAGCGCTTTAACCACTTAGCCATCTCTTCTGCCCATCATCATTGCTTCATTGGTAATGGGAGCCACTGCAGCGCACAGATTAGTAGAGAAATGTTAAATGACACTGCGCTATCTGGCAATGAGGAAGCTGAACTTGAGAAAGGAAGACTATATAGGAAGCTGTTGCAATAGCCTGCAATAATGAAACATGTTGGCAATCTAAATGAGAATAGTACCACACGGGCAGTACATGACTATAACTCTAGCTCTTAGGAGGTAGAGGCAGGAGGATTGTGAGTTCAAGGCAGGAGGATTGTGAGTTTGAGGCCAGTATGGACTACTTAGTGAGACCCTGACCAAAAAAAAAAAAAAAAAAAAGAAAGAAAGAAAGGAAGGAAGGAAGAAAGAAAGAAAACAAACAGCTGGGCATGGTGGCACATACCTTTTTTTAACTCAGGGAGGTAGAGGTAGCAGTGGATCGCCATGAGTTGGAGGCCAGCCTGGGACTATACAGTGAGTGCCAAGGTCAGCCTGGGCCAGACTGAGACCCAACCTCAAAAAACCAAAAAAATTAAACCCATAATAAATAAATAAATAAGAATAGTAATAATGGAGAAAAAGAGGAAAATACAATGTATGTATTACTTTATTTACAATGGAGCTTAAAAAATATATGTAGTCATGGTAGCTCATGTGTTTAATCCCAGCACGTGGGAAGTTGAAGTAAAAGGATCACCATGAATTTGAGGCTAGCCTGGACTGCAGAATGAGTTCTAGGTCAGCCTGGGCTGGAATGAGACCCAGCTCAAGTAAAACAACAACAACAAAAATCACACTAAAATTTGAATTTGTATCTAGAATCAAGGGCATACTCTAGACCACATTCTCTGATGAAACAGAAATGACTGGTTTCCTGTTGTACCCAAATCTAGTCAGAAAACTAACCATTTCACAACGATTCAGACCACAAAGACACCAGTGTATGCACACATGACCTGGAAGTTGCATCACTCTTGCTCTTGAACAGGGCCCATATCACTTGAACCTGTCTCTGTCTTTTGGGTTAGGTCCAAAGGTCACCAATTGCACGCAACATCATGACTTCCTCCTGTTGCTCTGGACATCAGAAAACATGTTAGTCCCAACTTAGCTTTACAGCAACTACATCACACAAAAGTGTGCTGTTCCCTTGGTGGTGACAGGATGCAAAACCCTACCACATCAGGCTAGAGTCACAGTGCTGGGGTCATGATCACTGCGCTCTATGTATCAGACGGGGCTGACATATGGAACAAGAAGTTGGTTTACTTCAGGTGACTCTACAAACTAAAGTTGAACTAGGCCAGTTCCAGCAAGGAGACATTACAGAAAAGCATACTTTAACTTCTTTTTTTTTTTTTTTTAAAGAAAACAGAAAAAGAAAATAAGAACTTCCTAAAGACTCTTTTACTTTCAACCTTGACAAATGAAAATATATCTATAGGTGCTGGGAAGATGGCTTAGCGGTTAATAGGTGCTTGCTTCCAAAGCCCACTGGCTAAAGTTCAACTCCTAAGCCATCCATGTAAACCATATGCAAAAAGTGGCTGAGATTTATGGTGTTCATTTGTAGTGGCAAGAGGCCCTGGCGTGCTCTCTCTCTCTCTCTCTCTTTCTCTTCTCTCTCTCTCACACATACATGAAAATAAAAATAATTTTAAAATATGGAAAAAATCTTTTTTGAACCCTGGAATCTTTGCCTTAGCTATTGCAGTAGTGATAACAGCACTCTTCTTTGATGAGTAAGGATTTTCTTAGGGTCTCAAAGCAGGTCCTTGAAAACTAGAAAATGTTCAGCATTTATTTTTTTCATTTACTTTAGGAAGGAGGCTAAATCTTCCTTTAAAAGGCCAGACAAATATTTTAAGCTACCTGGTCTTTGTTATAACTCTTCAATTATACCATAGCATGATTGTAGTCATAGACAATCCATGAGCAAATAGACCTAGCTATGTTCTATAAAGCTATTTTTACGTAGTGTGTGTAATATAGGATTGTTTGCTGAGCCCCAGCTTAGGATAGGGTGACAGGACTGGGGAGGAAGACACCAGAGGGCTGAAGAAGGTATTCAACTGACAGACAAGATAGCGAGGTCTTTTCCAACCTGAGAGCCTCCCACACTGTTCATGAAGGCACTCTGATATGGTAACGTCTTACTTAATTAGATCACTCAGATTTTTTTTGGAGCCAAGAGCTGTTCTTCTGAACAAATGTCAAGTAGAAAGAATCTCCTATTACTTTCTACTCTGCCAGTTGAAAATATTGCTAAAACTCCAGAATCTTCTGCCTTGCCTTTAGGTATTATACTACAAATAACAGAATGCATCTTTGATGACTAAGGAATTTCTCAGTGTTTCATATTATCTTTCCAGATATCAAATCTGCCAGGATGCTGTGACTAAAGTCATAGATGAGGCAAAGCATTTCTTAGAAGAGCGCTCTGCATAACTGTTAGAAATGGGTGTGTCCTTTTTACTTCCCTCTTTCTGATGAGGGTAAAACCAAAAACTGCCTATAAACTATGAGATTCCTGTCAAGTGAGGATTATAATCCATTAGCTAGCTACTGAACTGAGGGTACTAGATATTAATGCTTATATATGAACACAATACTTATCATCAAAAAGCTCTTTGCTTTATTTAAAAAAAAATTCAACACACATATACTCTTACTTCTCTTAATGACACTTCCAGGTTAATAAAGGGATCAGAACTCAACCTTAAGCAACCATAAACACACAGGAGATTTAACCTGACTTCTGAGTATAATTACATCCTAACGTATTTCAGTGTGAAGTATGTTAGGACAGTCTTCTGTCCTTATCAGTTAAAGAAAACATGGAGAGAGTCCAGTGGGGTGTGCCACAACCACACATTCCTGGAAGAACACTTCCTGGGTAAGGAAGGGCTCTCTTTATCTTTCCTCTAGGAATCTTTCAACTGCTCTAGACCCCAGGGATTTTACCCTTTGTGGGAATCAAAGAAAGAGTATTTCCTGACCTCCTGTGACATGCCATGTGCTTCCTATCCTTTGTCACATTTGATCCTCAGCCCAGTGCTATAAAGCAAATATACCCCCTTTGCACAGACGACAAAAATGAGGCACAGATTAAACACCCAGAGAGATCACAGCCTTGAAACTTGTTTTGGAGGCCTAGTTGAGGGCTCAGAAAGAGCCTGAGGAAAAGCTAATATAGATGAACTGCTGCCAGCATAGAGTTAGTTCATGAAAGATATTAAAATTTCTAGTTAATTGGCAACTACATAAGACAAAAGCAGCACTATATCCTGGCCTTAGCTCCTGGTCCAAAGTTATTTCTTCATATCAAATGTGAATCCCTTAGGAGAGGGCCACACAGTTACTTTGCTCCTGACTTATTTGAGTAATAAGTCTTACGCCAAATGAATCTTATTTGTTCCTAGGACACAGAATGAGCTTATCTTATCACAGACTGTCACATTCTGAGGTCAGGGTTTTTGTGTGCAGCATTTAGTTCAGTACTTGGAACTCATTTTGTACCAGATAACTCTTCAGTGACAGTCATACTAAAGGAGCAAAAGAATATCTGTTTGCTTTTTGGTTGGTATAAACTGAAAAAGCAAATACACCAAAACTCTTAGATAGCTGACCATCCTTACCTGAGTGAAAATAACTGTGCACAGACACCAGTAACATAAATGATGCCCTTGGAAAGCCCACATCCTTTATGTGAAACTGACTTCAACTGCAGGTAGCAGGAACTAGGCCATATCAACCTTACTGTGTTTGGTTCAGTGATGGGCACACAATCCAGTGGCATTAAGATTCAACTCTAGTACTTTGGTTTGAGTTACTCATATGGAGCTCTGTCATTACAATGAGTGTTGGCAATAGTTTGGACATAAGTCACAGGGATCATCTCTTGAAGGCCAAGAATAGTCAATTTAGAGAGAGCCAAGTTCAAAGATGGATCCTGAAGCAGAGTGTGGTGATGCAGGCAGAAAGAGGGGGCATGAGCTGGGATGATGGCTCAGTGAATAAAGTGCTTGCTAGGTAAGCCTGAGTAGTTGAGGTCAGATCCCCAGAACTCACATAAAACTGGACATGGTAGCATAAGCATCTATAATCCCAGGCAGAGACAGAATTTCTACCCTTCTCCCCAAGCCTATAATCTGTAGACTGCAGTAGTGAACAAGAGATCCTACAAAAAAAAAAAAAAAAAAAGAGGAGGAGGAAGAAAAGCAGGGGGAGGATGAGAGAAAACAGAAGGAAGAAGGAAAAAGAAAGAAAGGTCAGCTGTGGTGGTGCACACCTTTAATCCTAGCACTCCAAGAGGAAGGAGGAGGTGGTTCGTGGCCAGCCTTTGAACCAAGTTTCCACTTACACCTTCTGGTTTAGGTGACTAGATTCTCATTTAAACTCTTTTCTCACTGAAGGTAATCTAGGTAATTACTTAATCAATACTGCATGGGTTCTGTAGCAGGTCTCAAGCCACTCTGCCACAGGAGTAACTCAGGTGTCCTTAGTACATGTCCTGATTGTATTCATTATTCACTTTCTCTTTTATTCAGTTTCATTTTCTTCTCCATTTGTAATCATTCACACCTACACAAAAACCTCCTCAGGCTGGAGTGATGGCTTAGCAGTTAAGGCACTTGCCTGTGAAGCCTAAGGATCAAGGTTTAATTCCCCAGTACCCACATAAGCCAGATGCACAAGGTGGTGCATGTGTCTGGAGTTTGTTTGCAGTGGCTAGAGGCCCTGGTGCACCAATTCTCTCTCTCTCTCATATAAATAAATTAAACGTTAAAAATCTCCTCTTCCTTCCTTCCTCCTTCTATTTATTCACCAACATCTATAAAACCTGTCAGTACCAGGCCTTTCAGGACCTCATGGCCTATAGAACAGACAGGCAGGTATAGTCTGCAGGTGTGCACAGAGCTCAGTGCTCATGCACTAGTATGAACAGTTTGTGGGTTCCCAAAGTCCTATTCTTTTTGGGAGAAGTGAGGGAAACATAGCAGAGATGACACTTGGATTAGGTCTTAAAGGATGTGGAGAGTTTTGCCAGTTGAAGGAAAAAATGCTACATGGAGAACTTTCCAGGCAAAGAGATTGAGTCTAGTTGACTCAAATTACTCCAGGTAGTTATGAACATAAAGTCAGCACGATGAATTAATGACTACTGGATTATTCTTCTAAGGGAAATACAGGATTAGGTTCTTATGAGCACCTGCTCACCTTGTGGGTGTGTATCAGTGGGGTGTGTGTGTGCGCACGTGTGCATGCACGCACATGCATATGTCATGGTGCATTTGTGGAGATCAGAGGACAACTTTCAGGCATTACTCCTAGCCCTCCACCTCCTCTGAGACAAGGTCTCATGTTACTCATCACCACTTTCCACCAGGCTATCTGGCCACCTAGATTCTGGTGGTTTCTCTGTTTTCCACTTCCATTCTTACTTGTAGGAATGGCATAGTCTCTGGCTTCTTATCTGGGTGCTGAGGTTCTGAACTCAGGTACTCATGGCTTGCATGGCAAGCACTTTATCTTCTGACCCATCCCTCTAGCCCTTCTGGTCACATTTTAATCAACTTTGCTTTCAGTGTTTCTGTTCAGACAACTTATTTTTTAAAAAAATATTTATTAATTTATTTGAGAGAGAGAATAGAGAGAAAGAAGAGGAGGAAGAGATAGAATGGACACACCAGGGCCTCTTGCCATTGTAAATGAACTCCAGATGCATGCACCACATTGTACATCTGGCTTTGAAAGCAAGCACATTTAACCACTGAGCCATCTCTCCAGCCTCCCCCCAATATATTTCTTTTCTCATTAAGGCACATACTAGCCTTCCTTTGCTTAGATACACAAGACTGTCCTTCAGCATTACACTTAGGAGTCATTTGAAGCAGGGAAATCACTAACCAAAAACACAAGAATGTGAAAACATTGTACTAAATAGACCATAAAAGACACACGTGTTTGCAGTATGAGAACTGAAATAAGAAGGCAATGTTGCCTTGTTGTATACCAGCAGGGAACATGCATATCAGTTGACTCTAATTATTCACTGCTCTGTACACATGCTTTGTTTAGGATTTGACCATGAAAACAAACACAGTACCTTAGTCTACTTGACTGACATAGCAGAATACTTAACCTGGGTGATTTATAAGTAACAGAAATTCATTGTTCAGAGTTCTGTAGGCTTGGCAGTCCAAGATCAAGGTGCTAGTTGATTTGGTTCTAGTTAGAGTCCTCCTCTGCCTTTTATGTAGCTTCACATAGTGGACTGGGCCCAACAAATTCCTTCAATCCTTTTAAAAGAGCATGGATACCATTCATGACTGCTTGCAATCATGACCTAACCATTCACTGTCCAAAGACCCCATCTCAATACCAACACATTGGGAATTACATTTTAATAAATGAATTTTGGAAGGGCTTATATAATCAGGCACACTGTACTAACTTTGGGGATACAAAATATTTTAGTGGGTATGCAAATTCAAAAACACTAGATCTAAAATACATTAATATGAGGATGAATGTATATTTAAAAGTTTGGGGTGTCCAAATAACAAAGCCAACTTTGGTGAAATTGATAGAGAGGAAGGGTAAAAATAATGAAAAGGGAATACTGAAGGAAAGTTTAGAAAGAAGGTTTGGGACTCAAGAAGGCTGAGTATATGCTGGCTCAATTGTTCTCAATGTCAAAGATTACTATGAAGTAAAAAAGATGAGATTTCTCCTACAAAATGACATACTTTATGTGTTTGCTAATTAATAAAAAAGATCTACTGAGTTCATTACCTCAATTCTTTATTAATCACAATATCCTTATATTTTGTGGGAGAAGGGAGTAAAAATTCATGGAAATCAGTTCCTAAATAATGTTTGGTGTGAGAGTGTGTGCAAGTATGTTTGAAGGACCCAGGACATAATAGCCTACCATGTGGTGGTTACTATCATGGGCTCTGTACAAAAGCCCTAAGGAGGAAGAGAGTTTGGCTCATGGACGGACCAACAGGTCAAGGCAAGAGTACAATAAGCAAAAAAAAAAAAAAAAAAAAAAAAGTACCAGGAAAAGACTAAGAAGACTGCCTTTTAGACTTTAATCTTAAATAGAACAAGATCTTTCAAAAGAGGATTAATTAATAAATTGATATAGTGGCAATTAGAGAAACAAGGTTGAGAATAATGCGGCATAGTGCTATTTATACAAAAAAAAAAAAAAAAAAAAAAAAGCCCTATGTGAAGATCGACACAGAGAACAATCAACACCTACCAAACCAGATATCCAGAGACACAGAGGCTCCCAACACCTCACCACTGAAGCAGACCCAAAAGGAACCCAACATGGCTCAGGGAAATTTTGTGGAAGAAGGGGCAGAAAGAATGTCAGAGCCACACCTTGGGTCATCATGATACACAGAGACATTTCCTCCTACCCATAACTGTGGGCTAACTCCACAATGCATGAACCACATACCTCAACAAGGAGGGACCAGGGGGAGGGAATAGGACATGGAGAAAGCTAACAATGGTACCAACTTGACTGTATTCATTGAGTACAAAACTAACTAATAAAAAAAAGCCCTGTGCTTTTATATGCATAACTATGCAAACAACCAAATACATGTATTTTATAATGTATATATGTACATGACTACATATGCTTAGAAAAGAATTCCAAACTGCTACTGATATCTCATTGAGGATAATGGGCATTGAGGGTAATGGGTGTATAAGACAAACGATATGAGGGCGGTTTCACATTTTAATACATAGACTTTTTCTTTTTTTTTTGAGGTAGGGTCTCACTCGAGCCCAAGCTGACCTGGAATTTGCCATGTAGTCAGAGGGTGGCCTTGAACTCATGGTAATCCTTCTACCTCTGTCTCTTGAGTGCTGGGATTAAAAGGCGTGTACCACCATGCCTGGTTACTTTTTTTTTAAGTACCAAGACTATGAGGCCAGAATTATTTCCAATGTTTTCATATCTACAATTCTGAAAGGTCACTGTGGCCTGTAGCAACTAAAGTGGGGACAAAACACAAAAACGGAGATAAACTATACTAGTCATGAAATAATGGCGAAGGGCACATACATCCAAGATATATCTCAGAGACTATAATCTCTAACTCTGGTGGTAAACTGAATATAGGGGTATAGAAGGAAGAGTCCAGAAAGACTCTACAATTTCCAGTTTCAGCAAGGTGGGCTATATAATAACTTACAAGGAAGAAGAGTTCCCAGCTGTATTCCTCTCTTAAACAAATTATGGTGCACTCTATTCATTCTTTGTCTTCACCACATCAAAGACAAAGGAGCAAGATTTTGACATGTGAGGGTGGGGGAAGGTCACATCTGGGAAACCAAAGAGCCTGGTATCAGTAATTACACTGACTAAATTCAAGGAGATTGATTCCCAAAAGACCAGGTCAACCTTTCTGCAGAGGACTCAAAATCCATTAGTGGAATTACCTCTCCCATTGTCAAAGCAACACATCAGCTGTTGCCAGCCCTTTGCATTGTGGTGAAATGAAGGTTATTCCATTGAAGGCTCCCACTTTCATGTACTTAAATGCTCTGATTTAAGTTATGTTTAAAGTACTGAATTAAGCAAAGGTTACCAGGGAAAACCTGGGCAAAGATAAATGAAAGGTAGACAAGTAATGACTACAAAAATAGTTAAATTTTTTCTCTGGAAACTAAGGTTCTCCAATCTGACTCCATAGTTTCTTAAATATTATCTGATTGTGTTCTGTCCTTTCTTAGCTCACTACTGTCTTCAGCAATGGTATTTACACTTAGTGTGTACCAGAATCACTGATACACCTGTTCAAAATGAAAGCTAGGTGGGCTGGATTCCCAGTCCCAGTAGAGATTCAGCTTCAGAGTCTAGGTGTACAACCTCAAATAACTCTACTACAGTGTGTCCAACGACTTCACTGTTAAAAATATTGGAGTAAGTTGTTAATGATGGCTGCTGGAATGTGGTCCTAATTAGTGGACGGTGATGAAACAGTAACTATGTTGGGAGTTATTTCCTCATCTATGTAAAACACAGGTGTTGGCTTTATGTTTTGTTGTTGTTTTCCAGGTAGGGTCTCGCTCTAGCCCAGGCTGACCTGGAATTCACAATGTAGTCTCAGGGTGGCCTCGAACTTACAATGATCCTCCTATCTCTGCCTCCTAACCACAGCCAACTTATTGGTTAGTTTTTTTTTTCGTTGTTGTTGTTTTCGTTTTTGTTTTTTGAGGTAGAGTCTCACTCTAGCTCAGGCAGACCTGGAATTCACTATATAGTCTCAGGGAGACCTCGAACTCATGATGGTCCTCCTACCTCTGCCTCCTGAGTGCTGGGATCAAAGGCGTGCGCCACCACGCCCGGCGCTATTGTTTAGTTTTTGACCTTGCAAGACCACAGGTAAAGACAAGGTTGGATCATATCAGGGGAGACTTCTGGATTCTCAAAGGCATCCAGTCTGTAGATACACATGTACACAAACACAAAATCTGGTGTTTTCTGGACAGCTTTGCACTGCCCACCTGGAGTCCAGAATCCAGTGAAATTTGCTGGCCATGAGCAGACATCATGAAAAGTGCTGCAAGGAACACAATGAACTTGCTATGGAGCACTCTAGGGGTCTAGCTTTTCTTCCACTCAATGAAAATGCAAGAAAATTATTCAAAGGATGGTAGGAGAACCAGAACCTAGGTAAATATTCTAATTACTGAGCCATCTCCTTAGGTCCTCTTTTCTTTCTTTTTTTTCTTTCTTTTTTTTTGAGACAGGGTCTCACTTTATAGTCCAGGCTGAACTTCAACTCACACCAATTCTCCTGCCAATATCTTCTACGTGCTGAGAAAATGGTTACGAGTCACTATACCACTTGACCTACCTCTTAAATAGAAAACACTTCCCAGCAGTGCTCTACAAGTAAGGTACCAAACCAGAGATTAGGAATTTAGACAGGACTGAATCCTGAATGTTCAGTCAAGGTAAAAGAGTACTCCACCTAAGAAAGGAGTGCACAGGGGACCTCTGGAAGCTTTGAGCCTTCTTCATAACTTTGTAATCTGATATTGGACACCTTCCTGGCTCACAGCTGTCTCTATGTAGAGGAAAGTGCTAGTAACTTGAAAACATGCAGCACCAAGACTCAAAAAAAAAAAAAAAAAATCCCAGCACCTAGAGGTAGGAGGATCACTGTGAGTTTGAGACCAGCTTAGAGGGTCTCACTCTAGCATGGGCTAATCTGGAACTCATTTTGTAGTTCTATACTGGCAATCTTCCTGCTCCAGCCTCCTGAGTGCTGGGATTAAAGATTGATTGTCAATTTGACAGGCCCTAGAATCATCTGTGAAGCATTACTTTGATTGGGTTAACTGAGGTGGGAAGACCCACCTTAACTACAGGCAGCATCCTGGACTGTGTACAAGGGAGATTCTGCCTGAGTATCAGCATCTGCTGCTCTGCTCTCTCACTGTTGAGCTGAATGTGACCAGCTCCTGAGTTACACTTTCCCCGCCATGATGGACTGTAAGCTGGAGCTGACATTTGCTCAGTATTTTGTCTCAGCAATAAGGTAAATGAGAACCCACTTTGGCACCTCCCTCCAAAAAAAATCTTTCAGAAAACTGAAATCAGCCAGCACACCAAGTATACTTGCTCCTTCTATGGCAAAACCAAGATGGAGAGATTGGTTGTGGATATCTGGCACTGCAGTTCCCACATGGAAGCAACAGCAGATGGGGTTGAAACCTACAGAACCACTTCTGATGTCAGTCAAGTCTGCCATCTGGAGACTGGAAAAGCCACCAATGGATGGGTAATTTATGTTTTAAAAAAGTAATACTTTTTAAAATACATGAGCTAAAAGTCCTGTTAATATAGCAAGTGAGATTCTCCTAGTAAAAAAGCTCAGTGTCATAAGTATGGCACAGGCCTAAATCATCTTAAGAAAGCAACCAAGCCCAATGCCGCAACCAAGGATGGATCATTTTATTACCTGTCCTATGACCTTGCCAATTTAGAGGATGTTCGTTTCACATTTTATCCTGGTAAAAGATCATTTCTCTAGGAAAGCCAAATTTACCTACTTTAAAATCTTGGCTTAGCTGGGTGTGGTGGTGCACACCTTTAATCTCATCACTCTGGAGGCAGAGGTAGGACTACTTTGAGTTTGAGGCCACCCTAAGACTACAGAGTGAGTTCTACGTCAGGCTGGAGAAAGAAAAAAAATCAAAATCTTGGAATGCTATCACAATAAATGCAGCAGAGCAGTATACAAAGAAGTATAGAAATATGGGTTGGGGAAATGGCTGGGGTTAAATGCACTTACTTACAAAGCCTGAAAGCATGAGTTTGATTCCCCAGGATCCACATAAAACTAGATGTACAAGATGCTAAATAAAAATATTTTTAAAAGAAGTACAGAAGTAGCCAGGTGTGGTGGCATATGCCTTTAATCCCAACATTTGCAAGGCAGAGGTAGGAGCACCACCATGAGTTCCAGGCTACCCTGATATTACAGAGTGAATTCCAGGTCAGTCTGGGCTAGAGTGAGACCCTACCTCAAAAAAAAAGTACAGAAGTAACAAAGGTGTTGATGTTTTAGAATGAAATTAAGCACAAGATACAAATACATTTATAATTATATTTGTGTATATGTTATCTACTATTTTAATTCAAGGGAATTAAACAAATAATTGTAATCATATTGTTCAGAGCAGTATGCAGAATGTAATGCTCTTTTCTAAGAAAGATTTTATGATTTTTTAAAATAAATTTAGTGAATTTAAAAAATTGAGGGCTGGAAAGATTGCTTAGTGGTTAAGGCAGTTACCTGCAAAGCCAAAGGACCCAGGTTGGATTTCCCAGGACCCACCTAAGTCAGATGCACAAGGGGGTGCACACATCTGGAGTTCATTTGCAGTGGCTGGAGGCCCTGGTGCACCAATTCTCTCTCTCTCTCTCTCTACTTGCCTATTTCTGTATCGCTCTCTCTCTCTTTCAAATAAATAATTAATTTTAAAAAATGAAACACGAGGGCTGGGAAGATGGTTCAGCATTTAAAGGTGCTTGCTTGCAAAGCTTGCTGGCCCAGGTTCAATTCCCCAGTACACACATAGTGCTAGATGTAAAGTAGCACATGCATCTGGAGTTTGTTTGCAGCAAGCACCAAGAGGCCTTTGTGCACTTATAGTCTCTCACCCCTCCCCAACCTTCTTTGTGCCCCTCTCTCCTAAATAAATCAAGAAAAATGTTTCTGAAAACTGAACACAAAACAAAGCACAAGGAGATGAGTTTATTCTTTTACAGATAAAAAAAAGCCCTTGGAAATGTCCAACACCTGATGACAGCTTGCTCATCAACCAGAAATGTGACCAAGTTAGCTTTAAGAAAGATGTCAAGAACTAGAAAAAGTAGTCTGTCGTCTTTTACAAGACTCATTTAAAGGTGGAGTGCTGTTACCAAACAATTCAACCATAGCACTGACTATCTACTGTACAAAGTGGGCAAGAAAGAAACTTTTTTTTTTTTTTCGAGATAGGGTCTAGTTCTATCCCAGACTGACCTGGAATTTGCTATGTATTCTCAGGGTGGCTTCAAACTCATGGCAATCCTACTACTTCTGCCTCCTGAGTACTGTGATTATAAGTGGGCACTAACATATCCAGCATAGAAACATTTATTAAGGTTTTAGTTAGTATCCATTTAATCTCAAAACCTGTCTTACTGTACAGGCTCAGTGACTTGTTATTCTAATATAAGACATCTTATAAGGGTTAAAAAAGAGAGGAAGGGGGCTGGAGAGATGGCTTAGTGGTTAAGGTGCTTTCCTGTGAAGCCTAAGGACCCATGTTCAACTTTCCAGATCCCATGTAAGCCAAATATACAAAGGTGAGGCAAGCACAAGGTCGCACACGCCCACTAGGTGGCACAAGCGTTTGGAGTTTGATTGCAGTGGCTGAGGCCCTGATGAGCCAATCCTCTATCTCTTTCTCAAAAGTAAAATAAAAATCTACAAAAAGAGAGAGAGGGGCTGGAGAGATGACTCAGCAGTTAAATCACCTGCCTACAAAACCTAGTAACTCAGGTTTAATTCCCCAGTACCCACATAAAGCTAGATGCACAAAGCAGCACATGCATCTAGAGTTCATCTGCAGTGGCTGAAGGCCCTAGCATGCCTACTCTGTCTGTGTCTCTTATCTCTCTCCGCTTGCAAATAAATAATTTTTTTTTTAAGTTGAGAAAGGGTACAAAAAACTAGGGAACATAAAACAGATACTCAACTATTTTATTTTGAGAAGGACATCAAAAATATATGAAAGTACTTGGGCTGCAAGGCCACTAAGAAATCCTGCTGGAACTGAGCTGATAGCCTCCTCCATGTAGACCAGCTGACAGGAAGCTGGAAGAAGCCATTCTGCATACAGTTCAATGGGAGAAAGAGAAAACACCAGTGAAGATACTCAACAGTGGACACTGCAAACCTTATATTTGGCGAGCTAGGCCAAATGAGCCAACGGGTGCAATAGTGGCATGTCTGTCATGGTGGAAACCAATTGCCCACTAATTGGACTGGAGGCCCACTCCATGGGAGGGACTATATCCCTGATACTGAAAATTTAAAACAGGGGTAGTCATGAGCCCTAGGGGTGTAACGTCTGCTACTGTCTAGCTAAATGTATATACTATGCTTATCAAACTGCCCAGTAAGCACTTCTCTTAATGTTCATACCCTTATATTAATGCTACTCTTGCTTTTGGTAGAGAATCTTCTCTTTTCAGATGGCAGTGACCTTGGGATGACTCAGAAGGCATCATGGTGCTAGAAAGAAGTAACAGGAGTGCTCAGCACTGAAACATCTCTATCACACCTTCCAAGGCTCAGGGTCCATTGTGGAAGAGGTGGCAGAAAGAATGTAAGAGCCAAAGGAAGGGTAGGACTCCTTACAACATGCTCCCCCCAGACACAAAGTGGTTTGGATATCCATGACCTCACAGTGCCTGACACTACCTACACAAGACCATCATAATAGGAGGAAAAGATGATGAAATCAAAATAAAAGAGAGACTGATTGAGATGGGGAGGGTTATATGATGAAGAATGGATTTTCAAAGGGGAAAGTAGGGGGAGGGAGGTTATTACCATGGGATATTTTTAATAATCATGGAAGTTGTTAATAAAAAATGTTTTGGAAAGAAAAAAAATATATATATGAAAGGCCAGGACATGGTGATGCAAACCTTTAACCCTAACCCTTAGGAGGCAGAGGTTGGAGGATCACTGTGAGTTTTGAGATCAGCCTGAGACTACATAGTGAATTCCAGGTCAACCTGGGCTAGAGAGAGACCCACATGTTGGGTCATGATATACAGAGACATTTATCTTACCCATAACTGTGGGCTAACTCCACAATGCATGACCCATATACCTCAACAAGGAGGGGCCAAGGGGAGGGGGTAGGTCACAGATGAGCCTAATAATGATACCAAACTGATTGTATTTGCTGAATACAAAACTAACTAATAAAGAAAAAAAGAAAAAAAAGGAGGGGGGATGGCTTAGTGGTTAAGGCCCTTGCCTGCAAAGCCAAAGGACCCAGGTTCAATTCCCCAGTACCCACGTAAAGCCAGATGCACAAGGTGGTGCATGTGTCTGGAGTTTGTTTGCAGTGGCTAGAGTCCCTGGTGCTCCCATTCTCTCTTTCTCTCTCTATTTACCTTTCTTTTTCTCAGTAAGTAAATAAGTAAATATTTTTTTTTTTTTTTTACAAAAGAAGTATGATCATAGCATTGAAGACAACAAGGTCAGTAACCATGGGCCCACAGATCTGTTGAAGGCAACAGGTGGGCTTAGTGTGATTGCTCTTATGATCACTGTATGTGTGTTCTGGATCAACAGAGGTCAGCAGGTCATACCCCTAAATCCCTTCCTTTATAAAAAATGTTTACAGATTATCCAAGGTCGAAAGTTCCTTACCCTTTGCTCACACAGTGTACTACTTGTTCTTGTATTACTGGTTTTTCATGGTTCAATGAGAACCTGTATGCAAGAGGGGAAGCCACGGCTTAAACTAAACTCCTCTTCAGTTTCCTTTTACCTCAGGCAGCTGCTAGAGGCAGCTAGCCCACTCCCGGGATGGGTGTACCAGAGGTCAGCTCTCTCACATATCCTGATGCTGCTAGAAGCAGTTTGCCCATTTCTGGATAGGAAAGTTCTATAAGCTAGTCTTTGACAAATTCAGGGCTGTGCTCCTCCCCCGCCAAGGGAACAGTATCAGTGAATCTTCTAAGCATAATGTTGAGGGAAGGAAGCAAGAATAAAAATGTGACTTAATTTAGAGCTGGGTCGCACATGCCTTAAATCCCAGCACTTGGGAGGCAGAAGTAGGAGGATTGCTGTGAGTTCAAAGCCACCCTGAGAGAACATAGGGAATTCCAGGTCATCCTGGGCTAGAGCAAGATACTACTTTGAAAAACAAAAACAAGCAAACAAAAAACAGAATAAATAAAAGCAAGGAAGTGACAATTAAAAGAGATCATGATGGGGCTAGAGAAATGGCTTAGTGGTTAAGGCAGTTGCCTGCAAAGCTTAAGAACACATGTTCGAATCTCCAGGTCCCACATAAGCCAGATGCAGTGACCCAAGTGTGTAATGTTGCATATGTACAAGGGGGCACACATGTCTAGAGTTTGCTTGCTGTGGCTAAAGGCCCTGGTGCACCCATTCTCTGTTTCTCTCTCAAAATTAAAAAAAAAAAAGATCATGATGGGGGCTAGAGAAATAGCTCAGCAGTTAAAGGTGTCTGCTTGCAAAGCCTGATGGCTCAAGTTTGATACCCCAGTATCCACATCAGCCAGATGCGCTGAGTGGTGCATGTGTCTGGAGTTTGTTTGCAGTGGAAGGAAGCCCTGGTACACCCATTCTCTCATTCTCTATTTCTCTCCCCTCTCTTGTTTGCAAATAAGTAAAAATATTTAAAATCTGTTGTAACAAAGTGACAGTGGTGTTCAGATGGTCTCAGCATTCAAAGAGGTTCTCTCTCAGAGCCTTAATTTGCCTCTCTGCTTCACAAACATAGGAGCTACACCAACTTCAATAGTTAAGAGATGAAAAGTAACAGAAACAGGTATCATGATTATAGAGGTTTTCAACTAGCAGTAGGACTGCCCACTCCCACGACTTGGAAATATGTGCTATGTGCAGTGGTGTGGTGCAGTAGAGAGCTAAAGAAACAAAAGATAAGGGAATAGGCATACTAACCTCAAACAATGCATGGAACAGTCTTGCATAAAAAAGAATTGCCCTTTCCCCCAAACACCAGTGGAGTCCAACCCTTCTCCAAGAAATAATAGGGGCAGAGATCCTATTATTTCTGCAAGCACAAAAACCAAAGTGGAAGTTATGATCTGTAAATGGGAACCAGGCCCTGGCCCAAGAATGTGTGGTTAAGAATAGCTTAGAGAACAGAAGATTTAAATTAGCACACAATGAAAATGGAGTATTAATAGAAACCCAAGATATTAATAGCAATAAATCCGTTAGCTATGGAGGACAGTGGCTGGAGAGAGGGCTCAATGTTTAAGATGCTTTCTTGCAAGCCTGCCAACCAGAATTCCATCCTCCTGGGCCTACATAATACTGGATCAAAGTGGTACATCTAATAATCCCAGTGTGCCTATGACAGTGGAAAGTGGAGCCATGAGAATCTGGAAGCTGTCAACTAGCAATGACAAGATAGAATGAAAGAAAAAACATCCTGAGGTTGTCCTCTGACCTCTACAAGCACACATACACTCATTATATGCACACACACAATTATTTTAAAGGTGTGGAAAACATAAAGCCTGAAATCAGTGCTATAAATCTGAGCCTGGAATAAGCCATCAAAAAGAGGACCCTGATACGGTGTGGTGGTACAAGCCTTTAATCCCAACACTCAGGAGGCCAATGCCGGAAGACTATTGTGAGTACGAAGCAAGTCTAAGACTACATAGTGAATTCTAGGTCATCCTGGGCTAGAGTAAAACCCTACCTTGGGGAAACAAAAAGAAAGAAAAAAAGAAGGAAGGAAAGAAGGGAGGGAGGGAGGAGGGAGGAAGGAAGGGGAAAGAAGATGACCCTGGAAAGTTAAACCCAGACACAATGAAAGAAGATAACATTCACCTGTAAAAGATATTGACACTGAGAAAATATAAAGCTGAAAGTAAGTTTTGGATCAGCTTGCTACTTAAGGCCCACCTAAATTTAAACCCTTTCATATGCTTAAGTCTTAGTTCTCCAAATGAAAGTGAGGCTGGAAGATGGCTTAGCAGTTAAGGCACTTGCCTGCGAATCCTAAGGACCCATGTTTGACTCTCCAGATCCCACATAAGCCAGAGGCACAAAGTTGAGGCAAGTGCAAGGTTGCACATGTCCACTAGGTGGTACAAGCGTCTGGAGTTCCACTGCAGTGGCTGAGGCTCTAGGGTGCCAATAGCCCCCATGTCTCTCTCTCTCTCTAAAATTAAAATATATAAATACATAAATAAGTAATAAAAACAAAACGAAGGTGGGGCTGGAGAGATGGCTTAGCGGTTAAGCGCTTGCCTGTGAAGCCTAAGGACCCCAGTTCGAGGCTTGATTCCCCAGGATCCACGTTAGCCAGATGCACAAGGGGGCGCACGCATCTGGAGTTCGTTTGCAGTGGCTGGAAGCCCTGGCGTGCCCATTCTCTCTCTCTCTCTCTCTACCTGCCTCCTTCTCTTTCTGTCTGTTGCTCTCAAATAAATAAATAAAAATATTTTTAAAAAAATTAAAAAAATAAAACGAAGGTGATGACACTGATCAGATTGCTGTGAGAGTCAGATAATGGAAATGAAAGTCTGCTTTTATTTCTTTGCCTACATAAAGAATACAACATAAAGTTTCCTATACAGTTCTACTATAGAAGAGGGAGATTTGTTTTATTTTACTTTATCTTTTTTTTTTTTGGGTTTTTCGAGGTAGGATCTCACTCTGGCCCAGGCTGACCTGGATATGTAGTCTCAGGGTGGCCTCAACCTCACAGTGATCCTCCTACCTCTGCCTCCTGAGTGCTGGGATTAAAGGTGTGCGCCACCATGACCAGTGGAGATTTATGTTTAATAGAAGAACAGCTTAACTTGCCAGAAGTGGTAGCACATACTTTTAATACGAGTACTAGGGAGGTGGAGGCAGGAGGATCAGAAGTTCAAGGTCATCCTTGGCTATCCTAGGATACATAGCAAACTTGTTGCAAAAACCAAAAAATAACTCTCAAACCAAAATTAGGCAGCATATGAACTGGGCTTGAAACACATGTTTAGGATAGTAAATGTATTATACCCAAAATTAAGTTATTAAACAAAATTTCACTCAGCCACTGCACTATACCAGGCCTCAGCCCAGGCAATGGGTATTAGTACTGCTTAAGCAGCAAACACTCTGACCCATGTAGCCATCTCCCCAACAGCCCTATTGTAACAGAATTTTTTTTTTTTTTTTTTTTTTAGTTCTTCAAATGGTTTAGCTAGATTCAGATGCCAGACAGTGTTAACTGACAGAATAAAGCAAATTATTCTTAGATTGAATCAGAATCCTGAATTGTTGTGAATATTAATGGCCATGCCTGCTTTACATACAAGTCCCATGTCAAGTGCCTCATGTGATGTCTGTCTGACTCAGATACTCAGTGACTGTAATAGTCCCTTTACTTCCCTTCTTGGCTTTGTGCTTTGTGGTTGAGTTACATGGAACTTGATATTCCAAAGTCAGGAGACTAAGGAACAATACAGCTAGAAACAGAACAGTCTTCTCTGGTATTCCCCAGTCTGAGGATCCATGGGGATCATGAGCAAGACCCATAACTTCCCAGTGATTCAGTTTCTCCACACCCCAAATGGGCTGATTCATTTGTTCAGGGTACAACATGGAATCCTGCCAAATGCAAATACGGAGCATGTGCCAAGCTTTTCTGGAAGCCAGGCTCATTACTGCCATAGTCTCTACAACAAATAACAACAAAAGCCTCTAGGTGCAAATTATCACACATAATAAGCTTAATTTAAGAAACAGTGAATTGATCTTTAGTTTCATTTTAATTTACACAGCACCATTCATCAAACAAGTGCCCTGGGGCCACTACAAATCGAAAACAAGGCATCAGGACAGATTAGTTTCTACACGCCTCAGTGATCCCACCAACTTAATCTGCCTCACAAACAAAAAAATCCAGGCCCTTGACTACAAAGCCCAATGACCTGGGTTCACTTCCCCACTACCTACATGAAGCCAGATGCACATAATGGCACACACATCTGGAATTCATTTGCAGTGGCTGGAGGCCCTGGTGCATCCATTCTCTCTTCCTGTCTCTCTGCTTGCAGATAAATAAATAGATAACACCGGAAAGACCACAGAAAGAGTACATGCAAAGTACCTATGGTCTGAAAATTATTATAGAGTTCTATTCCTAGATAGATAATGGGTATTGTTTGGATCTAAAATGCCTCTTAAAAGCTCATATGTTAAAGGCTTTGGTTCCAATGCAGCAATGTTCAAATGTGGGCCTTTGGTAAGTAAATAGATCATGAGGGTTCATAAGGGCTCTTAAGTCATCAATAGATGGGCCAATTGATGGATTAATAGCATGGGCTGTTGGGACATGGTGGAAACTTTAGGAGGTGGGACCTAATTGGCAGAAGTAGGTCACTGGAGGGTTTGTCCTTGGAGGTAGATTTTATCTCTGCCCTTCCTTCTCTCCCTCTTTCTGCTTCCTAAGTACCATTAGGTGAACAGATTTGTCCTAACACTCTTCCTAATATGACGTTCTGTCTCACCACAGGACCCAGAAACAATGAAGCCAAGTGACTATGAACTAAAACCTCTGAAACTATGAGCCAAAATAAACTTTTCACCCTTTGGTTTTCTCAGGTTATTTTGTCACAATGGCAAAAGCTGATATATTTAGACTAACAATTTAAGTGTATTGATGCCATGCAATTCATCATAAAAGTAGCAAGCCAGCCTGGGTGGGCAGTTAAAGGAGCTGTTATAGTTGGGTTCCCATTGCTGGTAGAAATCACCCACCCAAGAGCAGTTTGTGGGAAAACAGAGGTTTATTTTGGCTTACAGGCTCGAGGGGAAGCTCCACGATGGCTTATGAGGGTGAGAAAGAGCTTTGCTTGGCCTGGGCTAGTGCAAGAAGCTTGCTGTTATGCCCATGTCCTGAGAAGTTGTGCAGGGTGGACATCACCCCCTGGCCAACATAAGGTAGACCATAGCAACAGGAGAGTGTGCCAAACACTGACAAGGGGACACTGGCTATAATAGCTATAAGCCTGCTCCCAACAATACACTCCCTCCAGGAGGCATTAATTCCCAAATCTCCATCAGCTGGGAACCTAGCATTCAGAACCCCTAAGTTTATGGGGGACACCTGAATCAAACCACCACATTCCACCCGTGGCCCCCATAAACTGATAACCATACATGATGTAAAATACAATACACTATCCAACTTTTAAAATCCCCATAGTTTTTATCAATTCCAATGATGTTCATACATCCCCATAACCCAAGATCTTTTAATTGAGCCATAACACCAAAAAAAAATCTCCAAAAAACCCATAATGGCACAGAATAAACATTCACACTGCAAAAGATGGCATTGGGCATAGCAAAGAAATATTCAACCAATACAAGATTTAAAACAACCAGTGCAAACATCAAACTCTGTAGCTTCAAGTCCAACAACTCTAGCCAGTGACAAATCTCCACGTCCGATAATTCTAACCAGCAACAAGTCTTTGGCATTCCAATTCCACCCCTCTAGCTAGGTTACTCACAGTCCTGGAAAACTTCATCTGGGCCCACAGCTCTCCTTGGCAGCCATTTTGTGGTCCTGACATCTCCACTGGGTCTCCACTGCAATCCACGGTTCATCCTCATGGCCACATGGGGTCTCCATGCAGGCATCCAACAAACCTGCTTCACATTGCCCATGGCCATTTCCAAAACCCAAGACCATGTTGCAAACTCAATGACCCTCTCTTTCCTGTATTTCTTATAATCCACAATACCAGGTAGGGTGCCAACTTATTAATCCAGGGGGGAATAAAGTAGACTCTGAAGAACAGGACACTCCCTGAACACTCAGACCCCTTTAAAAGAGTCTCCATTCTTCCTGTTGTCCCAGTGCAGGTCAGCTGGCCCAATCTCAAATGTTATAATCTCTCAATTGCAGCTGAATAGACAGCAGTTCACCCAAAGATTTTTCTTTCTGTGCCATATCCCTCTGCTCACACCAGTTCATTTCTATGCAAAGCAACCCTGCACAATTTCTCAGGATACAGGCATAACAGCAAGCTTCCTGCACTAGCCCAGTCCAAGCAAAGCTCTTTCTCACCCTCATAAGCCAAACCTCACAGTCCATAGTTCTTACTGCATTCAGGTCTTTCAACTTTGACCACAATAGTCCATCAAGCTGTAGTTACAGCACTGCAAGGCATTTCTTAGCCCAAGGTTTCAAATCCTTCCACACTCCTCTTGAAAATCAGCTCCAAAAGGCCAAAGCCACACAGTCAGGTGTCTAGCAGCAATCCCACTCCACAGTACCACTTTACTATTGCAGTCAGGTTCGCATTGCTGGTAGAATTCAACCAACCCAGAGCAGCTTGTGAGAAAAAAAGAGAGGTTTATTTTGGCTTACAGACTCTAGGAGAAGCTCCACAATGGCAGGGGAAAACAATGGCATGAGCAAAGGGTGGACATCACCCCCTGGCCAACATAAGGTGGACCATAGCAACAGGAAAGTGTGCCAAACACTGGCAAGGGGAATAACACTGCCTCCTAGAGGTGTTAATTCCCAAATCGCCATCAGCTGGGAACTTAGCATTCAGAACACCTAAATTTATGGGTGACACCTGAATCAAACCACCATAGGGGCCCATTCACAGAGCATCTTTCAGGAAGGCATCACATGACGTGTTTGACATAGGCCTACATGTAAAGCAGGAGTGGCCAGTAGTCCAGGGTAGAAATAATATCCCAAACAACAACCATAAGGGTGTAACAACAGTGACAAAAGTACCATGTATAAAGATAATCCTAATAGCTAGCATCTGAGCCACTATCGCATGGGCCACTACTGCTGCTACATTTTTTAACACAATCTTTAGAAGGCACATGATACTATTTTCATAACAAACTGAGTTGTTAAAAGTGATTAAACATGATGCCTGACCTCAGGCAAATCCCTCAACTTCGCTAAGCTTCAATATATTACTCCTAAAATTGAGTTAAAACCAGTCTCTAATGCTAAACACCAAAAACTATCAGGAACACATGATATACAGAAAGTTAAAATATAAAAATATTGTGTCTTAGCCGGGCGTGGTGGTGCATGCCTTTAATCCCAGCACTCGGGAGGCAGAGGTAGGAGGATCGCCATGAGTTCAAGGCCACCCTGAGATGACAGAGTTAATTCCAGGTCAGCCTGGACCAGAGTGAGACCCTACCTCGAAAAACCAAAAAGTATATATATATATATATATATATATATATATATATATATATATATTGTGTCTTTTCTCCACTCGACTCCAGTTGTTGGTGGGTAGACCATATCATGTAATATTTTTAAATCCCTGAATGCAAAACTATATTGCGTACACTGAATATTTATACAAAATGAGCAAAAACTGTCTGTTTACTATCTTTTTAACAAATTTACCAAGCACTAATCTCTGTGCCAAATGACACTGGGTAGGTGTAAGTGACTGTGTGCTCCAACCACAAGGCTTTGGAAAGGAAGTAGTGCACTAAAGGTACAGTGGCTGAGGGACCTTGGTATCAAAGCACGGCTCATCACCACAAGAGTGGGGACTAACAAGGTTCCACAGAGGCAAGAGGGAGCGACAGCAGATAAGGTTGACACAACAGGTTTGGAACAGTAAAAATCCTTTCGAGTTTTAGAATATGTAGCAAATGGGAGGAGCTACTTCAAGAGCAAAAGAGAAGGAAGGAGAGCATAGGAGGGAGGAGAAGGCTCCAAAGTCAACTCTAAGAACACTTAGGCCTGGACACTGATCCAAGTCTTTTTTGCTTTTTTTTTAAAGATCTCTTGGATCATGCTTTTCATGAGAGAAATTGGGTGGGGGAGAGGGAGAAAATGGGCGTGCCAGAGCCTCTGGCCACTGCAAACAAACTCCAGACACATGGGCCACCTTGTGTACCTGGCTTACATGGGTAGTGGGGAACTGAATCTAGGTTCTTAGGCTTCACAGACAAGCACCTTAACTGCTAAGCCATCTCTCCAGCTCTTGTTTTGCTTTTGCCCTCTAATCCTCTTATTCATTTGTTTGTTTATTTATTTGAGGCAGAAGGATCTCTTGCTGATACAAACTAATCTGACACATGCACCACTTTTTGCATCTTGCTTTTATGTGGGTACTGGGAAAACAAACCTGGGTTGAGACAGCCTTCACAATGCTGGGATGAACATCCAACCAGACGGTGTTTATAGGAGAAAGGGATTTATTTCAGGGACAGATCCAGGGGATCTATCGATGACAGAAGCTGCTGCTTACTTCCATACATTCAAGCATTGAGAAACAACCAATGAGCACAAACCTGCCAGAGCACAGATTGTTCTCTTACATCTGTGGACTGGAATTCAGATCTGTCCCCAGTGACACCTTAGGGCAAGACTCCAGGATCCAACCCCCAGTAAAACCTCCTCAAGATAGACAGATGGAGATCCAAGTTACAAGTTTAATTTTAACACCTTAGTCAATGGGGGACATACATTCAAACTTGCACACCAAGCAAGTGGCTTTTACCACTGAGCCATCTATCCAGCCCCTTCTTCTAATTTTACATCATGAATGATCTTTTTCTTTCTTTTATGGTTCTAGTCTACCAATTGCCAAGAAGCTTGCTTTTAGGATGTCTTGAACTTGTTTTCTCATTCCTAAAATAATTATACACCCAAGGATTATAATACAGGAACATTTAAAATTCAAACAATACTGGGAAAATTGCATATCCACATGTAAAGATGAGAGAGATGGCTCAGTGGTTAATGTGCTTGGCTGTGAATCCTAACAACCCAGGCCTGATTCCCTAGTATCCACATAAAGCCAGATGCACAAAGTGGTACATATGTCTGGAGTTAATTTGCAGTGGCTAGAGGCCCTGGTGTGCCTCCCCCCACTCCTCTCTCTGTCTCTCTTTGTTTGCAAATAAATGAATATTAAAAAAATTGGATTAAATCACCTTACACCAAAATTAACTCAAAATGTACTGAAGACCTTAACATAAGAGTTAATACCACAAAACTCTTAAAAGAAAATGGAAAGCAACATGATACTGGATTTGACAATGATTTCTTAGAAAAAATAATTGCTGCCACAGGCTTAGCTGACAAAATTAAAAAGTTAAACTGAACTGCATTAAAATTTAAAAATTCTGACCTGGGTGTGGTAGCACATGTCTTTAATCCCAGCACTTGGGAGATAGAGGTAGGAGAGTTCAAGGCCACCCTGAGACTATGTAGTAAATCCTGGTCAGCCTGAGCTAAAGTGAGACCCTGCCTCGAAAAAACAAAACAAAACACCAAACAAACAAACAAATTTCTGTAAATCGGGCTGGAGAGATGGCTTAGTAGTTAAAAACACTTGCTTGTAAGGCCTACTGGCCTGGGTTCAACTCCCCAGTACCCATGTAAGCCAGATGCACAAGTGGTACAGGCATCTGGGGTTCATTTGCAGTGCCAAGAGGTCCTGGCATGTCACTGCCTTCCTTTCTCCTCCCCTTCCTTTCCTTCCCCTCCCCTTCTCTTTCTCTCTCTCTCTCTCTCTCTGCTTACAAATAAATACATTAAAAAAAAAAGTCTGTAAATCAAAGCCAGGTGTGGTGGCTCATTCCTTTAATCCCAGCACTTGGGAGGAGGAGATAGGAGGATCATTGTGAGTTTGAGACCAGCCTAGAGCTACAGAGTGAGCTTCAAGTCAGTGTGACCTGAGTGAGACCCTGCGTGTTTTGCCACAACATAAAAACAAGGGATACAGGGCTGAAGAGATGGCTTAACAGTTGAAGTGCATGCCTGTGAAGCCTAAGGACCCAGGTTCAATTCGCCAGTACCCACATAAGCCAGATGCACAAGGTATCACATGCGTCTGGAGTTTGTCTGCAGTGGCTAGAGGCCTTGGCATGCCCATTCTTTCTCTGTCTGTCTCTCTCTCTGTCTTTGTTTTTTGGTTTTGTTTTTTGAGGTAGGTTTCACTCTAGCTCAGGCTGACCTGGAATTCACTACATAGTCTCAGGCTGGCCTTGAACTCACAGAAATCCTCCTACCTCTGTCTCCCAAGAGTTGGGATTAAAGGAGTGCGCCACCATGCCCCGTCTCTCTCTCTCTTAAATAAACTATTTAAAGATTATATAAAGAAAAAAGTTATACAAAATAAAAACATATAAAGCCCACAGAAAAGAACTTGATAATGATGCTTAATTCCTTCTTTTCCACCTGGTATAACTCTTTAAAGTTCTTTTCAAGTTATCTAAGGAGATCAGCCTCAGTCAGAGTCCTGAGCTTTATCATTAATCTGCATCATGAGCTAGATATTCACAAAGACAAATACATAAAGAGAAGGTGATTCTTTCTGACTTCTTGGGTGGCACTCACAAAAGTCAAAATCTTGTGTATAGAAGCTGGTAGTGGTTTGAGATGTTCCCCATAGGCTCATGTGCTTTGAAAACGTGGTTCCTAGCTGACTGCAATTTGCATAAGTTGTGGGTCCTTTGGGAGGAGGAGCCTTGCTGGAAGAGGTATGTCACTGGGAGTAAGCTTTAGGGTAATTCAGTTTAGCTCCAATCCCAGTACATGAACAACTTCCTTCCTGCTGATATGTGATGATGTGAATCCATGCTTCCCCCTCCATCATGAAACTTCTCCTGGAAGCTGTAGGCAGAAATAAATCCTTTCCTCCCATAAGCTGCTCCTGGTGGGATGTTTTGTCCCAGCAACAAGAAGGTAACTAAAACAGAGCAACTGCAAGGTTATAAACATGGGAGTTATTCACTGCCAAGAGAAATCCAGGAAAAATCTACCTGAGGGGATAATGGAAGAAGAAGGCTGCTCCTTGTGTGATATAAGGGGTTAGGAATTAATCAGTTAGGACAGAAGCAGAAGGATCATCCAGGCAGAAGTACCCAGGCACTAGAACAGTTCAGAACATTTTAGTATAGGGGTGGAAGCCAAACTGGAAAGGCAGCTTGAAATATGATTGCCAAATGTTCAAAAAAGCAGGACAAGAAGCCGGGCATGGTGGCACACGCCTTTAATCCCAGCGCTTGGGAAGCAGAGGTAGGAGTATCGCTGTGAGTTCAAGGCCACCCTGAGGCTACATAGTGAATTCCAGGTCAGCCTGGGCTAGAGTGAGACCCTACCACGGAAAAAAAAAAAAAAAAAGGCAGGACAAGGAGATTGGGTTGTATGCTGAAGGCAGTGAGGAACTATATACAGTTTAAATTGGAGAATGATAAGGCCCTATGTGCACAGTAGACAGATGGTGTTGGCAACAGTGCAGACAGGGAAAGATTAAGGGAGCAGGCAGTTATTGCCACAGCCCAAACACAATGGCACAAAAGCCAAATGAAGGTAGTTGCAATGGGAAAGGAGAAGGAAAGAAAGCTCTTTTAGCTTCAGCTGCTTGCACAGGTAAAGTCAGGAATGAGACACAAACTACAAAAGGTTGACTTACATACTATAAACCTTGAGCCACATTTTTTATTTCTGAACAGTTCTGACTAATTCTGACTGCCCCAGGTCCGGGACATTCACTCAAAGAGAAGAAAATGGCATAGAAGTTAATCTGTATCAGCTGCTGTGTTATCCTCCACCTCTTACCCAGAAATAATGGGAGACAGCACTGGGAAAAGGAGCATCTGGCTGCAGTGAAGCTCCATTCCTCCCCAGGCTAGAGATGTTGGCTCATCCTTGGAAAGCACAACAATCACGAATGGAGAATTGTTTTTTTCATCCTGTCTCACATCATTATCCCAGGGACCACATCCCCTAACAATGGCGCAGTTTGTGTTATGTCTTCCCTCCATTTCTGCCCTCCCAACTGCTGTACAAGAGATGTTATGCCCCAGGGGCCACAGAAGTTCTGAGCCTCACACCCTCCAGCAGTCATCAGGGGTCAGAATATTCCTTCAAAAGAAGCTGCAGGCAGAATCAGATGGAAAAGACCCAGCATTAACTAATAGGAAGGGGAAAGATCTGCCTTTTTCTCCATTCCACCAGCAAAAAGATTTTCATGATACTTCCAAGATGGAAAGAGTAAGAGGAAAGAGACACCCTTGTATGTTGCTATAGGATATTTGTTGGCATAATATGTTTGGAAAACAATCTGGCAATATTTCAAGAGCTTAAAGATGTTAATTTTTCCTTTTATCTAATAAATTCCCATTTCTGGCAACTGATTTTAAGAGGACACTTCAAAAGAAAGAAAAAGATGCATAAAGATATGTATTGCAGCATTTGTAGGGAGAAAAAAGTGGTAGTTTCTCATCTTTAGGTTTTCTTTCCCTTGGGTTTCTCCCTCTACCCTCAGATTTATAATGCTCATCTCTATGGCTCTTGACAGAAGCAGATATGACAGAGATTAGAAACAGTCACCTATGTACACAATCTAAAGATCGTGGATGAGTAAATGACTCAGTGGTTAAAGGCACTTGCTGGCAAAGCCTGTCATTCTGGGTTCAATTCCCCAGCACCCTTGTAAAGCCAGATGCAAAGTAATGTATGCATGGCATGGGTGTGTGTCTGTGTGTATGCACATGTATGTGTACTTTTTAAAAGTATCATTTTAGGGAGGGAATATAAAAATGGGCATGCCAGAGACTCTTGCAAATAACTTCATATGCATATGCTACTTTGTATAACTGGCTTTAAGTGGGCATTGGGGAATCAACTCATGCCCAGCAAGAATGGTTTTAAAGAACTCCGGCTGCTTTTGCCCCTTGAGAACCTGCTGCTAATATCTCCTAGCATATTATGGCTTGAGAACCTCGGAGACACAAGACAATGCTTCCCATACTCTATCTATAGACTCTAGTTGGGTGGAAGACTGCCAAAAAGGATTCTGAATCTTCATTTGTGATTATTTGTCATCAACAATCTGCCAAGAGGGCTGGAGAGATGGCCTGTAAAGCCTAACAACCCCAGTTTGATTCCCCAGTTCACTCATGTAAAGCCAGATGCACAAAGTAGCATAAGCATCTGGAGTTCATTTGTAGCAGCTAGAGACCCAGGCACACCCATCCTCTCTGCCTCTCTTCCTTTTTAAATATTTATTTATTTGAAAGCAGAGAGATATAGATAGAATACAGACAGACAGAGAGAATGAGAATGATCACGCTAGGGCCTCCAGCTGCTGCAAATGAACTCCAGATGCATGTGCCACCTTGTACATCTGGCTTATATAGGTACTGGGTCCTTAGGCTTCGGCAGGCAAGTGCCTTAACCACTAAGCCATCTCTCCAGCCCCTTCTCTGTCTCTTCTCTCTCTCTCTGCTTGCAAATAAATAAATTAAACAAATAAATAAAAGAATCTGCCAAAAGCCAGGTGTGGCGACAAATGCCTGTAATTCCAACACTCGGGAAGGGAAGCTAGGACAGAAGAATCAAGAGTTTGAAGCCAGCCTGGATAACTTAGCGGGACTGTCTCAAAAAATGTGTTTGAGTAGTGCTCCTCTACATAGGTAGATAAAGGTTCTCCCAGAAGTCATAGGTTATTAATCATAAATTCCAGTGCCAGGGATGAGGTACCTCCAGATGAATTGTTGGTCAGAATAGTTAGAGGCCCTAAAACAATATTGGCTATTGCCATTGCCCCTGGTTGTCCACCAGAGCTACATGGTAAGTCCTATTGCTGAAGACACCACACATTTTGGTTGCATGAAATAAGAGAAACTACGCTGGAGCTAAGCTAGAAACTTTGTCTCTGTCAGGCCACAAGACAAGAGGTTTGCTAAGACAGGACAGCCATGTTACTATGGCAAAGAAGCACTGTAGAGACAAATCACTAAGTGAAGGGAGGGAGGAATATTCAGAATGGCAAGTGAGGTGAAGGAGAAGTTTTAGAAGGAAGAAAAAAGGCTTGTCTTCAGATCTTTTGTGTGTGTGTTGAATGTATATGTGTGTGAATATGCATTCACATGTATTTGGGCACAAGTGTATACACATGTATAGATTAATGTCAGATGTCTTTCTTGATTGCTCTCCATCTTGGTTATTGAGACTTGAACCCAAAGCCTTCCAAATGAGCCAATCCAGTCAGCTTGCCTCAGGATCCCCTGTCTACACCTCCCAAGTGCCAGGATTACAGATGGGCTGCCATGCCTGTCTGGCACATGAGTGAGTGCTGGAGATCTGAACTCAGGTTCGCATGCTTATATAGAAAGTACTTTACTAACTGAGCTTTCTCCCAGCCCCTTGGCCCTTAGTTCTTAAACCAAACAGTAACTAGCAAGTAGCACTTTATGCACAGAATTGATACTGTCTCATTTCATACTCTTTCTCTTTCCTCCTTTTTTGGTTGACAAGTGGGTGCTTCACATATGGCAGGTACTTTTCATGTATTTTCTTTAAATTTTGGAACATTTTATGAAGTGAGAACTGTTATTAGGTTCATAACTTGCCTGAGGTCTCACAGTTTTTAAATAGCAGAACAGTACCAAGCACATACTTTTCTTCCAAATCCTCTGTTCTTAAGGAATGACAAAGCCAGATCTCGGTTCCTTAAGAGACAAAGCATGTTTAAAAACTCACATTGAGCTGGGCATAGTGGTGCATGCCTTTAATCCCAGCACTCTGGAGGCCAAGGTAGGAGAATCGCCATGAATTTGAGGGTACCATGAGACTACAAAATGAATTCCAAGTCAGCCTGGGTGACAGTGAGATCATCCCCCGAAAAACCAAAAATGAAAATAAAAATCCCTCACATTGCACATGTATAAGGAGTTGTTTTACTTATCATGGCAAACCTTTCCTCTATGTTTGAAGTCTTCAAGGTAAGGGGGCAGTGTCAATGTGGCTCTGAAGTGGAGGTCCTGAGCTGCTTCAAATCAGACCAGACTTACAATGAACAAAGGGGTAGAGGCAGAGGCAGAGAGGGAAATCTAGTGGCTGCCATCACAATTTCCTCACTGAGGCAGCTCTGTTACTCCATGCTATTGTTTATAGCTCTGAGGACACCATCCGGACCTAATGAAAGTGTCCATTGGGAAGGAGAAAAACACACACATGCCTTTTCACACACAAAAGGACATTTGTGTCAGGCGGATCCAGAGGCAGGCACACACCGAGGACAAGCCCCTCCTCCCTCCACCCATAAAAAAGACAAGAAAGGAAGCTTTCTGGTGTTCCACAAAGATGGAAGGTTGTGGCAGGGAAGAGAATAAGCCCTCTCCAAAACTGCTGACTTGATTCATCTCCAAACTGACACAATGTGGAGAGGAAGACTTCAGGAAACGGGTAGATTATGTCCAAGAAAAGATTTCCTGCAAGCAGTAAACGGGAAACTAACATGAAAAGCAGGACTAAAAATATACAGCTATTAGAAGCAAACAGCAAGGGCCCTGCCATTTCAAGAAGTGGCTCAGGAAGCTACCAGGCCTGAGACTCTCCCTGAATACCAGTCTCATGAGGTCAAATTACTATAGGCCTTTCTTGCCTGGAAAAAGCATATTGGGGCCCCTGGTATGACTTAAACTTCAGCCTTTATCAACTCTCATTGCTTTCTAGTTCTGTCATGCCCAGGTGTCTGAGCAGAAATTTAAAGGTGAAGTTGGTTTTCAAAGTGTTCCTTTTCCCCTACTCTTTTTTTTTTTAATTTTTTTTATTTTTATTTCTTTGAGAGCGACAGAGATAAAGAGTGAGAGAGAGACAGAGACAGAGAGAGAATGGGCACGCCAGGGCTTCCAGCCACTGCAAATGAACTCCAGACGCCTGCGCCCCCTTGTGCATCTGGCTAACGTGGGTCCCAGGGAATAGAGCCTTAGGTTTCACAGGTGAGTGCTTACCCGCTAAGCCATCTCTCCAGCCCTCCCCTACTCTTATACCTCCAAAAGCCAATGATTTTGCTAAATATTTTTTTAAACATTTTATTTATTTATTTGAGAGAGAGAAAGAGAGAAAAAGGGCACACAAAAGCCTCTAGCCACTGCAAATGAATCCCAGATGCATGCGCCACCTTGTGCATCTGGTTTAGGTGGATACTGGGGAGTTGAATCTGGATCCTTTGGCTTCGCAGGCAAGCGCCTGAACTGCTAAGCCATCTCTCTAGTTCAATTTTGCTAAATATTTACTAAGGCCCAATACCAGTGCATTCACTATGGCACTGAACACAGTTTAATACCATAGGTAGAACAGAAGCAATGATGCTGGGCAGAACAGGCGTGGGACCCTAGAGTCCTGAGCTATGCTCATCACCCTCCCATATCATTGGCACACTCCTCATCTTGGATTTGCAGTCCTCACATCCAGAAGTTCTGTGTCCCAGCTACAAAGGGAAATTTTATCACTAATCATCCTCCACGTCCAGTAATTCTAACAACAAGTCTCTGGCATTCTAATTCCGCCCCTCCAGGTAGGCCACTCACAATCCTGGAACACTTCATCGGGCCGGCAGCTCTCCTTGGCAGCCATCTCATGGTCCACAGGGTCTCCACTACAATCCATGGTTCATCCTCATAGCCCCAAGGGATCTCCATGCAGGCATCTAGCAAACCTGTTTCACATTGCCCATAGCCTTTTCCAAAACACAAGACTGTGTTGCAAACTCAATGACCCTCTCTTTCCTGCCAGGTAGGGTGCCAATTTGATAATCCAGAGGGGGAATAAAGCAGACTTGGAAGAACAGGACTCTCCTTGAGCACTCAGGCCCCTTCAAAAAAGTGTACATTCTTCCAGCTCCCCCAGCGCAGGTCAGCTGGCCCAGTCTCAAAGGTTATAATCTCTCAATTGCAGCTGAATGGGCAGCAGTTCAAGCAAAGATTTCATTTTTTCTATGCTACATCCCTCTGCTCACACCAGTTCATTTCTACATAAAGCAATCCTGCACAACTTCTCAGGACACAGGTATAACAGCAAGCCTCAATTGCTAGCCCAGTCCAAGCAAAGCTCTTTCTCACCCTCATAAGCCAAACCTCACAGTCCATAGTTCTTACTGCATTCAGGTCTTTCAACTCTGACCAGAATAGTCCACCAAGCTGTACTTACAGCACTGCAAAGCATCTCTTAGGCCAGGGTTTCAAATCCTTCCACATCCCTCTTGAAAATCAGCTCCAAAAGGCCAAAGCCACACAGTCAGGTGTCTAGCAGCAATCCCATTCCTGGGTACCACTTTACTGTTGCAGTCAGTTCACATTGCTGGTAGAAATCATCCAACACAGAGCAGCTTGTGAGAAAAAGTGGTTTATTTTGGCTTACAGGCTTGAGGGGGAAGCTCCATGATGGCAGGGAAAATGATGGCATGAGCAGAGGGTGGACATCACCCCCTGGCCAATACAAGGTGGACAACAGGGACAGGAGAGTGTGCCAAACACTGGCAAGGGGACATTGGCTATAATACCCATAAGACCACTCCCAACAATAACACTGCTTCCAGGACGCGTTAATTTCCAAATCTCTATCAGCTGGGAACCTAGCATTCAGAACACCTAAGTCCTTCAGGTGGACACCTGAATCAAACCACCACACCTTGTTATGCCTTATAGCAGTTGGAAATATTTACTCTGTGCCAATATATGTTGAAAGTATGTAACCTGTTTGATTTTACAGGACTCACAGTTAAGAGACATTCTTAATCATCAGATGAGATTTGGGACTTTGGAACTATCTTAAGTTGGTAAAGACCATGGGGACCTTTGAAGTTGGACTGAATACAATTTACAATGTGAGATGGTCATAGGGGTCGGGGTGGAATGTGTTGGTTTGGAATAGATGTCCTCCAATAGACTCAGAAGTTTATTAAAGTTTTAGATCTCCAGCCACCTGGCTCGAGGAAGTCACTGTGGGTGGATCCTAGGATCTAGCCCTAAGGTGTGTTTGCTAAGTCATCTCTTCAGCCTCAATGATGTATTTTTAAAAACAAATCACTGAAATCAACTTTACTGGCTTTCAAACTAGGGACAAAAAGATTCAATGTATTGATTCTTGTCAGTTATTTTCTTCAGATTTCATTCTTCAATTGTGTATGACCTTCTTTTTGTTTGTAATAATTTCTATAATATCTGAAATTTTTTTTAAAAAAAGGACTGGAGAGATTGCTCAGTGGTTAAGAGCACTTGGTTGTAAGGCCTGACAATCCATATTCAATCCCTAGTACCCATGTAAAGCCAGATGTACAAAGTGGCAAATGCCTTTGGAGTTTGGTTGCAGTGGCAGGAGGCCCTGGTACACTTGCTTCTTTTTCTCTTTCTCTCCTCTCTTTCTCTCTCTCTCTCTCTCTCCCCTCCCTTGCAAATAATATTTTTAAAAAAATTTTTAAATGAGCCTGGAATGCTGGTATACAACTTTGATCCCAGGACTCAGGAGGCAGAAGTAGGAGGATCACTGTGAATTTGAGACCAGCCTAGAACTATAGGTAAGCCTGGGCTATAGACTCTACTTTGAAAAAAACAAAAAAAATTTAATGAAATATAGAAAAAAAAATAGTATTTGCCTACAGAAATTTTCTTTCCTGTACTCATTTGAGATTTCAAGGTCATGAATGCTGGTCTTGTTTTCTTTTAATAGAAAAGTGTAGACAATAGACGAGTGTCAGCCGGGTGTGGTGGCGCACACCTTTAATCCCAGCACATGGGAGGCAGAGGTACGAGGATCGCCGTGAGTTCGAGGCCACCCTGAGACTCCATAGTGAATTCCAGGTCAGCCTGGGCTAGAGTGAGACCCTACCTTGAAAAACCAAAAAAAAAAAAAAAAAAAAAAAAAATAGAAGAGTGTCTTTGCAACAGACTAAGTATCTAACAACCCTTAAAAAATAAATAGCAGGGCTGGAGAGATGGCTCAGTGGTTAAGTGTACTTCTTGAACAAACACGAAAGCCTGAAAGCACCAAATTTAAATCACTAGAAGCCACATTAAATAGCTATCCATGTGCATCTGTCACCCATCCTACAGGGGAGCAGACACCACAAGCTCCAGGATCAGTAAGAGACTCAGGCAGAAAGAACAAGTGGAAGAGCAATGGAGTAGGATAACAACTTTCTTCTCCAGCCATCACAGGCGAGGACACCCTGTGGTAGGTGACTGCATGGAGTGCCATAAAGACACATACATGTGCATATACCACAATGCAATATAATTCAGGATTTTGGGGTTCAGGAGGGGTCCCAAAAATGTATGAACCCCAAGTTTGGGTTATGTCCTACCTTTAAAAAAGAATTGGTAAAAAGAAGAGTATCTTATGAATTATTAAGTTTACTTAGGGAGAAATCACAAATTGTGTTTGTTTTAAGAGAGATTTGAATGTAGGAAGGAAGACTGGAATAGAGTCATAAACACGTGGGAAGTAGGAAATGTGCTCTCATGTGGAAAACACTTCATGACTTATAAGGTTCCTTTTAAGAAAAATTGAGGTTTTTAGGGAAAGACTAGAGTAGAGCCACAAGCACTTGGAGGGGAGTTCATAAAGCCCCTTTAAGAGAAACTAAGGCTTTCAAAAAGAGATTAGAGCTGCAAACATGTGGAAGATTGAACTTAGGTATATATGTAGAGAGACTTAGAAGGAACACCCATGACATCTGCCATGTGCTTTCCCATGGGGGAAGTTAAGAGGGCAAATGGTGAGGCTCAAGGAAGATATAAGAGGAAAATATTAAAGTAGGGAACAAGAAATTCAGAGGAAAAATGAACAATGAAGAGTTATTTATATTCATGGTTACCCAGTGTTTAAAGAAATCACACAGGTAACAGGAGGGAGTTAGTGACAGCACCCACATAGTAGATCTAAAGAGTGTAAGGAAAATATCCACATGGTAGATTCAGAAACCAAAGAAGGGCTGGAGAGATGGCTTAGTGGTTAAGCGCTTGCCTGTGAAGCCTAAGGACCCCGGTTCGAGGCTCAACTCCCCAGGACCCACGTTAGCCAGATGCACAAGGGGGCGCACGCGTCTGGAGTTCGTTTGCAGTGGCTAGAGGCCCTGGTGCGCCCATTCTCTCTGTGCCTCTCTCTCTGCCTCTTTCTCACTCTGTCTGTCGCTCTTAAATAAATAAATAACAACAACAAAAAAAAAAAAAAAACAAAGAAAAGTTATGTATATAATCAAAGTGAAAAGTTACCACAAACTACAAAGCAGAGGCAAGCAGAAAAGTTCCCCTAGACCAAGAAACAGTTTTAAGCTCTCCCCCAACCAGGGATAGAGGCCAGATTCATGTGAATCCTTGTGGCCTGAGGGAAGGCAGGCAAAGCAGAGCAGAGTTGAGCAGAAAAGGAAAGCTGAGTGGGGCAAGCAGAGCAAAGCAGCCTTTATATGCAAGAGGAAGACCCAATTGGTTTGTAGATTTGGAGGGTGGATCAGGGCCAGCCCACCTACGCCATGCTAGACTGTAGGTGCTGAAGATAAGTCTTGATTAGACATGAGTTTCATTTCTGCCAAGAGTTCCATTCTTGTGTCTAGGGGAGGTAACATTTGGGGTGGTATCTCCTGGTTCTCTTTGTGTCTCAATTTCTAACTGAAATTGCCCAAAAGAAACTAGCTTTCTCCTATCCTCCTTCAAGAGCACATCACAGACATATGTCCACAAGCAAACTAATTAAATAATAAATAAATAACATACTATTTCTGGAGGCCCACTTATTCCTTTACAATGCAGCAAACCAGAAAGTTGTTTGGAAATATTTCAGAATACAAAACAACACTGAGCTGGTGGTGGCAGTGATCAGCTGGTGGCAGCTGTTAGGGTAGTTAAATAAGACCTTGGTCTCCAAGGAAATGTACTTCATCGCTGTGGTTATGACTGGCCATTACATAGAAGACTCAATAGAGCTGCTCATGGCTGTCATGGAAAGTGTAGCATGGATTCTTTATATGTATCCTTAACAGCAGAGAGCCTTTCTGCAGAACTGATAGGTCACCTCCCTCAACCAATTAGCTAATTGCCTGAAATCATCCCTCATAGATCAAGAAAAACTGTCTTGTGAATGAACACTGTTCATACAGAAAGCAAAAGCCTTTTGTTTCCTTTGAAGGCCTTACTCAGTTCTAAGGCCCCCTTCCATCTACAAAATTCTACAAATGTGAACAATCAGTTGCAATGAAAGAATCCTTCTGCCTTTACAGGTGAATAGTGATTTCTTTTTGACCATGAGTTTTTTTTTCCTGTTTCATTGTTTTTAAAGAGAAAATTGATTTTCAAATGTAGTTTTCTGACTGCACTAGGTGTAAAATGGTGAAAAGAACAAGCAGTTGTGTTGATCACCATTGGTTGTTATCCTCAAAGTTGATGCCATTCTTGATGTTTTATATTCTATTAACCAAGCTATGTCTACTTGCTAACTGTTCAATTCCAATCAAATATAACACAAAATCCTCAAAACTCAGGGCTCTCTGGAAGGCTGCTAGAAGACTGGTGAATAGCTCCCACTAAATGACCCCTGAATCTGTATCTCATGGTCACTCCCGATTTACTAACATTATCCCTTTTCCTACTTTCTACTTCCTACTCTCAACTACTAAATTAAGACCCAGAACACAAAAATTGGCTCAACAGAGTTGACTTAAAATGGGCTAGAGATGGTTCAGTGGTTAAAGGAACTTGTTTCAAAGCCTGATGGTCTGGGCTCAATTCTCCAGGCCCCATGTAACACCAGATTCACAAAATGGCACGTGTCTGGAGTTTGTTCTGGCATGCTTATACTTCCTATCTCTTGCTCTCTCCTTACAAATAATTTTTTAAAGAGTTTACTGGGGATAAAAACACACATATTAGGTATTCACCAAATGTCTACTACATAAATAAATGGTTCATATACTTTTTTGAGAGACAGAGAAAGAGAGAGAGAGAGAGAGAGAGAGAGAGAATGGGTATGCCAGTGCCTTCAGCTGCTGCAAACAAACTCCAGACATGTGCACACCCTTGTGCACATGTGTGACATTGTGTACTCATGTCACTGTGCATCTGGCTTACATGGAACCTGGAGATTCAAACATGCATTCTTGGGCTTTGCAGGCAAGTGCTGTAACTACTACGTAATCTCTCCAGCCAGATACTTCTTTTTTAAAGAAATATTTTTATTTATTTGGAGAGAGAAAGAGAGAATAGGGGTGCCAGGGATTCCTACAGCTGCAAACAAATTCCAGATGTATGCACCAGTCTGTGCATCTGGCTTTATGGAGGTACTGGGGAATCAAACCCAGGCAGACATGCTTTGCAAGCAACCACCTTAACCACTGAGCAATCTCTCCAGCCCTGAATCAGATACTTCTATAAATAGTAGATAAGTTATGCTAAACCATACACTCCAGGTAACAGAGAATATTGTAAATTAAAGAGGCAAACTCAAGGTGAAGCCTCCAGCCAGACAGGGGCCACCTTGAATACCAAACATAGGAATCATTTTAAAGGCAACAAGAAAGACAATAAGGGGGATAGGAAGATGGCATAGTGGCTACAGGAACTTGATCACAAAGTCGGCTGGCCCAGGTTCAATTCTCAAACCATCCACATAAGCCAGACACAGTGGTTCAAATGGCTGGTTTTTGTGTGCAGTGGCTAAAGACCCTGGCATAAACATGTCTGCATGCACATGAGTGCATGTGCGCACGCGTGTGTACACACACGTGCTGCAGATACATGAATAAGCTTTTTCTTTTCTTTTCTTTTCTTTTTTTTTTTTTGGTTTTTCAGGGTAGAGTCTCGCTTCAGCCCAGGCTGACCTGGAATTCACGATGTAGTCTCAGGGAAGCCATGAACTCAGAGTAATCCTCCTACCTCTGCTTCCCAAATGCTGGGATTAAAGGTGTGTGCTACCATGATCTGCTATAAAAAACTTTTTAAATGTATTATTTATTGGGGGGGGGCATGCCAGGGCCTCTAGCCACTGCAGATAAACTCCAGATGCATGTGGCACCTTGTGCATCAGGATTTATGTGGGTACTGAGGAACTAAACCTGGGTCCTTTGGAATTGCAGCCAAACCCCTTTAACCACTAAGCCATCTCCCCAGCCCAATGACTTTTTTTTTTTTTTTTTTAAGAGAGTCCTAGCCAGGCATGGTGGCACACACCTTTTATCCCAGTGCTCAGAGGTGGAGGTTGGAGGAGCGCAGTGAATCTGAGACTAGCCTGGGACTAAAGAGTGAGTGTTAGGTCAGCCTTTACTAGAATGAGTCCCTACTTCAAAAAAAAAAAAAAAAAAAGTGAATAAGAGAGTCTGTAAAATGCTGAGAACAAAAAATCTTGATGGGGGGGTAGAAGCTATCATTACACAAAAAGTTTCTAGATTGTCAGAGAACAACCTAATGGCGCCGACTGCTGTGAGGTTCACAGCCAATTCACAAAAGATAAAGAAACTGAGAGATGGACAGAAAGAACCCATTATATGTTTTAAAAAATGCCTACTCTGGGCTGAAGGGATGGCTTAGTGGTTAAAGTGTTTGAATTCAAAACCAAAGAACCTGGTTCAATTCCCCAGAACCCATGTAAGCCAGATGCACAAGGTGATACATGCATCTGGAGTTCGTTTGCAGTGGCTGGAGACCCTGACACACCCATATTCTCTCTCTCTCTCTTTCAAATAAATAAAACTTTTAAAAAATGCCTACTCTGGTTTCCCTGCATCGGAGAGTGTGTGCAAGGAGAGAGTAGGCCAGAGCTCCCAGTTTGTTCCTCACCTCCCAGTTCCCTGGCTTAATACCATTGTTGCTGGTGTGGGGGGGGGGGGTGGCCTGGACCACTCATGCATGCTGTGGAAGCATGACTTTTGCTCCTGGTTTCCTGTTTCAATGAGCTGCTGTGTCCCCAACTTCTAAACTGAAGGGTGCATGTGAGGACTGAGTAAAGCCAGAGCTCCTGGTTAGTTAACCACCTCCCAATTCCCCAAGTACCCTTGTTGCACTTGCAACCTCGACAATCTGCACATCTGCAGTTATGAACTCATTCTACTCCATTCTGGTTCAAATTTAAAGCAAAACACTTATTGAAGATCCTAAAAGGATAAAGACTTGCTTCTTCCTCAATAAAGTAAGACTTTTACCCTGAGATGGGTAGACCACAATGCAAAAAAAAAAAAAAAAAAAAAAGTGAAAGTCAGAAGAGTGAGAAACCTCCACCAGGGATGCCTAGTCCCACAATAGAAGCCTCCAATGAAAACACAGAGAAAACAACAGAGATTGAAATCCAAAATGAATACACAGCAAGCCATGTGACCCTGACCAAGTAAACTACTGAACTAGAAGCAAATCATCAAAAAACCAACAATCACATAAACAAAATTGAAAAGAATAGTCTCTTAGAACAATTAGCTTTTGTCACTAAGCTTAAGTTAATTGAAGAAAACCAGAGAGGCCTCAAAAGAGAGATCGATTAATTGAAGGTGAGTCAACAAATAGAGGATCTCAATAACCAGCTGATTAAGCTTGATGAAGACAGGATCAAATGCAAGAATGAATTCCAGGAAGCACCAAGAAAATCAATCTTCAACCTGAATTTGTACCTCAAAAAAGAGATGGACATGATGCAGAAAAGCACACCAGAAAACAAAAATCAAACAGACCTTTTAAAAACCTCTCTAGAAACCAGGCATGGTGGCACACACCTTTAATCCTAGCACTTGGGAGGCAGAGATAGGAGGATTGCCGTGAGTTTGAGGCCATTTTGAGACTACATAGTGAATTCCAGGTCAGCCTAGACTAGAGTGAGATCCTACCTTGAAACACCAAAACCAGGGCTGGAGAGATGGCTTAGCAGTTAAGCGCTTGCCTGTGAAGCCTAAGGACCCCAGTTCGAGGCTCTATTCCCCAGGACCCACATTAGCCAGATGCACAAGGGAGCACACGTGTCTGGAGTTCGTTTGCTATGGCTGGAGGCCCTGGCATGCCCATTCTCTCTCTCACTCTCTCTCTGCCTGTTTCTCTGTCTCTTGCTCTCAAATAAATAAATAAATAAAAATTAAAAAAAGAAAAAAACCCAAAACCAAAACACACACACACACACACACACAAACTGTAGAAACTTCACTAACAGATTGGGTATCCACAATTTTTGCTAAGTTCAAAAAAATCATGCAAACAGAATATAAGGGAACTGTGGAATATGCTGAAATGACCAAACATCAGGAACATAGATATACCAGAAGGGAAAGAAATCCAGGCCAGAGGCATAGAGAACATATTCAACAAAATTATTGAAGAAAATGTTCCCAATCTCACAAAAGACAGAAACATCTAGATTTTAAAAAAAGCTCACAGAACAGAAAACAGACAGGGCCAGAGACGAAACTCTTTAAGGAACATCACAGTTAAAACTTAACAATAAAAACAAAGAAATGCTAAAAGAAACAAGAGAGAAACAACTTATTACATACAAAGGCAATTCCATCAGAATTAGTCAGATTTCTCAATAGAAACCCTGAAAGCCAGAATGGCCTGGAATGGAACACTCCAAAGTCTAAAAAACTATGGCTTCCAACCCAAACTACTGTACCCAGTGAAAGTATCCCTCATAATAGATGAAAGGAAAACTTTCCATGATAGAAGTCAACTGTATGATTTTCTAAACACAAAGCCAAATCTACAGAGAATACTTCAGCGAATACACCACATAGAAGAGACAAAAAAAAAAAAAAAAAAAAAAACAACAAAAAAAAACCAGTCTTAGGCGTCTACAAGATGGAAGATCACAATAACCAAAATTAGAGCATCGTATCATATATCAGATCACAATGCTTTAAAGCTAGGAACTAACAACAAGAAACACATCAGGAATTTCATCAGCTCCTGGAAACTGAACAATACACTTTTAAGCAATGAATGGATTGTAGAAGGAATCAAAAAAGAAATTGTAAAATTTATAGAATTGAATGATAATGAAAACACGACTTACCAAAACTTATGGGATACAATGAAGGCAGTCCTAAGGGGAAAATTCATTGCATTAAATGCTTACATAACATAGACAGAGAGAGCTCAAATTAATAACTTAACCATCCACCTGAAGGCATTGGAAAAAGAAGAATCCAACCCTAAGAGCTCCAGGTAGAAAGAAATAATCAAGGTCAGAGCAGAAGTTAATGAAATGGAAACTAAGAAAATTGATGAAATGAAAAGAGCTGGTTTCTTTGAAGAAATAAACAAGATTGATAAACCCTTGGCCAATCTGGTCAAATGAAAAAAAGAGAAGTCTCAAATTAACAAAATCAGAAATGAAAATGGAGAGGTCACAACAGACATCAATGAAATTGGAAGAATCATCAGGATGTACTTCCAAAACGTCTATTCCACAAAATTGGATAATCTAGAAGAAATGGATGATCTCCTAGACACATACTACCTACCAACTCAGGGCAGATTAATCTCCTCAACAAACCTATCACATCTATGGAGATTGAAAAGGTAACGAAAAATCTTCCCAAAAGGAAAAGTCTAGGACCAGATGGCTTCTCACTGAGTTCTATCAAACCTTCAGTGAAGAACTGAAACCAATTTTTCTCAAACTGTTTCACATAATCAGAGAACAGGGATTCCTCACCAACTCCTTTTATGAAGGTAGCATCACCCTAATAACAAAACCAGACAGAGATACAATAAGAAAAAACTATAGGCCTACATATTCCTGATGAACTTAGATGCAAATATCCTGAACAAAATCCTCACAAACTGAATTCAACAACACATCAAAAGCATTATCCAGCTGGGCATGATGGTGCATGCCTTTAACCCCAGCATTCAGGAGGCAGAAGTTGGAGGATTTCTGTGAATTCAAGGTCAGCCTGAGACTACATAGTGAATTCCAGGCCAGCCTGGACTAGAGTAAGACCCTATCTCAAAAAAAAAAAAAAAAAAAAAAAAAAAAAAAAAACAACAACAACAAAAAAAAAACAAAAGCATTATCCACCTTCATAAAGCAGGCCTCATTCCAGGGATGCAGGGATGGTTCAATATATGGAAATCAGTCAACATAATACACCACCAAAATAAACATAATCACAAGAGCCAAATGATCATCTCAATAGATGCAAAGATGGCTTTTAACAAAATACATCACTTCATGATCAAAATGCTAGAGAGAACAGACATGGAGGGTCTATATCTGAACACAATAAAGGCTACACATAAAACACTTAAAGCCCAAATAATACTTAATGGGGAAAGACTCAAAGAGTTCCCATTGAGATAGGAAACAAGACAGGGTTGCTCATTTTCACCACTGCTCTTCAACATAGTACTAGAAGTCCTAGCCCAAGTAACAAGACAAGGGAAAGAAATACAAGGGATACAGATTGGAAAAGATGAAGTCAAATTAGCTCTGTTTGCAGATGATATGATCCTGTATCTAAGTGACCTGAAAGTCTCCACCTCAAAACATGTAAAGGTGATTAATTCCTTCAACAAAATGGCAGGATACACAATCAACACACACACAAAAATCAACAGCCTTTCTATGTGCAAAGAAAAAATATACAGAGAAGGAAATCAGTGAGGTTGACCCATTTTTAATAATCACACACAAAAAAATCAAATACCTTGAAATAACACTAATCAAGGACGTGAAAAACCTATATAATAAAAATATAAGACACTCAAGAAAGAAATTGAGTACATGAGAAGATGGAAAGACCTCCCATACTAGTGGATAGGTAGAATTAATATTGTGAAAAAGGCAATTCTACCGAAAGCAATATACAGATTGAATGCAATACCAACAAAAATTCTAGCATCATTCTTCACAGAGACAGAAAAAATGATCTCAAAATTCATATGGAATGGCAGCAGCAGTCCTCAGCTACATAAACATATCCTCAGCAAAAGAAATACCTCTAGAGATATCACCATACACAATCTAAAGCTATACTGCCAATTCATAACAACAAAAACAGTATGGTACTGGCATACAAACAGAAATATAGACCAATGGAACAAAATTGAAGACCCTGTCCCTAGGTCAAGTAACTACAGGTACTTGATCTTTGACAAAGATGCCAATAATGTACCTAATGAGAAAAGACAGCATCTTCAACAAATGGTGCTGGACAAATTGGATAACCACATGTAGAAAAATGAAACTAGACCCACTCATCTCAAGATACAAAAGACTCAACTCCAAATGGATTAAAGACTTCAATATACAACCTGACACTCTTTAACTACTGGAAGAAAAAATAGGAGGAACTCTCCGTGATATAGGAGTGGGGAAGGTCCTCCTGAACAATAGCACAGTAGTTCAGGTAATTAAACAATCACTCAACCAATGGGATCTCAGAAAGCTAAAAAGCTTTTGCATAGGTGGACATACCATAAGCAGAGCCAATAGATTACTCACAGAATGGGAGAAAATTTTTACCAGCTATACCACTGACAGAGGCCTAATATCTAGAATGCACAAAGAACTCAAAAAAACTAAACAACAAAAAAATCAAACCACCACTCAAAAATGGGGTAGAGAGAGCCATGCGTGGTGGCGCATGCCTTTAATCCCAGCACTCAGGAGGCAGAGGTAGGAGGATCACTGCGAGTTTGAGGCCACCCTGAGATTACATGGTGAATTCCAGGTCAGTCTCAGCTAGAGTGAGTGAGACCCTACCTTGAAAAAAAAAATGGGGTAGAGAATGGAATAGGGAGTTTTTAGAGGAAGAAATACAAATGGCTAATACACACTTAAGAAAATGTTCCACATCCCTAGCCATCAAGGAAATGCAGATTAAAATAACTATGAGGAGAGCTGGAGGGGTGGTTAAGTGGTTAAGGCACTTGCCTACAAAGCCAAGGGACTCAGGTTTGATTACCTATGACCCACGTAAGCCAGATGCAGAAAGCGGCACATGCAGCTGGAGTTTGTTTGCAGTGGCTGGGGGCCGTGGCGCGCTCTCTCTCTCTCTCTCAAATAAACAAAATTAAACAATATTTAAAAAAAAAACTATGAGATTCCACCTTACTCCAGTAAGGATAACAATCATTAAAAAATCAAACAACAATATGGAAACCTAATTTTTTGGACAATGGAACAGCCAGGAGCCATATATTGTTGCTAGAAAATTTTCAGGGCCAGGGATGGGATACCTTCCAGTGAGTTGTTGGCCAGAGAGGTCCCTGATGTCCCAAAAACATTATAGGCCATTGCTAAGGCCCTTGGTTTCCCACCAGGAATAGATGGTAAGACCCTATTGCTGAAGACTCCACATACTTGGGCTGCAAGGCCACTGAGAAATCCTGTTGGAACTGAGCTGATAACCTCCTTCATGTAGACCAGCTGACAGAAAGCTGGAAGAAGCCATTCTGCATGCAGTTAAATGGGAGAGAGAAATCACCAGTGAAGATACTCAACAGTGAACACTGCAAACCTTATATTTTGCCAACCAGGCCAAATGAGCCAACGGGTGCAATAGTGGCATGTCTGTCATGGTGGAAACCAACTGCCCTCTAATTGGACTGGAGGCCCGCTCCATGGGAGGGATTACATCCCTGATACTGAAAATTTAAAACAGGGGTAGTCATGAGCCATAGGGGTGTAACGTCTGCTGCTGTCTAGCTAAATGTATACACTATGCTTATCAAACTGCCCAGTAAGCACTTCTCTTAATGTTCATACCCATATATTAATGCTACTCTCGCTTTTGGTAGAGAATCTTTTCAGATGGCAGTGACCTTAGGATGACTCAGAAGGCATCATGGTGCTAGAAAGAAGTAACAGGAGTGCTCAGCACTGAAACATCTCTATCACACCTTCCAAGGCTCAGGGTCCATTGTGGAAGAGGTGGCAGAAAGAATGTAAGAGCCAAAGGAAGGGTAGGACTCCTTACAGCGTGCTCCCTCAGACACAAAGGGGCCTGGATATCCATGACCTCACAGTGCCTGACACTACCTACACAAGACCATCATAAAAGGAGGAAAAGATTATGACATCAAAATAAAAGAGAGGGCTGGAGAGATGGATTAGCAGTTAAGCGCTTGCCTGTGAAGCCTAAGGACCCTGGTTCGAGGCTTGATTCCCCAGGACCCACGTTAGCCAGATGCACAAGGAGGCGCATGCGTCCGGAGTTCATTTGCAGGGGCTGGAAGCCCTGGCGCACCCATTCTCTCTCTCTCTCTGCCTCTTTGTCTGTCGCTCTTGAATAAATAAATAAAAATAACAAAAAAATTTAAAAATAAATAAAAGAGAGACTGATTGAGATGGGGAGGGTTATATGATGGAGAATGGAATTTCAAAGGGGAAAGTACGGGAGGGGAGGGAATTACCATAGGATATTGTCTACAATCATGGAAACTGTTAATGAAAAAAAATTAAATTAAACAAACAAAAAAAATGAAACAACAACAAATGTTGGTGAGGCTGTGGGAAAAGAGGTATCCTCATTCATTGCTAGTGGGAATGCAAACCTGTACAAGCACTATGGAAATCAATATGGAGATTTCTGAAAAAAGATGAATATAGAACTACCAACATACCCAACCCTTACTGGGCATTCACCCTAAATGCTCCATGCTTCACTAAGAGATATTTGCTGAACAATGTTTATAGCTGCTCATTTCATTAGCTAAGAACTAGAATCAACCCAGGTGCTCATCACTGGATGAATGAATGACAAAGTTGTGGTACAATTAGACAATGGAATTCTACTCAGCAGTAAGAAAAATTGATAAAAATGAAATTTGTATGAAAATGAACTTAGAACAGATCATACTCAGTGAACACACAATCACAGAAAGACAACCACCACGTGTTCTCATTCAACTGCAGTTCCTAACCTGGATCAGCTTGAGTTGCTGGCATACCTGATAGGCAACTTGAGGCCTAAACAACAGAGATGAAAGGATTTGGGGGGAGGAGAAGGGGAATTTGGAGGAGATAATTACAAAGCTAAACCCAAAATGAACTGATACCAGAGTAACTTTTCTCCTTCAAGTTAGACTAAAAGATTTAACCTTCAACAGGAACATAGGGGGAGCATCTGAAAAGAAGGGTCCTAGAGAGGGTGGGATGAAACCTAACCTTAAAAAATTTTGGCTCTGGCCTGTAATTCCCAGTACCAGAAATTGGTTGCTACCCATATTGAGCTGTTGATGGAAAGACCAAGGTCCCCAAAACAAGACAGGCTTCTGTCAAAACACTTAATTACCTGCCTGAGGCAAAAGGTAAGACCCTATTGCTGAAGATACCATATGCTTCCAACACAGGACACAGAGAGACCTGCTGGAACCCTGTGGTGGTTTGATTCAGGTGTCCCCCACAAACTTAGATGTTCTGAATGCTAGGTTCCCAGCTGATGGAAATTTGGGAACTAACACCTCCTGGAGGCAGTCTATTGTTGACAGTGGACTTATGAACATTATAGCCAGTTTCCCCTTGCCAGTGTCTGGCACATTCTCCTGTTGCTTTTTTTTTTTTTTTTTTTTTTTTTCAAGGTAGGGTTTTGCTCTAGCCAAGACTGACCTGGAACTCACTATGGAGTCTCAGGTGGCCTCGAACTCACGGCGATCCTCCTACCTCTGCCTCCCAAGTGCTGGGATTAAAGGCGTGCGCCACCACGCCCGGCTTCTCCTGTTGCTTTTGTCCACCCAATGTTGGCAAGGAGGTGATGTCTACCCTCTACTCATGGTGTCATTTTTCCCTGCCATCATGGAGCTTTCCCTCGAGTCTGTAAGCCAAAATAAACCGTTTTTCCCACATGCTGCTCTTGGTTGGGTGACTTCTGCCAGCAATGAGAACCTGACCTCAACAAACCCAGAAAAGAACCAGTCCCCAGACAGTTAGAATACCTAGTGCTGGAAAGTGTTACATGAGATACTGGAGGAAAGTGGCCAACAACAGTGTGAGCAACCAGGGATCTATGCTATTCAGAAGGAACCAGCCTGACAAGAAGTACACACCAGTGCAATGGTGAAACACAGCCTTGGTGGGTAACCACTGGCTTTCTGATTGGCTAAGAGATCCACTCAGGGGAAAGGAACCCATATCTGGAATTGGGAAGCAGGTCAGAATCCTATGGAGAAAATATTATGCTCTACATGTTAAGCTCCCACTAGTCTTTGGCTAAAAGAGGGGCTATATCTATCAAAATCTCCCCAAATTAATAGTGCATATCCAATGTAACCTATGCTAACTACACTCTCCACTGGAGAATCTGTTTATCTTTTTCAGAAGGTAGCAAGACCCTAGGAGATAAACCACCTCTTGCATTTCAGCCAAGGCCCAGGTAAAACCACAAAGGAAGTGGGGAGAAAAGCAACAGTGCTGCTTCCATGGTGAGCCTGACAATCAGCGCCAGGGTGAAGGAGACAGACGCTGAGGATATTCAACTCCTACCAAAGCAGAAATCTAGAGGCTCCTAAGAGCTCATCACTGAAGTAGACTTAAAACACCCCCACCAAAGCTCAGGGAATTTTGTGGAAGAGGGGATGGAAAGATTCTAAGAGCCACAGGCTGGGACATCATGCCCAGGGGCATTTACTCCCCCCACTAACTGACTGCTGCTCCCACAATATATGACCCACAACCCCATGGGGAAATAACTGCAACTCCACTGAGGTGGGCCCCCAGCCGAATGGGGGCAGGGGGAAGGGAAAAGATGGTACCACACATGATGAATCCATACAAAGCATGTTCTTAATTAAAAATAAAATATTAATAGTCAGGTGTGGTAGCGCACGTCTTTAATCCCAGCACTTGGAGGCAGAGGTAGGAAGATCACCATGAGTTCGAGGCCACCCTGAGACTACATAGTGAATTCCAGGTCAGCCTGACCTAGAGTGAGACCTTACCTCGAAAAACCAAAATAAAATAAAATTAAATAAATAAAATAAAATATTTAAAATGAATAAAAATTATACCTAATTAAAAAAATTAAGCCTAATCTTGCTGGGCATGGGGTGTACACCATTAATCCCAGCATTCAGGACTCAGAGGTAGGAGGTTTGCTGTGAGTTCGAGGCCACCCTGAGACTACATAGTGAATCCCAGGTCAGCCTGGGCTTGAGTGAGACCCTACCTTAACAAACCAAATATAAATAAAATAAAATAAAATAAAATAAAATAAAATAAAATAAAATAAAAGCCTAATCTTGCCAGGGATGGTGGCACACAACTTTAATCCCAGCACTTGGGAGGCCGAGGTAGGAGGATCACTGTGAGTTCAAGGCCAGCCTAAGACTACATAGTGAATTCTGGAGTAGCCTAGGCTAGAGAAGACCCTACTTCAAAACAAATAAAATAAAAATAAATAAATAAATAGCCTAACCTTTATATAACACCACCAAAAGTCTACTTTCCTTAGCTTTCGCTTCATGAAGTGTTCTTGTTTCTACTACTCTTCTTTTCATAGATCTTCTGAGCACTCCTCAGAATTACTGATCCAAGTTATTGTATAATTGGATCAGCACAATGTCATTCAGCCCTAGAATGCTTAAAATGCCTCCATACTGGGGATGGAGAGATGGCTCAATAGGTTAAATACTTACTGTACAAGCATGAAGACCTAAGTATGGAATCACATAAAAGCTGAGTGCAGAGCTGGACATGGTGGTGCATGCCTTTAATCCCAGCACTCCAGAGGCAGAGGTAGGAGGATCTCTGTGAGTTCAAGGCCAGCCTGGGAGTACAGAGTGAGTTCCAGGTCAGCCTGGGCTACAGTGAGACCTACTTTGGGGAAAAAAAAAATCTGAGTGCAGCAGTGCACACCAAGATCTCAGTGCTGAAGCCGCTATGGAGACATGATGATCCTTGGCTAACTAGTATAGCCAAAACCTGGTGAGCTTCAGGCTCAGAGAAACACTATCTCAAAAAAATAAAAGATGGTGGGCTGGAGGGATGGCTTAACGGTTAAGGCATTTACCTGCAAAGCCAAAGGACCCAGGTTCGACTCCCCAGGACCCACAATAGCCAGATGCACAAGGGGGCGCGAGCGTCTAGAGTTTGTTTGCAGTGGCGGGAGGCCCTGGCACACCCATTCTCTCTCTCTCTCCCTCTTTGTCTGTCAAATAAATAAATAAATAAATAAAAATATTTTTTAAAAAAACATGGTGAGTGATTAAAAAGATACCTGGTGCTGATCTCTCATCTCCATATGCACATGTACATGCATAAACATGCAAAAAAAAAAAAGCCTCAGAAGCTCCCCAGGGAGAACAAGGCAATGTACAATATTTTCTTTTCCTAGGGACAAAATAAACTTTGCCTAAAAACTTCTGGTTGGACCTAAAACTGAATGAAATTATCTTTTCACTTTCCCTATTAAGGCACTGAAGAAATAAATATGATTACCCCTCATCTGACATATACAAATAACTAACTGCTCAGAGGAACAGAAAGTTCAACCTACAATTTCAGTTTTCCTTGCCGTTACACTCTAGGGAATCGCTCAGTTGACTTGCCCAGAAGCCACCCTGCCTTAAATACCACTCCCTCAAGAGTATGTTGTTCCTGATCTTTTAAGTGGAATGAAGCAAACCTTTCCCTGAGTAACCCTTTCCGTGCTTTGTTTGCACCCCATCAAAGAACATAAAGACATCTATTAGCTTTTTCTCATCTATTCTAGTCCATTCAAAAGAAATCATCTGAGGCCAAAGTATACATCATTGAAACATCCTCCATAATTCCTAGGTAGCATGGATAGATACTCTTTCAAGTAGGAGACGCTCAAATTCTCACTGATATGAATTACTGGAAAAGCTACTTTTAGAGAGGTTCTTCAGAGCATGTTTATCCTAATTTTGCAAGTAAGAAAATATTATGTTAAGTGACTTAAAAAAGAGGACATGGTTTCCACAGATGCTGAGCTTAAAAGCCCTCATAAATGGGTTCGGATGTGAATGTGGACATTTCTTGAGTAAATAACTATTCCCATCTTTTATTGAATAGCCCACTGAGAACACAGACCAGTGATCAGGCTATTCAGCCTTCACTATTTTTATCAAGAGCCTTAAGAAATTAATCTGAGCCAGTAGGCCTATTTCTAGAAATCCATCTTAGGAAGAAATACAGACAGACATGTGAGCCAAGATGACCACTATACTACTGCTGAATTTAGTGAAAAAAAAATAAAAAAGTAAAATCATTTTTAACCTCTCCTAAATCCTCAGTAAAAATCAAAGTAGTAAACGAGGGAACAAAGTAGTTACTATGTTTGAGGGGGACAGGGAAAAAGAAGAAAGAATAAATCAGAAATTCTTTTTTTAAAAAAGGATTTTATTATTTATTTATTTATCCATTAGAGACAGAGAAGGAGGGAGAGAGAGTGTGAAAATGGGCATGCCAGGGCCTCTATCCACTGCAAATGAACTCCAGATGCATGTGCCCCCTTATGCATCTGGCTAGTGTGAGACATGGAGAATCGAACCGGGGTCCTTAGGCTTCGCAGGCATGCACCATCTCTCCAGCCCAGAAATTCTTTCTTTAAAAAAAATTATTTGAACTGGAGAGATGACTTAGCAGTTAAGGCACTTGCCCATGAAGCCTAAGGACCCAGGTTCCATCCCCAGAACCCATGTAGGACAGATGCACATGGTGGTGCATGTGTCTGAAGTTTGTAGTAGCTAAAGGCCCTGGCAACTCATTCTCTCTCACTCACTCTCATAAATAAATAAATATTTTAAAGAAATGACACCATGAGAAGATTTTTAAAAACTACTGCAGCAAGAGAAACAGAAAGAATGAATATGAATGTGTGTGCCAGAGCACTGGTTGCTGCAAATGAACCCTAGATAATGTGCTACCCTGTGCATCTGGCTTTATGTGAGTACCAGGGAACTGAATCCAAGCCATTATGCTTTGTAAGCAAGCACCTTAACCACTGAGAAATCTCCCCAGCCCAAGACTGGAAATTCTTAACACTTCTCAAAGATGGGAAACAATTGGTATTATTATATTGGTAGATACTCTATATTGTATGTCACTACAACATCCACGTATCAACCCACATGTAAAGAACTAGGATGAAGGACATGAGGGAAGGTTGCATACATGCAATTGGAATGTCTATTCCTGACTGAAGCCTGGAAAGGCACTAAACTAGGGATTACAGCAGCATTGCTCAACAGAAACACAAGATGAGGCACATAAGTGAATTTTAAAATTTCTAGTAGCCACATTTAAGGATTAGAAAATAACAGGTGAAGTTAATTTTTCAAAAATATTCTTATTTCTTTATTTGAGAGAGACAGAGAGCGTGCCAGCTAGACATAGAGTGAGCATGGGCATGCCAGGGCATCCTCCCACTATAGATAAACTCCAGATGCACGCATCACTTTGTGCATCTGGCTTTAAGTGGGTACTGGAGAATCAAATATAGGCCATGAGCTTTGCTAGAAAATGCCTTTAGAGCCAAGGAGATGGTTCAGTAGTCAAAGGTGCTTGCATGCAAAGCTTGACTGCCCAGGTTCAATTCCCTGGGCAGTCAAAAATCATGTAAAGCCAGATGTACAACATGGCACATGCATGTAGAGTATGTTTGCAGTGGCAGGAGGCCCTAGTGCACCCACATTCTCTCTCTCTCTCTCGTATGTGTACCCATGTGCACAAATATATATATATATATATATTTAAAAAGCTAGACATGGTGGCACCCATCTTTAGTCTCAGCACTCGGGAAGCAGAGGTAGAATGATCACTGTGAGTTGGAGGCCAGCTTGGAACTACCAAATGATTCTCAGGTCAGGCTGGGCTAAAGTAAAACCCTACCAGAAAACAAACAAACAAACAAACCAAAAAAAAAAAAAAAAAACTGGTGCCTGGTATGGTGGTGCACACCTTTAATCCCAATACTCAGGAGGCAGTGGTAGGAGAATTGCAATGAGTTCGAGGTCACCCTGAGACTACATAGTGAATTCCAGGTCAGCCTGGGCTAGAGCAAGACCCTACCTCAAAAACAAACAAACAAAAAAACAACAGCAATACAAACAAAGTGCCTTTAACTGCTGAGCCATTCCTTCAGCCCTTATAATATATTAAATATTATAGCTACTTCAACATATAATCATAAAAATGAGATACTTCACTTTCTGTTTTTGATTCAAAGTCTTTGAAATACAGCACACATTTTATACTTATAGCACATCTCATTTCCAATGAGCCAGATTTCAAGTACTCAACAAATACGTGTGGCCAGTGAGTGACTATTCTGGATAGAGCAGAACTACAGAATAAGATAAGCAAGGCAGCAAGAGAAGCAGAAATAACCTGTTCCTGGAAGAACTAACAACATTTGTATGAAACATTTTAGATGTATTTGCCTTTGATGGACTCTATGAAAAAATTACCAAGGATGTATTATAGAACATTAAAAAGGATTTTAAGAAAAAGAATTACATGGGATGCAAATAATGAGAATTAACTAGAACATCAATTCAATGGCTGTAGTTCTTGAAATGAGAACAGGAACTCTGTGAACTTAGAGAGAATGTATCTGGAGGAAAGTCATTTATTTCCCTATAACAAATGCTATGACTGAGAAGCTAAATGCTCTTAGTCACACAATAGAGGCACATACTTCTTTCTTCATTAGGGACAAAAAAGCAACTAGAAACTGCAACAGAAACAAAGTGAAGACAAGGCATATAAATACAAAGTCAAAAATATGGCAAGATATGGAATAGATCGAATCAACTTAATCTTGATGTTGGGACAGATTTAGTATGATTGCACTGTATTTTCTTCCTATGTATCAAATGATTATCAAGTGATGTAACTCTGCCTTGTTGTGAATTCTTATAAGACTTATATTACAAAAGCTATTTATTGGTTTTCAATTCTTAGAGTAAGTCATAAATAAAATTTGTTATAGATAAGAATATAAATATTATTTATCCATATAATATATAGTAAGAAGGGACTGATTTCCTCATTTTATGGCTGGATAGCTGAAATATTCTGTGTTCAGTTATAGAGGGAAAAATAATTTTAGGTATAAGTGAATGGCTGCATAAGACAAGTCTAAGGGCCTTAATGGTTGAATGATACTAATCTCCTTACCTAAGAACACCAGAGCTCCAATGTCCTGGTAGCACAATGACAGAATCACACTGCAGTCATTAATTATCATCAAAGTTTGTATCAAACATTCTTAAGCTTATAATGTTAAGGAATACAAACTGTATCTAAAGTTGTAAAGTACGAAGGCTGTTGCTGAGGAAATGAGTGGTATTGGGAAAAAAACAAACTTTCAGTTTATTGAGTATCACTCAAGTGTTTGGCACTGTGCTAAGCACATAAGATATACTATCTCTTCTTAGACTAATAAGTGTGATGAAGTAGGTACTGTTTCCTCTAGTATAGATGAGCAAACAAGCTCAGAACTGAAAAATGTAGACCTGGATTTATTGATTATCTGGAGTCAGATGAGGCAGCTTCCAAGACAATGCTGTAAGTGCCTCTGGGGCTTACTGCATCCCCAGAAAGAAAATGCCTCATGGTTCAGGAACAAGAATGAAGATAATCTCTACACTGCCTTAATCAGGAGTGGGTAATCCTCTCAAGTGGGAGGTTTTAGCAGTCTTTTTCAAAGGTGTCTGGAAGGGTAGATGATGGGGCTGAGGAGAATCTTCTTGCTTGACTTTAGCATCTGTTGGTATTTTTGTAACTCCTTGTTTCTTCAAAATCACCCACCCACTGCTTTCCCAGAGTCAAAAAGCCAAAATATCTTGGCTGAATGGGTGATGGATTGCAGATGACAGAGACTCCAAAAACAAACAAAAAATTATAATATGTTTCTTTTTAAAGACAAATACAAATCACACACTTCTCATTTTTACTCTGAGTTCCATCTGTGAAGCATTCTGTTGTCTGTATTTTCATTCATTACAGTGAAAAAAGGCAAATAGGTCATGCTGAAAGTTGAAGTAAATTTACTGTCTTCCTATTTCAGACCAGCTGTAGCCTCTCTCTCCTGACGTCAGGCCAACAGATCCAGAAGAGCATAGCTTGAGGGGAAAACAATGGGCCTCACAGAGGAACCCTGGGAAAGGAGACCCTGAGGGCAGTTAAAAAGAGACCAACACGTGGACCAGGAGTGGGGACTAGGTTCTTAGGCTCTGAGTTATTATGTCCATTCACCCATGTTTCCTTCACTTTTAGAACCTCTGGTACCTATTGCATCACCAGAAAGAAACTGCATTCACAATGTTTTTCAACCATTTTTTAAAAAAGAATCCTGCACTCGGGAGGCAGAGGTAGGAGAATCGCCGAGAGTTCGAGGCCACCCTGAGACTACATAGTGAATTCCAGGTCAGCCTGAGCCAGAGTGAGACCCTACCTCAAAAAACCAAAAAAAAAAAAAAAAAGAATCCTGGGCTAGAGGGATGGCTTAACGTTTAAGGTGCTTGCCTACAAAGCCAAAGGGCCCAGGTTCGATTCCCCAGGACCCATGTAAGCCAGTTGTACCAGGTGGTGCATGTGTCTGGAGTTCCTCTGCAATGGCTGGAGGCCCTGGTGTGCCAATTCTCTCTTTCTCCCTCTCAAATAAATGAATAAAAACAAAAAATAAAAAAGGATCCCCATTTTAACAAAAAAATAAACTTCTCAAGCCTTAAATTTTTCATGTACTTCCTCTTTAAAAATTGCTCTGCTGCTGTTTATCCCTTAGCAGCCAAGCTTCACTATCTGAAAACTACATTATAAACAGGCAACTTTTCATTGTCTCATACATTATAACAGCAAATGAAAACTTACACACATATACACAGACAGACAGACAGACACACACACACACAGTCATCCACTGAACTTCTGCCATAATCTGGTATGTGTTGTTGAGAGTCAAGGCAAATTGTGGTGTTTTTGGTTGTTCCTCATTTCCATTCCTGAGTTAGCCCAAACTGCAATTTTACTGTCTCCTTTGCTCCCCTTTCATAAGTGCTAAGAATTCACACACAGGGATCTGTGCTTTTGTGCTTATTTAAAGCCTCCTCCTCAAAGTGTTCTCTGCCAAATTGTTTTTGGTAAGCAACTTTGGAAAATAAAAATTCCCTAGACATGAACATGGATGTGAAAGAAAGGCACACAAGTCAGCAGGGGACTGAAACATCCCCCTTCATGTTCACTTCCGTCTTGGGAGCGTGGTGGGAGGGAAGCTGCAGAAAATTAGTTGTTAGAGGAAACAGACTTGCTGGACTTTGGCTACAAACAACTGGGTACTTTATCCAGCTGTTGGCTGTGGCAACTGTCAGCTCAAAATCATGCAGAGAACAGGGTCAGGATTCTACAGTGGGAGTGCACCACACTCTCATTTGGCACAGCCCAGTTCCTGAATTCTCACCCTTGAGCTCAATGTCAATGATAGTAGGGATCTTAGACATCATTTCGTCTGTCTCAGTCTTTCTCTCTTGTGCTCCTTTCCCCCTTTTCTATCTTCTCCCTCCTTTATTTCTGTAATTCTACATAAAACCATAAATTGCAAGTCAAAGCCAATCTGCTCAGGGGGATGCCTGTCCAGTTGCCACACCCCTCTCGTCAACAGGGCTCTGGATTTTGGCCTGCTGATTCCCAGCCTGTGGCTCACAATGTATCGAGCCTATGGATAAAACCAATATGGTCATGTCTTAAGTAAGGTTCCACAGGTTCCAGTGAGTGCTCTTAGCTTTCTTTCTCACATCTTCTTTTAATGACCTCATCAGCTCCCAGTGCTCCATTTACTACTTCTACACGGAAGATTTTTACATTAGACCTTTTAAGAAATGATCTATAGGGCTGGAGAGATGGCTCAGTGGTTAAAAGTGTTTACGCAAGGGCTGGAGAGATAGCTTAGTGGTTAAGCGCTTGCCTGTGAAACCTAAGGACTCCGGTTCAAGGCTCGATTCCCCAGGACCCATGTTAGCCAGATGCATAAGGGGGCGCAGGCATCTGGAATTTGTTTGCAGTGGCTGGAAGCCCTAGCGCGCCCATTCTCTCTCTCTCTCTCTCTCTCACTCTTTCTCTCTCTGTCTGTTGCTCTCAAATAAATAAAAATAAATAAACAAAAAAAAGTGTTCACGCAAGCCTGATGACTAGAGTTTGCATCCTCAGAACCCATGCAAAGCTGCATATAGTAGCACATATCTGTAATCCCTGTGCACAAAAAGGTAAGGTGTGATGTGGAGCCAGGAGAATCTCAGGAGCAGACCAGCTAGCCTGGCATATATACACAGTAGTAAGTAAGAGAGACTGTTTCAAGCAAATGGAAGATGAGGACTAAAACCCCCAAGGTTGCCCTATGGCCTCTATACCATGCACATGCATGCACCCATACACACACATACACAGAGAAACAAACAAAAATCCAAAAAGGGAAAAAGAAATGTTTTCTTTACTTAGCAAAGTGAATTATCTAAATCACATTGGTGGAAGGAAATGAACAGGGATGTAGGCAAGTAGACAAGGACCTAGAAGTCCAAGTGTTTGGTCTGAAAATTCATGAGCAGGACTCTAGTTACCAGTGGAAAAAGACCAAGGAATCAAGTCATGAGGACTTATATTTTTGCAGGGATGTGGCCAAAAGGAAGCAGGGAAGAGCCTATTTTAAAATTAGGGGACAAGGGCTGGAGAAATGGCTTAGTGGTTAAGGCGCTTGCTTGCAAAGCCAAAGGACCCAGGTTCGAATTCCCAGGGCCCACGTAAGCCAGATGTATAAGGGGGTGCACACATCTGGAGTTCGTTTGCAGCAGCTGGAGGCCCTGGCATGCCCATTCTCTCTCTCTCTCTCTCTCTCTCTCTCTCTCTCTGCATATTTCTCTGTCTCTCAAATAAATAAAGAATAAAAAAAATACTTTTAAAAAATTAGGGGACAAAATCAGAGGCATACTAGCTTTAAGGCTGACTTTATGCTGATTCTTTGAGACCCAAATCAGGTTCTTAAATTCCACCTTACCTCACCCTAATATGGGAAGACTAGCTCTAGAGAACCTGTTATAAGGCATGAGAGGAAAGACCCCAGTATTGGGTCACAGCATAACATGTTTGGGCTCTGCTTGCCTAGTCAATTGAAAGCAACCCCAGAGCTGAAACGATGTAGACAGATGCTTCTAATTCTTCTGGGTCACTCTCTGAAGAACTCAACTCAAATATCTTTACTCTATATAGATTTAAAGCCAGACACAGTAACATATATCTACAATCTCAGCACTAGGGAGACGGCCAGGAGGACCAGAGGATCAAGGCTAAACTTGGCTACATAGCAAATTAGAGGCAATAGACTTATGATTGTGTTCAAAGGATTGGTAGAGATCCCAGACTCCCAGAAAGTAGATTCCTTTCCCAACTCCAGAGGTTGAAACAATTGGTCTAAAGGAATTATATAAATCTCATTCCCTTTGGCTAGGACTGGTCTAGAGAGGGACTTGTGACTAGTTAAAGCCAAAAACAAACAAATGAACAAAACAAAAGGGAGCCGGTGTGGTGCTGCATGCCTTTAATCCCAGCACTTGGGAGGCAGAGGTAGGAGGATCACTGACAGTTCGAGGCCACCCAGAGACTACATAGTTAATTCCAGGTCAGCCTGGACCAGAGTGAGACCCTACCTCGAAAACCCAAAAAAAAAAAAAAAAGGGGGAATTTTCTGAGGAAGGAAATTTGCCTGATTTTTCTGGTAACATGTTTGAGCCACTAAAAGAACTCTGAAACTTGCTGCCTGTTACGATGCTAAATAAACACCAATGTCAGCTGGGCATTGTGGCATATGCATTTAATCCCAGCATTTGGGAGGCAGAAATAGGACTGCTGTGAGTTAGTTCTAGGCCAGCGTGAGAATACAAAGTGAATTCCAGGTCAGCCTGGGCTAGGGAGATAAAAGGATAGAAGACAACAGGACATTATCACTGTAACAAAGGTTGCTCAGATAAGGGCCCCTTCATTGAAACAATTAATTGGATAAAATCTAAAATATGTTTACTTGATGCCAAGGTTTTAACCAGTAGAAAAACTGAGTCATATGGTTAAGGCTTCACTCATTAACAGCTCACTAATGCTAATCTGTTGTGGTTGAAGGGTTATAAAAACCAGCTTTAACAGATGCACAAGGTGGTGCATGCATCTGGAGTTCGTTTGCAGTGGCTGGAGGCCCTGATGCACCCGTTCTCCCCTCCTCTCTCTCTCTCTCTCTCTCTCTCTCTCTCTCTCTCTGCCTCTTTCTCTCTCTGTTGCTCACAAACAAAGCTGGCTTCTAGACTCTCAGTAAAGTAAATTAGGTTCCTCTATTCATCAAGGTTTAAACTCGAAGAGACTGAGTTTTAAGATAAAGGTTCACATATAAATGTTTAATTTCTAAATACAAGGTACTCAAACCTAAAGACATTGTGGCTTTAAAGATAGCTTCTGTTTTATTTATGCTAGTTCTATTGAATGGTCATCACTAGGTTTAATCACTTAGGTTTAAGTGACTTAATTTCAGTAATGATAACTTTCATCTTCCTGTTAGGTAAAATACGTTGGGATAGCTTGTCTAAGCTTTATCAATTTCTATTATACATAAAATCAATTGCTACCAAGATTAAGCTAAAACATTGGCTGTCAACTGACATTTTCTCTTTCAAAATAGACTTGTCAAAGGTTGTATTGGAACTTAGATGTTTTGGCTCAACAATGACCAGATTCTGCTCTATTACGTATAAAGTAACTGTCTCATTTCTGACATCTCAAGTCAAGTGCTTATAACAAAATTAACTCTTAAGACATATTCCCTACTTTAGGGTACAATCTCACGCTCAAACAATGGTCCTCATCTGAGAAAAATAATTTCAAGCTCTGTGGTTCTGCTTCCAATGTTCCCTGGGTAATTCATACTCACACAGGTATCTGGACTAATCAAAGTTGTTTTCAAACTTTGAAAATAGGTGCTAAGACTTTATACTGTCATACTTGCCCTTTTCTGACAATTTCTAGGTTAAATTAATTGGCTTAGATTTGTAATGTTTTCAAGACTGATAACAGGTTCTGCCTGTACTTATAACTATTAGATATTTAAAGGCTATATGCCTACTTGAAAATAACCTTTTTGACATCTATGGTTGTTTTTCCTTATTACAGAATTGGAACTATTAGAGTTGGAGTCAACCTGTCTTAAAGCCCTGCTTGTTTCCCTTCATGGAGGTCCCTGATGCCTCCAAAACATTACAGGCCATTGCCAAAGCTCTTGGTTTCCCACCAGGAATAGATGGTAAGACCCTGTTGCTGAAGACTCCACAGGCTTGGGCTGCAAGGTCACTGAGAAATCTTGCTGGAGCTGAGCTGAAAACATCCTCCCTGTAGATCAGCTGACAGAAAGCTAGAGAAAACTATGCTGCATGCAGCTCTATGGGAGAGAAAAAAATCATCAATGGAGATAAACAACAGTGGACACTGCAAGCCTTAAGTTGGGCCAGACAGACCAAATGAGCAAATAGGTCTAATAGTGGCATGTCTGTTATGGGGAAAACTGACTGCTCTCTAATTGCACTTGCGACCTGCTCTATAGGAGGGAATACATGCCTGATACTAAAAATCTATGACAGGGGAGGTCATGAGCTCTACGGTGTAACTCCTGCTGGTGTCTGGAAAAATGCATATATTATACCCATCAAAATACCTGGTAAGCACTTCTCTTAATGTTCATACCCATATATTAATGCTACTCTCACTTTTGGTTAGAGAAGCTTCTCTTTTCAGATAGAAGTAACCTCTGGGAAGGCTCAAAAGGTACCATGGTGCTGGGAAATGACAGAGGAGTACTCAGCACTGAAACATCTCTATCAGACCTTCCAAAGCTCAGAGTCCATTGTGGAAGAGGTGGTGGGAAAGAATGTAAAAACCAAAGGAAGGATAGGGCTCCTTACAATGCACTCTTCCAGACACAAATGGCCTGAATATCCATGACCTCACAGTGCCCAGCACTACTGATGCAAAACCATTATAATAGGAGGAAAAGATGATGCCATCAAAATAAAAGAGACTGATTGAGAGGGACAGGGGATATGATGGAGAGTGGAGTTATGAAGTAGAAAGTAGGGGGAGGGTATTATATAGTTTATTGTCTATAATTGTGGAGGTTGTCAATAATAAAAAAAAAGAGAAAAAGAAAAGGAAAACTCTTATTCCAGACTAATGGCTCAGTATATGGTCCCTGGATCACCAGCATGAGCATCATGTATGGCCTTGGTTTCTAGCCTTATATTTGTCTGACTGAATCAGAAATTACAGAAAAGGGACATAGCAATGTGTATTTTATAAAGTCCTCTACCTGATCTGATTCATGCTGATCTCTGAGGACCACTGCCTTGAGCCCACCTTTATTAAATTGAACTTTCTGTGGTGACAAAAATGTTTATTTCTGAGCTGTCCAGAATAGTTGCAACAGACATGTATGCCTACAGAGCACTTATGATTTAGTTGAGCAACTAAGACAGTGAATTTTTGGCTTTACTTAGTTTTCATTTATTAAAATTTAATTAAATGTCTATGGTCAGTGACTATGGTATTGGACTATGCAGACCTAAATAAAAATAAGGACTTTAATATTCTCAAACAGCACCTGGTACTAAACTACAAAATAATATAGTGGGCTGGATATGGTGGCACATGCCTTTAATCCTAGCACTTGGGAGGCAGAGGTAGGAAGAGTGCTATGAATTCAAGGCCAGCCTGAGACAACAAAGTGAGTTCCAGGTCAGCTTGGGCTAAGTGAGACCCTACCTAAAAATAAATAAATAAATAAAAAGATAAAAATAAAAAAACTCAAGGGTTCTCAAACTTTGGTGTGCAACAAAATCACTAGAGAGCCAGGTAAAACAGACAGAAGTCTCCCACATCTGAAATTTATGAAGCAATAGGTCTGGCTTGGGTGTGAAAACTCTGAATTTCTAAGAGGTTAACATATGACATGAGTGCTGATAACCCCAAGATGGTCTTTGAGAAGCACTAAAACAAGTAAAACATGTTGCTGTCAACCTGTGCCTTGGGCCTAACAAGTACTTAGTATTACTGAAAGACTGATGACTGTCTCCTAATGGGGGAAACATTCATGAGAACTGCTTCATAGTTACCAGGTGATGAGTTGCATGTTTTGGGAGAAGTTCATGGTAACTGGAAGCAATTTGCCTGAGGTACTCCAACCTCTTCTCCAGCTTCTGTTTTTCACAAAGTATTAATTCCTAACCTCTTAAAAAATTTACTTGTGTGTATTTGTATATGTGTGCATGGGTGTGTCCGTTTCCACAGCACGTGTATGGAGATCAGAGGAGAATCTCAAGGTATCCACCTTCTCCTTCCACTTTTTTTTTTTTTTTTTTTGAGACAAAGTCTCTCTTGTTTGTGCTGCTTGTGCCAAGCTAGCTGGCCCATGAGCTTCCAGATTCTCATGGCTCTATCTCCCATTGCTGCAGGCATGCTGGAATCACAGATATGTGGCCACTCTGTGTCTGGCTTTACATGGGTGCTGGGGAAGATCAAACTTTGGTTAGCAGGCTTATAATCAAGTGCCCTTAACTGTTTAGCTCTCTCCCCAGTCCCTTAATTCATAATTCTAAGCATGTTTATGACAGAGGGTTTGTGTATATGTGCATAAAATTTATTTATTTCAAAAATATAAAGACTTTTTTCTTGTTTTTTTGAGGTAGGGTGTTGCTCTAGTCCAGGCTGAACTGAACCTCACTCTGTAGTCTCAGGGTGGCCTCTAACTCGCAGCAATGCTTCTACCTCTGTCACCCAAGTGCTGGGATTAAAGGCAAGTGCCATCATGCCCTGGCTACAGAGAGAATGGGGGCACCAGGGTCTCTATCTGTAGCAAAGGAACTCCAGATGCATTTGCTGCTTTGTGCATCTGGCTTTATGTGGGTACTGAGAATCAAACTCAGGTTGTTAGCCTTTGCAGGCAAGCACCTTAACCACTGAGCGATTTCTCCATCCCTAAAAGAACTTTTGACATTACAATGGAGTTAGGAAAGGCAACCAGATTGGTAATCTGGATAGGGATTTTGCCTTAACAAATAAAACCCAGAGGAAACTATCTATGCCAAAGATTGAAAAGACTAGAACTGGCCAGCAATACAGCTTTCAAACATTAATGGGAAAGGCAAAAATCAAGGACAAATACACAGGGGACTTTTCTGAAGGTCAAAAAGGCAACAATAAATACCAAGCTCAGAAAAGCTTTTAAATCTGACCTTTTCCTCTTGTTGAAGCCCTTCTCCTTCCAGCATCTTCAATCTAATAGACTGAAGAGGGCTCTTAGGAGAGAACTGGGCTGGTCTTTTCCTTAATGCTGCCTCTCCACCAGTACTCAAGCAGAAGCAGCATTACTGGTAATTACATCATTATACCATAATGGAACACATGTGATGCAAGTGAAACAGCCCAACAGCTCCCCAGATGAGGAGAGGAGAAAAGGACTCCCCATTCATTGTTCCATTTTTATTAACCCTCCAGTTTCCAGCTTATTCTCAGAGACAAGCTACTGTTAGGACATTGTACAATTTTAAAACTGGAAGCATCATGGAAGTGGAGCTTATCTGAAGATGAGGAGTAAAGCTAACACTTTATGTAAGAAAACCCTTCCCTGGATAGGGATAGATCTGGGTCTAGCTCTGCTTTGCTGTGAATACTTGATGTGACAGTGGAGAACTTATTTGCAGCTCACATATTTCAGTTTCCTCATCTATGAAGAACAGCAATACTTCCTTATGGCAGACTATAAAATGCCCCTGAGAGCAACCGAGATCAGATCAAATGATTACAAGGGTTCTTCATACCTCCAGTTCTATATTCTATCACGGAAAAAGATTATGAGAGACAGCAATGAAGTAAAACATGGGAAGTGAATCCTATTTGTTCACGTAATATGACGAAAATTCTTGCCTCTGCTTTACCCAAATGTCAGTAGATCATCCTCATCAATATTGGAAGCATCTCTTCAAAAGATGCTTCTCGAGCCAGGCATGGTGGTGCACACCTTTAATCCCAGAACTTGGGAGGCAGAGATAGGAGGCTCACCATGAGTTCAAGGCCACCCTGAGAATACACAGTGGGTTCCAGGTCAGCCTGAGCTAGAGTGAGACCCTACCTCAAAACAAACAAACAAAAGATGCTTCTCATCCAGGTGTGCTGGCACATACCTTTAATCCCAGCACTCAGAATACAGAGGTAGGAGGACTGTCGTGAATTCAAGGCCACCCCGAGACTACATAGTGAATTCCAGGACAGTATGGGGCTACAGTAAGATCCTATCTCAAAAAACAATAAAAGGGGCTGGAGAGATGGCTTAGCGGTTAAGGTGCTTGCCTGCAAAGCCAAAGGACCCAAGTTCAATTCCCCAGGACCCAAATAGGCTGGATGCACAAGGTGGCACATGCACATGAAGTTTGTTTGCAGCGACTGAAAGCCCTGGTGTACCTATTCTCTCCCTTTCTATCAAGTAAATAAAATAAATTTAAAAAAAAGAATATAGGGCTGGAGAGATGGCTTAGCAGTTAAGCACTTGCCTGTGAAGGCTAAGGACCCAGTTCAAGGCTCAATTCCCCAGGACCCACGTTAGCCAGATGCACAAGGGGGCGCACACGTCTGGAGTTCGTTTGCAGTGGCTGGAGTCCCTGGCACGCCCATTCTCTCTCTCTCTCTCTCTGCCTCTTTCTCTGTCACTTTCAAATAAACAAATAAAAATAAAAATAAAAATTTTTTAAAGAATATAAAAGTAAAAGAAAATTCCTGTTTCCACATGCTGGCAGCTTTACTCTAGTATCTCTTTAAAAGCCTGTTTCTCTTAAATCCCAATCTTCCTTAAATAACCCCCCCAGAATATGTGATTTCCCCTAAATAATATTAATAATTCATAATTTATCCTTCTTGAGTCCACATTTATTAATTATTTCGGGCCCTTGAGTCCATGAGCCAACTGGGTCTCTCTTTACACACCTGAGTCTGATGATGAGCCTCATTCTATCTGGATGTCTCATCGTACAATGGTGGTTACCCACATGGCCCAACCCTCTCTTCTTGCCCTGTGACCTGTCTTGATCTTTACATGTACATCTGTCTCTCCTTCCCATCCTGGCTAGGAATTGGAGAGTACTTATCTTGGCTTGGGTATTTTTCTGATTGTCTTCTGTGTCATGCTTTTGGATACCTTCTCACTTTGATAACATGAATAATTTTTTTTTTAAATTTGTGAGTCCACTGATTTTTAATCCTCTCTGGTCTGTTATTTGAATGGGCTTCTAGGTCCTATCTTCATGTGTAACTGCTCCAGCCTTTTCTTAGATACCAATTTCTCCCTAAATAAACTTAATACTTCCCAATTTATCATTTTCAGAGTCTGTTTTCCAATTATTTGTTAAAATATACAAGATCCCAAAAGTTGGGGTTCATAAACCCTCCCTAAATCCCCAAAATCCTGCATCAGTATCCTGTGGGGGTAGATAATGGTGCACCCAGAAGCTAAAGATTATTAGAAAATTTTCTGTGCCGGCGTGGGATACCTTCCAGTGAGTTGTTGGTCAGGGAGGCCCCTGATGGTCCCCAAACAATACAGGCTTTGCCAAGACTCTTGATTGCCCACCAGAACTAGATGGTAAGAATCCACTGCTAAAGACTCCATATGCTTGGACTGCAGGTCACTGAGAAATCAACCTGGAACTGAGCTGGAAGCCTCCTCCCTGTTGACTATCAGGATGCTGGAAAGAGATATGCAGCATGCAGCCTTTTGGGGGAGAGAACTCACCAGCAGTCTTAACCAGCAGTGGACCCTGCAAGTCTTATGGCTGGCCAGCCAGGACAAATATGCTAACTGCTGCAACTGTGGCACATTTGTTTTGGGAAAAATCAAACTGCTCTCTGATTGGACTGAAGGTCTGGTCCATGAGAGAGAATTGATGCCTAGTACTGAAAATATAATCAAAAGCCTATGGCTGAGGAGGTCATAAGCCCTAGGTGTATATGTGTTGGTGGGGCGGCGGAGCGGGGGGGGGGGATGCTACTGTTGTCTACCTAAGTGCATATATGATACCCACCACATTTTCCTCTAAACACTTAGGTTTATGCACATATGTTAATAATACTCTCAGTTTTGGTTAAAGAAGCATCTCTTTCCAGAGCCACTGGGTTAACAAACTCACCATAGTACTGAGAAGTGACAGTGGAGTGTTCAGCACTAAGTGAGACAACTCTATCAGGAAGAGGTGGTAGAAAGAATGTAAGAGCCAATGGAAGGGGAGGAGTGCTTACAATGCTGTCTTTCAGACATAAAGTAGCCTTGGTATTCATGACATCATGGTAGCTAACACTACCTATACAAGATTGGCATAATAGGAAGGAAAAAAGTTATGACAGCAAAGTAGAAGAGAGACTAATTGGAAAGAAGAGATTCAGTGAAGGGTGGATTTGGGAGGAAGAAATGGGGAGTGGTGAGATGGGATTATGATCATGGTATATCGTCTATATTTATAAAGGTATCAATAAAATGTTTTTTTTAAGCTGGAAAACAAAACAAAATTATGAAATTTGCAGGGAAATGGATGGACCTGAAAAGAATTATACTTAGTGAGGTAACCCAGGCTCAGAAAACCAAGCGCTGCATGATCTCTCTCATATGTGGATCCTAGCTACAAATGTTTGGGCTTATAGGTGAGTTGGAATAAACTTGTAGCAAAGGCCAATAAGCTAGAAAGAAGCTAGAAGAGAGGGAAGAGAGGGCAGGACTTAAGGGGATGGTATTGTATATATGTTAGTAGATGAACAGATTACTGGGGGTGGAAAGGCCTAAGAGAGGTCAGGGAAAGAGACTGGGTAAAAGAAGGGTGAAGGGAGGGTTAATCAAAATATGAAAGGGAGCCGGGTATGGTGGCTCACACCTTTAATCCCAGCACTTGGAGGCAGCGGTAGGAGGATCGCCATGAGTTCGAGGCCACCCTGAGACTCTATAGTGATTTCCAGGTCAGCCTGGGCCACAGTGAGACTACCTCGAAAAAACAAAAAAAATTAAAATTAAAAAATTTAAAAAACTCTAAGAGGGTAAGAATAAGATGTATGATAACTTTTTTTTTTGGACAGTGGCAAATCCAGAAGCCACAGATTATTACTAGAAAAATTTCAGTGCCAGAGATGGGATACCTTCCAGTGAGTTGTTGGCCAACAAAGTCCCTGATGCCTCCAAAACATTACAGGCCATTGCCAAGGCTCTTGGTTTCCCACCAGGAATAGATGGTAAGACCCTGTTGCTGAAGACTCCACAGGCTTGGGCTGCAAGGTCACTGAGAAATCTTGCTGGAGCTGAGCTGAAAACATCCTTCCTGTAGATCAGCTGACAGAAAGCTAGAGAAAACTATGCTGCATGCAGCTCTATGGGAGACAAAGAAGTTATCAGTGGAGATAAACAACAGTGGACATTGCAAGCCTTAAGTTGGGCCAGACAGACCAAATGAGCAAACAGGTGCAATAGCAGCATGTCTGTTATGGGGGAAACCGACTGCTCTCTCATTGCACTTGAGGCCTGCTCCACAGGACAGAATACATGTTTGATAGTGAAAACCTATAACAGAGGAGGTCATGAGCCCTAGGGTATAATGTCTGCTGTTGTCTAGCTAAATGCATATTATTGTGCTCACCAAAATGCCTGGCAAGCATTCTCTTAATGTTCATACCCATATATTAATGCTACTCTCACTTTTGGTTAGAGAAGCTACTCTTTTCATATAGAAGTAGAAACTCTAGGATGACTCAGAAGGCACCATGGTGCTGAGAAGAAGTGACAGAGGAGTGCTCAGCACTGAAACACCTCTATCAGACCTTCCAAGCTCAGGGTCCATTGCAGAAGAGGTGATGGAAAGAATGCAAGAGCAGAGGAAGGATAGGACTCCTTACAATGTACTCTTCCAGGCAAAAAATGGCCTGGATATCCATGCCCTCGCAGTGCCTGGCACTACTGACACAAGACCCTCATAATAGAAAGAAAAGATCATTATATCAAAATGAAAGAGTAATTGAGACAGGGAGGTGATACAGAGAATGGAGTTGCAAAGGGAAAGTATGTGGGGGGAATTATCATGGTTTATTGTCTATAATTATGGAAGTTATCAATTAAAAAAAAGAGCTGAGCTGAGCTGGAGCTGGGTGTGGTGGCATGCCTTTATCCCAGCACTCTGGAAGGAGGCAGAAGTAGGATGATCTCCATGAGTTTGAGGCCACCCTGAGACTACATAGTAAATTCCAGGTCAGCCTGGGCTAGAGTGAGACCCTACCTTGAAACCCTCCCCACCCCACACACACAAAAAAAAACTAGAGATAGCTCAGGGGTTAAAGGAGCTTGCTTGCAAAGCCTGTCAGCACAGGTTTGGCTCCCCAGTACCTACATAAATCCAGATGCATAAAATGGCAAATGTATCTAGAGTTCATTCTGGTGTAGCTCTTTCCCTCCCTCCCTCTCTCTCTCTCTACCTTCCCTTGCAAATAAATAATTTCTTTTTTAAGTTTTAAAAAAGTAGGATCTCAAAACCATGGGTAAGAGATTTGAGATGGCATTTGAAATTTAAATAACATTGTGACAAATAAAAGTTGAATATGTACCTCTAAACATATGTCAGGGTAGATTCCAAAAATAAGAAATTTAAATTTAATATAAAATGACACTATAAAAGTGACAGGCTAGGGCTGAAGAGATGGCTCAACAGTTAAGGTGCTTGCTTGCAAAGCCTGATGGCCTGGGTTCAATTCCCCAGTACCCACATAAAGCCAGATGCACAAAGTGGTGCATGTGTCTGGAGTTCATTGGCAGTGGCTAGAGGCCTTGGTATGCCCATTCTCTCTCTATCTCTCCTTGCAAACAAACAAATTTTAAAAACAATTGGGCTGGAGGGATGGCTTAGCAGTTAAGGTGTTTGCCTGCAAAGCCAAAGGACCCTGGTTGAATTCCCCAGGACCCACATTAGCCAGATGCACAAGGGTGTGCACACATCTTGAGTTCGTTTGCAGTGGCTGGAAGCCCTGGCGCGCCCATTCTCTTTCTCTTTCTCTCTCTCTCCTTCTTTCTCTGTCAAATATATTTTTTTTAAGTGACAGGTAAAGCTGAGCATGGTGGTATACCCCTGTGATCCCAACATTCGGGAGTCTGTGGCAGCAGAACAAAGAGTTGTAGGTCAGTGTAGATTAGAAAGAAAGACTTTAACAGAGAGAGATGGGAGAGGTGGGGGAAGGAGGAGGAAAGTAGGTGCATACTGAGATTTAGTTATGCTCCACTATGTGTTGCAATTAACAACTATTTAAAAGAAAGGTATGTGGAAGAAAAATCTTAACATATCAATATGGAAAGAATATTAAGGTATGCTAAAGTGAAAAAAGCAAGTATAGAGAAAGATATGGCTTGGTGGCTCACATGTATATTCCCAATGCTTAGAAGGCTGAGGTAGGAGGACCATGTGAGTTTGAGGCTAGCCTGGCTACATAGTGAGTTCCAGGTCAGCCTGGGCTAGAGTGAGATTATGCCTCAAAAAACCAAAATACTACTGTTGGGCAGAGGATATAGCTCAATGGTAGAGTGTTTGCCTAGCACGTGCAAGGACCTAGGTTTGATTTTCAGTATCATAAAAAATATGTTAAAAGAGAGAGAGAGTGTGTGTGTATTTGTACTTATATCTCTGATTAGACCATATAGAGCTGGGCATGGTGGTACATGCCTTTAATCCCAGCACTCAGTAGGCAGAGTTAGGAGGATAACTGTGAGTTCAAGGCCACACTGAGACTACATAGTGAATTCCAGGTTAGCCTGGGCTAGAGTAAGACCCTACTTGAAAAAACAAAAAGAAAAAAAAAAAGAATGTATCAGCTAATATTTATTATAGAGATAGGTAGACTGAAGGGTTAGCACTGAGCAGATAAGGGAGAGTGATTAATGGGAGACTCCTTATATATACTTTTCAAATATATTTATTTTCCAAGGTAGGGTCTTGCTCCAGCCCAAGCTGTCCTAGAATTCACCATGTAGTCTCAGGGTGGCCTCAAACCTCCTACCTTGATCCTCCTACCTTGCCTCCTGAGTGCTGGGATTAAAGAAGAACACCACCATGCCTGGCAGAAAAAGAATGGTGCATCAGGGCCTTAGCTGCTGCAAACGAACTCCTGATACATATGCTATTTGTCCATGTGGCTTTACGTGGGTAATGGAGACTCAAATCTGAGTTATGACTTTGAAGGCAAGCACCTTAGCCACTGGAGGCATCTCTCCAGCCCTATTTTCTATTAATTTTAAAAGATTTAAATGGTGTTGTCTTAGGCGGGCGTGGTGGTGCACACCTTTACTCCCAGCATTCAGGAGGCAGAGGTAGGAGGTTCGCCATGAGTTTGAGGCCACCCTGAGACTACATAGTGAATTCCAGGTCAGCCTGGACTAGAGCGAGACTCTACTTTGGAAAACCAGACCAAATCAAACCAAAACAAAACAAAAAATCCAAAAGGTGCTGCCTTAGTCTGCTTTGTGCTACTACACCAATACCTGGGTAATTTATAATAAAACAGATTCCTTTTTTATAGTTCTAGAGGCTGGTACATTTAAAGTCAAGGGATAGACCCTTCTTGATGCATCAATCCATCCCATGGTGGAAGACAGAAGGACAAGAAACATGCATAAGCAAGCAAAAGGGAGCTGAACTCAATATTTTTAGCAATTTTTTTTTTTTTTTTTTTAGTTTTTCGAAATAGGGTCTCACTCTAGCCCAGGCTGACCTGGAATTCATTATGTAATCTTAGGGTGGCCTTGAACTCACAGCAATCCACCTACCTCTGCCTCCCAAGTGCTGGAATTAAAGGCATGCACCACCACATCTGGCTATAACAAACTTATTTTTGTTAATCCATTCAGAACAGCAGAGCCTCATAATTTATTCACCTCCCAGTGACTCTACCTCCCAACACTCTTGTGTTGGGGATTAAGTTTCTAACACACAAACTTTTGAGAACGTATATTTGTAATAAATTATCCAGGAAAACTAATAAAGTATACAGAATATAATTTCTATATTAGTAGAAGGGCAAAAATAAAATGAGAAAGGAAAAATAATCCAAAGGTAAGGTGGAAGAGGAAGAAAATTCAGTACTATAAAGATATAATTCTGGTTTGTAGTAAACTATACTCACACTTAAACTCTCTCTCAAATAAATTTAAAAAAATAAATTAAAAAAAAAACTATCTAAAATCAAGCCAGGCATGGTGGCTCATGCTTGTAACCCCAGCATTTGAGAAGCTGAGACAGGAGAATCTTAGCTAATTTTAGGCTAGCCTGAACTACATAGTGAGTTCCAGGCCAGCTAGAATTAGAGAGAGACTGGTCTCCAAGCAACAATAACAATAAACAGCAGTAACAAGAAATCTATCAACAGAATCATAGGTAAAGGAGCTTAGAAAAGGTATCTGGAGATGTGAAGAACAGTTCTCAAGCATTGCACATATTTATGAGAAAAAGGACTTTTAGTTGGACTTGACAAACAAATGTGGGACACAGTGAAGCAATGGGGACTCAAGGCCATGGGAAGGAAGCATATAAGACTCAGGTGAAAATATGACTGCTCAAAGTCAAACAAACAGCTTGGGTCTAGAACATAGCCTGTACTTTTCAGCATTGTTTATTGACACTTCTTTCACCCCAAACCCTCTTTACTCTAACAGTCTCTTTCTAGCTCAATAACTATAGATCACAATCCAAATAGAAATGCTATTTAAGTTACAACAGAGTATCTAGAAACACAACAAACTTGAAGGTTTTATGAGATACTCTTACTGGCTATAACGCATGCTACTTCTTTTTTTTCTTAATTTAGTTTTTCTGAGGTAGGGTCTCAATGTAGCCCAGTCTGACCTGGAATTCACTATGTAGTCTCAGGGTGGCCTTGAACTCTTGACAGTCCTCCTACCTCTGCTTCCAGAATGCTGGGATTAAAGGTGTGTACCACCATGCCGGGCACATGCTACTTTTTAAAAATACTGGTAGCAACTCATTACCATTGACTTCAGCACTCACTAATAGCTCCCAGGTCCTATTTTATAAAATGCTCACTGTATGTGATAGTTATAATAAGCTTTTCCCAGCTGGAATTTTACCTCTAGGTTCTTGCTTAGTCCAGGAAAAGACCCCTCCAAACAAAAACTGAACACCTACTATGTGAACAAACATCACACTAGGGACTATTGAAAAACATAAGGGTTTCTATTGGATTTTCCTGGAAAACCTTTCTCAAACTACGTATTTACTAATTTGTAGTAAATGGCACAGGCTAATGAATCTCACAGTTCAGCAGACACAAAGTGGGATTCAGACATGAGTATTGGGGAAAGTTTCCTGGCAGTAGTACCTTGATGTGCTGAGGTCTTGCTCCATTTTCCAAAACAAGTATTTAGGAAGAGGGGTCTAGCAAAGGACAAACAGACAAGAAAAATGAAACCTGAGCTAAGCACAGGGCCTTGCTGTGCTCCAAGAATAAGGAACAGAGAAGAGGTTGGAAGCCAGCTCATATGATTCCCAGGCCAGAAAGTTCCCACAATGAAAAAGAAGTCTTTTCTATCACATTCCTCCTCCTTTTGCTTTGACCTTTTCTTTATCAGAAATTCCCCAAGGGATCTTGGCATACCAAATGCTAATTAGATTTCCTCCACCTGCTCTGGGATTTACAGGGCAGTGCTAATGCAGTGCCCTCCTCAGCTAACAAAGTCACTGGCATTCCTGGTATGCAGGGGCTGGCCTCCAGTTTTTAGTCAAGAACGATTAAAGGGCTTCTATCCAAAGCCCTGAGGAGGAAGATGAGAAGGGAAGGGTATTACTTGATCCAAACAATTACATATAGCCACTGATCAGGATTGACTGTTTCTGCAGAGCTGGGTGGAAATAGGAAAATTCTGGGAGGTAGGAATGCAATATGGGTGAGGCAAGCAATGCCTAAGGAATGCTATTTTGGTTCAGACTGAAGGGATGAGACCTTGGACAGAACCCCACTCCCACCCATCCAAAAATAACTAAAACACATGCATGCACGCACGCATGCACACTTTCCCTTTCCCTTCTTATTTCAATATACAGGTCCATTCTTCAGGAAAGAATGAATGGCAAGTCCTCCATAATTCTATTCCTCTCCAAGCAGCTCAACTTAGGGCAAGTTCACTCTGGATATTCTGCCACTAACTGCACTGTGACTTTGGACAATTCACACTTTTTTGTACTTTGACTTTCTCATTGCAGCTCTCAGAGTTGATATCAAAATCAAATTGAAGGAGAAATAGAAAGCTAGCTTCTTTCAGGCAGTTACTTAGGGACAGAAGCCCAAAAAGGAAACAAGGAGATGCTTGCTATTCAATCCATCTTGTCAAAACTGAAACTTGGGTCTGATCTTGTCTCTCAAAGATGGCTGCAAGTAATATGACAGCATGCACTTCTGCTTCTTTTTTATTTTCTAGCTTGCCCCTGGGTCAGCCCCTTGAGTCCAAACCAATAAGGTCTCTGTTGATGAGAAGGCTCACCCTAACTGGATGTCTGATTCACATAAAGGAGGTTATACACATAGCCCAGCCCACCTTCTCTCTCCCTCTCCTCTTTTTTTGCCCCTTGACCTGGCCTGAACACCCACATAAATCTGTCCCTCCGTCCCGGCCTGTCTGAGAACAGCATGGCTGGAACCAGCCTGGCTGGGAGGGAGGAATATTTACCTTGACTTGGGTGTTTTTCTTCTTGCCTTCTATCTGTGTCGTGCTTTGGGGGTACCCTCTCACTTTGATTATATGTAAGATTTATCTTGGATCTCTGAGTCCTTCACTATTTTTTTTTTTTTTTTTTTTTTTTGGTGAGGTAGGGTCTTGCTCTAGCCCAGGCTGACCTGGACTTCACTATGTAGTGTCAGGTTAGCCTCAAACTCATAGCCATCCAATTAATTCTGTGTCCTGCACGCTAGGATTAAAGGGGCACTGCCACATCTGGCCTTCTCTGTGTCTTTTTAATAAAAAAAATTATTCGCAAGCAGAGTGAGATAGAGAGGAGATAGAGAAAGAATGGGTGCAACAGGGCCTCTAGCCACTGCAAATGAACTCCAGATACATGTGTTCCTTTGTGCAAGTGGTTTACGTGGGTACTGGGAAATTGAACCTGGGTTCTTTGGCTTCGCAGGCAAATGCCTTAACCACTAAGCCATCTCTCCAGGCCCTATTTTTTTATTATTATTTTTGTTTTGAGAGATAAAGAGAGAGAATGGGCACACCGGGACCTTCAGCCTGTTGTGAATGAACTGCAGACATGTGTGCCCTCTAGTAGCACATGTGTGACATTGCATAATTGCGTCACTGTATGTCTGGCTACATGGGACCTGGAGATTTGAACATAAGTTCTTAGGTTTCACAAGACCTTAACTGCCAGTCCGTTTCTCCAGCCTTCTAGTCTGTTATTTCAAAGGGCTGTTATGTTAGATCTCCCACATGTGCGGAACTGCTCCAGCCTTTTCCTAGATACCAATGTCCCCTAAATAAATCTCACAAATTATTATTTCTCCCTAAATAAACTCAGTAATTCATGATTTAGCCCTCTCAGGTCCATTTTATCAATTCTTTGTTAATAATAGGATAAGGACAAAATTTGGGGTTCACAAGTTTGGGGGACCCATCCTGAACCCAAAAATCCTGCATCAAAATGAGACAATAAATACAGAAGTGCTATATAAATTACAATGATGTAGAGAACTTTAATATACCTCCTAATACAAACTCAATTAAATTCAAACATTTACTTTCTTTTTCATTTTTATTTTTTATTTATTTGAGAGAGAGAGAGAGAGAGAGAGAGAGAAGGAGGGAGGGAGGGAGGGAGAATGGGCACGCCAGGGCCTTCAGCTGGTGCAAACAAACTCCAGATGTATGACCCTCTTGTAAGCATGTGCAACATTGTGCACTTGCATCACTGTGCGTCTGGCTTAGGTGCCTGGAACTATGGAGTGAGTTCCATCCAGGTCAGCCTGGCCTAGAGTGAGACCCTACCTTGAAAACAAACAAATAAAAAAAATAATATAATGAGTACTGAAATAGAATATACACAAAATGAGGAAAGTGGAGCTATTCTACTCTGTTTCTGAAGAGCATTGGTAAGGATTGTTAATAATCTTTTATGGACTAGATATGATGAATGGAATACAATTGAAATGTGGGCACCGAAAAAATATATTTGAAGAAGCAACTAAATGAAGCAACTAAAGAAGCAACTTCAAGATCTCCCATGACAACACATGCATTCACGCCTCCCTGCCAGTCCTCTGTCATAAGAAACTGTTAAAGTAATATTTCAGCATCTATTATGTGCAAGGCTTTCTTTCTTTCTCTCTTTCTTTTTTCCATCAATCCATCAACCCATCTATCTATCTATCTATTTATAAGTGCACAGAGAGAGATAAAGGGCATGCCAGTGCCTCCAGCAACTGCAAACAAACTCCAGACATATGTGCCACTGTGTATCTGGCTTTATGTGGGTACTGAGAAATCAAATCTGGGTCATTAAGGCTTTGTAGGCAAGCAACTTAACCACTGAGCCGTCTCTCCAGCCCAAGACCTTCTTAAGCATAAAAAATATTACAATGCAAGTCCCTGAAGCCAGAAAATTTACCATTTAGCAATGGAGATAGTCACATATAAACAGTATGACCCTAAACTCTACTCAAGGTTAAAGAAGACATTTGTAATTTCTGTAAGAGTTTGAAGTTGAAAATTCAATTAATTAATTTATTTATTTTTGTTTATTTTTATTTATTTATTTGAGAGCAACAGACAGAGAGAGAAAGAAGCAGACAGATAGAGAATGGGCACGCCAGGACCTCCAGCCACTACAAACAAACTCCAGATGTGTGCGCCCCCTTGTGCATCTGGCTTACGTGGGTTCTGGGGAATCAAGCACAGGCAAGCACTTAACTGCTAAGCCATCTCTCTATCCCCTACTTATTTATTTTTATTTGTTTATGAGAGAGAGAGAATGGGCGCCAGGGCTTCTACACACTACAAATGAGCTCCAGATGCATGGGTCACCCACCATGTGCATTTAGCTTATGTGGGTTCTGGGGAGTACAACCAGGGTCCTTAGACATTGCAAGTAAGCACTTTTGACCATTAATCCATCTCTCCTGCCAGAAACTTTGATTTTATTTCCCCCCATAAACTGAGGGTCACAAGTTCATTCTTTCCAAACACTATTCTTGCCAGGGTGTGGTGGCACACACCTTTAATCCCAACAGTGGGGAGGCTGAAGTAGGAGGGTCACCATTTGAAGATCAAGGCCATTCTGGGACAACAGACTGAGTTCTACTTCAGCCTGTGCTAGAGTGAGACCCTACCTTGAAAAGAAAAAAAAAATAAATCCCAAAACCCAAACATTATTCTTTTTTTAAAAAAATATATTTTATTATTTTTCTTTATTTATTTGACAGAGAGAAAGAGGGAGAGAGAAAGAATGGGCACGCCAGGGCCTCCAGCCATGGCAAACAAACTCCAGACACATGCGCCACTTGGTCATCTGGCTAATGTGAGTCCTGGGGAATGGAACCTGGGTCTTTGGCTTTGCAGGCAAATGCCTTAACCACTAAGCCATCCCTCTAGCCCTCAAATGCTATTCTTTAATCTACTACATGCCAGAAGCTATTCTTGTCATGAGGAAAAACAGTAAATAAAATAGACAAAAATCTTGCTTTAGGGGCTAGAGACAAGGCTTAGTGGTTAAAGGTGCTTGCTTGCAAAGCCTAATGGCCCAGGTTCCATTCCCCAGTACTCATAAAAAGCCAGATGCACAAAGTGGTCCATGCATCTGGAGTTCATTTGCAGTAGCAGGAACTCCTGGTGTACCCATTCTTTTTCTCTCCTTCTGCCTTCTTGTTTTCTCTTTCTTTCTCTCTGCCAAATAAGTAAATATTTTTTTTAAATCTTTTAAAAAATGTTATTTGAGAGAGAGAGAGAGAGAAAAAAAAAAAAGAAAAGAAGAAGAAGAGCCAGCTAGAGAAAGAGAGAGAATGGGCACACCAAGGTCTTCAGCCACTGCAAACAAACTCCAGATGCTTGTGCCACCTTGTGCATCTGACTTATGTGGGTCCCGGTAAATCAAACCTGGATCTTTTGGCTCTGCAGGCAAGTGCCTTAACCGCTAAGCCATCTCTCCAGTCCTTTAAAAAATATCTTGCTTTAGGGCTGGAGAGATGGCATAGTGGTTGAGGTGCATGCCTGCAAAGCCTAAGGATCCATTTTCGGCTCTCCAGATGCCATGTAAGCTGGACACACAAGATGATGCAAGCACTCAATGTCACACATGTGCACAAGATGGTGCGCTTGTCTGGAGTTCTACTGCAGTGGCTGGAGGCCCTGGTGTGCCAACTCACTCACACACACACACACTCTCTCTCTCTTGCTCACTCTCTTGTTCCCTCATAAAAAAAATTACAAAAACGGGGGGGAAATTTTGCTTTAAAGGACATGTAGTATGAGGGGCCAAAAAGGTGCATATATGAAAGACTGGAGTGGGGAGAATACAAAAAGGAAAGCATGTGCTCTAACGCAGACAGCTGCCACCTGCTTCCAACTAAGTGCTGTCATGCAGAAATTTGGGTCCAATGTTTCCAGATCTGAAAGGTAGAAATTTTATGTATTTTTACATAAGTATCTCAGTCTTTAACTCTTGACAACTAATTAAAAAATTTAAAAAACTCAGCCAGACACGGTGGCCCACACCTTTAATCCCAGCATTCAGCAGGCAGAGGTAGGAGGATTGCTGTGAGTTTGAGGCCACCCTGAGACTACATAATGAATTCCAGGTCAGCCTGGGCTACAACACGACCCTAGCTTGAAAAAAAAAAAAATTAAAAATTCTGCAAGCTGCACAAAAATACCTCATGGATAGAATTCAGACTAAAGATACCTATTTATGATATGTGAGATAAATTTCATGACTCTGGCTTACAGACACTGTCAAGAGACACCAGTACACACACTGTTGTAAGCTAAGTGCTTCTAGACTCAAGGAAGCTGGGTCCAGCAGAGGTGATAAGCAATATGGAGTTAAGGGTATTTGGCCTGAGTCTCCCACAGTCCAGAACATGTCAGTTCTTAGTTCTCTATTCTTTTTGTTTGTTTTTTAAAAGGCATTTTTTATTATTTATTTATTTAAGACAAAGAGAGGGAGGGAGAGAGAGAGAGAGAGAGAGAGAGAGAGTATAGGTGTGCCAGGGTCTTCCGCCATTGCAAAGGAACTCCAGACACATGTGCTACCATTTGCATCTGGCTTATGTGGGACCTAGAGAATCAAACCTAGTCCTTAGGCTTCACAGGCAAGCACCTTAACCACTAAGCAATCCTTCCAGCCCTAGTCCTCTATTTTTTTTTTTTTTCATTTCTCATCACACTTGTGGCTGTACTGATGTGCTCCTCCTGCTTATATACTGCCTTGCAAAGGATGGTAAGACCACTTTGTTCAACCAGAAAGTCTATATAAACAGCAATACCAATATAAACAGCAGCTGCCCTGCTGGTTTGTCTGGTTGTTCAGCAGACTAGTACTGCTCATTAACAGGATCATGTCCATCTGCTCTGCAAAGGCTTCTACCTGGAAAAAAATTCTGAGGAAGGTTCTATAACCTCAAGTTCTCAATGCAGGGACTTTATACACATTATTCTGAGAAAAAAAAAAAACCTTATAACTAAATCATGTCTGCTCAAAAATCACTGAAATAGGGCTAGGGAGATGGCTCAGTGGTAAGATATTTGCTTGCAAAACTTGTACCCACATAAAGCCAAGTGCACAGACACACATGCATCTGGACTCATTTGCAGCAACTGCAGGCCCTGGCACATCCAATCTTTCTCTGCTTATAAATAAATAAAATATGTAACATAAAAGAAAAAAAATCACTGCAGTACAGTTCTAATGGTTAAAATGAGAGTTATACCTTACTCTGCTGGTCCCTAGCTATATCTGTTAGTCATGGGCATTCACTGCATTAGTCACAGGGCTGGAGAGATGATTCAGCAGTTAGAGGCTTGTTTGTAAAGTTTGCAGGCCTGGGTTCAATTCCCCAATACCCACGTAAAGCCAGATGCACAAAGTGGTACATGCATCTGGGTTTCTTTTACAGTGGTAGGAGGCTATGATGCACCCATGCACATTTATTCTTTTTTTTTTTTTCTTTTGTTTTTTGGTTTTTCGAGGTAGGGTCTCACTCTAGTCCAGGCTGACCTGGAACTCACTATGTAGTCTCAGGGTGGCCTCAAACTCACAGCAATCCACCTACCTCTGCCTCCCAAGTGCTGGGATTAAAGGCATGCGCCACCACGCCCAGCTTATTCATATTCTCTTTCTCTCTCTGCTCAAAAATAAAATAAAATTCTGAAAGAATCAGCCGGGTGTGGTGGCGCACACCTTTAATCCGAGCACTTGGGAGGCAGAGGTAGGAGGATCGCCATTTGTTTGAGGCCACCCTGAGACTACATAGTGAATTCCAGGAGAGAGCCTGAGCTAGAGTGAGACCCTACCTCGAAAAACCAAAAAAAAAAAAAAAAAAAAAAAGAATCACCATCTCAAAATACAGTTCTGTAGTTTATTGCTGGTTCACTATTTATGAACTTAGTAAGTCAATGTCTCTACTATATTTGAGCCATGATTTACGGTAGCAAAATTTAAGTTTATAGTGTAAAGAGCTGAGCCTAAGTGGCACACACCTATGACTCAGCTCTTGGGAGGTGGAGACAAGGTCAGGAGAGTTTAAGGTCATTTTCATCTACATATCCAGACCAGCTGGGACTACATTAGACTTTGTTTAAATAAATAAATTAAATGAAATAAAATGAGCATCCAGGCATGATGGGGCACATAACCCCAGCACTCTGAAGGCAGAGGTAGGTAGGAGGATCACTCTGAGTTCAAGGTAAGCCTAAGAATCTCGGCGGGTGGTAGGGGTGTCAAGCAAACAAAGGAATGAATGAATAAACAAACAAATAAATAAAGTGGAACAGCTCAAAATACATCTCTGATTAACTATGTGGCCTATGGCTTCTTCTGGTTAATATACTCTAGGATGTGAAACCTGTAGCTCTGTTATATTTTCTGATTCCATTCTCTGATGAAGGAGTCACATTAGGGCAGATCATTTTGTTGTTGGTTTTGCATTGGCCCAGAGCCTTCCATCTGCAAAACAGCTGTATTGGACACATGGTAATATCTGTATTAAAATTTCAGAGTAAAGGGCTGGAGAGATTGCTCGGTGGTTAAAGGTGCCTGCTTTCAAAGCTGATGGCCTAGGTTCAACTTTCCAGTCCCCAAGTAAAACCAGATACACAAAGTGGCACATGTCTGGAGTTCATCCAGAGTGTCACGAGGCCCTGGTGTGACAATATTCTCTCTCCCACTCTCTCTCAAATAAATAAATATTAAAAGCAATTTTTGACTGGGTACAGTGGCACACACCTTTAATACCAGCACTTGGGAGGCAGTGATAGGTGAATCACTGTGAGTTTGAGACCACTCTGAGACTACAGAGACAATTACAGGCCAGCCTGGGCTACAATGAGACCCTACTTCAAAAAAACAAAAACAGAAACAAAAACAAAAAACATTTTTTTTCAAAGGAAGGCACATCAGATTTTCAGCAAATTCTGAAAATACAAAGGCATTTGTACAGATAGTTATTTCAGCATTTTTATCCAGGCTGACCTGGAACTTACTCTGTAGCCCATACTACCTTTGAATTTACAGAGATCCCTACTACCTCAGCCTCCTAAGTACTGGTATTAAAAGCGTGAGCCACCACACCTGGCTAGATTCGTGGGACTTTATAAAAAGAGGCTTAGATTGTCAGGATCATGTCCCACCATCCTGTGATGTCGCCTGTCATATTAAAGCATAGCAAAAAGGTCTCTAACAGATAGCATGTGACTTTGAAAAAGTCTACAGAAAGGCAAGAACCTTTCTGGGGCAAGGTGTGTGTGTGGGGGGGTACCTTTTGGACTTAGTTTACAGTCTGTAGTCTAAACTTGCAGCCAGACCATTCTGACTAAGAATCATATTCCTCATCACTTGTGAAACACTGAGTAGGCTGCTCATCTGCATAACTGGCATGGTTATTGTGAAGACTGGATGAGCTAAGGTAGCTATAAAGAGAGGTCAGACTAACAAACATGACTCCCTCTCTCTTTTAGAGAGGCTAACCCTTTTCCTTCCTCATTTGACCCCTCTTCCAGAACAACCTCAGATTCTACTCCTAGAATCATTTTGCCCATCATTATTTACATTTACATGTATTCTACATAGTGGGCTCTTCTACATGGAGGGAATTATTTCATTCTTTGGTGCCTTGTACAGCTCAAACACATGACTGGGGCTAACCATGTTTACTGAATGAAACAAGAACATCAAACAATTTTTAAGAGATGTCATATGATATTAGTAGCCATTGAAGGAACTCATGTGGTATTTCTTTGTTTATTTTTTGTTTTTGAGACAAGGTTTCACTTCATAGACCTGGATGTCCTGGAACCCATTAGGTAGACCTCGAATTGCCCTCAAACTCAGTGATCCTCCTGTTTCAGTCTCCTGAATACTGGGATTACAGGCATAAACTACCATGCCTAGTCCTTTATAGTCTGACAACTATTTTATTAGGAAAGTAAGAAGAAAAAAAAAACCAAAGGTTTAGAAACTAGACAGATTGAGTTGTATGCCAATCCTAGTTTCACATCCTATTTATAAAAGTAACAATTAGGAGCCGGGCGTGGTGGCGCACGCCTTTAATCCCACTGCTCAGGAGGCAGAGGTAGGAGGATTGCCATGAGTTCGGGGCCACCCTGAGACTCCATAGTGAATTTCAGGTCAGCCTGGGCTAGAGTGAAACCCTACCTTGAAAAACAAACAAACAAACAAAAGTAACAGGCAAGAGAACACAACCCTATGAAATACTGGTTATTTAAAATATAAAATGGAAATCACTTATATATTTTCCAGTACTATTGTAAGAACCAGAATTAAGCAATAAAAACTATGGCTGGTGCCAGTGAATGTCTGTAATGCCAGCACTTGGGAGGCAGAGGCAGGAGGATCATTATGAGTTGGAGACCAGGCTGAACTACACAGTAAGACTTTCTCAAGACAAATTAAGATGGGTATGGTTGGGCTGGAGAGATGGCTTAGCAGTTAAGCGCTTGCCTGTGAAGCCTAAGAACCCTGGTTCGAGGCACGATTCCCCAGGACCCACGTTAGCCAGATGCACAAGGGGGCGCATGCGTCTGGAGTTCGTTTGCAGTGGCTGGAAGCCCTGGCATGCCCATTCTCTCTCTCTCTCTCTGCCTCTTTGTTGCTTTCAAATAAATAAAAATTTAAAAAAAAAACCAAAAATTAAAAAAAATTAAAAAGATGGGTGTGGTTGATATTGTAGAATACATTTATCAAACCCTATACCCAAACTCTGACTACAGATGACAAATGTGACAAAAAAAGCAGCCAGGTGTGGTAACACACACCTTTAAACCCAGCAGAGGGAGGCAGAGGCAGGAGGATCACCCTGAGTTCAAGGCCAACTTGAGACTAACAGTAAGTTTCAGGTCAGCCCGGGGAGCTGGAGTGAGACCTTACTTTGAAAAAAACAACAACAACAAAAAAAAAAAAAATTAAGAGAAGCAGAAAAGGTATTTCTGATCCCTAGAAAAGGTACCTGCTATTTCCCCCCCCCTTTTTTTTCAATTGGTTTTGTTCAAATTCTACTTTCTGTTATTTACAATGTGCTTTTACATTAGCCTCTGTTTAAAAAAAAACTATTGCATGTGTGTGATGTGTGTGTGCACATGCTGTATGTGGTGTATATATGTGTGTGTATGTACTGATTTGGTGCACCATGTGCACAGAGAACACTAGGTGTCCCCATGCATCACTCACCAGCTGCTTTTTCTTGACATGGAATCTCTTCACTGATTCTGGAGCTATGGCATTTTTTCAAGTCCTTAAGATTCTAGTCCTAGTCTCTAGTCCCCACAGGATTAGGGTGTATACATGTGTGGCCATACTCAGCTGTTTACATGGGTGCTAGAGATTCTAATTCCATAATTTTAGGCCCACTTTGGTCTTTATGCTTGTACAGGAAGTGCTCTTAACCACTGAACCATCTTTCCAGCTCCTATGTCTAGTTTAAGACAGGGTCTCACATAGTCAAGGCTTGTCTCAAAGTCTGTGGCTGATTATGATCTTAAACTCTCGATCCTACTGTCTTTTCCTCCCAAATGTTGGGATTCAAATGCTTTTCCTTTAACCCTCTCACCATATCTGGATCTGGCTAACTCTATTATAGAATTCTAGTATACCTTCTTGATTTGTACATCTTTCTTTAAAAAAAATTTTATTTGAGAGCAAGAGAAAGACAGACACACAGAGAGTGAATATGAGTATGCCAAGGCCTCTTGCCACTGCAAATGAAATCCAGGTGCATGTATCCTTTGTGCATCTGGCTTTATGTGTGGGTACTGGGAAATTGAACCCAGGCTGTCAGGCTTTGTAAGCAAGTGCCTTTAACTGCTGAGCCATCTCTCCAGCCCTGTTTTGAAATTTTCATTTGCTCTAGCCTTGCAATGTGCTTATTATTCAGATGGAATGGACACATGCTTGCTTAAGAAACTGGTTTTATTAAGAAGCTCTATCTGGCACACCGAGACACCTATATTTAAAAGCACATAAGTATTATTAACCTTCATGAAACCAATTTTTTATACAGATTTGAAAAACAGAGTTTGGGCTGGAGAGATACTCAGCAGTTAAGGCACTTGCCTTCAAAGCCTAACGACTAGAGTTTGATTCCCCAGTGTCCACATAAAGCCAGATGCCCAAGGTGGCACATGCATCTGGAGTTTGTTTACAGTGGCTGGAGGCCCTGGCATACCCATTCTGTCTGTCCATCTCTGCTTGAAAATAAATTTAAAAACCAGAGGGAGGCCAGAAAGATGACATAGTGGTTAAGGTGCTTGCCTGCAAAGCCTAAGGACTCATGTTTGACTCTCCAGGTCCCACATAAGCCAGAAGCAAAGTGACACATGTGTGCAAAGTCACACCAGCACACAAGGGGGTGTGTGCATCTGGAGTTCGACTGCAGTGACTGGAGGCCCTAGTGTGCCAATGCTCTCTCTCTTTCTCATTCTCTCTCTTTAAATATAAAATAAAAACCCAGAGGCTTTGACTGAACTTATACCATATTATCTTGCATGATAAACAGACTGACTAATCATATCTTCTAATGAGTGATTTAAGCTTATAATCCAAAAATACCACTTCCTCAATAAACATATCTTAAACAGTTAAGTACTATATGTGTCTCTCCAATCTCATGATCCTGTCATCAACCCTCAAAGAAAAATATAACTTTAAAAACCAAGGCCACCTTCCAGTGAATTGTTGCTCAGGGAGGCCTCTGATGTTCCCCAAACAATACAGGCTATTGTCAAAGCTCTTGGTTACCCACCAGAATGACATGGTAAGACCCTATTGCTGAAGACACCACATGCTTAGGCTGCAAGACACTGGGAAATCAAGCTGGAGCTTGGATGGAAGCATTCTCCCTGTTGGCTAGTTGTCATGGTGATATAAAGTGCTATGTAGCCTATTGGGGAAGAAAAGTCATTAACGGGCTTAACCAGCAGTGGATCCTGCAAGCTACACAGCTAGCCAGCCAGACAAAGATGTGTTAATTAACTGCCGGGCATGGTGGTGTATGCCTTTTTTCAAAGCCCTCAGGAGGCAGAGGTAGGATGACCTTGAGTTCAAGGTCACCCTAAGACTACATAGTGAATTCTAGGTCAGCCTGAGCAAGACCCTATCTCGAAATATCAACAACAACAACAACAACAACAAAAAGTGTTAACTGGTACAAAGGTAGCCTGTTATGGGAGAAACCAACTGCTCTCTGATTGGATTTGAGGCCCATTCCATGGAAGGGTACTGAAACCTAATCAAAAGCCTATTTTCTCTCTATCTGCCTTCTTTCTCTCTCTCTCAAATAAAATAAATTTTAACTATATATATATGTATATATATGTGTGTGTGTGTGTGTGTGTGTATGTGTGTGTGTATATATATATATATATATATATATATATATATATATAATTATTTATTTATTTGCAAGCAGAGAGAGTGAGTGTGTATAAGTGTACCAGGACATCTAGCCACCTTAAATGAACTCAAGAATCATGTGCCACTTTGTGCATCAGGCCTATGTGGGTACTGGGGAATCAAACCCCGGTCATCTAGCTTTACAGGCAAGTGTCTTAACCACTAAGCCATCTCTCCAGCACCTAATCATCCATTTCTTTTTAAAAAATATTTTTATTTATTTATTTGACAGAGAAAGAGGGGGAGAGAGAAAGACAGAATGGGCATGGAAGGGCCTCCAGCCACTGCAGACGAACTCCAGATGTGTGTGCCCTTGTGCATGTGGCTAATATGGGTCCTGGGGAATCGAACCTGTGTCTTTTGGCTTTGCAGGGAAACACCTTAACCACTAAGCCATCCCACAGCCCTAATCATCTATTTCTTTCTTTCTTTCTTTCTTTCTTTCTTTCTTTTATTTATTTGAGAGCTACAGACAGATAGAGAAAGAGAGAGAGAGAGAGAATGGGCACGCCAGGGCTTTCAGCCACTGCAAATGAACTCCAGACGCGTGCGCCCCCTTGTGCATCTGGCTAACATGGGCCCTGGGGAAATCGAGCCTTGAACCAGGGTCCTTAGGCTTCACAGGCAAGTGCTTAACCGCTAAGCCATCTCTCCAGCCCTTTTTGTTTTTGTTTTTTTTTTTTTGTTTGTTTGTTTTTCAAGGTAGGGTCTCACTCTAGCCCAGGCTGATCTGGAATTCACTATGGAGTCTCAGGGTGGCCTCGAACTCACAGCGATTCTCCTACCTCTGTCTCCCAAGTGCTGGGATTAAAGGTGTGCGGCACCACGCCCGGCTTAATCATCTGTTTCTTAATGTATAAAGTAATGATTCACTCAACTACTTGTTTAATGCCTGGTAAGTGGTAGATATTTTACTGAATGCTAAAAATACAAAAGTGGCCAGGCATGGTGGCATATATCTTCACATATCTTTAATCTGCTGATTAAAGAGAACTGCTGAGTTTGAGGACAGCTGGGCCAGAATGAGACCCTACCTCAAAAAGAGAGAGAGAGAGAGAGAGAAGCGAATAAAAAATTCCTATTTTCAAAGTTCTGATATTCTGTTCGACTTAGAAAGAATATGCAACTATAATACAGTGGGGAAAGCATCATAACGAAAGGATATACCCAGTTCTATGTATGCATAAAGGTGGGACCCATTATTCTTGCTACTAGGTGGGTACAGACACCAGAAAAAATAACAGCAAACATACTAGGCACTTTATCAATTCTAAACATAAAGTAAGGCAGAAGCTAGGGAGTGAAACTAATACCACAGTGAAGTTTACTAAGTTGGATCTTCAAATCAAGAATAGCATAAGGCCTATTTTAAAACATTTTATTTATTTACTTGAGGGGGGGGGGTGGATAGGAGCACCAGGGCCTCCTGCCACTGAAAACAAACTCCAGATGCATGTACCATTTTGTGCATCTGGCTTTGTGTGGGTGGTGGGGAATCAAACCCAGGCCATCAGGCTTTGCAAGCCAGTGCCTTTGACTGCTAAGCCATCACCCCATCCCCATAAAGTCTATTTAAATACTTCATTTCTTTTCTTGGATGGGGGCTGAGGCAGAACCTAAGTAGTAAGGCTGGCCTTGAGCTCCTGATCCTTTTATCTCCAAATTCCAACTGGTACGATTTACAGACATGCATCACCACACCTGGCTTAAATACTATCTTACTGTAGCATGTAATGAAAATTTTATTTCATAGACACAGGCACTTAAAATAAGGGAAGATCACAAAAACTGTATACTTTTGGGTTAGGCTGAATTAAACTACTACTGCTACAAAATGATTTCAGTCCATTTTAAGAATTCTTAGACAGCAAAGACTATAACTATTTACTTTTATTTTAAATTAGTTTTTCTGCTGGGCATGGTGGCACACACTTAATCCCAGTACTCAGGAGGCAGAGGTAGGAGGATCACCACGAGTACCAGGCTACCCTGAGAGGATAATACATAGTGAATTCCAGGTCACCCTGAGCTAGAGTGAAACCCTACCTCAAAAAAATGAAAGAAAAAAAAAAGTTAAAGTAGTTTTTCTTTACAGTACAAGTATTTGTTGTAAAACATCTAATGTCAATGGTCATTTAAAAGTATAACAAGGGCAAGCTGGGTGTGGTGGCGCACACCTTTAATCCCAGAACTCAGGAGGCAGAGGTAGGAGGATCGCCATGAGCTCAAGGCCACCCTGAGACTACATAGTGAATTCCAGGTCAGCCTGGACCAGTGTGAGACCCTACCTCAAAAAACCAAAAAAAAAAAAAAAAAGTCTAACAAGGGCTGGAGAGATGGTTTAAGCGGTTAAGGTGCTTGCCTGTGAAGCCTAAGGACCTAGGCTTAAGTCCCTAGTACCCATGTAAGTCAGATGCACAAGGTGGTACATGCTTCTGGAGTTCGTTTGCAGTGGCTAGAGGACCTGGCACACCCATTCTCCCTCTCTATCTGCTCTTTCTTTCTCTCTCTCTCTTAAATAAGTAAATAAACAAAAAAACCTTTAAAAGTATAACAAATAAATGGCTATATGACAAAAATAAGTCCATAATCAGACCATCAATTGTTGCTAAAGAGTGTAACAACATCTCAGAGGTATAGTTTCCAATATGCCATTGATTGATACAGGAGCAAAATCTTGAGATTTATCACCTAAAATGAGTTTCATATTCATTCTAGCAACATGTCTCATAGCAGTAACCTTCTTGTTGATGGGTAAACACTGACCAGAGCAGCTTATGGAAGGAAAATGTTTATTTTAGCTTACAATTTCCATGGGAAGTTTCATAATGGTCAGTGTTGCAGTCAGCTTCGCGTTGCTGGCAGAAAACACCCAACCAAGAGCAGCTTGTGGGAGCAAAGAGTTTATTTTGGCTTACAGACTAAAGGGAAAGCTCCATGATGGCAGAGGAAAATGATGGCATAAGCAGAGGGTTGACATCCCCTCACCAACATCAGGTCGACAACAGCAGCAGGAGAGTGTGCCAAATACTGGCAAAGGAAAGCTGGTTATAACACCCATAAGCCTGCCCCCAATAATACATCACTAATTCTCTGTACTGCCACCATCTAGGGACCTAAGCATTCAGAACACGTAAGTTTATGGGGAATGCCTGAATCAAATCATCCCAATGGGGAAAGCACTGCAAGAGCAGACAGCTGGAAGGAAAAAGCAAGAGTGACCTAGCTAGCTGGTACTGGCAAGCAGAGCTGGATTATAAAACTCCAGTGCCTGCCCTCAGTGACATACCTCCTCCAGAAAGGCTCCACCAACTACAGATTAAGTATAAGACTTACTCACAAATTCATAAAGTTTTGGGGGATATTTTATATTCGAACCACCACATGTCCAAATCTGAACTGAGCTAGAGAGAGGCAAAAAAAAAAAAAAAAAAAAAAAAAAAAAGGCTTTAGACCTGGACTGTCTCAAACTCACTAAGCTTATATAGTCAGTTACACCCCTCCATTTCCTTCCAGCCAGTTGGCTAGTGTGTTACACAATGTTCAGATTCTTCCCAGAGACCTTGGCAAGACTGAAATTCTCCTATGCTCCTTGCCAAAGAAACTACATTCCATGTTATTCAGAAGCTATATACAAGGCCGGGCATCATGGCACATGTCTTTAATCCCAGCACTTGGGAGGCAGAGGTAGGAGGATCGCTGAGAGTTCAAGGCTACCCTGAGACTACATAGTGAATTCTAGGTCAGCCTGAGCTAGCGTGAGACTCTACCTCAGAAAACAAAAGGCAATCAAGCAACAAAAAAAAAGAAGCTACATACCTAGGCTCTCCATGACTTCTGGCCTTTGTCATGTAAGCTCTGATCATCCTACTGCTATAATTCTGTCCAATCACCTTCAGTACCTTAAAGACAATATTTCTGTACTTTTCAAGTTCATCTGTGTTCCAGTCTTATAGAGGAGGTTTAATATTTAAACTCATGTATAAAGATCAGTTTACATACTGATGTAGGTGTAATATGAAGAAATGGGTGGGAAATGTTAACTGTATGTGTGTACAGAAAGCAGGGAGACTAATCCCCCCTTAGAACTGTATACTGTAGATCACAAATTATTTCTACCTTAGATTATTGTAAGATTGTTTTACTCAGATTGCTTAATAATTTACCACTGAGTAGGAGGCTTAATTTATACACAGTCATCTTTCACAGTTCTGGAGGCTAGAGGCCAGGTCCAAGGAGATGTCGGATCTGGTGTCTGAGTTGTCTTATCGCTGTATCCACACATGACAGACAAACTCCAAGAGGCTCTCTTGACTCTTCTTAATAGGACACTAATTCCCTCATGAAGGCCACCACCTTCTTGACCTAATTAATTCCCAAAAGTCCAAACCATGCATTATCATATTTGGGTTTAACATATGACCTGGCCTTTTTAAATGGGGCATAATGTGGACTTCATAGCAGTGAATATATGTGGCATGCTGACCAGATATGTTTGGCTCACTTTATTTTGAAGAACACGATATAAACAGAAATGCCTAGTAAGTTTTGGATAAAAGTAGACCCAGCATCAGCTCCTGGCTCTATCACTTCTATGGTTCTGGACTAGATTTGTTAGTGTGTTGAGCTTGTTTCCAGATGAAATTGGAATATTATCTGCCTCATGATTATTCAATAAAGATTAAATTGCCGGGCGTGGTGGCGCACGCCTTTAATCCCAGCACTCGGGAGGCAGAGGTAGGAGGATCGCCGTGAGTTCGAGGCCACCCTGAGACTCCATAGCGAATTCCAGGTCAGCCTGGGCTAGAGTGAGACCCTACCTCGAAAAACCAAAAAAAAAAAAAAAAAAAAAAAAAAGAGTTGAAGGCCAGGCTGGGCGTGGTGGCTCACGCCTTTAATCCCAGCCCTCCGGGGGCAGAGGTTGGAGGATCGCCATGAGTTCCAGGCCACCCTGAGACTACATAGTGAATTCCAGGTCAGCCTGAACTAGAGTAAAACCCACCTCGAAAAAAAAAAAAAAAGAAAAAAGAGTTGAAGGCCAGTTTGAACTATAGTGTGATGCTCTTTCTCAAAAGGAAAAAAAAAAAAAAAAAAGATTAAATTAGGGCTGGAGAGATGGCTCAGTGGTTAAGATGTTTGCCTGCAAAAACTAACGATCAGGGTTCAAATCCCCAGTACCCATGTAAAGCCAGATGCACAAAGTGGCACATGCATCTGCAGTTCATTTGCAGTGGCTGGAGGCCCTGGTGAGCCCATTCTGTCTGTCTCTCCTCTATCTCTTTCTGCTTACAAATAAATAAAAATATGGAAAAAAGATTAAGGTAGATATAATAAATTAATCCATGGAAATTTTACTTACTACATAGTAAACACACCATATTCACAATTTGTTTTTCCCCTATCTTCCCTCCCACAAGCCCATTAAAGGGATACATAGAGCCTGGGCATGGTGGTGCATGCTTTTAATCCCAGAACTCGTGAGGCAGAGGTAGGTGGATCTTTGTGAGTTCAACAGCACCTAGAGACTATATAGTTAATTCCAGGTCAGCCTGAGCTAGAGTGAGACCACCTTGGAAAAAAAAAAAAAAAAAAAAAAAAAACTAGAGCTGGAGAGATAGCTTAAGGGTTAAGCCACTTGCCTGCAAAGCCTGAGGACCCAGGTTTGATTCCCTAGTACTCACATAAGCTAGATACACAAGGAGGCACATGCGTCTGGAGTTTGTTTACAGTGGCTGCAGGTCCTGGTATGCTCATTCTCTCTTCTCTTTGCCTCTTTCCCTCTCAAATAAATAAATAAAATATTTTAAAGTAAAAAATAAAATATAATAAAAACAAAATTCAGTAAGCATTTCCATTTGTAGTATTTGCCAGAAACTGTTTCTACATAATACAAACAGGACATACTCATCATGGCAGTCAGGAAGAGCACATGCAGTTTTGGACTGATGACCAGAATTCTCCAATCCCCTAGTCATAGTGATTATCACAAGGATGACCCAGGCTCTCTCCAGAATTATCATTTGTAGTTAGTTTGTAGTTAATTTGGAGTTAGTTAAGAGTAGAGACCTTTCCTTTTGAGTCACAGAGATGGGACGGCTGGGTTTCTTTCTTGCCACTTCGAGAAACTTGTCTACAGAAAAGAAAAGTGCCAATCACAGCCAAACAGTAAGAGGCAACATGAGCTTTGGGGGCACTGAAATATGATGTGTGCCCAAAGCCACCAGTGTTGTCCTGGTGTCTAAAACACTTCCTCCTATTTTACGAGCTTCTTTATTATCATTCAAATATATTTCTATTTCTTAAGTTTACCTGAACTGGTTTTTGTTAGTAATTCAAAGACTCCTTACTACATGAATTTATATTTAATGCCAGACTTTCTACAAGGTGCTTTATTATCAAGATCTTCTTATTCAATTCTTGCAGCAGACAGGATGGGAAAGTACTGCTGCACATCTGAAATACAGTTAACCTTTTTTTTGTGTGGGGGGGCGGTTCAAGGTAGGGTCTCACTCTAGCTCAGGCTGACCTGGAATTCACTATGTAGTCTCAGGGTAGCCTTGAACTCATGGCGATCCTTCTACCTCTGCCTCCCAAGTGCTGGGATTAAAGGTGTGCGCCACCATGCCCGGCTTACAGTTAACCTTTTCATGAGTCCAGAGTAAAGTACAAGACCGCTATTTCTTTTTTTTTTTTTTATTAACTATACTTTATTTATTTATTTGAGAGAGAAAGAAGGAGGGAGGGAGGAAGGGAGAGAGAATGGGCATGCTAGGGCCTTCAGCCACTGCAAATGAACTCCAGATACATGCACCCCCTCGTGTACCTGGCTTACGTGGGTCCTAGAGAATCGAACCCAGGTCCTTAGGCTTCACAGGCAAACACCTTAACTGCTAAGCCATCTCTCCAGCCCATGCTACTTCTTATATGAACCAAATCATAGTAGAATGAAGGCCGTATATACACACACAACACTAACTAGAATATATTCAGCAGGCTTAGGTCATGGTTATTCAAATAACCATCATGGCTCAGGGATGGAGTGTGCTGAGTAAGCACAATGAAGCATGGGGTAGATGAAGCCAGTTTCCCTAGAAATGAGATGCTGCTAAAAAGAAGAAAGGGGGATGACTCTAGGGGACCCAGCCAACAAGTGTTCACTGCACAATCACAAGGAAGACTGGAGCCAATAAGGTGTTTTTTTTTTTTGTTTTGTTTTGTTTTTTTTTGTTTTGTTTTCTCTCTCTCTCTTTTTCAAGGTTAGGTTTTGCTCTAGCCCAGGCTGACCTGGAACTCATTATGTAATCATTACAGGCTGCCCTTGAACTACTAGGATCAAAGGCGTGCTCCATGGGGGGGGGGGTGAAGAGCAGTAGAGGGAGACAAGGGCCTTTAGCTGTTGCAAAGGAACTCCAGACTTTGTGTACCTGGCTTTACATTGGTACTAGGGAATTTAACCACTCACCTATCTCTCCAGCCTCCAACAAGTTTGTTGTTTGTTTCTTTTTTTTAACACTGTGGATTTCTCAATCATCTGATCAATAACTGTTCGTATCACTTGCCACTGTGAGCTTGCATGTGTCTAGTCTAATTTAAGAACACTCTTTCTGTGGGGGCTTCAGTGTTCTCCACAAGGAAGCTAGCTAGTTTACCACTGACTCTCTAAGCACTCATTCAGAGCACCAAATTGAAGTGCTGATGGAGGAAGAGGTACTTTCTAGAAACTCCAACAGCAAAGCCCTCGTTAAAAAAAAAAAGTCCCCTTGACTTAATTAAAATGTCTGTGGTGGTTTGATTCAAGTGTCCCCCGTAAACCTAGGTGTTCTGAATACCAGGTTCCCAGCTGATGGAGATTTGGGAATTAATGCCTCCTGGAGATGCTGTATTGTTGGGGGCAGGCTTAGGGTGTTAGCCAGTGTCCCCATACCAGTATTTGGCATACTCTCCTGTTGCTATGGTCCACCTTATGTGGGTCAGGAGGTGATGTCCACCCTCTGCTCATGCTGTCATTTTCCCTGCCATCATGGAGCTTCCCCCTCAAGCATGTAAGCCAAAATAAGGACCCCCCCTTTTTTCCCACAAGCTGCTCTTAGTTGGGTGATTTCTATCAGCAATGCGAACCAGACTGCAACAATGTCCTTGGGGACTGGAGAGATGGTGCTTGTCAGCAAAGCCAAAGGACTCAGGTTTGATTCCCCAGTACCCAAGTAAAACCAGATGCACATGATGGTGCATATTATGGAGTGTACTTGCTGTGGCTGGAGGCCCTTACAAGCTCATATTCTGCTGCTCCTCTCCCCCCCCCCCACCGCTTCTTTTTCTCTAATAAATAAAGAAACTAATAAAAAAATGTCCTTGGCTTTCTCATACCAAATGTAAACTCAAAAATATAGAAAATAATGTAAAGCTGTTTAGAAAAGGGATTACCAGCTAGTTGACCAACACAATAAATTTCTTGCTGGTTGGACTATTAATAGTCAGTAAATAAATTTTCTAAACTTTTTTTTTTTAGGGTTTTTGAGGCAGGGTTTCACTCTCGCCAAAGCTGAACAGTTGGCCTAGAACTCACTCACCCAGGATGTCCTCACACTCACAGTGATTCTCCTATCTCTGCCTCCCAAGTGCTGGGATAAAAGTTATATGCCACCATGACTGGTTTTTGTTTTTTGTTTTTTGTTTTTTCTTAACACAGGGTGTCATGTAGCCAACCTGGCCTTGAACTTGCTATATAACTGAGGATGACCCTAAACTTCTGATCCTCCTGCCTTTACTTTCTGAGTGCTGGGGTTCCAGTGTTCTATGATTTTTTTCAACTTTGTTAAATTCTTTTTGTATCTATTCAGTGATTTTTGTATTTATTTGATTTATCTCCATTATTCTTTAGTTTGATAAAGTGCACTAACCTGTTTTTCAAATAGTTCAATTTCACATTCCTTGTATAGATGTCATGATGTAAAAGAGCCAGATTCCAACCCCAGAGAGCCTGACACTAACAGTTCCACTGAGACCCCCAAATTCACAATTGTACCTGAAATTACAATGGAACTGCTGGTGGCTGTCAAAATTCTTAGATTGTTAAATGAAATCAATTATGACAAGCTATTAATTTTCAGCATTAAAAAATGAAAGAAAAACAAATGCAAGCCTATAATGACGACAGAAGTGCATAGGGCAAAAGCCACAGATCCTAGTCTCAAAAAGCCTGATGTATTTCTCTGAGTGTTTCCTTATATGGTGTGTAGTCTGGAAACACATTTTCTCCAGCCTCTGTCTCCCAAGTGCTTAGTTTGCAGAGTTCTAAAGAGGAGTGAGGGAGAAAGAGACTAAGTAAATTTGCCTAAGACACAAATTAGGTATTTATTGGGCTGAATAGCCATATTCAAACCAGGTGGGTTTGACTCAAAAATTTAGGCCACATACACAGACAACCAGTCAAGTTAAATATAATCATTTGTCTCACAATAACCCCCATCACCTTTGCAGAGGAACATCTAATCATAAACAGAAGGTGTACCTGGGAGTCTAAGTGATTGTGCTGAGCAAAGAATGTTGGAAAGAAAGGTTTTGTGCTATAGGATGTCAAATCAGGACCACCTTGTCTTTGTACTTGGCTTGCTCCCAGCAAAGTCAGAGTTTCTGATTTATTTCTTATCTTTGTCTTGCCCCTTAGATCTGAAACAGTATTTTTAAAATATATTTTTTTCATTTACTTATTTTATTTATTTATTCCTTTTTGGTTTTTTTAAAAGATTTATTTTTATTTATTTATTAGAGACAGGGGCGTGGTTAGAGAGAGAGAGAGTGGGAATGGACATGCCAGGGCCTCCAGCCATTGCAAACGAACTCCAGACTCATGCACCACCATGTGCATCTGACTTATGTGGGATCTGGAGAATAGAACCTGGATCCTTAGGCTTTATAGGCATGCACCTTAACCACTAAGCCATCTCTCCAGCCATTTTTTTAGAAATTTTTATTTTATTTTATTTATTTGACAGAGAAAGAGGGAGAGAGAAAGAATGGGAGCACCAGGGCCTCCAGCCACTGCAAACAAATTCCAGATGCATGTGCCCCCTTGTGCATCTGGCTAATGTGGGTCCTGGGGAATTGAACCTGGGTCCTTTGGCTTTGCAGGCAAATGCCTTAACCGCTAAGCCATCCCTCCAGCCCCCCCTTTTATTTTTTGCTTTTTGAGGTAGGGTTTCACTCTAGTCCAGGCTGACCTGGAATTCACTAAGTAGTCTCAGGGTGGCCTTGAACTCATAGCAATCCTCCTACCTCTGCCTCCCAAGTGCTGGGATTAAAGGCATGTGCCACCACACCCGGCCCTTTTCTTCATTTATTTGAGAGGGAGAGAGAGAGAAAAAAAAAAAAAAAAAGGGCACACCAGGGCCTCTTGCTACTACAAACAAAGTCCAGATGCATGTGCTACTTTGTGTATCTGTCTTTACATGGGTGAATCAAACCCAGGCTTTCAAGCTTTGCAAGCAAGAGGTTTTAACCGCTGAGCCATTTCTTTAGCGCTGAAATGGAGTATTTTAGGCTCAGTCTATGTGTTCTATGTATTTACTATGTGTACTATGTATTTACTGTATTTATATATTGATTTTTGCTGTGAAAATTCCCCGTAGGGCCTCGATTGAGTGCTATGTCTTTTACATAAGCAAATAACATGCAATCTAGTGATCAAGGGCCCTTATTAAAAAGGACACTGCAAGACCCAGGCGTGGTGGCACACGCCTTTAAACCCAGAACTTGGGAGGCAGAGGTAGGAGTATCATTGTGAGTTTGAGGCCAGCTTCAGAATACAGAGTGAATTCCAGATCAGTCTGGGACTAAAGTGAGACCCTACATCAAAAAAAAAAAAAAAAAAAAAAAAAAAAAAGGTGGTGGGGGACACTGTAGAGTCAAATGTAACAAATGAAGAAATGAAGGTGGATATATCACATATAATTAATTACATACCATGTCTCAGGTATAGAGGAAAGGGAAGATGAGTTAAAAAATCAGCTGATTCTGGAAAAACACCTTGCAAGTAAGCTTCTTTTTCCACAAGAAGTACGACTGCAGGTGTCCCTAACCTGTGGCCCATGACCATCATACTGCCTAACACATCTGTAACATGACAATATATTGTAGTCTCAAAAGGTTGAGCACATCAGAATGGAGAGATGGCTTAGCGGTTAAGGTGCTTGCCTGCGGAGCCTGAGAACCAAGGTTTGATTCCCCAGGACCCACATAAGCCAGATGTACAAGGTGGAACATGCATCTGGAGTTCATTCGTTTGCAGTGGCTAGAGGCCCTGGCATGCCCCTTCTCTCTGTGTCATTCTGTCTCTCTCTCTCAAATAAATGAATAAGTAAATAAAATAAAAAGGTTGAATACTCCCAGAAGTAAGAAACTAACTTTTTTCTCTCTTTTCTTCTCTTCCCTTTTGTTCCTCTTTCTCCATCCCTTCTTCATTTCCTTTCTTCTTTCCTTCTCTTCTTCCTGTTCTTGCTCTTTTTTTTTTTTTTTTTTTTGGGTTTTGTTTTTTTGAGGTAGGGTCTCTAGCCTTTTGCTTTTCCAGGGGCTTTCTTTACTCTTTCCCCTTTTCTTCTAATTGCTTCTAGGAAAAAAAAAAAAAAGACAGATATATTGATAGTCAACAATACCTAGAGATAGGTGATGCTGGAGCATAGATCTGCTTGGCAAGGAGAAAGCTACAGTGACTTCTTAGGGAGGGAGCAGACCCTGTTTTGCCTCATACTTCAGCTAACAGAGTCTATTCAAGTCTAACGTGGAATGTCAGATCCAGTTTCTCTGTTGTACTTTTAAAATTGGTAAACATTCCCACCAGGTGAATAATGACTGCATATTGACCTCATTTCAGAGAACTAGTGATTGTCAAAAAATATAAAGCAAGTCTAATCTTTCCTTGGTAGACAGTCCTAGGGCCAGAGTAACTCTGACTCACTCCAATGTCTAACATACTGAAAATGGAGACAACTATTCACTCTGACCATAGGTTAGCATGGGAATGCAGTATCCACAATCCTGTCTCTAGGTTTCTGGTATAAGCAGTAGGAGGGGAGACAACATAAACAATAGAAGAGCCAGTAGTCTGAAGTTCCAAAGGTTCTATGGAGTAGCTAGCTATGAGGCTGTGAGCACGTTGATCCCTTTGGTATCAAATTTCTATCTATAGAATGGACCTGAAGATACACTGAAATACCCTAAGGGGAGAAGAGGTACCAGGCACTATTCTAAGTTCTTTGCAAGAGGGCTGGAGAAATGGCTTAGCGGTTAAGGCACTTGCCTGCAAAGCCAAAGGGCCAAGGTTTGATTCTCCAGGACCCACATAAACCAAATGCACAAAACGGCACTTGTGTCTGGAGGCCCTGGTATCCCCATTCTCTCTTCCCCCCATTTGCCTCTATCTCTGTCTCTCGAATAAATAAACAAACAAGCAAACAAAAAAATATTTTTTTTTTAGTTAAATGGAGCCAGGAATGGTGGCACACACTTTCAATCCCAGCACTTGGGAGGCAAAGGAAGGAGGATCACTGTGAGTTCAAAGCCACCCTGAGACTACATAGTGAATTCCAAGTCAGCCTGGGTTAAAGGGAGATCCTACCTTGAAACCCTCCCCCGCCAAAAAAATTAAGGGCTGGAGAGATGGCTCAGTAGATAAAGTGCTTGGTGTTCAAGCTCTAATACCTGAGTTCAGTCCCCAGACCCCACATAAAAAGCCAGATGCCATGGTGTGCTTCTGTAATCCCAACACACTGACAGTGATGGCAAAAATGGGAGGCAGAGATTGAAATTCCCAGAAGCTCAAAGAGAGCCTACTAAAGAATAGCAAGCAGCAAGGACTGGAGAGATAGCTTGGTGGTTAAAAGCATTTGCTTGCAAAGTCTGGTGGCCTGGGTTTGATTCCCCAGTACCCACGTAAAGCCAGACACACAAAGCGGCACATGCGTCTCAAGTTCATTTGCAGTGGCAGGAGACCCTGGTGTGCCCATACTCACTCACTCTCTATCTCTCAAATAAACAATATAAATCTTTAAAGAGGATAGTGATTTCCGAACAAATCACTAGCTTTAAAAAAAGAGAGGAGGTGCTGGAGAGATGGCTTAGCGGTTAAACACTTGCCTGTGAAGCCTAAGGACCCCGGTTGGAGGCTCGATTCCCCAGGTCCAACGTTAGCCAGATGCACAAGGGGGCACAGGCGTCTGGAGCTCTTTTGCAGTGGCTAGAGGCCCTGGTGTGCCCATTCTTTCTCTATCTGCCACTTTCTCTCTCTGTCTGTCGCTCTCAAATAAATAAAAATAAAAATAATTTTTTTTAAAAAAAGAGAGAGGTAGAGAGCTGGAGAGATGGCTTAGCAGTTAAGGTACTTGCCTGAAAAACCAAAAGACCCAGGTTCAATTCCCCAGGTCCCATGTAAGCCAGAGGCACAAGGCACAGGTTTTTAGTCTATCTTTCCTATACATACAAAATGAGGATCAATATGAATAAAATTAGTGGTTGCACTGGGCACGGTGGTACATGCCTTTAATCCCAACACTTGGGAAGCAGAAGTAGGAGGAACAATATGAGTTGAGGCCAGCCTGGGACTACAGAGTGAGTTCCAGGTCAGCCTGGTCACCCTAATGCATGTGAATTTCTTTTTTTTTTTTTTAATTTAATTTAATTTTGTTTGTTGAGAGAGAGAGACAGAGTACGACAGAGAGAGAATGGGCATGCCAGGGCCTCCAGACGCGTGTGCCACCTTGTGCATCTGGCTTATGTGGGTCCTGGAGAATTGAACCTGAGTCCTCTGGCTTTGCAGGTATGCACCTTAACTGCCAAGCCATCCTTCCAGCCCCACAAGCTGCTCTTGGTTGGGTGATTTCTACCAGCAATGCAAACCGGACTGCAACAGTAAAGTGGTACCGAGGAGTGGGATTGCTGCTAGATACCTGACTGTGTGGCTTTGGCTTTTTGGAGCTCATTTTCAAGAGGAATGTGGGAAAATTTCAAACCTTGTCCTAAGAGATACCTTGCAGTGCTGTAGTACAGCTTGATGGACTATTCTGGTCTGAGCTGCAAGACCTGAATGCAGTAAGACCTATGGACTGTGAGGTTTGGCTTATGAGGGTGAGAAAGAGCTTTGGTTGGACTGGGCTATCAGTTTGAGTGAGAAGCTTGCTCTTATGCCCATATCCTGAGAAGTTGTGCAGGGTTGCTTTGCGTACAAATGAACTGGTGTGAGCAGAGGGATATGGCACAGAAAGAAAAAATCTTTGGGTGAATTGTTACCCATTCAGCTGCAACTGAGAGATTACAACCTTTGAGACTGGGCTAGCTGACCTGTGCTAGGGCAACAGGAAGAATGTAGACTCTTTCCTGAGTGCTCAAGGAGTGTCCTGTTCTTCAAAGTCTGTTTTATTCTCCCCTGGATTAACAAATTGGCACCCTGCCTGGTACTGTGGAGTATAAGAAATGCAGGAAAGAGAGGGTCACTGAGTTTGCAACACGGTCTTGGGTTATGGAAATGGCCATGGGCAATGTGAAGCAGGTTTGCTGGATGCCTGCATGGAGACTCCATGGAGCCATGAGGATGAACCATGGATTGCAGTGGAGACCCAGTGAAGATGCCGGGACCATGAGATGGCTGCTAAGGAGCTGCCGGCCCCTATGAAGTTTTCCAGGACTGTGAGTAGCCTAGCTGGAGGGGCAGAGTTGGAATGCCAGAGACTTGTTGCTGGTTAGAATTATCAGACTTGGAGATTTGTCACTGGCTAGAGTTGTTGGACTTGAAGCTACAGAGTTTGATGTTTGCCCTGGTTGTTTAAATCTTGTATTGGTTGAATGTTTCTTTGCTATGCCCAATGCCATCTTTTGCAATGTGAATATTTATTCTGTGCCATTATGGGTTTTTTGAGGTTACTTTTTGGTATTATGGCTCAGTTAAAAGATCTTGGACTATGGGGATGTATGAACATCATTGGAATTGACAAAAACTATGAGACTTTTAAAGTTAGATGAATGCATTGCATTTTACATCATGTATGGTCATCAGTTTATGGGGGCCAGGAGTGGAATGTGGTGGTTTGATTCAGGTATTCCCCCATAAACTTAGGTGTTCTGAATGCTAGGTTCCCAGCTGATGGAGATTTGGGAATTAATGCCTCCTGGAGGGAGTGTATTGTTGGGGACGGGCTTATGGGTGTTACAGCCAGTTTCCCCATGCCAGTGTTTGGCACACTCTCTTGTTGCCATTGTCCACCTTATGTTGGCCAGGGGGTGATGTCCACCCTCTGCTCAGGCCATTGTTTTCCCTGCCATCGTGGAGCTTCCCCTCAAGCCTGTAAGCTAAAATAAATCTCTTCTTTCCAGAAGCTGCTCTTGGTTGGGTGATTTCTACCTGCAATGTGAACCGGACTGCAACACTGTTCCTCCAATTCTAACAGTCTCTGCATGTTTGGGAGCAGAAAAACCTTTTTATTGTGTCTATGAATAACAATGACCTTCAATAGGATCAACAATATGAGATCAAAGCTAGTGTAGTCATGATTCTTCTCAATGAAGGTTTCTGGTCTTTCAGATTGTCCAATGTTTCTTAGAAAATATACTTAATATAACTTTGGTTTGATTTTAGAAATAGTCTTCCAAAAGAGGTAGTAAGTCAAGACTGGCATACTACTATTTCCAAAGCAAGTAGCTATAAGATAAAGAATTCATCGATTCAAATACTGGGGCACAAGAAATAACACTTTTATTTCTAGAAAGAAGAAAATAACAATTTGGATTTTTCATTCTGCTGTTAGCTTTTTGAGCCAGTTTCCCATGTATCACTGGATAGCCTTGAATTTGCTATGTAGTCAAGGATGACCTTTAACTCCTGTTGATGCATCTACCTTCACCTCCCAAGTATTAAGATAAAAGGCCTGTGCCACCATGCCTAGCCATTTTCTTTGTGCACCACTCCCTCCGTTCCTTTTAACAAAACAGAACTGGGGTGCTGAGGCTTCAGCTACCTCTCCCCACCCCACCCAAGATAGGGTCGCGCTCTAGCCCAGGCTGACCTAGAACTCTGTAGTCCCAGGCTGGCCACGAACTCAAAGACATCCTCCTACTTCTGCCTCCCAAGTGCTGGGACTAAAGGCATGCCCCACCACACCCAGCTTTAGCTAGTTCCTATTTAATATGGTTCCCACATGGTCTTTTGAGTTATCTTCTCTAGAACTTCTAGCATTGGTTAAGATTGTCAGACATAAATGTTCTGAAATATATTTCTAAAATGTACAGTACAAAAATTTTCTCTTTACACTGCTAACAAACTAAATTGATCATCATGTTCCCAAGTTCTCATCATATTGCCAAGATCTTTCCCACTGAATCAGAAGACAGACTACAGGGCTGGAGATGGCTTAGCAGTTAAGGCACTTGCCTGCAAATCCAAAGGACCCCAGGAACCACGTAAGCCGGATGCACAAAGTGGCGCATGCATTTGGAGTTTGTTTTCAGTGGCTGGAGGCCCTGGCATGCCCATTCTCTTTCACTCAATCTGCCTCTTTCTCTCTCTCTTTCTCTCTCTCTCTCAAATAAATAAATAATTGTTTTTAAAAGAAAGACAACAGTGTTCTTTTCATTTCATTTGAAAAAGCAAAGTTAACCAACATGGCTAGGAATGGATGTGTTAAATAGCTTACTATAGCTAATCAGATTCTCTCAAAAATCAAATACAGTCACATATTACTTAACAATGGGCATATTTTCTAAGAAGTAAAATGTTAGGTGATTTCATATTTGTGTGAACAGCAGTGAGTATACTTGCACAAACCTAAATCCCAACACACCTAGACCATATGGACAAGCCTCTTTCTACAGGTCTGTATAGCATATTACTGAATACTGTAGACAACTGGAATGCAATGGTAAAATATTATACACACATACACACACACACACACACACACATATATATATATATGCATATATATATATGGTACAGTTGAAAAAACTAGGTGATATTAATATTTAATTCTATATAATCTTATATAACCACTATGTATGTGGTCTAGTGACCGAAATATTGCTATGCATTATACAACTGAAGTTAAAATCTGTAATCACTAACATACTGCCACTTTCAGGTTATAGAATGTTAGCAATGAATAATTCCATGAAGAAATGGAAGATGGAAATTAAAATGGAATGAGGAACCTTACTCACAATCTGCCAACTACTCCCATATGGAAAGTGAGACTCAGAAAAATTAAATAGCTTGTCCAAGGTCATATTCCTTTTACATAGTAAAGCCAGGATCCAAACTCAAGCATTCCTTTTTCTCTACAGAGACTAGCTATGCACTGAATGAAGGTTTACAGTCAACATTCAGCTTTATTTCCTGCAATTTTCCTAAATTCCTTGTCCATAAAATGTAGAAAAAGTCTATATATTGTAGGACCTCTATGAAATAAATGAAGATGATATACAATAAGTAATCAAGTATATATGGAGTAAGTGCTCAGTATGTGACGCTTTACTACAACTACACATGGCTTACAGAAGCTTCTCATAATATATTCTCAGAACATAATTTATCTTATCCAAATGCTCTCTACTAGTCTGTCCTGAGAGCAATGTATATTCTCAGATAATGTAACTTCAGAGTATGTAATACAATGATTCTAATTGTACCACAACTCCTGCTTACTTTTATGTAAGGGGGAAAGAGGAAAAGGAACAGGTACATATTAATTCTACCACCTGGGGGATAGAGTTCAAGTTAATTCTCAGCTATATAGTTCAAGGCAAGCCTGGGCAATATGAGATCTCACATCTCAAAACAAAATATGAACCATGAGTTCAAGGTCAACCTGGATTAGAAAGTAAGTTCCAGGCCTGTCTAGGCTAAAGTGAGACCCTGCCTCAAAAAAAAAAAAAAAGCAGGGCATGGTGGCGCATGCCTTTAATCCCAGGCAGATGTAGGAGGATCACCATGAGTTCGAGGCTACCCTGAGACTACATAATGAATTCCAGGTCAGCCTGGGCTATAGCAAGACCCTACCTCAAAAAACAAAAACAAAACAAAAAAGAGAGGAGCAAGAACAGGAAGAAGAGAAAAAAGGAAATGAGACAGGGAGGGAGGGAGGGAAGGAAAGAAGAGAAAGAAAAAAGTTAACCTCTTACTTATAGGAGTGTTCAACCTTCTGATACTACAACATAATGTCATGTACAAATGTGTTAGGCAGTGTGATGTCCATGGCCACAGGTTGGAGACACCTGCAATGATATTTCTTGTGCAAAAAGAAGTGAAACTCCATCTAATAGAGAAGGGAACTAGAAATATTTTAGAAAACATTTTTCCTCTTTAACTTGAAAAGTTAAGAATGTCAGCATAATTCAAACTGGTGTCTCATGATATATATTAGGCAGTATCATCTACATACATGTGAGTACAAGACCTAGTCTTTGCTCTTAAGGTCCTCCCAATCTAGTAGGAATGAGGTATGACTGCTCTTCCTTGGGAGAGTAACTTTAGTTCTAGGAAATTTCCTTCCATTCATGTGCTCTGGGACCTGATCAGGGAAGACAACATTTTGTCCTGAAGACAGATAAAAGTATCACCTACTGTTTTGATTCTTTGACTTTACTGAAAAGGAGGCAAACAGAACTTGACAGTTTCAGAGAATACAATCAAACTGGATATAGATTTTTCTTAGCATTCCTGTAATATATTCTGTGTTTTGTTTGTTTTTCAAGGCAGAATCTCACTCTAGTCCTGATCTGAAACTCACTCTGTAGCACAGGCTGGCCTCAAACTCAAGGCAATCCTCCTACCTCAGCCTTCTGATTTATAAAAATAATATTTTTTAAAAAAAATTTAAAAATTTAAACAGGTCTGGAGATATGGCTTAATGGTTAAGGTGCTTGCCTATGAAGCCTAAGGACCCAGGTTCAATTCCCCAGTACCCATGTACGCCAGATGCACTAGGGGGTACATGCATCTGGAGTTCGTGTGCAGTGGCTAGAGGCCCTGATGTGTTCATTCTCTCTATCTGCCTCTCTTTCTTTCTAATAAATAAAATAAAATAAATTAAAAAATACAATCTTTATTCACACATCCACTCCTCCTTCTTACCAAAGTAGGTTCAACTTGGAGAGCGGTAGATATATTGAAACTCTTTTTTTTTTTTGGCGGGGGGGGGGGAGTGGGCTGTAACATGGGAGTGGGCTGCAGGCCACTGAGTTTCATTCTTCGTTCGCTCTATGGCAACATATAGCATGGGATCAACTGCTTACATGTAGCAGAAGGCCAAAAAAGATGCCCTTGGAGCAGCACTGCTCATTCTTTACAGCCTAAGCATAGCATGCAGGGCATCTAGAAGTTTCTGAGAGAAGAGCGGACCAGCAAAGTATTGCTGGTGTTGGCTGGAATAGTTTTCAGAGTATAGAAACTTTGAAGCAAATGCTACACAGACACCTTCTCCTTTCACTCATAGAAAGACACAGGAAGCACTCTCTCCCAGCAGTCAGGAACATGTACTAACCATCAAGGGTGTGCCAGACACTGCTCTCAACTGATGAAATCTGAAGACAGATAATGCACACAAACCCCTGCCTGACCAAAGATTTTGGGGTAGAGAAAAAAAGGAAGTGGGCAAAACTCTGAAAGATGAAGTATTTACACAAGGAATACTGATTAGAAGTTAAAACTTTGAAAACTCAAAGATTATTTATCCTGAAATGATAAATATTGTGGCAAGTTTTTTTTAAGACTACAAGTTCTTTGACATTCCATCTACCAAGAGGCTGAAAGTTTATGTTTCCTTTCCTTAAATAGAAGTTGACTTTTAATTCCTTCAACCAATAAAGTATGACAAAAGTAACAATACACAACTTGTCTAAATCATTTTAAAATGAAATTCTGGGCTGGAGGAATGGCTTAGCAGTTAAGGCATTTGCCTGCAAAACCAAAGGACCCAGGTTTGATTCCCCAGGATCCACATTAGCACAGATGCATCTGGAGTTTGTTTGCAGTGGCTGGAGGCCCTGATGCGCCCATTCATTCATATTCTCTCTCTTTCTTTCTCTCTCTCTCTCTCTCCCCCTTTCTCCCTCTTTCTCTGTCAAATAAATAAAATGAAATTCTGACTAGGAAGACATTCACTGTTCAAGCCCATGGCCACCATGTAAGAAGTTTTTATTTGATTGCCTCAAGAACGTATATTTCAAGGAAACCCAGGCTATAGGTAGAGGCCTTGTACAGCTGCATGAATCAACAGTATATTTAGCAGCACTTTTATTTGGTTTTGGTTTTGGTTTTTCGAGGTAGGGTCTTACTCTAGTCCAAGCTGACCTGGAATTCACTATATAGTTACACACCTTTAATCCCAGCACTTGGGAGGCAGAGATAGGAGTATTGCCATGAGTTCAGCAGCACTTTTGAGTCACTGCAGCCCTGGTGACAAGTCAGTGAGTGAAGACACTTTCAGATGATTTCAGCTCCTAGTCATCAGGTCACCCTAAGCCACTCAAGCTCTCTCAAGCTTAAGGCCCTAGGTGTGTGAGCAGAAGTAAGTTCTTGTTGTGCTGTCTGAATTTCTAACCCACAGAATCTCTGTGCAAAGTAAAATAGCTGTCTTATGCTACTGAGTTTAAAACATGAATATGACCAAAGACATCATGAAGCAAAAGGGAAGAGGATAGCTGAAGAGTACCGACAAGGAAGCGTATCAGTTACATAAAACTAGTCTCATCTGAGACTAGTTTGAAAGAAGTAGTGATTCTATCATAGGTAACTAAATACACTGTAACATTCTTAATTGCTAAGTATCAATTTCATTTTTTAAGTTTTATTTATTTATTTGAGAGAGTCAGAGAGAAAGAGAGAGAGAGAGGGAGGGAGGGAGGGAGGGAGGGAGGGAGGGAGGGAGGGAGAGACAGACAAAGAGAATGGACGTGCCAGGGCCTCCAGCCACTGCAAACAAACTCCAGATGCATGTGCCACCTTATGCATCCTGGGGAATCGAATCTGGGTCCTTTTGCTTTGCAGGCAAACACCTTAACTGCTAAGCCATCCCTCCAGCCCTAAGTATCTATTTTAACTACAAATGTTAGAATAAAAAATGTTGCCTGGCTAATCCCAGTACTCCAAGACTGAGGTAGGAGGATCGTTGTGAATTTGAGACCAGCCTGAGACTACACAGTGAATTCCAGGCCAACCTGGGCTAGAGCAAGATACTACCATGAAAAAACAAACAAACTAAAAAGTTTCAGTTCTCAGGAAATACTGAGGTAGTCCAAAAGGAACTTGGGCAAAATACAATTTTTTTTTTTTTTTTTTTTTTTTTTTTTTTTTTTTTTTTTTTGCCTAGCTTTGTAGTATACAGGGAATATTCTCATGATGCCATTCAGTACGTCCCATGAATCCACCCCCCATACATAATAGATATTTAGTAACTTTTTGGAATGACTAATATGGTCCAAGCAGTCATGGGAAAGAGAAGCTCTTCTAGACAGAGAAAATGGAACATGATGAACAAAGGCGGGGAGAAGAAGAGGTCATCTGACCTCATTTTTATTCCTCCTCACCCATATACCTTTGCTCATATTCACGTGCTTACATTTTTGGCCTTTCGTAAGCTGTACTTACTGATGAACTCCTACTAAGTCTTCAAAGCTCAGCTTAACTGTCACATGCTCTCTGATGCTTCCCCATTCTAAACAGAATTGGCCATCTTTTCCACTTTCTTGCAACATGTTCTATGATCTTATCTCCTGCTTGAGTACCCATGTGCCACACACTAGATTAGAAAAAAAAATCCATATTTAGAGGGAAAAAAATCTAAAAGTACAACCATTTTGTAGTATCCCTAAGAGCTACAGAGGCATGTCAGGATCTGGTAAAAAGGCAAATAATCTCCTTCAAAGGGGAAATCCAGAAGTACAACAAAGTAGGGAACATTTAAAGTAGGCCTTAAATTAAGAGCAGAATTAAGAGCAAAATGTCATATGGGGCAATCTACAAAATCACAACTGAAAAGGTCTCAGAAGGGAACTACTAAATTACTAGCAACACCCACTGCTAAAGATTTTCTGCTGAAGTTATTTCTTATTATGTGTGTGGTGGGTTGGTGTGTATGTTGGTACATGTGTGGAAGGCAGAGGTTGACAGTGGGTGTTTGCCTCAGACAGTCTATACTTGACTTGCTGAGACAGAGTTACTCACTGAGCCCAGAGCTCACTGATTCAGCTAGTCTTAGGTAGTCAGCTTGCCCCTGCGAATCCCCATCTTTGCCTTCTGAACCCTAAGAAGAGAGGTGTGTGGCACTATGCTTGACATGGGTGCCAAAGATCAAAGCTCAGGTCCTCATGCTTTTGCGGTAGCTTTACAAACAGACATCTCCCTAGCCCTGCTTTTATTTTTTGAGACATGGTCTTATTGTGTAGAGCAAGCTGGCCTCAAACTCACCATGTAGCTAAAGTTAACTTTGATCCTACCAATTCTACCTTCCAAGTGCTGGGATTACAGGTATGTGCCACTACACTGCTTCACGTGTTTTCAAGTCTTCCTAACTACATCAGCAATTTATATCACAGAGTAACATTTAAAAAAGAAATTCCTTTAAAAGTGTGTCAATGATAAGTGAAAGTATATTCAAACTCAGTAGCAATCAAATAAATTCAAGTAAAATTGTCAAATATGTTAAAAATGATAATACCTATTATCAAAGAAGAATTATGGAAACCAAAACTCTTCCTAACCTTTCTGAGAGTTGGTAATTCAGAAACTTTATATGAGCTTTATAAATAGCTGTATCCCTTAATTAGTGACTCCATCTATAGGAATCTATCCTAAGGAGGAATGTTTATGTTCTACCATCCTTTTGTTGTGGCAGAGTCTCACTACAGCTCAGGCTAACCTGGAACTCACTCTGTAGCCCAGGCTGACTTCAACCTCATCACAATCCTACTTCGGCCTCAGGAGTTTATATATATATATACATAAGCCACCATGCCTGGCTAAAGTCTTTGTTCTAAAGGATATGCCATTATTTTAAACAGTGGAGGTCTGGAATGTAGCTCAGTAGTAGGCATGTGATTAGTATCAGTGAAGGCCTGGGTTTAATTTGCCAACATAATAATAAATAAATAGTAAAGTGCTAAGTGTCCAAGAAAATATGCTTGCCTGCAAAGCCAAAGGACCCAGGTTTGATTCCCCAGGACTCACATAAAGCCAGATGCACAAGGTGGTGCATGTGTCTGGAGTTCTTTTGCAGTGGCCAGAGGCCTCGGCACACTCATTCTCTAATAAATAAAATTCTTAAATATATTTTTTAATTTATTTGAGAGATTGAGAGAGAGGGAAAGAGGCAGAGTGAGAGGGAGGGAGAGAATGGGCTTTCCAGGGCCTCCAGCCACTGCAAATGAACCCCAGATGCATGCGCCCCTTTGTGCATCTGGCTTATATGGGTCTTGGAGAGTCGAACCGGGATCCTTTGGCTTTGTAGGCAGACACCTTAACCACTAAGCCATCTCTCCACCCATAAAATTCTTAAATATTTTAAAAAACACTTGTTTTTTGATTTTGGTTTTTCAAGGTAGGGTCTTGTTCTAGCCCAGGCTAACCTGGAATTCACTGTGTAGTCTAAGGGTGGCCTTGAACTCACAGTGATTCTCCTACCCCTGCCTCCCAAGTAAGTGCTGGGACTAAAGGTGTATGCCACCACAATTAAAAAAAAATTTATTGACACCATGATAATTCCCCCTCCCAAATTTATCCTCCATAGAATCTCTTCTTTCCAATTAGACTCTCTTCCATTTTGATGTTATCACTTTTTCCTCCTATTATGAAGGTCTTGTATAGGTATTTTTATATGATCAAGAACTTTCATAATTAAATATTGGGGAAATATTCTATAGAAGTAAATGAAAATACAATGACAGTCAGGCATGGTGGTGCACACCTTTGATCCCAACACTCAGGAGACAGACGTAGGAAGACTATTGTTAGTTTGAGGACAGCCTGGAGCTACAAAGTGAGTTCCAGGTCAGCATGGACTAGAGTGAGAGCCTACCTTGAAAAGAAAAGAACAAGAAAAAGAATAAGGGGGGAAAAAAAAAGGATTTTAAATGATAGCTCATGTTGATTTTAAAAATGTAAAAAATAAATATGTGGCTGGAGAGATGGCTTAGTGGTTAAGTGCTTGCCTGGGAAGCACAAGGGGCGCATGCATCTGGAGTTCCTTTGCAGTGGCTGGAGTTCCTTTGCAGTGGCTGGAGTCCCTGGCACACCCATTCTCTCCCTCTTTCTCTTTCTGTCTGTCGCTCTCAAATAAATAAAAATAAACAACAAAAAATAAATTTAAAAAATATTAAAAATAAATATGTGGATAATGAAGATATGGCACATTTATACAATGGAGTTTTACTCAGCAGTAAAGAGAAATGAAGTTATGAAATTTGCAGAAAAGTGGATGGATCTGGAAAGAATTATACTAAGTGAGGTAACCCAGGCCCAGAAAGCCAAGCGCCACATGTTCTCCCTCATATGTGGATCTTAGCTAGAGATGATTGGGCTTCTGTGTGAGAAGGAAAAAACTCAGTAGCAGAGGCCAGTAAATTAAAAAAGGAGATAGAAAGGGAAGAGAAAGAAAGGGAGGAGGGCTTTTATTAGGTTGGTATTGTATATATGTAAGTAGAAAGATTAAGATGGGGAGGGGATATGATGGAGAATGGAATTTCAAAGGGGAAAGGGGGGAGGGTAATACCATGGGATTTTTTTTGTTATCATGGAAAATATTAATAAAAATGGAGAAAAAAAAAATAAAAAATAAATAAAAAATAAAAAATAAAAAAAATAAAAATAAAAAAATAAATAAATATGTGACCAACCTAATAACAATACCCCTTACTGCCTGTAGTTGGTTCCTATTGAGCATTTTTCCCTAAAAGCAATCAGGGAGCTTTGAAAAATGGCTAATTTCAGATCTGGATCAGGAAGTATACAAGATAAACCTGGAAGATCTCATCAGACCAGACAGCAAAGGCCTATGTCAAAGACTAGTATCATACATTGTGTGGTGTCCCATCAGAGGATCCACAAGCCAACTTGGATAGGCCCCAAGGCTTAAGACTGTACAATCCAGTCTTCAACAAGGAAAACAAGCATAACAGATTCAAACACACTGAATATATTTAAACATGTGCCCTCAAGCTGGTGATAGGACTCAGTGGTTAAAGGTGCTGGCTTGCAAAGCCTGCTGGCTAGGTCGGATTCCCTAGTATCCATGCGTAGCAGGCAGTCTCAGGTCACTGGGATGAACTTCCAAACCAGGCACTGTTATGGGAGGAAGGGATTTATTTGAAAATTACAGATGTAGGGGAAGTTCCATAATGGCAGAAGAGGCTGACCCACCTTTTACAGATCCAAGCAGAGAGAAAGCAACCACCACCAAAAGCAAGCCAGCACACTTCAGGAACCCAGATAGAGCTCCAGTACTTTGCATATCTTTAGACTGGAATTCCAAATCCACCACCACACCTTAGGGCTGGACCCTATGATCCACCCACAGTGACACCTCCTCCAGCCAGGTGGCTGCAGATCTAAATTACAAGCATTAATAAACTCCTGAATATATTGGGGGCCATCCATTCAAACTACCATACTATGGAAAGCCAGATACATAAAATTATAGAACTGTCTGGGTTTTTTTAAATTTTTTGTGTATTTTTATTTATTTATTTGAGAGCAACAGACAGAGAAAGAGGAGAGAGAGAGAGAAAGAGAGAGAGAGAGAGAATGGGCGCGCCAGGGCTTCGAGCCACTGCAAACGAACTCCAGACACGTGCACCCCCTTGTGCATCTGGCTAACATGGGTCCTGGGGAATCGAGCCTCCAACTGGGGTCCTTAGGCTTCACAGGCAAGCGTTTAAACACTAAGTCATCTCTCCAGCCCCCTGTCTGGTTTTTTTTTGCAGTGGCAAGAGGCCCTGATGTGCCCATACTCACTCTCTCCCTCACACACATAAATACTAAAAGAAATAAATAGGGCTGGAGAGATGGCTCAGCAGTTAAGGTGTTTGCCTGCAAAGCCTAATGACCTGGGTTCAATTCCCCAGTACCAACATAAAGCCAGATGCACAAAGTGATGCATGCATCTAGAATTCATTTGCAGTGGCTGGGGGCCCTGGAGCACCCATTCTCTCTGTCTCTCTTCTCTCTGCTTGCAAATAAACAAAAAATATTAATAAATAAACAAATAAACACTATGGCTATATGACTCCAAAGCAACTCCTGAAAAGTTCCCTTTTTTAAAGAAATATATTTTTGAGAGAGAGAGAGACAGAATTAGCGTGCCAGGGCTTCAGCCACTATAATCAAACTCCAGACGCTTGCACCACATAGTGGGAATGTGCAACCTCGTGCTTGTCTCACCTTTTGTGTGTCTGGCTTACATGGGAGCTGAAGAGTCAAACATGGGTCCTTAGGCTTCGCAGGCAAGTGCCTTAACCACTAAGCCATCTCTCTAGCCCAAAAGTTCCCTTTTCTAATTAAGAATATTAGAAATAGCCAGGCATGGTGGCACATACCTTTAATCCCAGCACTCAGGAAGCACAAGTAGGAGGATCACTGTGCCAGCCTGAGACTATATAATGAATTTCCCGTCAACCTGGGCTACAGTGAGACCCTACCTCAAAAAAACAAAAAGAAAAGAAAAGAAAAAAGAATATTAGAAATAGGTTCTGGGCTGGGCATGATGGCACACGCCTTTAATCCCAGCACTTGGGAGGCAGAGGTAGGAGGATTGCCGTGAGTTCGAGGTCACCTTGAGACTTCATAGTGAATTCCAGGTCAGCCTGGGCTAAAATGAGACCCTACCTCAAAAACCAAAAAGAAAAGAAATAGGTGCTGGGATATGGCTCAGTAGTTAAAAGCACTTTCTTGTAAAGCTTGATGGTTATGGTTGAATTCCCACCCACGTAAAGCCAGACAGAAAAAGTGGTGTATATGTCTAGCATTCATCTTCAGGCAAGACAGCTTGGCACACCCAAACACACACGTACAAATAAAAATACTTTTTAAAGGGCTGGGGAGATGGCTTAGCAGTTAAGGCATTTGCCTGCAAAGCATAAGGACCTAGGTTCAACTCCCCAGAACCCAAGTAAGCCAGATGTACATGGTGGAGCATGCGTCTGGAGTTTGTCAGCAGTGGCTAGAGGCGTTGGCATGCCCATTCTCTCTGTCTTTTTTGCTCATAAATTAAAAAAATACTTTTTAAAAATGAAAAACTAAAGACACCTGCTTGCAAAACCTCCTGGGCCAGGTTCAATTCCCCAGCACCCATGTAAAGCTGGATGCAAAAAATTGTGGCACATATGTCTGGAGTTCATTTGCAGATCCTGATGTGTTCAAACACACCACACACAAAGAAATAATGTAAAAAAAAATTTAAACGTGAGCTCATAATGACCATCAAGACCCCTTGAGAGCCAGGTGTGGTGCATGCCTGCAGTCCCAGCTACTCAGGAGGCCGAGGTGGGAGGATCACTTGATCAGCTTGGGCAACATGGTTAGATCCCATGTAAAACAAAACAAAACAAAACAAAAAAGCAAATCGAACTGGAACTTAAACACCCTAATTGATCACGTTGAGGGTATTAAGGAGCCCCTCACTATTTTGACAATTGGTAAATAAAGAAGCAAGCATAAAACTAAGAGAAAGGATAGTTATAATAATACATAACAATAACTGATGGTACCTTGCTTGGAGCTGGTGCTCAACAAGTGGCACCACACTTGCATCTCATGCTAAGTGAGATGCTATGGTCCTTGGAAAATGTTCATATCCAGCAAAAAGGAAACCAACAGAAAAGCCCCATGTGATTCTGCTCAGCAGAAGGCTCATCTGGTGCGATGTGGAGGGCAGGAATCCTGACCTGAGTGTGGAGAGTTACCACTCCCTAGAAGGTATTTGCATTTTAAACTACTTTCAAAGGAAGGCTCACATCCCTCAGCACCCATATATTTCTCAGGCACTGGCCAAAGCCAAAGCTTCAGGCCAATCACTGGTTTAATTTCCCTTCCCTGATACTGCAGGATCCTTGCTTGAGGCATTTCCTGCAGGAATCTCTAACTCCTGACAACTTGAGGTGGCATCCAGGGTGGGAATTTCACTTACATTCTGGCAATGCAAACTCTAATCTGGCCCCAGTGTGCAATGGCTGTGAAGACCACCCATGCTCTTATTTAGAATTCCTATGAAAGGTTTAAGAAGCACAAATCTTTTCCAATACTAAATACATAGAAATGGTGCTTAGATTTCTTTTATATGTTATGTTGGTAAATTCTCAGCCCCAACACTGTAAGAAGCATCATTCTAATTTTATGGATAATAAAGTAGGGTCAAAGAATGAAATCATCTGTTCAAGGAGCAAAAGACCCTAGACACACTAGGCGGGTTTTCTGAAGATAAACGCTGTCAGTACACCAATGACATTTTGCAATGAGGAAGTGGCTGTCTGTGAGACAACAACTACTAAGAGATGCTCTTGATCAATAAATGCCATCCTCCCATCGGTGGAATATCCCCCTCAGGTCTCCACTTACCTTGCAAAGCCCTTTTTGACTCCTCCACTCTAGATGAATTTACTAGCCCTCCAATCCTATGTGTACTACCTCTTTACCACTCCACTCTATATGCCATAGTCCTCCTTAGCTCCTAATCTTATGAGTCCAACTCAGGTCTTCCTCTTATCCTAGAAAGCTGCTCTCTTGTCTTCTATACCCAGAGCTTTTGCTTCTACACAGATTCCTGTAGCACTTAACTCCATATAAGGTCATCACTCTGCTTCATATTATACTTCTGGTCTCCCTAGTCCTGGTATTCCTTAGAGTCATCATTAAGTACTGGATTATTCCTTTGGGAAACAAAGGATAACCACCTGTCAAAATCAGTTTGTATGCAAGCAAAATCTTGCTCAGGAACCTCTCCTTCTGCTCATTTCTCTTTAGATCTAGGTTATCATATTCCCAACAAGTTAAAGAAATAATATCCAGACATAGAAAGCAGCATCAGAGCACTTCATTAAGTGAAGGAGTGGGCATACTTTTCTGGATTGGTGTAACTTTACTGCTTCTGGTCTTAATGTGTTGCAGAATGAATATTCTATAGTCAGTTAAGGCTGTGGACATTCTATTCTGTCATTTCTCTTGGATTATAAATATCACCCAGGGCTCCAGCCTGAGACTACATAGTGAGTTCCAGTTCATCCTGGACTAGAGTGAGACCCTACCTTAAAAAAAACAAAAGATTTTTATATTTTACTTACTTGAGAGACAGAAACAGAATGTACACACCATGGTCTTTAGCCACTGCAAATGAACTCCAAGACACATGTGCCACCTTGTGCATCTGGCTTACATGGGTACTGGGGGAATCCAACCTGGGTCCTTAGGCTTCTCAGGCAAGTACCTTAACTGCTATGCCATCTCTCCAGCTCAATAAGCATCCCTTTTAAGTATCCATGGAACATAAAGAAAGATGGATCAGTTCTTGGGCCATAAAGTAAATCTCAAACTCAAAATAGACTTGCACTGGAGCAGACTGGGGTGGTGAAGATGAAGACAATATAAACAATGATTAACCAGTTTAGTTCTGAAGAAAAGGAGGAAGCATGGGGAATAGGAGGGGATGTGATAAAAAAAAAATTCTCAGGGGCTGGGTAAGGTGGCACACATCTTTAATTCCAGCACTTGGGAGGCCGAGGTAGGAGGATTACTGTGAGTTTGAGGCCACCCTAAGAATACAGAGTGAATTCCAGGTCAGTCTGGGCTAGAGTGAAACCCTACCTCGAAAAACCAAGACAGAGAATTCTTTCAAAGTGATCCTTAAAATGGAAAGGACAGGTAGTGAAGTTAAAGATTAATGACAGAAAGGGTGAGGATTATCTGAATAGGTAGGAGAGAATATGATTCAAAATATAGGTAACAGAATTAGCCCAGACAGTAGGACCCTTCAACTAGTCTAAGTGAAGAGAAAGGAAAGAAGCCATGAAGGCACAGGATAAATTTCAAAACCTGTTCATGGTTTATGCAGACCATTCCCTGATCTCTTCAATTTCTTTGTGAAAAAGGCAAGGTCATTGACTAAGACTGAAGCTATGGGTTAATTTCTATTTCCAAAACCTAATCCAATACCCAGGAATATACACTTAATACATTTATCCAATAAATAAAAACAATTACTGCTTCCTTCATAATAACTAATATACATTGTTCTTCAAATGAGCCACTAGGGGGTAGTGCTGCTGCCAATCTTTTTCTCCAATTTTTATTGAAAACTATATAGTATGTTGTAAAAAATTTTTCCCCAAGAAAATTCTTTTTAGGTTTTATATACAGGTATACTATGGTGTGTTCTCCTGCATGGGTGCACACACATATGCATGCCGAGGGTGATTAGGAGGGGTTGCTTCTCTGGATAGCCTCTCAGTAAACTGTTATGATGCCCCATAGGTAATGATACTTAGCACAGTCCAGATTTTTTAAAATTTCTTTAAGCAACACAGCAAACTACCCCATAGATCTTTCACATGTTCTCTGTGTGCGTGTGTGTATGCATGTTCTTATGTGGGAGCCCACTGGGTGTGTATGCACGTAGAGGCCAGAGGTCAGTGTTGAGTGCCTTCTTACTCTACCTTATGTACAGAGATGGGGTCTCTCACACCAATCTAATGCTCTCCAATTTGGCTAGTCTAGCCAGTCAGGTTGCTCTAGAGATTCTGGCTCCACCCCCAACCCAGCACTGGGATAATAGGCTTGCCACCATACCCGACTATATGTGGGCACTAAGGATCCAAACTCAAGTTCTCATGCTTGCAAGGAAAGTATTTTACAAAGGGAGTCATCTCCCCTGCCTCAATCTTTTGCACTTTCTTATAATTAATCAATTAGAAAAGTTGAGAAAAAGATCCCTTTAAAAACCAATCTCTAGCAGGGCATGGTGGCGCACACCTTTCTTTAATTCCAGCACTGGGGAGGCAGAGGTAGGAGGACTGCCATAAGTTCAAGACTACCCTAAGACTACATAGTGAGTTCCAGGTCAACCTGGGCTAGAGTAAGACCCTACCTCAAAAAAAACAAAACAAAACAAAAAAATCTCTGAGCAGTGGTGGTGCACACCTTTAATCCCAGCACTCAGAGGCAGAGGTAGGAGGATCACCATGAATTCAAGGCCACCCTGAGACATAGGGAATTCCAGGTCAGCCTGGGTTAGAGTGAAACCCTGCCTCGAAACCAACCCCCCCCCCAAAAAAAAACACAGCTGAGCCATCTCTCCAGCTGGACCCTGATTTTTTTTCCTCAAAAAAAGGGGGGACAAAGAAATGCTGTTGCTGGTTGGGTCAGAGGCCTTCTGGCTGGAGACTCAGAAAAGGTGTGAAAGAAGAAAACTGAGGTCATCCATCAGATGACTCAAGGGTGCTGAATAGCTTAAATGGGGGAAAAAGGTGTTTTGACACAAAACCTCCAAACTTCACTATTCTGAGCTAAAGTTGTTCTAAAAAATAAGGAAGATATGGGTCATAAAGAGTCTGCACGACAACAGCAGAGGTAGTGACCAGTCAAATGAAGCAACAGTCAAATGAAGCAACAGTGTCAACCTCTTGTCAAATTGTTTCAAAAAGTTTCAAGGTGGACTGGAGAGATGGCTTAGCGGTTAAGCACTTGCCTGTGAAGCCTAAGGACCCTGGTTCGAGGCTCGATTCCCCAGGACCCACGTTAGCCAGATGCGCAAGGGGCACACACGTTTGAAGTTCGTTTGCAGTAGCTGGAGGCCCTGGAATGCCCATTCTCTCTCTCTCTCTCTCTCTCTCTGCCTCTTTCTCTCTCTGTCTGTCGCTCTCAAATAAATAAATAAAAGTAACAAAAAAATTTTTTTAAAAGTTTCAAGGTTCTCCAGGGTAGTTTTCTCCTTTAAAAATTAGTTTGTATTTTTTTAAACTAGCCACCATTTCATTGGCTGATACAGTATTTTTAGATGATTTATAAATAGTTCTTGGAAGCGCTTTGAACAAAGGTTTGTTTTTGAGCCAGGGTCTCATGTAGCCCAGGCTGGCCTTGAACTCTTGATCTTTCTGCCTCCACCTCTCAAGCGTTGACTTGAAGAAAAGCTTTCATTTATTTTTATTTTTTTAACAAAAAAGTTTTGAGAATATCAACAGCAAAAGTATTCTTCCTTAACCCTAATAAAATATAATTGTTTTCCTAATTACATTTTCTCCAACTCCCTCAGTTTTTGTAAGACAGCACTATACAACCCAAACTGGAACTCGTTACATAGCCCAGGGTGGCTTAGGGCCTGTCTGTGATTCACCTGCCTCTGAATCCTGAGTGCTGAGATTAGACTGGGGCTACAATGTCTAGCAGAAAAAAAAAAAAATCTGGACGGATGTAGTGGCATGCCTTTCTTTAATCCCAGCTCTCAAGAGACAGAGGTAAGGAAGGGGCTGGCCATGAGTTTAAGGCCAGCCTGGAGCTACAGAGTGAAGAAGGTAAGCCTGGGCTGGAGCAGACCCTATGTTAAACAGTTTCTTTTGTAGTACAACCCCCCAAAAAAGGGGGGGGGCTTTAAAGCTGAGATAAACACTTCTAATACCTGTCAAATCGATATCCACTTTCTAAAAGTTATTTACTAAATCCTGAGTCCCGTCCCTCCCCTCCCCCCGGCCCCGGCCAGCAAATGACCTCACTAATAACCCTGACTTCACTGGCATACACATTTGTACTCCCCAACAACAACACTTCCTTTGAAAAACAGAATGTCACTTCCTCAGTGCAGGGGCCAGAAATCTCTTGATTCTGATCTGGGGAGCAAAGACAGGAAACTCTGGTAAGCGTCTGTCCCCTCCAGCCAGCCAGTGGTGCAGCTGACCCAGGAGGGCAGGCTCTCTTCGGAGCTCCATGGATGCACTGCAGCTGGAAGGCCGCGCTCGGGCCCGCTTCCAGGCGGCGGGAGCGCTTCCTCCGGGTGCAGCGCTACGGGTCAGCGTGAACAAGGACACCGCATGGGACTTGAAGACAGCCAAGACGGGGGGGGGGGGGGGTGCTTAACTTCCACGTCCAAACTCCTGCGAATACACCTGCCCCCCCCCCAATCTGCCAAACCCCAGTAACTTGCACCACCTTGTATTTTGCCCTCACCAGGCAAGGGACTTGGGTTGGGGGTTAGGGATGGAGGGGGGACAGCTGTTCATGGCTCCGCACCACCCTGGACCATCATCACTCCCCCATACACACACACACACACACACAAACACGCACGCACACACACCCAGATGCTGCGCGTTTCTCCGGTGCACGGAGGGCAGCTGCCGTTCGGGCCATGCCAGTCAACAGCGCTCAGAAGGCTCAGAAGCTCCCCGACGTCTCCCGAGACACCGAGGGCTTCGCAACAACCCCCACCCCCCAACTCGGGCCGGTGACAGCGGACCAAAGTGCAGTGTCACCCTGAGGGGTGGACGCGCGCGCGTGTGAGTGTGTGACAGACACACCGGATCACGGCCGAAGGAGGGGGACAAACAAATGAGTCACTCCACACTAGGGCTCGCACATGCCGCTGACGCTGCCCGTGATGGAAGCCGGCGGGGAACACGGGCGGGCGGACGGACGGGCGGAGGGAAAAGGGGACGCGGGGCGAGGCGGCCTCGCCCTTTTGTGGCGGGGCGGCGGCGGCCCGGGGCTGCGCGGTGCCCACGGCCTACGCCCCCTCTTCCCGCCCGCCCCGCGGGGGCCCCACGCGCGTTCGCGGCTGCCCGGGCTTTCCCCGCCGCCCTTCCCCGGCCGAGGCGCCTCGCCAGCCCTCGGGGTGGACCATGCACGCCTCCGTGCCGCTCGCCCGCCACCATGCACACAAACTTCGGCGCGGCGTGCAGCCGGCGAGCGCCGCGGGCCCGGGAGGTGAGGGGCCGCCCCGCCCCGCCCCGCCCCGCCCTCGGCGGCGCACCTGTGACAGGTGTGTGCGGACGCCGCCCCCCCTCCTCCTCCCACCCCGCCAGCGCGCCCGGCCGCCCCGCCGAGCTCCCGCTCTTCCCCCTCAGCCCGGGCTCCGCGGCCGGCCGCGCCCCGCCGGCCACCCACACTCACATAGCGCCTCAACTTCTTCTCAGGGGGCGATTTCCTCAGCCAGCCGGTGCACACCACGTCCCCGCCGCCGCCGCCGCCGCTCATGTTTGCCGCCGCCGCCGCCGCCTCACTGACTGGAAAGCCCGCGGCCGGGGTTGGGGAGGTGGAGAATGTTTTGGGGGGGGTGTCGGGGGCGGGACGCGGACAAGGGCGCGGGCGCGGGCTGTGCCGGGTCAGCCGGTGCGCAGCTCGCCGAGCGGACTGTGCGGGGAGGAGGGGGGTGGTGGTGAGGAGGAGGGGAGGGGCCGGGCGGCCCCCGGGCGAGGACGAGGCGGGCGCGAGCACGGCCGCCGGCGCGCGCCCGTGGCCTCGCGCGCGCTCCCTGGCTGTCTCTCGCCACCGCGTACACCCCCCCCCGCGCGCGCGCACAAGGCGAACACCCAGCAGCCCCGCCGAGGCGCCTCAGCTGGCCGGCGGGCCGGGCGGCCGGGCCGGGGAGCGCGCACGCCACGCCCACAGCCCGCCGCCGGGGGCCCCTGGAGGGCGGCCTTGTGGGACGCAAAAACCACCCTGGCTTCGGACACACAAACAGGCCCCAGGGCTGGGAGGGTCAGGAAAGCTGTCACCCGCCTTGTGTGCCGGCGGGATCTTTTATTCTTATTGTTGTTGTTTATTATTTTCTTTCTTTCTTGTCGCCTCCCCCGGCAAGGGGGCGGGAGGGGGGGTGCGCAGAAGACCTCGCCCCTGGGTGGTGGTTGGAGGAGAAGCTGCCCACCCTTCCCAACCGCGCGTTGATATTGCTGCGGAGGGTCGTGGAGAACAGGGATCCCAAGGGCTCGCTCGAGTTTCCTAATCCATTCCCACAGTTTCAGATTTCAGCTATGTCGGGTTCGGGCTGAAATGAGTGACCCGCTTGTCCCTGTAAATTAACTCTCACGAGCCCCCTAAGGTGGGAGAAAGAAACAGACCTACTGTGTGCTGGCAGCTTTTGCCTTCATTGTTCATGAGACTGTCTTTCACACATCTACAAACCCGACAGACAGTCGAATTTCTATTTCAGACACAGCCTAAGGTCCCAGGGAGGCATTTCTTGATTCAGGCGGAGGCGGGAGGGGTTTTGCTCACCGCCGTTTTTCAAAGTGGTGAATTGCTTTAGTATCTGCAATCAACCTGAGAGCCTCATTGCCTGGAAACAAAGTCCAGCCGGCTCTGTCCCATATTGCCTCTGGGAAAACAGAATCCAGTTGAAGGAAATTTGGAAGGCAATCCAGGAGGCAAAAAATGAGCCAGTGCGTTTCATAGTCAACTGGGAAGCAAGGTGGTGTGGAAGAACAAGAAATTGCAATAAAATTCCCGGAGTTCCAACTTACTGATTCAGTCAGTAAGATCTCTGATTCGTAAATTTGAATATTAAGAATCCTTTCACACTGCATTGTGGCAGTTTAACTGAGACTAAAAATATGGCATTCTTTCTATCTCTCTCTAGCTGTCTCGTTCTCTCTCAAATAAATAAGTAAAAAATTAAAAAAAAAAAAAAAGACCTGGAGAGATGGCTTAGCAGTTAAGGCGTTTGCTTGCAAAGCCAAAGGACTCAGGTTCTATTCCCCAGGACCCACAGATACACAAGGTGGCACATGCTTCTGGAGTTCCTTTGCAGTGGCTGGAAGCCCTGGTGTACCCTCTACCTTCCACCTATCCTTCCTTCCTGTCTCTCTCTCTCTCTCTCTCTCTCTCTCTCTCTCTCTCTCTCTCTCTCTCGTATATGGACACACACACACCACCACTGCTGGGGAAGGGTGGAGGAAAACAACAACAACCAAAAAATCCTTTGGTAAAAGCTCTTTTGAACTCGCAACGTGCCTTTAAAAGGCTAGTCCACGGGCTGGAGAAATGGCTCAGCAGTTGAGGCGCTTGCCTGCAAAGCTTAACAACCTGGTTTCCGTTCCCCAGTATCCATGTAAAGCCAGATGCACGTTTGCAGAGGCTGGAGGCCCTGGTGTGCTCCTTCTCTCTCTCTCCCTGCCTTCTTGAAAATAAATAAAATATTTTAAGAGGTCAGCCCACTTACTAGCTTAGTAATCCATTTTATGAATGCGGACCTGTGCAGTTGAGGGGATGAGTGGGAGAAGCAGCATCTTGTATTCCCTCCAGGTAGAACCTAAAACTTGGGCTGTTCTGTTCATCAGGCAAATTGGACATCCTTTGCAGTGGACATACTCTGTTCCAACAGATCTTGTTTGGGTTACATGATAACCATTTCAAATCAGTTTGTAAAGGCTAATGCCTACCACGTGCTTAGCCATTCTATATACCCAGGGAGATGGAGAGACCACTCTCCTAGGCCCCATTTCACTGACCTTTAGTCGTCACTCTGTGCTACTGCATACAACATAAAGCCAGAACTACTAGGCAATAGCTGTGACCGTAGCTCCTTTAGCCTTTTAATTTAGGGGTTCTTGAGCCACCACCAGAATTATGGCCATTTTAAACTTTTGATTTTCAGTACCTTGAACTCTTTGTGAGACATAAATATCAAAATACTTAGTCTGCCAAATCAATCAGGAGGCAGGGACTCCCAACCCAAATAAAGCAATCCTGACTCCATTCACATCAGAGTCATGGTGCCAAGTCTCCAGGATTGCAGGCTGAGGAATCTGCATGATGGTTTGGCTGCAGCTAGGGCTTGTGATGAAAGTCAGGCGGACCTATGCCCTGTCTTCTCCTGAGAGAGCCGGAATATGCTACATGATTCAAGAATTCACACACTAGGAGACTCTTCAAAAGTTAGCTGAGGTTAGTCTGCATTGGTTCAGAAACTCTTGCTTATGATTTTGTTGAGCAAAGCCCTCAGGGTTGTTATTTAGACGTGCGCATGGAAACACGGCAGTCTGATGTTTTCTGACCAATGACAGAAGGGGCCTGTGCAATACCACAGTTACAGAGTGTGAGCTTTAGGTAGTAGTCCCCTGAACATTTCTGATCTTTCCCTGAAGCTTAGAGAAAGGATCTCGTTCTCAGTGGGTGCTCCCTTGTCCTGACTTTCTCCCCTGTCCTCTTTTTGTCATCACTAGCTGCCCAGGATGGGCTGCACATAGGAAGCTAGACTGCTGTGGAGGTCCCTGGCTCTGTCTCACGGGTGTGAGAGGCGTGCCAGGTCTGGAAACAACGCTTGGACAGAACGTTCCTGTCTGGACCTTTACTAAGTCCTCTCCACTCCCCGCTGGATTTTTTTTTTTTTTTTCCTCCCTGGAAAAATGGAAAACAAATTAAGTGAATGATTTATTTACACGAAGGTTGTGCGCCATCTATCGGAGACAGCTGGAGTGACCGCCCCCCCCCCATGGACAAGCATCACTAACTTATAGTTTAGGCAATTTTGATTAAAGACCACTGGTATTTCCTGAGTAGAATTAATGGCTGATTCCAAGTGTTCTTTGGGACATTAATTCTATATTCTCATTAAGGTCTCAGGAAATGACCATCTTATGGGGAGGGTTCGCTGCAACTTAGAGAAATGCACAGGAGGTATGTGATGGGGGGGGGGTGCTTGCTCCTAGTTCCCTCTCTTTCCACAATCCCTGGGCTCTAAAGGGTGCAGTGTGGCTCTGAATGCTGTCAGCGACTGCCTGCAATCGTGCCTGAGTTGAGGGTTGTGGCTGGCAGCAGGTGCATGGCTGGTGGATTGCTCCCAGGAGCTGGTTGGGAAGGCTGGAGAGAGAGCTGTCCTCAACTGCACACCAGGCTGGAGTGATTAATCCCATTCACGCCAGGACTGACGTCAGTGATTGGACTGGGGGCGGGGTTGGCTGTTTGTGTCCTAGCCCTTCTGCCTTTTCTCCCCTTCGGTTTAGTTGACAGGTTAATTTCAGAGCTGAGTGCTGCTTGCCAAAGTCATTGTGACCAGCTGAGCCTCCTCAACTGGTGACTTTAGGACACTCACTTCTCAGTTCCTCCTGGTTACCCTCTTGACTTAGTCAAGGTTGAGTGAGAGTGGTGGGCTTGGGGTGTGGTTAAAAACCTAACTGGGGGCTGGAGAGATGGCTCAGTGGTTAACAGTGCTTGCTTGTAAAGCCTGACTGCCCGGGTTTGATTCACCAGTACCCACATAAAGTCAGACGTGCAAGGCAGTACATGCATCTGGAATTCTGTTTGCAGAGGCAGGAGGTCCTTGCAAGCCCATTCTCTCTCTCTCTCTCTCTCTCTCTGCTTGTAAATAAATTATAAATAAAAATATATATTTTAAAAGAAATGAATTGGGTTCCTCCCTGTTTGTGCTGCTAACAGGCTGAGAGTTACAAGGCATGGGAAATGTCTTGTAAGTGAACTTCCTCAGTTCGTGTCAGTCCAGTTTTCTAGTTTTGCTTTTGTGAATATCCAGAACCAGTCCAGAATGAGTGCTGGCTGCTTTGTGGCAGTTAGGCTCCCAGGACACAGCTGGTTAGGGCTGGCAGTGTTACTGGAGTTTACAATTTTTTTCATTATAGATTTATTTGTGCATATATGTGTTCATGTGTGTGAGCCACAGCACATGTGTGGAGATCGAAGGACAGCTTTGGGGTCTCCTCACTGTTCCGCCTCCTTTGAGGCACGTTTCCCTCTCTCAGTGTTTCTGCTGCCACTCTTTTAGCAGCGCTCAAGGGGAGCTTCTGGGAGTCTCTCCGATGTCACTTCCCATCTCCTCAGTAGAGTGCTGGATTACAGAAGCCCACCACAAGGACAAGGAGCTGTGAGTTCCTTGAGGCAGGACTGGGTCTTCATTCTGTAGTCCCAAGAGCTTTCCGTCATGGGGTCAAGCAATACAATAGAAGCTCCTTATGTGTTTGTTAAAAGAACAAGGAATCAGACCTTAAAAGGATGACAGGTAGGACTGTGGACTACTGGAACATACAGAATTCTGAACCACCCATACCAGACAACAGTACTTTTTTTTTTTTTTTTCTGAGTTAGGGTCTCACTCTAGCCCAGGCTGACCTGGAATTCACTACAGAGTCTCAGAGTGGCCTTGAACTCACGGCGATCCTCCTACCTCTGCCTCCCAAGTGCTGGGATTAAAGGTGTGCGCCACCACGCCCGGCTTAACAATACTCTTGAAAGTACTTATACGCCACTGGCCTAGCTGCAAGGGCTGAGCAGGTGTTGGAAATCCTAGGGTCCTATTAGATGGCCATAGGGCAGAGAATGTAGCTCGGGCTGGAGAGCTTGCAGAGCACACATAGCTATACGCTAACTCTTGGGAAGTTTCAAAACCAGTGGTTCCTTTGACCTTTTGACTTCAACCCCCAGGCCAGTGAACTAACTCAGGGTTTCCAAACCCAGACACTATGGTGAGGATGCATCAGACTCCTTCCTCTTGGGGGACTAAGTGCTGAATTTTGTCAGCTTTAGCACTGAAGCTCTGTATCTACACAATACTGGCAAAGCAGGGGAAATCGCATCCCATTACTGAAAGCGGTTTCATTCAACAGATGAAATGTCATTTCCTCCATGCCATGCATGCCTGTAATCCCAGCCTTTGGGAGGCAGAGGCAGGAGGACTGTCATGGTTTGGAGGCCAATCTGGACTACACCGAATTCAAGGCGAGCCACTGCCATTTCCTCCTGCATCACCAGTTTATACAGTGTGCCTCTGCAGACTGTAGCTTTGCTGTTGGTTTCCCAGAAGAGCCAAAGTCTTCGGTGATCGTATGAGCCAATTCTGTAGTTTTTTCTTTTTTTTGGGGGGGGGGGTAGGGTCTCACTCTAGTCTAGGCTGACTTGGAATTCACTATGTAGCCCAAGGCTGGCCTTGAACTTGTAGTGATCCTCCTACCTCTGCTACCTGAGTCAATTCGTATTTCTACCGGAGGTACCCAGGATGACTGGCTCAGAGCCTGTGAGGTGCTGTCTAATACTTACAAAGCAGCTCTCTGCTGGTAAGTGAATGTGTGTGTGTGTGTGTGTTTGATTTATAATCTGTACCAGTAAAGACTTACTCCATCCTGTTCCATGCTCAATGTCAAGCTATCAATTTAATGTAGAACAGAGTCAAGAGATGTGCTATTACTTAGTATTTCTAGCATAAAGCTGCAAGAGACATACAGACATAGTGTAATAAAAATAAAGAAAATGATGTGTTTGGGGTTATTTACTTCCCCTCCTCTTTCAACTTTTCATATTATAAACTGTCTTCCACTTTATTTTTATTACTTATGAACTTTACTCTATAAACAAATCATGTGTTGGTCATATTCCCCTTGGGTTATTTTCTTATATTCCCTTCTCCCCTGCTCCCATTCACTGAGGGTCCTCCTCAGTGGGACTATTGCTATTCACCGAGGGACCATGAATCCATCAGTCTCTGTGCCAAAGGATACTCCTTCCCATCCTGTGGCTCTTACAATCTTTTTACCTCCTCTTTTACAATGTTCCCTGAGCCTTGGTGGGTGTGTTATAAGTGTACTTTAGTGTTGAGATTTTTTTTTTCTTTTGGTTTTTCGAGGTAGGGTCTCACTCTAGCCCAGGCTGACCTGGAATTCACTATGGAGTCTCAGGGTGGCCTCAAACTCACGGCGATCCTCCTACCTCTGCCTCCCGAGTGCTGGGATTAAAGGCGTGCGCCACCACGCCTGGCTTTAGTGTTGAGATTTTTGTAACCTCTGGATTGGTATAATGTAGCCTAAGCTAGCCTTGAACAATATGTAGCTGGAATGACCTTAAACTTCTCTTTCTCCTGCTTCTGCCTCACACATCCTGGGATTACCAGTGTGTGTCTTAAAGACTGAAAAAGAGGCAGATGAGAGAGAGACAGACAGAGAATGAGCACACCAGGGGCTCTAGCTACTGCAACAAACTCCAGATGCATATGTCACTGTGCATCTGGCTTTATGTGTGTACTGGGGAATTGAACCAGGGTCCTTAGGCTTTGCAGGCAAGTGCATTAACTGCTGTACCATCTCTCCAGTTCAAATTTTGTTTTTTTTTTCTGAGGCAGGGGCTCACTTCAGCCCAAACTAAGTTGGAACACACACTCTGTAGTTCCAGACTGGCCTAGAACTCACAGTGATCCTCCTACCTCTGCCTCCAGAGTGCTGGGAGTAGAAGCATGTGTCACCATGGCCAGTATAATGTATCTTTGGTTATTATAAAATAGGTGATTGTACCGGGCATGGTGGCACACGTCTTTAATCCCAGCACTCAGAAGGCAGAGGTAGGAGAACTGCCGTGAGTTTGAGGCCACACTGAGACTACATAGTAAATTCCAGGTCAGCCTGGGCTAGAGTGAGACCCTACCTTGAAAAAAAAATAGGAGATTGTTAACATGTATTTAAAGATTTTATGTAAACCCTTGTTTCCTATTCTCTTAAGGGAAATGGAATTACTACATCATTTATTAATGTTATTCAACTTATTTTTCTCACTATGTTGCTTGAATGAGTTACTTTCTGTCATGGTGACCATAATACCTGACGGAAAGAACTTAAGGGAAAAAGGATTTATATGGGGGCTGTAGAGATTTCTCAGTGGTTAAGGCACTTGCCTGTAAAACCTAATGACCAGAGTTCAATTCCCCTGTGCTCACATAGTCACAAGCACAGAGTGGCACATGCATCTGGAGTTCATTTGCAGTGGTTAGAGGCTCTGGTGCACCCATTCTCTCTCTGTCTCTCTTATCTCTTTGCTTGCAAATAATAGAAATATTTAGGACTGGAGAGATGGCTTAGTGGTTAAGGTACTTGCCTGTGAAGCCTAAGGACCCAGGTTTGATTCTCCAGTACACATGTATGCCAGATGCACAAGGTGGTGCGTGCATCTGGAGTTCGTCTGCAGTGGCTGAAGGCCATGGCATGCCCATTCTCTCTCTTCTCTCCCTCTCTCTCTCTCTCACTGCTTCTATCTCTCTCAAAATAAATGAAAAAAAAATTTTTTTTAAAGAGGAATTTATTTATGGTTTTAGGAGGTTTCTGTCCATCATAGTGGGGAAGGAGTGGCATAGTCTGGGCCAGTGAAAGTGTGTGGCAGAGACTGTTCACATGGTGCAGGACCAAAAAGCAGAGGGCATAACTTTCAAAGGCTTGCCCATAATGACCTACTTTTGCCAGATAGGCTCTACTACCTCAAGGTTCCACAACCTCTCAAAATAGCAGCACTATGCTGGGCGTGATGGCACATGCCTTTAATCCCAGCACTCAGGAGGCAGAGGTAGGAGGACTGCCATGAGTTTAAGGACATCCTGAGACTCCATCGTGAATTCTAGGTCAGCTTGGGCTACAGTGAGACCATACCTTGAAAACCCAAACAAACAAACACCCCACAAAATTCAAAACAGCACCACTGGTTAGGGAATGAACATTCAAACCACGAGCCTGTGAGGGACATTTTAGATTCCAACTATTACATAATCTAGCCAGCCCTTGCCTGTTCAACTCAGGTAACTTCCATGGTGGTTGAACCTTTTTACATTCCTACATGCAATGTTGGAAGGCTCTGGTCTGTCCACAAATTCAAAACATGTATTCCATTTTTTTTGTAATTTAATTTTTTTAAGGCAAGCCCAACAGACTGCCTTTTTTTTTTTTTTTTTTTTTTTTTTTTTTTAATGTGAGAGTGAGGGGGAGAGAGAGAGAGAGAAATGGTGTGTCAGGGCCTCCAGCCACTGCACTCAAACTCCAGACATGTGTGCCCCCTTGTGCACATGTGCAGCCTTGCGCACTTGCGTCACTGTGCATCTGGCTTACATGGGACCTGGAGAGTCAAACAGGAGTCCTTAGGTTTCGCAGGCAAGCACCTTAACCATTAAGCAATCTCTCCAGCCTTTGTAATTTAATTTTCATATCTTTTTTTGTTGTTTATTTCAAGGTAGGGTCTCACTCTAGCTCAAGCTGACCTAGAATTCACTCTGTAGTCCCAGGGTGGCATTGAACTCATGGCAATCCTCCTACCTTTGGATTAAAGGTGTGCGCCACCACACCTGGCTTTAATTTTCAGATCTTTTTAAACAATCAGTTTATGAAGTACTTCACAACTGAGTAATCCACTCTCATAGGCACACTAGTGAGCTAGCTCTAACACATGACTGCTCAGTCTACCAATGAACATCCCACCACCTTCTCTCTCTACTCAGTTCCTTCTTTTGCTGATAACAGCATACTCATCAAATTTGAATTTCCTTCTTCTCACACTTGGTCTTGGGTTCCCTTCTCTTTGGGAATGGAGATGGCTTTTGACTGTTGGAGAATCACAAAGTTCTCAGCTCCCACCAAGTACTAGAGGCAGAACACGGTGTTTCCCTCCCACATTTGTGTTAAGGAACAAAAATAAACCCAAAACGTATCATCCTGACACCCAGATGTATCTTCTGGATGAGCTCTCAAGCAGTTACTTCAACAGGGCAAACAGCTGTGGTCTGTTTCAACATAATTTGATGTAATCAGGGTTAATTTTGATGATGCAGTGACTCTGAAGACTGTTTTTTAACTGGATTACTGTTGGGTCAACAATCATGTGGCATTACATTTAGTGGCTGAAACAAAAGCCAGAATTAAAATGGCTTCCCCTCCGCCCCTTCTAAATGACAGCCCCACTGGGACCAGAAGTTATGAGGCACATAAAACAATTAACTCAAAAAGGAAAGCACTTGCAGTCAAATGACACGCAAGCAAGGTCCAGTGTTGTCTTATATGGAGACATATTTGTTCTTGTTGTTTTCTCTCCTTAGAGTGATTAGAAATATGCTGGCAACAATCAACATAATTTAATATTTTTGTAACATTCTAGGAGAAACACAAAGATTCTCCTCTGAAAATTTCCTGGTCTAGACACTGAGCTTAACAGTTGACAATTCCCGTTTTCCAAGGGTGTTTTCAAAATGATTGATTACTAAACTCCAGGTATGGCAGGGTTGAAGAATGTGGCGCACCAAGTCCAGCACATTTGGGCCTGGAGAGTGAGGTCTTCCTCCGGCTTTCCTGGGCTCAGCTATCATTGCTTCTGGCCAGGCCCATAGCGTAGTCGGGCTGCTCTAAACACACACTTGTTTAGTCTCTTCCAGATTTTAGTTTTGACTAGTCTGAGACACAGTTAAGGCCTATGCAAAGACCATGCTTAATCCAGTTCTGGAAAGCAAACTCTTTTTTTTTTTAGATGGATTTTTTTTTTTTTTATTAATAACTTCCATGATTGTAAACAATATCCCATGGTAATGCTCTTCCTTCTCCCACTTTCCCCTTTGGAACTCCATTCTCCATCATATCCCCTCCCCAACTCAATCAGTCTCTTTCATTTTGATATCAAAAAATAGATGTTTTTGGAAAGTTGCCAAATGTGTTGGTCATTCAAAACATCCCTAATACAATTACATAATTCCAAAAAGGTCGGAGATGTGTCCATAAGCCTGCATTTATTTGTTCTGGTTTTTGTGACTTAGGATATTTAAAACTTTTTTTTTTTTTTTGATTTTTTGAGGTAGGGTCTCACTAGCTCAGGCTGACCTGGAATTCACTCTGTAGTCTCAGGGTGGCCTCAAACTCAAGGCAATCCTTCTACCTCTGCCTCCCAAGTGCTGGGATTAAAGGTGTGTGCCACCACACCTGGCATATTTAAAACTTTTTAAAAAACACAAAAGCCACTTACCTTCCTACTGCATCTTTATTTTTTTATTACATATATATGTATATATATATTAATTTTATTTATTTATTTGCAAGCAGAGAAAGAGAGGTAGAAGGGAGAGAGAGAGAGACAGAGAGAGAGAGAGAGAGATAAAATGGGCATGCCAGGGCCTCTAGCCACTGCAAACGTACTTCAGATGCATGTGCCCCTTGTGCATCTGGCTTACGTGGGTCCTGGGGAATCGAACCTGGGTCCTTTGGCTTTGCAGGCAAATGCCTTAACAGCTAAGTCATTTCTCCAGCCCTTATTAATTATATTTTAATAGATTCTATTTATTTGTGAAGGGAAAGAGAGAGAGAGAATATGAATATGGGTGTGTGCCAGGGCTTCTTGTCACTGCAAACAAATTCCAGACAGATGCCCTACTTTGTGTATCTGGCTTTATATGGTTAGTGGGGAATTGAACCCAGGCTTGCAGGCTTTGCAAGCAAGTGCCTTTAACTAGTAAGCCATCTTCTCAGCCTTGCATCTAAATACTTTCCTGATTAACAGAAATTCTGGGATATCATATAGTTATGGCAAAAAGCTAATGATACTTGGGGCTGGAGAGATGGCTCAGTGGTTAAGGCAATTGCCAGCAAAGCCTAAGGATCCAGGTTTGATTCCCCAGATGCTCAAGATAGTGCATGTGTCTGGAGTTTGTTTGCAGTGGCTTGAGGCCCTGGCACACCCACTTTCTATTTGCCTCTCTCTCTCTCTCAAACATAAATAAATAAAAATAAAATATTTAAGCCAGGTGTGGTGGTGCAGACCTCTAATTCCAGCACTCGGGAGGTGCAGGTGTGCAGATCACTGTGAGTTCGAGGTCAGCCTGAGACTTCATAGTGAATTCCAGAATAGCCTGGGCTAGAGGGAGACCCTACCTTGAAAATCCAAAATAAATAAATAAAAATAAAAAAAAACTTAAAAAAATTAAAGCTAATGCTATTTTTAAAAAGTAACAGGAATTCTTCCTATAAGTGAGAGCAATATCTCTCTTATGTTCTTGGGGATTTAACTCAGGGCCTCATGCATGCTAGAAGCACTCTACAAAATAAGTTACATCCTTACTCTAATCTGTCCATTTAGTTGCAAAGGTAGATAGCCATTTCCAATTTACTTAAACATAAATGGGGAATTTATTGGGAAAGACATGAGTTATATACATTCCATTGTACCCGAGAGCAAGCTGGTGGCCTGTGGGGGTTAGAAGCTGTGGAATAAACATGGCAACGACTGGACAGCCAGTTTGTGTGTCTCTGAGCATTTTTTCTCTATTTCCTTTTTTCAAAAGAATATTTGTGCCAGGCGTGGCAGCGCACGCCTTTAATCCCAGCACTCAGGAGGCAGAGGTTGGAGGATCGCTGTGAGTTCGAGGCCACCCTGAGACTGCATAGTGAATTCCAGGTCAGCCTGAGCTAGAGTAAGACCCTACCTCAAACCCCCCCACCAAAAAAAGAATATTTGTTTGCAAGGAGAGAGAGAGAGAAAGAGAAAGAGAGAGAGAATGGGTGCACCTGGGCGTCTAGCCACTGCAAATGAACTACAGATGCATGCGCCACTTTGTGCATATGGCTTTATGTGGGCACTGGAGAATTGAACTCTGGTTGTGATTTGCAGGCAAGTGCCTTAACTACTGAGCCATATCTCCAGTCTCCCCCCCCCTCTTTTTTTTAACTTTATTTATTTATTTGAGAGAGAGAAAGGCAGAGAGAGGGAGAGAATGGGTGTGCCAGGGCCTCCAACCACTGCAAACCAAGTCCAAATGCATGCGCCACCTTGTGCATCTGGCTTACATGGGTCCTGGGGAATTGAACTGAAGTCCTTTGGCTTTGCAGGCAAATGCCTTAACCTCTAAGCCATCTATCCAGCCCCCACTTTATTTTTATTTTGGCTTTTCAAGATAGGGTCTCGCTTTAGTCCAGGCTGACCTGGAACTCACTGTGTAGTCTCAGGCTGGCCTCTAACTCACAATGATCCACTTACTTCTGCCTCCAAAGCACTGGGATTAAAGGTGTGCACCACCATGCCTGGCTCCCCCCTTCTTTTATTAAATATATGTTATTTATTTATTTGAGAGAGAAAGAGGCAGAGAGAGAGAGAGAGAAAGAGAGAATGGGTATGCCTCCAGCCACTGCAAACGAACTCCAGATGCATGTGCCACCTTGTACATCTGGCTTAAGTGGGTGTTGGAGAACAGAACCGGGATCCTTTGGCTTTGCAGGCAAACGCTTTAACTCATAATCCATCTCTCCAGTCCTCTCCCCTCTTTTTTGAGGTAGGGTCTCACTCTAGCTCAGGCTGACCTAGAACTCACTCTGTAGTCCAAGGCTGGCCTCAAACTCATAACAATACTCCCACATTTGCCTCCTGAGTGCAGGGATTAAAGGAGTGTGGCACCACGCAATGCCCGGATTGAAGTATATGTTTGCCTGATAACTCCAAAGTTTGTGCTCCTGCCTCCCTAGTGTGCTCAATCCTAATTTCTTTCTTCCTTCCTTCCCTTCCTTCCTTCCTTCCTTCCTTTCTTTCTTTCTTTCTTTCTTTTTTTTTTTTTTGGTTTTTTGAGGTAGGGTCTCACTCTAGCCCAGGCTGACCTGGAATTCACTATGGAGTCTCAGGGTGGCCTCGAACTCATGGTGATCCTCCTACCTCTGCCTCCCGAGTGCTGGGATTAAGGGCGTGCGCCACCATGCCCGGCACTCAATGCTAATTTCTTAAGAGAGAATGATACACATCCATTCTGGGTCAGGTTTCCACTCCAGTTCAAGCAGGTCCTCATATTCATTAGGAGCACAATGACCAACAAAGAGATGGGAGAATTATCAAAGGAAAGATAGTAATTTTAAAATATATATATATTTATTTATTTGAGAGAAAGAAAGAGAGAGAATGGGCACATCAGGCCTTCAAGCCACTGCATATGAACTCCAGACACATGTGCCCCCCCTTGTGTATCTGGCTCACATGGGTCTTGGGGAATCTAACCAGGGTCCTTAGGCTTCGCAGGCAATGCCTTAACCACGAAGCCATTTCCCCACCCGAAAGAGAGTATTTTAAAAATTTTTATTTTATTTATTAGAAAGAGAGAGAATGGGTGCCCCAGGGTCCTCAGCCACTGCAAACAAACTCCAGATGCATGCACCATCTTGTGCATCTGGCTTATGTGGGTCCTGGGGAATGGAACCAGGGCACTTAGGCTTTGCAGGCAAATGCCTTAACCACTAAGCCATTTTTCCACCCGAAAGATAGTATTTTTGAGATGGGGTCTTGCTACGTAGCTTCCTCTGACTGGCCCTATGCTTACTACATCTAGCTTTGAACTTGTGGCACTCCTGTCTCAGTACATGGCGAGGTGCTGGGGATATAATGATGAGCAGCAGAGATGGTCTTGGTAAGTTTTCCAAATCACTGTAATCTAGAAGCGATGCTAGGCAAGATACCTTAGCCATCAGATAGATTATTAGTTGAACCCATACCTTTGAGTGTGTGTATGTGCGCACACACGTGCATGTGCATGCATTTTGAGACACCCTCTTGTTATGTGACCCAAACTTGCTATCCTTTCTCAGCATTCTGAGTGCTATTTCAGGTGTATAACTCCATGATTAGCCCATTATCTTCTTCTTTAAAAAAAAAAAAAATTCTTTTTTTTCAAGGTAGGGTCTCACCCTGGCCCAGGCTGGTCTCAAACTCACAGCAATCCTCCTACCTCTGCCTCCCAAGTGCTGGGATTAAAGGTGTGCACCACCACACCTGGCTAATATTTATTTTTATTTATTTATTTATTTATTTATTTATTTATTTATTTTGGTTTTTCAAAGTAGAGTCTCACTCTAGCCCAGGCTCACCTAGAATTCACTATGTAGTCTCAGGGTGGCCTTGAATTTATGGTGATCCTCCTACCTCTGTCTCCCAAGTGCTGGGACTAAAGGCATGTGCCATATACCCGGCTCATTATCTTCTTTTTTGAGGCAGGGTCACATAGCTCAGATTAGCCTCAAAGTCACTATGTATTTGAGGATGACCATGAGCTTCTGCCTTCTGAATGCTTGGGATTACAGGTGTGCATCACCATGCCTGGTTTATGTGGTGCTGGGGACTGAACTCAAAGCCAGGCAAATACTGTTCCAACTGACTTATAGCCCCTGTCTCCATTATTACTTTGTTGCTGTTGCTGTTGTTTTTTCGAGGTATGGTCTCACTGTAGCCCCAGGCTGACCTGGAACTCACTCTGTAGTCTCAGGCTGGCTTTGAACTTACAGTGATCCTCCTACCTCTGTCTCCTGAGTGCTGCGATTAAAGGCATGCACTACCATGCCCGACCATTATTACTTTTTTCTTTCAAGGTAGGGTCTCCCTCTAGCCCAGGCTGACCTGAAATCCATTTTGTAGTCTCAGGGTGGCCTCAAACTCACTGCAATCCTCCTACCTCGGCCTCCCAAGTGCTGGTGTTCCATTATTACTTTTATTTATTTATTTTTTTCTTTTCAATTTTTTATTAACAACTTCCATGATTATAAAAAATATCCCATGATAATACTCTCTCCCTTCCCCCCATTATTACTTTTGATTTGCACCGTTTGGTCCCATGTTCAGGAAATTGTTCCACACTTGGATTTGTGCCTAAAAGTCTAGTTTAAAAATTTAGGAAATATTTAGGTACACAATGAATAAAAAATATCTTTGTTAATCTGTTTTCTAAGGAATGTTTCCTATCTGTGTGGTGGACACACATGCTGTCTTCTAATCTTTCTTTAGTCACCACAGGGCTTCATTCAAATTTCATTTTCTTTCTCTTGTGGTGTTGGGGATTGAACCCAGGGCTTCATACATGCTAAGCAAGCACTCTACCACTGAGGTAGTCCCCCCATTCCCATTCAACAGTTTTTTAAAAATACTTTGTTTTGTTTATTTATTTGATAGACAGAAAGGAGGGGGGAGAGAGAGAATGGGCACGCCTCTAAGCAAATGAACTGCAAACAAACTTCAGACTCATGCACCACCTTGTGCATCTAGCTAACGTGGGTCCTGGGGAATCGAACCTAGGTCCTTTGGCTTTGCAGGCAAATGCCTTAACCGCTAAGCCATCCCTCCAGCCCCCATTCAACAGTTTTTTTTTTTTTTCAATGTAGGGTTTCACTCTAGCCCAGGCTGACCTGGAATTCACTATGTAATCTCAGGGTGGCCTCGAACTCACGGCAATCCACCTACCTCTGCCTCCCAAGTGCTGGGATTAAAGGTGTGTGCCACCAAGCCAGGCTCAGTTTTTAAATAAGTGCAAACACTCTGCCTGGCACTGCAGATATGAAGATGAATGTAGTGTTTGCTCATGCAAACTCACATTCAGGAAGAGAAGAAAAACTGGCAGTATAAGGTACTAGTATTTGAGCTCGGCGTGGTGGCGCACACCTTTAATCCCAGCATTTCGGAGGCAGAGGTAGAAGGATCGCCATGAGTTCAAGGCCACCCTGAACTAGAGTGAGACCCTACCTCGAAAAACCAAACAAAAAAGAGACTAGCACTTGCATCAGGTGCTGTGGAAGCATACTGGGAGGAAGGAGTGTGGAAGTCACTGCCCCATTCTTCGTCTCCCGAGTACAAGAGATAGACCTGACAATGTGAAAATGTAGTCAGTCTTGCCATAGGGTCTTGTGGCCCAGACAGTGTGATTAGCATTGTTAATGTTTAGATTCTGGGTGTTTTGAAGGCAATGGGCATGTGGACTGAGAACGGCACTCAAGCCCATTCACCACAGCACGCAGGACTGAAGCAGGGTGAAGGGTATATACCTCTTCATGAGCAGGACAGGGCTCTGTTCTGGACAATGAAAATTCTCTGTTGAGGGCTGCTAACTCACTGGAAAAAATCAAGACCTAAATGGTGGTGAGACATACAGACACAATAGTTTACACATGGAATTTGTGTGTGTGTGTATGTGTTCATTAATGAACAAACAGCTCACTCCATTTTTTTCGAAAAGCACTAATTAGCACAAGTCAGTTCTAGAAAATGATAGAAGTTGTTTTCATCAGAAGACATTTCAGGGGTGGCGGTGGGGGTGGGAAACAGAAGGGGAAGCACCTGGACACAAATAAGAGGAACCAGAGTGGGGGAGGAACGTTCGCAGACAGACAGAGGAACCTTGGGAGAGGTGGTGGAGGAATAGCAAGGGAGGGTGAGAGGTATGGTAGGCTCTGGCTCTGGAACACTCCACAGGCTGCTTTCCCATACTTCATGCTGAGGCACAAAAACCAGCTCAGCACTAGGGAGAACAATCAGCTGTGGTGGTGCATGCGTCTACTAGCAGCATTTGGGAGAGGTTGAGATGGAAGGATTGCTGTGAATCTGAGGCCAGCCCAGGCTACAGCCTAGGCTACATGGTGAGAGCCTGTAACTAACTAATAACTTACTGACTGACTACAAAGAATACAAATAGTAGTATGTCCAATGAGCAGGACATTGTATAATTATTAACTGTCCTTAAAAAAAAAATCAAAACCAGGGCTGGAGAGATGGCTTAGCGGTTAAGCACTTGCCCGTGAAGCCTAAGGACCCCGGTTCGAGGCTCAACTCCCCAGGCCCCATGTTAGCCAGATGCACAAGGGGTCGCATGTGTCTGGAGTTCATTTGCAGTGGCTGGAGGCCCTGGCGTGCCCACTCTCTATCTATCTCTGTCTCTTTCTCTGTCTGTCACTCTCAAATAAATGAATAAATAAATAAATAAATAGAAAAAAATCAAAACCAGGGCTGAGGAGATGGACCAGCACTTAGTGTTTGCTGTACAACCATAAGAACTTCAGTTCAGATCCCTAGAACCCATGTAAATGCGGGTGTGGTGATGTACTCATTTAGTCCCAATGCCACAGAGGGAGAACAAGGGAATCCCTGGGGCTCACTGGCTAGCTGGTCTCGCTGACTGGGTAAACTCTAGATTCAGGGAGATATCCTGTCTTTAAGAAGAAAAAAACAGGTGGAGAGGGGTTGGATAAGTGATGTTAACATCTGGTCTCCATATTCACATGTACACGTGTGCACAGGCATCTGCACACACATGTGCATACACACATTTACACACATACATGCAGAAAAAAATAACCAAGCCTCACCAAACATTTCTCAGTGCAGAGGTAAACACCCACATGCAGCTTCTCAAGGTAAATGTTCTATACTGAATCAGGCCTTTGAGGGTGGGAACAGGGCAATCAGATTTTGTGAAAAGCATCCCAGTGATTCTCATACGCAATAATGTCTAAGTCCATGAAATAGGAGTCCCTGGACACTCCACAACCAGCAGAGCTCCTTGCAGGTCGCGCAGGGGCTCTAGGGAGACGGCTTCCGCGAGTCATCACCCATGCTGGGGTGGGATTTGCAGGGATATGGCTGCCTGAGTCCTCTGTGTTCCTGTAAGTAAACCCTCACATAAACAATAACAGTTGACTAAGTTTAAAAATATTAGGAGTTTGTTGCTGGGCATGGTGGCGCACACCTTTAATCCCAGCACTCGGGAGGCAGAGGTAGGAGGATCGCCATGAGTTCGAGGCCACCCTGAGACTCCATAGTGAATTCCAGGTCAGCCTGGGCTAGAGTGAGACCTCACCTTGAAAAACCAAAAACAAACAAACAAAAATATTAGGAGTTTGTGAGATGAGGGTTTATGTCCTAGTTATGTCTGTCTCCACAGAGCACAGCATAGGGTGGGGCAGTACGTGGTCAATAAAAGTTTACTGACCTGAGCTAAAGATTCATAAGGATTTTAAAGGAAAGCCACTCAATGTCATTGCTCTGCAACAACTGACTTCACTTTTTCTTTTCTTTTCTTTTTTTAATTCTTATTTATTTGACAGAGAAAGAGGAGAGAGAGAGAGAGAAAATGAATGGGCACACCAGGGCCTCCCAGCCACTGCAAACTCCAGACGCGTGCGCCCCTTTGTGCATCTGGCTAATGTGGGTCCTGGGGAATTGAGCCTGGGTCCTTTGGCTTTACAGGCAAACGCCTTAACCGCTAAGCCATCCCTCCAGCCCCCTTTTAAAATATTTTTTATTCTTATTTCTTTATTTGAGAGCAACAGAGAGAGAGAGAGAGAGAGAGAGAATGGGCGCACCAGGGCCTCCAGCCACTGCAAATGAACTCCAGACGCGTGCGCCCCCTTGTGCATCTGGCTAACGTGGGTCCTGGGGAATTGAGCCTTGAACCAGGGTCCTTAGGCTTCACAGGCAAGTGCTTAACCGCTAAGCCATCTCTCCAGCCCCCCCCCCCACCATTTTCTTGAGGTAGGGTTTCACTCTAGCCCAGGCTGACCTGGAATTCACTATATAGTCTCTCAGGGTGGCCTTGAACTTACAGTGCTCCTCCTACCTCTGCCTCCCAAGTGTGAGTTAAAGTAAAATATACAAAGGTCCCTGTATAAACTGGGCATGGTGGGTCATACCTATTATCCCAGCACTCAGGAGGCCAAATGTAACAGCTACCCATTTGTTACAGGGACCAAACACCTGACCAAAAGCAGTTTGTGAAAGGAAATGGTTAATTTCTGCTTGCAGTTTCAAGGGGAAGTTTCAGCAGGGAAAGCATGTCAGAGCAGAGTCAGGGTGTTGCATCTTGTCCCATCAGCTGAGAGGCAGCAGCAAGAGCGAGGCAGCTGTAACATCCAGTGGGGCTGGGCTAATAAGTCTCAAGGCTTGCCCCCAATGACACACCTCTCTCGGCAAGGCTCCACCTCCCAAAGGCTCCACCATCTCTCAAAATTGCCATCAGCTGGGGACCACGTATTCAAAACACATGGGGGACATTTCATTCAAACTACTACACTGAGGAAGGAGGATCATGGTGAGTTTGAGGCCAACCTGGGCTACAAAGTAAGTTCTAGGAGCGTCTGGGCTAGAGTGAGACCCTGAAAACAAACAAAAACCACTCAACTGTGGTAATTTGAATGGATGGCCCCCAATACATTCAGGAATTTATTAAAGCTTGTAACTTAAGATCTCCAGCTGCCTGGCTGGAGGAGGTTTCACTGTAGGTGGATCCTAGGATCCAGCCCTACCGGTGTGTATGGGGAATTCCAGTCTAAAGATATGCAAAGTGCTCGAGCTTTGTTTGGAGCTCCTGTAATGTGCTTGCTGGTGATGGTATTTCTCTCTGCTTAGACCTGTGAAAGTGGGCCAGCTCCAAAACAGAAACTACCCTGTGTGCTAACAGTGGCTGTAAATTTACTAGAGCCCAAATGAAACTCTGAGTAAGAGCTAGCTGGAGCCTAAGCTGGTAGACAAGGCTCCTGGCAACAGAACAGGGGTGCTGTCCATGTCTAAGTAAGATATTTATTCATGGAAGTTCTACTAAATTGCTTTAACACTATGATCAATGTTGTTTCCTGACCTTTTCTTAATGATTTCCCTAACTTTCAATTTGGAATATAAATTGGGAAGAAGTTACAAGTGGATACTACTTTCAGCTATTTTCTTATTATACATACTTTAGATTGCTGACTAAATACAAATATTGTTCGGAAGCCAAAATACCCCACACATTTCCTACTAGTTCAATCCAGACCAATCTGTCTTTCAACTGTGCATTTTTATGGTCTTTCCTCACTACTCGCTAAAATAAATAGCAATCCAATCCAAATAAGCATCTTTCATTTCTAATTATCTGAAGCAAGAGATGTAAAGATGGGTAGTGTTAATCCATCTCACCAAATGCATCTTCAATGCCTGTTCAGTCATGCTTGAATATCTAGATTCAACTTATAGAGGCTATCACATCTTAGAAGGAAGTTTTTTGCAGATCCTGTCTGAGTCAGACACAAGGTCAAACAGCTCCTTTGCTGATCTGTGACAGTTAAGAAGTTTCTGGGTTGGGTCAGAGGACAAGGTTATGTCTAGGTCTGGAATGGATCACTCAGAGTAAAATTCTTGTTAGACCAGAACACATGATGACACAACACCTGCCAGGCAAGAGAACAGTCACATGGAAAGCAATTATATTTTTCTTTTAAAAAAAATTATCAGGGGAGAGAAAGGGGAAGAGAATGGACACACTAGGGCCTCTGGACACTGCAAAAGAACTCCAGATGCATGTACCATCTTGTGCATCTGGCTTACGTGGGTACTGGGATCTGAGTCCTTAGGCTTTGCAAGCAAACACCTTAACTGCTAAGCCATCTCTCCAGACCCAACTAGGTTTTTTCTTCCTATCTCAAAATTTGAAATGAAAATGAGAAGTGATGATGATGAAAACATTTCAAGATTTTAGAATATACTGGAATTATCTCTTGAGGGTGAAGTATGGAAATCTTGGGAAAAAAGAACCTTATTTCTCTCTCACTAGGGATTGTTTATTCAAGCATACAGCTAACTTATTTTCTAATTACCTTTTTTTGTTTTTTGAGGTAGGGTCTCACTCCAGCCCAGGCTGGCCTCAAACTCAAGAGTAATCCTCCTACCTCTGCCTCCCAAGTGCTGGGATTAAAGGCGTGTGCCACCATGCCGGCTTTTTTTTTTTGTTTGAGGTAGAGTTTCACTGTAGCCCAGGCTGACCTGGAATTCACTATGTAATCTCAAGGTGGCCTCGAACTCATGGCGATCCTCCTACCTCTTCCTCCCAAGTGTTGGAATTAAATAAATCTGTTTTTTTAAAAGTTTTTAATTTTTTTTTTTGAGGTAGGGTCTCACTCTAGCCCAGGCTGACCTGGAATTCACTATGCAGTCTCAGAGTGGCCTCAAACTCAAGGTGATCCTCCTACCTCTGCCTTCCAAGTGCTGGGATTAAAGGTGTGCGCCACCACGCCCAGCTCAACCACACTTTAATAACCACTCATCAGGTGATGGACATCTACGATGATTCCATGGATGTGCAAGTATCTCTGCGGTATGCTGCCTTTGATTCCTTTGTGTATATACCCAGGAGTGTTATAGCAGGGTTATGTGGTAGATCTAGTTTTTCTGAGGAAATCCCACACTGATTTCCATAATGGCTGAACAATTTACATTCCCATTAGCAGTGTATCAAGGTTCCTTCTGTCCCACACCCTTACCAGCATTTGCTGTTTTCTTGATGATAGCCATTCTGACTGTGGATTCTCAATGTAGTTTTATTCCATTTCCTTTACAGCTAAGGATATTGTGCGTTTTTTTTTTTCATGTATTAATTGGCCATCTGTTCTACTGTGAACCGTCTGTGCAATTCATTTGCCCACTTACTGATTGAATTTTGTTCTCTTAATATTAGACTTGTACCTTTATTTCCTACATACAGACATATACATGCAGACTTTAGGCGTTCACATGTTAGCTGGTGAGTGGACATTTAAAATTCTTCCGTTATGTTGCTTACAAGCCAGCTTCATCTTGGCACTTCCATCATTTCTGCCTGAAACCAGTGTTTGTTTTTGTTCAATTACTGATCTTACAGAAGTACTGAGCCGAAGATGGCACGCATCAGGCTTGTGGCAAGTGTCTAGCTTGAATCAGATACTCATTGTGTGAATGCCTGTTAAAGGCAATGAACAGATGAATGAACATTAATATTGGAACAATACCACTGAAGCTTCTTTGGGAAAGCCATGAAACTACCTGCATCAGACCCGCAAAATATTGGCAGTATCAGGCCCACAACATTTAGACATGGATGATGGAGGGAACAAAAGAGGACATCAAAACAGAAGAGGGACTGGCTGGAAAGAAGATGGGTCTTAGTGGATGGGGAGTATGTGTGTGTGTGTGGGGGGGGGGGAAGAAGATAATAGGAGACTGTGATCAAAATACATCATATACAGGTATGAAAATTGTCAATCAAAAGTTTAAAAAGCCAGGCATGATGATGTACACTTTTATTTTTGGTTTTTCAAGGTAGGGTCTCGCTCTAGCCCAGGCTGACCTGGAATTCACTATGTAGTCTCAGGGTGGCCTTGAACTCACAGTGATCCTCCTACCTCAGCCTCCCGAGTGCTGGGCTTAAAGGTGCAACCAAGCCCAGCACTTGGGAGGCTGAGGTAGGAGGACTTTGAGAGTCTGAAGCCAGCCTGCGCTATATAGAGTTCCAGGTCAGTCTGGACAAGAATGAGACTCTGCCTAGGGAAAAACAAAACAAAACAAAACTTTTTTTTTTTTTTTTTTTTGGTTTTTCAAGGTAAGGTCTCACTTGAGCCCAGGCTGACCTGGAATTCACTATGTAATCTCACGGTGGCCTCGAACTCAAGGTGATCCACCTACCTCTGCCTCCCAAGTGCTGTGATTAAAGGCGTGCGCCACCACGCCCGGCTAACTTTTTATTTTTTTAAAGCATGGATTACACCTAAGCTGCCACCTGGTGGAGGACCCAACATTTTCCTTCATGACTGTATGGCTGACTAAGATTGGTTGGTCACAGACACCATCTGACATCTAAGGGGCATACTGCTTTAAATGGGAACAAATCAAAATTCAAAGTACTTAATATGCTTCCACTTTATGCCATTATAAAGTCAAAAACCGTGGGCTGGAGAGATGACTTAGTGGTTAAGGTTAAGGTGCATGCCTGTGAAACCTAAGGACCCAGGTTCGATTTTCCAGGTCCCATGTAAGCCAGAGGCACATGGTGGCACATGTGTCTAGAGTTGTTTGCAGTGGCTAGAGGTCCTGGTGCGCCCATTCTCTCTCTCCTCTCTGTCTCTAATAAATAAATAAATAAATAAATAAATAAATAAATAATCTTAAAAAATTTGTGAGACCAAAACAAACAAAAGGCATGACAAAGCTGGGCGTGGTGGCACATGACTTTAATCCCAGCACTCGGGAGGCAGAAGTAGGAGGATCACCATGAGTTCGAGGCCACCCTGAGACTACATAGTGAATTCCAGGTCAGCCTGGGCTAGAGTGAGACCCTACCTTGAAAAACCAAAAATAAAAGTGTACATCATCATGCCTGGCTTTTTTAAATTTTTATTGACAATTTTCATACATGATGTATTTTGATCACAATCTCCTATTATCTTTTTTCTCCTCCCACACACATACTCCCCATCCACAAAGACCCATCTTGACCGTACCTTGAAACCCCCCCCCCGCCAAATAAAGGCATGACATATGGTGCATTTGTTGTTGTGAGAAGGATCTTGCTCCACCCGTCTCATCACATACATTGAATATGTGTAATTTGAACTTTCAGTGACTTGACATCTCTAACTCAGCACTCTTTCCATCACTGTTAATTTGGATACTCCACCATCACATTAACATTATGTTCTACTGGTTTCTTAAAAACCACAGTGCATGATTCCCAAAGTCCTTGAAAACTCTACAGCTTCAGCTTTCTGGACTACATGTTTGACCTTGCTCAGAATTAATAGTATTGAGTTAATACTGGCTGGTGTTATAAATATTTTTAAATGGTTTCTGTATTTAGTCATCCAGGCTTAAGATTAAATACCACGTTTTCTAGAAATGTTTTTTCATTTATTTGATAGACAAAAAGAGGGAGGAGGGGGAAAAGAAAGAACAGGCACACTGGGGCCTCCAGCCACTGCAAACAAATTCCAGACACATGTGTCACCTTGTACATCTGGCTTACGTGGGTCCTGGGGAATTGAACCTGGGTCCTTTGGCTTTGCAGGCAAGTGCCTTAACCATTAAGCCAACTCTCCAGCCCTAGAAATGCCTTTTCTATCAAACATATATCCAAGCTTATTCTTTACACAGTTTGTCATGCATATTTTGAAATTTTATATATATATATATATATATATATATATATATATATATATACACACACACACACACACACACACACACACACACACACACATATAAATTACATAGCTTTTTTTTTCTGAGGTAAGGTCTCACTGTAGCTCAGGCTGACCTGGAATTCACTATGTGAATAGACTGTAAATTCCACAAGACAGTGTCATTTGTGTTTTGCTCACAACTGCTTATCTGGCAACTAACACAGTACTGGCATATAATATAAAATAAGCTCAAATAGTATTTTTTGAATATGTAGATTCTTCTTGTAATCATGGTCACAACAAGCCTTACAAAAGCCCTAATTATCCCTCCTGTTCTTTCCTCAACTTAGTAGGTAAGCCCAGGCTTAGAGTCCCAAGGAATTAGATTATAGCTGAGATTTTAGGTTAGCAAATGTTTCCAATTAAAGAGACTAAGAAATGCAATAAGCAGTTTTGTAGGATTTGGAGCTTGTCAAGATGACACTAAAAAAACAGTTCCCAGGTACAGAATCGCTCTGTGCATTAGACATGACAACCTTGGCACACTCTCAGGTGTTTTCCTACCATGAGATTCTGAAGTTCATTCTCTTCAGTTGTTGATTTTGAGTTAGGCTAAAAAAATGATACATGTACAAACACATTAAGAATTAACCTAAGAGAGTTGGAGAGATGGCTTAGTGGGTAAGGTGCTTGCCTGTGAAGCCTAAGGACCCATATTCAATTCCCCAGTACCCACGTAAGCCAGATGCACAAGGTGGCACATGTATCTAGAGTTCATTTGCAGTGGTTGGAGACCCTGATGTTCCCATTCTCTCTCTCTCTCTCTTCTCTCTCTTTCAAATAAATAAATAAATAAATAAATAAATAAATAAATAAATAAATAAATAGAAGAATTACCTAAGAGACTTCTCTAAATGAGGCTGAGGGATCAAACTCAGGGCCTCATGCATGCTAGGCAAGTGCTCTAACACTCACTTTATTTTTAAAAAACTTTTTATTTATTTATTTATTTATTTATTTATTTATTTGAGAGAGAGAGAGAGAGAGAGAGAGAGAGAGAGAGGAGGCAGATAGAGAGAGAATGGGCAGGGCTGGAGGGATGGCTTAGCGGTTAAGGTGTTTGCCTGCAAAGCTAAAGGACCCAGGTTCAATTCCCCAGGACCCACATTAGCTAGTTGCACAAGGGGCGCATGCATCTGGAGTTCATTTGCAGTGGCTGGAGGCCCTGGCGCGCCCATTCTCTCTCTCTCCCTCCCTCTTTCTCTGTCAAATACATAAATAAATAAATAAAATATTAAAAAAAAGAGAGAGAGAATGGGCATACCAGGGCCTCCAGCCACTGCAAACGAACCCCAGATGCATGCACCACCTTGTGCATCTGGCTTACATGGGTCCTGGAGAATTGCACCTGGGTCCTTTGACTTTGCAGGCAAGCGCTTTAATCACTAAGCCATCACTTCAGCCCCTAACACCTTAAACACAACACAACAGAATCCAACACACACACTTACTATATCAACTTTGGGAAGAAAATGATACTTCAGCTATCATAATGTAAGTGACTTTGCCCAAAGTATTAGAACTATCAAGTATTAAGCCCCAAATCAGGGCTCATGTCATTTTATTAGACCACACCATCATTGCACTCTACAATTACCCATTCTTTAAGCTTTTTCCACCTCATCTTCAATTAAAGATATTTTTATTCAAATTTTATTGAAAAAGACGAGGAATTTAAGAATAGTTTTCATTGGTATCAATTAAAACATTTTTATTAAATATTAGAACATTTATAAACATTTAATATATACTAGGACAGTGATTGAAGAGTTTAGATACAATTTTATTTACTTTTTTTTTTGATGTGTTTTCTGAGGTAGGGTTTCACTCTAGCTCAGGCTGCCCTGGAATTCACTATGTAGTCTCAGGGTGGTCTCGAACTCATGGTGATTCTCCTACCTCTGCCTCTCAAGAGTTGGGATTAAAGGTGTGTGCCACCATGCCTGGCTTAAAAATTTTTTTTCATTTACTTTTAAAATTAAAGATATACTAAACATGAGTTTTTTGACTCCCCCAATGAAAGATTTCAATTACGAAAACCCACTTCATTAAATCAATTCATATCTTGAAAGGAAATATTTTCTATAAAGTCTAGGAAAATGCTGAGAATATGACGGGTACATACTGTAGTTTAAGTGACAAGGGAGAGAACAGCCAATAACATTTTATTTTTAGCTGCTGGTTGTTTTTCAAAAGTGAAGCAGGGACATGATCTACTGATGTGACAAGGCCAAGTGAAGCACTCTCTCTCACCTTGCTTAGCCTGAAAGGGCCTTTGAGACCATCTAGCTCAATGTCTTCCTTTCTTTTCTTTTGAGACGAGGCTGTCCAGCTCAAGTGCTCCTCCTGTCCTCTTGTGCCAGCTTCCAGAGCAGCTGGGACCACATGTCAGCTACTTATTTTCTCAACTGAGGTAATAGATTTGAAAAGTCCACTTGGTATAATTATCTCATTTTAGTGGAGCTTCTCTCTTCATGACATGTCTTTGGCTTTCTAGGGTAAGCATGATCACTTCTATCTTCATCTGTTGTATCTTATGGCACAAAAACTATCAAAATCCACAATTCTGAAACTCCATCACCCAGACATGTGTGTGTTTGCACGTGCAGTACCTCTGCCTTAAAACAATCTTTTAGTTACAAAAGACATGAATGAGTAAATCTTGGAAAAGGGATAACATCTTTGATATTGTCAACTCCCAAGATGCACTGTAAGTAGCGTTCAAATCCCATCCCAAAGCCTCCATGTGGCACAGATCCAAACTGACGAAGGTCCAGATACCTGTTTTTAAAAACAGAAAATCATCACCTATAAACACTGTATGAGCTCAGATGTTATGATTACAATTTTACATTTCAAAAGTATTTTGTAATCATTTGTTATTGTCTATGTCATTATGGAAGAACAGACCAGTCTTTTCCTTCCAGAGATGATGGAAATGGAGAAGTTAAAGGGACCTATCTGCTGAAGGTCATCTGGACACGCAGCAGTAGATTCTGTTGTGCAGTTGTGGGCTTTACTCATTCGATCCTTTTTCTTTCTAAGTTACTTATGCATTCATGTGCAGAAAACTTCTCTAATGAGACAAGAGAGATTTTATGCTACCTTTGCTAGTTTTCATAAAAGTATGTTTTTCTTCTGTTTCTTAGTAGGATCATGATAACTTTTCCCAACTTACTCAAATAATATTGTTCAGTACACAGAGATGAATAAAGAATTTTATGTGATAAGTTACAAAGAGAAATTTCCCTTCATTAAACTATATGTTAATCAGGGGCAAGGATTGGTTTCAACCTCTTATTTCCAGGGAATGCTCTAGAGTAGGTGCTTTTTTTTTTTTTTTTTTTTTTAACTCACTCTAGCTCAGGCTGACCTGGAATTCACTATGTAGTCTCAGGGTAGTCTCGAACTCTTGGTGATCCTACCACCTCTGCCTCCCAAGTGCTGGGATTAAAGGTGTGCACCACTACGCCTGGCTGAGCAGGTGCTTATCATACGAAACAATTGTTTGAAGGGCAGACAAACATCTGCAAGAGTGAAGGGTTGGGGAGATGGCTCAGGGGTTAAGGTGCTTGCTTTCAGAGCCTGTTGGCCTGGGTTTAATTCCCTAGTAACCACACAAAGCTAGTTGGGCATTGGTGTGCAGTGGCAACAGACCCTAGTGTGCATATGCACATACATGTACATTAGTAAGTAGAAAAATAATTAAAAATAAAAAGGGTAGAAGAAACTCTAGCTCTCTGTTTCATGTCCAGTGAAGATGCCATAATTTTTCCGGCATAGGAGATAGCTGCCAGTGCCCACCAAGCACATTCTGTTACCACTTAAAGTTACAGGGGCCACCAGAATGATCTGGCTGTGATTAAAACTCAGACTCTGATAAACCAGCACAGAATAAAGTTATGGTTATTTTAGGAAGAAAACGAAGACTCTAAAAATATTCTCATTATATCACTTGGTTGGGAAATTCTTGCATCATATATATGAATTAAAGTAAGTTTACAGTTTTTTTTTTTTTTTTTTTTTTTTTTTGAGGCAGGGTCTCACTCTAGTTCAGGCTGACCTGAAATTCACTATGTTGTCTCAGGGTGGCCTTAAACTTATGGCGATCCTCCTACCTCTGCCTCCCAAGTGCTGGGATTAAAGGCGTGTGCCACCACACCCAGATCTACAGTTTCTTTTTTTTTTTTTTAATTTAAAAAAATTTTTAATTTATTTATTGAAAGTGACAGAGAGAGAGAGAGAGAGAGGCAGAGAGAGAGAGAGAATGGGCGTGCCAGGGCCTCCAGCCACTGCAAACGAACTCCAGACGCGTGCGCCCCCTTGTGCATCTGGCTAACATGGGTCCTGGAGAATCAAGCCTCGAACCGGAGTCCTTAGGCATCACAGGCAAGTGCTTAACCGCTAAGTCATCTCTCCAGCCCAGATCTACAGTTTCTTAAAATGATTTGTAAAATTAGCTCTGTACTAAGACTTTAGCACCACAGCTGGTAGCCATTTGGCTCTTCAAGCATAAAGACCACCTTTCATCTATTTCCTCACTGTTATGAGTAATACATGGATGTGTTGATATTTTAAGGCGTCAAGATTAAGTACCTATCTTTCTAAAACAAAAGATGAATTACAACTGGATGAGCTGTAACCACGTGTGAAGTTAATATAACAGGCCTTATTCAGTAGAAACTCACAGATTAATAACTACAAGTGATAATGAGAGAAATAATCTTGAGCAACTCAAGTATTCGATAGCTGAATTCACTTTAAATTTACAAGGCATGGGAATAGGATATACTTTTAATTTTTGACAAAAGGAGATGAAGGCATACCAAAGCACTTGAAATAAACACCAGAACAAGTGCAGTACTAAATTTCTGACATCTCTCAATTTTTCATGCACCGGTGACAAAACACGGACAAGTATCCATGACTGAATTCAACAGAATGACTAAACTTATTACATTTTGCCTGACTTTGCTTTGATAGATGAAAAAAAAATTTTCTAACATTGTGTGTATGTATATATATGTATGTATTGTTGGTTGGTTGTTTTTGGACACAATGTCTCATGTAGCATAGGCTGGCCTTGAATTCTGATTCTCTTGTTTCTGTTTCTCAAGTGCTGGGATTTCAGGTATGTAAATCCACCACACCTAGCTTTACGTGTGTACTTTTGATACACATGTATCAGGCACAGAGAAAATTTGAGATTTCTGGAACTGTTTTCAGATTTTATTTGCATGAGTCAAGAAGAAATAGGGAGTGAGTACCTGTGTAGACACCTGGCTACTCACAGGATAGAGTTCAAGAAGAGTTCACAAACTTGGTATCTAAAGTACCTCTTGAGGTAGAAATAGAAGCAAGGTACTTTTTTCCCCCTAGGTAGTGAGCTAGGGGAGGTCCAAAGAGGGAACCAAAGGAGATGTCACCCTGGGGCTTCAGAAGAACTGGAATTCAGCTCTGATCCAGTCTCATCCCTCAGAGACATCTTCCTCTACTCAGGCGTACCAGCCTCTTCCTGAGCCAGCCCCTTCCGTCCAGACCAATCAGCTCTCTCTCTCACAATGCACCTGAGCCTGGAGCGAAGCCCACCAGAATAGACTATAAATAGACTCTTCTTGGCTGGCATCTCTTCTGATGCCCAGGTCTCCAGGTCCCTGCTCTGGGGGGAGAGGACCCTTACTACCTGACCTAGTCGCTTCTTTTCTAGTGTGACAGTGAAAGGCTCACGTCCTTTCACTCCACTTCCCACGCGGGCGTGTGCGTGTGTTTCTCCCGTTTCCCTGGAAAGCTTCCTGCACTGGCTTTCCCTCCTCCTGCCTTCTGCTTGGTGGGAGTTCTGTGTACTTCTTTCTTTTCCTTCTCTTAGTCTAATAAAGTCTCTCTAAACTTTACCCTCTGGTCTGTGGATTTCATTTCTTTCATAAGATAAGAATCTGAAGATAACCCAAATTTATTGGTGCACTGGCATGTATTGGTGTACTGATGAAGAACCTCAAGACTCCCATTACAGTCTCACATTTTTAAAAAAATACTTATTTGCAAACATAAGAGATATAGAAGAGAGACAGAAAGAATGGGTGTGCCAGGGCCTCAGCCACTGCAAACGAACTCCAGATGCATGTGCCATTTTGTGCATCTGGCTTTATGTGTGTACTGGGGAACTGAACTCAGGTTGTTAGGCTTTGCAGGCCTTAACTGCTGAGCCATCTCTCCAGCCCTTTAGCTCAGCATTAATAGTTTCTTTCTTTAAAAAAAATTTTTTTGTTATTTTTATTTACTTGAGAGTGATAAAGATTTTTAAATTTTTTTTGTTTTTTTTATTTATTTTCTTTCTTTTTTGAGGTAGGGTCTCACTCTAGCCTAGGCTGACCTGGAACTCACTATGTAGTCTAAGGGTGGCCTTGAACTCATGGCGATCCTCCTACCTCTGCCTCCCAAGTGCTGGGATTAAAGGTGTGCACCACAATGCCTGGCCCAATTTTAGCATTTCTGAAATGTATCTCCTTCATTACTAAAGGCAAAGTATAATTTGTCCCCCCTCCTCCTGAAGACAATAACAGGCCCAATGGATATTTTATCAAGATCCTAAAGCAGCACTGTTATAGAAAAAGAAGTAAGTGACCTGGATTTACAAGTACTTGAAGAAAAGGTCTGTGGAAAGAAAGTCAGAGCTGTGGAGAAATGAATATGTAACTGAAGACAGGTGGTCATCCCTAAGAAGCCATTTCTGCAGTTCTTGGAGATATTAAGGCACCATTGATTCTGGCCTGGGCCACTGCTGGATAGCAATTTCCTCCAAAACACTTCATCCTGGAGGGAGTCTCTGTAGGAAGTTCCAAAGTCAAACAAACTATTCAGACTCAGAAAATTCTGAATGAAGAGGAAGCTCATAAAGACAAATAAATTTAGGATATAAACAACTCACAAGTCTTAGGAAGCTCCTGAGACATACAAGATTCACAAGGCCCCACTCCAAGGTTATATAAGGAGTAAGACTGTGAGAGAAGAGACTCTCTCCTACCAGATAAGATGCCTGCAAATCATGTAGGTGTAGCTGCCTTTGAGTCATCCAGGCTCCTGTAAATAACCCCAATAAGCTCACTGCTTTACTAATAAGCTAGAATTGGGTGGAACAATTTTTCTGGACTATTGTCAGTGCCCTATAGGATGTGAAGATTCACATCTCCCCAGGAAAAGTTAACAGAACAGCTATACAGTGAGACACTGTCTCAACAAACAAAAGAGCACAAAGGTTAAGGCTTAAAGAAGACTTCTCAGTTCTTTCCTATGGAGTTTAAGTTTACCTTCAGGCTTACAGGGGTAATAAAAAAGACATAATAATGGTACCTACCTCTCAAGTGTGAAGATTGCATGAAATAGCAGACATAAAAATGTTAACATTGTTTTCTTTTTTTTTGTTGTTAAATTTTATTTATTTATTTGAGAGTAACAGAGAGAGAGAGAGAGAGAGAGAGAGAGAGAGAATGGGCGCGCCTGGGCTTCCAGCCACTACAAACGAACTCCAGACACGTGCACCCCCTTGTGCATCTGGCTAAGGTGGGTCCTAGGGAATCGAGCCTCGAACTGGGGTCCTTAGGCTTCACAGACAAGCGCTTAACTGCTAAGCCATCTCTCCAGCCCAAAATGTTAACATTGTTTTCTAACACATACAAAGTAACAACTAAAAGGTAACCATTATTTTTACTGTTTTTCACACAGTCAAAGGGTGTAAGCAATCTTTTGAGTTCCCAGTTCAGCTCTTAACACTTTTTCACAGGGACATGGGCAGACCAAGGAGCGCGTTCTTACCATTGGTAGTCGTCTTTAAGTCCTAATCTGGAAAAGGAAAATGATGAAATTCTTTCAGGCAATGGCAGTGAGATAAGTGCATTTATTCTGGGCTGTATGCAGTGAGAACTTCATAAAGAAATATACACAAAACCTGCATCCACCAGCAATATGTAATACAACTGAGGAGGTAAAATTCAGAAGTAACTCATAGCCCAAAATATTATGAAGTAAGTGGAGTAGACATCAAATATTACAGAATGAAAACAGGACCCAAGGAAGGGATTTATATGACATAAACTTATTGTCTGGTGATTGAAGAAAGGACTAGTATCAGTTAAGGTGCCTGGGAGGCACACACACACAATGGACACAACTTTCATTCCACCACACTCCAACCAAGAGTATTGATTCTGCTTTTATAATATGGTTGCAATTTGGTTCTTTCTAATTTGAGAAAAGGGAAGGACATTTTAAGCTCTTGGTGGTCATTATAATTAACCTCAGCCCTCAAAAAAGTATCACAACTGATGAGGGCTATGAAAATTCCACTACAGAGAATACAGAGAATAGGAACACACAACTACTACACTAGGAAAGGAAAATTTGGACACTACCAAATATAAGGGAAACATTTAATGTTATGAGGAAAGGTTTCCTGGAGAAAGGAACCCAGCAAAGAAAACAGACCAATTAATCTTTCAACAGGTGAGATTTCTTGCCATGTGTGATTTTTATGGTGATTAAAAACAATAATAATGAAAACTCAGCAAATGCTCAAATTCTTTCCATCTAAGGAGTCGGACCTTCACTTCAATTGCCCAGTTGGACAGGACTGCCTAACACTGCAGTGGTAGTAAGGAGGTGTCCTCTAACTGGAGGAGGGAGTCTTCCCAGACACACTTTTGGAGCCTAACCCAATGCAGCAGCTCAGAAGACTGGGATTACAAAATTAAATTACACAAGAGATTTGCTGGGATCTTAAAATGCATAAACTCTTAAGGCATTTCTCCATTAGGAAAATAGTTAATTACAAATAATTAATTTGCAATAGTTAATTTAACAATACTTGCAAATAGTTAATTTAACAGGATTTTCAAAATACGACCTTTCCAGGTTAGATGAAACCCAGGACTGTCTGGAAGGGGATTAATATAGGCATGGGAAACTTCATTTCTTTTAACTGTCTAGTGAAGCAGAAGGGAAAATCATGGAAAACAGGGGCTTATAACCTTGGTTAGTTCAGGAGTCTTTGTGGCTTGCTGGCAGAGCATGCACACATAGGAGTGGTAGTTCAATTAGAAATATGACTCCCTACTTCCCAGCTCCAAAACATTTTCTATGTATCTTTGGATTCATTTTCCAGGTCCCCAAAAGCAAGGTTAAATAGTTTCTTTTCTTTTCTTTCTTTTTTTTTTGGTTTTTCAACGTAGGGTCCCACTCGCTCTAGCCCAGGCTGACCTGGAATTCACTGTATAGTCTCAGGGTGGCCTTGAACTCATAGCAATCCTCCTACTTCTGCCTCCCAAGTGATGGGATTAAAGGCGTGTGCCACCACACCCAGCTAAGTTATTTATTTGAACTAAATAAAACAGCTAAATCAAGACTTACACACTGCAGCAAACCCAGGGAAGGGAAATCTATTTCTTCTAACTGCTAGCTTAGATGAATTTTGTGCTAATGTCTTCACCCTTTTCCTGGTTCCATCTGTCTTTATGTCCCAGTGGGGGCTTGCCATTCATAAATGAGAGTACATAAAAAAGAACGCAGGCCAGAAAAAAATACAGGACAAGCTTTCAGTGAGGTAGGACTCTCTTGCTTTTTTTTTTAACTTGTTTTATTTTTCTTAAAAAAAATTTTTTTTTTGAGGTAGGGTCTCACCCTAACACTGGTTGACCTGGGACTGACTCTGTAGCTCCAGGTTGGCCTCAAACTCACTGTGATCCTCTTACCTCAGCCTCCCAAGTGCTGGCATTAAAGGCCTGTGCCATTATGGCTGGCCATTCTTAATTCTGAGACAGGGTCTTGCTACTTAATTGTGCCTATCTTAGAACACCCTATGCATACTAGCCTGGGCTCAACTTGTGGTGATTCTCTGGCTGCTGCTTTTCGAGTGCCACCAGGTTTCTCTGGCTTTTTGCCTCATTTTTTTTTTTCGAGACAGGCTCAAACCCTCAGTGATCCTCCTACCTCAGCCTATGAACCATCATACGCAGCTGTGCCTTTTGCTTTTTGTGAGACAGGGTCTACCTGTAGCCCAGGCTGGCCTAGCACTTGTACAACCTCCTGACTCAGCCTCCTTCTGGGATTACTGGTATTTATCATACACCTGGCTATAGTTTTTCCCTTTTGAGGCAGGGTCTCACTATAGGACAGGCTGATCTGGAATTCACTATGCAGTCTCAGGGTGGCCTTGAATTCACAGTGATCCTCCTACCTCTGCCTCCAGAGTGTTGGGATTAAAGTCGTGCGCCACCATACCTGGCCCTGTTTTAGTCTTTTTTAAAGAAAGGACCTGCTCCCAGAGGTTGAAAACACTCTGATCAAGGTCCATGGAACCTGAGATCCAGGTTTGTTAGGCATGAGGAGGCCCACGTGATTTTATCTATCACTCTGTAGGCAGGACCCCTGAGTACCTCCATCCCAGTTCCTGAATTGTGTTTCTTTTAGGTTTGAACAATACCTGTCCAGTCGCTGCTCTAAGACATGGTAGCGTTCCTCCCTCAGGCTGCCTCCAAAGAGCTCTCCAACTCCAGGAACAAGAAGGTCAACAGCAGCAACCTAAAGAGGAAACCAACGGAAGCAGCACTGTCTTTCCCAGGATTTCCATAGCAGTCAGCTTAGCTAGCAAATGGAACTTTCTTTTTTTTTTTTTTTTTTTTTAGCAACAATTTAAAAATTAGCTGTTACTTATTCTCATTCACTTTAGTTGTCCACATTCCCTGTTTCATTATCAAATGCTTAATATTTATCTTTATAATAATGCTATACAAATTACAGGTAGAATTTCTTCTCCCCTCTTACATCATTTGTGTAATTATAAAAACATGTTTTTCCTTATAATTGGTTAGCTAATTAACATATTTAACTCTCCTGGGCTGGAGAGATGGCTTAGCAGTTAAGGTTAAAGCCCTTGCCTGAGAAGCCTAAGGACCCAGGTTCAACTCTCCAGAGCCCAGATTGCAGTGGTGGGAGGCCCGGCCACAAAGATTCTCCCTCCCTTTCTCTCTCTCTCTCTTATAAAAAAAAAAAAAAAAAAAAAAAGATTTAGCTCTCTGAATAAGCGAGGGTGGATGGTGGAAGGTGGGGATATTCTGTACCCTGCAGAGGTGGAAAAAGCTTAACCTTAAAACCATAAGCTGTTGCTGGTAAATACCAGTTACCAGAATTGGGCTCCCCCACACAGTGGGTCAAGAAGGCCCATGAAGCCCCAAAACAATGTAGGTCATTGCCAAAGCACTTGGTTACCCATAATATCTAAATGGTAAGAACATACTGCTGAAGATACCACACGCTACTTTTGAAGGACATTGAGAGATCATGCTGCAACTGAGATGGAAGCCTGCTGGTTAGTTCTCATAGTGCTGGAAAGGTGCGTGTTAAAGGTCATCAACAGCACAAACAAGAAATGGATTCTGTAAGCTACAAAATCAACCAGGCAGGCAAGATGAACACTACAGTGCAACAGTGGCACACAGTTGTGGAGGTAACCAACTGCTCTCTGATTGGATAAGAGGCTCACTCAGTGGGAAGGAATTCACACCTGGTCAGAAGCCAAGTCAGAAGACTATGGTTTGGAAGGTCATAGGCCCTAAAAAGAAGTGTCCACTGTTCTTTGGCTAAAAGGAGAAGTTATGCCCATCAAAATGTCTTCTAAATGTCTGTTTTTTTCTTTAATTTTATTTTTAAAAAATTTCTCTTATTTATGAGAGAAAGAGGCAGACACACAGAGAGAACGGGTGCGTCAGGGCCTTCAGCCACTGCAAACAAACTCCAGAAACGTGTGCCATCATGTGCATCTGGCTTACATGAGTCCTGGGGAATCAAACTTAGGTCCTTTTGGCTTTGCAGGCTAGCACCTTAACTGCTAAGCCATTCCTCCAGCCCTTTTTTTTAAAAAAATATTTTATTTATTTATTTGCAAGGAGAGAGAGGGAGAGAGGGAGAAAGAGAGAGAAGAGAAAGAGAGAGAGAGAGAGAGAGAGAGAATGAAAGAATCAATGAATATGAATGAGAATGAATAGGCATTCTAGGGCCTCTTGCTATTGTAAATGAATTCCAGATGATGCATGTACTATCTTTGTGCATTTGGCTTCTGAGTACTGAAGAATTGAACCTGAAACACCAGGCTTTGTAGGAAAGTCCCTTTAACCACAAAGCCATCTCCCCAGCCCTAAATGTTAGTGTTTATACCCTTTGACCCATGCTGCTGTCAGTCTTAGCTAGAGAATCTGCTTTTTACAGATAGCAGCAAATACCAGGGAGACCCAAGACTGATCAGTACAAGAAAGGAAAGCCAACCTCCTAGCATTAGAGGAATCATCTCTAACACATTTGCCAGGTCCCAGAAAGTATTACAGAGCGAGTGCGTCTCTCATTGCTGACATGAGCAACTCCTCCAGGGAGATGTGGTAGACACCAAGGAGACCCAAAACTCATCAGAGCAGAAAATCAGAGGCTGCTGAGAGCTTAACACTTATAACATGCCCTCCATGGCTCAGGGAACATTGCAGAAGAGGGGCTGAAAGAATTTAAGAGGCATAGGAGTAGGGAAGTATGTTCTGAGGCACTGTCTTCCCCACACAGACTGACTGTTGCTTTTATATCCCACAGTGAATACCAATAGCTCCACTGAGGAAGGCTCTCCATGGAATGGAGGGTAGGGGGAAGAGGAAACACAAGAGTATAATCTGATGGGAATATGACCAATATGCATTGTGTTTATATAATAAAATCTCAATTAGATGTGCTTTTATTAGACATGAAGATCAAAGGGAAATTTTGAAAGCCATGGCTATTTCTAAGAATAAAATGGGGGGGCGCACAAAGAGAAGAGACTTCAAATGAATTCTTACAGATTAGGTGTACAGATGGGACTGAAAGCAGTATGAGCATAAGTAAAGATGTGTGTACTAGACAAGATTTATGAAAAAAATTCTGACTCAAATAATTATGTTTTAGGGAAAAAAAAAGGCTTAACAGCTGTTTGGCAGAGACTTATAGCTGAAAGCCAACGCAGAAGGAGAGAAAGGAACTAGGGCTAGATGATTCTTCTACATTCCTTTAGTTCCATAATGCCAGTAACCACATATTTATATGTATAAGGCACTAGTTTTCTTTGACTATCATTAGGGAACTAAATTAATATAAAAAACATAGTATAGCTCAAAAAACATGCTACACATAAACTTCATTTTCATAAAGCTCACAAAATAACATCTGATACATATTACATGCATGAGGGGAAAACATTCTAGAATCTTGGAATTCCCTCTCAAAATAACAACAAAAAGGACATACTGAAAAGCCAGGCGTGGTGGCACACACCTTTAATCCCAGCACTTAGAGGAGGCAGAGGTAGGAGGATTGTCGTGAGTTTGAGTCCACCCTAAGACTACAGAGTGAATTCTAAGTCAGCGCGAGCTAGAATGAGACCCTACCTTGAAAGGGCCCCCCCACAAAAAAGGTCATACTGGTGGTTTGATTCAAGTGTCCCCGGTAAGCATATGTTCTGAATGCTAGGTCCCCAGCTGGTGGTAATTTGGGAACTGGAGCCTCCTGGAGGCAATATGCTGTTGGGAGAAGGCTTATGGGTGTTAGAGCCAGCTTCCCCACTGTTTTTTACACACTCCTGCTGCTGTTGTCCACCTGATGTTGGCTAGGAGATGTTGTCTACCCTCTGCTCATACCATCATTTCCCCTGCCATCATGGAGCTTCTCCAGGGTTTGTAAGCCAAAATAAACCCTTTCCTTCCACAAGCTGTTCTTGGTTGGGTGTTTTCTGACAGCAACACGAGCCTGACTGCAACACTGGGTCTTGGATAAATAGTTACCTGGGTACTGCATCCATAAGGAAACGAGGCATTACCGAGGGCCGGAGAGGTGACTCACTGGGGAAAGCTCCTACCACACAGATATGAGGATACACCCTCACATGAAAGTTAGGCAGCTGGAGGGAACCTCAGATTTACTGGCTAGCTGCTCTCTTCAGAGAGAAAGAGAGAGACTGTCTCAAAAAACAGGGTGGTGGGCTGGAGAGATGGCTTAGCGGTTAAGCGCTTGCCTGTGTAGCTTAAGGACCCCGGTTTGAGGCTCGACTCCCCAGGACCCACGTTAGCCAGATGCACAGGGGGGCACATACGTCTGGAATTCGTTTGCAGTGGCTGGAGGCCCTGGCGCGCCCATTCTCTCTCCCTCTCTCTATCTGCCTCTTTCTCTCTCTGTCTGTCGCTCTCAAATAAATAAAAAAAAAAATTAAAAAAAAAAACAACAGGGTGGCAAGCAACTGAGGAAGACACCTGACATCAACCTTTAGCTGTCACATTGCACACACGCAAAAATAGATAACCTTCTATATTTCTCTTTATTTTATTTTTGAGAGAGGGTTTCACTCTAGCTTAGGCTGACCTGGAATTCACTATGTAGTCTTAGGGTGGCCTCGAACTCATGGTGATTCTCCTACCTCTGCCTCCTGAGTGCTGGGATTAAAGGCATGCACCACCATGCCTGGCTTTCTCTCTTTAGTTTTTAAAAAATATTTTACTTATTATTTGAGAGTGAGTCAGAGAGAGAGAGGATACGAATGTATAAGGGCGCACCAGGACTCCTAGATACTGCCAAATAACTCCAGACATATGTGCCACCTTGTGCATCTGGCTTTATGTGGGTACTGGGGAATCGAACTGGCAAGCACATAACTGCTAAGCCATCTCTCTAGCCCTCTCTTTAGTTTTGTTAATTTTCTATAATACTCACGAGTAAAATGGGAATATCTCAAGCAAAATGGTACTAATAATTTCACATTGACATCAAGAATAACTATTTTAAGTTGAACATTAAAACAACTATTGTCTATATCCATATGAAAAGTCCTAATAGTCTATGAATAAATTTGTAGAAAATAGCCAGAAGTGTGTTACCTTATTAAGCCAGGTATTGGTGGCACATACCTGCTAACAGCAATACCAGCACTCAAGAGGCTGAGGCACGAGCATGGTGAGTTTAAGGCCAAATTAGGCTATACAGTGAGACCTTGTTTCCATAGCAACCCACACAATATCATCATTTATTTAACTGCTTTCCTTTTTTTGAGGTAGGGGCTCATTTTCTAACCAAGGCTGACCTGGATCTGTAGTCCTAGCTTAGTCTCAAATCTACAGCAATCCTTCTATTTCTGCTTCCTGAGTACTGGGATCAAAGGCACACACCCCCCACACTGGAAACTGCTTTCCTTTTGTTAGATAGTTTTCTTCTTGAAAGAGTCCACATGCTTCAGGTTAGCGTCAAACTTACTATGTAGTTGAGGATGACCTTCAAATCTTTAAAAAATATATTTTATTATTCATTAGAGAGAGAGAGACAGAGAGAGAGAGAGAGAGAGAGAGAGAGTGAGTGTGGGTGCACCGGGGCCTCCTGCTACTATAGATAAACTCCAGCTGCAGGCTCCATTTTGTGTATCTGGCTTTACGTGGGTACTGGGAAATCAAACCTGGGTCATAAGGCCTTGCAAGGAAGCGCTCTTAACCACTGGGCCATCTCTCTAACCTGACCTTGAACTTTTTTTTTTAAAGTATTTGTTTATTTACTTGGAAGTAGAGAGAGAGAGACAGAGAGGAGTGACAGAGAATAAATGAATGAATGAATGAATGGGTGTGCCAGGGCCTCTAGCCACTGCAAATGAACTCCAGATGCATGTGTCACTTTGTGCATCTGGCTTTACGTGGGTACTGGGCAATCGAACCCAGGTCATTAGGCTTTGTAGGCAAGTGCCTTAACTGCTGAGTCATCTCTCTAGCCCTCAACCTTGAACTCTTCATCTGCATCTACCTCCCAAGGATGAGCACTATGATAGGAGGGCACAGTGTGTGACAGGCCCTATGCCAAAGAGTTACATCCCCAGTCTTCCTCTAGTTGGAACTTTATGTGTTTGTACACATTGACTTCTTTTTATTTTCTCAAAAAGAAAGCATCTTTTTTGTGTGTGTGTGTGTGTTGAGGATTGAACAGAGCCTTGTGTATTACTCAGCATGTACTCTAAGCTATATTCCTGGCCCTACAGTGAAGGTATTTCTTTAATTTTTAGTGTTTCTATATGCCATATATGATAAGTTCTGTTTATTAATCAAATAAGGTAAATCTCAGACCGTGAAACATCATTTTAAAGTTTCTTATTTTGGCCAAGGGAAGAAAACAACATAAAGTATTTATGTAAGAGAATAGATAAACCAGTACGCTCAGACACTTCATATAATTCCGCCCCCCTCCCCCCTAAAGTAGGGGTTTCACTCTAGCCCAGGCTGACCTGGAATTCACTATGTAGTCTCACGGTGGCCTCAAACTTGTGGTGATCCTTCTACCTCTGCCTCCCAAGTGTTGAGATTAAAGGTGTGCGTCACCACGGCCAGCCTCTATACAATCTTTACTGATCAGCAAGTTGGCAACAGATAACTGAGAATCTTAAAAATGCAATATTCTTTGAGTCAGCAACAGCAGTTCTAAGAACTGGTCCTAACAAAATAATCAGAAATACAAAAGACCAGCACATGGGATTTTTAATGCAGCATTACTGCAACAACAAAAACTCAAGTGGAGATTAACAGGAGACTACTAGAAAAAGACTGATATGGACATAATGTGATTATGAATCACATTCCATTTTCTCCTCTTCTTATTTGCTTAATTTTCTACAATGCAGACAGGTTATAGTGGCATGCTATTTTAGTTTGTATTTCTTTTATATATATAATATTTTTTCCAGGTAGGGTCTTGCTCTCTAGCAAGACCCTTGAAGGAATACATGGTCTTTGACTCTGGGGAATGAAGCTGTAAATTTTTGAAATTTTCATTTAAGAATTATCTGTATCTCTTAATTAGATGGCCCAAAACATACTCATGTGTTCCTGTTTACGAGTTTCACCATAACAATTTCAACAACAAACATGGTAAGTAATGATGGCACAGGGATCCCCATAGTAATCTTTATGTTGGTCTTTTTCTTGGAATCTTATTAAATCACAGCCAAAAGCCATCCAATGACCTTGATTTTTAAACATCCTTCTGAATTAATAATCAGCATCGTTCTAAGAGAAAAGCACGTAGGACCAGAAATTACACACAGTGGCTACAGCTACACAGGTCTGGTGGTTACTGGGAGTAATGAGGTATAAGGAGCAGCAACCAGTAACAAACTGCTCACTAGAGATCCTCCAGCTGCAGAATAAAATGTCTTAATTCAAAGTTGACCAAATTTAAGCCCTTTAACTGCAAATCTGTTAAGTTTCTACACATCTTTGCTCTGCTGCCCTTTCATTCTGCTCATGGGCCACTGGAGGCCATGGGTGATTTTCTTGTACATTTTTCTAAGTCTCCTCACTTAGGCAAAACTTTGGGCACATCCTCTAGGCTCAGAATGTTTTCTGGCATATCTCCCTCCACTGGGTACAAGTTTTTATTCTGCTTAAGTCACACAGCTGCAGTGGCATGCTGTCTAGAAATAGTTCATGCTGGTATTCAAGCTGAGCAAACTCTGGTTTCTATTTATGATGCTCCCTTCTAACCTGGCTCTTTGATTCCCATCAATGTACTGAAAAGAAAACATCTTGAATTAAAAAAAATAGGCTAGATAGGAATAAGGCCTTTGATACATAACCTTTTCTTTACTAAGTTCTGAGAAAGAAAAACAGTTTAATGTCCTTTCTTTTGCACCTGAAAACAAGGAACAAAAGAGCCTTGCACACGCTTGTCAGAGGATGCACAGGGGCTAGCAGGCCGCAGTGACTGAAGATGATTTAGCGGCATAACGCTGAGTCAATTCCACTATGTCTGCTGGCTGGCTCAGAGAGGCAGCTTTACAGCTTGCAAAGATATTAATGGCTTCAAGGGAATGGAAGTCTCACCTTGCCTTAAAAAAATATATATATATATATACACACACTCTTTTCTTCAGAGCCAAAGTAATTGCCACATTTTTTTCTTCCTTAGGTAGCTCTAAATTGTAAGCAAACTAGTACAGTATCAGCTGGGAGCCACACAAAGGCTTATACATTAGTTTCTCCTTCTGGAGGGAGGAGAAACATTTCTGTATTCAAATTAACCAACCAGCCTTAATCCTAAGTGATGCCCAACAGGCCGGAACCGATCAGGCTCTTTCTTAAGATAGAAATTCCTCTGTTCCATAGTCCTCTTTGGCGGCCCTCTTTCTGGGACCTCTCTCTACTGCCAGGAGCTTTTAAAAAAATATATATTTTTTAATTTATTTGCAAGGAGAAATATAGAGAGAGAATATGAGTAGGTGCACCAGGGTCTTCTGCTACTGCAAATAAATTCCAAAAGCATGTGCCACTTTGTGTTTTATGTAGGTATTGAGGAAGTGAATTCAGGCTTTGCAAGCAAGTGCCTTACCCATCGAGCCATCTCTCCAGTTCTGCAGCCAACTTTTTCCTTTCACTTCTCAATAAACCCTGCTTGCTCACTCACCCATGTTCATCACTCTTTGAATTCCTGAGATAAGGAGTTCTGACCCAGAAAATTAGTGACATTATCTTCCCATTCCAGATGATAAGAAGAATCACTTAACTATCCTACTTGTCTCTGAGCCACACCTAACCCAACTGCTGCTCCTGTATGCTACATGTTAAGTTAATCTTTCATCTTATCTTGCCAGCATCTAAAACCATACTCTGTACTGTATGGATCAAGCCTGCACTATACAGAGTATTCCAAACTTTCCATATGTTTTCCCAACATGCTTAGTTAATTTCACATACCAGTAACCATTCTATTTATTTATTTATTTTTTGAGGCAAGATCTCTCTCTAGTCGAGGTTGGCCTTGAACTTTCGGTGATCCTCCTACTTCTGACCCCCCCCCCCCTTGTGCTGTGCTGGGATTAAAGGCGTTTACCACTATGCTTGGCTAAATATTTTTAAAGTTTAATTTGCAAATCCATTTTATTTTTTTTTTATTTTTAATTTTTTTTGCAAATCCATTTTATAAACTTTAGTTTATCTGACTTCACAGTAAGCTTGTGATGATAAAGAATAGCATTCAAGTTAGCTTGTTTATCGAAGCATGGGATAGGAAAGTAACAAGTCTACAGTTCTGTTTGAACACACAAGCAAGAAACAAGAGGAAGATAAACAGAAGATCAACATCCACCCCCAGCCTGCTGATGCCCTTTCAGTTACTACCCTACCAAACGTGACCAGCATCACGGCCACTTGCTCCGCACAGGATCACACAGCACAGACATTTCTGTGTTTGGCTTCTTTCATGGAAAGTTCTACGTGTGAGGCTCATCATGTTGATACACACGCACATGGCACTTTATTTACTGACATTTGCCTTCTCTACTACATCTGCTGGTTTGAGGCTCAAGCTGTTTTGATGTAGGCCAGTCCATTAACCTCAGCCCAGGGAAATTCATTTGATATCTCTTCACTGAGTTCTTATTCTCACTGCTCTACCCCATTACATAAGCACGCTACGAATGAGGTATTTATTTTCCTCTTGATGGGATGTTCCTCCCTGTTGGAGCTATTATAAAGGCTACAGCTGTGAGTAGTCTTTCACCATATTTCAGTGAACATAAGTATAGATTTTTTCTGGGGGGGGGTTTGAGGTAGGGTCCCACTCTGGTCCAGGCTGACCTGGAACTAACTATGTAGTCTCAGGGTGGCCTCGAACTCATGGCGATCCTCCTACCTCTGCCTCCCGAGTGCTGGGATTAAAGGCGTGCACAACCACGCCCAGCTGCTAAGTATAGATTTTTGCTGAAGACTAAATTGTTGGACTGGATAATATGCGAATACTGGGCTTTAGTAGTAGTGTTATAATTTGAATATGGCTTGTGTCTCCTAAGGACTTGATTGAAGACTTGGTCCTAGACACTACTATGGGAAAGCGGTGGGGAATGGCTAGACAAGGTGGCCTTGGGTCATAGAGACATGAGTTCTTTCTTCTGTGACCCTTTTGATAGTTCTTGTGAAGGCTGTCAGAAAAGGAGGAAGGACTCATGCAAGCCTCCATGATGCAGGATGGCCCAACTACTGCTCTTACCAGAGGCCAAACTGGTAGGAATGTCTGGTCTTGGACTGAACCTCCAAAATTATGAGCTAAACAAGTATTTTCTTTTTATAAATTAGGTGCCTCAGACATTTCATATGCAAAACAGACTAGTGTATGTCCGGCCAAACAGTTTCAAAGTAACTGTGTCAACTTACACTCCTGATAGTAGTATACAAGAGCTGCATTTCCTAATACTGTTACCAGCACCTAGGATTACAGACTTATTTTAGGCATCTGAATTACTGTTCTCTGTGGTTTTTTATATCTAGTATTTGTTAAATACTATTTTATTTTTATCTGACTGGGGGTGGGGTGGGGGAAAGGGAGGGAGAGAATGGGTGCGTCAGGGCCTCCAGCCACTGCAAATGAACTCCAGACATGTGTGTCCTCTTGTACATCTGGCTAATGTGGGTCCTGGGGAATTGAACTGTGGTCCTTTGGCTTTGCAGGCAAGTGCCTTAACCACTAAGCCATCTCTCCAGCCCTCTCTGTGGTTTTATTATTTTATTTTTTGTTTTTTTGAGGTAGGGTCTCACTCTAGCCCAGGCTGACCAGGAATTCACTAAGGAGTCTCAAGGTGGCCTCAAACTCATGGCAATCCTCCTACCTCTGCCTCCTGAGTGCTGGGATCAAAGGCGTGTGCCACCACGCCCGGTCCTCTCTGTGGTTTTAATTACAAGTTTCCCTGTTAACAGATGTGATTGACTATGATCTTTTTTTTTTTGGATTTTGTTTGTTTATTTTTATTTATTTGAGAGTGACAGAGAGATAAAGAGGCGGATAGAGAATGGGCGTGCCAGGGCTTCCAGCTACTACTAACAAACTCCAGATGCATGGGCCATCTTGTGCATCTGGCTTTCGTGGGTCCTGGGGAATTGAGCCTTGAACCGGGGTCCTTAGGCTTCACAGGCAAGTGCTTAACAACTAAGCCATCTCTCCAGCCCCTGTTTTTGCATTTTTGAGGTAGGGTTTCACTCTAGTTCAGGCTGACCTGGAATTCACTATGTAGTCTCAGGGTGGCCTCGAACTCATGGTGATTCTCCTACTTCTGCCTCCTGAGTGCTGGGATTAAAGGTGTGCACCACCATGCCCAGCTTTATGATCTCTTTTTAAAGGTTTTTTTTTTGAGGCAAGCCCGACAGTCTGGCTTTTTTTTTTTTTTTTTAAATGAGAGAGCGAGAGTGAGATAGAATATGTTCACACATGAGAGAAAATTGGTGTGCTGGGGCCTCCAGCCACTGTAATTGAACTCCAGACGTGTGTTACCTGGTGCACATGTGCGACCCTGCGCACACATCACCTTGTGCGACTGGCTTATGTGGGATCTGGGGAGTTGAACATGGGTCCTTGAGCTTTGCAGGCAAGTGCCTTAACAGCTAAGCCATTTCTCCAGCCCTAATATTTTCTATATTTGAGAGAAAGAGGCAGAGAAAGAGAGAATGGGCACACCAGAGCCTCTAGCTACTGCAAACTCTAGATGCATCCACCACCTTGTGAATCTGGCTTACATTGGTACTGGGGAATTGAACCTGAGTTCTTTGGTTTCACAGGCAAGTGCCTTAACCACTAAGCCATCTCTCTAGTCTCCCCTTACTACATTTTTTTTTTTTTTTCGGTTTTCCAAGGTAGGGTCTCACTCTAGCTCAGACTGACCTGGAATTCACTATGGAGTCTCAGGGTGGCCTCAAACTCATGGTGATCCTCCTACCTCTGCCTCCCGAGTGTTGGGATTAAAGGCATGTGCCACCACGCCCAGCTCCCCCTTACTACTTTTGATCACTGCAGGCTCAACTTATTTTGATGCATGTCAGTTAATTGATCACAGCCTAGGGAAATTCACTAGATACCCTCTGGTTGAGTGTTCCCCTGTCCAAGTTGACGTCGCAGTATATTCTTTACTGAATGGCTGCTAATGCTTAAATTTTTCTGACGTAATACTAATACATCACTAAAACTAATCTAAGAAATGCAGATACATTTTCAAGAACCTGAATACTTCCTGATGGTCCTGATCTATGTTACGCAAGCCTGCTGGTTGGTTCCTTTTCCTAGACACACATGGCAGTAATGAATATTCTTCTCAGAGATGCCACTGGCTTAGGTTGAATATTTGCCATCTACATGTGGGGAATTTACTCAGGGACCTAGAATCGGGGACATGTGACATTTTTCCATGTTTGCTTAGATTCTTTTTTATTGGTTCTTTCAAATGATCAAATATATTTGATAATTTCTAAGTTATTCTTACATATGGCAATGAAGGAAAACTTAGGCTACATGACATCAGAGAATCTTAAGAGATGTACCTTAGAGGTCATCTAACCCACTTCTCTGATTGTACTGAGGGAAACACTAAGGCTCAGTGACTAGAGAGCTGTGCCCAGGTCACATAGCTAATAAGAGAGTTGAATTTCAAACCCAGAATTAATAGCTCTTAATACAATGTACTTAGTGCTTTTTTTTTAAAGGGGGGATGGAGAAAAAGAAAGAAATATTACTATAGAAACACACCATTTTACTATCTTTTACTTCTGGCTCAAGGCTGTAAGTGCAGGTTAAATCTTTACCTATTCTTCTCTTTTAAATCCCTGGAGAAAGTACCTAGGAAACATACCCTGTGTTACTTTTTTTTGGGGGGGGGAAGAGAAGACAGATTTTGAGATAGAGTCTGAACTCTGTAGCCCAGGCTGGCCTCTCAGTTACGGAAATCCTTCGGCCTCAACTTCTTGAGTGCTGGGATTATAAGTGTGGGTGAGCCACCATGCCCAGCTTCATACTTTTTCAGACTGTACTGAGTCCCTTAAACAAACTCTTCCAACCCTACTAAAAATCTGTTAAAAAATCCTGTTAAAAAATAACATGAAGTATGTTCCAAAGTCTGTGTGTTCATCACTGAAAAATATAAACTAGGGAGAGAAGCAAATGCTTTATAGAAGTAAGCTGAAAGGAAATGTAAATTGCTAGTACAAATGCTACTATCTATGGTTAATATAAATAGCTTTATTGAATGACATCTGAATAATTTATGAGAAGCTAATGCTATAGGAACATAAATTATGGAAGTATACTAAAGTCTCATTATAGTGCTTTCATGGTCTGAGATCACAGTGCTAGGACATATGAGGGTAGAACTGCCTTTTATTTATTTATTTATTTATTTTGGTTCTTTCGAGGTAGGGTACCTGGAAAAACAAACAAAACCAAACAATAACCCCTGAAAAGTGGAAGAAATACTGCATGTCCAAAGTTGAAGAAGGCGAGTGGAGCAATAGGAAGGCAGTGATTGGTTTTAAGCAATGAGATAACATAATCAGGTTTGCATTTTGAAGATATTTACTTTTATTGTATTTGTTTGTTTGAGAGAGAATGAAAAAGAGGGAGGGAGGGGACAGAGAGAGAAAGAGAGAGAGCGAGAGAAAGAATATGAGAATGGATGCACCAGGGCCTCCAGCTGCAGCAAATGAACTCCAGAGGCATGCACCCCCTTGTGCAACAGGTTTTGCATGGCTACTAAGGAGTTGAACCTGGGTCATTTGGCTTTGCAGCCAAGCACCTTAAACACTAAGCCATCTCTCCAGCCCCATAATTAGGTTTAACATAATTTCTTCTACTCTAACAGACATAAGCAAGAGATGAAAAGAAATTTTAAAATTTATTTATTTGTAAGAAGAGAGAGATAGAAGAGGGACAGACTGAATGGGTGTGCCAGGGCCTCTAGCCACTGCAAACAGACTCAAGATGCACGCATCACTTTGCATATCTGGTACCATATGGGCACTGGGGGATCAAACTTGGGTCATTAGGCTCTGCAGATAAGTGCCTTAACCACTGATCCATCTCTTCAGTATGAGAATTTGTTTGTTTGTTTGTTTTTTTGAGGTAGGGTTTCACTCTAGTCCAGGCTGACCTGGAATTCACTATGTAATCTCAGGGTGGCCTCGAACTCATGGTGATCCTCCTTCTGCCTCCCGAATGCTGGAACTAAAGCCATGAGCCACCATGCCCAGGGAAAATTTTCTTATTTATTTATTTATTTATTTTTTGTTTTCCGAGGTAGGGTCTCACTCTAGCTCAGACTGACCTGGAATTCACTATGGAGTCTCAGGGTGGCCTCGAACTCATGGTGATCTTCCTTCTGCCTCCCGAATGCTGGGACTAAAGCCGTGAGCCACCATGCCCAGGGAGAATTTTCTTATTTATTTATTTATTTTTTTTCCGAGGTAGGGTCTCACTCTAGCTCAGACTGACCTGGAATTCACTATGGAGTCTCAGGGTGGCCTCGAACTCCCGGCGATCCTCCTACCTCTGCCTCCTGAGTGCTGGGATTAAAGGCGTGCGCCACCACGCCCAGCAGAATTTTCTTTTTTAATGTGTGAAGGCCAAAGGTAAACTTCAGGTGTCCCTTTCTTTCACTCAATCTCATGTTTTCTCGAGAGTCTCTTCCTCAATCTGGAGCAGCTGTCACTTAGGAAGCCCCTGCAATTCTCTGGTCTCTTCCTGCCATGGACTAGGGTTACAGATGTGTGTGACTACAACCAACTTTTATTAGAAATTTCTACTTATTTATTTGAGAGAGAAGGTGGGGAAGGAAGAGGGGTGGGCAAGGCAGAACCCTTTTGCCACTGCAGAAGAACACCAGACACATGCTCCACTTTGCACATCTGGCTTTATGTGGGCGCTGGGAAATAAAACTCAGGTCAAGATTTGCAAGCAAGTACCTTTAATGGCTGAGCCTTCTTTCCAGCTCCAAACCCAGTTTTTCATGTGAGTTTTGGGGAGTTAAGACTGGTGGTCTCCTGCCCAAGAGGCCCTCATGCTTAAGTGGCAAGTGCTATTAACCACTGAGCCCTCTCCCCAGCCCAGATGAAAAGATCTTAATTTAAAAAGGCAAAAGTGGAGATGGAAAGAAGTGAATGGATATTTAGGAGGTAAAATGTCAGAACCTAGCAATAGCCTGAATACAGGAAGCGAGAGAGGGAAGATTTCTAAGATTACTTAGGTATGTAGCATATATAATTACATGAACAGAGAATAATGAAAGAAGACCAAATTTGGTTGGGGGCAGGGAAAGAGAAATCATGGATTCAGTTTTGGATACTGCATTTGACAAGTCTTTGAGATATACAAATGGCAGTCAATGAGGCAGTAAGACATGAGTCCAGAATTAAAAAGAGAAGTCTGGAGCAGACTTCTTTAAAGTAAATTTCTGAATTATTTGAGAATAAATGGTAAATGATGGGTACAGATGAAATGACCTGGCAAGAGGAAAGATGACCAAGGACTAAGTCTTGAGGAATTCTGTTGCCTAGTGGATTAGTAGAAAGATCTTTATAGAAGACTATGAAGAATAACCATTGAGGGGCTGGAGGGATGGCTTAATGGTTAAGGCATTTGCCTGCAAGTCCAAAGGACCTGGGTTCGATTCCCCAGGACGCACATTAGCCAGATGCACAAGGGGGCGAATGCACCTGGAGTTTGTTTGCAGTGGCTGGAGGCCCTAGGCACACCCATTCTCTCACTCTCCCCTTTTCTCTGTCAAATAATAAAAAAAACCCTATTATTATTATTTTTTTTAAGAATAACCATTGAGAAAGGTCAGGAAGTAAGAGAATAGGACATGACAAAGTCAAGGGAAAAGTGAGTTTTAAACATAAGAAGTCATTAATGGTACTGAATAATGCTGAGAGGTCCAGTCAAATCTGTGGACTTAATATTGTGAAGTTCACTACTGACCCTAACAAGAGCTGCTGCAGTTGGCATGACAGAGGTGGAGCAGTAGATGCAGGATCTAGTCTAAAATGTGACGCCCTCACAAACCCTCCCAGACAACTGGGGTTATCATTTGTGAGCACAGAGACAGAGACAGAAGACAGAGAATGGGGGCCAGGGCCTCCAGCTGCTGCAAACGGACTCCAGATGCATGTGCTACTTTGTGCATCTGGCTTTATGTGGACTGGGGAATCAAACTTGGGTTGTTAGGCTCTGCACACAAGTGCCTTAACCACTGAGTCATCTCTCCAGCCCCAAATCTTGAGGAAGAATTTAGTTTGAGAAAGCAAAAGTTACTCAGAGATTACAAAATACATACACACTGCTAATTGTACTATTCTTTAAATGTTACACAAACCCAGAAAAGGCTCCATGTGGCTGGGTAACCAGGAACAGAATCTAAGGGAGCGCAGAACTGAGTGAATGAAAAGTGCTCTATTCAGAGATACTATATGAGATGAATACAGTGTCATTGTGTAGTAGTTGAGTGTGGGGCTAATTCACACTCATCATCTTTGCACTTTAGTTTATTTGTGTAATAGAGAAAACTATGCTTTCTGGCAAAACTGTTCCAGGATTTCAAGAGATGGTGGTATGTGGCCAGCACTGTCTTTGTAAAATTTTTATTTATTTATTTGAGAGAGGGAAAGAGGGAAGGAGGGAGGGAGGGAGAGAGGGAGGCAGGGAGCGCGCGCGCAAGAGAGAGAGAGAGAGAGAGAGAGAGAGAGAGAGAGAGAGAATGGGCAGACCAGAGCTTCTAGCCACTGCAAATGAACTTCAGATGCATGCAACACCTTGTGCATCTGGCTTATGTGGGAATTGGGGAAGTGAGCTGAGGTCCTTTTGGCCTTGCAGGCAAGCACCTTAACCTCTAAGCCATCTCTCGGTTTTGCTCTCTTGTTCTATCCCAGGCTGACCTGGAATTCATTATCTTGCCTCAGGCTGGCCTCAGACTCACAGTGATCCTCCTACCTCTGCCTCGTGAGTGCTGGGATTAAAGGTGTGTGCCACCATGCCTGGCCTACTACTGTCTTAATAATATTCTAAGAGAAAACAGGAAATATATTCAAATAAATAACCTTGTATACTCAGATGGGGACACATGGTTTACTGCCGGGGCATGACTTTCATTTTCAAAAGTAAATGGAAAGTACTAGATAGCAAAGTTTAGTTTTTAGGCCCATTCTAAGATGAATGTATTTATTTCTTGGACTTTCATAAGTAATGACATTAAATATTGTGGTAGTTTGAATAGATGGCCCCCAATATATTCAATTCTTTATTGTTTGTAGTTTGCATCTGCAGCCACCTGGCTGGAGGCAGTGTCACTGGGTGGATCTTAAGGTGTGGTGGTAGGATTCAGATTTCAATCTAAAGATATGCAAAGTGTGCCTAGCAGGAGTTCCTGAAGTGTGCTGTGGTTTTTGACCTTTAGGTTTGTGCTTCTCTCTCTCTGCTTGGTCCTTTGAAGGCAGGCCAGCTTCCTCTGCCATTATGGAACTTCCCCTGGATCTGTAAGCTTCAATAAATATCCCTTCCTCCATAACTGTGCTTGGTCTGGAAGTTCATCTCAGTGAACCTGAAGCTGTCTGCTACAAATATATAACTATTCAATAAATATTTTTTAAAGTCAAAGTGTATTTTTGTATAATGGTCATTTTGTAAGATAAATAAGATGAAAGTTAACAAGTAAAGTAAAATTAAAGATGGAAAAAAGAACAGAAGAGAAGGGCTGGGGAGATGGCTCAGCAATTAAAGTTGCTTGTTTGCAAAATCTGCTGGCTCATGTTCAATGTCTCAGCACCCACTTAAAGCTGGATGCCAAGTGGCCAATGCATTTGTAGTCTCAAGGCACCTATGACAATGGGACAACGGGAGGGGAATCAGGAGAATCTGAAGCATGTTGTGGTCATGCACACATACATACACAAATGTACATACAAAAATAAAATTAAGAAATAAAAAACAGAGAGAGACTGAAGAGATAAGAGACAGACAAAGCTTGTGATGGACAGAATCTGATTAGACCTCCTCCATCCCTCCATTGCCTTTCCTGTTTCTATTTATAGCCCAGCCCAAAGCACTCTGTTCAAGCCACCGGCTCTTCTGCCTGATCGTAACACGGGCACCATCTGCTGCCGCGCAAGCTTCCCTTCCAGGAGTCTCCCAATCATCACTGAACCCGATGGCTGACTGGTATTGCCATACACTGTTCTCAGGTGCTCAAACAAAAACAAAAGCAAAATGAAACGCATACTTGCATGTGCTAAACTAAGGACTCACTGTGAGGGAAACGAAAAAGCATGCTTATAGATCACTGCAGTCTGTGGAGGGGGTACCTTCAGAAAACTATCATTTATAAAGAAGAGTGATGGACATAATTTAAGAAAATTTAAGCTAAGTGAAATTAAATCAAGGGGAAAACCCAGACTCTGAGATAACAGAGCCTTATTAAATATTCTTTTTTCTTACTGTATGTGGGGGGCCACCTTCATTATCCCTCATGTAGAACGGCTTGATTGTTAATGGATAGTCGGTGACAAAGACTGGTACGTTGCCACAGTGCTTCACCAGGTACTTCTCATGTTCAGTTTGCAGATCAGTGCCCCACTGCAATGAGAAAAAGGGAGGGCAGGGCTGAAATCCGTACACATGAAAATAACAAGGATCACTTCTCTCCTGGGGATCAGTAATGTGTGGAGCTGACCAAGAAGGTTACACAGGGGCTGGACAGATGGCTTAGTGGTTAAGCGCTTGCCTGTGAAGCCTAAGGACCCCGGTTCGAGGCTTGATTCCCCAGGACCCACATTAGCCAGATGCACAAGGGGGCGCACGTGTCTGGAGTTTCGTTTACAGTGGCTAGAGGCCCTGGAGCGCCCATTCTCTCTCTCTGTCTGCCTCTTTCTCTGTCATTTTCAAATAAATAAAAATAAACAAAAAAATTTAAAAAAAAAAGAAGGTTACACAGCTGACTAAACTAAAAGGAAATTCTTGCTAACACGAACAGCAAAGGCCTGGAAAGATGAAGGCAGAACCCAGTAGATAAACACCATTGTTTCTGCTCTCCTCCCCCATTTCAGGAGCAAGTGACCAGCACAGGCAGGAAAACAAAGCACTTTCCAAAGGGATAAAACTGAGGCAGTACTGTGGGTTTTATTAATACTGTTGGGAGATTCTCCCCATTCACTGTTCTAAGTCTCAGGAAATTAAATGGCGCAAGATAATATTCCTAATATTGTGCCTATCTTTTGCTAGATGGCTTTTACTAGTGAATTACTTTGAATAAAAGAGCCAACTCATATGAGATGCTCCTTGGTGAATATGTAATATCACAGCTCCATGTATTTATTTAGTAAATACTAATGTGCCTATTAAATTCTATGATAGGCATTGAATATGGTAGTAAAAAAAAAAGGAAAAAAAAGGTTACCATCTCTGGCTTTATGAAGCTTCCACAGTAGGAGACAAACTGACAATTACACAAAGAATCAATTGATTATAAAAACAAAATAAAACAGGCACACAGGGGGATGGAGAGATGGCTTAGCAGTTAAGGTGCTTGTCTGCAAAGCCTAATAATCCAGGTTCGATTCCCCAAGACCCATATAAAGCCAGATGCACAAGGTGGTGCATGTATCTGGAGGCCCTGGCATGCTTATTCTCTCTCTATCACCTGCCTCTTTCTCTCTCTCAAATAAAATATTAACAACAACAAAAAAACAACAAAAAAAACACCCAAAACCAAAAAAAAAAAAAAAAAAAACAAAACAAAACAAAACAAAAACAGGGCTGGAGAGATGGCTGAGTGGTTAAGGTGCTTGCCTGCAAAGCTAAAGATCTGATTGCCCAGGACCCAGGTAAGACAGATGCACAAGGTGGCACATGCGTCTTGAGTTGGTGTGCACAGGCTGGAGGTCCTGCCATGCCCATTTTCTTTCTGCCTCTTTCTGTCAAATAAACAAATAAACTAAACAACAACAACAAAACCCCAAAAACAAAACAAAACAAAAAAAAAACAAAAACCACTTGCTGGCGGTGTATACCTATTTTCTAGCACTTGGAAGGTATAGCAGGAGGATCAGGATTTCAAGGTCATATTACATAGTGAGTTTGAGGCCAGCTGGGAGTATATGAGACTTTGCCTCAAAATCCACAAAAGTAAACAACAACAACAACAAAATGACAAGTTACTATTAAAAATGAATGAAAGAGCCAGGTGTGTTGGCGCATGCCTTTAATCCCAGCACTCAGGAGGCTGAGGTAGGAGGACTGCCGTGAGTTTGAGGCCACTCTGAAACTACATAGTGAATTCTAGGTCAGCCTGGGCTACAGTTAAGACACTACCTCAAAAAACCAAAAAAGGGGGAAAAAAAACAATGTATATAAAATGTAAAAGAATGTACAAAAGCATCTGACGAGCAGGGATGGACTAGCATAAGGGACAGTCTAGAGACAAAGGCAATGCGTCCTCCATAATACCTCACTACTTCCACTTGTATAGCATATCTTCCCCCTCCTCTACTTTAAACTTGTATAAACAATAAAACACTTTGAGAAAACTATCTTAGGTTTGTCTTCTTTAGAAGTACAGATTGGCTTATATGTAATAGCTACATACAAACAAAAATTTAAAACTGCCCTTGATTCTACAGTGATAAATAAAAATATTAAATTCTCCACTGAACAAAGTATGTGAGGATTTTGACATGGCAGGTTTTTCTGTTACAATTAGTATGACTGCTACTCTCTGACTTCATTCATTATCTGCTTCATCAGCCACAGCCCGGGAGGGTCCTGGACTGCTGCTTCGCACAGGCTTTCCAGGGCGGCACCAAAACCACTCAGACAACTTAATGGGGTATAAAGACGAGAGCTGAATGAACACGCCACTAATGCAGAAAAGGGAGCAGGTACACTGCCGGTATGTTTCTCTATCCCCATCTTTGTTTGATGCAAATCAAAACATACAGTTGGCAATTTAGTTTATGTGCAAATAAAGGAATGGGCAAAGGGGAAAAGCAAGGAATAAGAAAACTATTGTGGTGATCATGACGTGGTGGCATCAAACTGCAGTTCCTGGCAATGGATTCTTGGTCTGCAGGAACAGAACTCTGGGGTCGTATTAGACACCTCCTATGTGGCTGGCTGGCTCACACACTGTATTTCACAGTCCCGTTCTACATGAGCAGGTGTGGCTGTCTCATATTGAAATCTGATCTGCTTCCCTGATGAGCCCTGGCACTCACAATAAGCTTTCATTAATTTACTAAGTGGTCTGTGCTTCTTAATCTGAAACTGTACTCAACCCAGTCTGCCCCACCACCTGCAAATTAGTATGAATGTTCTCGGTCTTGACTCCTCCTTTGGAGTGTGTGTGTGTGTGTGCTTGCACGTGCACACACATACACCTGTGCCACAGCACATATGTGGAGATCAGAGGACGGTTGGGTGTCGGTCCTTGCCTTCCACCTCATTTGAGGCAGTATCTCTCATTTTCCTTGTTCAAGGCTGTATTCTCTTTTTTTTTTTTTTTTTGGTTTTTCGAGGTAGGGTCTCACTCTAGTCCAGGCTGACCTGGAATTCACTATGGAGTCTCAGGGTGGCCTCGAACTCACGGCAATCCTCCTACCTCTGCCTCCCGAGTGCTGGGATTAAAGGCGTGCGCCACCACGCCCGGCTCAAGGCTGTATTCTCTAGGCTAGCTGGTCTGCAAGTTTCATGCAAATTCTCCTGTCCTACTTCCCATCCCATGGCTGGTGTGTCAGGATTACAGAAGCCCACCATGGTTTCTGACTGTCATGTGGAGTCTGGGGATTCAAACTCCGGTAGTCAGGCTAGAATGGCTAGTGCTTTATCAATGAGCCAGTCCTTCACTGAGTGATTGATTCACTGGAAAGTACAGGAGCCTCGCCACTGCTGCCTCGTGGACAAGGAACCAGGTGCGCACCAGATGGGGCACACGAACAGCACGCAGGTGGCAGGAAACACAGCAGCAGCAGTGGACAGGACAGGAAGCATGGCTGCCAGCCTGGGATCACTCAAATACTGGGAAACACTGGAATAGGAAGGAGGAGACTTGCTTCTAACATTGTGTGCTTGCAGTGATGGGCATCAAAAAACCATACAAAAAGGCAGCCTAGTTCCCTGGTCGCAGTTCCCCTGCTACTGGCTTGGGGATGCCTGGACCCTTGCTGCAAAAGCAGGCCCCTTGCTCTGCCTTCCTGATTGAATTGTCCTCGGGTCCCCAACTCCTAGATCCTCTGCTCCAGAGGGTGCACATATGGTGTGAGTTGGGCAGTGCCCCTGGTTCCTTCTCCAACCCCTAGTTCCCTGGTCCTATCTCCTGCTGTAGGCTTGAGCAGGCCTGGTCCCTGCGTGTGTGCTGCAGAAGCAGGCCTTTTGCTCTGGTTTCCTGACTGACTGGCCCCTGGGTACCCACGTCCCTATTCCCCTGAGCCAGAGGGCGAATGGGCCACTGTAGGAGCTGGTCTATTGCCCCTGGCTGTCCAGCTTCTTGGCTCCTGGTTCCCCAAACCCTGATCCCCATGTGCTGAAGAGTGCATGCAAATGGAGTGACTAGGCCAGAGCTTCCAGTTCCCTAACTCCTAGTTCCCCAGGTACCTTTGATGTACCTGCAGTCTCCACATCTGCAGTTATAACCCTGTCATATACCAATCCGGTTAAGATTTAAAACAGAACACTCACTGAAGATCCTACAAGGACAAATATTTGCTTCCTCCTCAACAAAATAGAATGTTTTCCCAAGATGAATAGACCACAATGCAATAAAACCAACATAATTCAAAAAACTGAGAGATCTCTACCAAGGATGCCTAGTCCCACAATGGAAGCCTCCAATGAAGTCACAGAGAAATCAGCAGAAACTGAATCCCACAATGAAAACACAAGCTATGTGACCTTGATCAAAAGAATTGCAAGTCATCAAAAAACCAACAATCACATAAATGAAATTGAGTGAAATCAGCTCTTAGAGCATTCAGCTTTTGTCACTAGACTTAACTGAAGAAAACCATAGAAGCCTCAAAAGAGATATAAATAAATTGAAGGTGAGTCAACAAATGGAAGATCTCAATAACCAGCTGATTAAGCTAAATGTGAATTCTAGAAAGCATCAGATCTTGAACTGAAATTGTACCTCAAAAAAGAGATGAACATGATGCATATTAACACAACAGAAAACAGAAAATCAAATAGAGCTTTTAAAAACCTCTCTAGAACCCCTCACTAACAGTTACTCTTGTGGAAGACAGAATCTCTGGGTTGGATGACAAGACAGAATAATGGACAGAGTAATGACTGGGAGTCCAAAAACTTTCCTAAGTCCAAAAAAATCATGCAAACAGAATACGAGGGAACAGTGGGATACCCTTAAACAACCAAACATCTATATATCATGCGTATAACAGAAAGAGAGGAAATCCAGATTAGAGGCATACAGAACATATTCAAAAAAATTACTGAAGAAAAAATTTTCCAATCTTGCAAAAGACAGGACCATCCAGATTTAAAAACAAAGCAAAATAACAACAACAAAAATCCTCGCAGAACACAAAACAGGCCCAAAGAAGAAACTCTGTAAGGAACATCATAGTTAAAACTCTTAACAAAGAGAGAGCACTAAAAGTAGCAAGAGAGAAACAACTCACTACATACAAAGGTAATTCCATCAGAATTACCTCTGATTTTTCAATAGATACCTGAGAGAAGGGCCTGGAATGGAACACTTCAAACTCTAAAAATCTCTGGTGTCCAGCCCAAGCTACTGTACCCAGAGAGAGTATCCCTCATAATAGATGGTGAAAGTAAAACTTTCCATGAAAAAAGTCAACTCTATGATTATATGAACACAGAGCCAAACCTACAGAGAATACTTCAGGGAATACACACAGAAGAGCCAAACAACCAATCTCAAGAGCGTACAAGATCACAATAACCAAAACTAAAGATGGTTCAAAAAGTGCAAAGTCCATGAAAGCACCAAACCTCATGAAGTACTCCATCACGGTAGGGATTAAATCAAACCTCACAGTTATAACCTTAAACTTTAGCGGTCTTAATTCACCCATCAAAAGACACAGTTAACAGGATGGGTCAGAAAAATCAACTGTTCAATCTGCTGTCTTCAAGAAACCCACCTCACCACTAAAGACAGACAACCTTCTCAGAGTGAAAGGATGGAAAATAATATTCCAAGCAAATGGAAATAAGAAACAAGCAGGTGTTCCTATATTAATATCTGATAAAATAAACTTTGAACCAAAAATAATCAAAAAAGACAAAGACGGCCACTTCTTACAAGGGAACTATCCAAGATGAGGACATCACAATCATACATCTATATGAGCCAAACACAGATGTATCACAAAACCTGTAAAGGTGATTAATTCCTTCAGCAAAGTGTTAGGATACAAAAATCAGTAGCTTTTCTATATGCAAAGGACAAACACACAGAGAAAGAAACCAGTGAGGCTGTCCCATTTTCAATAGCAACAAAAAAATTAAATACCTTGGAATAACACTAACCAAGGATGTGAAAGACCTATATAATTAGAACATAAAAAAACTAGAAAAAGAAATCAAAGAGGACTTGAGAAAATGGAAAGATCTCCCATGCTCCTGGATAGGTAGAATTAATATTGTGAAAATGGCAATTCTACTAAAAGCAATACACAGATTTAATGCAATAACAATAAAAATTCCAGTGCCATTCTTCAGAGATGGAAAAAATGTTCTCAAAATTCATATGGAATGGCAACAGGCCTTGGATACCCAAATATATCCTCAGCAAAAGAAACATCTCTAGAGGTATCATCATACTTTATCTAAAGCTATATTACAAAGCCATAGTAACAAAAACAGCATGGTACTGGCACAGAAACAGAAATATAGACCAATGGAACAGAATTTAAGACCTGGACCTTAGTTCAAGTAACTACAGCTACTTGATCTTTGACAAAGGTGCCAATAACATAGACTGGAAAAAAGACAGCATCTTCAACAAATGGTGCTGGACAAATTGGATAACTACATGTAGATAAATGAAACAACCCACTCAACTCACCATACACAAAAATCAAGTTCAAATGGCTAAGACCTCAATATAAGACCTGAAACTCTTCTCCTACTGGAAGAAAAAAATAGGAGGAACTACCCCAGTAGCCCAGGAAATTAAAAAAAAAAAAAATCACTCAACCAGTGGAATCTCATGAAGTTAAAAACTTTTTGCACAAACATACCATAAGAAAAAAATTTCTCCAGCTGTACCACTGACAGAGGCCAAATATCTAGAATCTACAAAGAACTCAAAAAACTAAACAATTAAAAAAAAATCCAACAACCCACTCCAAAAATGAGGCAGAGAACTGAATAGCAGTTCTCAGAGGAAGAAATACAAATGGCTAACACACACTTAAGAAAATGATCAACATTCCTAAACATCAGAGAAATGCAAATTAAAACAAATACGAGATTCCACATTACTCCCATAAGGATGGCAATCATTAAAATATCAAACAGTAACAAATGTTGGGGAGGATGTGCGGAAAGAGGAACCCTCACCCACTGTTGGTGGGAATATAAACTTGTAAGAACTGGAATCAACCCAGGTGCCTATGATTGTATGAACGGATAAAGAAGTTGTGGTACATTTACACAATGGAATTCTACTCAGCAGTAAGAAAAAACAATACAATGAAATTTGTAGAAACGGACAGACTTGGAACAGATTATACTCAGAGAACACACAATCACAGAAAGAAAAACACTGCATGCATGTTCTCACTTATCTGTGGTTCCTAACCTGGACCAGCTCAAGTTGCTGACATACCTGATAGGCAACTCAAGGCCCAGACAACAGGGATGGAAAGGTTTTGGGGGAGAGGAAGGGAAGAGTGGGGGAAACAAACACAACACTAAATTCAAAATGAACTGGTACCATAGGAACCTTCATCCTTGAAGATAGTCAAAAAGATGAAACTCTTATCAGGAGTAAGGGGAGAGCACCTGAAAAGAAGGCCCTGGAGAGAATGGGATAAAGCCTAACCTAAAATAATTTTATTTTTCTCTGGTCTGTACCTCCCAGTACCAGAAATCAGTTGCTACCCAAAATGAGCTGTTGATCGGAGACCTACAAGGTCCCCCAAACAAGACAGGTTTCTGTCAAAACACTTGACTATCTGCCTGAGGCAAAAGGTAAGACCCTATTACTGAAGACACCATATGCAGCCAACACAGAGTATGGAGAGACCTGGGTGGAATCTGGAAGAGAGCCAGTCCCCAGATGGCCTGTCTAGTACAGGAAAGCACTACATGAGCTACTGGGGGAAAATGGCCAACAACGGTCTGAGCAACCAGAGGTCTAAGCTACTCAAGCAAACATCCTGACAGGATGCACACACCAGTACAACAGTGGCACACAGCCTTGATGGGTACCAATACCTTTCTGATTGGATAAGAGATCTGCTCAGTATAAAGGAACCCATATCTGGAATTGGGAACAAGATCAGAATCCTATAGAGACAAAGATGATGCTCTCCAGTGTCAAGCTTTTACTAGTTTTTGGCTAAAAGAGGGGTTACATATATCAAATTCTCCCTAAATTAATAATGCTTACCCCAGTTAAATTATGCTGACTTCACTCTCTGCTGGAGAATCTGTTCTTTTTCAGAAGGTAGCGAGACCCAAGGAGATAAACTACCCCTCACACTTCAGCCAAGCCACAGCTGAAACCAGAGGAATTGGGAAGACGAGCAAGAATGCTGCTTCCATGCTGTTCCTGATAATCAGTGCCAGGGTGAAGGAGATAGACCCCTGAGGATGCTTAACACCTACCAACGTAGAGATCCAGAGGCTCCTAAGAGCTCATCACTGAAGTAAAAACTAAAACTTACCCACCATGGCTCAGGGAACTTTGTGGAAGAGGAGGAGGAAAGATTGTAAGAGCCACAGGTTGAGACATCATGCCCAGAGGCATTCCCTCCCCTCTAAAAAAATGAGTGCTACTCCTATAACACATAACCCACAACATCATGGGGAATACCTGCAAACCCACTGAGGTGGGTCCCCAGAGGAATGGAGGCAGGGATGAGGCAAAAAAGAGGGTACTATGGATACATGATGTATCCATACAAAATATGTTGCTAAGAATAATAAAAACGCAAAGCAAAACAAGCAAACAAAACCCATTTTGTGTAGTTCAAAATTAAAGGCTCCAGCTGGGCGTGATGGCACACGCCTTTAATCCCAGCACTTGGGAGGCAGAGGTAGGAGGATCACTGTGAGTTCAAGGCCATCCTGAGACTACATAGTGAATTCCAGGTCAGCGTGGGCAAGAGTGAGACCCTACCTCGAAAAACAAAAAGAAAAATTAAAGGCTCCAAAAAGTTCAAATGAAAAGCAAACAGGCTGTATATGTTAATATGTTGCTTAAGAGTATTTTGTAACTTTAAAAAAATATTTTATTTATCTATTTGACAGAGAAAGAGGGAAAGAGAGTGAGAGAATGGGCGCACCAGGGCCTCCCACCACTGTAAACAAACTCCAGACATGTGCGCCCCCTTGTGCATCGGGCTAATGCGGGTCCTGGGGAATTGAACCTGGGTCCTTTGGCCTTGTAGGCAAACACCTTAACTACTAAGCTATCCCTCCAGGCCATATTTTGTAACTTTTTGTCTATTAACTTTTTTAAAAAATGTGTTACTTTTTTGAAGTAGGATCTTGCTGTAGCCCAGGCTGTGTGTAGTCTCAGGGTGGCCTTGAACTCTCAGCAATCCTCCTACCTCTGCCTCTGGAGTGCTGGGATTAAATGCATGTGCCACCACGCCCGGCTGATTATCATTTTTGCTTTATTTTATGTATTTATTTATTTTTTTGGTTTTTTGAGGTAGGGCCTCACTCTAGCTCAGGCTGACCTGGAATTCACTATGGAGTCTCAGGGTGGCCTCGAACTCATGGCGATCTTCCTACCTCTGCCTCCCGAGTGCTGGGATTAAAGGCGTGCACCACCATGCCCAGCTCTCATTTTTGTTTTAGATTTTCATCTTCCTAATCTTGGTAGACCCCTATATAGTAGCTATTTAATTACTGTGATTCCAAATAACACAATTCTGTTTTGACATTATTTTTCATCTCAACAAAGTCCAAAAACACCAAAGCACACAGATAAGAAAATAATACACATCATGATAATAAAAGAAATGAAGTTACTTTCGTAAGGAAGATATGGACAATAGACAACCCCCCCCACCCCACATACACACTGTATAATACCTTCGGTGTAAAGGTGAAGTTCTGGGATGCTTGCTCTAAGATCTCTACTGCCTCCGTATAAGAAATGCTGGAAGAAAACAAGGTAAAGGCAGAGAAAGGTTAACACAATGGGCTGCTCTAAACACAGCCATTTTAAAACGAGGAAAGCCAGTAGTGTATGAGGTCGTGAATGAGTACTGAGTAATCGGAATTAATACTGGTATAATCCTATGGAAGTCTGATCCGCATAAAGAAAAGTGGTCCTTCAATAACCCCACTCCTGATCAACACACAATGCATGCACGGAGAGATGGTCTCTTAAGCAACAGTTCCTTTAAACCCATGTTACGATCATCAATGTCCTCCTAAAAGGTATAAAATACTGAGGCTCCAAAAGCAAACGACTTTCCTAAAAATTGTCATTCACTCATTATTTATGCAACCAACAAATAGATATTTCACACCTATTGCACTAGAAATAGAAAACAAAAAAGAGGGGCTAGAGAGATGGCTTAGCGATTAAGCGATTGCCTGTGAAGCCTAAGGACCCCAGTTCTAGGCTCTATTTCCCCAGTACCCAACGTAAGCCAGATGCACAGGGGGCGCACGCATCTGGAGTTCGTTTGCAGTGCATGGAGCCCTGGTGTGCCCATTCTCTCTCTGCCTCTTCTCTATCTGTCTCTGTCTCTCTCTCAAGTTAAAAAAAAAAAAAAAAAAAAAGCTCCTATCTTCACAGAGCCAAAGGAGTGTGTGTCTGTGTGTGCTGAGGGGAGGGGAAGTCAGGTAGACAAGTAAGTGGGGAGAAAACAAACAAATAATACAATGCCAGGCACCATTATGCTATAAAGAAAAAATACAATGTGGTAAGCAGACTGAGGGTATTTGGGGGCCATTTCAGAGAAGAGGCTCAAGAAGGGCCTCGCTGATTGATGACATTTGAACAGCAATTGAAAACAGAACTATATAAATATGCAGGAGGAATATTCCAGGCAAAAGGAACAGCAAGTACAAGGGCCTTCAATGAGGAACAGTTTGGCCTGCTAAAGGAACAAAAAGGTCAGTGTGACTGGAGCACACTGAACAAGGAGAAGGATGCCGGGAAATTTGATAGAAATGGCAGTCAGAAGTCAGATCATATGCACTTTTTCAGGCCATGGTAAAGGGCTTGGTAATATATTCTGAGCACTGTAAGACTTTTTAAAATTTAGCTATGTGATAGGTAGTATAACTACATGGTTTAAGAGTGCCCATCACAGTCCTCTGCTTTTACCAACTGAGCTGCTGAAGGATTTACAACTATCCACACAGTTGAAAAATCACCACAACACATGGGTGTGAGGCCTGTGCCTGTAGTCTGAAGGACTGAGGTAGGAGGACAGCTTGAGTCTAGGAGTGCAAGGCTGTTCTGGGCAAGACAGTAAGACGGGCAGAAAGGAAAGAGATAAGAGAGCATACAACTCCCTGACATCCCTATTCCACAGCCACCTCATTTCTCTCCTTTCATAAATTTGTTTCATGTGTATCCTTTCAGAAGATTAAACATTCCTGGATTTTAACATATAATACCTACGTTTTAGTAAATGTCAGAGCATGCACACCATATACATTTGGTATATGTGGAGGGAATGTGCATATATTGTGTGTGTATGAATGAAGGCCAGAGGGCAACTTTGGCTGTCATTTCTCAGGAATACCAGCCACTTCCTTTAAGACTTTCACTGGTGTGGAGCTCACTCATTAGGCTAGGCTATCTGGCCAGGAAGTTACCAGGATCTAGCAGTCTCCATCTCCCCAGTGCTAGAATTTCAGGTGCATGCTGCCATACCTGGAGGTTTACATGTGTGCTGGGGATCACAGTCACGCTTGTGAAGATAGCTCTTTACCAATTGATGCATTTCCTCAGATCTCCATATACGTTCTTTCATTTTACTCAATGGTACACACACACACGCACCAGTCTTTTGCCACTGCAAATGAATGCCTGTCTGGCTTTACATAAATGGTTAAGCAATTGAACTTGGGTCAACAGGCTTTGTAAGCAAGTACCATTAACTACTGAGCAGACGGCATCTCCCCACCCCCTTGCTTCAACTTATTTAAGAGAGAGAAAAAGAAAGAAAGTGGAAAGGGAGAGAGAAAGAGAGAGAGGAGAGAAGAGAGAGAGAATGGGTGTATGCCAGGACCTCTAGCCACTGCAAATGAACTCCAGATGCTTGCACCATCTAGTGTGCATGTATGACCTTGCATTTGCGTCACCTTGTGCATCGCACTTATGTGGGATCTGGAGAGAGATTGAACACGGGTCCTCAGGCTTTGCAGGTAAGTGCCTTAACTGCTAACCTGTCTCCTGCCCCAAATTTTGCAAGTTTTATGTATCCTGAAAGATATTGCTAAATTTATTGGACTCTTTTACAGGGTCATATAAATGTATATACAGCAGTTACATGAAAATAGTTTCGTGCAAACTGCAAGGAAAATACTACAATAGAATCTTGAATTATTATTTAAAAATTTTTTTGGTTTATTTTTATTTATTTATTTGAGAGCAACAGAGAGAAAAAGAGACAGAGTCAGAGAGAGAGAGAGAGAGAGAGAGGGACGGAGGGAGAGGGAGAGAGAATGGGCACGCCAGGGCTTTCAGCCACTGCAAACGAACTCCAGATGCGTGTGACCCCTTGTGCATCTGGCTAACGTGGGTCATGGGGAATAGAGCCTCGGACCGGGGTCCTTAGGCTTCACAGGCAAGCGCTTAACCGCTAAGCCATCTCTCTCCAGCCCTATCTTGAATTATTTTAAAAAATAAACCCAAACTTTAGAACCTGGACTTTAGACTAAAAAAATAATTTGCCCAATACAAACTTATGTGCTGAAGTAAAAATGAATTTCTTACCTATACAAGCTAACTGGAAAGAACTGTCTCATAAGAGAAATCCAGTCCCAAGTCTACATCCTCGTAGATTTTGTTTTGGTATGAGAATTCTATCCAAATTAAAATTTCCAAGGTAGCCAGGCATGGTTGCGAACACCTTTAATCCCAGCACTCGGGAGGCAGAGGTAGGAGGATCACTGTGAGTTGGAGGCCACCCTGAGACTGCATAGTGAATTCCAGGTCAGTCTGGGTCAGAGTGACACCCTACCTTGAAAAAAAAGAAAAATCCAAGGTAATAATGGTAGGTAATTTCTGAGGTAATACAGGTGGTGGTAGTGTTGATGTTTGGTGTAATGATAGTTTAAAAGTGAGTATTCTACAGAGGGAAATGGAAGCTAAGAGAGAATATGAGTAACTTGCCAATGACCACTCAGGAAAAGTAAAAAGCTGACTCCAAGGTTTAAGCTTTTTTTTTTGTTTGTTTGTTTGTTTTGTTTTTGTTTTTTGAGTAGGGTCTCACTCTAGCCTAGGCTGACCTGGATTTCACTATGCAGTCCCAGGGTAGCTTGGAACTCAAGGTGATCTTCCTATCTCTGCCTCCTGGAGTAATGGGATTAAAAGCACGTGCCACCACGCCCACCTCCAGACTCCAAGCTTTTAATTCCTGAAAGGCTCACAGTGTCGTATGTTCCATCAAAAGGAAAAATAACCAGCTCTGAGTTCTTCTGACTCTATCATTTACTAGTAACAGAAGTCATCTCAACTTAGTGAAAGAACATTATTTGTAATGTGTTACATAAGCATTCAAAAACTGTTTGTACTCATATTTTGTCAGCAGTTCTTTCCTGCTTGTACATTCTATTATTCTATTCTATCTATTCATTTATGTGATCTACCAATTACACTGAGAACTTTATCAAGAACACTGAAAATAGGAAGCAGCAGGCTTTTGTACTATTAGTATTCTACTATTTCATTATTAAGAAACGATGATGCTCTAAATATCTCTTGTGGGAATAAATATCTCCTCTACTCCACTCCCCTCCCACCTTAACTTAGGGCATAGCTTTCAAGTTCAAATTACAGTTTTGACACTGGATATGCTTAATGGACTTCAACAAGTATTTCTACTAAGATTTTTCTTGATATGGATAGAGTATTTCTTCCCTTTTCTAGACATTGTTTCTGAAGTGCTTTGAGGAAAAGAGGAAGAGGCATTGCAGTACAAGATACAGCATCAAAGTACCTTCAGATTTCAAATACTTCCTTGCTAAATGAAGAAAAGGCATCATTCTAATAAATAACACTACTCTAAAGAGATCATTATTGCCATTCTCTGCCTCAAATTCATAGAGAAATGAGAAGCAAATAAAGAAGGCAAGTACTCTATATTTTTCCAATCTTAATATTATAAGGGAAATGCCTAAGCTTGGTGACAGACCATAGTTATTCCTGGCCAATGTATTTTTATATAATGCATTTTTTCATTTGTTTTTCAATGAAGGGTCTCGCTGTAGCCCAGGCTGACCTGGAATTCACTATTTAGTCTCAGGTTGGCCTTGAACTCAACAGAGATCCTCCTACTTCTGCCTTCTGAGTGCTGGGATTAAAGGCATGTACCACCACTCCCATCTATATAATGCAATTTTAACACATAGTGAAGGATATTCTGAAAGCCATTCAACAAAACATGATGCAGTAGAGGAGTGATAACAAGGCAGGGGAGAGGTCTTCACTCTTTGCCTCTGATAACATTAATTTCATAAGCATTGCCAACACATCATTCCTATCCTATTATGCTTTCAGTGGCTACTGTTACTCCAGATGTATCACTACGTGCATCTTGCTTTACACGGGTACTGGGGAATTGAACCCTGGTCTTTAGGCTTAACTGCTGAGTCACCTCTCTAGCCCTACCGTTAACATTTTAACATCCTCATCTGACTTAACAAGCCTAAGCTTAATAAGGATCTTTCCCTTCCTTTCAAACAACATGACTAGCCTACTTCAAATACGAACATACCCATTCCATTTCATACATTAGTGTTGTCTAGATTTTAACTCCAAGGTGACAAGTATTTTTACCATCAATGTAAAGATATTATTTATCATTGTACTATTGTCATTGTCATTATTGTTATTTGAACTTCTTGGGGAATCTAATCATATTCTTTATTACACCTGCCATGTAATTATGTAGCTTGTATTAGGCACTGTAAGTAATCTAGAAGTGACTTACTGCATATGGGAAGACGTACAGAGGTTACATTTAAATATTGCACCATTTATCCATGATGGCCCTAGAACCCATCTCCAGGGATACTGAGGATTGGCTATAAGATAATAATTTTAGCAATATAGCTTATAATTATTTTGCTTATTTGTTTTGTTATGATGATTTACTAAAGACGTATTGGTTATTAACTGTGAACTAAAAAGAAAAACAGTAAGAATAATTAGAACATGTCTTGCCTCAAGTCTAGGAAGTATGGTAAGCATACAGCTATATAAACCAGAAACTATAATCCAATGTAAGACAGTAATGGAGCAACACTTAGGGAAAGTATAAAATCTACTTACATCAGGAATTTGTTTTTTAGCATACGTTCTAATTTGTCCTTGATAAAAGAAAAGAGAGCAAAATTTAAGTGAGATTACATTTATTATGTGCAGTTAACACACCTAAAGAGCAGCAGCTGTATTGGGCCTTATCCACAAAACTAATTACCTTGTGGCCAGGGGCTATGTATTTGTGACAGAGTTCAACATCTTCAGGGACAATTTGAGAGAACTGTCATTGTTACAGCCTTAAAAAGTTCCTCCATAACCTAAGAGAGAGGAGAAAAAGTTGCCTGAGAAGTAAGCAATTTTATTAAAAACAAAAATAAATAAAAATATCACAGCAGAATTCTAAAGACTGCCCTCCAGGTTTCAGCACGCAAAACCAAATTCATTAAGCCTGTTAATTCCCTAGTGGGCTACAGCAAAGCTGTTCTATATTGATACTGAAGTGAGAAGTCAAATGGATAGCCAGCACTGACTGCTCCCGCTCCAAATTCTCAACAAATTCACATGTAGAATCAACACAAGAGCAGTCCTAGTTTACAGGACTGTGCAGAATTAAGTGAGATAATCCATGTATTAGACTTAGCTCCCTGTCTCCTCAGAGATGCACATAAGTTAATGGTTGTAAAAAGTAACATTTTGAAAAGTGGTTGACTTCATCAGTGGTAAAAGATCAATGAGATGGATCTAAACAGAAATGTATACATTTTTGTTTGGTTAAAACATAAAAATGATGTAAAGTAGTGTGCAAGAATTCATTCTATCAAGAGCATCCATAGAAAAATCCATGTTCCTTTGAAAAAAGCAGAAACTAGAATAGAACCTTTTCCTAAAATCTTTTGATTCAATGTAATTTTTTCGGGGGAGGGTAAGGAGGCTGAGGGAATAGCTCAATGACTGAGCCCAGGCTTAGTATCCATGGTACTCTGGGCTCAATTCCCAGCACCGAAGCACACACATACATACACACCCTAAAAAATAAAATTAATGATTTGAAGGACCTTTTCCTCTTCTGCATCATTGGTACAGCCTGTCCAGTCTGGAAGCTGTGGACACACTGTCTACAGAGGTCATTTTTTAATTGATTAGACACAGGAAATAGTCAAGCACCAAGTGACAACCAAATATGCTTTATGATGCTCACTCTTTGCTACTGGGATTTAGTGTGAATATTCCACTAAGCTACCCTGCATTCCAGGTTCATTTTCTTACCTTCCTTAACTATAGTCTTTTATCCTTCCAACCAACATGTGTATCTAACACAGTGAAGGAAATTGGTGAGCATGTGGGTTTCTAAGGCACCAACACTGTAAGTAATGACAAGCTAATTTGGGATATGAAAAAATAAGTCAGAATCCAAGCTTGACACAAGAGTAAAGGCAAAATAGAAGGGAATGGGGCAGAGAGTTGGTTTAGCAGTTAAGGTACTTGCCTGAGAAGCCTAAAGACCCAGGTTTGATTCCCTAGAACCCATGTAAGCCAGATGCACAAGGTGGCGCATACATTTGGAGTTCGTTTGCAGTGGCTGGAGGCCTGGTGTGTCCATTCTCTCTCTACCCCTCCCTCCCTCCCTCCCCATTCTCTTTTCCTCATAAATAAATAAATAATAAAAACAGAAGGGAATAAGAAGAATTAAACAAGAACAAGATGCTTAATTATGTATTTAATGCAAGAAATGTAAAATCAACTATTAAATAACATCAAAATGGCTGGGGAAGTAGCTCAATTTGTAAAGTGCTTGTCTAGCCATGCACCAAGGCCTGGGTTCAATCCCTAGCAAAACATAAACTGGGCATGGCGACACAGGCTCTGAAGGTGGAGGCAGGGGATAAAGGAGGAATTCAAGGTCATTCCTGGCTATACAGTGAGTTTGTGCCTATCCTGGGATACATGAAATTTTGTCTCTTTTTTTTAAAAACTCTCTAGGGCTGGAGAGATGGCTTACTATGCTTGCTGACAAAGCCAAGGACCCAGGTTCAATTCCCCAGTACCCAGATAAAGCCAGATGCACAAGGTGGTACGTGCATTTGGAGTTTATTTGCAGTGGCTAGAGGCCCTAGCGTGTCAGTTCACTCTATCTGGCTCTTATTCTTTCCCTCAAATAAACAAAAGCTGCAACCAAGCAACATTCCCCGTCCCCCAAAACCCCATAAATAGAAAGTTTAAATTCTAAAAGGAAAAAAAAAAGACAGGTGAATCCAACAGAGAGGGGAGGAGTCAGGACAAACTTGAAGACAGAAAGTTGGTTGAGATCTTTTATTTTCAGCCTCTATCATCTTCTAGCACAGCAGTGAGATGAAGAGATTCATTTATGAGGGTCATATCTCGCCACTGCTGAACAAAGCCTGCATATGATAGGAAACAAAAATACCTAGATGAAGACTTTGACCACTGGGGTTGTGACACTGGTGTCTGTCATAAGCAGTGACTTTTGATTTGAAGATGAAAAGCACTGACTTCCTTAATCCTGATTTTCAGCCTATGCTCTATAAATATATTCGAAGAAAAGAGAAACATAACTGAAAGGTTAGCATAATTCTAAGATGTTTTAAAATTTACTACAATAGTAATATTTAATTGCTTCTAACTCATGAGGGGGAAATTCTTTGTTACAACATTCTGATTTAAGAGACTGCTCTTTGTCAAGATACTTTCCAAAGAATATGATTTTAAGAGGAAAAAAAAGAAAAGCAGGAAATTACTCTTAGAAGACCACACTTTGTCTTTAGGAAAAAAGTTTATATTCTAATAAGCTAATTCACCTTAGCTTATGCCTGGAGAGCTAGCAGCAAAGTCACTCGAGTAGCAGTTCTCTGACACACACCTTAAGTATCATTCTTACCTACTTAATGCTTTGTTATTATTAGGTTCGTGAAGGTCAGCATCAAGACTCAAGATACCTTTACCGTCTAATTCTGTAACTAACATAGCTCAATATGGTGGCATGTGCCATTCTGTGTGGTTGGCTCTATGTAGGTACCTTTAACTGTGTTGCCATCTCTCTAACTTCAACCTGGGATACTCTTGAAAATATTTTATGGTATTTTTTAGAGTGATAACTTAAAGTGTAAAATATGAACACAACCATGGGATGTGATATAATGTTTGGTATTTATACACATTGTATTAACAGTTGGTTAAACATCTATTTCCTCAATTTGAATAGCTGGCCCCCAATATATTCAGTTCTTTATTGTTTGTAGTTTGCATTCTGCAGCCATCTGGCTGGAGGCAATGTCACTGGGTGGATCTTAAGGTGTGGTGGTGGGTTCCAGATTTCAATCTAAAAATATGCAAAGTGTGCCTAGCTGGAGTTCCTGAAATGTGCTGTGGCTTTTGCCTTTAGGCTTGTGCTTCTCTCTCTCTGCTTGGGCCTGTGAAGGCAGGCCAGCTTTTTCTGCCATTATGAACTTCCCCTGGATCTGTAAGCTTCAATAAATATCCCTTCCTCCATAACTGTGCCTGGTCTGGAAGTTCATCTCAGTGAACCTGAAGCTGTCTGCTACATAACTTGAAGATAATTAACAGGTGTAGCAGGTGCCCCACCACCTCACACGATTTTTTTCCTGTCCCATCCTCTCAACTGCCCTATTAAGTAGGAACTAAGGCCTAGAAAAATTAAGTCCTTTGTCTGAGGTCACCAGCAAGTAACTATTTTCATAAAAGACCAATCCTGGTCCACCCAGTTCCAGGGCTTTGTGTTCTGTCTGGATTAGGTTTAGACTTCTGACAAGGCTTTTTTCTGTCCCTATTTTTTTTTTTAAGGCAGGGACTCACTCTAGCCCAGGTTAGCCTTGAACTCTCAGTGATTCTCCTATGTCAGCCTCCAGAGTGCTACAATTAAAGGCGAGTGCCATCACGCCCAGCTTGCTGTCCCTGTTTTTTTTTTTTTTAATCTCCCTTAAAAACATCTTCATGTTGCTGCTAGAGATGTTTCTAAAATATAAGTCTGACCATGTTTCTTACATGGACAAAGTTGAAACTCCTGAGCATGTCCTTTAAGTAGCAGGTCTTCTACAAGCTGACCCATGACACTCTCTCCAGCTTACGCCTGGCCCCTCCCACTGAGCCCTGCCAGTTACCGTAGAGGCTTTCTAAAATGGCTACACAAAAGTGTATGCGACGCTTACGGAGGAGATGTTTTATTGTCACAGCCCATGAGAGCTACTACTACTTTCTGAGCCTGCTCGTGTTCCAGACCTCATGTGAGGTACTTTTAATATATATATTATTTCCCTTACTCCTCACATTAACCTTATAAAACAAGTTCAAACATTCTTTAAAGCTAAACCTCATGAAGGACAGGTAACTTTACAGCAAAGTTGATGGAAGAGCTGGGAAATGAGCTGAAATCAGACTTAGAGGTTCAATTACTACACTCAAGGCAGCAGTCAGTGTTTAAAACTGTTTACCTACCTGCATAAGGTCTTGAAGGTTCTCGACAAAAGAAATCTCAGCTTCTACCATATAAAACTCTGCCAGGTGTCTCCGGCTCTGAGAATTCTCAGCTCGGAATGTTGGACCAAAGGTAAACACTCGAGTAAAAGCTCTGCAATTCAAGATTAAGGGCATGAAAATAGAATTCACATGATTAATCTTAAGTATTTAAAATACTCAGTGAGCTCTTAAGAAAAAAAAACCTTTTGGGTCTGTCGTGCCCACAAACCCACGTATATTAGCTGCTCTATTTCTCCAATGGAGGATAATAATAGTTTCATTTAAAATGTTACATTTATAGAAACCATTTTATCCCAAAGGAATTTGCAACTGCTTTACAAATCCTATGGTTTTCTAAATATAGAAATATAACCACTGTGGGTGCATTCTCCTGCAGCTGCCTTAAAGAGGAGGCAACTACATCACACAGCAACCAAGAACAAAGTAAAGGGAAAATACCATAGTCCAAGAACCCAAAGCCCAGTCAGTGAGCATGAAAACCATGTATGTATCACAATTAGCTTCCTCCAAACCTACTTAAGCTCCTTACAAACACCCATTATCTTTCAGTCAATAATGAGGGATTCCTGAGATTTAGGAGTTAGGAAATATTTTTGAAGGACTGTTTCAAAAAGAATGACAGCTCAACCATTCACATGAGAGAGGAGGGAACACCCTGATTTTTTAGTTTCCACAAAGAAGTGAATGCTTTATCTTTACTCATTTTCTGGCGTGTGTGTATGCTATGTGTGGTATGGTACGTGCAAGTGTGCAAGCAGAGGTGACCACCCCACGCATAAGTGTGTGGAGATCAGAGGAGAATGTCAGATGTAGCTATGGCTCATCCACATATTTCCTTGACACAGAGTCTCTCTCTGAACCTGGAGCTGCAGTTTTCTCAAGCCACAGTGATTCTCTGGTCTCAGCTTTCCACAAGATTGAGACTATAGGCATGCATGACCATGCCTAGCTGTTTACATGGGTGTTGGGAAATCAAACTCAGGGGGATTCAGGCCTTTGGGCCTTCATACTAAATCAAGCAGCATGTGCTCTTAACTGATAATCACCTCCCAGCCCCTTCACTTTTTTTTTTCTCTTTTCTTGTTTGGTTTTTCGAGGTAGGGTCTCACTGTAGCCCAGGCTGACCTGGAATTCACTCTGTATTCTCAGGGTGGCCTCAAACTCACACGATCGATCCTCCTACCTCTGTCTCCCGAGTGCTGGGATTCAAGGCGTGCGCCACCACGCCCAGCTCCCTTTATTCTTCAATATGTAGTCTCTTTCATATTCAAAGAGGGTAAAAACTCAGATCAGATAAGCATATATGAAGTAATAAGTATTTCTTGAGAACTTAATTTAAAATTTTGTTCTTGTAAGAACAAATTAAGATCTAGAGATCTTTATGTATCATCTCAAACATACTTCATTTGTCTGTCATTAACCCAATAACAACATGAAAGCCACTAAGCATAGTGTAGAAAACAGATGAATTTTAACATATATACCAGTTTTGTTCTGAAGATACTATGGGAAATAAAAAAGTAAAATAATTATGGTAGAAACCTACAGATTTTTTTCCAAAGGCCATTTTGTTTGTAAGAAGCTTAGAAATTATGATTTGGTTCTGTAGCCACTACCTCCTCCTCCTTTTCTTTTTCTTTTTTTAAAATATATTTTATTTATTTGAGAGAAAGGGGCGGGGGAGAGAAAGAGAGGGAGGCAGGGAGAGAATGGGCTCACCAGGGCCTCCAGCCACTGCAAACAAACTTCAGATGCATGCACCCCCTTTGTATATCTGGCTTACGTGGGTCCCAGGGAATCAAACCGGGATCCTTTGGCTTTGCAGGCAAATGCCTTAACCACTAAGCCATCACTCCAGCCCCCTGCAGCCACCTTCTTGATACCATAATCAGTTAGCCTTTAAGAGTTTTAGCTTGTAATGGAAAAATAAACAGCAGAAAACTCAAGATTACTATAGTTACCTCTCACAAGATTCAGATCCACACTTGCCTCCTGGAATGTTCCAGAGACTAAATCCACCTTATACAAAATGAACAATTCCGCTTTTCTTTTAGCATTTTCTCCAGCTCTGTTAATCCACTCAGTCACCAAAACAGACTTACCTTATCCCCCATCTAATTGCCAATATGTCCACTATCATTCTGACCACAAAATTCAATTGTTCACACTTTGGAAAATGCTCTCAAATGTAGTGATTCTTATCAAATGATTATTCTTCACAGAGGATGCCGGTATAAACCTTTCTGTTTAGAATATAACTGATTTTTCCTTTTCTGTGGTTTGACACAGTCTTGTATGTAGGCCAGGCTGGCCTTGAACTCTTCATCCTTCTGCCTTGGCCTCCACAGCAACAGATTATAAACATGTGCCATCATGCCTGGTAAATAACAGCTTTTTCACTGGTGTCTGCTTCCTGCCTTCAACTGGTACCAAAGTACTATGAGTTTTCAAAGTCAAATCTGATTATATCAGCCCTAATTTAAAAATCATTAGTGATATTCAATTGTCAAAAGGATAAAATCCAAATTACTTCTCCCTCATGCAGTCCTTTTCTCCCTACAGTAACCTCTGAAGACCGCTTCCTTACCTAGCAGGACCCTGTGCCTTTAGGTCTTTGCATAGAACGTTTACTCCACCCTTTAATGTCTTACCCTTTGCTGTTCTATGTGCCCACTTTAAGATTTGTGCAAAATTATCATTTTCTCTTTGAAACCTCATTACCCCCATTTATTGTTGGATCTTTTATATTACTGTAATACTTTGTTCATATATTTATATATATAAAGAGTATCGTTTGGAAGTGAAATTAGGCCTTTAAATACCCACCCCCAACTAGCTGTGAAATTTTCCAGAACAGAAATCATGTTTTATTCATGTCTGCATCTCCACCCCCTGCCTAGATGAAGCAGGCGCTCATGCTGAATGAATGAGTCCTAACGACGATGATGATGACGGGCTTCTTCAGCCCAGCAGGAAAAGCACCACAGCTCCAAACAGCAGCATTACAGACACAGCAAAATACTCAGATACATTCTTCTCAGGCCATTACTCAGCAGCTAAAATGGGCACCTAAAATAGGTACCAACTTAAATGGGTCAAACCATTCAGGTCTGTTCCAACCAATAAATCTGTATGTTATAAACCCCGAGTTTCTAATCTAGGACTATGTACCATCAGAGGTAAAATGGCAAGACTATATCTAAATTTTTTAAATGTCATTTCTGTCTGGTATTGTATCAAAGAATACAGTATATAAACATAGACTTTAACTAATGTTGAAGTGTATCTTATATTTTCCAGGGGAGCTGAGCATGGTGGCACATGCCTTTAATCCCAGCACTCAGGAGGCAGAGGTAGGAGGATTGCCATGAGTTCGGGGCAAGCCTGAAAATACGTAGTCAATTCCAGGTCAGCCTGGGTTAGAGTGAGACCCTAGCTTAAAAACAAAAACAAAACAAAACAAAAGATATACATTTTTAAGTGTTTTTTTTTTGTTTATTATTTGAGAGCGACAGACCAGAGAGAGAGAGAGAGAAAGGCACAGAGATAGAGAACTGGTGCGTCACGGCCTCCAGCCACTGCAAACGAACTCCAGACCCGTGTGCCCCCTTGTGCATCTGGCTTACATGGGTCCTGGGGAGTCGAGCCTTGAACCGGGGTCCTTAGGCTTCACAAGCAAATGCTTAACCGCTAAGCCATCTCTCCAGCCATATATATATTCCGCCCCCCCCAAGGGTATAAATGCACAGGTGGCATGGCATATCTAAAATTTACTTTGGAGGTTCTGAAATATAACAAAGAGTTATGAGATTGTTGCTCAAAAGAGACATGCTAGCCAGGTACAGTGCTGCATGCCTTTAATCCCAGCACTCAGGAGTCTGAGGTAGGAAGATCTCTGAATTCAAAGCCAGCCTGAGGCTACAGAGTGAGTTCCAGGTCAGCCTGGGCTACAGTAAGACCCTACCTGGTAGGGGAAGTGGGGAAGAGACATGCTATTTAAAGGACAACATCTGCTTCTCACATGGTTATTCTATGTAGGTGCTACAGAATGAGTAGCAATTGTTTTTGTTTTAAAGATCGGGTCTCACTTCAGCAATGTAGCTAAGGCTAACCTTGAATTTACAATCTTTCTGCCTCGTCTTCTAAGTGCCTGGATTACAGGCATGTGCTGCTACACCTGGCTGGCAATGGAATTTTTTAAAATTTCATGATGGTTAATGATTTCCCCAAATTTACAATGTAGAAGAGGATCAAGAATTTTTTTTTTTAACTGGTCCTGTTATTGAGGATGACTCTGAACTACTGATCTTACCTCTTCCTCCCAAATGTTGGGATGACAGGTGTGTACCACCATGCACAGTTTATGTGGTGTAGGTATGGAACCCAAGGCTTCATGCATGCTAGGCAAGTACTCTACCAACTAAGCTTCATCTTGGGCTCCAGAACTTTTTAATTTTATTTTTTTGAGGGGGGAAGAAGAGAGAGAGTATGGACATGCCAGGGCCTCTTGCCAGTGCAGACAAACTCCAGATGGTTGTGTCACTTTGTGCATCTGGCTTTTCATGGGTACTGGGAAAGTGAATGCAGGCCATTAGGCTTTCAAAGAAAACACCTTTAAACCACTTTGTGCCACCACACCTGGCCCAGAATTATTTTTTAAATTATTATTTAATTTATTTGAGAGAGAGAGGACAGAGAGAGAGAGAGAATGGGTGCACCAGGGCTTCCAGCTGCTGCAAATGAACTCCAGATGCATGGGCCACTTTGTGTATCTGGCTTATGTGGGTCCTGGGGAACCGAACCTGGGTCCTTTGGCTTTACAGGGAAGCACCTTAATTGCTAAACCATCCAAAATTCTTAATTATAGTAAAGATCAGGTTCTGACTGAGATGTTCAAAATTTTACTAAGTAACATCCTTAGTCAGAAATGATGACCATGGTATACTGCCTCTACAGTAACAAAAAGGTAATATAAGTTGGAATATATGTTGAAAAATTGCTTAAGTTAACATTCAGTCTTTAGGCAAAAAGCATTAAACCATTTACTAATGGACACCTTATAATAGCAGCCAGTGTCCTTTAGACATTAGAAAGCAATCCTCATAGGTCAGGAGTTAACATCCTCTGTAGTTGACTACTACTTTTGTTTTCCAGCATACGAAACTAAAGTTCTGAGGTCAAGAAGCTTTCCCATAAGTCATACTCAGTCTGGTAAGTAAGTGGTGGAGACCAGATTCAAACTCAGATCTACTGTAATGCTTACAGCTTTGACCATGGTATTAACAAAAATTATGCTTATAAGTAAACATTTATAAGCTCAGAGAATTAGAAGGAAAAATTTCTAGTATGTCCTCCCTTGTTAAAGGTTACTAGGGTAATTTCCTTATGAATAGCTTGTCTTGTCTATTAAAAGCATAGCTTTCTGAAATATGTTTTTTTAATAAAAAAATGGGAACGGCAAGTTCTCATTACCATTTTGTAATGTTAGCAAGTGATTTACCCTTTCTGAGTTTTGGGTTCCTACAGAATAAGGAGTTTGGCACCTATCACTGGGATCTTTTGCAATAATTTTGTTTCTAGATTCATACAAAAACATTCATTTTAACTTATGCTGATTTCTTCTTTTCGCTGTCTTCCACAAGCATAAAAGCCACTTGCAGTAAGGCTTAAACCAACAAACATTTAAAATAAAACCTGAGAACAAGGCTATTTCTAAAATAAGATGCAAAACCAGGTGAAAGGCCAGCACTGCTGTGAGAATCGACCAGCAGAAAGCACTCCTCACTGAAATCCATTCTTGTGCCAAATTGTAGGGAGAGGAAAACTATATAAGGAAAGCCGTGAGCTGGAGCAGATGTTGGAGATAACAAAAGTACAGTCCATACACATCAATCAAGAGCTACAAAAATGGCTTTTGGAAAATAAAAAGTAAAAATTATAGAAAAGGTTTGACAAAGATCACTTTGTCTCTTGCATGGAGGCTTCAAGTTGCCAAGTGCATTAATTAAGTGGTCAGTGAATGTGTGGCCATTTATTCTTTCTGGACCTGAAATTTAAGAGCTAAGCTTCTTATTTCAAAAGAATACAGGAATTGCAGTTCTTTAGTTGGAGAACTTCAGTATTAGCCAGTCAGCATCTTTCTGCGTACCCTCTCCACCTCCCTATCACTTCTCTCCTGTCAGGTCAGTAAAAGGTCACTGAACTGAAGTGAACTCTCAGGCAGCCTACACTGGTCTTTAGACCAGTTATTGCCAAGTGCTTCCCCCCATCATTTAGAAAATGATCATTAGCCAGACCTGGTGGTGCAGGCCTATAAATCCTGCTACTACTGTGGCGGCTAAGGCAAGAGAAATACAAGTTCAAGACCTTCTATGGCTACAGAGCAAATTCCAAAACAGCCTGAGCAACTTAGACCCCTGCCTAAATAAATAAATAAATAAATAAATAGACTGGGGCTCTAGGTCAGAGGTAGAGACTTATCTAGCATGTCTATTTTACTACCATCTTATGTCCACTGGATTATCAACACCCTAACATATTTGCTATTCATTATTTCTACATGCCCAAGAATGGACTCCAGGCACCTCTTTTTCAGCTTTCCTCTACTCTGTTATCTCGCAATACACTTTATGGAAGGTATACAAGTAGCCTTCATCATTTCAACATGCCGAGATGCCTTAGGGAGGGTGAACATGAAGAATCTTCCTAATATGTCATGACAAGAAGCGAATGGCCTTTATTTGTTACTCCTTCAAATACGCCAGCCTCTTGAGATACGTAACACTACATGCTTCTGTCTCTGACTCCTTTTACGTGGTACTTTTTCTAGCTGCTCATTTAATATTTATATTCATCAATACGTCGTCCTAGAGTGTCTGTCGCCCTGAGCTCCTTCTGTTTATGTGTAGGCTGCTCTGGGATCACAGCTAGGGCTCCATGTATTCTAGGCAAAAACAACAACATTGAGCTGTAACCTCACACTTAAGACTCATTTTCTTCTTTTCTTGTTCTATCCCCAAATGAGGATAGAAATGAACTACTATGATTCACATACTTGCAATCTCTCCCCAGACCTCTTCTCTAAGCTTCAGATACATTCATTTTATTTTATTTGCAAGCAGAGAGACAGGAGGGAGGGAGGGAGGGAGAGAGAGAGAGAGAGAGAGAGAGAGAGAGAGAATGGGTACACAAGGACCACTAGTCACTGCAAACAAACAAACTCCAGATGCATGTGCCACTTTGCATGTCTGGCTTTATGAGGGTACTGGCAAATTGAACTCAGGGTTTGCAGGTAAACCCCTTAACCACTGAGCCATCTCTCCAGCTCCACATATCCATCTGTTTAGTCAATCCTTCCACTTGTCAAAAACTGAACTCATTCCTCTCAAGGTCCCAGTGTGGCTTTAGAGTTCTTCCCACCTTCCTAGGCTGACCCTAATATGCTCTTTGTGAACACCATGTACTATTGTTCATAGGACCATTTAAAACAGAAAATTTACATATAGTATTGAAAGATTATTTAATGCCCATCTCCTTCATCAGTTACTATTTTTTATTTTAACTTTTTTGTGTTTATATTTAACAGAACTTTCTTTTTTGTTGTTATTTTACTGTGGTATCTTCAGCCTGTAAACTAGACAAATATTTGTCAAGTAAACAATTGATTTGCTACAACATGTGCTAATCCCCAACAGAATTCTGACACAGCACTGGGATGCAGGAAGGGTAAGAGAGCAAAAATATTGATGGCAGCTAGTTCTCAAGCAGCACATCAATTACTCAGACAGAAACTGGTTCTTTCTGGCATAGTTGTGCTCAGAGGCTGTAGAAGAGAACAGAACCAGGTGTAAAAGCACTGGCCATGAGCTGTCCTGACTCGTCTTTCTCCCACCAGCAGTTACTTGCTATCCCCACTCCTGGCCTCTCACAGCTGCTCTTTTCTGCCTTATTCTTCCCTCCACCTAGAGCCTCTTGGAAGAGCGGGACAGTCATAGGCACCAATGATTAATCAGCACATTTTGCATCTCATTTTAGGATTTAAGAAAGTGGCACCCATCCTGGATTTTCTAGCTCTTTTTAGCCATAGCCACTTTTGCTCAGGGGCATAACTAAGCTGAGCTTTCTCTTGGGGTGTTTTTCTTTGCTCTGTTTCCTTTAGCCTCTTTCAGGTCCAGAGCCACCCTGGAACCTAGAGGTTTGGACTTGAGAAAAAGGAGGCTTTTGTGAAACACTTAGCTGGTCTAGAAGATGGATTTTCAAGCTTCAGCATACATTAGACTGAGGATTGATAAAACCCTGCTGAGCCCACCAGATATCAGCCCCACTTCCCTAGGACTAGGTGGGCCTGAACAGCCACACTTCTGTAAGTCCTGCTGCTAAGGACTGCATGTTTAGAACCTTCTAGAGTGTTTTTAACCTTGGCTGCACAGCAGACCACCACACAGTTCTTTAGGAAAATGTACTGCTGCCCATTCCCACCCTCAGATAACTAAAGCTGATTTTCTGGGGTGGGGTGTGCTGAGCTGATGTATCTGTAATTTTAAAAGAAATTGCGAGGACATTCTCAGGCAGAGTTGTAGAACCATTTACCAGTTGTAAATAAAAGTTAAAGGCACATTTGTTGACACAAAAGGTATTATTTCATAATAATGGCACCATTTGCCTACAGGCTACAATAAAACCAAATTTTTCTAATATTCTCACAGAAGAGTATTATTCAAATCAAACTGAGGTTTGTTTACACAGGTGACTTGCAGGTGCTACAGAAATGCAACTCACACACACACGCACGCACGCATGCACACATTAACTGAAGGTGGAGGGAAAGAACAGAGAGAAGAGTTAGGAAGAGGCGTTGGGAGGACAGAGAGGGCAAAGGAGGAAGAACGAGGACACTGGCAGAACAGCACACAGCTCAGAGTCCCTTTGAACCCTGTAACTCCTGCATGTGTGCCAAGTGACACAAGGATTTCACAGCAATATGGCACATACTAGCCAAATACTATAGGGAAAATATTCATCAGTAACAAAAACAGATAAATAGCCTGTGGCATATTCACAAAATGGAATGCTCTATTGCAGAGAAAATGAATACATTATACAACACGGATATAATTTAAGAATATTATGAGCTGGGCGTGGTGGCGCATGCCTTTAATCCCAGCACTTGGGAGGCAGAGGTAGGAGGATCGCCGTGAGTTCAAGGCCAGCCTGAGACTACATAGTAAATTCCAGGTCAGCCTGGGCTACAGTGAGACCCTACCTTGAAAAAGCAAAAAAAAAAAAAAAAAAAAAAAAAAAAAAAAAAAAAAAAGAATATTATGATAAAGGACATTGTGGTGGCTTGATTCGGGTGTCCCCCATAAACTTAGGTGTTCTGAATGCTAGGTTCCCAGCTGATGAAGATTTGAGAATTAATGCCTCCTGGAGGCAGTGTATTGCTGGGGACGGGCTTATGGGTGTTATAGCTTGTTTTCCTCTGCCAGTGTTTGGCACACTCTCTTGCTGCTATGGTTCACCTGATGTTGGCCAGGGGGTGATGTCCACACTCTGCTCTTGCCATTTTCCCCTGCCATCGTGGAGCTTCCCCTCGAGTCTATAAGCCAAAATAAACATCTTTTTCCCACAAGCTGCTCTTGGTTGGGTGATTTATACCAGCAATGCGAACCTGACTGCAACAGTAAAATGGTACCGAGGAGTAGGATTGCTGCTAGACACCTGACTGTGTGACTTTGGCCTTTTGGAGCTGATTTTTAAGAGGAATGTGGAAAGATTTGAAACCTTGGCCTAAGAGATGCTTTGCAGTGCTATAAGTACAGCTTGATGGACTATTCTGGTCAGAGTTGAAAGACCTGAAGGCAGTAAGTACTATGGACCGTGAGGTGTGGCTTATGAGGGTGAGAAACAGCTTTGCCTGGACTAGGCTAGCAGTTTGTGTGGGAACCTTGTTCTTATGCCCATGTCCTGAGAAGTTTTGCAGTGCTGCTCTGTGTAGAAATGAACTGGTGTGAGCAGAGGGATATGGCACAGAAAAAACAATCTTTGAGTGAACTGCTGCCCATTCAGTTGCAATTGAAGGATTTCAACCTTTGAGATTGGGCCACCTGACCTGCACTGGGGCAACAGGAAGAATGTAGACTCTTTTGAAGGGGCCTGAGTGCTCAAGGAGAATCCTATTGTTCCAAGTCTGCTTTATTCCCCCCTGGATTAACAAATTGGCACCCTACCTGGTATTGTGCATTATAAGAAATGCAGGAAAGAGAGGGTCATTGACTTTGCAATATGGTCTTATGTTTTGAAAATGGTCATGGGCAGTGTGAAGCAGGTTTGCTGGATGCCTACATGGAGACCCAATGGAACTGTGAGGATGAACCGTGGATTGCAGCGGAGACATAGTGGAGATGCTGGGACCACGAGATGGCTGCTAATCAGAGCTGCCAGCCCCGATGAAGTTTTCCAGGACTGGGAGTAGTCTAGCTGAAGGGGTGGAATTGGAGTTCCAAAGACTTGCTGCTGGTTAGAATTACCAGACTTGGAGATTTGTCCTGACTACAGTTGTTGGACTTGGAGCTCCAGAGTCTGATGTTTGCTCTGTTTAAATCTTGTATTGGTTGAATGTTTCTTTGCTATGCCCAATGGCATCTTTTGCAGTGTGAATGTTATTTCTGTGCCATTATGGTTTTTTTTGGGGGGGGGATTTTTTGGTATTGGCTCAGTTAGAAGATTTTGGATTATGGGGATGTATGAACATCACTGGAATTGATAAAAACTATGGGGACTTTAAAAGTGGGATAGATGCATTGCATTTTATATCATGTATGGTTATCAGTTTATGGGGGCCAGGGGAGGAATGTGGTTTGATTCAGGTGTCCCCCATAAACTTAGGCGTTCTGAATGCTAGGTTCCCAGCTGATGGAGATTTGGGAATTAACACCTTCTAGTGTGTATTGTTGGGGGCAGGCTTATGAATGTTATAGCCAGTTTCCCCTTGCTAGTGTTTGGCACACTCTCCTGTTGCTATGGTTCACCTGATGTTGCTCATGCTGTTTTCCCCTGCCATCGTGGAGCTTCCCCTCGAGTCTGTAAGCCAAAATAAACCTTTTCTCCCACAAGCTGCTCTTGGTTGGGTGATTTCTACCAGCAATGCAAACCTCACTTCAACAGACATATACTGCATAAAGAAACATACATTACAAATAAATGTAAGGGAACAATGAAAACTATCAATGGCAACTAGTTCTCAAGGGCTAGGAAAGGGAAAGGGATAGGACTAGGAAAGTTATATCCCAGGACACTAGGGAAATCAGACAGTTTAGGAAGGGCTGATGTTGACTGCATACACCTGACCTTTGTACCTATTTTGTGTCCACACAAAATAGGCCAGAATGAACAGACTAATGCAAAAAAGGAAAGTGGCAAAAGCATAAAAGCAACGGGAATGCGCTGGCAGAAGAACCCAAGGCACCAGCCAGGCTACCACTCAGTTCCTGAACTCCATGACTTCCTACCTGACTGGATTCAACAAAAAGTAACACATACCTGCTCCTCACATCTGCCCAGCCACTAGGCAAGAGCAGCCTCCGACCCGCACATGGTGGAAATGCTGTCTATCAGTGCTTTGCAGTGTGGGCGGTGGCCAACCAGGTCTTCACTGCTCAGCACAGCAGACAATAGTCACACATAGCTATCTGCATTTAAACTAGTTGGAGGCAAATAAAATTAAGACTAATGCAGTTCCCTGAACTTCGGCAGCCACACTAGCCATACTGCAAGTGCTAGTGGCGGCCATGGTTAGAGGCTTCCACACAGGACGCTGCAAACGCAGCACAGTTCTGTCACTGGAGTGAACTCTGTCCAGCACTGAAGTGCAGCTGAAACCTCAGCAAACGCAGAAGACTCAGGGTAGGTGGGGGGGCGGTGTTCTAACACTGGTCATGAGGAAAAGAGGTTAATGGCGCACAGGACTGTTGGGTAGAGCTTCTGAATTTATGGCAGGGCCTACTGACACACATTCTGGTTTTCCCCCCACAAATACTGCACTGCCATATGCCAGACATTGTTGGCTCTTTTGCCCTCTCCAGTATCTACTGCCTTAGAGAACACAAGCTCTACTTTGTGTTTGTGACACAGCTGCTCTGGTTCATAGGGACACATGCCTAAGGGTTATTCAGGAAGCCATACTAGCAGGTTTGCTGTCTTTCCCAACATGTTCGCATGCAAAACTCTCAGAGCTGGGAAAACCTTGAACCGTCTCATTCATCATCTCTGGAGATGACAGTGGATCTGTTGTTCTCCCGGGGTTCTGGGCCCCTGACCAGGAACCTTTAAGCCTACCTTCTGGTGTGGCTTTACTTATAAATAAGTTTTTAAATGATACAAAGAAACACTGTTAGTAAATGTCGTTCACATGAATACTAAAAATAAATACTCTTAACAATATGAATCATGACATGACCTGTAAGAAAAGTGCAGGGACTCTAGGTTGAACTACTTATCTCCAAATTATACTCAAACCTCTACAGTTACAGATGACACAGCAATATTATCAAGTCAAAAACATATTTTAGTTAGAGGTATGCAAGGAAGTAGTTGAGAAAACTGTACTAAAGTAGGCTGGCATTTAATGTTTTTACTTGGTCTGGTGATGGCTTAGCAGTTAGGGTGCATGCCTGTGAAGCCTAAGGCCCCATGTTTGACTCTCTAGGTCCCACGTAAGCCAGATGCACAATGTGACGCAAGTGTGCAAGATTGCACATGTGCACAAGGTTGTGCACACATCTAGAGTTTGACTACAGTGTCTGGAAGCCCTAGCATGCCAATTCTCTCTTTTCCTCTTTCTCTCACCCATCTGCATAGAAAATAAAGGTCTGTCCATTGGGATTGCCTAAAAAATTAACATTTTTTCTTTCTTTTTTTATTAAACTTCCTGCCAGTGTCTTAAAGATGAATCAAGAAGAAAGCTTAGAATTATTCAGTAGAAGAAGCTATGTAAACTAATGAATGTTTCAGAAATAAAGAACAGATGTCAATAAAGGTGTTTTGAAGAATAAAATGTGAACTAAGGCTTGCTAGAGTTTTGCACTATCTCCTAATTATAATGTTTTTAAGATGCATACGTTTATCTATTGCATGTGCCTGTTTCAAGTGGCAATACATTATTGTTTGCAGAGTAGCATCAAAATAAATAAAAGATGTGAGCCTGGGGAGATGGCTCAGTGGTTAAGGATCTTGCTTATAAAACCTGCTGGCACAGGTCCAGTTTCTGAGCTACTCCCATAAAGCAGGGCAGGCATTCAACTTTAGTGGCAAGAGACTTTGGCACAAACAAGTGCAAATAATAAATGAATGGATAAATAATTTCAAAAAGAAATAAAATGTTAATAATAACAAATATAAGTGTAAACACTTTTTATATTTAAAAAAAAATTATTTGAGATACAGAGAGGTGCAGGCAGAGAGTGGGGAGGGGAGATAATGGGGGCACCAGGGCCCCAGGTGATGCAAACAAACTCCAGACACATGCGCTACCTTGTGCATGTGGTTTATGTAGGTCCTGGGAAATTGAACCTACATCCTTAGGTTTCACAGATAAGCTTCTTTGTTCATTTTTATTTATTTATTTGAGAGTGACAGAGAGAGAGAGAGAATATGGGCGCACCAGGGCTCTAGCCACTGCAAACGAACTCCAGACGCATGCGCCCCCTTGTGCATCTAGCTAACGTGGGTCCTGGGGAATCGAGCCTCGAACCGGGGTCCTTAGGCTGCACAGGCAAGCGCTTAACCGCTAAGCCATCTCTCCAGCCCACAGATAAGCTTCTTAACTGCCGTGGTAGTTTAACTCAGGTGTCCCCCATAAACCTAGGTGTTCTGAATGCGAGGTTGCCAGCAGATGGAGATTTGGGAACTAACACCTCCTGGAGGCAGCGTATTGTTGGGGGCGGGCTTAGGGATATTATAGCCAGTTTCCCCACGCCAGTGTCTGGCACACTCTCCTGCTGCTGTTGTTGGTCAGGAGGTGATATCCACCCTCTGATTGTGCTATTGTTTTCCCCTGCCATCGTGGAGCTTCCCCTCGAGTCTGTAAGCCAAAATAAACCCTTTGTCCCCCACAATCTGCTCTTGGTTGGGTGATTTCTGGCAGCAATGCACACCTGACTGCAACAACTGCTAAGCCACCTCTCCAGTCCTAAACTAATTTTTTATTACCATTTACTAGTAAAAAAAAACAACAACGTGTTTATTAGCAATTTTTTCTAAAGGAACAAAAATGGAAGTTTATTTTATATTAAAGAAAACTAAGTTTCTATAACTTTTCTTACAACACTTCTACTATTGCCTACAGGGTATTCTTGTTAAGTGGTTCCCTAAAACAATATAAACATGATTGAAGGCAGATATTTAATGCATTGTTAGTTATCAACTTTAGGCCTAGATTGTCCAGAACAAACCTATTTTATGTCGACTGTTCTAGAATAATTATCAGTATCCCTTTCACCCCCCCCCCCAATACACTGATTCTGGGCATGTAAAAGAGAATAATTACTTCAGGAAACCAGTATGAAGTTATGTATTAAGTTATTTAGACACCGGCTCTGCCCTAGTATTTCTTCAAGGCTGTTAGGGTAGATTCCAGTGAAGTAAAGTACAGCATATCAATATGTCAATGGTTTCTGTAATAAATGTACAATTTAAAGATGCATTTAATTTTAAAAAATATTTTATTTATTTTCAAGGAGAGAAAGAGACACACAGAGAGAATGGATGCATCAGGGCTTCTAGCCACTGTAAACAACTCCAGACACATGTGCCACCTTGGCTTATGTGGGTACTGGGTAATGGATCCTGGATCCTTAGGCTTCCCAGGCAAGCACCTTAACTGCTAAGGCATTTCTCCAGCCCTGTATTTAAATTTTTGACTTAAAATAATTTTAAAATACAAAAAGAAATTCTTTCATACATATTACATGAAAATGCAAGATGAATATTCACTTTTACATAATTAAGGATATTGTAAAACGTTTCAATGTACTCAATACAATAACCTTCCAAGCTGGTTAATGTATTTTCTCGTGCAGATTTTTCTAAAGCTTTAGTTAACATGTTTCTCCTAACCAGACTAGATTGATGAACTAAGTAAAAGGAACAGAACCACTTTAAGCCTACAAATCACAATGGCCAAGAGGAAATACATACAGCAGCTGAAGGGCCTGTCTATATCTTAAAATCTTAGCTCCTAGCATAGTAAAAGCTACCCATTCCCCACTCCCAGCCTGGAGGCACACAACTATGCAAGCTTTCTTGCAGTAACTTGCACATAGCTTGTGGGAGCCAGGGTGGGCAAAAAAGTACCCTGCTCTCCATACACTGGGGACTTGGACTGCTGACTGACTGCTCTGATCAGAGACACACAAAGGGACAGATGGCCATTGCCGCTGCACCTTCAACTGTTGCAAGCCCCCCCCCCCCGCTTTTTTTTTTGCAAGGGCAAGGAGCTTTATTTCGGGCTTAAGCTCGGTCTCTTGACTTCACCAATGCAGTGGATCCGTACAAGAGCCCCGAGTAGTGGGAGGGTAAGGTTTTTATAGGGATTTGAACATAGAAGAAAGGGATGGGTACATGACTGGTTGATTTAAACAGTGTACTCTTCTGGTTGGTTTAGGATTTTGGCGGGCAAAGTTGGTGGGCTGGGGCTAGGGGAGTTGAGCTTATCTTATGACTTCAGGAATGTATGGCATAGTCAGTTTCCAGTAACTGTTAAACTCACCCTTACCGGAGATCTTGCCGGGAAACAGAAACTTAGGCCTACTGAGGACTCTGAAACCTGTCATGGCGTCTATCTGGTTCCTGAGTCCTTCATTCCCCCCTCTCTTTGTACCATGAGGAGCCAATCTTGGATCCCAATTGAATTACCGAGTGGAGTCTAGTGGTATATACTGTGATCTTAAAACCATAAGCTGTACTGTATTAATGCGTTCCCTAACAAGAGCAACTATCTATTAATAATGCAAGGTCCTGTTGTGATTAGCAACAAAAATAAAAGTAATGGCCCTGCTAAAGCAGACAGCAGAGTTGTTAACCATGGGGAATGACTGGACCATGACTCAAACCATCCTCTATCAGCTTCTCTTTCATTTTTCCAAATTCTCTGGTACCTTTGCCACTGAGTCTAATTATACCTGGATGGTTGATATAAAAACAGCATTCTTCCCTTAAGGCCACACATAGTCCCCCTTGCTGGAGGAATAATAAGTCCAACCCCCATCTATTCCGTAATACAACCTCAGCTAAGGAATCTACATTTTTCTCTAAGTGAGTAATCCAGCCTCTGAATGTCTAAGCCTATACATGATGTTTTCCTTGAAGGGTGAGTGCTGCAATGCCTGTTCTTGCCCCTACCAGGCCTGCACTGGGAAATGTCACCAACCAGACAGTAAATAAGGCACCTGGATCATAACCAGTGACAGTCTTATTCCCCAGGTCTTTCCATTATCCCAGGACACCTGTCTCCCTTTTTCTGTAAACTTGAGAGAAACAAAATCACAGGTCTCATTTCCTTTCAAGGGAGGGAGGTAACATGGTTCATTTTGGTCCCTGGTCTGGTTCAGCGTCATGGTGATAAGGTCCCTCTTAGTAGGTGGGTTTCAATATACTCTTCTGGTAGACACACATTGCCAGCCAGCACAGTAGAAGGCTTAAGGTCTCCCACAGGCCCCTTTGATTCTTGCTTTCCCTAAGTGCCCAGGGCATACATAGAAATAAGAAATTTCCTGATTCGCAACAGAGTCCCATGAGTCACCCACTAGTTGATGGAGGTCGGAGATCAAATCAGGAAACCAGGTTCCCCGTGGGGCAAGATGTGATTTGGAGTAAGCAATTTCCTCCGTGGCACTGTTGGTTATTATCCAGGTCAGACTATAAACTTGGTGGGCAGTAGCTGCCACAATACATATAGTTAGGAGCACAGTCAGGATCAGGAGCGTTGGAGTTGAAGCTTGAGTGGGGTGCTGCGTTTCCATTGTGGCAGACAGTCCTCAGGTTCAGCCAGTAGATCTGCCAGTCGGATGTGGGTGGGTGTGATGAATCCAAGTGGCAATTCCGTCCATTTTCACAGAGGTAGGTGTGGTCAGGATGGAGACATAGGGTCCCTTCCAGCGGGGTTCCAGTGTCTCGTGGCACCCAGTGTCCCGGATTATTTACATATTTTACATATTTACATATTTTAGATTTGAAAATAAACCTTCGAACATCTCTGTTTGGTTTTCTTTATTATAGAATTAAAACTATGGGGAAAAGATGTCTTAATGTTTGTTTCCCCTCTTAGAAAGCTCTTGTGTTATTTAATAGGCCATTCATATATGTAAGGTATTTTTTAATCTTTGGTTATACATTTCTCTCTGAGTGTTTAAGACCATGCAGATAGCCACATTTAATTAAGGATTAGTTTTGGAGGTCACTAATGGCTCTCCAAAGAGACTTTAGGGACACAGGAGTAGCCCCATAGCTTACTGGTGTCTTTTGTCTGTTAGGATGAGTCAGGGCCGTGGTGGCCAAGTAGTTTTCCCTTCTTTGGGAAGTCAGGAGGACTGATTGCTCAATTGTGACTCTCCTGTTTCAGACTGTACACCAATTTTGTTTGGGTCTCCATATCCTCCCTGCTCAGAAAGACAGGTGACTTACCAGGGGGCCAGTGTAGAAGTGTCCCCTCATCTCCAGTGGCCTCATGACCTGGAAGCACAGGCCAAAATATTGGTGCCCCTTGCTCTGATGATTCCAATTCGCTTTGGCTTCTACGTAGGTAATTAACACACTTAGAAAGGAAGTTACACCAGTCTGGATGTATGTACATATAGAGCACATTTGATTACTGAAATAGACTTAGTTAAAGAATGGCACAAGGGCTTCTAAAATCATTTTGTCCTATCTTTAAAATTTTAGTTGTACTATGTCAGCATAAGCCTTACATATGAGGTATAGAAAGTAGGCACATCTCATATTTTAAATATCTAACATTTATAAATATAGGCAGAACCTGCTACCAGTCTTGAAAACAGTACCAATTGATTTACAGACTAACTAATTCAACCTAGAAATTGTCAGAAAAGAACAAGTAAGACAGCATAAAGTCTTAGCATCTGTGTTGGAAAACATCTTTGATTAGTTCAGATGCCTGTGTGGGTACAAACTACCCAGAGAACATTGGAAACAGAACCACAGAGCTTGATTTTTTTTTTTTTTTAAAAAACCAAGACAGCTAGCTAAATTCTAATATAACCCTTGATAAATCTTTTTGAAAGAAAAAAACCATTATTTGACAACCCATGATCTTGGCTTAAACTTGATAGCTATTGATTTTATGTGCCACAGAAATCTTTATTAACATAAAACAATTTTATGGGCTGGAGAGATGGCTTAGCGGCTAAGCGCTTGCCTGTGAAGCCTAAGGACCCCGGTTCGAGGCTCAATTCCCCAGGACCCACGTTAGCCAGATGCACAAGGGGGCGCATGCATCTGGAGTTCGTTTACAGAGGCTGGAAGCTCTGGCGCGCCCATTCTCTCTCTCTCTCTCTCTCTCTCTGCCTCCTCTCTGTCGCTCTCAAATAAATAAACAAACAAAAAAATTAAAAAAAAAAAACAAAAACAATTTTATGTTTTACCCATGACTTAAGTTTGATAAAGCTTAAGCAAGCTATCCCAACAAATCCCAGGAAGATGAAAGTTATCATTACTGAAATTAAATCACTTAAACCTAAGTGATTAAACCTAGTTATGACCATTCAACAGAATTAGCATAAATGAGACAGAAGCTATCTTTAAAGTCACAATGTCTTTAGGTATGAGTACTTCACCTCTGGAAATTAACCATTTCTATGTGAGACTTTATCTTAAAAATAGTTAAAACCTTGATGAAAAGAGGAACCTAGTTTACTTTACTGAGAGAGTCTTAAAGCCAGTTTTATAACCCTTAAATCATAACAAATTAGCATCAGTGACCTGTTAATGAGTGAGGCCTTATCACAAGATTCAGTTTCTCCACTGATTAAAACCTTGGCATCAGGTAAACATTAGATTTAATCCAATTAAATGTTTCAGTGAAGGGGCCCTTCCCCTGATATACACATTAGGTAAGTCTGATGCTTGTCTTATGTAAGGAGTTTGTAACTGATCAAATACCTTGACTCAGTTGACCTATTTAACATTTTGTCTAGTAAGAAATTTTATCTAACAGATGTGACTTTAGGTGTTCAAAAGAGAAGAACTAAGGAGAACCACAGTTACATGCTGTACTCCTTTTTTCTTGTTGAAGACAACTGGCCATTTTGTCTCCAGAGTCTGGGGGACACATGGCTTAAACTTGCATGGGGTCTGAGATAAAGGGGGTTCCATCTGTTTCTTCAGAGTCCAGCTTTCCATGAATTTAAGTAGCATATGTTGGAAAGCAAGAGCAAAATGAAATTACAGAGCAGAGAGATAAGCATCCTGACATTCTTTTCCTATTCTGAAGTTGTTTGTTTTTACATAGCAAATTTACCCATTTGCAAAACACAAGGTGATAGATTCTTGTCTATGTTTAACCTGGTTAAACCTCCAATTACATCTGTACTTATGACTTTATGACCCACCTAGCATAGGCATCACCTGTGTCTAATGTAAGATGAACTTAGATTAAGACTATGTCCCTATATAAAACTTTTAGAGTATCCTTAAGATTTCTGTAAACAGTTGAAAAATCTCTAACTTTAGGGATGGCGTTTAGGTTTAGCCTGAAAATTCTTTCCTACATATGCACATCTTTATCCACATACTTTAACATTCTCATCTAAGTACCAGTCAAAAAGCATTTTTCATGAGCATTCTATGTCCCAACATTGAAAAATTCCTTCCCAGTTCCTTCAATCAATTCATCTCATTCCATTATTAACCACCTTTCTTATAAGGCTATTATGAAAAACTACACCAAATTAATTAATCCTGTTACTCACTAACAAGTGAGTAGTCTAAAGACAATTTTATGTCATTAATACCAGTAAGACAAATAATACCAATAAAGCAAATATTGTTGCTATCTTGAGGCAGGCTGGCCTAGAAGTCAGGTCAGTTGCCCCCTCCTTTTAAGTACATTACAAATTTTTTTTTTAATACCTGACAAATTATAAGTTACCACTTTAGAATTTTGTTGTTTTTAATAGTCCTCTATGAAAGTTGAAGTTGACCTAGAACATAAATTCAGTAATTATATTTATGATAACAAAAGTAACAAAGTAGACACTTTTTCTTCTTGCCGCTTTTTGGTGCGCTGTTGCGGCTGGGCGGGGCTTGTATACACCTTAAATCAGCCCTGCTCTACTCCCGGCACTCACCAGGGGTCCGGTCTAGTGCAGTGGAGGTAATGGCCAAGAAGACTGCCTGGAGGCCAAGGATTCTGACTACCTGAAGGGGAAAAGGGGGGGCCTCCAGGACTGCCAGGAGGCCTCTGAAGAAGGCGGCCCACTGGGAGGCTGCTGAAGAAGGAGTGGGCCTGCTTGGGGCCACTGGGAGAGGAGGTGGAGACATGGCACCTGCATGGGCAGAGGCGCCATTGTCTGTCTGCCACCTGACTTTGACCCAAGCCTCTTTGGAGTGCTTGCAAAGCTGGCTTGTAATTTTGCTGCTTAAAGGGAATGAGGGGAAATTTTCTTCCTGAGATTTTCATTTCCTATCCAGATGGGATATGCAGGTCCACGTGGATGCCAGAAATCCAGAAATTACCTGGAGGACTTCTTCCCAAAAGGAGCCTGCCTCCCTCTGGGAGAGCTAATTCCCTTAACTTTCAGAACAGCTCTTATTCCATGGATCTGAGATATATATCTATATATATTTTTTGGTGGGAGGCAATGTTAGCCGAGGGCTGATTAGCACACGGGGGATTCCCCAAAGCTCCGGGCGTGAGCCTGTCCATAAGTTTAAGAGGCCGGCGACCTGCCCTACAGGCTTTTAAGAGGTCGGTGTGTTACCAGGATTTTGTGTCAGAGAGAAATACATAGAGGGTTTTTGCCAACACCCAACGGGCTGTCAGGGTCCAGACAGAGGACGGCTGGCCTTCAGTCAATACCGAAGAGGCCTCGGCCAAGGGACATCGGTTGCCAGTTCGTCATGTCTGGTCCCGTGCGATGGCGTGAACCGAAAATAAAGGAGGAGAAAGAGAAACCTGCCAGCCCTCAAAAACATGGAGGCAAGGCTGCATGCAAGCTCCCTTTTTGATGGGACTTCTAGAGATTTAAAGGGTCACAGCTCTTTCTTTCCTTTGGATTTTCCTACTTTACCTTTTGGGAGGCAGATACTAAGAGACCAGGACATTCAAAATCAACTGCATCTGAGGGAAAATTTAGAAAGTGATCACGCCTACCCAGGAAATGATTCAAGCCTAGGAAGACCTTAAGTTTACATCTCAGGCTGATGCTTGACAGCCCACACAATGACCAGAACAATAAACAAAAACAGCAAACTCCAAGGAAAAGGGAAAATTTTAATTGCAGAATTCTTACGTTATTAAATTCAAATTCTCAATTTCCCCCCAAATTTCACAAAGTATACAAAGAAAGATAGCATGAATCATTCAAAGAAAAACAAAACAAAAACAGAAACTGTCCCTGAAACAGATTTCAGGTAAGATCTATTCTAAAAAGACTTTTGCTATCTCATATCTGAAGAAGGAACTAAAAGGATTTGTGTGGAAAGTCACAAAATGACAGCCAGGTGTGATTTCTACCAGCAATGCGAACTTGATTGCAACAAAAAGTATGATTATAAATCATTCAATATGGTCAACTCCACCTAAAATAACTTAAAGAGACCCACTGAGACACACACTGCAATCAAACTTTCAAAAGTCAAAGACAGGGCTGGAGAGATGGCTCCGTGGCTAGGGCACTTAGCCTGAAAACCCTAATGTCCCTGGTTTGATTCCCTAGTACCCATGTAAAGCCAGATGCACAAAGTGGTGCATGCATCTGGAGTGCCTTTGTAGTGACCAGAGGCTCTGGCATGCCCATTTCTCTCTCTCTCTGCTTGAAAATAAAAATATTTAAAAAAAATTTTTGTTGTTGTTCATTCTTATTTATTAGAGAGTGACAAAGAGAGAAAGAGGGAGAGAGAGGGAGAGAATGGGCGCGCCAGGGCTTCCAGCCACTGCAAACGAACTCCAGACGTGTGCGCCCCCTTGTGCATCTGGCTAACGTGGGTCCTGGGGAATCGAGCCTTGAACTGGGGTCCTTAGGCTTCACAGGAAGCGCTTAACCGCTAAGCCGTCTCTCCAGCCCGAAAATAAAAATATTTTTTAAAAGGTCAAAGACAAAGATAAAATCTTGCAAGCAACTCAGTGCATAAGAAGGATCTTCAATAAGATTACCTCCAGCTTTCTCATGAGAAACCTTAGAACTATAAGACAATGGGTTGTTCAATTTAAGGTACAAAAAGAAAACTATAAATCAAGTACCCTGTATCTGGCAAAAATTGTCATTCAAAAGTAAGAAGAGCCTGGGCGTGGTGGCACATGCCTTTAATCCCAGCACTTGGAAGGCAGAGGTAGGAGGATCATAATGAGTTCGAGGACACCCTGAGACTACATTGTGTATTTCAGGTCAACCTGGGCTAGAGTGAGACCCTACCTCGAAAAACAAAAACAAACAAACAAACAAACAAACAAAAAAGTAAGAAGAGAGCTGGGTGTGGTGGCATATGCCTTTAATCCCAGCACTTGGGAGGTAGTGGTAGGAGGACTGCCTTGAGTTTGAGGTCACCCTGAGACTACACAGTGAGTTCCAGGTCATCCTAGGCTGGGCTAGTATGAAATCCTATCTCGATAACCATCACCCCCCCCCGAAAAAAAAAGTGAGAAGAGACTCGGCATGGTGGCACACACCTTTAATCCCAGCACTCAGGAGACAGAGGTAGTTGGATCACTGAGAGTTCCAGGCCAGCATGAGACTATAGTGTATTGCAGGTCAGCATGAGCTGGAGCAGAACCCTACCTTGGAAAAAAAAAAAAAAAGGTAAGAAGAAATTAAGACATTACCATATCAAGAAAAGATGAAGGAGTTTGTTACATTACATCTGCCATGAAAGACTTGCTCAAAGCAGTCCTGAGGGTGAAACGCAGCAAGATAGTGACATGAAACTATATGAAGAATTCAAAATACCAAAAATGGTAAACAAAGCTGCACTGGGATTTTTTTTTACCTGATTTATGAAATGAACACATTAAAACAAAATCACGAATTTAAAGCTGTGTAATTGTAACTTTGGTTTATAAACTGATAGTTTTCTGTATACGAGGCATTTTAAAGAATTATCAGTTTATATTGGGGCACATAATAAATAAGTAGTCATATTATAATAATCAAAAGGGGTATAATCAGTGCTATTAAAGATCTTCTATATGTAAAGAGAGCAAAATGTTAAATTTCTCTACATTTCTTTATACCCAGCCTAGAGAAATCTAGAAGTCACTTCCTTATAGGAGGCTCTGTTGATGACAGACAAACAGGAGGCTCTGCTAATGGCAGGTAAACAAGAGGCTCTGCAGGGACGAATAGCATTTCCTGGGGTCTGCATTACTGAGCAAACTCCTTAAGATAAGATGGACTCCTGGCCACAGGCCTACCTCACCCCCCCCCCCCCCAGGTGGCACTTCCTGTAACTGACCAACAGGTCTGTTTACAAGTTCCTTTTTTACTTTTATGGCTGTAACAGTCACATGTAAATTGTGATTTATGGCTTAACTCCCATCCTGTTTCTTTTTCTATAAAAACTGACACTCCCAACAGTACAGGGCTGCACTCTGAGAATACCAGTTTCTTCTTTCTTTTCCTTCTTTCTTACCCAATAAAACTTTGCCTCACATTCCGTGAGTCGATGGTCTTACTTGTGCAACACTGGACCCCACAACAATCAGTGCTATTAAAGATCTTCTGTATGTACAAAATTCAAGTTAAGAGTGTTATGATTTTAGGATATTAAATGTAAACCCGGGGGGGGGGGTAAACCACAAATAAAATACTTATATAAAACATACAAAAGGAAACAAGATGGTAACCTAAATGTTTCAATATTAAAAATCCATTCAAGTGCTGGAGAGATGGCTCAGAAGTTAAAGTGCATGCCTGCAAAGTCTAATGACCCAGGTTCAATTCCTCAGTACCCATGTAAAGCCAGATGAATAAAGCGGAACATGTATCTGGAGTTGTATGCATTAGCTGGAGGCCCTAGAATGCCCATTTGCTCTATTTTTTAAAAAAATTATATTTATTTATTTGACAGAGAAAGAGGGAGAGGGAAAGAGAGAGAGACAGAGAGACAGAGAGAGAGAGAGAAAGAGAATGGGCACACCAGGGCCTCCAGCCACTGCAAACAAACTTCAGACGCGTGTGCCCTTGTGCATCTGGCTAACGTGGGTCCTGGGGAATCAAACCAGGGTCCTTTGGCTTTGCAAGCAAACAGGCTTACCAACTAAGCAATCCCTCCAGCCCTCTGTCTTTCTTTTATTTCTCTCTGCAAATACGTAAAACTTTTTTTTTTAAATCAGTTCAAAAGAGATACTAATGAAAAAAATGAGGTATTTTTATACAAAAACTTTCACAGGCATATAGAAAACACATAGCACAATGATGGAAGTGTTACATTATCAGTAATTACTTTAGATGTAAATAGGCAAAAAGACAGCTGGCAGAATGGGTTAGCAAATAGCGAAACTACAGAGGTTCCTTGACTTACAATAGATTAACTCCCAATAACACCATCACAGGTTCAAAGTATCTTAGGTTCAAAGTATTTTAAGTCAAAAATGCATTGCTGGGAAGATGGCTCAGCAGTAAAAAGAAGTGCTTGCTTACAAAGTTTGTTAGCCTGGGTTCAATTTCTAGGACACCCATATAAGCTGGATGCAAAAAGTAGTGCATGTGTCTGTTCACTTGTAGTGGCATGAGGCCCTGGCATGTGCTCATGTGTGTACACACACACCCACACATTACATATACATATATATATGTATCTAACCTACTGAACATCAGAACATAGTATAGTCCATATTAAATGTGCTCTCAACACATATGTGATAGTTTGAATGGATGTCCCTCAATAGATTCAGGAGTTCATTAAAGCTAGTAATGTAGATCCCCAGCCACCTGGCTAGAGGAGGTGTCACTATGGGCAGATCCTAGGGTCCAGCCTTACAGTGTGTTTGGGGGCAGATCCCATAACTTGTGCCTGGTTTGAAAGTGAAGCTATCTGCTACAACATATTAACCTTTAGCTAGTTTGAAAGAAAAAGAACAAAAAACATCAAAAAATTATATGAAACACAATTCTCCCCCCCCCCCCCCGAGGTAGGGTCTCACTCTAGCCCAGGCTGACCTGGAATCCACTCTGTAGTCTCAGGGTAGCCTCGAACTCATGGCAATCCTCTTACCTCTGCTTCCCAAGTGCTGGGATTAAAGGTGTGCACCACCACGCCTGGCTCATGAAACACAGTATTTCATACACTTTATTGAATACCAGTATCCAAAAACTGCTGCCAATACCAGCACACTGAAGATTAGAGATTTTTTTCTTTTCTCAATTTTTATTAATATTTTCCATGATTATAAAAAATATCCCATGGTAGTACCCCCCCCCCAACTTTCCCCTTTGAAATTCCATTCTCCATCATATCCCCTCTCTATCTCAATCTTTCTACTGACATATATACAATACCAACCTAATAAATGCCCTCCTCCCTTCCTTTCTCTTCCCTTTCTATCTCCTTTTTAACTTACTGGCCTAAGATTTTTTTTTTTTAAACCTTCATGAGTACTGTATAGCAAATTCTTCCAAATTGAAATATTCTGGAGAGAGGAGAGAGTCAGGAAGTCTAGAAAAGCCAAACCTTACAAGATCTCTCTGAGGTTATACAAAGGTAAACCAACTGCTTGGGGAGACTCTCCAGCCTGCCCTAATGGGCTGCCTGCAAGCCCTGCAGTGAGTCCTCACCTAGGCTGGGTGGGCTTCTTGGTGATGCAGTTGCCTCTGAGTCAACCCAGTGCTTTTGTAAGCAGCCCCTTACTCTGCTTTGTAACTCCAATAAACTCACTGGCTCACCAAACCGGTACTGTTGCAAAGTTAGTTTGGTCAGCCATCTGAGCCCTATCTGGGATGAACAGATGTGGGCTTGCATCTTTTACGGGGAAAGTTTCATGATCTACAACTATCTGAATTGCAGCTTGATAATGCTAACCAACATCATTGGAGTATTGACTGTATACTGGTAGCCCAACATCAAAATTCAAACTTCAAATAATTTCTAGTTAATATTTATAACTTTTTTTTTGGGGGGGGGATTCAAGGTAGGGTCTCACTCTAGCCCATGCTGACCCAGAATTCACTATGTAGTCTTGGGGTGGCCTCGAACTCACAGTGATCCTCCTACCTCTGCCTGCCAAATGTTGGGATTAAAGGCATGTACTACCATGCCCAGTGATTGTTTTATTACTTTTATAACACTCTAAAGTTGAAAAATTATAAGAACCATGGACTGTCCGTATACTCTGTGTATAAGAAAACCATTTTTTAAAATTTAATTAATTAATTAATTTATTTTTGGTTTTTCAAGGTAGGGTCTCACTCTGGTCCAGGCTGACCTGGAATTAACTATGTAGTCTCAGGGTGGCCTAGAGCTCAGGGCAATCCTCCTACCTCTGCCTCCCAAGAGTTGGGACTAAGGTGTGCGCCACCACACCTGGCTTCAAGAAACCCATTTTAGACGTAAACAGACTGAAAGTAAAAGATGACAAAAAATTTCCATGGAAATAAGTAACCAGAAGAACCTCAGCAAACCAGGTGACTTCATAGCTACAAGTAATGCGAGGCTGGGAGATGGCTCCCTGGTCAAAGGTGCTTGCTTGCAAAGCCAACTAGCCCAGGCTCCCTTCCCCAGTACCCATATAAAACCAGATGCACATGGTGACACGTGTGTCTGGAGTTCGTTTGTAGCACCAAGAGGCCTGGTGCACCCATATCAACATTTGCTCTCTCTCCTTGCAAATAAATAAGAAAAACATAATAATATAAAAATAAAAGACATGTGGTATGTGAGGAAAATGAATCTGAAAATACTTCAAAAAAAAAGAAAGTAACCAAAAAGAGCAGTGATGGCAATGTTAATACCAGATAAAACAGACTGTAAGCCCAAAAACCTGTTCCCAATTTGACCTATATTCTGCAAACATGCAAGACATGAGAACTTTTTCTTTCTCCTAAAAAAGTAATTAAAGCCACCTGAGCAAAACAGAATTAGGACAAGAACTAAAAGAAGTCATGATATTCAATCTGCTTTTTATAGATCTGATCACCATCCATACTGGCCTAATCACTAGGCATTAATTTGGCGTCTCACTGTAGTAACTAAGATAGTAGTTGCTTCTGGACTACACACAGTAAATTCTATTTCTACCATCACGCAAAGGATTAACTCAGAGTTTCTGTAGTTAATTCATACAAAGCTTGCCTATTGCAAAGGCATTCATTCATATGTTTTCTCACAGAAAAAGCAGATTAGTGTTCCCCTTAACAAAAGAATTTAATCCTTTTGTATTGATGTAGATTCAGTTGCTTTTGTAGTCTTAAGGACAAAAGTCCAGGTAATTTTCTCCATTATTACAGAGCATCTTATGGTACATAATCTTTTCATTACTCCAGTACGAGTTACCTGTATGTGGCTAGGACGTATCCTTTGTTGTGTTAGATGTACTATCCTTAAAGGAGTTGCATTTAACTAAATCATCAAAAGTAGAATACTCTGTAGCTTCTCTATCCAATCCCTTTATCAACTTCCAGATAATTAGAATCTCTTAAGCTTTATATGAAAAGTTGTAACTTTGTATCCCATCTACCTTTAGGATAACTTCCAGGACAATGAAGGATCTGAACATTAGGACCTAAAGAAAAATTGAAGAGCCAAATACATGCATGCACCACTTTGTACATCTGGCTTTACGTGGGTACTGGGGAATTGAACCTGGGCCTTCAAGCTTTGCTAGAAAGTGCCTTTAACCACTGAGCCATATCTCCGGGCAATTTATTTTAATAATGGACAATATACTTAACAATTCCTTACTTCTTGCTCATTGGAGTCTATGGGATATATATTTTGTTTATCTTTGTATCCCTAAACCTAGCCTTGTGCTTGGCACACAGCTGGTTTTATTTATTTTATTTATTTATTTTTTATTTTTTTTATTTTTTGGTTTTTCGAGGTAGGGTCTCACTCTAGCCCAGGCTGACCTGGAATTCACTATGGAGTCTCAGGGTGGCCTCGAACTCACAGCAATCCTCCTACCTCTGCCTCCCGAGTGCTGGGATTAAAGGCGTGCGCCACCACACCTGGCGAGAACAAGGTTTTTATCCAAGCATTTTTGTGCCAATTATTCTTCATAAAGCCCTCCTATTCTTTAACTACTTGTTCCATTATCTCCCTGTACCCCTATTTCTTTACTTCTCTTCTTTTGTGTGTATGTGTATACATATTTATTTATTTCAAAATTTTATTATTTATTTATTTGAAAGAGACAGAGAGAGAGAAGATGGGCACGCTAGGGCCTCTAGCCACTGCAAACAGACACCAGATATGGGTGCTACCTTGTGCATTTGGCTTACGTGGGTCCTGGGTAATCAATCAAACCAGAGTCCTTGGGCTATGCAGGCAAGCACCTTAACAATTAAGCCACCTCTCCAGCATTTCACTTCTCTTCTTACCCAGCACGGATAAGTGATTCAACTTTATATCTATTTACTTCCATTAAATTTACATAGCAACACCCAACATCAAAAGATCGGCACAAAGAGCCATCAGAATTATCTGTGCATAATTATGAAACAATAGATCAGCATCTCAGATTCGCGGCAGTATTAATTTCATGAATTACAGTAGGAGTGATTAACATATTAACTCCAGATGATATGAGCCCAATTATAGAAGCAATAGATAAAAACTCTTAAAGAATAAGCACTTGGGCTAGGGATTTATTTCATGCTAGCATGCACACAGCCCTTGGTTTAACCTTGGAACTTCATAATGGGGCATGGTGACATATGCACTGGGGAGTTAAAGGCAGGAGGTCCCCTCAGTTACACAGGGAGTTGGAGACCAGTCTGAGACATGAAAATCTATCTCAAAAGAAAGAATGAAAGGCTGGGGAGATAGCTCAGTGGCTCAAATATATGCTACTTGAGCTGGAGCTCCATTTCCAGACACGATATAAAAAGCCAGAAGCCACAGTGGGCTTTTATAATCCCAGAAAGCTGACAGAGACAGGAGGCAGCAACAGGAGAAATTTCCTAGAAGCTCATGGCTACAGCAGCAGATACAGAATCCAGAGAGAGAATCCTGCCTCAAAATGAGGATGAGAGGCAAGGACTGACCCAAAGGAAGTTCTACAGCCTAGGTGCATGCTGTGGCCTGTGTGTGCCTGCACTCACTCACACAATCACGCACATGAACATAAACCCAAACACACACAATTTTTTTGAACTATGAGAATTTACAAATTCAATTTGATAATATTTAAGCTAAGTATCTGCCATTTTCTGGGAACTGTGAGGATACAGAAATAAAACATGTTACATATAATCTGAGACAAAGACATGTACAAATTGGCTACAAGTTAAAAACCAGAGGGACCCCCCCCTTTAGAATATGAAATAGGTGAATACAATACAACAGAACAGAGAAAGAAGACTATAATTTCTGTTGGAAAATTATGAAATTATTTAAAATGGAGGGACTGAAAGAGTTAAGTCCTATTTTGTAAACCTTCAAGAATGAGAAGGTACAAAATAATGACTGCCTAATGAAGTAAGGAATAACATAGGAACACAGTAATTGTGTGAAAATACGTGCCAGGAATCATAATTAAAACGGTGTCAAAAACCACGTATAAATGAAGAAAGTTCAGGTAAGCATCTAAGTAGTAGTAAGTGGATGAAGACTAAGAAAGTTGTGTGAGAGATGGGAAGCCGGTCTCACCCTCACTTACATGGACACCTCAGTTTAACTCGGCATTTTCATGTTGTCATTCTCATCACAGCCACTGTACAGGATGAGAGCATCCTGAGATGAATGTTTCATGGCTTGTCAGCTCAGTACACAAACTGATGAAATAACCCAAGGGGATGAGCTAAGGATTACTCATACCAATCACAAACCAACTGATTAACCCAAGTTGAATGAGAGCAACTCAAAGCACAAGCTGATTGCCCTACTGCACCAAAATGGAAATAGTATTTTTTTAATGATTATAAAAGTAATAAACACTAATTTTTAAAAATCTTATAAAAAGGCTGGGCTCGAGACATAGTTTAGTTGGTAAACTGCTTGCTTTACAAGCATGAAGACCTGAGCACCAGAATTTACATGAAAATTCTGGGTGTGGCGCATGTAATACCAGTGCTGAGGAAGCAGAAACAATGTGACACCTGCAGGATCCCTGGCCAACCAGTCTAGCTAATTGGCGAGCTCTGGGCCAATGAGAAACCTTGTCTCAAAGTAGATAAATGCTTTCCTGAGCATGACACCTGGACATGTGTTGCAGTCAGGTTCACACTGCGGGTAGAAATCAGCCAACCAAGAGCAGCCTGTGGGAAAAAGAGGTTTATTTTGGCTTAGAGGCTTGAGGGGAAGCTCCATAATGGCAGGGAAAACGATGGCATGAGCAGAGGGTGGACATCACCCCCTGGCCAACATCAGGTGGACAACAGGGACAGAAGGGTGTGCCAAACACTAGCAAGAGGGAGCTGGCTATAATACCCATAAGCCCGCCCCCAACAATACACTGCCTCCAGGAGGTGTTAATTACCAAATCTCCATCAGCTGGGAACCTAGCATCCAGAACACCTAAGCTTATGGGGGACACCTGAATCAAACCACCACATTTCGTCCCTGGCCCCCATAAACTGAGAACCATACATGATGTAAAATGCAATACATCTATCCTACTTTAAAAGTCCCCATAGTTTTTAATCAATTCCAATGATGTTCACACATCCCCATAGTCCAAAGTCTTTTAACTGAGCCATAAGCACAAACAAAACAAAACAAAACAAACAAAAAAACCCAAAACCCATAATGGAACAGAATAAACATTCACACTGCAAAAGATGGCACTGGGCATATAGCAAAGAAATATTCTGTCAATACAATATTTAAAACAACCAGGGCAAACACCAAACTCTGTAGCTTCAAGTCCAACAACACTAGTCAGTGGCAAATCTCCAAATTCGATAGTTCTAACCAGCAACAAGTCTCTGAAGTTCCAATTCTGCCCCTGCAGCTAGGCTACTCACAGTCCTGGAAAACTTCATCCGGGGCCGGCAGCATTTCTTATACTCCACAATACCAGGCAGGGTGCCAATTTGTTGATCCAGGGGGGAATAAAGCAGACTTTGAAGAACAGGACACTCCTTGAGCACTCAGGCCCCTTCAAAAGAGTCTACATTCTTCCTGTTGCCCCAGTGCAGGTCAGCTGGCCCAATCTCAAAGGTTGAAATCCTTCAATTGCAACTGAATGGGCAGCAGTTCACCCAAAGATTGTTTTTTCTGTGCCATATCCCTCTGCTCACACCAGTTCATTTCTACGCAAAGCAACCCTGCACAGCTTCTCAGGACATGGGCCTAACAGCAAGCTTCTCACACTAACTGCTAGCCCAGTCCAAGTAGAGCTCTTTCTCACCTTCATAAGCCAAACCTCACAGTCCATAGGTCTTACTGCATTCAGGTCTTGCAGCTCAGACTAGAATAGTCCATCAAGCTGTACTCACAGCACTGCAAGTCATCTCTTAGGCCAAGGTTTAAAATCCTTCCACATTCCTCTTGAAAATCAGCTGCAAAAGGCCAAAGCCACAGTCAGGTGTCTAGCAGCAATCCCACTCCTCGATATCACTTTACTGTTGCAGTCAGGTTCACATTGCTGGTAGGAATCACCCAATCAAGAGCAGCTTGTGAATAAAAAGAGGTTTATTTTGGCTTACAGACTCGAAGTGAAGCTTCATGATGGCATGAGCAGAAGGTGGACAACAGGAACAGGAGAGTGTGCCAAACACTGGTAAGGGGAAACTGGCTAAAACACTCATAAGCCCGTCCCCAACAATACACTGTCTCCAGGAGGTGTTAATTCCCAAATCTCCATCAGCTGGGAACCTAGTATTCAGAACGCCTAAGTTTATGGGGGACACCTGAAATCAAACCACCACAGCATGACACACACACACACACACACACCCCAAACCACCACAGCATCACACCCACACACCCACCCACCACCACCACCACCACCGCATCACACACACACACGCCCACCCACCCACCCCTCACTCACTCTCTCTCTCTCAGAAAAAGGACAATACCAGACAAAACTTAGGTTTTAGCCAAGCGTATTGGTCTACACCTTTACTCTAAGCCCTTGGAAGGCAGAGATAGGAGGATCGCAGTGAGTCCGAGGCCAGCCCGAGGCTAGAGTGAGCTCCTACATCCCAAAACTAAAAACCAAAACCAAACAACCATGTTTACAAAAACAAACAAACAACAAAAAAAAAAACCACCTACCATTTTACAAGTGTAAAACTGGTGTGCATTCTTTCAGACTTTTCCTATGCATATATACGCACACAGTTTAAAAGTACACAATCATGTTCTAATTCCTGTTTTGTCACATGTGTATAAGTGAAGGCCCATGCGTGCCACGGTGGGCATGTGGAGGTCAGAGAACAACCTCAGGTGTCACACTTTGCTTTCCACCTTGATGCAGGTTTCCTCATTGTGCACGGCTGCATTACGAGAATAGCTGGCCAGCAAGCTTGGGGAGGGGGGAGCATGTTCCTGTCTCCCATTCCTGTTTTTGCTATAGGCGACCTGAGATTAGACACTGATGCTACAGGAGTCTACATGGGTTCTGGAGATCTGAACTCAGAAACTCAGGCTTGTGTGGTAAGTGCTTTATCTACTGATATGTCTCTCGGCTCATCTTTTTTAACAGGGCTGAGAATTGAGCCCCGAGCTTTGCACATGCTAAACAAGTGCTCTTCCATTGAGTAACATGTCTTAATACCTCATAACCACTTTTTCATTTTTTTTATCATGGTATTTTGAGGAAGGGTCTCACTCTGGCCCAGGCTGATCTACAATTCACTATGTAGTCTTAAGGTGGCCTCAAACTCATGACAATTCTTCTACCTCTGCCTCTCAAGTGTGGCATTAAGGGCGTGTGCCACTGTGCCTGTAAGTTTTTTTGAGACAGGGTCTTGTGTAGTTCAGGCTAGCCTCAAATTCACTATGTAGCTGAGGGTGACCTTCAACATCTGCTCCTCATGCCTCCATCTCCCATGTAGTGATATGATAGTGCAGGTGTCCATGTCTAGAGCATAACCACTTTTTTATTCTTAAAAATATTCTCTTTTTATTTATATATTTATTTGAGAAGAGAGTAGGCAGGTAGAAAAAGAGTGAGAGAGAGACTAGGCGCACCAGGACCTGTAGTCACTGAAAATGAACTCCAGACACATGCACCCCCTTGTGTATCTGGCTTATAGGGGTTCTGGGAAATCAAACTTGGGTCCTTTGGCTTTGTGGGCAAGAACCTTAACCCCTAAACCATCTCTCCAGCCCGAGAATAATCACTTTAAAAAAAGGAAAAGAAAAAGCTGGAGAGATGGCTTAGTGGATAAGGCACTTGCCCACAAAGCCCAAGGACCCAAGTTCAATTCCTCAGCACCCACATAAAGCAAGATGTATAAGGGGGCACATGTGTTTGGAGTTCATCTGCAGTGGCTAGAGGCCCTGGCACACCTGCTCTCTCTATCTGCCTCTTTCTCTCTCCCTCTCTCAAATAAATAAATAAAATTTAGAAAAAAAAAATGCTTAAAAGCTTTGCCATCAACTTCAATCATTTCCATGGTAATCTATTATGGGGAAGAATAATAATTTAACTCTCAACATTACCCATTAGAACTAATTTTAATTTTTGAGTTTCTTTGTGAAGCAGTTGAAACTCTTGATAAAAAATTAGTATCCCTAGCTGGGCATGGTGGTGCACACCTTTAATCCCAGCACTCGGGAGGCACAGGTAGGAGGATCACTGTGAGTTTGAGGCCACTCTGAGGCTACAGAGTGAATTCCAGGTCAGCCTGAGCTACAGTGAGACCCTACCTTGAAAAACAAAACAAAAACAAAAACAAAAAAAATTAGTATCCCATGTCAGGGATGGAGGTACATGCCAGAAACCCTAACTCTGAGGTGACAGAGGCAGGAGGATCAGGAGTTTAAGGACAGTCTGGGATATATGACACCCTATCTTAAAAAACCAAAGCCAACCAACCAATCAAACAAACCAAAAACTCTCATAAATATTTGATGATCTATGTTCTTTGAGGTTGAATTAGTTTCTTATGGCTGTAACAAATTACTACAATCTGAGTGGTTTAAGAAAACACAACTTTTATTTTCTACGCTGTAGAGAATGGCAGCCCCAAATCAAGATGTTTACAGTGCTAATCTCCCTCTGAGGTCCTTGGAAAATCCGTTCTTGCCTCTTCTTAGTTTCTGGTGGCTACCAGCAGTCCTGGCCATCACTCCAATCTCTATCTTTATATGGCTGTTTCTGTGTCTTTATATCTGTTGAGGTTTGATACAATGTCCAAATCTCCTTTCTCTTTCAAAGGTACTAGTCAGAATTAGGGCCCACCCTAATCTAGTGTAATCAAATACTAACATGATTTTGTCTCTACATAAACTATGTCCATATATGGTTGCATTCGCTGGTTAGGACTTATCTTTCTGTGGGATGTAATGTAAGCCACTATATTAAAAAAAAGTCAGAAACGTAATTGTGTATGGGGGTACATACATGCATGTGGAGGCCAGAATACAATCAACTTCCTCAGATGTTGTTTCTTAGGCACTATCTACTTCTTTTGAGACAGGGTCTCTCAATGGCCTGGAATTTGCCAATTTGGCTAGACTGGCTAGCAAACCAGCCCCGGCTTGTTTCTGCCTCCCCAGCATTGGGCTTACAGGTGTGTGCCAGCACTCAGCACTCATGTTCTCATACTTGTGAGGCAAGCAGTTTACCAAATCAGCTATCTCCCCAGGCCTTTTACTGTATTTTTTTATTCTTATTTATTTATTTACTTGACAGAGAAAGAGAGAGAATGAGAGAATGGGCACGCCAGGGCCTCCAGCCACTGCAAACGAACTCCAGATGCCATGTGCCCCCTTGTGCATCTGGCTAATGTGGGTGCTGGGGAATCGAACCTGGGTCCTTTGGCTTTGCAGGGAAATGCCTTAACTAAGCCATCCCTCCAGCCCCTTTTGTATTTTTAAAAAATAGAATAAGCTCTATTGACTCTTTTCATGAACCTAAGACATGTATGGGGTTTTGCTGTTATTATTTTCCATATCCTGAAATACGTAGCTATTACACTATTGTAGGGATTATTCCATCAACATTCATTAATTGCCCTTAATTATACGGAGAGTCATATACTAAGAGCATGGCAGGACGGATGCCTTAGGATGATGAAGCAGTGAGATGAATCGTCACCATTATAGCATCTTCCACTTCCTCACTGCAGCACACAAATATTGTGCTACCTTTCAAGAAAGCCAAATGGAAGCCAAGATAGACTCACTGTTTTGTTTTTGTTTTTGGTAAGCTTAGATAGAACACAGTTAGGATTTAATCCTTTTTATTTTTCACTTACAACAACAGAGAAAAACAATTTCATAGTTATTTGAAATTGGGAGTCAGTATTTGCAGGGTAGTCTATGTTTTGGTTCATGAATGTCAATGATGAAGAGTAAGCTGTATTCAAAGGCTGTGCCCATGGAGGCACTTTTATACATGTTTGTTTGTGGTACGTGAACACTGGTGTAGATGTGCACGCCCCATATGTATGCATGGAGATGCCAAAGGTCGTCTTCTCTTACTCTTTTGAATTATTTCCCAGAGACAGTTTCTCACTGGCCCTAGAGCTCCCCGTCTTTTGGTCAGACTGGCTGACCAGGGAGCCCAGCATTCCTCCTGTCTACATCCACCTCAGTGCAGGAGTTGCAGGATGCCTGGCTTTTTACATGAGTGCTGGGATGGAAGTCAAGTTTGCATGTTCTTGTAGCAAGCACTCTTATTCACTGAGCCATCTCCCAGCCCCCATTGAGGAAACATGAGAATAAAAATTTGCCAAAGTCAAGAAAGTGAATGTCATCCCATAAAATGGCGACAGATGTTTATAAGTCATACATACATCCAGTAAGGGATTTGTATCCAGAATACAGAAAGAGCTCTAATAACACAATAAAAAGAATTTAATATACCAAAGGTTTATATAGATATTTTCCAAAGAAGATATACAAATGGACAACAAACACATGAAAAGAGGCTTAAAATCATTAGCATTATGGAGAAACAAAGGAAAATAAGAATGAGGTATTATATGTTCTAGAATGGCTGTGATAAAGCTGTACAAGATTAACAGTTGGCAAGGACATGGACAATCTGGAACTTCTATGCACTGCTGTAAAGTGATGCTACCACTGTGGAAAAGAGTCATCAGTTCCTCACCTTGGTGGAAGTGTAGTCATCATAAGACCCTATATAGACTCCACTTCTAGGTCCTTACCCAAGAGAAATAAAAATACATGCTCTAATACAAAGTTGTACTCCAATGTTTACAGTAACATTACTCACCAAAAATAGAAACAATCCAAAGTCTATTCTCTGATAAATAGGATAAACAAAATATGATATATCCATGTAAAGTCATTTGCCAATAAAAATGCAGCACTGATACATCCTACAAATGAGACAAACTTTGAAAATATTACACTAAGTGAAATAAAGCAGCCATAAATATGATGTAATGTGTGATCTCACATAAGATACTCAGAACAGGCAGTTTCTAAGACAGAATATAGATTGGTTAGTGGTTGCTTAGTGTGGGAGGTAACCAGTAGAGAGAGTAGAGGGAGTGACTGCTAATGGGAAAGTTTCTTTTAGGGGTGGAAAAATATTCTAACACCAGGGCGGAAGAGCTGGCTCAGCAGTTTAGGCACTTGCTGTGAAGCCTAAGGACCCAGGACCAACGCCCCAGTACCCATGTAAGCCAGATGCACAAGGTGGTACATGCATCTGGAGTTCATTTGCAGTGGCTGGAGGCCCTGCAGCACCCATTCTTTCTATCTGCTTCTCCCTCCCTCTCTCAAATAAATAAAATATAAAAAAAATTTTTTTAATTCCTAAAACCCAGTCTATTCTGAATTGTTAAAAATGGTTTGTTGGGCTGGAGAGATGGCTTAGCGGTTAAGCGCTTGCCTGTGAAGCCTAAGGACCCCGGTTCGATGCTCGATTCCCCGGGACCCATGTTAGCTAGATTCACAAGGGGGCGCATGCGTCTGGAGTTCGTTTACAGTGGCTAGAAGCCCTGGCTCACCCACTCTCTCTCTCTCTTTCTGCCTCTTTCTCTCTCTGTCTGTTGCTCTCAAATAAATAAATAAAAATAAGGAAACAAAAAATAAAATGGTTTGTTGAAGACTGAAGAGATGGCTTAGTGGCTAAAGAGCCTGCCTGCAAAGCCAAAGGACCCAGGTTTGATTCCCCAGGACCCACGTAGGTGGGATGTACAAGGTGGCACATGTATCTGGGGTTCCTTTGCAGTGGCTGCATGCCCTGGCACGTCCATTCTTTCTCCCTCTCTCTGCCTTCTTCTCTCTCTCAAATAAATAAATAAAGTATTTTAAAAAAAGGTTTGTTGGAGCCAGGTGTGATGGTGCATGCCTTCAATCTCAGTACTTGGGAGGCTCAGGTAGGAAGATCACAATGAGTTCGAGGCCAGCCTGACACTACACAGTTAATTCCAGGTCAGCAAATGAATGAATGAAAGAAAAAATAAATTTAGTTAGTTTGTTGGGGCTGGGGAAATGGCTCAGTGGTTGGAGGTGCTTGCTTGCAAAGCCAGATGCAAAAAATGGTGCATGCATCTCTCTGGTGGTTATTTATAGCGGCAAGGGACACATGCAAGTGCATATATACACACAAATAAATAAATAAAAATTAAAGAATGGATTTTCTAAATATTAGATTATTATAGCAAAATTTATTTATCTATTGTTTAAATTTATTTTTAGAGAGAGACAGAAAGAATTGTCGTGCCAGGGCCTCAGCCACTACAATCAAACTCCAGGTGCTTGCACCACCTAGTGGGCACGTATGACCTTGTACTTGCCTCACCTTTGTGCATCTGGCTTACATGGAATCTGGAGAGTTGAACATGGGTCCTTAGGTTTCACAGGCAAGCACCTGAACTGCTAAACCATCTCTCCAGCCCTTATTTATCTATTTTTGAGATAGGTCTCTCTGTAGCTTGGGCCTAGAACTTGTAGCAATCCTTTTGCCTTAGCCTCCCAAGTGTTGGGATTTAAGACAAAATTTCTAATAAGGTTGATTTTTATTTTCACTTTATTTTTCTTCTAGACATAATTCTTAAGATTTAACATATTTAATAAAAACAAGGGTCATTACCCCAGATGATAAATATTAATGACTATTTTTCTTAGTATCCTATAGGGTAACCAATCTTTCTGAACTCACATATAGATTCTTAGCAAATTTTTCATTATTATAAAGTTGCTTTCAACATTATTTATGTATCTTTTTCAGAGTTATCAGATCATTTTCTTTTTAAAATACTTTTAAAAATGTGTTTCTCCAGAGAGGCTGTACCAACTGACACTTCCAACAATAATGCTTAAAAGAACAAAATCAGTTTTAACTTCAAATACACTTGATTTCATGGCTTAGTACCAAAGCAAACAAAACAAAAATCTCTACCATTCTTCCTCATCATCACCAAAGATTCAACTATATTAAAGTTGACACTACAGCTCTGGTGTTACCTGACAGGTCATCAAATATTTCATTATGTCTTTCAGTATCAAGTTTTGAGTTTTCTGTTTTCTTTTTTTAAGAGAAACTTCCCACTTGGGAAATCTGTTTATATGTAGATGTCATGACAACATCCAACTCAGTCTAATTTGACAGATATGTATTTATAGCTCTATCTGCCAAGAGGGCATCAAAACCACAGACCCCACATGCAGTGTAAGTATGTCTAGTGGCCAAAGCCTGTTTTCTAAATAGCACATACCAATAAATGGAACCAAGGTTCCTTGGATGATCTTAGGGTTACGGTAAGAAAAATAAGCATGAGAAAACTGGAAACAATAAGAAGTTCTTCAGTGAGTGAGTGAGTGAATAAACAGCATTAATATTTGGATAGTAGAATATGGCTCCACACTAAAAAAAGAAGTGAGCTATCAAACTATGAAAATACATAAAGGAACTGTAAATGCGTATTACTAAGTAAAGGAAGCCCATCTGAAAAGACTACATACCATGTAACTCCAATTCTGTGATATTCAAGAAAAAGGAAAACTGCTGGGTGTGGTGGTGCACGCTTTTAATCCCAGCACTTGAGAGGCAGAGGTAGGAGGATCACTGTAAATTTGATGTTAGTCTGAGTCAGCAGAGTGCCAGGTCAGCCTCGGCTAAAGTGAGACCCAACCTTAAAAGACAAAAATAAAAAGAAAGAAAAAGGAAAACCATGTAGTGTAAAAAGACTGATGGTAACCAGGAACTGGGAGGAAGGGATGACTAGGTGGAGCAGAGAGATTTTTATTGTAGTGAGACTATTCTGTAGGATACTATAATCATGGATACATGTTATTATACATTTATCAAAATGCACAGACTATACAACACTAAGAATGAACTCTCATGTGAACATTAGACTTAAGGGGATCATGATGTAGATTTATCAACAAAAGGAAAGAAGGGAAGGACGGAGAGTCATAATAAAGGCAGTAAACACACCTAAGAAACAAAACCAAAAGGCACAAATCTGGGACATCCTATAGTTTATGAGATAATATGAAAGTATTCAAGGGAAGGGGGGCAGGTCAAACATGAATCAATAGACATTAGTTTTTCATAAGTAAAAATAAAGTGAGTTAAACAAGTAACACAATACTCAACAATAACCTAAACTATAAAGTAGTCCATTCTGATGTAAATAACTGAATAAATAAAAGTGTATATATCATTCATAAAGAATTTCCAGTATTCCCTCCCTGCAAGCAACTCTGGCTAATTCCAACTCCTTACACCTCCAAAATCTCCATCCACCATGACAGGAGACCAGACTGAGCGACTCAGTTCCTGAACACAGTGCTTTTTCAGTGGAGAATCTGACAACCATGACTTTATCCGAGAGCAGAGGTTAGCATCACCACTTGGGTATCTCACATTCCTGATACGATGTGATTAGAGCAGCACTTCAACTCTGTGCCATTCTTTCCAAAAGCCCAGTCTAATCACAAGAAATACACAGATTGGGTTACATTCTGCAAGTCATGGAAAACAGCCACAGATGGGAAAAGACCTGGGGAAAAGGCACTAAGGTTTAGATGTCTTGAACTGAATCCTGGAAAAAGATATTAATAGAGAAGCTAGTGAAATCCAAATAAAGCCTAAAATTTAGTTAATCACAATATAGTGACCTAGGGTTCTTAGTTTTAACAATTGTAACACAGTAATGGAAGATGTGGGGGAAGTGGCCATTGGCCAGAGGGTATATAAAAATAGTCCCTCTTTGCAACATTTCTATATACCTAAAAATTATTTCAAAATAAAATATTTATTTAAAAATAAAAATAACTTTTTTTCAATTGCTTTATCAAAAATAAATTTTAAAAGGAATCATAGCACACTAAAGTAACATAGAGGTTCTTTTGGAAAATACTAACCTTCTAGATTTAATTACATTTATGCCATTTAAAAAGTCTTTTATATAAAACTGAGCAAAAAACAAAGCTGAGGGAAAGGATACAAACCATTTCTTATTGGAGTAATCAGAAACATGTTCTGCGTGTTAACAGTCCTAGAACTATACATATTAAATGAGGAATATTTGAGTGACATTATTAATATAATCTCTACAGATATAAAACCTAAATATTCTGAATTTAATTCTCTGACATTTCTCTGGACACTGTGCTTCATGGGTCACTGCACTTCACTAGGAAAGAGGCAAGTTTAATATACTAGTTGCTTCACAATATAGAAACAAGTATTTAGTAAACTTATACCTTTTCCATATTGTCTCTAACATTATAGATAAGAGAAATGAATACTGAAAGGTTGGTTTTTGCTTTTAGAGACAGGGTCTCATACAGCCCGGACTTGCTATGTAGGTGAGGTTGGGCTTGAATTCCTGATACTCTGGTCTCCACTTCCTAGGTGCTGGGATTACAGGCATTCTTGGCCATGCCTAGCTTTGAAAAGTTGTTAAACAAGGTTACCTATACTTTGGATATAAAGCAAAAGGTAGACAGTCTAAAAGATATTTAATTACTTAGGGGAAACATGTTTACTCTATTATTCTATAAACCATAAATGAAATACCCTAGATTAAGTGAAGTTACATATTAATTTTTGTCATATATAGTTGCAAATAATTTCTTTCAGGAACAAGAAATTATCCCAGGGGTTACCTGCTATTGGTCTGTAGGACACCAACAGTGTGTAACTAACAGAAATATTATTTAGCCAGTTGTTAAAACTGCCTATGAGCACTGAGCCCCTCAGTTACTCTTTGAAATTGCCTTTTTCATTGATCTCTTAGTGACTAATAAATTGAACACTTACACTTGCATGAGTGATTGTTTAAATTGTTTTGAATTATACTTTGACAAACATAAACTCACAAGAAGTCTGCAAATCTGGTTTTATAGTGCTATTACAACAAAAGTTTTTCTGCACAGTGTCCTGATAACATTGTAATTACTTGGAACTATTGAATAACATCTTTCTGACTTACCGATAAACAGGAACTAGTCAAAGTAAACTATATGTTATTTTTTGTTTTTGTTCTTTTTACATAGGTTCTTGCTATGGGATCCAAGCCTCTACCTCGCAAGTGTTGGAATTATAGGCATGTGCTGTCCCACATAGCAAATACAGTTGTTTTCAAGATCACTTTTAGACCACCACTGACTTTAGATTACCTTAGATAACTTTTTCTTTCCTTCCTTCTTTTTCCTTTCCTTTCTTTTCTTCTTCCTCCCTCTTTCTTCTTCCCTTTCCTTCTCCTTCCCTCCCTCCTTCTTCTTTCCCTCCCTGTCTTTCTCCCTTCTTTCCTTCCTTCCTCCCTCCCTTCCTCTGTCTTTCTCTTTCCCTCCCTCCCCCTCTCTTTCTTCTTCCCTCCCTCCCTCCCTCCCTTTTTCTTTCTTTCATTCATTCTTTCATTCATTCATTCATTCATTCATTCATTCTTTTCTTTCTGTAAGGACTCACTCTAGCCCAAGGTGACCTGGAATTCACTATGTACTCTTAGGCTGACTTTGAATTCACAGTGATCCTTTTACCTCTCTCTTTCTCCCAAATGCTGAGATTAAAGGTGTGTGCCACCATGCCTGCCTATCACTGACTTTCTATCCTGCCAGTAAAATATAAACATATTAAGCATATAATCTATTCTATTACATTCTACCATCCACACATTTGAAAAACAATGGGTAGGCTGGCAAAATTGCACAATGGTTAAGGCAGTTGTCTGCAAAGCCTAACAACTCAAGTTCAAATCCCCAGTACCACACATAGTGCCAGATGCACAAAGTGGCACATGCATCTGGAGTCTATCTGCAGTGGTTGGAGGCCCTGGTACACCCATCCTGTCTCTCTTCTATTTCTCTCTGCTTGCAAATAAATAAATAAATACATACATAAATAAATAAATTTTTTAAAATGGGAAATACCTAAAGATTCCCCTCTTTTTACTTAAGCTATTTTCTGACGATTTAAAAAAATTATTTATTTGACAGAGAGAGAGAGAGAGGAGGGGAGGGAGGGAGGGAGGGAGAGAGAGAGAATGGGCGTGCCAGGACCTCCAGCCACTGTAAACAAACTCCAAATGCATGTGCTCCTTATGCATCTGGCTAGCGTGGGTCCTGGGTAATCCAACCTGGGTCCTTTGGCTTGGCAGGCAAACGCCTTAATTGCTAAGCCAATCCCTTCAGCCCTCTGATGATATTTTTAAGTACCAACTCCTGTAGGGGAAAACAAAGATATACACAGCAAATTCAATGCTTGTTTGGCCAGCATTAAGATATTACCTACAGAATCATAGGACCTAAGATTGAAACAGAACTTTAAAGAACTTCTTGACCAATCTTTGGTTTTAAGAAAACGAAGTTGGACCTAAAGGAATAAAGATATTCCAAAGGTCTGACAGTAGCTAAAATTTACTTGATCTTAACAAACTTGCTAAGGGTTCTACCAAAGCATGTATTACTTTTCTTTACTGCAAAGAAAATCAATATAGGCTGCTGGTAGATTAATGATACAGACTAACTTTAATTTTTAGGTCTGAACATTAGAAAGGGGAACACTACACTCCCCTGTCTCCAAAACCAGATCCAAAATAAGCAAGAGAATATAAACATTCATACCCTGACATCACTTCTAGATGAAGTTGTCCTGAGACAGTTAAGAAAGCAGGAACACTGAAGAAATTCTCCTTAGGCACTTTTATTTTGCTTGAAGGCTGTAAATAAAAAACACAAGCCACAAAATCTATTACACATTTTGCTGTTTTTTACATCTATATACAAGCCACAACTAAAAGCCACCGTGCAATTAAACCTATGTGAGGAACCTTTGTTACCATGAAAATAAAAGCAGTCTATGTACTTAAAGGAGAGAATGGCAGCTTAGAAATTACCAACCCTGGCCAAGTATGGTGGTGCACTTAGGGAGGCTGAGGCAGAAGGGCTGCAGTGAGTCCAAGACCAACCTGAAGCTACACAGTGAGTTCCAGGTCAGGCTGGGCTAGAGTGAGATGCTGCCTAGTAAACAAAATGAAAACAAAATAAAAACAAAAAAGTACCAATATTAAAGAAGCTTGCTATATATTTTCAAAACATACAGTATAGGACATGGCACTTTTGTCATAAGATACATTTTCCCTATAAAGAAATTTTGACTAAGGGATTAAGGGAAAAACCAAGGAAGAGATTATGAATTATAAACTTTAATGATGAAAAATTACACCATTTCTTCAAATGTTTAGCCTATAATTAAGACCTACTTTTCTTATGAGAACAGCCTCTAGAATACGTGTTATATCAGGCTGGAGAGATGGCTTAGCAGTTAAGGTACTTGCCTGTGAAGCCTAAGGACCCATATTCCACTCCCCAGATCCCATAAGCCAGGTGCACAAGGTGACGCATGTGCAAGGTCGCATATGCACAGAAGGCAGCACACACATTTGGAGTTTGATTACGGTGGCTGATGCCCTGGCACAGCAATTCTCTCTGTCTCTCACCCTCTTGCTCTCTCTCTTAAAAAAAAAAAAAAAAAAAGACCAGTCTGTCGGGCTTGCCTCAAAAAAAAAAAAAAAAAAAGAGAGAATATGTGTTATTGTCATTGTGAATATGTCATTATTAAGAGAGTAATACTACTTTTTGTTTTTGAGGTAGGTTCTTACTCTAACCCAGCTGGCTTAGAACTCAATCTGTAGTTCCAGGCTGGTCTTGACCTCAGTGTGATCCTTGGACTGCTGGGATTAAAGCGTGTGCCACCATGCCCAGCTTGCATTTAATACAGATTCTTAGAAACACACTGTAAACTTATGAACAAATTATAATCAATCTCTATATCCACAAGTTCTTCATTTGAAGATTCAGTAAGATCAAATCTGAAAATATTTTGAAAATATTAAAAAGAAAAACTTCTGTCTATACTAAATGCATATACTCCCCAACTCCATCATTATCCTTTAAACACTATGACACCTAGTCACACATTTTTTAAACCTTTATTTAAGCCTTAAATTTATATTTATAAATAGCAATTTAATATTACATAACTTATAAAAATGATAAAACTTTTATCCATTTATTGAACACATTTCCAAATTTTGTGGGGGCGTTTCGAGGTAGGGTCTCACTCTAGTCCAGGCTGACCTGGAATTCACTGTCTAGTCTCAGGGTGGCCTCAAATTCATGGCGATCCTCCTACCTCTGCCTCCTGAGTGCTGGTATTAAAGGTGTGCACCACCAAGCCTGGCTTTGCTTAATTATTTATAACACAAGTTTTTTCATAGCCAGGCGTGGTGGTGCACTCAAGAGGCAGAGGTGGGTGGATCACTGTGGTTTAAGGACACCCTGAGACCACGTAGTGAATTCCAGCGCAGCCTGGGCTAGAGGGAGACCCTACCTCAAAAAAAATAAAATAAAATAAATAAAGCAATAACTTAAAGTACATAGGAGGATGTGTGTGTGTTTTACGCAAATACTGTAATTTTAAACTATTTTTGACAACGTCCATAAATAGACATATTATATATAGACAATATGCTGTGATCATAGTCTCCTTGTACTACCCTCCCCTTCCCCCCCTCCACTGAATCTCTTTTTCTTTCCAACTAATCTCCCTCCTATTTTGATGCCATTAATTTTTCTCCTCCAATTACACAGATCTTGCAAATACTGTATTTTTACATGAGGGATTTGAGCACTTGCAGAATTTGGTATTCTTAGGAGTTCTGGAATCAACTCCTCACAGATACCTATGGACAATCAATTTAATTTCCACTGAATTAAGAGATACAAAGAGTAGGACCTGTCTTGAAAAGATATAATGGGCAATTATACATTTATAAACAGTATAGACAGAATGATTATTTCATTTGAACTAAGGAAGAGCAAACAAGTCAACATTTATAAGAGAAGCTTAAAAAAAAAAAACACCAAACCAAAACAACCCAGAAACTTCCTTCCTGCCATCTAATTCTCATAGCGCCAGAAGGTGCCGCGCAGTCATCCATATTATCACTCAGTAGTAAATCCTACATTTTACAATACTGACCCACCAGGCAAGAGGCAAGATGTACCTCCTGAGGCAATAGAGGCATGCCTGTCACAGGGGTAAAAAAAAAACACTCTGAATCTGAGGCCCACCACACAGGAAGGAATTCATGCCTGGTATAAAACCTAAGTCAAAAAGCTCATGGCTGATGTGGTGGTTTGAATAGATGGCCCCCCAATATATTCAGTTGTTTATTTGTTTGTAGTTTGCATCTGTAGCCACCTGGCTGGAGGCAGTGTCACTGGGGGGATCTTAAGGTGTGGTGGTGGGTTTCAGGTTTCAATCTAAAGATATGCAAAGTGTGCCTAGCTGGTGTCCCTGAAGTGTGCTGCACTGTGTGGCTTTTAGGCTTGTGCTTCTCTCTCTCTCTGTGATTGATCCTGTGAAAGCAGGCAAGCTTCTTCTGCCATTATGGATCTTCCCCTGGATCTGTAAGCTTCAATAAATATCCCTTCCTCCATAACTGTGCCTGGTCTGGAAGTTCATCTCAGCAAACCTGAAGCTGTCTGCTACAGCTGGAAAGAACACATGCCCTACGAGAGAAGCAGTTATTGGTGTTTTGCTGAACAGATGTGTTGCCAAACTGCCTCCTAAGTAGTTATCATTATATCTATAGATGAGTTTTGCTCTCAGGCATGGTCAGAAAAGCCTTTTAATTTCTTATTTTTCTTCAGCAGTGGGAGGTGGTTAATGCAAACTAGTCAAAGTTCTATAAAAAAGTGACTAATGAGTGTATGGCCCTACACAGCACATATACATTGTAGTAGCTACTTTCTTATTGCTGTGACAAAATACTAACTACAAGCACTTTATGGAAATAAAGGGTTTATTTTGGCTTACAGTTCCAAGGTCACATTTCTATTATGGTGGAAACATCATCATATCAGCAGTGAGGAAGCAGAAAAGCTCAAGTACCGAAAGGGGCTAGATTCTAACACCCCGAGGCCCATCCCCACCAGCACACCTCCTCCAGGAAGGCTACACAAACTTCCCAACAGCATCACCAATTGGGTATTAAGTACTCAAACACATGAGTCTATGGGGAACATTTTACCTGCAAACCACCACAAATGTCTTTCCGTCCTGGGCTCAGGAAACGTTGCGGAAGAGGAAATAAAGAATTCTAAGAGCTACATGATGGAAGGAGCACTGTGGAACCCTGCCACTCAGGCATGATGAGTCCACTGCACTCATGAACTCAAAGCAGCTATGGTTACTGGCTTAAGACCTGCACAGGATGGGCCAGTCAATATCACTACCTACTTTTCTGGAAGGTAGCTCTACATTTTAATCTGATTGTCTGCTTGAAAATACTTTAGTGTATTATTATAAAAGCAATAAAGCCAATCTTAAATCTTAAGTATGCAACAGAGAATATAAGGTCATTTTCACAGACTGTGTCAAAAGCTAATGGAAACACATGAAATAAAGGTATGTTATTTAATTTAATTGGCTGCTCTAATACAAATTATGTACACGTGTGTGTATAAATGAGAAATATATTAGGAAAACTCTTTTTTTTTCATTTATTTTTTCTTTTTTCGATTTTTCAAGGTAGGGTCTCCCTCTAGCCTAGGCAGACCTGGAATTCACTACGTAGTCTCAGGGTGGCCTTGAACTCACCTCCTATCTCTGCCTCTCAATCCTCTCTCTGGGATTAAAGGTGTGTGCCACCACGCCTGGCTGTAGCTTCTAATTTTTTCAAACTTACTTTGATACTGCCCTTGAAGAGTTCTATACATTCACTTTCTTTTTTAAAAAATGCAACTTTATGGGCTGGAGAGATGGCTCAGTGGTTAAAAAGGCACTTGTCTGCAAAGCCTAACGAACTGGTTTTGAATACCCAGTTCCCATGTAAAAACAGATACACAATATGGCACATGCATCTGGAGTTCGTTTGGAGTAGCTAGAAGCCCTGGTGTGCCCATTCTCTCTTTGTCTGTCTCTGTTTGCACACACACAAAAAAAGACAATTTGAGTAGGGATATAGATAGCAAGGTGGCACAGTACTTGCCTTCCACATAGGAGGCTCTGGGTTCAACCCACAGTACTTATGATTAATAATAATAACAATAATAATAGCATCATCCACTTTTAAATAATTTCATTAGTAATGAAAGGATATAATTTCCAAGGACTTAAGTCTCAAGATTAAATACTTCACCTGATATATGTTGGAATTTCAAAATAAATGCCATGATTTGTGACATTCACTCATTATTTCCTTAAAAATTGTTCTTTTTTCCTTTTCTTTTCTTTTTGGGTAGGGTCTCACTGTAGCCCGGGCTGACTTGGAATTCACTCTGTAGTCTTGTAGTCTCAGGGTGGCCTCGAACCCATGGCGATCCTCCTACCCTGGCCTCCCAAGTGCTGGGGTTAAAGGTGTGTGCTACTATACCCAGCCTGTTTTCTTCTTCTTCTTCTTTTTTAATATTTATTTGCAAGGGAGAGAGAAGAGGGAGAGAGAGAGAGAATGAGAATGAATGAATACGGGCATACCAGGGCCTTTTGCCATTGCAATGACAAGGATCCTGAGGAATTAAACCCAGGCCATCAGGCCTTGCAAGCAAGCACCTCTAGCTGCAGAGCCATCTCTCCAGCCTGCAGCTTGATTTCTCTATGTCCTGCAACCAAAGTTTGTGGTGTCTTCAACAGTAGGGTCTTCCCACAGTGGTCAACTAGGAGCGGTGGCAATAACCTGTATTATCTTGAGGAGTCCAAGAACCTACCTGTCAAAGAATTCATAGCCTATGCCTATAACTTGAAGTGATTTCCCCTAGCAATTTCAGAGTTTTAGGTCTCACATTAAGATCTTCAGCAGCGTATGTTAAATAGGCTATTGTTTCTTCAAAAGACTGCGCGTATGCAGTCTTATTTCTAGCTCTTTTATTTTAATTGATCTACATATGTTTTTGTGCCAATACCATGTTTTATGTTACTATGGTTCTGTAGTATAATTTGAAATAAGGCATCCTTGGTTATTTGGAGTACTGTGTGTTTCCATATGAATTCTAGGATTGTGTTTACTAGTACTGTGAGAAATATCACTGATTTTTTTTTGTTTTGTTTTTTCAAGGTAAGATCTCACTCTAGCCCAGGCTGACCTGGAATTCACTATATAGTCTCAGGGTGGCCTCGATCTCACAGCGATCCTCCTACCTCTGGGTCCCGAGTGCTGACATTAAAGATGTGCGCCACCATGCCCGGCTTATCATTTTTGATGAGGACTGCATTGAATATACAGATTGCTTTTGGTACCACATTAATTCTCCTGATCCATGAGCATGAGAGGTGTTCCGTCTTCTTCACTTTCTTCAGTGCTTATAGTTTTCATGGTAGAGGTCTTCTAACTCCTTGGTTAGGTTTCTTTCTAGGTCTTTTATTTATTTTGAGGCCACTGCATGTAACAGGGTGGTTTTCCTGATTTCTTTTTCAGCATGCTCATTATTGGTATATAGAAAATCTACTGGTTTTTACGTGTTAATTTTGTGTCCTGCTACTTTGCTGAAAATGTTTATCATGTTTGAAAGCTTTCTAGGAGAGTTATGACCAGATTTCAATGTTTTACTTCTCAGCAGTTGTACAAATGGATTCTAACCTTACATTTATCCAACTTATTTTAGTGAGTGCAAACACCAACATAATTCTACTTCATTATGCCTTCTAATGTCATGTGTGAGCATTTATAGGCTAAGTTTCATACATTATAAGTTCATTTTGTACAATAAAATCATTTGCATTGATTTAAAAAAATTATTTTTCTATTATCATTCTTCAGTGTTTGGATGCGTGTGTATGGGCATGTGCATGTGTGTGGAGGTCAGAGGACAACCGTGGGCGTTTCTCTTTTTTCACCCTTAAAAAATATTACTTATGCCAGGCGTGGTGGCACATGCCTTTAATCCTAGCACTTGGAAGGCAGAGGTAGGAGGATCACCATGAGTTTGAGGCACCCTGAGACTCCATAGTGAATTCCAGGTCAGCCTTGGCTAGAGTGAGACCCTACCTTGAAAAACAAAAAACAAACAAACAAGAAAAATTATTTATTTCTTTGACCGGGGGGGGGGGGAGGGAGGGAGAGAGAGAGGATGAATATGGGTGTGCCAGAGCCTCTACCCACTACAAAAAAACTCCAGATGCATGTAGCACTTTACGCATGCAGCTAACATGGGTCCTGGGGAATTGAACCTGGATCCTTCGGCTTTGCAGGCAAATGCCTTAACTGCTAAACCTTCCCTCCAGGCCTCTTTTCACCCTCTTGAGACAGGGACTGTCTTGTTGCTGCTGCTTGTAACTTCGCATAGATAACTGAGGAAGACTGAACTTGGGATGGCAGGTTTGTAAGCAAGTTCCTTTAACTGCTGAGCCATCTCCCCATTACACTGCACTGATTTTTATATTTGCTTGTATATCAAGTTATATTGCCTATAAACTTTACTTCATAATATTAAACAGGTATTAGAAAATATTTGTTTTAAGAAGTAATTACTGAGGGTGATGTTTGTAATACGTATGGGGGAGGTAGCTTCAAGACCTAACCCCTCAGCACACAGAAAAACAAACAAACAAACAAACTAAGAGCAAAAACTGGGCCAACTTTGAAAACAGCCACAGATTTACAACAACCTACTGAATGCTAAATCAAGAAAATGGCAACTTAAAAATAGTGGAATTCACCTAACTGCAGCAGAATACATTCTTTTCAAGTGCCTGTGTACCATTCTCCAGGACAGAATGTATACTAGGCCACAAAATAAGTGTCTAAAAATTTTAATGGACTGAAGTTATCAAGGTATTTGAATAAACCACAATAAAAGTAAAACCAGAAGTATGAAATGGTTACCGGGGAAAAAGAGTTTGGTAGGTGTGGTAGTTTAGATATATATTCCCCCACAGACTCTGGTGTTTTATTAAAATTGAGTTTGCAGGCAGGCATGATGGCACATGTCTTTAATCCCAGCACTTGGGAGTCAGAGGTAGGCAGCTCACTGTGAATCTGAGGACAGCCTGGAACTACATAGTGAATTTCAGATCAGCTTGAGCTACAGCAAGACCCTACATGGAAAAAACAAAATAATAATAATAATAGAGTTTACAGCTTCATCCTCTTAACAGGCAGACTCCTGCCACACGGGGTGGGTTGCAGGGGGCAGATCTGAATCACAGCTTAAAGGTGTGCAGAGAGGTTTTGGGCTCTGGCCTTGCTTGCTTGTGGTGCTGTTGGTGATGTCTCTCTGTTTGAATTTATGAATGAGAGCTGGCTTCTTTCACCATCTGATGGAAGTTTCCCTGGATCTGTAAGCTGGAAATAAACCCTTTCCTCCCATAAACTATGCCTGGTTTAGACGCTCATCTCAGCAACATGAAGCTGACTACAACAGTGGGATTTATTTCCTTCCTTCCTTCCTTCCTTCCTTCCTTCCTCCCTCCCTCCCTCCCTTCCTGTCTTTCTTTCCTTTTTTGAGGTAGGGCTTTGCTCTAGCCCAGGCTGACCTGGGATTCACTATGTAGTCTCAGGGTGGCTCGAACTCACGGCGATTCTCCTACTTCTGCCTCCCGAGTGCTGGGATTAAAGGTGTGCACCACCATGCCCGGCTCAACAGTGGGATTTCTTAAAAAGTTAAAATAGAAGTATTATGATCCAACAACCCTATTTCTAGTTATATCAATAGGGTTAAAATGAGGTTTTAAAATAAATCCTTATACAAATGTTAACAGGGTGAAACAATATCTATTAGTGAGAAGATGTATAAGCAAAACGTGACACATACATAATAGAATATTATTTAGCAATAAGATGGTGTATACCTTTATATACTAAAATACAGATGACCTTTGAAAACATGCCAAGTAAAAGACATATTTAAAATACCATCACTGCATGATTGCATTGTTATAAAAGACCCAGAGTAGACAAACGCACAGAAGCAGACGGGTGACTCACGATCTGTGGGAGGGAGCATGAGAGGTGACTTCTTAATGGATATTCCTCTTTCCTCCCTCCCTCCTTCCTTCCCTCCCTTCCTCTTTCTTTTCTTTCTTTTCTTTCTTTCTTTCTTTCTTTCTTTCTTTCTTTCTTTCTTTCTTTCTTTCTTTCTTTCTTTCTTTCTAGTAATGAACTTACTCAAACATTACAGGGGTGATAGTTATCAGTATGAACTTACTGACACAAATGTACACATGTACAGATGGTTAATTTTATACTGTATGAATCTCACCTCAGTTCTCTGACATAATAAGCACATACTAAAAAGTACTCATTTAGCCAAGTGCAATGGCACATACTTGTAGTTTTTTCTAGCTACCTGGAACTGAGACAGGAGGATGGTTCATACCCAGGAGTTTAAGGGCAACATGGGCTACAAAGGTCCCAACGCAAGGGAAAAAAAAGTATTATTGATTTTGCTTACAGTTGAAAACTGGACTTTTTGATGTACATATTATAGATACAGTTTCCACTGTGTTCTAATTTATCAAAAATGACTTATCTTTCAAAACAAAAAGTATTACTGAGATGAAAAAACTCAAAAATACTAGTTCAGAGCTACAAATTTAGGATTTAGAATTACAATCTTAAATCGTAATTTTATTTATTTATTTATTTATTTATTTATTTTGGTTTTTCGAGGTAGGGTCTTGCTCTAGCCCAGGCTGACCTGGAATTCACTATGCAGTCTCAGGCTGGCCTCGAACTCATGGCAATCCTCCTACCTCTGCCTTCTGAGTGCTGGGATTAAAGGCGTGTGCCACCACGCCCGTCTTGTAATTTTATTTTTAAAATATTTGTATTTATTTGCAAAGAGAGAAAAGAAGAGATGGACAGGGAGAGAGAGTGGTTGAGCCAGGGCCTCCAGCCATTGCAAGTGAACTCCAGAAGCATGCGCCACTTTGTGCCTCTGGCTTTATGTGGGTAGCAGGGAACTGAACCCGGGGTGTTCAGCTTTGCAGGCAAACACCTTAACTGCTGAGCCATCTCTCTCTAGTTTCCTTAAATTTGAAAGTTTAAGTATTTCTGTTGGGGCTGGAGAGATGGCTCAGAGCCTAAGGCACACTAGCCTGCAAAGACTAAGGACCTAGGTTCAACTCCCCAGAACCCACGTAAGCCTGATGCACATGGTGGTGCATGCATCTGGAGTTTGTTTGCAGTGGCAGAAGATCCTGGTGTGCCCATTTCTCTCCTTCTCAAATAAAAATAAAATATTTTAAGTAGGTGGGTGTGGTGGCGCACGCCTTTCATGCCAGCTCTCAGAAGGCAGTGGTACGAGGATCACCGTGAGTTCAAGGCCACCCTGAGACTACATAGTGAATTCCAGGTCAGCCTAGACTACAGTGAAATCCTACCTTGAAAAGCAAAAAAAAAAAAAAAAACCAAAAAAAAAAAAACCCCACCAAAATTTCTGTTAATAATGAAAAAAGAATAAAAACAATGAGCTGAAAAATTGATGGATTTGAGAACATTAAAATTTATTAAGGATTTGGAGCTAGAGATGGCTTAGTGGTTAAGTTACTTGCCTGTGAAGCCTAAGGACCCATGTTCCACTTTTCAGATTACACATAAACCAGATACACAAGGTGATGCAAGTGTGTAGGGCTGTACATGCGCACAAGGTAGAACACGTGTCTGAGTTTGATTACAGTGACTGGAGGCCCTGGTGTGAGCCCCCCCCCGCCTCTGTTGCATAAAAAAGAAAAAGGCCAGGGTCAGAGAGATGGCTTAGTGGTTGAGGCATATGCCTGCAAAGCCAAAGGACCTTGGTTTGATTCCCCAGGGCCCACATAAGCCAGATGCACAAGGTGGCACGTGCACCTGGAGTTCGTCTGCAGTGGCTGGAGGCCCTGGTGTGCCCATTTTTTGTCTCTCTCTCAAATGAATAAATAAAAATTAAAAAATATATTTTTAAAAAGGTAAGTCTGTTGGGTTTGCCTCAAAAAAAAAAAAAATCAAGGATTTTTACTTTTTATTTAGTAAAGGAAGAGATATACAAAATTAACAGAGGAATGTCAATTAATAAAAAAAAAAACCCAGTATCTAAAAATCTGTAAGTAATTATGGACAAAATATTTAACTACCCCTGCTAAGAAACAAGAAATTAAGATTTGTGCTGCAAATGGGAAAGATTTACAGAAAAGCGTACTTGTTCCAACAGGCATGTGAAGAAATTCTCAGAATCACCAGGAAATACAGAAATGCAAATTAAAAGAAGGTATTTTGCTAAGGGTTTATCAATCTTGTTTATCCTTTCAAAGAACCAGCTCTTTGTTTCATTAATTCTTTGTATTGTTTTTTTGGTTTCTATTTCATTAATTTCTGCCCTAATCTTTATTATTTCTTCCCGTCTACTGATTTTTGGTTTGCCTTGTTCTTCTTTTTCCAAGGCTTTAAGGTGAAGCATTAGGTCATTTATTTGCGACCTTTCTAATTTCTTAATATAGGCACTTAAAGCTATAAATTTACCTCTTAGAACTGCCTTCATTGTGTCCCAGAGATTTTGGTATGTTGTGTTCTCATTATTGTTTGACTCTATAAATTTTTTGACTTCCTTCTTGATTTCTTCATTGACCCATTCATCATTTAGTAATGTATTGTTTAGTTTCCATGATTTTGTGTATGCTCTATATCCTTTCTTGCTATTGATTTGTAGTTTGATTCCATTGTGGTCAGATAGAATGCAAGGAATTATTTCAATTTTCCTGAATTTGTTAAGATTTGCTTTGTGTCCTAATATATGGTCTATTTTAGAGAATGATCCATGTGCTGCTGAAAAGAATGTATATTCTGCAGCATTTGGATGAAATGTCCTGTATATGTCTGTTAGGTCCATTCCTTCTATGACCTCGTTTAGTCCAGATGCCTCTCTGTTTATTTTTTCCCGGGATGACCTGTCAATTGATGAGAGTGGGGTGTTAAAGTCACCAACTACCACTGTGTTTGGTGTTATCTGTGACCTTAGTTCTAACAGTGTTTGTTTGATGAATTTGGGAGCCCCCATGTTAGGTGCATATATGTTTAGGATTGTAATGTCCTCCTGTTGGAGTGTGCCCTTAATCAATATAAAGTGACCTTCCTTATCTTTCTTGACTAATGTTGGAGTGAAGTCTGCCTTGTCAGCTATTAGGATAGCAACCCCTGCTTGCTTTCTGGGTCCATTTGCTTGAAACACCGTTTTCCAACCTTTCACCCTAAGATAATGTCCATCCTTTGTAGAAAGGTGAGTTTCTTGGAGACAACAAACTGTAGGGTCCTGCTTTTTAACCCAGTCTGCAAATCTATGTCTTTTGGTTGGAGCATTGAGGCCATTGATATTAAGAGATATTATTGAAAGATGTGTATTTATGCTTGCCATTTTTTTTTTTTTTTTGTGGTTCTGGTTCTACCTTTGCTCTCTTATATTAACTAGTATTTGAGTGTTGTTTGTTGTTTTCCAGGTTCCTTATATGTGTGTTTTTCTTTCTCTTCGGCATGGAGGATTCTTTCAAGTATTTTGTGTAGAGCTGGTTTTGTCTTCAAATACTCCTTTAGCCTGCTTTTGTCATGGAATGTCCTTAGTTCTCCATCTATTTGAATGGATAGTTTTGCAGGATAAAGTAGCCTTGGTTGACAGTTGTTATCTTTCAGAGTTTGGAATACATCACTCCAAGCCCTTCTGGCTTTGAAAGTTTGTGTTGAGTAATCTGCTGTGATCCTGATGGGCTTGCCTTTGTAGGTAACTTGATTTTTCTCTCTAACTGCTTTCAATATTTTTTCTTTGGATTGTGTGTTTGGTAGTTTGATTATAATATGGCGAGGAGAGGTTCTTTCCAGGTTTTGTCTGGCTGGTGTTCTAAATGCTTCCTGTATCTGCATTGGCACCTCTTTCCCAATTTGGGGGAAGTTTTCTTCTATGATTTTGTTGAAGATGCCTACTATACCTTTGGATTGAAATTCTTCTCCTTCTACTATGCCCTGAATTCTTATATTTGATCTTTTCATAGTGTCCCGAATATCTTGAAATTCCCATTCATACTTTTCTATTAGTTTGTCTCTCTCTTTGTTGGATTGTATTAGATCTGCCACCTGGTCTTCTAGCTTAGATATTCTGTCCTCTCCTTCATCCATTCTACTGGTGAGATTTTCTACAGAGTTTTTTATTTCATTAACTGTGTTCTTCATTGCTAGTAATTCTGACTGGTTTTTCTTCATTATTTCTATTTCCTTATTTATGTTTTGTATTGATTTCTTTATTTCATTAAATTGGTGTCCTGTATCTTCTCTGATTCCTTTAATTTCTTCTTTGAGTTCATTGAACATATTTACAATCATTCTTTTGAAATCTTTCTCAGGCATTTTCTCTAACTCGTTTTCACTAGAGGTCATTTCTGAAGCATTGATGCTTTTTGGTGGATTTATATTGCCTTGGTTTTTGGTGTTTCTTGTGTTATAATGTATATATTTTTGCATCGTGGATTAAGTTACTGCTTAGATTTTCCAGTTAGCTGGGTATCCTTTGCTGTATCTATTGATCTGATATTGTATATTTTCTATGTAGGAGATTAAGATGTTAGGTGTGGCTCTTACCACTCTCAGAGTATCTAGACACGTGGTCCTAGGGGTTAAGTTTGCCTGCTATGGGAGTATTCAAATAGGTTGAGTGGAATAAAATACAGGTATATTCTAAAATTTAACTAAACCCTATACACATTCAGTCAAGAACAGCACCGAGCATTTATGCAAGATTAGGTATTATAAAAACCAGATCCTCTATCAACAAAGAAGTTAAGATTTCTGGTCTGTTGAGGGATCCAAGTCAGCTTGTGACCAGGTGAGACCCTTCCCTGGTTCAATCCCAGTTACCTCTTTGGATGCTTTTGGTCTCAGTCAAGTTGCTGGCTGGGATGTTGGGCCGCTGTTCTGCTTTCTGGAACTGGGTACTGGCTTTTCCTGTGGGGCAAACCAAGCCTGGCAACTGTGGCCCTGCAGATTGGCACCCCTGATGCTGGATCCCCGCTGCTGCCGCTGGAGCTGCCGCTGCTGGGACCACTGCTGCTGGATCCGCCACTGGAGATGCCGCTGCTGGGTCTGCCCCCGCTGATCCGCTGGAGCTGCCGCTGCTGGGTCCTCCGCCTCTGATCCGCTGGTGCTGCCGCTACGGGATCAGCCTCTGCCGCTGAAGCCGCTGGAGCCTCCGCTGCTGGATTCGCTGCCCTAAAGCCGCTGTGGCCGGTACCGGAGCAGCTGATGGTGTTTTGGGGGCTGGAGTCACGGCTTCCACCGCCGCTTCCGGCTTCCACCGCCGCTTCCGCTGCCGGGGTCTGAGCCGCCGCTGTTGGATCCGGGAGTCGCCACTGCCGGAGCCCGAGATGCAGCTGCCGGTGCCCGTGCTGCCGCTGCCGCTGCCAGAGTCCGAATCGCAGCTACCGGGTCCCGAGGTGCCGCTGCCGGAGCCCAAGTCGCCGCTACCGGGTCCCGAGCTGCCGCTGCCGGATCCCGAGCTGCCGCTACCCGGGTCCCGAGCTGCCGCTGCCGGAGCTGCTTCGGCCTGCCCGTGTGGGCTCTGGATATCTCCTACTTCTCCGCTGCTGTTTTAATCTGTTATACCTCTCCCTTGTGTATTTTGCTGGGTTTTCTTTGGCTTTTTCTCCCCTAGGCTGCTTAGGCGTGGTTCCTATGCCGCCATCTTGACCAAAAGAAGGTATTTTAAGAACACTTTATAATCATTAGATTGCTAAAAAGAAGTAAGTTATTCCATATCAAGTGTAGCATGCAGAGATTACAGATGTGTCTCTATGACTCCATCCCTAGCTGGAATACCAACCATGTTACTTATGTGAACTGATTTTACAAATTCCATATTCAAATAGCCTCAAGACTCAGGTTTATCTGGGTATACCTGGCCTGATATAAGCCCTTAAAACTACAGTTTTGACTGGGCATGGTGGCACATCCCTTTAATTCCAGCACTTAGGAGGCAGAGGTGGGAGGATCGTTGTGAGTTCAAGGCTACTCTGAGACTACACAGTGAATTCCAGGTCAGCCTGGGCTCGAGTGAGACACCTACCTCGGGGGAAAAAAAAAAAAAAAAAAAAAAAGCAGTTTTTATTGCTGGTTGTGTGAGTCAGAGATTTCAAGACAGATGTGACAGGATGCTGCTGCTTCCAGGGGAAGAGGCACACACGAGAAGGTCCTGAGAGCAGTTTCCAGTTGCTGAGGAGCTGAGCTGGTCAATGGCCACAGGAAAACAGAAGCAGTTCAAATGCAAAGAAGTGAATTCTGCTAGTAGAAGGCGAGACTAGAAGTCAGATTCTTGATGAAAACACAGCCAGCTGCTACCTTGATGTCAGTTTTGTAAAGGAGAACCCAGCAGTGCCATTCTTAACTTCTGACTTACGGAACTGTAAGCCCAATAATGTACAGTTTTAAGCCACTAAATTTGTTAAAAAAATTTTTTTTAAGAAAGCAATGGAGAAGAACTGCACAGGAAATGTGAAACTGTAGAAAATCCTGATGAGTATACTGCTATTCTACATACCTTAATGAAATGAAGAAAATTGGAAAATTATAAATTTAGTGAATTATTCAAAGACTGGGAATGTAGTTCACATGGCCTAGTCAGCTAATGCAAGTCCTTGGATTTGATCCTCAGCACTTCAACAAACACAAACCAAAACCTAACAAAGTCTATGATATGCACTGTGGGGAAATTTTCACATAGATCCATTAGGGGACATGTGTAAGACTAATGCAGGACGGGCAAATAAAATGTAGCTAACATGTAGCACTGAATATCATGTAGCAATTAAATGCAACAAATAAATCCACCTGACAACACTGATATGCTTTCAAAATAAGTGTTAGGCGTAACAAAGAAGGAAACCAGGTGCATAAGACATCACCACTGTAAATTAAAACACAATGTAAGTCAACATTCTACAACTTATTTCCAGTTGACACGATTATACCCAGCTGCTCTAGCACTATTTAATAAAAGCCAATCTTTGCTTCCTGATTTAATGCCTTTATTTCCATAGGAGCTTAAGACTATCTCTGGCCCTTAATTCCATCTCATAAGTTTGTGTTCAGCTACCACACTATCTTTGTTTTTGGGTTTTATACCTTGTTTTAATGTTTGGTTATTGAAGAATTTTTGATCACTGTACTTCTTAGCATGGGGATTTTTCCATGATCTTCCCACTGAAAAACATGTCTGTGTACCACCTCAATTATAACTACTCTTTCATATTTCCAAACCCCACTTCATGTTTCAATTGAACAGACATTTATGGAGTGTGCTAAATGCAGGATACATTAATAAGAGAGACAGGGTCCCTGAAGAAGATTTATTTTTATTTTGTAGGTTAATGGTGTCAAGCAAGATACCCTTAATACGACTCTTTGAACAAGATTTTGTGTGGGTTAATGGTATGCATGTTCACGTAAGTATGTATGCATGTGGATGATGAGTATGGATGGAGGAGAGAGGTCAATGGTTAGTGTCTTCTTCAGTCTTCTACCACCTTATTTTTTTAAGACAGAGCCTATTACCCAACCTGGAGCTCACCAATTTGGCTAGAGAGCATGCTCCAAAGACCCTGTTTTTGCTTCATCAAGGCTGGATTACAGGTGTGATCCCACTAAACTGGGCATTTAAGTGGGTGCTGGGGATTCAAATTCAGATCCTCATGCTTGCATGACAAGCACTTTACTAACTGAGCCATCTGCTCAGCCCCTCAACACGATTTCTAGAAGGTTGTTCATTGGTCTATTAGCTCGGAGGATCTTACAGAGATTATACCAAATTCTTGCTCATTTAAATACACCAAAGAGGGCCAGGTGTGGTGGTGCACACCTTTAATCCCAGCACTCAGGAGGCATAGATAGGAGGATTACTGTGAGTTCAAGGCCACCCTGAGACAACACAGTGAATTCTAGGTCAGCCAGAGCTAGAGTGAAACCCCACCACGAAAAAACCAAAAAAAAAAACAAAACAAAACAACAGCAACAACAACAACAACAACAACAACAAAACACCAAAGAATCCTTGATGACATATTCCTAAAAACATTAACTGTTGCTTCTTTATTGTCTGAGGGTGGGAATGCAAGGACCATGTGATGCACAGAAAATGCTCACAAGCAGGATGCTGGCCAAGCACACTGAAAAGCCTGTCAATACCACAGCATACTTAATAGAATGGCTAAAATCCAGAACACAATGCCAAATGCTGGGGAGGATGTGAAACAGCAGGACCTCTCGTGTACTGTTGGTGGGAATGCAAAATGGTACAGCGCTTTGCAAGACACTTAGCAACTTCTTAAAACAAACATACTCTTACCATATGAATCACTAGTTGTGCTCCTTCATATTTTAGTAGTTGAAAACTTATTTGCATGCTTTTAATAAACTGTAGATGGATGTTCATAGCAGCATTACATAATTGCCAAGGCTTGGAAGCAATCAAGCTATTGTTCTGTAGGTGAATAAACTGTAGAACATACATTGAGACTGGAATATTACTCAGTACTCAAAAGAAATGAGCTATCAAGCCCAGAAGAGACCAGGAGGACCTTTGAATGTGAATTACTGAGTAAAATAAGCCAATCTAAAAAGGTTTCACATTGTCTCATTTCAACTATAGTCATGAACCTCATAACTACATTTTGGTTAACGAAGGACTGAGTGTACAAAGGTAGTTCAGGAGATCACAATGGGCCAGATCATGCCTATGGAGATCAAGCTAATTTGCAAATCTTTGCACAGGCTAATCTTGGGGCCATGGAAGACTACCAACCTTAGGCAGAAGTTCTTTAAGACAGGAAACTTCTCCAAAGATTGATAAACATAACTCTTGATCTGTCTGATGCTCAGACTCCCCATAGCTTTGACTGCCTGAAACTGAATAAAAAGCTGCAGAACAGCCAGTTCCGGGAGCACTAGAGTGCATCCCCTTGACCCTCCATTCAATCATATTTTGGCTGGTGTGTTCATTGAGCATTTACCTAAACACTGCTGGATGGCTGGATGGTGTACCTACATTGCCTATAATTCCAGCACTTGGGGGTTAGGCAGGAGGAACAGGAGTATAAGACTAGTCTCAGCTACAAAGTGAGTTTGGGGCCAGCCTACTTGGTCTTTAAGAAAGCCTGTCTTTTTTTTTTTTTTTTAAACATGCTCAACCATGTTTATTGCCGCTCAATTCACAACAGCTGGGAAATGGAACCAGCCTAGATGTCCCTCAACTGATGAGTGGATAATGAAGATATGGCACATCTACACATTGGAGTAAAGAAAAATGAAGTTATGAAATTTGCAGGAAAGTGGATAGATCTGGAAAGGATTATATTAAATGAGGTAACCCAGGCCCAGAAAGCCAAGCGTCGCATGTTCTCTCTTATATGTGGATCCTAGCTACAGATGATTGGACTTCTGTGTGAGTAGGAAGAAAACTCAGTAGCAGAGGCCAATAAGCTAGAAAAGAGATATAAAGGGAAGAGAAAGGAAGGGAGAGGGGTACTTAATAGGATAGTATTGTATATATGTAAGTAGAAGAATAGATTAATGGGGGTGAAAAGGCCCAAGTGCGGTCAGGGGGAGAGACTGAATAAAGGAAAGGTGGAGGGAGATCAAAATCTAAGAGGATATAAATAAATCATATGGAAATCTACTTTTTGGACAAAGGAACACTCAGGAGCCATAGATTGTTCCTAGAAAATTTTCAGTGCCAGGGATGGGATACCTTCCAGTGAGTTGTTGGCCAGGGAGGTCCCTGATGCCCCCAAAACATTATAGGGCATTGCTGAGGCCCTTGGTTTCCCACTAGGAATAGATGGTAAGACCCTATTTCTAAAGACTCCACATACTTGGGCTGCAAGACCACTGAAAAATCCTGCTGGAACTGAGCTGAGAACCTCCTTCATGTAGACCAGCTGACAGAAAACTGGAAGAAGCCATTCTGCATGCAGTTCAATGGGAAAGAGAAATCACCAGTGAAGATACTCAACAGTGGGCAATGCAAGCCTTATATTTGGCCAGCCAGGCCAAATGAGCCAATGGGTGCAATAGTGGCAGGTCTGTCGTGGTGGAAACCAACTGCCCTCTAATTAGACTGGAGGCCTGTTCCATGGGAGGGAATACATCCCTGATACTGAAAACCTAAAACAGGGGTAGTCATGAGCCCTAGGGGTGTAATATCTGCTGCTATTTGGCTAAATGTATATACTATGCTCATCAAACTGCCCAGTAAGCACTTCTCTTACTGTTCATACCCTTATATTAATGCTACTCTCACTTTTTGTAGAGAACCTTCTCTTTTTAGATGGCAGTGACCTTGGTATGACTCAGAAGGCATCATGGTGCTGGAAAGAAGTGACAGGAGTGCTCAGCACTGCAGTATCTCTATCACACCTTCCAAGGCTCAGGGTCCATTGCGGAAGAGGTGGCGGAAAGAATGTAAGAGCCAAAGGAAGGGTAGGACTCCTTACAATGTACTCCTCCAGACACACAATGGCCTGGATATTCATGACCTCACAGTGCCTGACATTACCTACACAAGACCATCATAAGAGGGGGAAAAGATCATGACATCAAAATAAAAGAGACTGATTGAGAGGGGAAGGGGATATGATGGAGAATGGAATTTCAAAGGAGAAAGTGGGGGGAGGGAGGGAGGGAATTAGCATGGGATATTTTTTATAATTATGGACATTGTTAATAAATAATATTTTAAAAGGGGCAGGGGAGATTCTGAAAAATTAACATCTTCCAGTGAATGCATAGCTGTAGAGGTAAGATAAAAGTAAACTGTAGGACTGGAGAGATGGCTTAGAGGCTACAGCACTTGCTGCGAAGCTTAAGGATCCATATTCAACTCCCCAGGTCCCATGTAAACCAGATGCACAAGGTGACGCATGTACAAGGTTGTGTATTTGCACAAGGTGGCGCACATATCTGGGGTTTGATTGTAGTGGGAAGAGGCCCAGGTGTGCCAATTCTCTCTCTTTCTCATTAAAAAAAAGAAAAAAAGGAAACTGTAGAAGAATCCCGAAGAAAATTCATAGGGAAAGATTTATTGAAAACTTTTGCAGACCTCAATAAGCTCTTTTGAAAATTTGAAAACACAGACCCCAACAATGAAAGGCCTTCATTAATGGTGGGGAATATTCATTGTGCATTGTCTTCTTACATGTAAATCTCTGATTAAAAAAAAATCCTAGGCTGGGGATGTGGCAGGGGGTTTCATCCCTAGTACTGCATAAACCAGACATGGAGGCAGGAAGTTCAAGGCCATCCTCAGCTATCCAGTAAGTTTCAGGCCAGCCTGAGCTACATGAGAATCTTTTTTTTTTTTATATGTTTCAAAATGAATATATAACTTGCAAAACAAAACAAGGAGAAACCAAATAAACCACCATGGGCATATCTGAGAAAAGAGTAACCCTGCTCCAGAGGAGCCTTAGACAGGCAGTAGCACTGTCACCAGAGAAGTGGCTGCATGGTGTTCCCTGCCCTTGAACAAGGCAAGATGTGGAGATGGAGGCTGATGATGTTGGTGATATGTGTATGTTGTAAGAGCAGATGCACTCATGAAGACCAGAGGAGAGCACTGGGTGTCCATCTACACTGTGCATCTGCCTATGGAGGAGGATAGGAGAAAGTTACCTTTCTTTAAGGCAGTTTTAGTGAGAGACTGAGGCCCAAAGAGAACCAGCAGATACCACCTCACATGGCACCTGTCCCTGACATAAAAATAGAACTCTTGGAAGAAAACAGAACTTGGGTCTGATTGAGACTGATGTACAGTGCCGTCTGCTGCCCACTTTTGCATGCTACCTAGACAGACAGCCCATGTGGGCTGGCTCTGAGATCCACCCTCTAAATCTTCAAACCAGGTCTTCCCCTTGTCTATAAAGGCTCTTGTCTTCTTCCTGTCCCTGACTATGCCTGTTCACCTCAGCTCACCTCAGCTCAGCTCAGCAGTTTTTCTGGCTCTGCCTCTCTCTCTTTGCTCAACCACAGGGCCAGACATGAGTCTGACTTCCCCCTCACCCAGCCTGGCTGGATGGGGGCAAGGACAGCATAAAACTGTTTCTTACTCTGAGGGAGATTTTCTGCTTATCTCTGCTTTATAGTTTGGGGTAACTTCTCACTTTGATTACATGCATGATTTTCCTCTGGTTTCTGAATCTACGACGTGTATATTTTTCTTACATTCTAGATCCACCATGTGGGTGATCTCAGCAACTCTAGGCTTGCTACCTGTGTAATTTCTTTAAACTCGCAGTAACCCGAGTTTTCATTACTCATTTCTCCTCTGAATCTCTTATCTCTGCTTAAATATCTGCTCTCTCATTTTTTCCCTTTTGCCTCACCATTTGTCTTCTTAATTTCTCTAAAAATGCATGGCAAATGCCATGTTGATTTTGCCTATGTCTCCCTACACAAGCTTGTAGATTCCTACTTCCCATGTGTTTATGACTGTTCTAGCTTTTCTTCCTAGATCCCAATCTCCCTCAAATAAGCCCCACAATCTGTGTTTTCTCCTTTAAATAAACTATAATGTGATTTCCCTGTAAATAAACTTAATAATTCATAATTTATTCTTCTTGAGTCTGTCTTTATTAATTCCTTATTAAAGAAAGGGCAGAAGCAAAACTTGAGGTTCATAAATTCTGGGGGACCCTCGTGAATCCCAAAATCCTGCATTACTTGGTTCCTGGACATGGAATCTCTTCACTAATTTGAGAGCTTCTGATGATTTTGCAGGCCATATCTCCATTTCACACAGGAATGGAGAGGCAGATGTAGGTGTCCACACTCAGCTGTTTGCATGTACTCTGGGGACTTGAACTTGAGTTGTCTCAGGCCCTTCAGGCCTTCATGCTTGTGCAAGAAATGCTCCTAAGCACTGAACCATCTCTCTAGCCTCTGTGTCTTATGTTTTTAACAGGAAGCTTTTTTTTTTTTTTTTTTTTTTTTTTTCATTTTTCGAGGTAGGGTCTCACTCTAACCCAGGCTGACCTGGAATTCACTATGGAATCTCAGGGTTGCCTTGAACTCATGACAATCCTCCTACCTCTGCCTCCCGAGTGCTGGGATTAAAGGCATGCACCACCACACCTGGCTTTCAACAGGAAGTTTTTAAAATAAAAAAAGATGTGAAAAACTAAAATAGTAAAACGCTTTTAGAATAAAGATATAAAGGAAGAAAGTATTTTTTGTACAGCTATACAATGTGATTGTTTTAAGATGTGTAATTAATTTAAAAAAATTAAAGTTTGATACCCTGAGAATACAGAGTGAATTCCAGGTAAGTCTGGGCTGGAGTGAGACCCTACCTCAAAAAACCAAAAAAACATAAAAAAAAATAAAAAAGAATTGAAGTTTACAGAGCTGAGCATGGTGGCGCACGCCTTTAATCCCAGCACTCAGGAAGCAGAGATAGGAGGACTGCTAGGAGTTTGAGGCCACCCTGAGACTACATAGTGAATTCCAGGTCAACCTGAGCTAGAGCAAGACCTTACTTTAAAAAACAAAACAAAAAAAAAAAATTTAAAGTTTATAAGCACAAAAGTTAGTGTTAATTTATAATTGAAGAAATTCTTTTTCAAAAACAGCAATCTAGTTTAGCCTAAGTGCATATGTTAAGGAAACCTACAGTCATGTATAGCAGTGGTCTTGCCATCCACACTCACTCACCACCTGTGAGCTCACCGTGAGCAACTTCCACTCCTGCAAACTTCATTCATGACCAGTGGCTTAAACAGAAGCACTATTTTTTATCCTTTATACTGTACATTTACCGTGTTTTATCAATGTTTTAGACAAAAAGTACTAACAACTGTGACAACTGCCTATGGTAGTTAGTGTAACATACAATACTGGCTTGGGGCCCAAGAGCAATAGAATATACCACTGAGGTATGTAAGCGCATGGCGACGCTGACACATGATAAGATCGCCTAACAAAGTTCCCAAAATGTATTGTGTCATTAAGCAATCTGTGACTGTTAAACATTTATTAGACTCTGAAAAGGGCAAAAACTATAGAGAAAACAAAAGGTCAGTGGTTGCCAGGGTAAACAGTGGAACAGAGGATATATTAGCAGAATACAACATATTTTCAAGTCAGTGAAACTATTCTGTCTGATACTGTCATGGTAGACACATGTTACACATTTGTAAAAGCTCACAGAATATACAATACCAACGGCGACCTCTAGTGTAAACTAGACTTTGGGTACAGAGTCCACATAGGTTCACTGATGATAACAAATAAACCATTCTGGTGGGGGTGTTGAAAATGGGGGAGGCTGTGCTTATGAAGTGTCTCTAAAGAAAGAGTTTTTTAGGGGCTGCAGTGGTGGCTTAGTTGGTAAAGCACTTACTACACAAGTGTAAAGGCCAGAGTTCTGATCCCCAGCCTCCATGTAAATGTTGTATGGTAACACATGCCTGTGATCCAGTGCTCGGGAGGTGGGGACAGGTCGATACCTGGGGCAAGCCGTCTAGCTAATCAACTCTGGAATCAGTCAACTCTGAGTTCAGTGGAACATTGCCTCAATAAATAAGGTGGAGAGCCATTCGAGGAAGACACCTTTGGCCTCCACATGCATGCACATACGTGTGTATGCATCCACACACATATGAAAATGTATCTACACATACATGAATACATACAATACCCCCCCCCACAAAACAAAGGCAGTCAACATATGGACCTCTATGACCAATATGCTATGTTCTTCTTCACCTGAGACACAGCATTCCCCAGGCAGAATACACAAAGTACCAGGATGCTGAGATTATGTATATTCACACCTGTTACAGCTTGATTTTTCATTCTGGTTTCTTACAAAATGAGATGCAAAACAGAACTTTTTTTTTTTTTTTTTTTTTTGAGTCAGGGTCTCACTTTAGCGCAGTCTGGCTTTAAACTCATGGCAGTCCTTCTACCTCAGTGTTGCAAATGCTGGGATTATAGGTGTGAGCCTATGATACACAAACATGTATTTATGAAAATATTTGTGGCCAGACTACTACATATGGAGTAAGCAAAGAGCACATACATTTCTTACACTACAAGGTTAGAAAGCCTGTTCTAGGCTTGAAGAGCAGCCAAGGGAGAGATAGTGTTCTACATTGTAACTAAACTCCAAGAAAATGGCAGTTGCTGAGTTATAGTATAATACCACAAAACCAAAATAATCTGAAAAGACTAACAGAATATACCTTTTCTACATACATGTCTATGATTATCTTAGTATAAGGCAAGAAAAATAACCAAATGCAGACAACAAAAAAATTCAGCTATCCTCTATTAAGCCAGACATTAATGGAATGTGCAAACAGATAAGAAATTCCACTTTTGTCACTATTTTTGTTTTATAAAATTATTTTCCAAAATACTGTGTTTTACACATGTTAACATGTAGTAGGTTTGTTACTTTTTGTTTATTTTTATTTATTTATTTGAGAGTGACAGACAGAGAAAGAGGCAGAGAGAAGAGAATGGGCACATCAGGGCCTTCAGCCACTACAGACGAACTCCAGATGCATGTGCCACCTGTGCATCTGGCTACGTGGGTATTGGGGAATTGAACCTCGAACTGGGGTCCTTAGGCTTCACAGGAAAGCGCTTAACCGCTAAGCCATCTCTCCAGCCGCTTATTTTTATTTATTTATTTGACAGAGAAAAAGGAGAGACAGAGAGAGAGAGAGAGAGAGAGAGAGAGAATGAATATGGGTGTGCTAGGACCTCTAGCCACTGTAAATGAACTCCAGACGCGTGTGCCTTCTTGTGCATCTGGCTAATGTCCTGGGGAATTGAACCTGGGTCCTTTGGCTTTGCAGGCAAATGCTTAAACCACTAAGCCATCCCTCTAGCTCCAGCCCCTTAATTTTAAATACAGTTAAGTTTTTCTCTCTTCCTCCTTTCATCTTTTAGACAGGATTTCATGTAGCCCAGGTTGGCTTAGCACTCGCTTAAACCACTAAGTCATCCCTCCAGCCCCAGCTCCTTAATTTTAAATACAGTTAAGTTTTTCTCTCTTCCTCCTTTCATCTTTTAGACAGGATTTCATGTAGCCCAAGTTGGCTTAGCACTCTCTGTGTAGCTGAGAATGACCTTCAACTGCTCTGATCCTTCTGCCTCGACTTGCAGAGTGCTGTAATTACAGGCCTGCCCCACCATGACTAGTTCTATGCAGTGCTGGTGACTAAAACCAGGGCCTCATACATGACAGGCAAGCACTCTACCAATTGGGCTACATCCTCAGTTCTAATTTCTAATATGCCAAATATCAAAAGCACATAAATAAATACACAAAAGCTCTTTGGGGACTGATGTACCAAAACCATCTGTGTTCCTAGTCAGGAAGCAAAGGGAGTTGAATATAATCAAGGCCCTAAATGAAGCTTAATAAATATATGCTCACATAAAAGTTACAGATGAACATTTTAGTGTTCCAACCCTTCAAAACTTCCAATCAAACCTCAATCTTCCTGCCATAATGATCTTTATAAAACAACTGTATATCTGTTGTTCTAAAAACAGTAGAAAAATCCTTCAGTGATTTCTCAAAGCCTCTCCTCAACTGGCATACAAGGAACCTCATTTTCTGGCTTTTAGCTTTCTAAATTCTCATCTTCCTGCGCCTATTTTGCATTCTAGTTATGCTTAACTACTAAATTATTTTCAGTAACTCCTGGATTTTGCATAAGGTATTTAACTCCGTCTGCCATGAAGTTATCTATTCTAGTCACATAATAGCTCCTACTTATCCTTTAAGAGTCAACTAACTAGTTATACCATAAAACTTTCTTACCATCAATAGCCTTTGCCCAACTCCCATTCTGTACTTCCATAAATTTGTTTAGATACCTCATATACTCATCCAAGATTGTGTAAAAGATTGTGGAGACAGACCAAAAATGTAAGAACTGGGGATTGTCGTTCAGTGGTAGTGTACCTTCTGTAAGGTCCTAGGGTTCACTACCCAGCACTCCCCACACTCCCTCCCCCACACACATGAAAAATGTAAATGCTCAAAGACCTAATTCTAGAGAAAAGAAATGAAGTGAATATGCAGAGTAACAAATAATTACAAGTTGGAAGAGTTAAGTTGGGTTTGGGGAGAAGGGAACTTTCTAAATCAGTAACAAGCAAGCAGAGACGTGAGGTTGAGAATGCATTTGGTGTTTTATGGGCTAGGAAGACTATTCTAGGCATAGGAACAGCCAGCAGAGGGATCCACATGTGGGAAGGGGCTTCATATATTAAGGAACATGAGGCAGGTCACTGCAGCTTGATGGGAATCAAATTTCAAAGAGTGTTAAAAAGTGAGGCTGGAGAGAAGGGCAGCAGGAGTTAGGTCATTTCAAGGAGGTTGACTCTTTATAAACAACTCCTAGAACGTGTGAAGAAAGGTTGTGATGTAATGCATTTAAAAATTCTTGTCTCCATAGAGAACAGATAATATGAGGACAAGAGTATTAACTGAGAGAAATGGAGAGATTGGGGACTAACAAGGAAGGTTAGCCAATAAAATTTACTGAAAAATTAGACGTGGGCGGGGGTGAGACAAGCAGAGAAATTAAGCCTTGACTTCTAGGTCTTTTATACTTAAGCAAACAAACAGCAACACTTTGTATGAAGGAAAGACTTTAAAAGGAAGAAGCATTGGAGAGGAGAAATCAAAAGTTTTACTTAATACATGTTATTTTTATGCGTAATGGGTAGCACAGGGAAATGTCAAATTGGCAGCCACTTCTACAGATCTGGAGCCCAGAAAGGAAAGCAGACGCTGGCCAGAGGGCTGGGGCTATCAGGATGCAGATGTCCACAAGGCCTTGAAACTGGACAGAACCACCAGAGGACTTATAGATTAATGCTTCTCTTCATAATGACGAATACCCCCTACAGTTAGCAATTTACATGCACATTTAGTGGGCAGGAGCTAACTGTCTTGCATTAAGTTTAAAGTCTTGTACAAGGAAGACTTTTCCCATTATCTCCCAGGTTTCTGTGAGATGGTGTTCATACAGTGATCAAGGTAGGAACCAAACAATGTAGATTTAAGCCACCTGACAAGCAGTCCCTTCTTTTATCTATCTTATAGCTCGAGAATTGGTATAAAATTTTATAGGATTAGGAAAAGGTTAGTTGAGTCACAGATCAGGATGGGAGACTAAACTCATTCCATTGTGTTGGTTTCAAAATGTTTTTGCCCAAGTCTTGTATAAGAAAGGGAAAACCAAAAAATTTTAAATGTGTATAGCCCAGTAAAATCCTCTGCTTCTTTGACAATTTCCAGGAAAATATTAAACAAATATTTTGAATTGCCTTCCAGTTATCTGTTCTCACAGCAGAACAAATATAGCCAAGTAGTTTCACGATCTCAAGGCAATGTGTAGTAAGGACAGAACAGCAGGGAGCCGGATGCTGAAAAGAATAATCAACAAGAGAAAGTTTGCTCCCTCCACAATCACCAGGTACTCATGCCCTACTTTCTCGCATTAGTCTCATTCCCTTTTCTACTTTGTTCCCCACCCTCACCTTTCCCTATTCTACTTACTTGTAATCTCAAAGCGGGAAAGTTGAGACTACAATCATAAATGTGAAGCATGTCAGAGAAGCCTAAAAGGTCTAAAATCAAAACAGCATGCTATGGCCCTGTTTATTCCCATCTGCGATTTCTTTTCAGAATGGAAGGAAAAGAGAATGTTCCCTGTCTGTGTGCTCCACATGACCAGCAAGCATCTCATTTTCTTTACTCCAATTAAGGGCCTAATTAGAAGGAGGCTAACTCTTTCATGACACAAATAGTAAAGAATCAAAGAATCTTAATGTTAGATGAGACTTTCATTCACCAACACGTGGACGGTAAGCATTAAACTCTAAACAAATGACACACAACTAGTTTGTGGCAAGATCAGTACCAGAATTCAGGATCCTCAGATTCCAGTACCATCACCTTTATACTGTTTATTTTTGCATAGTGTTGAAATGAAGCAACAGTATTCAGAATACTGTAAAGAAATCCTTCCAAAGGAAAGAATTCTGAGGAAGTCTGCTTGATGGTCTTATGATGCTGATCAAGCTGCTAAAATTGCTAAAGAACCTGCTGACAGCACTCACACATAGTCATTAAAGCCAAGAGGAGGAGGCTCTGAGAACTGCACTCTCCTGTGCTGGTGAAGCTAGTTTCGAGATTTCTCCTGTTACTCACAAGGCACACATGTAGGCCTTTCATTCATCTATCAGTTCCCAGTAAGTTCACTTTGAGTGTCTGTACTTTTCAACTGCTATGTATGAGGACCTTGGTGTACAGTGAACTTTCAGAACAAAAATTATCTTTTTAAGATTCTAGAACATCCATTCTCAGCCCTAGAAAGCTATCATACTGGCAGCTGTGACCCACAGGAAGGCAAGTTGTTAGCTCAGACTGTTTGTAAACTGTCTGCTTTCCTGCTCACCAGTCTGGGAAAAAGATAAACAAGAAAGGGCCCCAGAACCTCTGTGACCAAGACGGTGAGGCTAGGCAAAGCAAAAGCTAGGAGAATGGCTCAGAGGTTAAAAGCTGTGAGGGACTGAGGAGATGGCTCAGAGGTTAAAGGCACTTGCTTGCAAAGCCTGTGGGCCTGGGTTTGATTCCTCAGTACCGATGTAAAGCTAGATACACAAAGTGGCACATGTGTGTGGTGTTCATTTGCAGTGGCAGGAGGCCCTGGCATGTCCATACACATTCTCTTTCTACTTTTCTCTCTCTCAAATAAACAAATAAAAAAGGAAAACCAAAAGGTGAATAAAAAATGCTACCTTTTATTTTTAAAATATTATTTATTTGTGCATGTGCACACGCGTGTGCATAAGCATGCCAAGGCTCTCTTGCTTGTCGACATATGCATTATGTTTTATGTCTGCTTCTATGTGGGTGCTGGGGAAATAAAACTGGGCTGGTAGGCTTTATAAGCAAGCTCTTTTAATTGCTGAACTATCTCCCCAGCATACTCTTATTTTTTTTATGGTGGAAAATCATGTAAAATTGCAAAAAGCGACTTCCAGTTGAAATGGTGTATCAGACATGCCAAAGCAGCCTGGGGGGAGAGGGGAGGAGAATAAGCTGAAAAAAAGGACAATACATTCTTCTATTGAAAAGTGAAGGCATATAAGGAATTATCAACCACAGCAAAGGTGCAGGAGTGACCCAGAGCTCCTAGCAATCACACAAGCAGCCAGAATTGTCTCCAGCTGCAACTCCTGTGGTCCTGTCTGCTGGAAAAACTACGCCCACGTCCGGCCCTGCCTTAGCCACAGGAGCAGGAGGGACTCTCCACTCAAACCAGCATCCTCGAAAAGTCAAAAACCTGAAGAAGGCAGCAGGGACCAGCTGGGCAGCTCCTGAAGGAGAAGGCAGCAGGGACCAGCTGGGCAGCTTGAAGTACTTCAGGCATGCTCTACAGCTTCCCCTCCCCCAACTGCTAGCACCTGGGAAGCACTGGAGAACTCCAGACTCCAAGGGATCTCAGCCACACAGCAGCCAGCACAGCCAATCAGAACAGCAGAATCGCTGACCCAACCAGCCTAACGGAGCCCACAACGCAACCAAAAGGGGCACAGGTGGGCGGCACTCAGCATAGGTGAGGCAAGAAGCCATCCCAAAAGCTAACAGGGGCCTACTTACACAGGGTCAATACCTGCCCCAAATCCAGGAATATAGGTCTTCACTAGAAGTGCTAATCTCACCTTCCATGTCAGGGCAGGATATGTGTTAGATCTGATTAAGTACTCTTGATTGGTTTTCCTATTCTTTTTTTTTTCAAGTATTTAATTAATCAATTTATTTGACAAAGCTCAAAGAGGGAGGGAGGGAGAAAGAGAGAGAGAAAGAATGGGCGTGCCAGGGCCTCCAGCCACTGCAAACAAACTCCAGACGTGTGCTCTCCCTTGTGCATCTGGCTAACGTGGGTCCTGGGGAATAGAACCTGGGTCCTGTGGCTTTGCAGGCAAATGCCTTAACTGCTAAGCCATCCCTTCAGCCCCCCCCCCCTTTTTTCTGGTTTTCCTATTCTTTTTTGTTGTTGTTGTTGTTTTGAGGTAGGGTCCTCACTCTGGTCCAGGCTGACCTGGAATTCACTGTGTAGTCTCAGGGTGGCCTTGAACTCATGGTGATCCTCCTACCTCTGCCTCCTGAGTGCTGGGATTAAAGGCCTGCGTCACCACACCCGACTCTTGTTTTCCTATTCTTAAATAAACTGTACTTAGGGGTTACTTTTGTGCTTTTGATGTTTCCTGATTTGTAGTGACTTGTCATTTTCTTCTGTCATTTTTGGGGACATGGTCTCACTCAGCCCCAGGCTGTTCTGGAACCAATTACAAACCAGAAATCTCAATCTCCCAGTTGGCAGGATTAAGGGTGTGGGATAACACACACCCTCAGAGACTTAGACTTTGTTAGGTTATCTGCTTATTTTAATCCCCACTCTTGCATAAAAACTTCCCACTGGTTTTGATTGTGTATGTATACCACTCAGTTGAATTTTAGAATCTCCCTACATTTTGCACACCTAGCCTACCAGAATACTTCCATAGCAGGCAAACTCAACACCTAGGGTCACTTCTGCTGTTAATCTGGGAGTAATATAAGAGCTGCACCTGACACCTTAAGTTCCTACTCTGAAGATATGTAACATCAGATTTAGACTTTTATGAATACTACAGATAATGAGAAAACCCAAGCATCAAATTAACTCAAGATGCAAAAATCTCTACATTATAATACAAGAAACACAAAATAATAAAGAAAATATACTTCCATCAAAAATTATAAATCCACCTGAAATGGCCTCCAGTGAAACTGATTTAGACAAAGATTTCAAAAGAAAGATTATAACTATGTTCAAAGAAACCAATCAAGAAAGAAACTCTTGAAGGAATCCCGAGAACACAGAAAATCAACTTAATGAAATAAGGAGGTCAATAAAAGACATTAGTAAAGAAATAGAAATAAAGAAGAAATGCCAATCAGAAATACTAGAAATGCAATAAGTCAAATATAAAACTCTGTTAAAGTTAAACCAGTAGACTAGATCAAGGAAAGGACAGAATATCTAAACCAGAAAAAAAAGTGGCAGAACTAATATAGTCCAACAAAGACAAACTAATAGAAAGGTATGGATGGGAATTTCATGACATTTGGGACATTATGAAGAGATCAAATATAAGAATTCAGGGTACAGTAGGAGAAGAATTCCACTCCACAGGCACAGTAGGAATTTTCAACAAAATCATATAAGAAAATGTCCCCCAAATAAGGAAAGAGATGCCAATGCACATACAGGAAGCCTTTAGAATGGCAAACCAAAAATGGGGAAAAAAAAAATCAGGAAAGATCCTCTCTCCTGGCCATATTATAATTAAAGTACTAAACACACAAACCAAAGAAAATATATTGAAAGCACTTAGAAACAAGTCACTTATAAAGGCAAGCCCATCAGGATAACAGCAGATTACTCAACACAAAGTTTAAAAGCCAGAAGGGCTTGGAATGATGTATTCCAAGTTCTGAAAGATAACAACTGGCAACCAAGATTACTTTATCCAGCAAAGCTATGCATCCAAATTGACAAAGAAATAAGGACACTCCACAACAAAAACAGGCTAAAGGAATATATGACCACTAAACCAGCTCTATAGAAAATACCTGAAGGATGGATCCTTCATGCTGAAGAGAAAGCAAAGGATACACATAAGGACACAGAAAAAAATAAACCATACTCAAATAACAGTTAATGCAAGAGAGTAAAGGGAAAACAGGAAGCACCATAAAACAAGAACAGCAAGAATAAAATATACCTTTCAATAATACCTCTTACTCTTAATGGCCTCAGTGCCCCAACCAAAAGACACAGGCTTGCAGACTGGATTAAAAGGCAAGGTCCTTGTTTGTTGCCTCGAAGAAATTCACCTATCCATAAAAAATAGACACTATCTTAGGGTGAAAGAATGGAAAATGGTATTTCAAGCAAAAGGACCTAGAAAACAAACAGGTGTTATTCTAATATCTGGCAGAACAGACTTCAAACCAACATTTGTTAGGAAAGATAAAGAAGGTTACTTTGTATTGATTAAAGGGATAATCCAACAGGAGGACATTACAATTCTAAACATATATATAACTAACATGGGTACCCAAATTTCACTGAAAAAGCACTATTAGACTTAAGGTCACATATAACACCAAGCACTTTGTAGCTGGTGACTTCAATATCCTACTCTCATCAATTGACAGGTTAACCCCCCCCCCAAAAAAAATAAACAGAGAATCATCTGGGTTAAATGAGGTCATAGAACAAATGGATCTAACAGATATCTACAGAACATTCCATTCAAATGCTGCAGAATACACATTCTTTTTTTAAAATTTTTTTGTTTACTTTTATTTATTTGAGAGCAACAGAGAGACAGAGAGACAGAGAGAGAAAGAGGCAGAGAGCGAGAGAGAGAATGGGCACGCCAGGGCTTCCAGCCACTGCAAACGAACTCCAGACGCGTGCATCCCCTTGTGCATCTGGCTAACGTGGGTCCTGGGGAATCGAGCCTCGAAGCAGGGTCCTTAGGCTTCATAGGCAAGCATTTAACTGCTAAGCCATCTCTCCAGCCCCAGAATACACATTCTTTTCAGCAGCACATGGAACAGTCTCTAAAATAGACCATATATTAGGATACAAAGTTAATCTTAACAAATACAGGAAAATGGAAATAATTCCTTGTGCTCTATTTGATCACAATGGGATTAAGCTAAAAATCAACAAGAACTATAGGGATACACAAAATCATGGAAACTAAATAGTACACTACTGAATGATGAAAGGGTCACTGAAGAAATCAAGAAGGAAATAAAACAATTCATAGAATCAAATGATAATGATAACACAACATACTAAAACCTTTGGGACACAATGAGGGAAATTTATAGCTTTAAGTATCTATATTAGGAAATAAGAAAGGTTGAAAATAAGCAACTTTATGTTACACCTTAAGGCCTTACAAAAAGAACAAGGCAAATCGAAAATCAGTACAGTAGGGTAGAAATAAATGAAATAGAAACAAACAACAATAAAAAACAATAGAAAGAATCAACGAAACAAATAGTTGGTTCTTTGCAAGGATAAACAAGAAAAACCCTTAGCAAATCTGACCAAAAACAGAGAGAAGGCACACAAATTGGTAAAATTAGAGATGAAAAAGGCTCCATCACAAATAGCCAAAACAATTTTAAGCAACAAAAATAAGGCTGGCAGTATCACCATACCTGATTTTAAGCTATACTGCAAAGGCATAGCAACAAAAACAGCATGGTCCTGGCACAGAAACAGACACATAGATCACTGGAACAGAATAGAAGACTCAGATGTAAATCCAGGCAGCTACAGCCATCTGATTTTTGACAAAAATGTCAAAAATATTCATTGGAGAAAAGACAGCCTCCTTAACAAGTGATGATGGGAAAACTGGATATCTATATGTAGAAGGATGAAAATAGATCCCTGCCTTTCTCCATGCACAAGAATCAAGTCTAAATGGATCAAAGACCTTAGTATCAGACCTGAAAGTCTGAAAGTGCTAGAGGAAAAGTAGGAGAAACTCTTCAAGATATTGGCATAGGCAATGACTTTCTGAATATAACTCCCGTTGCTCAGAAAATACAACTACTAATCAATCATTGGGACCTCATGAAATTAAGCTTCTGTACAGCAAAGGACACTGTGAATAGAGCAAAGAGGCAACCTACAGAATGGGAGAAAATCTTTGTCAACTACACATCTGACAGATGATTAATATCCAGGATATACAAAGAACTCAAAAAACTAGAAAATTAGAAATCAAACAATCCAACTAAAAAATGGGCTGGGGAACAAAACAGAGAGTTCTCAAAAGATGAAATACAGATGGCCTATAAACATCTAAAAACATGTTCTACATCCTGAGCCATTAGGGAAATGCAAATTAAAACTGCTCTGAGATTTCATCTCACTCCTGTTAGAATGGCTATCATCAAGGAAACAAATGACAGTAAATGCTAGTGAGGATGTGGAAAAAGAGGAACCCTTCTAACACTGTTGGTGGGAATTAGAATTGGTATAGCCATTGTGGAAATCAGTGTGGGAAGTTCCTGAGACAGCTAAAAACAGATTTATCATATGACCAAGCTATACCAGTCCTAGGCATATATCCTAAGGACTCATGTCACTACCTTAGAGATACTTGCACATCCATATTCATTGCTGCTCTATTCACAACAGCTAGGAAATTAAACCAGCCTAGATGTCCCTCAACAGATCGATAATAAAGATGTGGTACATTTACACAATGGAGTTCTACTCAGTGGTAAAGAAAAATGAAATTATGAAATTTGCAGGGAAACGGATGGATCTGGAAAAGATTATACTAAGTGAGGTAACCCAGGCCCAGAAAGCCAAATGCTGAATGTTCTCTCTCGTATGTGGATCCTAGCCACTAACGTTTAGACTTTGTATGTGAGTTGGAGTAAAAATCAGCAGTGGCCAATAAGCTACAAAGGGGATATAAAGGAGGAAGGAGGACTTCTAGAGACGGTATTGTATATACGTAAGCAGATGAACAGTTCACTGGGGGTGCAATGGCCTAAAAGAGGTCAAGGGAAGGGATTGAGTAAAGGAAGGGTGGGAGAAGGGTTAATCAAAATTTTGAGATGTTATAAATAAGCCATATGGAAACATACTTTTCTGGATAAAGGCACATCCAGAAGCCATAGATTGTTACTAGAAAATTTTCAGGGCAAGGGATGGGATACCTTCCAATGAATTGTTGGCCAGGGAGGTCCCTGATGCCCCCCAAACATTACAGGCCATTGCTAAGGCTCTGTTTCCCACCAGAAATAGATGGTAAGACCCTACTGCTGAAGACTCCACAGGCTTGGGTTACAAGGTCACTGAGAAATCCTGCTGGAGCTGAGCTGAAAACCTCCTCCATGTAGAACAGAAAGCTGGAAAAAGCTATACTGCAAGCAGCACTATAGGAAAGAGAAGTCATCCACAGTGATAAACAACAACGGACACTATAAGCCTTAAGTTGGGCCAGCTAGGCCAAATGACTAAACGGGTGCAATAGTGGCATGTCTGTTATGGGGGCAACCAACCACTCTTGCATTGGACTGGATGCCTGCTCCACAGGAGGGAATACATACCTGATACTGATATCCTAGTCAAAAGCCTATGGTGGGAGGTCATGAGCCCTAGGGGTGTTAATGCCTGCTGCTGTCTGGCTAAATGCATACATTATGCTCACCAAACTGCCCTATAAGCACTTTTCTTAATGTTCATACCCATATATTAATGCTACTCTTACTTTTGGTTAGAGAAGCTTCTCTTTTCAGACAGTGGTTACCTCTGAGATGACTCAAAAGGCACCATAATGCTGAGAAGAAGTGACAGAGGACTGCTCAGCACTGAAACATCTCTATCACAACTTCCAAGGCTCAGGGTCCATTGCAGAAGAGGTGGCAGAAAGAATGTAAGAACCAAAGGAAGGGTAGGATTAATTACAATGCAATCTTCCAGATACACGAGGTGGTACATTTGTCTGCAGTTTGACTGCAGTAGCTAGAGGCCCTGGCATACCAATTCTTTCTCTCTCTCATTAAAAAAAAAAAAAAAAAAAACTTTTTAAAAAAGAGACAAAATGTGAGAGGTAGGTGATATGATGGAGGGTGCATTTGTGAAAGGGGGAGTGGGGGAGGGAATTATCATAATTTATTGACTGTAATTGTGGAAGTTGTCAATAAAAAAGAAAAAAAATTGCAGAATGCAAATTTGTTCCCAAGTCATATATCCCCCCCAAGGACTTGACTACCACTAAGCATAGTAGAAACTCAATGCATGCTTACAAGGCAAAATTGCATAAAGCACTGTGAATTCTTCTATCAAATTTCTTTCCATAAATGCTAGTCTTCCTTCCCATACCATCACCAAATATAAAGACATTATTTCTGGGCTGGAGGGATAGCTTAGTAGCTAAGGTGCTTGCATGCAAAGTCAAAGGACCCAGGTTTGATTTCCCAGGACCCATGTTAGACAGATGCACAAGGGGACGCATGTGTCTGGAGTCCATTTGCAGTGGCTGGAGGCCCTGGCGTGCCCATTCATTTTCTCTCTCCCTCTTTCTCTGTCAAATAAATAAAATATTTAAAAGACATTATTTCTCAGAGTTACTGTGTGGAGCAAATCCAGCTACTGAAGGAATAGGAGGGTGGTTGAGGTGCTCAGCAGACACATCATTATGAAGAATATTGATATAAATGTCACTGTTTTGATTCTATCCAAAAATTTGCATAGCTTTTGGAGATCAAAATATCATACTGGGGGATGGAGAGATGGCTCAGAAGTTAAGGCACTTGCCTGAAAAGCCTAATGACCAGCATTCAAGTCCCCAGTACCTCTGTAAGGCCAGATGTGCAAAGTGATGCATGCATCTGGAGCTTGCAATGAGTAGAGGCCCTGGCATGCCCATTCTCTCTCTGCTTGTAAATAAATAAATAATAAATTAAAATTGTTTTAAAATCTGCTTGAAGTCAATATTGCCTCAGAATATCACAACAAGGATCTTATTTCTAAGAAAACCCCATTTTCCCAAAAAGTTAACTGGCATTAGCCTTAAAAAATATATGCTCGAAAAGGCTTTAAGAAGCTGAAATTTTCTATTTTATTTATGATCCACTTGGTTGACATCTAGTACCCAAGCTAGCAACATGAATGCTCAAGTTTTAAAAAAAGGAAATGGGGCTAGAGCGATAGCTTAGCAGTTAAGGCGCTTGCCTGCAAAGCCTGAGAACCCAGGTTCAATTCCCTAGGACCCACGTAAGCCAGGTATACAAGGTGGCACATGTGTTTGGAGTTCATTTGCAGTGGCTACAGGGCCTGGCATGGTCATTTTTTCTCTCTTTCTCTCAGTCTCTCAAATAAATAAATGTTTTTAAAAAAGGAAAATGTGCTTTTCTACTTTAATTAGCAATGGAAATGATTGTTCACAGAAAAATTCTCTACACATTAAAGGCTCAATGATCTGTAGTGCAGGTTAGGCCACCTAACTACTACTGGGAAAATGTAGCCAGGAATCAAGACAAAAACCGTAACTTTGTTATTGACCTACATAAAGTACTTTTCAACACACTTAGGATCCAATCATAATATCGGATGTACCGCTTCAAGTCTGCTTTAAATCACTACCTGTCTACCCAGCTCACAGCAGTTGACTTCTAACTGATCTTCACCTCCTATCCCTGATCTTACTCTCTACACAGCAGCCAGAATAACATCAATTTAGAACCCTCCAAAGACTTTGCAAACTACTCATTTAGAGTTAAAGGTCTTATAATGGCCAATAAGGTCTTTAAAGTATGAGGCTCCCCCTGGAAATGTTGATCGTCACAACTGAGGAGAGCTACTGGAATTGCCATGCGACATTCATGTTTGGGAACTTTCATCCTTGTACATAATCTCAATTTTCCAGAATGTATTCTCCATAGAAATCAATGTAAAGCTAAGTACCATTTTGGTGAAGAACTCTATCAATAATTATTTAGCTCTTCACAAAAACCTCACCACCAATAGCAAACTATGCACAGTATCTGAATTACCAATGTGACGCATAGATAGCAGTCTTAATTTAAAGCTGATAGGGTCAGCAACTCTACCTAATTCTATATAAAGGCTACTTATCTTTGGGCTAGAGAGATGGCTTAGCGGTTAAGCACTTGCCTGTGAAGCCTAAGGACCCCGGTTTGAGGCTCGACTCCCCAGGACCCACGTTATCCAGATGCACAAGGGGGCGCATGCATCTGGAGTTCGTTTGCAGTGGCTGGAGGCCCTGGCGCGCCCATTCTCTCTCTCTCTCTGTCTCTTTCTCTCTCTGGCTGTCGCTCTCAAAAAAGAAAAAACAAAGGCTACTTATCTTCTTCTAGATCATCGCATGTACATAGTCAAGCTGCTTATACTTCATGCTGTACTTAAAACTTTATACTTCAAAAGTAAATGATGTACTCTCTCCTTTGTATTAACTTGGACTGGATTTTCAGTATACAGTTTACCCAATCTATATTTCATTTGGGAAAAAAAGGAATTATTACAATATATTACTTCAAAACCACTACAACTCATAAAGTAGAATATCACTATTGGACATAATCAATACCTACTCCCAACCTGCCTATATATAATCTCATTGTTTCATGACAGGCACAAGTTCTGAGAAATGTCTCATAGGCAATTACATCATTGTGTGGACACCACTGAGTACACTTATACAAACTTATATGACACAGGTTATTCACTTGAAGTGGCACGACTATGTTAAAATTTAGAACTCTCACTGGGCCTGGTGACACATGCCTTTAATTCCAGCACACAGGAGGCTTAAGCAGGAGAATCAGTCCTGAGTTCACAGCCAGCGAGTTTCATGTAAGCCCGGGCTAGAGTGAGACACTGCTTCATCAAATGCTAGTATAGAGAAAAAGGAAAGCCACCAAATGTGAGAAGACAGCTGCAAAAATATAGTCAACAACAGATTAGTACCATCCAGAATATAAAAGAAAATCAATATGGAAAGAAAATATTATAGAAAAGGAAATGAGTGACCAATATTCTCAAGAAAAGATTCTTAGTCTCAATAGTTATCAGAGAAAAACAGATTAAAATTACACTATCCCTAAGATTGGCAAAATTTTCAAAGGCTGAAAAGAACAGGTATTGACAAGAATGTAGAACAGCAACCTGCTGGTGGGAGTTCAGTTCCTGTTAGAAATTTGGATGTATCCAGTAAAGCTGAAGCTATGAACGTGAACTTCCCCTCTTCTTTATAAACCTTGGAAGGCATATTGGAATCCTGAGAGAGACTGAAAAAATGCTAATGTTAAATTCTATTCCCATAGATTCTAATTTAATTGGAATATCATATTGAGGGGGGAAATCACAATACATTAAAAAGAAACTTATCCCAAGAGAACAGTATGCTTCCATTTATGTAAGGTGAAAACTGCAAGACTAAATCCTTAGCATAGTGGTACACTGCTATGACAGAACCAAGGTGTAGCAGACAGCTTCAGGTTTGCTCAGATGAACTTCCAGACCAGGCACAGTGATGGAGGAAGGGATTTATTGAAGCTTACAGATCCAGGGGAAGTTCCATAATGGCAGAAAAAGCTGGCCTGCCTTCACAGGACCAAACAGAGAGAGAGAAGTACAAGCCTAAAAGCCAAAAGCCACAGCACACTTCAGGAACTCCAGCTAGGCACACTTTGCATATCTTTAGATTGAAATCTGAAACCCACCACCACACCTTAAGATCCACACAATGGCACTGACTCCAGCCAGGTGGCTGCAGATGCAAACTACAAACAAACAACTGAATATATTGCGGGCTATCCTATTCAAACCACCACACAGGGTAATTAAAAAAAAAAAGCATGGGGCTAGAGAGATGACTCAGTGGTTAAGAGCACTTCCTGTGCAAGCATAAGGGTCTGAGGAGGCCTGATTCCCAAAACCCACAGGAACAGGTGAGCAAGGCCATGCATATCTGAAACCCCAGACCTGTAAAGGAGCAGACTTGAGAATCATTGCAGATTGCTAACAACAAACAGCAAGCTCCAGAGATCAGTAAGAGACTTGGCTCCAACAAGAATGGGCGGAAGAGCGGTAAGCAGGAAACCTGACATTCTGCTCTAGCCATCGCAGATCACCTTGCAGGTCAGCACATGGAGTACTGCATGGGCACATACGTGTATACACACCACACAAGCAAAGAAGAAGTGTGAAAATAACAAACACAAGTGCAGGACACTTGGGAAAGAGGGGGAGAGAGAGAAAAGTGAAAAAGAATAGGAAGATATAATGTAGGTGAGTCAAAAGAACAAAAAATGCTCTTGAGTCATGGGTATAGATGTGTGCCTTATAAAGTCCATATACACTGTATTATTTATTTCTATGTACTATTTAATAAAAATGAATTAAGGGGCTGGAGAGATGGCTTAGCGGTTAAATGCTTGCCTGTGAAGCCTAAGGACCCTGGTTCAAGGCTCGATTCCCCAGGACCCACGTTAGCCAGATGCACAAGGGGGCGCACGCATCTGGAATTCGTTTGCAGTGGCTGGAGGCCCTGGCACGCCCATTCTCTGTCTCTCTCTCTCTCTCTGTCACTTTCAAACAAATAAATAAAAATGTAAAAAAAATTTTTTTAAATGAATTAAGCATTGGTAACAGGCCATTAATTAAAAAAAAAAAAAAAACCATTACAGTGCTATAAAGTGCCTATTACTAGTCTAACACCAAGGTTATCCTTTCTCTTTCTACCTCAGGAATATCTGTAAGGATGTGTGCAAAGAATGGTCAAAAAGATACATCCAAGCCGGGCGTGGTGGTGCACGCCTTTAATCCCAGCACTCGGGAGGCAAAGGTACGAGGATTGCCTCGAGTTCAAGGCCACCATGAGACTACATAGTGAATTCCAGGTCAGCCTGAGCTACAATGAGACCCTCCCTTGAAAATCCACACAAAAAAATAAAGAAAGAAAAAAAAAGATACATTCAAGATGCCTTTCTTTAGTGAGGTGGTCGTTCTTCAGGAATGACTATCATCTAACCAAGAGTCATCTGGGCTGGAGAGACATCTCAGAGATTCACCAGCATGAGGGCCTGAGATCACCTGAATTCAAAGCTCCCGAGCAGGTCAGAGCCACACATGTCTGTAACTCCAGTCCTGTGGATAGCAGTGGCCACAGAATTGCTGGGGCTTGTGAACAGCAAGCTCCAGAATCAGTAAGAGACTCTTCCACAGGGAAAAACAGGTAAGTGAGTGAAGGAAGTGCCACCCAACTCTTTCCCCAGCTATCGTCGGTAAGCTCATGAGCCACTGCATCAGCACATATGCCTGCACATATACCACACCACACATACTATGCACATGCAGAAAAAGTCATCTTTACATTTAGAAAATTTTGTCAAAGTTTTGGTATCTTTTCTCAAAAGCCAACTAGCAGTTTGTGTGATATGTGTAAAAAATCACTTACTAAACTTTACAGCCAAACAGACTGCCTGAAATAAAGCTCTTCTACTTATTACATGGTTTTTGAAAAAATTTTCTATCTGAGCCTACTTGACATCTTAAAAAAACAGAGAGAATTCAATTAACAAATACAGGGGTTGGGAAAATGGCTCAGTTCTCAAACCATGAGTTTGGGTCCCTAGCACCCATATAAATGCCAGGCACCTGTAATACTAGCATGGAGGTGTAATCAGGTGGATCCCTGGGGCTTGCTGGCTAGCTAGTCCAGCCAAATCGATGAGCTACAGGTTCAGTGAGAGATGCTGTCACAAAAATAAGGAGGAACGGGCTGGAGAGATGGCTTAGTGGTTAAGGCCTGTGAAGCCCAAGGACGTAGGTTTGACTTCCCAGAACCCGTGTGAAACTAGATGCACAAAGTGGTGCATGTGTCTGGTGTTTGCAGTAGCTAGAGGCCCTGGTGTGCTCATTCTATCTCACTGATAAATAAATAAACAAACAAACAAACAAACAAACAAACAAACAACGACGACAAGGTGAGTCGGGCGTGGTGGTGCATGCCTTTAATCCCCACACTTGGGAGGCAGAGGTGGGAGGATCGCTGTGAGTTCAAGGCCACCCTAAGACTAAACAGTGAATTCCAGGTCAGCACGGACTACAGTGAGACCCTACCTCAAAAAACAAAACAGGGCTGGAGAGATGGCTTAGCATTTAAGGCACCTACCTGCAAAGCCAAAGGACCTAGGTTCGATTCCCTAGGACCCATGTAAGCCAGATGCACAAGATTGCACATTATCTTTCTCTCCTCTCTCTCAACTAAATAATAAATAAAATAAACAAAATTAAAAAAAAACAAGGTGGAAGGTGATTGAGAAGCCACCCAATGTTGACTTCTGGACTCCATGCATGCACACAATATACACACAACCACACCCAAAGTACACACACACACACACCACACATTTACATATGGACATGCATACATACCATACCAGACATGGTGGACACGCTTGTAACCACAGGAAGATCAGGAGTTTAAGAGAATCCTCTACTACACAGTGAGTTTGAGGCCAGCCTAGGCTTCATGAAACCTTGTCTCAAACACCAAAGTATACAAATTAGAAAAATTATTTTCTTAGGTATTCTGGTTAGAGTAAACACATGCAAAGGATTAAAAATACAAAGAAGGGCTGGAGAGATGGTTTAGCTAAGGCACTTGCTTGAAAAACCTAAAGACCAGGGTTCGATTCCCCAGTACCCACATAAAGCCGTATGTACAAGTGGCACATGCCTCTGGAGTTCATTTGCAGTGGCTGGAGGTCCTGCCACACCCATTCTCTGTCTCTCTTTTCTCTACTTTTCTATGCTTGCAAATAAATATTTTAAAAAATCAAAGAATATGAAAGCAAGATCTACGTCCAGGCAGAAACTTCACTGAGAGTCTATCTTCCTAGATATATCCTAGGTTCGGACTTTGTTTTTACATGCAGAAATTGAACCACTGTAATAGAAACAGGCATACTTACACAAATGAAAATAACTAATGCTGAAGGTGAAGTATAAAGCTTTATAAAGCTAAAAAAAAGTCATTAGAAAATAGTAATCAGCAAAAGTATTTAAATGGGGCTGGAGAGATGGCTTAGTGGTTAAGGTGTTTGCCAGCAAAGCCAAAGGACCCAGGTTCAATTTCCCAGTACCCACATAAGCCAGATGCACAAGGTGGCACATGTCTGGAGTTCACTTGCAGTGGCTAGAGAGGCCCTGGCGATCCATTCTCTCTCTCTCTGTCCTCTCAAATAAATAAATAAAATATTTTAAAAAGTATTTAAATGCTTTAGGTAGTGTGTAGGACTGTATATAATCTAGATGCATAAACCAAATCTTGTCCAAGAAACTTCTAAAGATCTGAATGTTAAAACAGACAAGCAACTGACTACAACAGTGCAACACGAGCCAGAGAAGAGAAGTTTAACCTCAGCTGAAAAGGTTTTCTTTCAGAAGCCTGACCTGGGTTAGCTATTTATAAAAGAAAATAAGGCAATTAAAAACTGAAAAACATGATGCACGTCAAATGATGCACACCATAAAAAAAAGCCATAAAACATAACAAACATAATTCCAGAGGCCCAATAACTTCGGTTACTATTCTAGAATGTACAACAGTTTGGAGAGAAGAAATGCTCATGTTATCCATCAGCTTACTCCTGTAATTTTTCCAGTGTGTCATTCAGTTATTCCTTAAGACTATGGCATTGAAATGGGAATCTTGGGGGTTCCTTGCCAATACACCAATAAATTCAGGGTATCTCCAGATCCTTATCTTATGAATTTGAAGAATTAAAATCCATAGACTAGAGGGTTTAGACTTTATTAGACTAAGAGAAGGGAAGATAGAGAGCTTTGATACTCCACATCACCAGATGGCAAAGAGCACAACATGGTTTCCAGCAGCTTGTGGCTTGGTTTGACCACTCTCTGGCTACGTATCTCCTGCAGACGGTAGCTCCACCTTTCACAGTTGATGACCTAACCCAGTGCTTTCATGTTTCTGACCGAATGATTATGTTATGGAAGTCTGGGCCAGCATAAATGACACCAAAAATAAGTAGATGAGAGAATCAAATGAACATGAATGTGAGAAATTCTGGTTCAATATCATGGGTTTTGGTAATGTTTTATAAGTAATTTTCCCCACCTGGATTTTAAAAAATAAAATCCCATAGGATCAATGTTTATGACACAGCCATTTAATGTATGCACAAACTATAAAGAATATGAATACTTTACATAATAAATGTAAGAGCATGTAGAAGCCAATATACATAAAAAAAAAGAGAGAGAGAAGGAAAGAGAAAAGGTGCAGAGCGCTCCTGCCCAGTGGAGGGCAGGACAGGGTAGAAAGCCCACGTGGGGGTAAAGGTCCTTCCCCATCTCAGCCCAATGGGGCTGAGACAAGGCGGCTTTCCAGAGCAGGGACCTGGGCGTTCAAGAGAGGTGAAAGGCCATAAACAGCCCTGTTCACCTGGTAAGTGCCGATTCATAATCTCACTGTGGTGGGCTGTACCCCCTGTTGGCCTCTGAAAGGCCCAGGTGTGAGGCCTAGTGGAACTTCCTGAGCCTAGCTAAAGTTTGGTGATCTGCCTCTGGCCAGACGTGACTCAGCAAGACGCCTAATGGCTTCTTGCCTGCTACTTCCGCATGGGATTTAGAATTATCATCTCAACAGTCACAGTTTACTATTGGCCCTTACCTTTCCCCACCGTCCTAAAATCCCCGCCTTCGTCTCCAACATTATATAGGCAACTGTTCATAGCAATAAATCGAGTTCCTGCTTCGACAAGACTCCCGACTCAGTGTGGTTTTTCTCTGGTGGCCAGGAGAGGTCTGAGTCGTCGGACGCTCATCTCCTCCTCAACCCCTCTGGAGGAACCAGCAGGCCTGGTCCTTCCCTCGGCACTACCTGCCCCCGCCGGCAGAGCCCGGCACCCCCAGGCTCAGGTAAGTCTGAGAGAGCTCATTAGTCTGGGCTCTGGGGCTGGCTGGGGAAGAGGTCAGCCATGACAACAAGTTTTGGGGTTGAGCTTAACCCATGACAACTCCAGATTCAGATTTAAACCTTAATTCTAGTAATCTGAATTTAGATGCTCATGCAGCAACCCCATCCTTGTTTGTTTGTCTTAGAGACAGGGTCTTTACTATGCAGCTCAGGTTGGCCTGCTGATTCCTCTTGCCTTCCTGCATTGGATTATAGGCATGTCACACCATGCCTGGCTCTCAACAGGCATTTTTACTCTGCTTTTACCAGAAGGGTAAATATCACAAGATTTCTTCAATGTGTATATGGAGAAAGAGAGCACATGACTATTATTCTTTTTTTTTAAGTTTTTTTTTTTTTTTTCTTAATGTTGAGGGGAGAGGCAGGGAGGAAGGGGTAATGGGCACCAAGGCCTCTAGTCACTGCAAACGAATTCCTGATGCATGTGCCACCTTATTTATTTGGCTTACATGGGTACTGGGGAATCAAACCTGGGTCCTTAGACTTTGCAGGCAGGAAGCCTTAACCACTAGACTATCTCTCTAGCCCTATTATTCTTTTTTTGTTTAAAGAGAATTTGCAATTGAACTCCAGATGCTGGTGCCACCTAGTATGCATATAAGACCTTGTGCTTGGTTCACCTTTGTGCATCTGGCTTATGTGGGATCTGGAGAGTTGAACATGCGTCCTTAGGCTTTGCAGGCAAGCGTTTTAACTGCTAAGCCATCTCTCTAGCCCATGATTCTTCTTCTTCATAACAACTTCAATATGTCAGGACAAATTTTCCGTGTACACTCTGACAAGATAAAGAGAAAGTATCATATCAAGAGTCAGAAAGTGGAGCCGGGTGTGGTGGTGCACACCTTTAATCTTAGCACTCGGGAGACAGAGGCAGAAGAATCACCATGAGCTTAAGAACACCCTGAGACTATACAGTGAATTCCAGGTTAGCCTGGGCTGGAGAGAGACCCTACTTGGGAATCGCCCCCACCACCACGAAAAAAAAACAAAAACAAATAAAGTCAATGAGTACTAAAATGGAGAAAGCAGTTAAATTATATCCTATCAACTGACAGAGTCAAGCAAACGTGTAAAGAAGTATCTTGGGCTGGAGAGATGGTGTAGTGGTTGAGGCACTTGCCTGTGAAACCTAAGGACGGTACCCATGTAAGCCAGATGCACAAGGTGATGCATGTGTCTGGGGTTTGTTTACAGTGGCTGGAGACCACTCGCTCTTTATCTGCCTCTTTCTCTAAAACAAATAAATAAAATATTTTTTTTAAAAAAAGAAGAATGAATGACTTTTAGGGAAAACAATCTTAAAATTCATATGGAAGCACAAAAACCCTAGATAGCCAAAGTAACCCTGAGCAAAAAGAAAAATGCTAGAGTATCACCATCCCTGATTTCAAGTTATGCTAGAGAGCCAAAGTAACAAAAACAGCATGGTACTGACACAAAAAGAGCCACAGACGTCAATGGAGAGGGCAGGGAGATAGCTCAGTCAGTAGAATGTTTACTACGCCAGTATGGGCCCCCACAGCAAAGGTGGACATGATGGCATACCCCTGTAATCCCAGAGGCAGAGAAAGGATTCCTAGGGCTTGATGGCCAGCTAGCTAGTCTACTCCAATTGGTGAGCTCTAGGTTCAGTGAGAGACTGTCTCAAAGAGTAAAGTGGTGAGTAACTGAAGACATCAATGTCAACCCCTGACTTTCACACACAGGTATACACATGTGTGTGCACACACTTATGAACACACACACATACACTCTCCCCTTCCCCCTGCCACACACAAAAATCACAGTGAAGCTGGGCATGGTGATGCACGACTTTAATCCCAGCACTTGGAAGGCAGAGGTAGGAGGATCGCTGTGAGTTTGAAGCCATTCTGAGATTACATAGTGAATTCTAGGTCAGCCTGGGCTAGAGCGAGACCCTACCTCAAAAAACCAAAAAATAAAAAAATAAAAAAATTACAGTGAGGTTCCATCCACCCCAGTCAGCAAGAAAAGAACAGCAAATGCTGGCAAGTACGTAGACAAAAGGGAACCTTATATACTGCTAGGGGAAATGTAAAGGACTCCAACCACTAAAGAAACCAGTATGGAGATTCCTCAGAAGACTGAAAATAAGCTGGGCATGTTGGTACACCTTTAATCCTAGCACTCAGAAGGCAGAAGTAGGAGGACTGCTGTGAGTTCAGCAGGGGCCTACAGAGTAAATTCTAGGTCATCTTGGGCTAGAGTGAGACCCTACCTTGAAAAAACTAAACAAAAAAAGTAGTTATGGAACCTAATTTAGGTCTCAAACAACAGAGAAATAAGTGTGTGTGTGTGTGTGTGTGTGTGTGTGTGTGTGTGTATGCATGTATCTTTTTTTTTTTTTTTTTTTTTGAGACAGGGTCTCATGTAGCCCACACAGACTGACTTTGAAGTTATAGCTGGAATGATCTTGAACTTCTAATCCTCCAGCCTCTATCTCCTGAATGCTGGGATTATAGGTGTTACCACCATGCCCAGTTTATGTGGTGCTAGGGATCAAACTCAAGGTTTTGTGCATGATAGGCAAACACTCTACCAACTGGGTTACATTCTTGGCCTATATAATGGATTTTTTTTTTCAACTATGAATAACAAATTGCAGGAAGATCCACTTGTGAATTAAGTCAGTCTCAGAAAGACAAATATCACATGCCTTTCTCTCATATGTAGACATTAGATTTTATAAATAAAATCATGTGTGTACATGTGACATGAAAGTAGAAGTGAAACTGTCCAGGGGAACAAAGGGATCTAATGAGAAGGGGGAAGGGTGAGAAAGGGGAAGATAGGAGACTCTGTGGGAAATTCACAAAACACACAGAATATACTTAACAATGTAAGAAGAAAGTCTTTGTGAGATATACAGAACATAATTTTTATGAAAAGTGTATTTTTTAGAGAATTTGGAAAAGGAAATAATACATGAACATTTTCCTCTTTTATTCTTAATTTTTTGGTTAGCACACAAAGAAATGGCTGTCACTGTGATATTTTCATACATGTCTTATTATTATACTTTGTTCTCATTCACCACCTTCTTGTCTCCCATGTCTCCACCCACACTGGTTCCCTTCCTGCCCCAAATATTTCCCCCTTCGGCTTTCATTGACATAAGTATCCCATTATCCTTTCTTTACTTTTCTATTTTTATCTTTTAAAATACAAGTTAAAAATGTTAACTGTGGGTTGAATTTACACAAGAAATATCTCAAACATCTTATTAATCTCTTCAAATTTCTCTCACTTCATAACTTAAGAAAAGCAAACGGAATACTAAATTAAAAATTCATCCTTCCCAGTCACCATGTTATGTAATATAGCTAGAAGGATATAAAAGCAAAGCAGTCTAAGTGTTTCTTAAGGATTACTACCGGCAATATAAGGGGCTACCCATGGTCTTCAGTACACTAAACTATTATTAAATTTAAAGCAAACCCTTGGAGAAAATGTCAAGCTGCAATATCTCCAAGGAGGGACATCCAACCTACCTCAACTTGAAAAAGCTCTCCAGCTCCCTCACAGTCATTAGATGTGATTATTGGAGTATGAATATGCACAAAGCCATTTTCCTGGAAGAAAAAGAAAAAAAATCACTCTTTTTAGTACATTTGTATATGAAACAGTTCTAAGGACAAATACTGTTGTAATACTATTAAAATGGTACAAAAATGCCACTGAAAATCTCTCAATGGCCCTCCAAATATAAGACTTGAAAAATTAGTTAATTGTTTTAAGACAGGGCTATGCTATCTACCTAGGCTGGCCTTGAACTTGGATCCTCCTGAGAGCTAGAATCACAGGTGTGCAGCATCACACCTGGCCAGCTGAATGTTTTATTATGCACAGAAGAACAAATATTAAATCTGTAATAGACTTAGTCCTTATACAGCCTCTTCATTTCAAAAGCAAGGAGACTGTCCAAGACATACTCAGGAACTTCGCAAAATTACAGAACTAGTGAGTCACTGAGTGGCTAAGCTAGGGCTTGAATCTAAGGCCTTAGGCTATCTTTCTCCCCGAACCCCAGCATCCCTTATATACAAACACAGAAGGGCACACACTCTCACTCAAGCTAGTGTATGATGATGTTGCCCACACGGCTGAGGGAATGGTACAAATTTCAGTTATTCTGAAATGAAATCTCAACTGTAATGAACTACCAAAAGGAAGAAAAGTAATGGCCAATAAACAAAGACTGAAGAAATAAAATAGCAAGAGGCAAAAAGTACTTTTATTTTTGTTCATTTTTTATTTATTTGAGAGCAACAGACACAGAGAAAACGGGCACACCAGGGCCTCCAGCCACTGCAAACGAACTCCAAATGCGTGCACCCCTTGTGCATTTGGTTAACGTGGATCCTGGGGAATTGAGCCTCAAGCCTGGGTCCTTAGGCTTCACAGGCAAGTGCTTAACCACTAAGCCATCTCTCCAGCCCCCAAAATGACTTTTAACAAGTTCTGCTATTTAGCTGATGGCACAATGGCCTGCACATGCCACAGGCAATGCACGTCCTTTGCCTGACGAATGCTGAGTGGCAGCAAGTCCATCCATCTCTGAGGCGCCCAACTGCAGCCCTTCCCATCAAAAGTCTGAGACTATTTCCATTAGTGAACCACAAAAGCTGTTGCAGGCAGGATTGAAATAACCCATCAACTTCAAGGTCATACTTCTTTCATTTTGACTATACATGTAGGCAAAAGGTCACTGAAGGCAGCAAGAAGCAAATTTACAATACAAAGGCAGAACAGTATATGCGTAATGTAAAAATTTAGCCTCAAAATTAATACATTAAATTCCTACATTCCCTTCTCTGCCAAGTTCTGCCTATCACTGGTAGAATGTAAAAACATTCAGGGTGTAACTAGATACCTCCCAAATAGGATCCTCTCTGAATTCAAGAAGTCTGGCTACAACAGAAAGCATTTTGTGAACAACATATCTTATGATTGAGTCTGATAAAACACTCAAACTGTTCATCAAGACTCTCAAAAATCATTCAGACATGTACTTAACCTGACAGCAGCATGCCTCCAGTTGCTGCACAGAGAACATTCTAGAGGACCAATGAAAAATAATCAATAACATCACTGTATAAAATTTTTATCTCCTAGGAACCACGAATTATGGACATGAATCATTTATCCCACATGAATGCGGGCAGTTCTGAGTGTGAGTATAGTAAACAAAAGGAGGAAGCAAAAAATCCACAGGAAATGAGGGTGGGGAAGAGAAGGCAGAGAGAGAGGGGAGAAAATTAATGACCAGCCATAATTGCCAAAGCTGGGCCTGGTGAAATGCCATGAGAAACAGACCTGTAACTCTGAGATAAATACCTACATGAGATTAAAAAAAAGAAATCAGACACAACATGGCATTATTATGTTTTGTTTGCTTTTTTGAGGTAGGATCTCATGCTAGCCCAGGCTGACCTGAAACTCACTCTGTAGCCAGGCTTCATTGAACTCACAGTGATCCTCCTACTTCAGACCCCCACAGGGCTGGGATTAAAGGTGTGTGCCACCACACCTGGCTGGGAATTATTATTATTATTACTTTTTAATTTTTCAAGGTAGGGTCTTACTCTAGTCCAGGCTGACCTGGAACTCACTATGCAGTCTCAGGGTGGCCTTGAACTCACAGCGATCCACCTACCTCTGCCTCCCAAGTGCTGGAATTAAAGGTGTGCGCCACCACGCCCGGCTCGGGAATTATTTTTAATACTTAAAAATGCCCCAAAATATAAAAAATAACATAAAGATAAAAAGGGGCTGGAAGCCAGGCATAGTGGTACACGCATTTAATCCCAGCACTTGGGAACAGAGGTAGGAGGATCACTGTGAGTTCAAGGCTGGCCTGAGACTTCCAGGTCAGCCCGGGTTAGAGTAAGACCCTACCTCAAAAAAAGTGGGGTGGTCTGGAGAGATTGTTCAATGGTTAAAGGCACTTGCTTACAAAGCTTGATGCCTAGGGTCAATTCCTCAGTACCCACGTAATGCCAGATGTACAGGGATGCATGTGTCTGGAATTTGTTTGCAGTGGCAAGAGGCCCTAGTGCATCCACTCATATTCTCTTTCTCTCTGTGCTTGCAAATAAATAAATAAATAAATATTAAAATCCCAAATTTTTCAAAAGGGTCACCAGCTTTTTAATGCTGAAGACTAAATTAAACTCTACAATAGCACTAAAAACTATGAAGGAGGAGCACAAAGAGAGAATAGTAAAGCAGCGCAAGCAAAGACAGATAGAGAAAGTAGGAGGGGAGGAAAAGACAGAACGAAAGTGAACAAGTCAGCCTCTGCCTTGGGTAAGGTACCAGTGTCAGGGACTCATGCCATCCCACAGCAAAGGGATTCTTAACTAGAGATATGAGAGTCAGAGAAAGGTCTGGAAATAGAAGTAACTACTATTCAGTTTTCAAAATTCTACCTAACACACTTCCAAATAGCTAATTATTTTGATATAAATTTTGGAACCTGATTATTTTACTAAGCTGAATACCCAAAATTTACACAAGTCACTCAAAAGATTAATGGCCTATATTTTTCACACCTGATCAAATTAACATTATCTAATCAAGCATCAATAACAACAACAACAACAAAAAGCAACATCAGAGGAACTGCAACAGAAAGTGACAGCAAGAAAGAAAAAAAAAAAAAAACCGTAAGAAGCAGTCGAAAGCACTAAAATGGCAGCAGTCTGGCGCCGTCCCACAGAGGGGTAAAGGTAACTCATCCACTTCAGGCTCTGAAGGCAGCCAGAAGAGTACCACACCTGCAATGCACACTCCCTCCATTCAAAGAGTGGCTGGTCTCCTCTACTGTCACGCTTGAGGAAGACGAGTGTGTAATCCATTTTAAGTTAACACAGAGGAAACTGCCTGAAGGGACTGAGGAGACAGTTTAGTAAGTAAAGTGCTTGTTGCATAAGCACGAGGACCTAAGTTCAGATGCCCAATATCCATAAAAATGCCAGGCATGGTGACGTGCGCCTGTGATCCCAGAGTTGGGGAGGCTGGAAATAGGGAATCCCTTGGGCTGGTTGCCTAGCTAGTCTCCTGGAACCAGTGAGCACTAGGTTCAGTGAGAGACCCTGTTTCAACAAATAAGGTGGCGAGCAATTGAGACTCAATGTAGACCTTTGGCATGCATGCACACCAGCACGCAAATTCTCCTCCACATACAAAAAATAAAAAAAAAATCAATTTTATGAGTAAATCAAATTATACAAAATAATTTTTCTTGTTGAGATAGGGATTCATGTACCGCAGGCTGGCCTTGAATATGACTGAGATAACAAACTTCTGATCCTCCTGCCTGCGCCTCTGAACCCTGGCTGTGATGAGGCATGCACCACCTCACTGTTTTATGTGATCCTGACAATCAAATCCAGGGCTTTTTGGATGCGAGGCAAGCACTCTACCAAATAAGCTACATCCCCAGAACCCCCTGTACGAAATATTTCTGACATTCAAACCAAAAAGAACTATAGATCCTTAACATTTCCTAACTTAAAAGTATTCTTCTAGTTTCTATTCTTGCTCACATTTCTAAATTTTTATTTATGGGTTTGAAGTTTATGGACGTTCTATACTTTAAACTGTATTATCTTACAGGAAGAATGTAATAACAGACCAAAGAATCAGTATCAAATACCAGCTTATATTTAATCACTAATTAATATGCCCTAGTACCACAGCCACTTTTTTCTTTTCTTTTTGTTGTTTGGAGGGGGTTCGAGGTAAGGTCTCACTCTAGCCTAGGCTGACCTGGAATTTACTATGTAGTCTCAGGGTGGTCTCAAATTCACAGTGATCCTCCTACCTCCGCCTCCCAAGTGCTAGTTAAAGGCATGTGCCACCATGCCCAGCTTGATTTGGTTTTTCGAGGTAGGGTCTCACTCTAGCCCAGGCTGACCTGGAATTCACTATGGAGTCTCAGGGTGGCCTTGAACACATGGCGATCCTCCTACCTCTGCCTCCCGAGTGCTGGGATTAAAGGCGTGCGCCACCACGTCCGACTCTTATATATATATTTTTAATGAGACAGAGAACAAGAAAAATGAGAGAGAAAACAGGCGTACCAGGGCCTCCAGCCACTATAATCAAACTCCAGATGCGTGTGCCACATGGTGCACATGTGTGACCTTGCACGATTGTGTCACTTTGTGCATCTGGCTTATGTGGGACCTGGAGAGTTGAACATGAGTGCTTAGGCTTCATAGGCAAGTGCCTTAACCGCTAAGTCATCTCTCCAGCCTAGATTTGCTTTTATAAAATAGTCTTGCTATGTGCTTCTGACTTGGCTAACTTGGTATACATTAACCCTAACTCCTGGCAATTCTCCTGCCTCAGTCTCCTGAGTGCTGGGATTACAGGGGTGTGCCACCAAACCCAGGTTATAGTGACTTCCAGGTGTGGTATCACATGCCTTTAATCCCAGAACTGGGAGGAGAGGTAGGAGGATCACTGTGAGTTCGAGGCCACCCTGAGACTACATAGTGAATTCCAGGTCAGCCTAGGCCAGAGTAAGACCCTACCTCAAAAAACTAACAAACAAAAAACACAAACAACAACAGAAAAGAATACAATCTTAATTGTCCTACTTACAAGAGGGTATCACAGAATGAGACGTTGAGAGTGTGTTTTTCAAGACTTTGTAATTAAAAAATGAATTTACAGCACTCAAAAGTGTCTACTTTTATAAGCACTCTATCAAAAGTGCTAAAATTCAAAGTATTTTAAGTCATAAAATACTTTTTCAGCCAGGCGTGGTGGCACATTCCTTTAATCCCAGTACTCAGAAGGCAGAAGTAGGAAGATTGCTGAGAGTTTGAAGCCAGCCTGAGTGAATTCCAGGTCAGCCTGGGTTAGTGTGACACCCTACCTCAAAAAAAAATGCTTTTTCTAGTTTATTCTATTTTTAAATTGTTTACATATCTGTAAAAGCTTCAAGTAGTAAGTATATTAAATAGGTGAAGTTTGTCAGTGGGCGGTCAATGCTACCATCTAGTGGCCAAATATGTAAACCTTTCAGAAATAGAGCTATTGAAATCAGGAAAAAAAAAAAACAACCTGTTTTAAAAATATTTTAAATTATTTATTTTCAAGCAGAAAAAGATAGAAGGGAGGCAGAGAGAACAGGTGTACTAGGGCCTCCAGCCATTGCAAATGGACTTCAGATGTATGCACCACTTTGTGCATCTGGCTTTATGTGGGCACTGGGGAATCAAACTTGGGTTGCCAGGCTCTAAAGGCAAGCACATTAACTGCAGAGCCACTTCTTCACCCCCAAACTGCTTTTTTAGAGCTAAATAGATTTTATATTTGTGTGGTTCAAGCAGCATGGAAAAACCATGTGGAAGTTACGTAGGGAAGTTGATGACAGAATATGTAAATAGACTCTCTGAAGCTATAATAGGAGAATATTGCCTAACATGGAAAATAATCAAAACTGTTTCAGGCTGGGGAGATGGCTCATCCAGCACAGGCACTTACTACACAAGCATGAGGGCCTAAGAGGCCAGATTTGCCTTGAGTTCATTTCTCCAGCACAGACATAAACAGCTGGGTGTGGCCAGTAACTCATCTTATGGGGAGCAGAGAAAGGTAAATGGCTGGGACTCACTGGTCAGCCATGGCAGCTCAGGGTTCAAAACTCTGCCTCAAAAGTGGATGAGCAAAAGGACACCTGACATTGTCCTCTGACCTTTGCACATGTTTCCCCATCTATGCGTACACACACCACACCAATACCATAAGCAAAAACAATACATACAGCCGGGCGTGGTGGCACACACCTTTAATCCCAGCACTCGGGAGGCAGAGGTAGGAGGATCACTGTGAGTTTGAGGACACCTTGAGAATACAGAGTGAATTCCAGGTCAGCCTGGGCTAGAGTGAGGATCCTACCTTGAAAAACAAAACAAAACAACAGCAGTAACAAAAATACATATAAGCAAAAACAAAAAACCCTGACAGACATAAAGGCTATAACTATATTCCATATGTTTGAAAAGTTGAGTAGACATGAGAGATACAAGAAAACAACCTCAGCATGGTATACTGGGACAAGTTTGTAATTCCAAATACTTAGGAAGCTGAGGCTGGAGGATTACAAGTTTGAGGCCACTCTGGACAATTTAGGTGAGACCCTTTCTAAAAATGAAAGAGGGTTAGGGATATATTTGTTGCCTACAAGAGCACGTGCCTAGCATGCTTGAGGCCTTGGGTTTAATAGAGTATGGACTATCAAGTGGCCCAATATAGAGATAATTTCAGAGGCAACAGAAAAAAAAAAAAAATATCTGAAGTAATAATGGCTACAAAGTCTTTGTGAGCCAAGTACAGGAACACATGCTTGCAAGCTCAGCCACTCATCAGAGCTCACTGGTCAGCCAGTCTGAACACCTGGAGACTGAATTGGGAGCATCACGAGTTCAAGACAAACCTGAGCAGCACAGCAGGGCCTTGTCTCCAAGAAGGAGGAGAGGGATGAAGATAGGGGAGAAGAGAAAAGGAAGAAAGAAAGGCATGCTTGTGGCATCACATTCTTTTTTTAAAATTTTATTATTATTTATTTATATATTTGAGAGAGATAGACAGAGAAAAAGAGGGAGGGAGAGAGAGAGAATGGGCGCTCCAGGGCCTCCAGCCACTGCAAACGAACTCCAAACGCATGCGCCCCCTTGTGCATCTGGCTAACGTGGGTCCTGGGGAATTGAGCCTCGAACCAGGGTCCTCAGGCTTCACAGGCAAGCGCTTAACCACTAAGCAATCTCTCCAGCCCGGCATCACATTCTTTATAAAACAAATAAAGCTTATTTGGAACAAAGAACAGTCAGAACTTTCAGGAAAAACACTCCAGTGCTACAGCTGGCATTTTCCGCACAAGAAAGGACACCTGGAAGCAGAGTGCCTCACCTTAAAGAAGGAATGAGCAGCTGCGGTGGCCTCACTGCGAACCCTCAAGATGGAGCCCAGAGCGTTGGTCCTGCACCGCAGGTGAGGGTACTGTCTCAGGTACTCCAGAGGATGCCGCTCCTTGTATTTGATAGGGAATGCCTGCCATAATAAATGGGGGCAAAGTTTAAAAGCTGCAAAATTCCACTGCATAAACAGTTTCCAGAGTATTTCTTCAAATAACAGTGCTTCAGAACCAAACCAAGATGCTTTCCTTGTTTCTCTTTTTCAGTATTTTATTTTCATTTCTTTGAGAGTGAGAGAAAGAGGCAGGTAGAAAGAGAGAGAGAATGGGTGTGCTAGAGCCTTTGGCCGCTGCAAACAAACTCCAGATGTGTACATCTGGCTTACATAGGTCCTGGGGTGATCGAACATCTCTCCAGCCCGCTTTCCTTAGTTCCTAGTTAGATTGTGACCTACATTATTTCTGGCAGGTAAGTAGAATGGTGGGGTGGGGTGGGGTCGGGAAGATGTAGGTATAAAGACAGCTCTACCACTTATTTGCTTAATTATTTAATATCACTGAGGTTCATCTGTGATTTATCAAGTTTTTTAATGTGTGTCTATACATTCATGTGAATGCATATATATGCACATGTGGGGGGAGGCCAGACAACCACCTCAGGTGTAGTCCAACCTTTTTGAGACAGGGTCTCTCACTGGCCTGGAAATCGCCAACTGGGCTATACTGGCTAGCCAGTGAGCCTGAGGGATCTGCCCGTGTTTGCTTCCCCAGTGTCGGGTTTGCAGATGAATCTGGAGATTGAACTCAGGTCCTCATGCTTCCAAGAAAAACACTTTACTGACTATATCCCAGCCCTTGGCATTTATCAAGTTCCAACCCATTAGCTGTCAATTTCTCCGTGTGACAGGGAAGTCAGCATGTGATTATCCAAAGCACCCACTGTTGAGCATCCAGTTCAGAACAGTGTAGACATTCAAGGGATTTTCTACCATCGTATACACACAGCTGATATTCAATTTTAACATCACTCAAATGTCTTGAAGGCCCACAAGCATAATCAATTGGAGCTGCTTATTACTGTTCATCAACTTGCTACTGGTGTCTAACACGAGAGAACAGCAGCAGCTTTTGTTCACTTTAAGTACTGAAGATGTAGAAAAACTTTAAAAGGAAACAATGGCTCCAATTTGAAGGAAGATTTCTACCCTGCCCACATTCAAGTCACAAAATTAAGAAGGTAGACATACCCCTTTAAGATAAAAACTAAAATTTCAATAAAAAAGATAACACAAAAACTAAAAGAATGACACTGGCAGCCTCCTTCTCTTAGTCTCATCTGTTCTCTGGGTCTTGAGCACATAACCCTTCTTACATTGAACAGAAACACATACCGTATATGCTAAAGGAAAATGAAACATTAATAGAGAGCTGGGACTGCTAGCGGTTCAGAATGCCCTCATGTCTGAATATTCTATTTTTTTACAACTATTTTCAATCTGAAGTTGGTTGAATCCATGAACGCAAAAGCAGAGGGCTATATTAATTCATTTTTTACATTATCTGGTGTTATGTTACCATTCTAACTTCCTCCTCAGTGTAGGAGGAGCCATTTAAGATTGCTTTGTGTGTGTGTACAAGTGTGGTATATGCATGTGTTTGTGTGCAGAGGTCACAGGAAGATGTCAGATGTCTTCTTCTATCTTATTTACTTCAGACAGTCTCTCACTGGACCTAGGGCTCCACATTTTTAGTTAGACTGGCTGACCAGTAAGCCCTAGTGAGACCCCTGTCTACCCTATGGGTGCTGGGATTATAGGCATTCATGGCCAATGCCCAGCCTCGTATGTGGGCACTGCTCGGTCCTCATGCTTGCACAGCAAATTCTCGTACCCACTGAGCCATCTCCCCAGTTCATGAATACTTTGAAGAACACTGACCTGAGGCTTGGGGAAGGGGTGTAACTCGGTGGCTTCCCTAGCATACCCAAGGCCCTGGGTTTGATTTCAAGCGCCACAAGGGTTGGGGGATGGAACTCATTTACATGTTGGAAGTCTTGGATTTGTGATTAGGAACAATAAAAATTTAAAATAAATAAATATATAACACTGAACTGAAAGTATCAAACCCAACAGTGGCCAAGGGAGAAGAATTCTGCTCATTAAGTATTTGAAGACAATTTATAGTGAAGACAAGGTCAAGTCAGGTGCCTAGACTATGAACTTCAGAAGTGAGAGACCCCACAGAGATGCAGAGTAAACACTCAGCTCTCTTATGATTAAGCCATCTGCATATTAATTTTGATGCTGTCTCTCTAGACTCTATGGTCCATTTCTGGAATCAGGAAAGTTAAAATTGAAACATGGCCTAAGTGTTACCTTCTTAATCACACTGAGATTGCTAATGTTTTAGACCAAACCAGAGTGTCAGCAGACATACCTTGGCATCACAATTTCCAATAACTTCAATTTTTTCTGCTTTAAGTTCCACGTTTTGCCTTTTGGATGGACTTTTCACTAGCTGCCCTTGGACTTCCACTGAACTCCCAAAAGCCAATTCTCTGTAGTAACAACAACAACCAAAACAAACAAACAACAACAAAAAGGATTAAAAAGATGCCATTATATATCAACTTCAAACAAATCTTGCCAAAATATTTAATGTCAGAAGTATTTTTCACCAATTAAGTTACACAGTCTAAAGATGTTCTACTATACCAGAATTAGAAAAATGAGTTAAGAATTTACAGACGTATACCTTCTATACATTTATGTTTATACCCACAGATTAGTGCTGCTCTCAGCGTCAGTCTCAATCAGAGAAGTTTCCTTCTGCAGTGGGTACAGGCTACATGTTGAGAATAAGAGACTACTGTGTACTTAGCCCTTAACAGGACAACTGTATCACATCTCTGAAGGCTCAGTGAAAATTGAGGAAGAAGACGCAGAAAGAATGTAAGAGCCAGGGCTGGAGAGATGACTTAGCAGTTAAGGTACTTGCCTGAAAAGCCAAGGAACCTAGGATTGATTCCCCAGGACTCACACAAGCCAGATGCACAAGGTTGCACATGAATCTGGAATTCATTTGCAATGGCTGCCTCTTTCTCTGTCTCATATAAATTTTAAAAATATAAAAATAATATAAATATAAAAAATATAAAAATTTAAATATATATTAAGGGCTGGAGGGATGGTTTAGCAGTTAAGGCATTTGCCTATGAAGCCAAAGGACCCAGGTTCAATTCCTGAGGACCCACGCAAGCCAGATGCACAAGATGGTGCATATGTCTGCAGTTCAGTTTGTTTGCAGCGGCTGAAGGCTCTGCGCGCCTATTCTGTCTTTCTCTCTCTAATAAATAAAGTTAAGAAAAAAATTAAGCAGGGTATGGTGGTGCCTGCCTTTAATTCCAGCTCTTGGAAGGCAGAGGTAGGAGGACTGTCATGAGTTTGAGGCCACTCTGAGACTACATAGTGAGTTTCAGGTCAGTATGGGCTAGAGTGAGACTCTAACTCGAAAAATCAAAATCAAAAAAAAAAAAAAAAAAGATGCAAGAGCCAGAAGATAGAGAGGAATGCCACAGAACTCTGTTTTTTTGGACACAGTATAGCAGATGTACTCACAAACTCACAGCAGCTGTGCTTTTCCTGCATAAGATTCCATCATGGATGGAGGAGGGGCTCAGGAGACCCCTCCTTTCCTTATGGATGCGTGGGAGAGGGAGTCACGTTCTTCAGCGGTATAGCCACTGGTAAGATGTCCATGTTCCAGTAAATAACCCCAATTCATCATCATACAAGCAACCCAATGAAACTTAGTGGGTCATCAAAAAAGACACATACACACACACACACACACCCTGAAAATAGGAAGGGGAGTTGTTAGAAAAAATGGGTTTAGTGGGAGTGGGGGGGATACAAGGCAAGGTAACAAGAGAATAAATATGACGAAAATGCATTATGTACATGTATGAAATTTTCAAAAAAATTTTAAGAATTTGGAATTAAGAAGCTATATAAGTATTCTTATAAAAAAAGTAAACTGGGGCTAGAGAGATGGTTAAGTGATTAAGACACTTGTCTGCAAAGCCAAAGGACTCATAATTGACTCTCCTGGTCTTATGTAAGCCAGACACACAGTGATGCAAGGTCCCACATGGGCACAAGGGGGTGTATGAATCTGGAGTTCAACTGCAGTGGCTGGCTCCACCCTAGCTTTCCAATTCTCTCTGGCATTAAAAAAAAAAAAAAAAAAAAAAAAAGCCAGTCTGCTGGACTTGCCTCAAAAAAACAAAATAAAACAAAAATAAAACAGTAAATTCCTCAAGCTACTTTTTTGTTTATTTGTTTGTTTTTCAAAGTAGGGTCTCAACCTAGCCCAGGTGGACCTGGAATTCACTATATAGACTCAGGCTGGCCTCGAACTCAGCAGTTCTCCCACCTCTGCCTCCCAAGTACTGAGATTAAAGGTGTGAGCCACCACACCCAGCTGTCTAAGCTACTTTTTAAGTTTTATTTCATTTTTTTGTTTTTCGAGGTAGGGTCTCACTCTAGCTGAGGCTGATCTGGAATTCACTATGGAGTCTCAGGGTGGCCTAAAACTCATGGTGATCTTCCTACCTCTGCCTCCTGAGTTTTGGGATTAAAGGTATGTACCACCACACCTGGCCCAAGCTACTTTTTAAAAGACTGAAGATTATGTGTGAAGTCTGGTGTTAGGATAAGGTGTGTAGCTTTGCTGACAATACTATAGCAATGCCACAGCCCTGCACTGATAGCATACTGTGGTAATAAGATGCTCTAGCATTGGGAAGCCAAGTGAAAAGTACCTGGGAATAATCTGTACTATTTTTACATTGTTTTCATTTGTTTGCTTCTGGAGTCTCATATATAGCTCAAGCATGCTCTGTAGCCCAGGCTGGCCTCAAACTTGCTATCTTTCTGACTCAGCTTTCCAAGTGTGGGGCTTACAAATATGTGTGCCACCATGCCTGGCTTACATCTTATTGTTGGCTGATGGTCTGAGCATATATGGGTACACACACAACTTTCTGATTATAGTTCAAGTTTATCCACAATCAACTATATGACTACTACAAGTGACATGCACTTGAATCTAACACATCAGAATGTTCTCCTCAGGGGTTATACAACAATGGTATTAGTTTTAACCTGATAAATGAGATCATAATAGTGTCTTTTACTTATTCAACAATTAATATTTGATTGCTCTGCAAGCACTGTTCCAGAGGTCAAGAATACAAAAAAAAAAAAAAAAAATCTAAGGGCTGGAGAGATGGCTTAGTGGTTAAGGCGCCTGCCTGCAAAGTCAAAGGACCCAGGTTCGATTCCCCAGGACCCACGTAAGCCAGATGCAAAGTGGTGCATGCATCTGGAGTTCGTTTGCAGTGGCTAGAGGCCCTGGTGCACCCAAATTCATTCATTCTCTTTCTCACTCACTCTCTCTGCCTCTTTCTCTCTCAAATAAGTAAAAATAAAATATTTTTAACAAGACTAAGACACCATTCCTTACCTGAGAGAACAAAAGTCCTTAGTTAAAGGAGTTCAGTAAGTATACAGATGATTACCAACCAATGTTACGCATTCTATGACAGATGTAGGCCCAGGATGTTATGGGAGTGGAAGAGAAGGACGTTTCACAGTCAAGGGCTAGGGACATCAAACGATACCTATACTGAAACTACAGAAGACATATGAAGAGAGGCTGTATCAGGCAGAGGAAGCAACTTTACAAGAATTAGAAGACAACATTTTAGGGCAGCTGCAAGTACTTGAAGAAGACTGAAGGGCCATCTTTAATCCCAGCACTGGGGAGGCTGAGGTACGAGGATCACTTTGAGTTCAAGGCCAACCTGACACTACATAGTGAATTTCAGGTCAGCCTAGACTACAGTGAGACCCTACCTAAAAAAAAAGGGGGGGGGGGAATATTGGCATGTTAAGATGTCAGAGCTTCAAGGATCTTGATTCCAAATATTCAGATTTGTCTTCAAAGAGGTTTCTCATAGAAAGACCATTTAGGCAGCAAAGCAATGCTGGATTAGAAAACTTGACAACATTGGAAATGGAAAGGAAAAAAAAAAAATTCAGAAGACTCAAACACAACAAAACAAAAAAAGCTCACCTACTATCCAGGCTTGAATCTGCAACAACCTGAAGGCTTTCCAAAGATGACCCATCATTTACATGCAAGAACAAAACATCCTTCTGCGATCGGATCGAACGAATCCATCCCTAAAAACAAAACATCTAAATGTGAGCTTAAAACATATAAACACTTAAAATTTTCGCTATACAAACAAAGAAGACTAAATGAAAGAAAAAATGTTACATAAATCAACTATATAAAATGAACTGGTTTTACTTTACCTGTATGTGTACATAATCCTACATGAATCTTAACACAGTGAAAAGCAGACTTTAGAATCCTATCTTTTCTGTCTGAATGAAGCTCATCATTTTAAATGGATGCCAAGTATTTCATCTAGTTGATGAGCTTAACTGACATAACCAATGCCCACAACACTGACTTTTCCGAGCTGTTCCTTGCCCCTGCCCCCATATTACAAACAAAAGGGTTACGTCTTGTTGGCTTTCACCTTACGTCAATTCTCAGAGGAGAACCAATGTAGTAATCACTAGACCTATCTTTTGGGCTTTTGTTCCTTCTGTAAAGTATCATACAGAAAACCCCTCAAAATAATGTCTCATGCAGCTGGGTAGGGTGATGCATACCTGTCATTCTAGCACTTGGGAGACTAAGGCAAGAAGACAGTGTTTCAGGTTAGTCTGGGCTACCAAGCAAGACCCAGTCTTTTTTATTTTAAAGTCTCTGTCTCTCTAATACATACATGCATACATAAAAATAAATGGGCTGGAAGTGGCTAAGTGGTTAAGACACTTGCCTGCAAAACCTAAGGACCCAGGTTCAACTCCCTAGAATCCACATAAGCCAGATGTACATAGTGGTGCATGCGTCTGGACTTCATGTGCAGTGGCTAGAGGCCCTGGTGCATCCATTATCTCGCTCTCTAAGAAATGAATATAGGTATTCAACACTAAACACACTTGGAGAGAAATGATCCAATGTGCTTAAAAAAAAACCCAAATATAACCTATTTCTATCACTTAGTTGCATGTCCATTAATGCTTCAGGGGCAAGACACATGCTTGCTTGTTCAAAGTCTATTGGCAAGTACACAGACAAGAATCCAATTATTTTTCAGTAAAATAAATATTTAAATATGTACTTAAAAAAAAAAAAGCAAGGTGCTTGCCTGCAAAGCTGAAGGACCCAGGCTTGATTCCCCAGTACCCACATAAAGCCAGATGCACAAGATGGCACATGTGTCTGGAATTCATTTGCAGTGACTAGAGGCCCTGGTGTGCCCATTTTCTCCCTATCTGGCCCCCTCTCTAATAAATAACATATTTTTTTAAAGTTTTACTACTACCTTCATAAACAGTTTAATTTCCTTTTCACCACAGCTCTAATGATTATCACGCGAGAAAACAGGTTTAGAGCATTGAAGTGACTTGCTCGAAGTTACACTGCTACTGAACGGTAGAGTCCAAATGTGAACCCAATTCTAACTAGAAAGCCCTTGATCTTCTACCAGGACAGCATGTAGTGTAAACTGCCTCACTTCACCTCACCACATTCCCTGCCAGCACCTGCTTCCTGCTCATGTTCAAACAGTAGTCATTTCAATGCACCACTGTCTTACTTTTACTTCTTAGTACAAGTTTGTTGGACACTTTTTAATGTGTTCCTAAATTTTTTATTAATATGATGCTACTTAGTCCTCATAAGAATTAAGTAAAATGGTAATTACTATTTTGAAATGAAGAAACATTCAGAAAAGCTTTCTAAAAAATAGAGCTGGTTCAGTGTTAAAGGCACTTGCTTGCGAAGCCTCAAGGCCTGGATGCAATTCCTCAGTGCCCACGTCAAGCCAGATTCATGCATCTATGTAGATTGCGTATGCAGTGGCCAGTGACCCTGGTGCACTCATTCTCTCTCCATCTTGCAAATAAATAAACAAATTTCAAACAATAAGAAAGTCCAGGTCATAATTATCAACTAATACAGTTGGGGTTCAAATATAGCTATTATTTCAAAGATCATGTTCTTAACAAGCTTTTCAGGAGTGCTATCCTCACCTCCAGTTCCTCTTCCTAGGAGACACATCCTAATGCTATTTCCAGTCCCTCAGTTACTGTACGTGGGGCCTTTGGAACCCAGCAGAAATGTCACCTCAAGCAAGGAGTCTTCCTGACCTCCTCACAGGTGAGCAATTTTCTCTGTTCTCCGACAGTTCCTAACTTATACAAATAATAATAGCCACACTACTGCAAATTAGGGCTGTCCAACAGAAATATGGGTTACATAATTCACAAAATATTAATGCGCACGTTAAAAGTAAAAATAGATGTAACTAGTAATAGCTTATTTAACCACTTGTGTTCAAGATACAGTTAACATGTTATCAATATAAAAACTGAATTGTTTTGTCTTTCTTGCTTTTCAAAATTATTACATATTTTAAGCCGGGCGTGATGGTGCACACCTTTAATCCCAGCACTCGGGAGGCAGAGGTAGGAGGATCACCGTGAGTTCGAGGCCACCCTGACATTACAGAGTAAATTCCAGGTCAGCCTGGGCTAGAGTGAGACCCTACATCAAAACCCAGCCCCCTCAAAAAAAATTACTACATATTTTACACTTAGAACACATCTTCATGCAGACTGGCATGGACATTTTAACTGCTCAAAACCACAAGTGGCTGGCAGTTAATATTAGACTGCAAAGCACCAAACTGAAGGCCTGTTCCTGGCTAGTAGGTTCTATTGTTTTCCTCTTTCAATCCTCTTTTGACCAGTTCACAAAAGAGATCATTTATGCATGCCAAATTAATCGATAAGTCTAAGAAAAGGTTTTGATAGTTTTTATCTAGATTATGGAAAGAATATTGAAACCAAGATAAACCGAAAAAGGAGCAGACTGGTCACAATGCTAAGTTATAGCAAAGATAATATGAGAACTATAATAATATGAGATAATATAATAATAATAGTAATATAATAATGTGAGAACATCTAGCGGCATCAGCCTGTTTCAGCAATCACCACGCATAAACCTGTTCTCTGTAAGGAGGATTTGTGAGGCGCGACTTCAAGTACTATTGGCAGGAGAAATAAACAACAACTAGCATTTAGTTACTGTCGGCCTCTGTCCTAAATATCCTGTACTTAAGATCTTACTGAATCTTCGGGACTTTATGAAGTAGGGGCGACTATGACCTTCACCTTCATAAGGGGAAACTGAGGCCCAGAGCACTTAACTGACATGCCCAAAATTAACATGCTACTTGGCGGAGTTAAACCTAGGCAGCCCCACCCCAGTTTTTCAAACTGCTGCATCCCACTGTTACTTCTAATTTATAAATTACATGCAAACTTCACCTTAGGCACTGAGGCGGCTAAAAGCCGGAACAAAAGGCACGGTTTGGTGGAGTCTAGTATCTCTGGCCAACCAGGTAAACAGCAAGACAGGTAACACACGATTTCCGCTCTCGAGGAGCTAAGGCAAGACAACCGCTATACACATATAAGCGTGGGCATTTGTAAGATCAAGGGAGAGAAATGGGGCGTGTTCACTTAAAAACTTTTCTGTATGGCTGACAAGTTTACAGGTAATATCACGAAAACCAAGTGGTATCAGGCTAGGTTCTGCAAAGCAGCAACGGTCCAGTTGCAGAGAAAGAGGGACAGACAGACAGACAGAGGAAGGCAGACAGACAAAAATGTGGACTCCCGTGCGGCGCACATTTCCCTAGCCTTTCTCAGCTGGTCGCGGACCTGCGGCGGGCGGCGCGGGCCCCTCGCGGAAGCCCGTCACGCCCCTCGCGCGCACCCACCTGGACCTTCACGCGCTCCCCGCTCGCGCTCGGGGCTCCGAGGGCGTCCCGCACGCTCAGCCGGGCCGAGGCGCGGGGCGCGGACGAGCAGAAGCGCAGGGCCGGGAGCCAGCACCGGGCCCCGAGCGTGAGCATGGCGCCGCCTCCCCGCGACCGCTCGGCTGCGTCCGCGCCGCTCCCCTCTTCACGCGCGCACCTCCGTCCTCCGCTTCCCAGGTCGCTCACCCCGCAAACTCGCGGCGAGAACAAGCCGACCAGCGGCGATCCATTCAAAAGCACGCCTCGCAGCGGGCGCTGCGTCACCACGGCCACGTGCTCGCGTCACCGCGCTACGAGGAAGCGGAGAGGGAGCATGCGTGCTTGCGCTCCCCGAGCTGGGGGCGGGCCAGGAGCCGAGGTGGGTGTGGCTAAGGCCCAGAGTGGTTTGAGCGTTCCCGCAGACCGGCCGCTAGGGGCGCGCGTGGGGGTGACAGCAAGGCTTTCGTGGAGCTTCTCCCGGCGACCTAGGGGCAAGCATCCTTCAAGGTGTGCAAAGAAGTGGCTTGAGCACGTCAGTCAGTGGTTTCAGTTTTGAGAGCGGAGATACTCCCCGCTCAAGTCACAGCGTGCTATCAGACACCTAAACAGTTGCATCAAAGGATGAGCAGGTGCCTGACAGACTACCTAAACTGGGATGCCAGAGAAGGAAGAAGAGCAAGATAGCAGTCTGACAGGTAAGTAACTAAGAGGGACCCCCGAAGAAACTTCGAATATGGGAGTCAGAGAAAGCACGACGGGTCTGAAGATGCTGGAGTTTGGAGGAATGCCATGCGTTGCCTATCAGAATCTTTTTATTTAAACTTTATTATCTATTTATTTATTATTATCATTATTATTTGTTTATTTGAGAGACAGAAAGAGGGAGAAAGAGAGAGGGAGAGAATGGGCACACCAGGGCCTCAGCCACTGCAAACGAACTGCAGGCGCAAGTGCCCCCTTGTGCATCTGGCTTACCTGGGTCCTGGAGAATCAAACCAGGATCCTTTGGCTTTGCAGGCATATGCCTTAACCTGCTAAGCCATCTCTCCAGCCCCTGCCTATCAGAATCTTTAAGCTTCTCTGTTCCAACAGTTATCTGCATTTGTTTGACCTGAAAACGGTTATCTTTTCATATATTCAGCTGCATTTTAAATTCTCACAAGTTTTTTTTTCCCCCCACAATTCAGTAGAACTCATGCTAATGTTTCTGTCTAGTTAAACAAAAAGGTGGTGGGTGGTAAGGGCTAATTAAAATTGACACTGCTATTACACTCATTTTTACAGATAAGAGAACAGGCATAGGCTTACAGTGGCCCGCTCACTAATACAATGTCAGAATGAAACCCAGAAGCCCTGGCTCTATATACTATCATGCTATACAGTGCATGGAGGTGGAAAATAAAACCATGCTCCCTCCCATTGAGGACCTAGTGTTCTAGCCATGACTGACTGGCAAGAAGAAGCCATTGTCATACAAACTAGCACACACACACATAGATGCATGTGCCAAGTGGAGTGGCTGCTTGAGAATGGGATAGTTAGGGCTGGAGAGATGGCTTAGTGGTTAAGCACTTGCCTGTGAAGTCTAAGGACCCCAGTTCGAGGTTCGATTCCCCCAAACCCACGTTAGCCAGATGCACAAGGGGGCACACGCATCTGGAGTTTGTTTGCAGTGGCTGGAGGCCCTGGAGTGCCCATTCTCTCTCTCTCTCTCTCTCTCTCCCTCTTTCTCTCTGTCTGTCTCTCTCAATTAAATAAAAAAAATAAACGAAAAAGAAGATTTAGAAATGTTAAAAAAAAAAAAGAGAGAATGGGATAGTTAGGCTGAGTTTTTGAGGAGAATTAGCATTTGGCCACTGTGTGTGTGGGGGGGGGTGTAAAATTTTTTTCTGCAAAAAGGTGGACAGTAAAAGTTGCCAGATGGACAAATAGTCTGCAGGAATTGTAGAACTGCTCTCAAGACAAGTTAGAAAACATCCCAAGTGAAAGAACTTTGGAACTTCTAGAACCTTGAGAAAGGGAAAAAAAAAAAAATAGAATTTTGCAGCCTTCAGAATTATGGTGCTATGTACATCTAAGAAAAATAGATAAAACTGAGCCGGGCATGGTGGTACATACCTTTAATCCCAGCACTCAGGAGGCAGAGGTTTAGGAGGATTGCTGCAAGTTCAAGGACACCGTGAGAATACAGAGTGAATTCTAGGTCAGCTTGGGCTAGAGTGAGACCCTACCTTAAAAAACAAAAAATAAATAAAATAAAATAAATAAAATAATAATAATAAATAAAACTGCCTCTATTGAGTTGGTTGCAAAACTTGAGGTGCCACACGTGTCCCCCACATGATGAGGTTGTGGATATCAAGGCCAATTTCTGCCTGGATGATTGCATTATAAGTAGTCCTACCCTTCCTTTGGCTCTTACATTCTTTCTGCCACCTCTTGCACAGTGGACCCTGAGCCTTGGAGGGTGTGATAGAGATATTTCAGTGCTGGTCACTTCTCCCTCATTTCTTCTCAGCACTATGGTGTCTTTTGGATCATCCTAGTGGTCACCACCATCTGAAAAGAGAAGCTTCTCTAACCAAAAGTGAGAGTAGCATTATTATGAGTATGAACATTAAGTAAAGTGATTACAAGGCAGTTTGGTGAGCATAATATATGCATTTAGCCAGACAAGAGCAGGCATTACACTCCTAGGGCTCATGACCTCCCCTCCATAGTCTATTTATTAGGTTTTCAGTACTAGGCATGTGTTCCCTCCCATAGAGCAGGACTCCGGTTCAATTAGAGAGCAGTTGGTTTCCCCCATAACAGACATGCCACTATTGCACCTGTGTGGTCATTTGGCCTGGCTGGCCAAACTTGAGGCTTTCAGTGTCCACTGTTTTCACCACTGATGGCTTCTGTTCCCCATAGGGCTGCATGTTGTGCAGCTTTTTCCAGCTTTCTGTCGGTCTACAGGGAGGTTTTCAGTTCAGCCCCAGCTTGATTTCTCAGTGACCTTGCAGCCCAGGCATGTGGAGTCTTCAGCAAAAGAGTCTTACAGTCTATTTCTGGTGGGAAACAAAGAGCCTTAGCAATGGCCTGTAATATTTTGGGAGCATCAGTGGCTTCCCTGGTCAACAACTAATTGGAAGGTATCCCATCCTTGGCACTGAATTTTTTCTAGTAACAGTCTATGGCTTCTGAGTGTGCCATTATCCAAAAAAGTAGGCCTACTCACAATATCTTGAATTTTGATTAACCCTCCTCCCACCCTTCTTTTATTCTCTTCCCATGACCTTGCTTAGGGCATCCACCCCCATCAATCTGCTCTTCTACTTACATATATACAATGCCATCCCCTTAAGTCCTCCCCTCTCCTTCCTCCCTCACAGCCCTTTTCTAGATCACTGGCCTCTGCTACCAATTTTTTTTTTACTGCAACTCACATATGAGGGAGAACATGCAACATTTGTCTTTTTTGGACCTGGGTTACCTCACTTACTATAATCCTTTTCGGGTCCATCCATTTCCCTGCAATTTTCATAAGTTCATTTTTCTTTACCACTGAATTGAACTCAATTGTATAAATGTACCACATCTTCATATTCATTCATCAGTTGAAGGGCATCTAGGCTGGTTCCATTTCCTAGCTACTGTGAATAGAGCAGCAAGAAACATGAATAGGCAAGTATCTCTATATGAGTGGGGAGTCCTTAGGGTATCTGCCAAGGAATGGTATAGCTGGATCATACGGTAATCTATTTTTAGCTGTCTTAGGAACCTCCACACTGATTTCCACAATGGCTGTTCTCATTTACATTCTCCAAAACATTGGAGACTTCCTCTTTTTCTACACCCTTGCCTGCATCGATTGTCATTTGTTTTTATTTTTGATAGCCATTCTGACAGGAGTGAGATAGAATCTCAAAGTAGCTTTAATTTGTATTTCCTTGATAGCTAAGGATGTAGAACATGTTTTTAAATGTTTATTGGATATCTGTATTTCTTCTTTTGAAAACTCTCTATTCAGTTTTATAGCCCATTTAAAAGATATTTATTTATTTGAGAGAGAATGAGGAGGAAGAGAAAGAGAAGAAGAAGGAGGAGGAGAAAGAGAGAGCGAAAGAGAGGAGGAAGAGAAAGAGAAGGAGGAGGAGGAGATGGAGAAGAAAGAGAGAGAGAGAGACCATGGCACACCCATGAAAACAAACATCAGATACGTGTGCAATTTTATGCATCTGGCTTTAAGGGGGTTCTTGGAAATTGAACCTGGGCTGCCAGGGTTTGCAAACAAGTCCCTTTAACTGCTGAGCCATCTTTTCAGCCCTACCACTCAATTGTTGATTGGGTTGTTTGATTTCTTATTATTTACTTTTTTGAGTTCTTTGTATATACTGGATATTAATCCTCTGTCAGATGACTAGCTGGCAAAAATTTTCTCTCATTCTGTAGGTTGCCTCTTTACTCCATTCACTGTCGTTTGCTGTATGAAAGTTTCTTTTTAAAGAAACTTTTTTTTTCAAGTTTTTGAAATTTATTTTCAAGGAGAGAGAGAGAGAGAGAGAGGGAAACACCAGAGCCTCCAGCCACTGCAAATGAACTCCAGATGCATGTGCCACTCTACATCTGGCTTTACGAGGGTCCTGGGGAATCTAACACCAGGCTTTCAGGCTTTGTAATTAAGCACCTCTAACCACCAACCCATTTCTCCAGTCCAGCTTTTTAATTGCATGCGATCCTAATGGTTGATTAGTTGGCTTACTTCCAGAGCAGCTGGGGTCATATTCAGAAAGTCCTGGTCATATTTAGTATGGGGTTTTACCCTCCAGCTAATCCTCTCTGGAAATGTCCTCCTAGACACACTCAGAGGTGTATCTCAATCTCCAAGATGACTTTAAGTCCTGTCAAGTTGACAATGAAGATTAACCATCACAACATCTAAATTACTTATAATGATGCTGGAGAAATGGTGTAGTAGGTACACCATTTCTGTGCTAGCACTAGGGCCTGAGGAGGCTGGAGAGACCTTTTGTGTTGCATCTCGAGGACCTACATAAATAGCTGGGTGTAGCCATGAACATCTATAACCCCCTAGTTCTGTGGGAGCAGAGAATTCCTGGGGTTCACAAAACAACCACCACACAAAATTAAGCAACAACAACAAATCTCATCAAGCTTCAGAATCAGTAAGGGACCCCAACTCAAGTAAGAATAGTTGGAAGAGCAATGGAGGAGAATACCCAATGTTCCCCCTCTAGACACCTCGGGTGAGTTCACAGGGTGCCACATGGCCACATATGCATGCACACAACACACACATCACATCACATACACATACACACACCACATCACACACACATACTCACATCACATACACACACACACATCACAACACATACATAAAAAAATTACTTATAATAGAAACAAGCTAATGAGTTATGGAAAACTGTACTTAATTTTCCTATTGTGAATATTTGTTTCTAAGTGGTTGTTGCAAAATATCCTGAACATGTTGCATATATACCACTTGTTCATACAGGATAAAATCTAAAAATAAGACCAAATAAGACAAAAAATTTTGGGAAGTACTGCTCATGCCATTCTTGTGTGTCCAGTCATTCTCACCTCCACTTTGAAGTCTTCATCTTGCCCACTTTGGCTTTATTAACCACAGCACAGATGCGTCCAGCAAAGCCTAGAAAGTCTAGGAAATACAAATTTCCATATTGTTCCATGACTGTATTGTAGATAAGAATTCATAATCATAGCAATGTTCAAGAATTTTTTTTTTCCAAAGTATGGTCTCACTCTAGGCCAGGCTGACCTGGAATTTACTATGTAGTCTCAGGCTGATCTTGGACTCACAACGATTCTCCTGCCTCTGCCTCCAGATTAATGGTGTGAGCTACCATGACCAGCTCTAGATTTTTGTTGTTGTTGTTGTTGTTTTCAAGGTAGGGTTTCACTCTAACTCAGGCTGACCTGGAATTCACTATGTAGTCTCAAGGTGGCCTCAAACTCATGGTGATCCTCCTACCTCTGCCTCCCAAGTGCTGGCATTAAATGTGTGTGCCATCACACCTGGCTCTAGATTTTTTTTTTAACTCACTCTTTAAATGTAGCAGTAATTAGGTATAGCTGCAATAGATGGATTGCTACAAACTCTGAGTTTTTGTAATTAATTCTTTTTTTTTTTTTTTTTTTTTTTTTTTTTTGGTTTTACGAGGTAGAGTCTCACCTTAGTTCAGGCTGACCTGGAATTCACTATGTAGTCTCAGGGTGGCCTCGAACTCACGGTGATCCTCCTACCTCTGCCTCCCGAGTGCTGGGATTAAAGACGTGCGCCACCACGCCCGGCTTGTAATTAATTCTTGATGGTTATTAATTAGCTGTAGAACATTTGTTTTTCCTAAAATGAGATTGAAAGTAAATTGCAAAATCCTCTGCAAATAGGTCAATGTGTAAAGCACACTGATTTTTATACCATATTATTTGGAGGTAATTTGTAAAATAATTCTTGAGTTTTCACTGCTGAGGTTAAAAGAAGGTCTACGATGCTTTTGTTATTCCACATGTTATTATATGGATGTAGAAGATGCACAAAACGTAAATGTTCAGTTAAGGATTATTTATAAGGTGAACTTGTAGAAACACTGTGGGGGTCAAGGTCAAGAACATTGCCAGCAGAGCTATTCTGGCCCCTTAGCCATCACATCCATAACTTCCCTATCCCCAGGAGTTGCTACTCACTTGACCTTTTTGGTAATTATTTTTTATAGTTCAACAACCTAAGTATGTAGCCTAGACTTTATAATTCAGTTTAACCTGTGTTTGAACTCATGTAAATAGAGTCTTGGAGGTTGTATTCTTTTGTGTATGCTTTATTTGATCAACATTATTTTCATGAGACCTAACTATACCAATACTTGTCGTTAGGCAGTTGTTCTGTATTCATTTATTTTCCTTCCAGTTTCAATTACCTGTATACAACCATGGTCCAAAAAGAGTAATGGAAAATTTTGGAAACAAAGATTTTAAATTTTACATCATTTTGAGGAGCATGATCTAATTGTATGTTGCCCTGTTCCATCCCACCCGGGACATGACCCCTACCTGTGCCCGCATATTTATACTATAGGTACCACCTGTCTGTTAGTCACTTAGCAGCCATTTTAGTATCGAATAAAGAATAATTCACAGTATATATTAAGTTTGGGATTCTCTGTGGCTTCAGGCATCTGCTGAGGGTCCTGGGAAAATATTCCTTAAGGATAAGGAAGCACTAATATAGATTGTTTATTCTGCATTATATGTATTCTTTCATTTTATTACTATAACTATTAACTATATTAACCCAGTTTTGGTTAGTTTATTTTATTTATTTATTTATTTAATTTTTTTTTTTTTGTGGTAGAGTCTCACTCTGGTCCAGGCTGACCTGGAATTAACTATGTAATCTCAGGGTGACCTCGAACTCACGGTGATCCTCCCACCTCTGCCTCCCGAGTGCTGGGATTAAAGGTGTGCGCCACCACGCCCAGCTCCACTGTTTTATTTTTTATAATTTATTTTTTTATTGGTTGTGTACATACTGTGTGAACAGCACATGTTGGCACCATCCTTACCCTCATCCCTGCCCCCCTCCAAAGAGACCCTCCTTGTTGGGGATGCCAGTTATCCCCATGGGGATTGTGGGTCATGCATTTTGGGGATAGCCATCAGTTATGGGGAAGAGGCAATGTTTGTGTGCATAATGTTCCAACTTGTGGCTCTAACAGTCTTGCCTGCCCTCTCTTCTGCAAATTTCCCTGAGCCATGATGGGTTCATTTTGGGTCTACTTCAGTGATGAGCTCCTCTGTGTCTCTGGATCTCTGGTTTGGTAGGAGTTGAGTGTTCTCTGTGTCTATCTCCTTCACCCTTGTACTGGTACCAAGTTCACCAAGAAAGCAGCACTGTTGCTCGTTTCCCCAATTACTCTATGGTTTTAGCTGGGGCCCTGGTGAGGTGATGGGCTGATTCGCTCCTCAGGTTCTGCATCCATCTGAAAAAGAGAAGCAAATTCTCCCCAGGAGAGTGAAGTGAGCACTGGATAAGTGGCATAACCATTATTAGTTTAGAGAGAATTTAATAGGTGTAGGCCCTCTTGTAACCCAGGATTGGTGGGAGCTTGATATTGGAGAGCGAACTCATTATTTGGATACGGTTCTACCTTGGTTCCCAGTTCCAGCGGTAGGTTCCGTTCCACTGATTGGATCTGTTGGCCAATCCAAGAGCAGCTGGTTACCCACCATGGCCGTATGCCACTATTGCACTTGGGTGAGCATCACTTCAGGTTGTTTGCAGCTGAGTATCTTAGACCTCGAGTTGCTTGGACAGATGTTGGCCACTTTCCCCCAGTAGCTCACGTAGCACCTTCTGGCACTAGATGAGCTAACTGTCTGGGGACTAGCTCTCTTCCAGATTCCAGCCAGGTCTCTAGTTTTGGTTACTTAAAAACAAAACAAAACAAAAAAAACCCTTGATCCTGAGCAATGCATGAGGAAACGAGGTTTATTCAGCTCAGTTTTGGAGGGTGTAAGTGGAAGTTGGGTGGCTCCGTGTGTTTGGTCTTTGGTGAGAACTTCCTTGGCTGTGTCACAACCTGATGGGCTCCATCAGTGTGGGAGCGGGTGAGGAGGAGAGGTAACAAGGTGATTTAGGAAGTCAGAGAAGAGCTCAGGGGCCAGGGTTGGTTTTTGCTGTTGCGTGGCTAATACCTGCCTATGGGATGATCTATTGAAGGCTGCTGATGGCTATTTGCAATTTTTTTTTTCGAGGTAGGGTCTCACTCTAGCTCAGGCTGACCTGGGATGCACTGTGTAGTCTCAGGGTGGTCTCGAACTCACAGCAATCCTCCTACCTCTGCCTCCCGAGTGCTGGGATTAAGGGCGTGTGCCACCATGCCCGGCTTTCAATTTTTTTTTTTTTTGGTATACAATATTATTTGGTTTTAAAACTTCAAACCAGAAAATAATACAATTCTTTAAATAATGAACTTATTCTATAAAAACAGAGTTAATTCCTTGTCAGAGTGATGCCCACAATAACAACTACTTTCCAGTAGGCTTTATTTCTTTTCTTTTTTTGGGGGGGTGGGGTCTCACTCTAACCCAGGCTGACTTGGAACTCACTCTGTAGTCCCAGACTGGCCTTGAACTCACAGCAATCCTCCAATCTCTGTCTCCTGAGTGCTGGAACTAAAGGAATGCACCTGGCTTTTTAAAAAAGTGGTTTTTTCAAACTACCTGTTGCACTTCAGCCAAGCCATAGCTGAAACCACAGAGGAATTAGGGAGATGAGCAAGAGTGCTGCTTCCATGCTGAACCAGGTAATCAGCACTGGGATGAAGGAGACAGATCCTGAGGATACTCAACACCTACCACAGCAGAGATCTAGAGGCTCCTGGGCTCATCACTGAAGCAGACTTAAAACTGAACCACCACGGCTCAGGGAATTTTGCAGAAGAGGGGACAGAAAGATTGTAAGAGCCACAGGTTGAGACATCATGCCCAGGGGCATTCCCTTCCCCCCAAATAACTGACTGCTGCTTCCACAGTGCATGAACCACAACCCTATGGGGAATACCTGCAACCCCACTGAGGAGCATCCCCAACAGAATGGGGCAAAGACGAGGGAAAAGAGGGTACCATCACATGATGTATCCATATGAAATATGTTGTTAATAATAATACTAATAAAAACTTTTTCAAAGTTTTGAAATGATGGTACCAACACATGATGTGTTCATACAGTTTCTACTTAGTAAAAAATAAATAAAATTAATAATTTTTTTTATTTGTTAGAGAGAGAGAATGGGTACACCATGACCTCTTGCCACTACAAATGAACTCCAGATGCACATGCCACTTTGTGCATCTGGCTTTATGTGGGTACTGGGGAATTGAACCCCAGGCTGACAGACTTTGCAAGCAAGCACCTTTAACTGCAGAGGCTCTATTTCTTGAAGGTGTCACCATCCCTTAATCCTACCACCACACTGGTAACCAAACCTGCAGCACAAGAACCCTTTAGGGACAAATCCCTTTCAAGCCATAGTGATAGCCTAATTTTTGTATCCATTTTATTGATGGCTGTTTAGTTTGTTTCCTCTTCAGGTTTTAGGCTTTGCGGGCAAGAATCTTAGCCGCCGAGCCATCTCTCCAGCCCCTTATCAGAGTCTTGACTACAGCTGTATTGGTGAGTTATAGTCACATCTCATTGCTGTTTCTTTCAGGCAGTTTTCATTTGCATTTCTCTGATATTTGTTCTCCCTGAGCAGCTTTTCAGTGTTTATTTTTATTGCACTTTCTTTGGTGAATTGACTAAGACTTTTTTTTATTCAGTTTTCCATTGAGTGATCTTTTTCCTTCTTACTGATTATCTTATTAACTCTACACAAATTCTTAGGCACGTATTTTAGATATATGAGCTCTTCTCAGCTATATGCATTGCATGTATAATCACACACTCTGTGGGTTACTTTAGAGTGGCAGATTGTGAGAAAATGGTTGAGTGGTATAAACTCTTACATTTATCTTATCCTTTGATTTAGAAATAATAATCAGTTCTTAAAGAACATTATTAAGGCACTTTACATTTTTCTTCTCGTAATGTAAGACCAGCATCTTTTGTAATTTCTCCTGCCATTTTTTTGTTTCCTTTTGTTTTTTTCAAGGTAGGGTTTCACTCTAGCACAGGCTGACCTGGAATTTACTATGTAGTTTCAGGCTGGCCTTGAACTCAAAATGATCCTCCTACCTCTGCCTCCCAAGTGCTGGGATTAAAGGCATGCACCACCATGCCCAGCATCTCCTGCCATTCTTTAAAAATGGATTTTTTGGGGGGTATTGAAATGTCTACTGCCTAACATTTTTATTGTCATTTCTGCATTGTTAATGTGGTTCTGTGTGATGATAAAGGGATAATCTTAACACTTGGAATTTTGCTGCACATTGTTTAAGGGTGGTTCTGGCTGTTTGCAAATATTTTTGAGTATGACTAACCTCTAAAACGTCAAATCACAAAAATAATATAATTCAGAAAAGTCACATATAGCAGATAACAACTTCCAAGCTGATCCTCTTGTATTCATATTTTCTTTGAATTGACAGAACTTCAAAGGTTGAGAATAGCTTTTGAAAATATGTCTTACTATATACACAGCTTCATAATGAGTAGTCTGTCTTGTTTGGGAAGGTCTTTTTTGTTATAATACTACATTTTGCAGCATTTTCCATTGATAGGGTAGAACTCAGAAGAAAGGGCAGTTTTTTTTTTCCTCGAAAGTTTTCAAAAACATTACACATAAAAAAGAAATACTTCAGAAGGAGTAAGCTCCATACGTGATTTTATTTTTTTATTTTTTGGCATGTTTATGTGTAATGTGGCGTGTGTGTATGGTGTCACGTGCCAGTGTTGCAGTCTGTGCTCGCTTACAGCAGGGCACACCCGCCTATGGTAGCCCAAGGGGGATGTTGGGTGTCCTGCTCCATCACTCTTCCGCCTGTTCTTACTTGAGCCAGAGTCTCACTGAGCCTGGAGCTTGCCACTTTGTCGTGAGCCTCAGTGATTCTCTGATCGGCTCCCCATAGGACCAGAGTTACACACATGCTGGCCATGCCCAGTTTTGTGTGTTTATGTGGTGCTCTTGGGATCAAATTCTAGGGGGTCTCTCAGGCCTCCTCAGGTCCTCCTCGTGCTTGCGGAGGATATGCTCTTAACCACTGAGCCATCTCTCCAGTCCTGTTCAGATTTTTTTCCAAGAAGTCACCCTATTTTATTATTTATTATATGTTTAAAAATTTTTATTTTTAAGCAAGGCGTGGTGGCGCATGCCTTTAATCCCAGCACTCAGGAGGCAGAGGTAGGAGGATCGCCATGAGTTCGAGGCCACCCTGAGACTACATAGTTAATTCCAGGTCAGCCTGGACCAGAGTGAGACCCTACCTTGAAAAACAAAAAACAAAACAAAACAAAACAAAAAACCAGATTTTTTATTTGAGAGAGAGAAAGAGGCAGTTGAGATAGAGAGAGAGAGAGAGAGAGAATGGGTATGCCAGGACCTCTAGCAAAAGAACTTCAGACACATGCACCACCTTGTGTGCGTCTGGCTTATGTGGGTACTGAGGAATCAAACCTGGGTTCTTAGGCTTTGCAAGCAAGTGCCTTAACCACTGAGCCATTTCTCCAGCCCTGTTTATTACAGTTTACCTTAATTTATCTTACATGTGTATGGGTGATGTAGGTGGGTGAGCATGCATATGTGTAAGCATACAAGTGGAGGCTCAAGCAATAGGTTGGCAGTGGTATTTCCCTCCATTGCTCTCTACCTTATATTTGAGACAAGGTCTCTTACTGAACCTGGAACTCACTGATTTGACTAGACTAGCTAACAGCAAGTAGAGACAGGGAATCCTCCTGTCTCTGCTTCCCCAGCACTGGGATTACAGGTGTATACCCATGTGCCCAGCTTTTATGTGAGTGTTGGGAATACAACCTCAGGTCCTCATGCTTGTGCAACAAGCACTACAGTGACTGAGCCATATCCCCATCTCTGTCGGGAGTAATATTGATATCGTTTTAGTTTGTAACAGCAAATAAAGAAAATTAACCTTTGGTCAGTGAAGTACACAGCTTCAGGTCGCTGGGCTGAACTTCCAGACCAGGCACAGTTATGGAGGAAGGGATAATTATTGAAGCTTACAGATCCAGGGGAAGTTCCATAATGGCAGAAGTTGCCGCCCCGCCCTTTCACACGTCCAAGCAGAGAGAGGAAAGCAGCCACCACCCAAAGCAAGTAAGCCCTCTCCGGAGCATGAGGCAGAGCTCCAGCAAAGCTCCTGGACTTTGCATCTCTTTAGTTCACCCCCACACCTTAGGGCTGGACCCCAGGGTCCTTCCACATCCATGGTGACACCTCCTCTAGCCAGGTGGCTGGGGATCTAAATAACAAGCTTTAAAAAGCTCCCGAATCTACTGGGGGCATCCATTCCAACTACCACAGTCAGTTTGATTATGGTGTTTAAATTTCTAAAAATCATACACCAACTTACGGTCTGCAGTTTGGGTAGACCACTCCCCTGCTGTCCCATTCTCAGTATGCCACTGCTGCCAGCGGACGTTTCTGTTAGCTTGAGGGAAACACCTTCTCCTTGGCCATTCCCTGATGTTTCTGAGGCTCACTGCTCCCCTAGTCCATGGTCAAGTCTAGCTATATAGCATTGTAAAACAAAACAAGCACAAAGCTGGAGAGAGGGCTTAATGGTTAAGGCACTTGCCTGCAATGCCAAAGGACCTAGGTTTGATTCCCCAGGAGACACGTAAGCCAGATACACAAGGTGATTCATGTGTCTGGATTTTTTTTTCCACAGCCATTGGAGGCCCTAGTGTGCCCATTCTCCATCTGCCTCCCTTTCTGTTTCTCTCTTTCACCTTCTTTCTCTCTCTCAAGTAAATAAAGATAAAATATTTAAAAAATAAGTATGTCAGGGTTGGAGAGATGGCTTAGCAGTTAAGGCACTTGCCTGCAAAGCCAAAGGACCCAGGTTCAATTCCCCAGGACCCACGTAAGACAGATTCACAAGGTGACACATGCATCTGGAGTTCGTTTGCAGTGGCTGGAGGCCCTGACATGCCCATTCTCTCTATCTCTCTCAAATAAATAAATAAAAATAAAATATTAAAAAAACAAGTATGTCTTTGTAAAAGAATATGCTTTACTTAAAAATCTGTGAATTCAACACTTTAAAAGTCTTGTCTTTATGACAGAGAATTTAGAAAAGAGATTTTTCTAGAAAATAGGCAATTGTCAAGCACTCACCATTGATGTACAATAAAAAGATAACTGTGTAATTATTTAACTACAGATGCTATCTCATACTTTTATAAGAAGAAAAAGTACTGAATATTTTGTATACTTGATGAGCTTTTTGCAGAAAATACTTGTGGAAAGTATATTGAAACTGGGCATGATGGCTTACACCCACAATGCTAGCTCTTGAGAGCTGAGGTTGGAGGATCACCATGAGGTTGGGGGCAGCTGGAGCTACAGTCAGTTCCAGGTCAGCCTGGGCTAGTGTGAGATGCTACCTCAGTAGCAACAACAAAAGTATATTGCAACAGAAAAGCAAGCTGATTCTGTCACATGAGCAGTAATGCCCAAGAATTCAGGGAACTAAATGTTTCCAGATAGATTTATTTCTTCAGCAGACTTTCCTTGAGTTCTGACAACCCTTATAAACAGTGGCCAGGAAGACTGATTGAAAGGGTAGTTGCCTCTGAAAACTGATTTATTCTCCTTTTCAGGGTTTGCCTTCAGAATTGTGTACATTGATAAATATAAAAATATAAAATTTCGTTTTCAAGACATTAGATTAAGCAATATAACATTCATTTCTAGAATACAATATGTGTCACAAGAGTATGACTTGTATACACTTACAGAAAATGACACAAAAGGAGTTGATGTAATTTCCCATTTTGTAGTACTTTAATATTTTCAGTTTGAATTTCTGACTGATGAAGCTAAGGAAGGAGGTTCAAAAGTTCAGGGCCAGCTGGGCTATATAATGAGTTCAAATTTAGCTTGGACTACATAGTGAGCTCAAAGCCAGTAAGTAAGCACAGTAAGACCCCCATCTCAACACTCACACACACTTTATAATTTGGTTTACTGTTCCTAGTGACTGGCTGTGGTAGCCAGCTTCCAAGATAGCCTCAATGAGCCTTGACACCTGGTATTCACACTCCCAGTTATCTGCGTTATTAATCACACATGATTAGTTCATATAACCAAAAGGATACAGCAGATACAATAGTGTAAGACTTAAAAAAATTTTTTTGGCCAGGCGTGGTGGTGCATGCCTTTAATCCCAGCACTCAGGAGGCAGAGGTAGGAGGATCACTGAGAGTTCGAGCCACCCTGAGACTACATAGTGAATTCCAAATCAGCCTGGGCTAAGGGCGAAACCCTACATCCAAAACAAACAAGCAAACAAAAAATTATTTATTTAAGAGAGAAAGAGAGAGAGAGAGAGAGGCAAACACAAAGAGATAGAGAGATAGAGATTGATAGATATATATAGAGAGAGACAAAGTGAGTATGGGCATGCCAGGGCTTCTTGCCACTGCAAACAAACTCCAGACACATAACCCACTTTGTGCATCTGGCTTTACATGGGAACCGGGAAATGAACCCAGGCCATCAGGGCTTTGCAAGCAAGTGCCTTTAACTACTGAACACCAACTAAAGAAATCAAGTGTTCAGGAGGAGGGAGTAGTTAACCATGTTGAAAATCACAGATTAAGTGTGATAACTGATAAATGACCATTGAATTCAGAAATATGAAGTCTTTGCCTCCCTGTTGACTAGCTGTCATGATGCTAGAAAGAGCCATGCAGCCTGTTAGGGGAGGAAAAATATTAATGGTCTTAACCAAGAGTACACCCTGAAAGTTCTATGGCTTGCCAGTCAGACCAAATATACCAACTGGTGCAATGGTGGCATGTCTGTTTTGGGGAAACCAAGTGCTCACTGCTTGGATTTTAGACCCTCTCCATGGAAGGAATTCCTGCCTGGTACTGACAACCTAATGAAAAACCTATGGCTGGGGAGATCATAAGTCCTAGTGGGGAAACTCCAGCTATTGTCTGACTAAATAGAGAAGTTATGCCCACCAAACTGCCCTCTAAAAACTTATGTTTATGCTCATATATTAATGCTACTCTCAGTTTTGTTTAGAGAAGCTCTTCTTTTCAGATGGCAGTGACGACTGGGATGACTCAAACTCACCAAAGTGCTGAGAAGTGACAGAGGAGTGTTCAGCACTAAGTGAGACAAGTCTGTCCTACCCTTTAAGGCTCAAGGACCATTGTGTGAGAGGTGGCAGAAAGAAAGCAAGAGCCAAAGGAAGGGGAGAAGTGCTGCAGTACTGTCTTCCAGACACAAAGTGGCCATCGTATTCATGTCCTAACAGTGGCTGAGAATACCCACATAAGGCCTCCGTTATAGGAGTGTGTGTGGGAAATGATATTACAACAGAAGAGAGACTAGTTGGAAGGAGGAAGTTTATGATCATGGCAGGTTGTCTATATGTATGGAAGTTGTCATAAAAAGTTTTTAAAAAGGGGGAAGGACTGGAGAGACTGTTCACTTGTTAAAGGTGTTTGCTTGCAAAGCCCGCAGGCCTGGGTTCAATTCCCTAGCCACCCACATAAAGCAGGATCAGCTTTTATTTGCAGTCGCAAGAGATCCAGATGTACCCATTCCACACATGCACACATGTACACACACACAAACAAATAATAAATTAAGCAAATTTTTAAAGAAAGAAATAAAGCATTGGTATTTAGCCTAGGCTTACCTCTTACTTTCAATTCTCTTGCCTCAGCTTCCCAAGTGCTAGGATTGCAGGCACAGGCCACCAGGCTTAGTGAAAGGATGATTTGAAAGAGTAATTCTAAAGGGCTGCCAAAGTTGGGAATCTTTGTGGATCTGTACAAAAAAATAACATTTGCTAGCTGGGTGTGGTGGTGACGCCTTTAATCCCAGCACTCGGGAGGCAGAGGTAGGAGGATCGACTTGAGTTCAAGGGCCCCCTGAGACTACATAGTGAATTCCAGGTCAGCCTGGGCTAGAGTGAGACCCTACCTTGAAAGACAAACAAAAATAATAATAATAATTAACATTTGCAATTTTTGGAACATCAGATACATAAACTTCCAAGAAATCATAAAGATTGTGTACTTAAAGATTCTTTTTAGAAACCTAGTATTATTTGACCACTTTTGGAGATTGTTATGATACCAATTCATTATCATGCAAATTTGTAAATAATAAGAAACAAACAAACATTTGTCTTGCCTTATCTGAACAATGTAAGCACATTTTTTTTTTCTACTGTAAAGTTCCAGTTAGGAAATGCAGAGGGAACAATGGAAGTAGAAACCACGATTTTATCATCTTTATTGAAATATCTAGGCCACAGTCTGATACTAAAACCATTAGAACACATGTTGACTGGGAAATTTATAAGGAATGAGTCAGATGTCTGATGCCTCTGAAATCACTGATATATCTTCACATCATTAAAATTGTGATAATGAGACATTAAATGCCCCTTAAAACAACACAGTAGGACATAATTAGTATAGGATGTGAAATATTCTTGAAAATAAAAACAAACAAATAAATAGAACTTGAACTTCATCAAGTGTTTAGATCAGGGTGAACAAACTAATATTGTGCAGGGCAGATCGGCGGACACCCTTCAGGCTTCACAGGTCACCCCGTCTTGAGCACATGTTCTTGTTTTCTTTGTAGTTTGCATTTGCTTCTCTAGCTCTTTAAAAATGGGAATTCCTAGGCTGGAGAGATGGCTTAGTGGTTACAACACTTGCCTATGAAGCATAAGGACCCAGGTTCCATTCCCCAGAACCCACATGAAGCCACATGCACATTGTGGCACATGTGTCGGAGTTTGTTTGCAGTGGCTAGAGACCCTGGTGCGCCCATTCTTCTCTCTCTCTCTCTCTTTATGCATCTTCCTCTCTCTCTCTCACTCTCAAGTAAATAAATAAATAACAATAAAAATCATAAAAAGGGAAATTTCCAACAACAGAATAGAGGGCCCACCAAGTAACAAAGAAAAAACAGACCCTGCCCTGCCAGCTGCCGCTCCGCTTCTCTGCTGGGGTTCACATACATGTGCGTCCGGCTCCCCCTCAGCCAGCCTAGCGCAGGGGAGGGGGGAGTGGGGAGCATAAAACTGTGTCTTTGTTTGGATGGCTTTTCTGCTTTGTCTCTGCTTTATACTTTGGGGTAACTTCTCTGTTTACATGCATGATTTTCCTCTGGTCTCTGAATCTACCATGGTGGGTTCTTCCCAAGTTTCCCTATATAAGCTCCTATTTCTACTTTCCACATGCCAGCAGCTTTACCCCAATTTCTCTTTAAAAGCCTCAGTTTCTCTTAAGTCCACATGTTTGTGGCTGTACTCCAGTTTTTTCCCCAAACCTGTATTTCTCTTAAATGAACTTTATATGCTATGCAGTGTTTCCACATGAGAACGTGTTTCCTGAACCCCACAATTTGTGATTTATCCCTTAAATAAACCCCACAATTTGTGATTTTTCTCCTCAATAAACTTAATAACTCATAAGTTTTAAAAAAGGACAAACAAAGGGAATGTTGCTCAGTGGCTAGAATATGTGCTTAGGATGCGAGAAGTCCTGGGTTTAATCCTACCTCCAAAAAACTCAATATCAAGAAAGCAAGCATGCGCAAATAGCCTGGGTAGACGTTTTCCTAGAGAAGACACACAAATGACTAAGAAGTATATGAAAAAATGCTTGGCATCACCAGTCATTAGGGAAATGTGAATCAAAACCATGATAAGTTAACACTTTATATCTGTTAGATTAGCTTTTATCAAAGATTATCAAAGAGACAAAGAGCAGGGAACCCTGGCATGCTACTGATGAGAGTAAACATTAATATAGCCATTCTGGAAAAGAGTACAGATGTCCCTCCCTGAAAAAAATAAAAATAGAATTATCGCATGTGCCAGCAATTTCATATTTGGCATATATCCAAAAGAAAATAAAAGCAGTATGTCAAAGAAATACACATACTCCCAGATTCATTGCAACATATTCATAATACCTAAGATGTAGAATCAACCTAAATGTCTACCAGTGGATGAATGGACACACACACACACACCCTTTAAAAAGAAGGAAAATACATCATTTGTGATAACATGAATGAATATTATGTTAGGACATTATGTTAGGAGGACATTTTGCCATGTGAACTAAGCTAGGCATAAAGAGACACATACTGCATAATGTCACATATATGTGGCAGCCAATAAATAAATAAATAAATAAATAAAATTCTAAACTCCTAGAAATAAAGAGCAGAATGGTGGGCAAGATCCACTGTACAACATGGTGACCACAGATAATAATAATGTATTATATTATTAGAACTTTTGATGAGATTTTAAATGTTTTTACCACAAAGAATAAGTCTGTGGGGGTGATAGTTAATGGTCTTGATTTAATCATTCTACAACATAAGCACTAAAACTTGAGTCTGGGTAGTTTGGTTCCATATTTTTCTAATAGTCAAGTGAATGTCAGAGGGGTATATTTACTAATTTGCTAATTTAAAAAATAAAAAAATTTAAATCTGTAATGGCTATTCTTAACTTTCAGGACTATAGAAACAGACTAAGGGCTAGACTATTGGACATTAATTTCTAACTCTTGCTCTAGAAATCTAGACCAAATATCAACTTACAGAAAAAAATGGGTGTTAAAGAAGCAAAGTGAATAATATTATAAGGAAGCATGACTCACAATATAGGCAATTCTACATGACAAATAAGCCTGATTCACAATATAGGCAATTCTACATGACAAATAAACCTGATGTTTTTAACAATTAAAGGTACTGAAAAGGAGAGGGGCATTAAATATTAATCAAGTTAAAAAGACATGGGACCAAGTACAATTTGTGGATCTTAATTTAAATAGGTCAACTGGAAAAAGACATTTGAAGCAGAGAAATTTTAATAGTCACAGGATATTACTTAGCATTTGTATAACATCAGCATTAATGCTTTAAGTGTTTGAATAGAATTTACTAGTGTTGCCATGTGGACCTGGTATTTTCTTCATAAGGCAGTTTTAAATGAAAATCTTATGTCTTTAATGACTAGGCTGCTGTGCAGATTTTCTATTGCCTTCACATTAATTCTGGTAACTTATAGGTTTCAAGGACTTTGTCCATTTCATTTAAGATACTAAATTTCTTGTCACACAGTGGCTTATAGTATATGTTCAGTATCTGTAGTACATATAGTGGTATACCTTCTGTAATTTCTGAGATTAACAGATATTAATGAATTATTAATTTCATCAGGTGTGATATGACATGGGATTATGTACAAAGAATGTTTAACTGCTATTTTTAGTATATCAGGAAATTTTCTCCAACATGCATCAAAATTTAGGTCATAAAGTAAATCCTAACAAATATAAAACATTGAAAGAATTTCTAACTTCTCATCAGATCACAAAATAATAAAACTATATTTCATTTACTAATTAAATTATAGTTTTATGTATCTGCACAAAATCTAGAAACCCCATATGAGAGGAAACCTATTCCTATAAACGTTCAGTTCTCCAAAGAAGAGTTGTTAATTTTCATTTTAGCTTTTTTTGGGGGCACAGGGTCTTGCTAAGTGACCTAGGCTTGCCTGGAACTCATTGTGTAGACCAGGCTGGCCTCCAACTTGCTGTGATCCTCCTACCTTTGCCTCCCAAGTTCTGGAATTATAGGCGTGTGCCACCACATTCAGCTCCCACTTAACATTGTTATTGTGAGGACAGGAGTCATGACTTCCAAATTACTTACACACTGGACCAAAAACAAGAGGAAAAGATCTAGAAGAGAAAGAGAGAGAGAAAGAGAGAGAGAGAGAGAGAGAGAGAGAGAGAGAGATCCATGCAAGAAAGAGAGGAGGAACTTTCTGGAGTGGTGTGTTGGAGTGGGTGAGAGGGCAGCGTGCCTTGGCAGTGGAGGTTTAGCCTTTGAGAACATAGTGAGCGGTGTATCCACAGAAGCAGAGGTTGAAGTGCAGGGACACACATCAAGTTCATGTCAGCAGTTGTGGGTGTAACCAGTAATGAGAACTTGTGGAAATCCTCTTTAGTTTGGCTCTAGTTTACAATGAAAGAAAAAGGAAAGTCTTTGAGAGAATCAGGGCTGGGGACGGGCAGGCAAATTAAATGTTGCAGCTCTGAAAAGAGGGAAAAGATCAAAAGATTATGAAATAATCATGTAGGGGACTGAGGGAACAAAATGGACACAGTTTGATTGTCTGACAGAATTAGGGCCCACTTGAGGCTGTCAGTCAGCATTTTGAAGGGATGCCTTCAGCCTAAGGAAAAACATGAGAAACACTTTAGAGTCAAAACTACTGAACTTCTGGGTAAGATGGTGGCATACCAGCCATGCCAAAGCAGCCCAAGGGGGGAAATAAGCAGAAAAACAGCAAAATACACTCTCCTACCAAAAGTGAAGATGTATAAGGAATTATCAACCTCAACAGAGAAGCAGGAGAGACCCAGAACTTCTATCAAGCAGGCAACCAGCCAGAAATGGTCCCCATTGCTGCACTGGTCTCTGCGGCTGCCCAGCTCTGTCTGAACCACAGGAGAAGCCAGGTGAAGAGATTTTCAACTCATATCAACCCCCTTGCAAAGTTAAGAAACCAGAAGAAGAATACAGCAGGGACCACCTGAGCAGCTCCTTAGAAAGAGGATTGTGGAAACCAGCTATGCAGCTCCAGTACAACTTCAGGCACCCTCCACAGCCTACCCTCCCCAAACTGCCAGCACCAGCAACCACTGGAGACCTGGAGAAGGGAACTCAGTTATACAGCTCCTAGTACAGGCGATCAGAGCAGCAGACCCACTGACCCAGCCAGCTCAGCCAAGCTCACAATGCAGTAAAGGGGACCCAAGTGGGCATGCAGCATAGCCGAGACCAAAGCCATTCCAAAAGACAACAGGCTCTACTTATATCAGGTCAGTACCTGCCTCAAAGCCTGCTATATAGGCCTGCATTGGAAGTGCTAATTGCTCCTTCCATGTCAGGGCAGGCTATGTGTTAGATATGATTGACGGTTGGCTTTGCCATTCTTAAATAAGATGTATTTTGGTGTTGTCATTTGTTGCTTCCTGATTTATAATGCCTTTGTCATCTCCTTCTGTTATTCTTGGGGGCAGGGTCTCACTTGGCCCCAGGCAGACCTGGAACCCTTTACAGACCAGAAATCAGAGCCTGCCAGTTGACAGGATTAAGGGTGTGGGGCAACCCTTAGGGACTTGACTTTGTTAGATTATCTGTTTGTTTTAATCCCCATTTTTGCATAAATACTCTGTGCTGATTTTGATTGAATGTGTATATTGTTCAGCTGAATTGTAGAATTTGCCTATATTTTGCTCTACCCAGCCTACTAGAGTACTAGCATAGCAGGCAAACTCAATACCTAGGGTCACTTCTACTGTTACTCTCGAAGTAATATAAGAGCCACACCTGATACCTTAAGCTCCTACCTGGAAAATATACGAGTCAGATTTACATATCTAATAATACTGCAGATAATTAGAAAACCCAAACATCAAATTTACCCAAGATGCAAAAATCTCTACATTATAACACAAGTTACACAAAAATTCAAGACAATATAATTCCACTAAAAATTATAAGTCCATCAGAAATGACCTCTGGCGACACTGATTTAGATGAAATGCCTGACAAAGATTTCAAAAGAATGATTATAACTATGTTCAAAGAAATCAAAGGAATAAAAGAATAAAACATACTCCTGAAGGAGAACACAGGAAACCAGCTTAGTGAAATAAGGAGGTTAATACAAGACATGAGTAAGGAAACAGAAATATTGAAGAAAAAGCAATCAGAAATACTAGAACAACACAGTAAGTCAAATAAAAAAAAACTCTACCAAAAGTCTCACCAATAGAATGGATGAAGGAGAGAACAGAATATCTAAACTAGAATACCAGGTGGCAGATCTAATACAGTCCAGTAAAGGAAAACACAAACTAACAGGAGGTATGAATGGGAATCTCAAGACATTCGGGACACTATGAAGAGATCAAACATAAGAATTCAGGGTGTAGTAGACGAATTTCACTCCAAAGGCATAGTAGGTATTTTCAGCAAAAATCGTAGAAGAAAATTTCCCCCAACTAGGGAAAGAGATACCAATGCAGATACAGGAAGCCTTTAGAACACCAAACAGACAAAACCAGGAAAGAACCTCCCACTGCCATATTATAATTAAACTACTAAACACACAAGCCAAGGAAAATATATTGAAAGCAGTTAGAGAGAAAAAGCAAGTCACTTATAAAGGCAAGCCCATTGGGGTAATAGCAGATTATTCAACACAAACTTTAAAAGCCAGATGGCTTGTAATGATGTATTCCAAGTTCTGAAAGATAACTGTCAACCAAGATTACTTTACCTAGCAAACTATTCATCTGAAGTAATGGAGAAATAAGGACATTCCACAACAAAAACAGACCAAAGGAATATATGAACACTAAGCCAGCTCTACAGAAAATACTTGAGGTAATTCTTCACACTGAAGAGAAAGCAAAGCACACACATGAGGAAACAGGAAAAAATAAACTATACTCAAATAATAGTTGATACAAGAGAGTAAAGGAAAAACAAGAAGCACTACAAAACAAGAAGAATGGCAAGAATAAACACATACCTTTCAATAATAACTCTTAATATCAATGTCCTCAATGCCACAACCAAAAGACACAGGCTTGCAGACTGGATTAAAAGACAGGATCCTTCTGCTTTTTGCCTCCAAGAAACTCACCTCTCTATGAAAGACAGACACACTATCTTAGGATGTAAGGACAGAAAACTGTATTTCAAGCAAGTAGGCCTAGAAAAAAGTAGGTGCTGCTATCTTAATATCTAACAGGATAGACTTCAAACCAACATTAGTTAGGAAAGATAAAGGTCACTTTATATTGATTAAAGGAACAATTCAACAGGAGGACATTACAATTCTAAATATATATATATATGCACCTCACATGGGGGCTCCCAGTTTCATCAAACAAACACTATTAGACTTAAGGTCACAGATAACACTGAACACAATTGTACTTTGTGACTTCAATATTCCACTCTCATCAATTGACAGATAATCCTGGCAAAAAAAAATAAACAGAGAAACATCTGGATTAAATGATGTCATAGCACAAATGGACCTAGCAGATATCTAAAGAACATTCCATCCAAATACTGAAGAGTACACATACTTCTCAGAAGCACATGGAACGTTCCCTAAAATAGACCATATATTAGGATACAAAGAAAATCTTAACAAATACAAGATAACTGAAATAATTCCTTGCACTCTATCTGGTCACAATGGGATTTAACTATAAATCAACAGCAAGAAAAACTAAAGAGCATGCACGAAATCATGAAACTAAACACTACACTACTGAATGATGAATGGATCATTGAAGGTATCAAAAAGGAAATAAAAAAATTCATAGAATCAATTGATAATAAGAACACAACATACCAAAATCTTTGCAACACAATGAAAGCAGTCTAAGAGGGAAATTTATAGCTTTAAGTGCCTATATGTAGAAAATAGAAAGGTTGAGAGTAAACAACTTAATGCTTAACCTTAAGGTCTTGGAAAAAGAAGAACAAGGCAAACTAAAAATCAGTAGATTGGAAGAAATAAAGATTGGGGCAGAAGTTAATAAAATAGAAACAAAAAATTTACAAAGAATCAATGAAACAAAGAGTTGGTTCTTTGAAAGGATAAATGAGTTTGATAAACCTTTAGAAAACTGACCGAAAGAAAGAGCGATGAGACACAAATTAAAATTAGAGATGAAAAAAACACCACTGCAACAGATACCAAAGTAATACAGAAAATCATAAGGCCACACTTTAAGAACATATACTCCACTAATCTGAAAGAAATGGATGATTTCCTAGATTTATGCAACCTACCAAAATTAAATGAAGATGAGATAAACCATTTAAACAGCCCTATAACAAGTATGGAGATCCAAGCAGTTGTAAAAAAAATCTCCCAACTAAAAGAAGTCCAGGGCTGGAGAGATGGCTTAGTTAAGGCACTTGCCTGAGAAGTCTAAGAAGTCATGTTCAAATCTCTAAGTCTCATGTAAGCCAGATGCACAGTGGCACAAGCACACAATATTGCATGTGTGCATAAAGGGGCACACGTGTCTGGAGTTCGTTTACAGCAGCTGAAGGCCCTGGCATGCCCATTGTCTCTCTTGCTCTTTCCCCCTCTTTCTCTTTCTCAAATAAAAAAAATAAAATAAAATAAATCAAAGAAATCCCGGCCCAGATGGATGAACTGGTGAATTTTTCAGACCTTCATGGAAGAACTAATACCAATGCTTCTCAAAATTTTCCATAAAACAGAAAAGGAAGGAATACTACCAATTTTTTAAATATTTCATTTATTTATTTGAGAGACAGAGAGATAGAGAGAGAGAGAGAGAGAGAGAGAGAGAGAGAGAGAGAGAGAGAATGAGCATGCCAGGGCCTCCAGCTACTGCAAATGAACTCCAGACACAGGTGCCATCTTGTGCATCTGACTTACATGGGTCCTGAGTAATCAAACCTGGGTCCTTTGGCTTTGCAGGCAAGTGCCTTAAGTGCTAATCCATCTCTCTAGCCCTACCAGACTCCCTTTATGAAGCTAGCATCACCCTGATACCAAGACCAGACAAAGACAGCAAAAAAGAAAATTACAGACCAATCTCCTTCATAAACATAGATGCAAAAATTCTCAAGAAAATATTGATAAACAAAATACAAGAATATATCAAAAAGATCATTCACAGCCGGGCATGGTGGCACACGCCTTTAATCCTAGCACTTGGGAGGCAGAGATAGGAGGATGGCCATGATTTTGAGGCCACCCTGAGACTACACAGTGAATTCCAGGTCAGCCTGAGCTAGACTGAGACCCTACCTCGAAAAATCAAAAAAAGAAAAAAAAAATCATTCACCCTGACCAAGTAGGCTTTATCCCAGGGAGGCAGGAATGGTTAAATATACACAAATCGATAAATGTAATACACTGTATAAATGGACTGAAGGACAAAAAAAAATCACATAATCATCTCAATAGATGCAGAAAAGGCATTTGATAAAATCCAGTACCCCACCGGGCATGGTGGCGCACACCTTTAATCCCAGTACTCTCGAGGCAGAGGTAGGAGGATCACCGTAAGTTCAAGGCCACCCTGAGACTACATAGTGAATTCCAGGTCAGCCTGGGCTAGAAAAAACAAAAAACAAAAAACAAACAAAAATTCCAGTATCCCTTCATGGTAAAAGTCCTAAAGAAACTGGGAATAGAAGGAACATAACATAGTAAAGGCTATTTATGACAAGCCTACAGCCAACATAATACTAAATGGGGAAAACTTTGAAGCTTTTCCACAAAAATCAGGAAGAAGACAAGGGTGTCCACTGTCCCCACTTTTATTTATTGTAGTACTAGATGTCTTAGCTATAGCAATAAGGCAAGAGACACTTATAAAAGGGATACAAATTGGAAAGGAAGAGATCAAATTATCATTATTTGCATATGATATGATTCTATACATAAAGGACCCTAAAGACTCTACCACTGTTAGAGCTGATAAACACTTTTTGCAATTTAGCAGGAAATAAAATAAATACACAGAAATCAGCAGCCTTCCTATATGCTAACAAAAACACATAGAGGATGAAATCAGAGAATCACTCCCATTCACAATTGCCTAAAAAAAAATAAATAAAGTACCTTGGAATAAGTCTAACGAAGTAAAGGATCTTTAGAATGAAGACTTTAAAATGCCCAAGAGAGAAATTGCAAAAGACATTAGAAAATGGAAAGATCCCATGTTCTTGGATTGGAAGAACCAATATTATGAAAATGTCAGTTTCACCAAAAGCAATCTACACATTTCTTTAAAAAATATTTAATTTAATTTATTTATTTATTTGTCAGAGAAAGAGGGAGGTAGAGAAAATGGGTGTGCCGGGGCCTCCAGCCACTGCAGATGAGCTCCAGATGCATGTGCCCCCTTGTGCATCTGGCTAACGTGGGTCCTGGGGAATTGAACCTGGGTATTTTGGCTTTGTAGGCAAACGCCTTAACTGCTAAGCCATCCCTCCAGCTCCAATTTTCACATTTCATGCAACCTCCATCAAAATTCCAATGACACTTTTCATGGAAATAGAAAAAAATCCCCAAATTCATTTGGAAGCACAAAAAAAAAAACTTTGAACACCCAAAACAATTTGAGCAACAAAAATAAGGCTGGTGGTATAACCATACCTGATTTTAAGCTATGCTACACAGTCATAGTAACAAAGACAGCATGGTACTGGCACAAAGACAGACACTTAGATCAATGGAACAGAATAGAGAACCCAGATATAAATTCAGGCAGCTATAGCCATCTGATTTTCAACAAAACTGCTAAAAATATTCATTGGAGAAAAGACAGCTTCTTTAACAAATGGTGCTGGGAAAACTGGATATCTATATTTAGAAGGATGAAAATCGATCCTTACCTCTCTACCTGCACAAGAATCAAGTCCAAATGGATCAAAGACCTTAATGACCTGAAACTCTGAAACTGCTAGAGGAAAAAGTAGGGGAAATACTTCAAAATATTGGCATAGGCAGACTTTCTGAATATAACCCCAGTTGCTCAGGAAATAAAACCACTAAGGAACAACTGGGACCTCATGAAATCAAAAGGCTTTGTATAGCAAAGGACACTGTGAATAGAGCAAAGAGGCAATGTTTAGAATGGGAGAAAATCTTTGCCAGCTATATATCTGACAGAGGATTAATATCTAGGCTATACAAAGAACTCAAAAACCAAATAATCAGAAATCCAACAACCCAATTAAGAAATGGGCTATAGAGCTAAATAGAGAGTTCTCACAAACAGAAATACAGATGGCATATCAGCATCTAAAAAAATGCTCCACATCCTTAGCCATCAGCAAAATGCAAATTAAAACTTATGCCCACTCCTGTCAGAATGGCTATCATTAAGAAAACAAATGACATTAGATGCTGGTGAGGATGTGGAAAAAGGGGGACCCTTCTACGCTGTTGGTGAGAATATAAACTGATATAGCCCTTGTGGAAATCAGTGGGGAGGTTTCTGAGACAGCTAAAAATAAATTTACCATATGGCCCAGCTATAGCACTTCTAGGCAGATATCGTAAGGACTCTTCTCATTACCTTAGAGATACATGACTATGCATGTTTATTGCTGGTCTATTCACAATAGCTAGGCAATGGAACCAGCCTAGATGTCCTTCCACTGAAAAATGGATAATGAATATGTGGTACATTGATACAATGGAGTTCTATTCAGTGGTAAAGAAAAAATGAAATTATGAAATTTGCAGGGAAGTGGATGGATCTGGAAAGTATTATACTAAGTGGGGTCACCCAGGCCCAGAAAGCCAAACATTGCTTGTTCTCCCTCATTTGTGTATCCTAGCTATGAATGTTTAGACTTATATGTGAGTTGGAGTAAAAATTGGTAGCAGAGGCCAGTAAGCTAGAAAGGGGCTATAAGGGAGGGAGGAGAGGAGAGGACTTAAGGAAAGATATTCCCTATATTTAAGTAGATGAACAGATTATGGGGTGCAATGGCCTAAGTGAGTCAGGGGAAGAGATTAAGTAAAAGAAGGGTGGGGGAATGTTTAGTCAAATCTTGAGATGTTGTGATTAAGCCATATGGAAACCTACTTTTTTGGATAATGGTGCACCTAGAAGCCATGGACTCTTACTAGAAAAATTTCAGTGCTAGGTATGGGATACCTTCCAGTGAGTTGTTGCCCAGAGAGATCCCTGGTGTCCCTAAAACATTACAGGCCATTGCTAAAGCTCTTTGTTTCCCACCAGAAATAGATGGTAAGACCCTGTTGCAGAAGACTCCACATGTCTGGGCTTCAAGGTCACTGAGAAATTAAGCTGGAGTTGAGCTGATAACCTCCTCCGTGTAGACCAGTTGACAGAAAGCTGGAAAAAGCTACACTGCATGCAGCCCTATAGGAGAGAGAAGTCATCAGTGGTGGAAACAGTTGACACTGCAAGCCTTAAGTTTGGTCAGCCAGAACAAATGACCTGACAGGTGTGATAGTGGCATGTCTGTTATGGGGGAAACCGATGGCTCACTAATTGAATTAGACTGAAGGCCCACTCTACAAGAGGGAATACATGCCTGAAAACCTAGTCAAAGCCTATTATGGGGAGGTAATGAGCCCTAGGAGTGTAATGCCTGCTGGTGTCTGGCTAAATGCATATATTATACCCACCTAACTGGTCGGTCAGCACTTTTCTTAATGTCCATACCCATATATTAGTGCTACTTTCACTTTTGGTTAGAGAAGCTTCTCTTTTGAGATGGCTGTGATCTCTGGGATGACTCAAAAGGCACCATAGTGCTGAGAAGAAGTGACAGAGGAGTACTCAGCACTGAGACATCTCTATCACACCTTCCAAGGCTCAGGGTCCATTGAAGAAGAGGTGGCAGAAAGAATATAACAGCCAAAGGCTGGGTAGGACTGCTTACAATGCAATTATCCAGACAGAATGGCCTGGATATCCATGACCTCTCAATGCCTGGTACTACCTACACAGGACCCTCATAATAGGAGGAAAAGATGATGCCAAAATAAAAGAGAGACTAACAGAGAGAGGGAGGGATATGATGGAGAGTGGATTTGTGAAGGGGAAGTGGGGGAGGGGAGGCCATTATCATGGGTTATTGTCTATAATTATGGAAGTTGTCAATAAAAAACATTTTAAAAACTACCATTTCTCAGTGCCCACGTTCCTCTCATTTTTCATTTTATCACAGCTGGGAACGTGCCACCCCATCACACAGACATTTCCCTACCTCTTTTGCGTGGCCGTGTAATGGAATTCCAGTGATAGAATGCTTCTGAAATAGTTTGAAACCTCTGGGAAGAATAATTAAAGGCATTATCCATGAAGGTGGGAGAGATGTAGATAATTCACAAAGAGGGGAAGACGTGGAATAGGGCTACTCTGAGAAAAATGATTATTTCATAGGATTAAGAAGTTCTCTTGGAGGTCAGTGGTAATAATATAAGGACTATCTGACATCCCATTTTAATATACGAAGATACCAAGATTTAAGAGAGTTTAGGAGATTTGCTCTACAAATCTCACAATGATTAAGTTGTAGTGACTATAAAATCAGGTACCTTCATGGAACTTCTACTTATATTTTGACAGGGACCCTGTAACTTTTTCCTGTTTGTGAATCAGGCTGTGTGTCCATGACAGTCCACTCATCAGTGAGGAAGACATGACTCTTTAAGGCACTCTTTCACCCTGCTGATAGTAGTCAATTACTAAAGGCCAGACCAATGCTACAGTTTAGTTATGTGCTTTCTAAGAACTGGAGTTGCACAAGGGAAAGGAGATAACATTCACTGCACAACTCAAATTAAAAAAAAAGTGGGGGGGGGCGGCTGGAGAGCTGGCTTAGCAGTTAAATTCTTGCCTGTGAAGCCTAAGGACCCCGGTTCGAGGCTCGATTCCCCAGGACCCATGTTAGCTAGATGCACAAGGGGGCGTATGTGTCTGGAGTTCGTTTGCAGTGGCTGGAGGCCCTGGCATGCCCATTCTCTCTCTCTCTCTCTCTCTCTCTCTCTCTGCCTCTTTCTCTCTCTGTCTATCTGTCACTCTCAAATAAATAAATAAAAATAAAGATTCACTGCACAGGTTTCTTGGGTGCCTTTTATGGACTTAAAATATAAGTATGTACTAAATATTTTTTTTCTCTTTTACTAGTTGGAAAGAAGATGGGACTCAGTGGAGAGAGGATTTGGGAGGAGAAAAGAAAGGGTGATAAGAGAGGATTATGATCATGATATATTGTCTGTATTCATCAAAGCTGTTACTAAAAATATTTTCTCTCATTTTTGGTATACGTGTATGCATGCATGTTGTGGGGGTGTTTGTACACATGTGCATGTATGTATGTATGTATGTGTGGAGACCAGAAGTTGATGTCGGGTGTCTTCCTTTGTCATTCTCCACATTCATTTTAAAATATTTCATTTATTTATTTGCAAGGTGTGAGAGAGATAAAGGGAGGAAGGGAGAGAGAAGAGCAAATGCATGCACGAGAGCCTCTGGCCACTGCAAATGAACTCCAGATGCATGCACCCCTTTGTGCATCTGCCTTTACATGGGTACTGGAGAACTTAACCCAGGCCATCAAGCTTGTCAAGCAAGCACCTTAACCACTGAGCCATCTCATCTCTTCAGCCCTCTACCTTTTGTTTTTTTTGAGTTAGGGCCTCTCAGTGAATCTAGATCGTGAATCTAGATCTCACTAATTTAGCTAGGCTAGCTAGCCAGTGAACCCTGGGGATTCTCCAGCATTGGGATTAGAGGTATGTGTAACCACACCTGGCATTTTACAGGAGTTCGTGGGATCTGAGCGCAGGTCCTTACATTTGTCAAGTGTTTGACTCACTGAGCCATCTCCTCAGCCCCTAAATTTTTTCTTTTGAGTACCTACCATGTGCTGATCCAGCCATTGTCCCAGGCTTTGAGGAATATAACAATGAGTCATTCTGGAAACTTCCATGTGGTTCTGTCCCTCACCACATTGAACAAGTCTCTCTCTCCTTGGCTTGGAAGTTGTGTGCAAAGTGAAGGAAAAATAAAAGAAAGTCATTTTGAGCACAGCTGTACTCTGACTGCTGAATAATCCCTGACCTAGGACTTATCACGTTTCCAAGTTTGGTTCTTCTGGTCATCTTGTGAGTTCCCTGATTTTTATAAATTACACTTTTCTTCTTTTAAAATTTGAAATTATTTCAAAGTAATTTAGAGCTATGAGAGCAGTTTGAAAAACACCATATTCTTCACTCAGATTCATATTTGCTTTATCACTTTTTTATTGCTTTTTTCAAAGTAGCATCTCATTCTAGCCCGGCTGACCTGAAACTCACTCTGTAGCTCCAGATGGGCCTTGAACTCACAGCAACCCTCCTATTTCTGCCTATTATTGAAAAATTGTAATAATATAGTAACCTTCTGCTTTTTGTAATATAATGGCATATATTAAGTTATAACATCTCATCTTAATGAACACTTGCAGGTCAGTATAAAAGTCTCTGCCTTAGAGACTAGTACTGTGAGGTTCAGCTCAAATTAAGAAATTCACCCCCCAAAAAAGAAATTCTCCCAAGATGACACGGCAAGTTCTAGCACCAGGATTTAAATCCCAGGCTATTTTATTCCAAGCCCCTTGCTTATTCTATCGTAGGCCTGAAGATGCCAGAAAATCACAGTCCCTCAACAATATTAACTGTTGATTTGTTTGGAAGGGAGACAGAGAAGCAAGGAATTGGAATAGATGGTAGGAAATTTTAACTAGAGAAGTATATATGAGGTGTAGATGAAAATTGATCAATGAGTTTATATCAAGAAATATAGTTAGGGCTTCAAGAACAATGGAAGAAGATCGAATCAGTTATTTTTCCTCAATCAAACTGGCTGTTTATGGATTGTCTGTCTACTGACCAAAGCATGATTAATATCGATGGTGATCAGCTAAGCCCCACCATATGCCCAGGCAGTTCCGTGTTGAGTTGGCTAATACTGTTAACTTTGACATCTGCTGATGCGATGTTACCTCTGGAATGTTAGGACTCAAGGAGTTTCTACATCATTTCAACTCTTAGCTGGCCATTTTGATTAATGTTGACATTATCCAGTTCTGACATTTAGCTGTAACATATTGCAAAGATCCTAATCTGTACGCTTGCTTAAAATCTGCTTTGTTTAGTTTGATAGTTTTTAAATATTGACATTATAAAAGGAGTTCTGAAGGCAAAAGGGTCTGATCCCTTCAAGAAATTTTAGAGCCCTTTCCCTTCTCTCTCTTTTTCTAAAAAAAAAATGTCAAATGAAAAGTAAGCATTAGGCAGGAGGAAAACCAGAGCTACAAAATCAGAGCAAATAGCATCTCCTATTTTGTGACTTCAGTTTAGAACCTGGGGACAAAGAGAAATCATGTAAAGGTCAGGAGCTCAGAGAGCATCTAGGGAGCTGTTAGGACAACTGTGAGTAGTTCTACCCATAGACACTGGAAGATGCTGCCAAATCAGTGATCCCTGTGCTCAGCTCAGGATGAGAATTTGCTAAGGACCCCTGGACTGAGAAGGGCCATCTGTCAAGGAGAGGAAGAACTAAGTAAGTGTACATTGATATCTTTTTTAAATCACTTTTTAATTTTTTGACATTTTCATATACATATACTACATTTTGATTATATATGCCCCACATTACCCTTCCTTATCCTCCTCAGTGTTATTGTACTCCATCTTGTTTCTTACTCGTGGCTAAGCCACGGAAGAGAGTGACTTCCTTGGCCCAGCAACTTTTAACTGTCATTAGTTCATTAGTGAGGGAGTGTTCTCCCAAGCCCCACCTCGTTCTATAAAAGCCAGTTGACTGGCTCCATCATGTGCAGCTCTTAAGCAGGTTAATCACATCTAGTGTGAGTTCATGAGTACACTGGCCTTGTCATGTCTGGGTGCCAGAGTGCCACAGTGCACCCTCTTCCAGTCTTACATTATTTCTATCCCACTTTCTGTGATGTTCCCTGAGCCCTGAAGGGGATGATGTGTATGCCTCATTGAGACCTAAGCACACATTAATTACATATTTTCAGCACTTGACAAGTTAAGATTCTCTGTATTGACTGCCTCTCATTGGGAAACAAAAAGCTTTTCTGATAGATGCTGAGAGCAGAACTGATATGTGGATAGAAGTATACATGTTTAGAAGGCTGTTTAGCAATACAGCAATATTAGGATCTTCCCTAGGGCCTGCTTTCTTCGTAGCCATGAATTTTTGACGTATTTTTAGTAGTAGGAACATATTCCTTCCTGTGGAGTGGGTTTGAAATCCAATCACAGAACTGTTGGTTACCTCTATAACCTTTATGCCATTATTGCACCAGAGGATACATCTTGCCTTGACGGTCATTTTTGTAGCATTCAGAACTCATCGCTGGGTATTGATTTTTCTCTATAAGCAGCCGGCATAGCACCTTCTGGCACTGTGAAAGTTAACCAGCAGGATGAAAGATTCCACCTCAGCTCTAGCTTGATTTTCTTAGTATGTGGATATCTTATTTATGAAAGTAATGCACATTTAGAAGACAGAGTATCTCTTAATGCTTATGGTTAATTGTTCATATATAACTTTCCTTGCAAGAGTATAGGTTGACAGGGTCAAGTGTTAGCTCTCAGCCACAAAAGGCAATGTAGGAGTGGTTACCATAGTAGACAAAAGAATCAAAACAGAAGTCAGAGTAGTCTAACTCATATAGATTTATTGTATTAGCTAGTGGATTACAGTACTCCTAGAAGTGAAATAGATAGGAAGCCTACTTGGTTCTGACTTGATTTGCATAGATGGAAAGTTTCTAGGTTAAGTGAAGAAAAAATTAATCTGAATCATAAAAACAGAGACTCACGACTCTCAACCAATTTCCAGACTTAAGACTGTGTTTACAAGACACCTCAAATGGAGAGGAGGCTGGGTCTCCTTAATGAAGGACCCTTTCCTCCCAAGAAACTGCTAAAATTTTATATGGTTAATCTTCCTATTGGCCTTCCTTAAAGAGACTTATAGCCTTTGACCTGAGTAACAGCATTGGGAAATAAATATAATCAGAACGTTAAGTGACTAGTCGACCCTAGTTTGAAGTTGACTTTAATTCTAGGAAATCCAAAATGTCACTGTGGTCTACGGAGCTTTTGAAGATCAGATGATTATGAAGTGGGTCTACTGGGACCTTGAACATACTCTGTGCTTATTTCCCCAGTTATAGAAGCATAATTGGAGTTAGATATACTCAGTGACTGGTAGAAAACCTACATTCTGTAGAAGGAGGGCTGTCATGGTGGGAAAACCCAAGGGGGAGTGGCCACTTATTATGATAAAAGCAATACTGTATCTCTGGAAGGATGGCAAAGATTAGTGTCATCCTCAAGGCTTGGAAGATTCATGGGTAGTGACTTCCCACCACATCTCCATTCAACAGTCTTATTTGCCTTCTGTCAAAGACAGAGGGATCTTAGAAAACAACAGTGAAGTGTTCCAATTCATTAGTCTAATTGCAGGTGTTAGACCAGGTGTTGTTTCATTAATAGGTTAACACATGCAGCTAATGAACTCAGTAAAGGTATTTTTTTTCTGTTAATGAAGACTTCAAGAAGTTCTCTTACAGCTGGAAAGACTAGCAATATACCCTTATGGTCCTACCTTAGGCTATCAATGTTCCAGCCCTATGTATTATGTTTACAAGGTTCCTTCCTCAAAATATGACAGTAGTTTACTACGTTCCTGTCATTGCATTTATTGTACCAGTGAACAAGAAGTAGAAACTACTCTAGGCTTATTGACAAGACAGTTGTGTGTCAGAAGTTGGTGAATAAATTTGACAAAATGTCAGGTTTCTATTGGTATGAGCAGGTCAAGAATTCCCTTCTGAGGTAAAGAGTAAGTTGATGCATCTGGCTCCACCAACCAAGAGAGGGAGATAATTGGTAGAGGGCCCCTTTAGATTTTGGAGGCTTCAAACACTTGAGTGTCTGGGCCATTTACCAAGTAACCTGAAAAGCTGCTAGTTTTGGAGTAGAGCCCAGAATAAGAGAAGGCTGTGCTCCAGGCTGCTTGTGTAAGCCACTCTGTTATTTGGGCAATATGACTTAGCAGATCAATGGGGCCTAAAATGCCAGTGGCAGATAGAGCTGCTGTTTGGAGCTCTTGGCAGGCTCTTATAGGTAACTCTCTGCATAGACCCTTGCAATTTTGAAGTAAAACACTGATGCCCTTTCTAGATAATCACTGTCTTTTTTTTTTTTTTTACACAAACCTAAATTCTTATTTGTTTAATAATCTGAGTGACACTGTATTATAATGGTCCTTTTCCAAATATTGAGAGTGTAAAATTTTTACATCTGGAAGAATACAAGTCAAGAATGAGAACAGTTGTAACCGTTTTATACTGCATGCAATAAAATGGTACCTTACTAATATTGATATTATACCAATTAATTTATAGTCAGTTTTATGATTTTATTACAGAAGCTTTTTAATTCCTAATCAAGTTTCTCAGGTTTTGTGAACTGGTATATATAAACATTTCACATCATTCAAAACATTTATTTATCTACCATGTGTAAATATTTTAACAATGAAATCATTGTTAAAAGGCGGAAGACAATTGCTCTTTTCTTTTCTTCTTAGGTGAACATTCCAGAACTGGGGGTAAATTCAGACTCTTCACAATCTTTTCTTTATTTCTTTATTTTTTTCTTTTTTCTTTTTCTGGTCACTTTGGTAACCACCGGTGTCACTGGCTTGGAAAACAGTCCTGTTCTTCCTGGTTCCTTTTCTTCTGCTTCGGCTCTTCCTCCCAGAGGCCATTCACATGACCACTAATCGTTAGGTCTGCCTCTTCCTTTGGGGTGACATCCACAAATCTGCATCACCACCAGCCTCCGAAGTTTCTGGGCCTCTTTTTTCTCTCCTCCTCTTCTTCTTCATCATCTTTGGCTCTTGCTCCAAGAGGCCATTTATATTACCGCTAGTCTGTAGTTCTATTTCTTCCTGTGGGATGATATCTGCAAAATATGCTAGTTCTGTGGCACTGAATCTGTCTAAGAAGTTTCTTCTTCTCCTCCTCCTTTGGTTTTGGCCCAAGAAGCCATTCTCATTACCACTGGTCTGTAGGTCCACCTTGTCCTGCAGGGTGACGTCTGCAAAATCTGTGAGCTCCGTGGCACCACCATTGGCCTCAGAGGCTTCTAGGTCTCTCTTCATCATCTTTTTCTTCTTTGAAACTTTTTTGAACAACTTCCTCAACGCCAGTATCTGCTACGTCTTCAGAAGCTGTAAAGGTCTTGCATAGCAAACTTGTGACATTCAGTTTTCCTCGAGTGCAGAGTAGTCCAGCAGCATCAGAATCTAAACGAAACACTTCAAGTTCCAGCTCATCACCCACGTTCACCTCCAAGGTTTGCCACTGCTCCAGTGACATCTGCTCAGGTTTAGGGGCAGGGGCATTAAAACATCCATTCACTAACGAGCCAATGTGACTGAAAGATTCTTTATTAACTGTACCCGTCAACTTTTGTGCTAGTTCAGGACAGAAAATAACAAAATCTACTTCAGTGTTAAGATGAATGTGTCCTTGATCGTCATAAATCTATCCTAGTTCACCCAGAATTTTGATGCTGTCATCTGTGATAGGGACACCTAAGAGGTTTCTCTAAGAGTGTAGTCCAAAGTTAAAATCAGATACCTTTTAAAAAACTTTTTTCTTTTTAAGCCAGGCGTGGTGGCACATGCCTTTAATTCCAGCACTCAGGAGGCAGAGGTAGGAGGATTGCCATGAGTTAATAAAAAAAAAAAAACCAACTTTAAAACAAAACTGACAACTTCCATAACTATAGACAATAAACCATGATAATTCCCTCTCCTCCCCCACTTTCCCCTTCGCAATCCACTCTCTTATCATATCCTCTCCCCTCTCAATCATTCTCTCTTTTATTTATTTATTTATTTAATTAATTAATTTATTTATTTTGGTTTTCGAGGTAGGGTCTCACTCTAGCCAAGGCTGACCTGAAATTCACTCTGTAGTCTCAAGAGTCTCTCTTTTATTTTGATGTCATCATCTTTTCCTCCTATTATGAAGGTCTTGTGTAGGTATTACCAGGCATTGTGAGGTTATGGATATCTAGGTCATTTTGTATCTAGAAGACTTCATTGTAAGCAGTCCTACCCTGCCTTTTTCTCTTACATTCTTTTTTTAAAATTTTTGTTTTTATTTATTTATTTATTTGAGAGTGACAGACAGAGAGAAAGAGGGAGAGAAAGAGAGAGAGAGAGAATGGGCACGCTAAGGCCTCCAGCCACTGCAAATGAACTCCAGATGCATGAGCCACCTTGTACATCTGGCTTACGTGGGTCCTGAGGAATCAAGCCTTGAACAGGGGTCCTTAGGCTTCACAGGCAAGTGCTTAACCGCTAAGCCATCTCTCCAGCCTGGCTCTTACATTCTTTCCGCCACTTCTTCTGCAATGGGCCCTGAGTCTTAGAAGGTGTGATAGAGATGTTTCAGTGCTGAGCACTCCTCTGTCACTTCTTCTCAGCACTATGTTGCCTTTTGAGTCATCCTAGAGGTCACCACCATCTGAAAAGAGATGCTTCTCTAACCAAAAGTGAGAGTAGCATTAATATATGAGTATGAACATTAAGAGAAGTGCTGACAGGTCAGTTAGGTGGGTATAGTGTATGCATTTAACCAGACACCAGCAGGTATTACACCCCTAGGGCTCATGACCTCCTCATCACGGGCTTTGACTAGGTTTTCAGTACCAGGCATGCATTCCTTCCTGTGGAGTGGGCCTTCAGTTCAATTAGTGAGCCATTGGTTTCCCTATAATGGACATGCTACTATTGTACCCATTCAGTCATTTGGCCTGGCTGCCCAAACTTAAGGCTTGCAGTGTCCACCATTGTTTATCTCCACTGACGACTTCTCTCTCCTATAGGGTTGCATGCAGCGTAGCGTTTTGAAACTTTCTGGAGGTTTTCAGCTGAGTTGTAGCTTGATTTCTCAGTGACTTTGCAGTCAAAGCATGTGGAGACTTCAGCAATAGAAATCAGATGCTTTAAAAAAAAAATCTGCTACTTTCCAAGTAGCGCAGTAGCTTGGTATCCAGCAGCTCTCGGACCCCATGGGTTTCTGGTTCAGGTAGCTGGGCAATGTGGCCCAGCCACCAGGCAGGAGTAGTGGCTGCTCACCAGCCCACACGCTGTGGCATCTGTTGGCAGCTCCAGGGCAGGACTCCAGCGGGTCCTGTCACTGGCCTGTCCGGGCTGCTTGGGCCAAGGCGATGGGCTCAGTCGGCAGCCATGGATCCCGTGAGGTTCCTTATCATTGTCTTTTTGAGAAACACTCTGTGGTTTGCTAGTGGGTCATAGAATTTGAGTGCTTTATCATAGGACACCAACATACCAACCAAGCTGAGTTGCCCATCACAAACTATTATCTGACCCACCAACCCATAAAGCTAGATATATCTAGCCATATCAAATGGAAGTGGTATATATATGACTGGGTTTGAGCTGACCCCGGAGGCATTAAGTAAATTACATGAAGAAGTAATTGAAATGTTAATGATCCCCACTCCTGCTGTAATACCTTTTCTCTCCCAGCCTTCTCCTAAGGCCTCATAACAGGTTCCCTACAATCATTTGACAGAGCAAAAGAAACCCCAGGCTTGGTTCTTGGCTGGTTCTTCAAAGTGTGTAGGCATTTTCTAAAAGCACACAGCTGCAGCACTATAGTCCCCTGCCTAGGAAACTCCTTATATAGTATCAGCCAGCACCTTTGCACAGCCCAACCCCTGCCATTGCCTATGTGCTGGAATGAATGTCCCCGTATGCTAATTAGGCATCAGCAAGCAACTTTGTACATCCAATCCCCTTAGGACACTCAACTGCTTATAAACCCATTTCTCTGACAATAAACCAAGAGCTGTTCACCGAGACTATTTTCCGAAAGTCTTTTCTTTCACGTGCTCCCCACCACAGTTGCCTGGGACGCCTTGGTGGACCATGGCCTGCCTGAGGACCCAGGGACCCACAGGGAACATGTCTAGATCAGTCGTAATACATCTTCCTTTAATCCCAGCACTCCGGAAGTGGAGGTAGGAGGATCGCGGTGAGTTTGAGGCCAGCCTGGGACTACATAGTGAATTCCAGGTCAGCCTGTGCTAGAGTGAGACTCTACCTTGAAAAAGAAAAAAAAGAAACAAATAAACAATAACGTAAAGCTATCATAATCTACAACTCTGTGGGGTATGACCAATGGTTTGGCTGGAGGGTTGGCCCCTTGGCAGAAATTTGACTGGAAAAGTTGACAGTAAAGTCTGCAGGAGGGGTGTTGCCGTTACCTTTTCATTGCTGGCACAGAGCACCCAGCCAAAAGCAGCTAGTGGGAGAAAGGGTTTGTTTTGGCTTACAGACTTGAGGGGAAGTACCATGATGACAGGGAAAAGGATGGCACGAGCAGAGGCTGGACATCACCTCGGCCACAGCTGGTGGAACACCGCAGCACGAGAATGAGCTGAATACAGGCTGGGGGAAGACCACCCCCAACAACACCTCCTTTAGCAAGGCTTAAGTTTCCAAATTGCCATCAGGTCAGGATCAAGCATTCAGAATACAAAACAAAACAACAAAGCCAGGCATAGTGGTGCATGCCTTTAATCCTAGCACTCAGGAGACCAAGGTAGGAGGATCTCCATGAGTTCAAGGTCAGCCTGGAATGTAGTGAATGCCATGTCATTTTGGGCTAGAGTGAGACCCTACTTTGAAAAACTAAAACAAAACAAAAACGAACAAACAAATAAAAAAATACAAAAAAATATTTCACAGATTGGCAATGGGCTTATGCTCATAGAATTCATTGGTTTTGCCATTTTCTCCCATCATCCTGAAGCAGCTGGCTTGATAGATGGGTGAACTGCCTTTTTGTTTGTTTGAAGCGGGATCTCACTATGTAGTCCTGAATGACCTTGAGCTCAAGATCCTCCTGTGTCAGCTTGCAGAGTGCTGGGGTTATAGGGATATATGACGATCGCCAGTGAGCATGGCTGTTGCAGTCAGGTTCACCTTGCTGGTAGAAATCACCCGACCAAGAGCAGCTTGTGGGAAAAAGAGGCTTATTTTGGCTTACAAGGCTCAAGGGGAAGCTTTACGATGGCAGGGAAAATGATGGCATGAGCAGAGGGTGGACATCACCCCCTGGCCCACATAAGGTGGACAACAGGAACAGGAGAGTGTGCCAAACACTGGCAGGGGAAGATGGCTATAATACCCATAAGCCCGCCCCCAACAACACAAGGCCTCCAGGAGGTGTTAATTCCCAAATCTCCATCAGCTGGGAACCTAGCATTCAGAACACCTAAGTTTATGGGGACACCTGAATCAAACCATCACAATGGCTTTCTGAAGGCTCACTATAAAGTGGGTTAGGGGGCAATAGCTTGGAGGGATGGGTCAAGGCTCTCTAAGATGATCATGTATGCTCCAAATCAACATCATATATATGGCACTGCTTCTGTCCTAGCAAGGAATCAAGAGGTAGACATGGGAATGGAAACACTTGCCATTATTCCCAGTGACTTGTAGCAAATATTTTTATTTCCTCTTTCTGTGAAGTCATAGTGTGCTAGTTTGGAGCCTTAGTTTCAAAGGAAGCATGCTTCTCCCAGGAAGCAGAACATGAGTTGATTGACCTGGGATTTAAAACTGCTACCTGACCATTAGAATTCCTTGTCTCTTGAATCTATAGGCAAAAAAAGAATACTATGGTGTTGACTGTGGTGATTGATCCTGATTGTGAAGAGGAAACTGAACTGCCTCTTTATTAGGAGCTAAGGAAGTGTATCTCTGGAGGACAGACTTTCTCTTAGAATATCTCTTTGTATGGCCCATGATTTAAGCAATTAGGAAATGCCAATTGCCCATTGCAGGTCCAAACTTTGCAGGAATAAAGGTTTGGGCCACACTGTGCTAGGACAAGAACAATGACCAGTTGGAGGAATTGCCCAAGGGACTATGGAATGGGTGGTGGGAAAAGGTGTTGAATAAATACCAGCTATGAACATGTAATTACTTGGAAATATGAGGACTGTAATCATTATGAGCATTTCTTCCTCCTTTTTTTTTTTTTTTGTTTTGTTTTTTCGAAGTAGGGTCTCACTCTAGCTCAGGCTGACCTGGAATTCACTATGTAGTCTCAGGGTGGCGTTGAACTCATGGCAATCCTCTCACCTCTGCCTCCCGAGTGCTGGGATTGCATGCGCCACCACACCCAGCACTTCCTCCTTATTTTTGTATGGAGATGTATACATGCATGTGTGTAGCAAATACCTATTCTTTTTCCTTTTGTTATCCACTGATAATATATCTAAGATACGTTGATTTTACATCATAGTATTTAAGTATTGACTTTAGTGTTCAAGTTATAGCATATTAAGGAAAAGATGAGACATCACTCAAAGAATTTACTTCCTCTTCTTGGAAGAGGTTTGTGTGTTTTGGTTGTATGCTGTAGAGTTGTATCCTTTTAAGTGGAATTATGACCCTGCTTTTGTTTTTAGGTGGAGATTAAGATTTAAGAAGGAGGCACATGCTTGGGCTACAGGTCAGTGAGAAATCAAGCTGAAGCTGAGATGGAACCCTCCTCCCTGTTGACTAGCTATCGGAACATTGGAGAGAGCTGTGCTGCATGCAAGCCTTTTGGGAGAGAGAAGCCATTAACAGTGTTAACCAGCAGTGGACCCTACAAACCTTATGGCTGGCCAAAGAGACCAAATGTGCCTTCTAGTGCAATAGTGGCAGGTCTGTTTTGGGGGAGACTAACTGCTCTGATTAGACTGGAAGACTGCTCCATGGGAGGGAATACACACTTGGTACTGAAAACCTAGTCAAAAGCCTATGGTTGAGGAAGTCATATGCCCTAGGCGAGTAATGACTACTATTGTCTGGCTAAATGCATATATTAAGCCCACCAAATTGCCTTTATGTTTATGTCCATATATATCTTTTTAGAGAGAGACAGAGAGATAGAGAGAGAGAGAGAGAGAGAGAGAGAGAGAGAGAGAGAATTGGTGCACCAGGGCCTCAGCCACTGCAATTGAACTCCAGAAATTCGCATCACTTAGTGGCCATGTGCCACCTTGCACTTGCTTCACCTTTGTGCATCTGGCTAATGTGGGATCTAGAGAGCTGAACATGGGTCCTTACGCTTCATAGGCAAGTGCCTTAACTGCTAAGCCATCTCTCCAGCCCTATGTCCATATATTAATGCCACTCTCATTTTTGGTTAGAGAAGCTTCTATTTTCAGATGACAGTGGCCACTGGAGTGACTCAACAGTCACCATAGTGCTGAGAAGAAGTGACAGGGGAATGTTCAGCACCAAGTGAGAGAGCTCTTTCACACTCTCCAAGGCTCAGGGTCCATTGCAGAAGAGGTGGTGGAAATAATGTAAGAGCCAAAGGAAGAATAGGACTTCTTACAATGCTATCTTCCTATTTATGACCTCACAGTGCCTGACACTATCTATACAAGACCTTCATAATAGGAAGAAAAAAAAGACATCAAAATAGAAGAGAGAGGGCTAGAGAGATGGCTTAGTGGTTAAGGTGCTTGCCTGCAAATCCAAAGGACCTATGTTCAATTCCCCAGGACCTATATAAGCCAGATGTACAGGGTGGCACATACATCTGGAGTTTGTTTGCAGTGGCTGAAAGCCCTGGTGCACCCAATCTCTTTTTCTCTCTATATGCCTCTTTCTCCCTCTCTCAAATGAACAAATAAAAAATTTAAAAAAACACAGAAGAGAGACTAATTGGAAAGAAGAACAGATTCAATAGAGGGAAGACTTGGGACGGGGATAATGGGCATGGTGGAAGGGAATTATCATGGTTTATTGTCTGTACTTATGGATATGGTCAATAAATCATTAAAAAAAGATTTAAGGAGGTACATATGAGTGCAAAGTTGACAAGGACTGGACTAGTGGATGTTAAACTTGTGTGACAATTTAACTGGGCCACAGGGTGCCTAGATCTTTGGTCAGACATTATGCTGGAAATCTCTGTGAGGGTGTTTTTTGTAAGACTAATATTACATCAGTAGAGTGGTTGAAGATTACCCTTTACAATGTGGAGGCCAGGTGTGATAGCCTGTGATTTTGAAGGAATGAGCCCATCTTATGGAAGTGGTTGAAATTATGTGTGTAGAGTTACTCTTAGCATTCTGTGATAGTTAAGGTGTTGTCAACTTGATCTATTTAGTAATCCACAGAAATTCCTTTCGGGTGGGTCTCTGAGGTTGCTTCCAGGAAGGATTAACTGAAGAAGGAAGTCCTTCCCCCAGAGTGAGTCCTTACCCCAGAGTGGGCTGCCCCTCTCAGAGGGGGACTACATATAAGGAAGCTCTGGGTGAAGAGAGCCCCTTCCTTCCTTCCACTTGGCTGCCAGAGCTGCTTGCTGCCTTCCAGTGTGGATTGAAGACCAGCATGGACTAAAGATCAGTGTCAACTGAAAACGCACATGGATTGAAGACCAGCAGTTCCTCAGAAGCCTCTAGGCCTTCAGTGCCACATCGGGACTGCTGAGGCATCTGGCCACGTGGACTGAGCAGCTACTGGGTTACTTGATTCTCAGGCCGACAACTGCTATTGGACTACTGTAAACTAATCCAATAAATCCCCTTTTTAATATAATTCATTCTAGCTGTTCTGTTCCTCTAGAGAACCCTGATTAATACACATTTTCTAATTAGTCTTTTAATTTTTATTGAATCTGTTTAATTCCCATTACTGGCAGTTTATGCCTTCTTTTTGCCTCTCTTTTCCTCCCTCCCTCTTTTCTCCCTTCCTTCCTTCTCTCCCTTCTTTTATTGGTCTTGAATAGATAATGTTGTAGTCAGGTTTGCATTGCTGGTAGAAATCACCCAACCAAGAGCAGCTTGTGGGAAAAAAAGGTTTATTTTGGCTTACAGGCTTGAGGGGGAGCTCCACGATGGCAGGGGAAAATGATGGCATGAGCAGAGGGTGGACATCGGCCCCTGGCCAACATCTGGTGGACAATAGGAACAGGAGAGTGTGCCAAACACTGGCAAGGGGAAACTGGCTATAACACCCATAAGCCCACCCCCCAAAATACACTCCCTCTAGAAGGCATTAATTCCCAAATCTCCATCAGCCGGGAACCTAGCATTCAGAACACCTAAGTTTATGGGGGACACCTGAATCAAACTGCCACATTCCACCCCTGGCCCCCATAAACTGATAACCATATATGATGTAAAATGCAATACATTCATCTAACTTTAAAAATCCCAGTAGTTTTTATCAATTCCAATAATATTCATATATCCTCATAATCCAAGATCTTTTAACTGAGCCATAATACCAAAAATAACCTCAAAAACCCCATAACGGCACAGAATAAATATTCACACTGTAAAAGATGGCATTGAGAATAGCAAAGAAATACTTAAGCAATACATGATTTAAACAGGGCAAACATCAAACTCTATAGCTCCAAGTCCAACAACTCTAGCCAGTGACAAGTCTCCAAGTCCTATAACTCTAACCAGCAACAAGTCTCTGGTATTCCAATTCCGCCCCTCCAGCTAAGCTACTCAGAGTCCTGGAAAAGTTCATTCAGGGCCTGCAGCTTTTTGTGGCAGCCATCTTGTGGTCCCAGCATCTCCACTGGGTCTCCACGGCAAGCCACCGTTCATCTTCATGGCTCCATGGGGTCTCCATGCAGGCATCCAGCAAACTTGCTTCACACTGCCCCTGGCCATTTCCAAAACAGAAGACCGTGTTACAAACTCAATGACCCTCTCTTTCCTGCATTTCTTATACTCCACAATACCAGGTAGGGTGCCAATTTGTTAATCCAGGGGGGAATAAAGCAGACTTTGAAGAATAGGACACTCTTTGAGGATTCAGGCCCCTTCCAAAGAGTCTACATTCTTCCTGTTGCCCCAGTGCAGGTCAGCTGGCCCAATCTTAAGAGTTGTTATCTCTCAAACAATTTGTAGCTGAACGGGCATCAGTTTGGGCCCAAAGATTTCATTTTTTTCCGTGCCATATCCCTCTGCTAACACCAGTTCATTTCTATGCACTGCAACCCTGCACAACTTCTCAGGACACGGGCAGAACAGCAAGCTTCTCACACAAACAGCTAGCCCAGTCCAAGCAAAGCTCTTTCTCACCCTCATAAGCCAAACCTCACAGTCCATATTTCTTACTGCATTCAGGTCTTTCAACTCTGACCAGAATAGTCCATCAAGCTGTACTTACAGCACTGCAAGGCGTCTCTTAGGCCAAGGTTTCAAATCCTTCCACATTCCTCTTGAAAAATCAGCACCAAAAGGGCAAAGCCACACAGTCAGATGTGTAGCAGCAATTCCATTCCTCGGTACCACTTTACTGTTGCAGTCAGGTTTGCATTGCTGGTAGAAGTCACCCAACCAAGAGCAGCTTGTGGGAATAAAAGAGGTTTATTTTGGCTTACAGGCTCAAGGGGGAAGCTCCATGATGGCAGGGGAAAACGATGGCATGATCAGAGGGTGGACATCACCCCCTGGCCAACATCAGGTGGACCATAGCAACAGAAGAGTGTGCCAAACACTGGCATGGGAAAACTGGCCATAATACCCGTAAGCCCGCCCCCAACAATACACTGCCTCCAGGAGTTGGTAATTCCCAAATCTCCATCAGCTGGGAACCTAGCATTCAGGACACCTAAGTTTATGAGGGAAACACCTGAATCAAACTGCCACCTATAGCTATAGCCAAGGCCAGCTTGGAACTTGCTATTGTAGCCTACACAGGCCTAAGCTTCCAGTCTTCCTGAGTGCTGGCATTCTAAGCACACACCACTATGTCCAGCTTTTATTAATTTCTCTCTCAATCTTATTAGAGGTTTATTAAATTGTATTCATATATTTAAAGAAACAAGTTTTGGTTTCATTGATTTTCAGTGTTTTGTTTTGTTGTCTGTCTAATTGATTTCTTCATTATTTCCTTTTTTCTGCTTGCCTTAGGTCCCCCCCCCCCCCCCCCCCGCTGCTCTTATTTTCTAGTTCCTTAGGGTGGAAGGCTTAATGACTTGAGAACATACTCTGCTTCAGTTACATTAGATTTGTGCAAGTTTATTTTATGACTCAGGTAATGGTGTGTACTGGTGGATGTTCCATTGCACTTGACAGGAACATGCACTGTGCTATTGCTGGGGAGAGAACTGTGTCGATTAGATCTAGTGGGCTGATGGTTTTGCTCAGTTATATTTTTCCTTGCTGATTTTTCTGCTGACTAGTTCTACTGATTATTAAAAGAGGCATGTTGAAGTCTCCAATTATAATTATGGATTTGCCTACAACTTCTTTCATTTCTGTCAGGTTTGGTTTCATGCATTTTGAGCCTGTTTTTAAATGCATGCACAATTAAGTATGCTATGTCTTCTAAGTGGAGTGACTCTTTTATCATGGTAATTCATCCCTGGTAACAATCTTTACTTTGAAGTCTACTTTTTTGATGTTCACATAGTCACTCTGGATTTCTTTTGATTACTGTTTTCATGGTATATCTTTCCCCACCTTTTTATTTTTAACCTATGCATATCATTAGATTTGAAGTGACTATATTTTACAAAGCCTATTATATATTTTTATGCTTTCTAACACTTCTTTCTTTTATTTGGTATTTTATACCATTTTACATTTGAAGTAATTATTGACATTTTTGTATCTAAGTCTTCTATTTTATTGTTTTCTCACTCTTCCTGACTTCTTTTGGATTCTTAGTATCTTTTTTTATTTATTGTGTTTTTATGGTCTACCTTTGATTTTTAGCCATTGCTTCTTTAGGAATTAAAATACATGTCCTCAACTCTTTAATCAGAAATGATATTTTATTACTTCAAGTGCAGTATACAAATCACACTATTACATAGGTCTTTCTATGCCCTTTGTACTGAAAGCTCAACTCTATGAATATATACATATATATGCATATATATATATATGTACACATATATGTATACACACACATATATATACATGTATATATACAAATATATAAATTTTTTATCAACAACTTTCATATTATACATAATATACCCTGATTATATAATACCCTCCCTTATTCCTTCTTTGTACCCCTTCCCTAGCCCCCCTCCACTGAACCCCTCCTTCTTTCCAACTAGTCCCTTGTCTATTTGATGTCATCATTTTTCTTTTGCCCTCATATTATGCAGTTCTTATGTAGCTACTGTGAGGTCATGAGTGCAATGGCCACTTTGTGTCTGGAAGACAGTACTTCAAAGTACGCCTCCCTTTCCTTTGGCTTTTACATTCTTTCCACCACCTCTTCCACAATTTCCCCTTGAGACTTAGAAGGTATGATAGAGATGTTTCAGTGCTGAATACTCCACTGCCATTTCTTCTAAGCACTTTGATGAATTTTGAGTCTTTCCAGTGGTCACCAGTCTCTGAAAAGAGAAGCTTCTCTAACCAAAAGTGATTGTAGCATTAATATATGGGCATAAACATAAATATTTAGAGGGCAATTTTGTGGGCATAATATATCCGTTTAGCCAAACAACAGTAGTAGCTTCCTCTCTAGGGCTTGTGACTTTACCAGCCATAGTGAAATATATATATATATATATATATATATATATATATATATATATATATAATTTTTATTTATTTAAGAGAGAGAGAATGGGTTGCCAGGAGCTCTAGCCACTGTAAACTAACTCCAGATGCATGTGCTACCTTGTGTGTCCAGCTTATTTGGGTACTGGGGAATTGAACCTGGGTTCTTTGACTTTGCAGGAAAGTGCCTTAACCACTAAGCAATCTCTCTAACCCATGAAATATATTTTTAACAACTTTTAGAAAAGAGATAATTTGTTATATCTACGCAAACATTTTGCCATTTCTACAGCTCTTCCTCAATTCCTGATTGTCTCAGGTTTCTTTCTGGCTTCATTTCCTTTGCCAGAAGAACTTCAGTGGCTCTGTTAGAGCAAGTACTGATGAAAAAAGTTCTCTTAGTTTTACTTAACCTGAGAATTTAAAATTTCATGTTCTTTTCTGAAAGTCACTTTCACTAGAGTTAGATTTCTGAGTGGCGTTCCTTTTCCTCCCTTTAGCACTTTAGAAATGTTTGGTGTCCTTCTGGTTTCCATGAGGTTCTGATGCATAGTCCATGGTCATTTGAATTCGTTCCTCTGTTTAAAAAAACAAAACAAAACAAAACATTATTTTTTCCCTGGATGCCTTCAAATGATTTCTTCATCTTTAGTTTCCACAGCTTGATTATAATTGGTCTGGGCATGGATTTTTTTATCTTGTAGGTGTCTGAAGACGTTTTTGAATCTGTAAGTTTATAGCTTTTCTCCAAGCTTGAGGAGTTGTCAGCTCCTATGTCATCTAACATGTCCCTACACTGTACTGTCTCCTTTCACCCTCCCCCGGCCCTAATGACACTGTGAGATCTTTTATGTCACCCCAGTCATCCCTGATACTCTACTTTATTTTTTTCAATCTTTTCTTCTCTGGTTTACCAACTTATATCCTTTTAATCAATTTATCTTAAGCTCACCAATTCCTTTTCTGTTATTGCCATTCTTCTGAACTTATTCCATCCAGTAACTTTTTTCCCCATCCAGTAAATTTCAGATCTGTTGGTTATGCATATTTTGCTAAATTTCAATCTGTTTCTTCTTCATATCTTTTGTTTCTCAGATTTTAAACTTTACTATTTGTTTCAGTAGTTTAAATTTTTTTTTGTTTTATTTTTATTTATTTATTTGAGAGAGACAGACAGAAAGAGAAAGAAGTAGAGAAAGAGAGAGAATGGCGCTCCAGGGCCTCCAGCCACTGCAAACGAACTCCAGATGCATGTACCCCCTTGTGCATCTGGCTTACATGGGTCCTGGGGAATTGAGCCTCGAACTGAGGTCCTTAGGCTTCACAGGCAAGCACTTAACCACTAAGCCATCTCTCCAGCCCTGTTTCAGTAGTTTTTATCCTTACTTTTGAGGTACTTTTATAATATCTGCTTAAAATATTTGTTAGATATCTTAAATATCTGTGTCACCTTCACATTGGCTAAATAAGACATAACTGATTCTTCATGTGTATATACTGAATATCATGTTATAATGCTAGGTATTATTTCAATTTTAGGGTTCTTTTTTACAGATTGTTTTTATTTTTAATTGTTGTTGTTCTGTGTGTGTGTGTGTGTTATGGGGGACACCTTACACATGTCAGGCAAGGACTCTACCACTGAGGTATGTCCTCAGTCCAGATTGGGTTCAGGCAATAAACTCCAACCAACCTTCTATAGACTGTGGTCACCAAAACTGGTTTTCAAAGACTTGGTCAAGCTATTTAAGTCTGCTGGGCATGTGAGCCCCTGGGCCAGTCTGGGACCAGAGCCATTGTCTGTCTGTCTGTCTTTCTTTCTTTTCTTTCTTTCTTTTTTTTTTTTGAGTTAGGGTCTCACTCTAGCCCAGGCTGACCTGGAATTCACTATGTAGTCTCACAGTAGCCTTGAACTCACGGCGGTCCTCCTACCTCTACCTCCAGAGTGCTGGGATTAAAGGCGTGCGCCACCACACCTGGCCCATTGTCTATCTCTTGATTTAGCTCCAAAAGGTTTTGGTATGTAGCATAGGCTCAGATCTAAGCATGTGCTATTTAAGGGCAAGTCTAGGCATTCATGAACACCATTATGAGTTCATTGTTCTGAGTTCCTCCCTTGCCACTATCTCCTAGAATTTTCTGTTTCCCCAAGATTCCTATTTTGGTTTTATAGCCAGAAAGCTGGGGTTTTATTTATCACCCTCTGACATACACTTCCTGCTACTACTGCAATGTGCATCTCAGGGAGAGCAGAGGGAGATGTAGTGGGGTTCCACCTACTCTTGAGACCATTCTGCTCCAATAGAGGCACATTCCCTTCCTCAGAGCTGTGTGGGCCTAGCGGCTCTGTGGCCAACACTGTCTTCTTAGGAGGCTCTTTTCCTGTCTCTTGAGCTTTAAACAGTGTCTTCTCCAGTGGCCCCTCTTCTGGTTCTTTCTCTCTCTGTGTGTAGCATATGTGTGTGGGGGAGTATCTGTATGTGTGTGCACAGATGTGCACATGTGTGGAGGCTGGGGAGGGGATGTCAGGTGTCCTCCTCTATTGTTCTCCCACCTTATTTCCCTGAGATAGTGTCTCTTGCTGAACCCGGAGATTGCTGTTTTTCCAGGTATCTTGGCTGACCAGTGAGCCCTAGCCACCCTCCTGCCTCTGGGGTCACAGGCATGTGTGGCCACACCCAGCTTTTTTTTAAAAAAGATTTTGTTCATTTTTATTTATTTATTTGAGAGTGTCAGACAGAGAGAGAGAGAGAGAGAGAGGGAGGGGGGGAGGGAGAGAATGGGCACACCAGGGCCTCCAGCCACTGCAAATGAACTCCAGACACATGCCCCCCCCTTGTGCATCTGGCTAACGTGGGTCCTGGGGAATTGAGCCTCGAACTGGGGTCCTTCGGCTTCACAGGCAAGCGCTTAACTGCCAAGCCATTTCTCCAGCCCCATGCCCAGCTTTTATATGGGTTCTGTGGGGGAGGGGAATTCAGGCTCTCATGATTGTGTAGCAAATGCTCTTACTGAATCATCTCCCCTGCTCCTGAAAGTCCTTTAAAGAAGAGTTCTAGTCAGTAAAGGAGACTCAGAAAGTCACATTGCTATAATATCACCACGTCTTATTCTGAGAAGTAGGACCAACAAACACTCTGTGCCTCCTGATCAGATGTGACAGAAGGTGCCCACGAGGGGCTTGGCAGGCGGACAAAGCACTTGGGTCCTCAGATCCCATGGAAAACATCAGAACCTGAGGCTGGCTTTTGTGATACCAGCGTGCAGTGGGAGCCAGAGACAGGGGAATTTCCTGAAAGCTCACAGTGAGCACAGCAGAGTGAAGTCTCAGCAGCAGAGACAGACAGACAGACAGACAGACAGACAGAAAGAAAGACAGAGACCCTGCCTCAAATGAGGTGGAAAGGTGATGACTCACCTGAAAGTTGTCCTTTGACTTCCACACACATACTGTGGTGTGCGCATGCCCCCATGTTCTGTCTCACACCTGAAAGCACACACACACACACACACACACACACACACACACACAGAAGTACAGCTGAACTAGTCTTGCTTTCAACAATCAAAACCTCGAGCTCCATGCAAGCATATAGGAAATAGGGAGGCCCATGGGGCAAGCAAAATGACCCTATGAAGAAGCAGCAGGCAAAATCGGTTTGCATGACGTTCTGTAGCCTAACTACTTGGCTTCTCGAACAAATCAGTGGCATTGAACAAGAGGGAACTTTACAAAAGAGAGAGATGTCAGAGAAATAACTAGTGAGAGAGGGTAAATAACTGTTTTCATGGTATTCTTGAGAAGATTCAGTGAGATGATGAATGTAAACTGCTCAGCACAGTACCTGGCAAATGGTAAATAAAAATTATTACCGGGCTGGAGAGATGGCTGAGCAGTTAAGGCGCTTGCCTGAGAAGCCTAATGACCTGGACTCAGTTCCTCAGTACCCACGTAAAGCCATATGCACAAAGTGGCGCATGCTTCTGGAGTTCGTTTGCAGTGGCTGGAGGCGCATTCGTGCCCATTCTGTCTTTCTCTCTCACTTATGTCTCTCTGCTTGCAAATAAAAGTATTTAAAAAATTATTAGTACCTCATGTCACCTCATTGTCCCCATCTCTTCTTCACTTGTAAAACACAGGAGACATCTTTTGAAAGCTGCTCCAGGACCAAAGGATTTACTTCTTAGGTCTTTTTCCCTGGGAACCTGGGCAGGAAGGTTAGCCTAAGGCAATATCCAGTGTAATGTGCACACTCAGCCTCTAGATGGCAGCTCAAGCCAGTCTATGTGGAATTTAGGAACCATGAGGTACTTTGTGCATGTGTGTGTGTGATGTGTGTGTGTGTGTGTGTGTGTGTGTGTGTGTAAGAAACTATAGGACCCATCCATCAGCCAGGATCCCTCTCGTCTTCCTAGGGAGGGAGGCGTAAAGCTAAGGGACGGATTGGCGGAGCCTGATAGAAAAAGGCTAAACAGTTTGTTGAGAACTGCTCTTCAGGGCAGAGAGGTCATTTTTAGACCCAGTTGGACCAGAGTCTAGTTGTGTCTGTGTCCTGAGCTCTTTTTCTTTTTAAGGCATGTGTTCATGTGTGTGTTCATGGGTCTATGGAGGCCAGAGGACAGCCTTAGGTTGCACCAGCAACATCATTCTCCTCTTTCGAGACAGGGTTTCTCATGGGCTTGAAGCTTACCTGTTAGGCTAGAATGGCTGGCCCACAAGTCCTAGGGATCTTCCTGCCTCTCTGGAACACTGAGATTACAGGTATGTGGTGTAATACCAACTACTTTTTTATGTGCCTTCTGGGCATGGAACTCAGGTCCTTGTGCTTGTAAGACAAACTCTTTACTGACTGAGCTACCTAGCCCCGGATCCTACTTCTTGTCCCCAGAGACCCAACACCTCCTTCCCCATCATGAGGCACCTGTGTGCAGGTCCAACTTGGCTCTGTTTCTCTTCCCCATGAGACTAGGGGCAATTTACACCAATATACCTACATCTGGTATAAGTTGTCATTCAGGGAACATTTATTTTATTTTATTTTTTCTTCATTTTTAAATTTTATTATATAACAGGTTATACTCATTTATCTCCTTGCTCCAACTCCTGTTACCCTGGGGGCCCTCTTCAGTGGGATTATGGTGTTCAGTTTGGGGTCATAAAGGCCTCAGTCAGTCCCTATGGGGTAGTGTGGTGAGGGGGAACCATGCCTCAAGGTATTCCTACCCACTTTGTGGTTCTTAAAATCTTTCCACCCCCTCTTCCGCAATGTTCAGGGAAACTTTATTAAATGAGTAAATAAATGCATCACGGATATTCAATTTCAAGGCCCTTTCCAGTAGACTCTAAGTCAGAGTTTCATACATTTTGTTTCTTTGCCATGGAGGTAGCCTGGGCAATGATTAATAGCACATTAACCCATGAAACAGGATTGTTTAGGTCCAAACCACAATTCTTACACGTTAGCTGCATGCCCTTGTGAATATACCTCCACTTCTCCACTGGCAAAGTGGATATAGTCACGGTCCCTCTCTCGTCCGGTGGAAGAGATGAAACGAGCCAGTGTACTCAGACGGCGTAGAAACGTGCCCGGCACATAGTAAGCACCTTGCATATATTGACTGCTATTGGCAGCTTGCCTTGCTTCAAGGAAGATTAAATGACTTGTAAAATGGATCCAAGGAGATATGTAGAAGGGCCTGGTATGCCTGCCTGGTGCTGGCGATGGTTGCCAAGAAATAGCAGTTTCTCCTCCTCCGTGTCACCACACTGTCATCGGTTACTTAAAGGTGCTCAAGGTGCTCCCGGCTCCAGAAGGCAGGAGCGCTGTACTGTCTGCCTTCGGCTGCTAAGCTTCAGCTCAGCAGTGGCTTCTGCAGCCGCCTCCCTCCATGGGGCTGCTGGCGCAATCTATTTATTTATTTTATTTTTATTTTTATTTTTGTAGTCAGTGAATACGGCCAAGTTGGTACCGTTGTTAGCCTCCTCCCTGTCCTCCCTCACCTCCTCCACAGGGACCCTCCTTGTTGGGGTATATGTGTCATGCATTGTGGGGTTAGCTTTTAGTTTCGGGTAGGAGGAAATGCCTCTGCGTGTCATGACCCAACGTGTGGCTCTGACATTCTTTTCGCCCCCTCTTCCGCAAATTTCCCTGAGCCATGTTGGGTTCATATTAGGTCTGCTTCCATGATGAGGTCTTGGGAGCCTCTGTGTCTCTGGATACCTGGTTTGGTAGGAGTTGATTGGTCTCTGCATCTATCTCCTTCACCATTGTGCTGGTTCCTGGTTAGCCAAGAAAACAGCATTCTTGCATGTTTCCCCAATTATTCTTAGTTTCAGCTGGGGACCTTTTGAGGTATGATGGGGTGATTCTGTCCTTAGGATCTGCATCTATCTGAAAAAGAGAAACAGATTCTCCAATGGAGAGTAAAATTAACACCAAGTAAATGTGATAGCCATTGTTTTTTAGAGAGATTTTAATGGAGAGCGGGCTTGTTTTTGGATATGGTTCTGACTTGTTTCCCAGCTCCAGCTGTGGGTTCCGTTCCACTGAGTAGATCAGTTAGCCAAATCGATTGCAATGCATGGCTATGCACCACTATTGCACTTGTGTGAGCATCATGTCAGGTTGTTTGCTGCAAAGTAGGTTAGACCATGCATTGCTTGGACAGATATTGGTCATAATTCCCCAGTTGCTCTTGTAGCACCTTCCGGCACTAGACTCGCTAACTGTCTGGGGACTGACTCCCTTCCAGCTTCCAGCCATGTGGCTCCATGACACAGGGTATATCCATTTATAATGGAAGGATTCTCTTCATAGTGGCCCAAGGATCAGAAACCACTGAGGCAAAAGAGCAAAGGACCCCCACAACTAACTTTCCTCCTTTGCCTTTCTGGGGTGTTTGTGCATGTTTGTGTGTTTGTACGCATGTATACATCTGTGCACACACGTGACTGCACGGAGTGCTTTTGGAGCACAACCTGAGCATCATTGTTCAAACTAGTCTAGGTGGAGCCCCAGAACCATGAGGAGCGAGCTCCATTGTTTTTTCTATAAGTAGCTTTGTCTGGGCTGGAGAGATGGCTCAGCAGTTTGCTTGCTGGCAAAGTCTGATGGCCCTGGTTCTATTCCCCAGCACCCAAATAATGCCAGATGCACACAGTGGCGCATATGTCTGGCATTTGTTTGCAGTGGTGGGAGGCACTGGTGTACTCACCTTCTTTCTCACTCTTTCTCTCTCTCAAATACATAAAAGTAATTTTTTAAAAGAAAGAAACTATATCTTACCTGACCACCCATTAGCCAGGATTCCTCTTCTCTTTCTAGGCAAGAGGCATGAGGCTAAGGGAGAGAATCAATGGTTTCTTTTGGATATAATAAGGCAAACAGTTTGCTGCAGGTCACACAATTGCATGGGCAAAAGTCATCTGAACCCCCAAGGAGCGTGTGCTGGGGCAGTGTAAGATTGTGGTCTTTCCTAGCTACTCTGTCAAGGGGAGAGATGGGAAAGTGTGACAGATGACCACTAGGTGGTGTTATTAATATGAACAAACCACCAGTGTGTAGGTGGACGCACAGGCAAACATCTCCCTGGAGAGAATCAGAGGCCTCATCAAAATACATTTGAGCCATTTGATAAGGTTTGGGGTAGGCCTGGAGACTGACCTGGGGCAACAACTGGCGTGACTGGGCAAGAACACCAGGAGACAGGGGCAGGAAGTCAAGCCTAGTTGGCTCTCTAGCCCACATCTCCACTCTCAGGCCGCTCTGCTATCTCACCCATGAGATACTTGCTACCCACAAGCCACCTTGATGCTGTCACACTACCATCCCCTTCACCTGACATGCCTCTTTTTGCTCCTTTCTCTGATGAATCAGCCAAGGTGTCACCTTCTCCTGGAAGCCTCCCCTGACTCCTCCTCCAAATAGAAATGGCTTACAACTTCTTTGTACCTATCGTTTCTAAGTCTCTTCCCATCGCTTTGGTAGACTTATCTGTTACCACGGAGTGGGGATTTGCCAACTTGGCTTGCTGGGAAGATCTTGGTTGATTAGTTAGTTCTAATCCAACATAGGAAAGGCACAACTAGTCCTTTGGAAACTTAGGGCCTATCCTCTCACTTCCTTGAGAATGTCCTAGGATGCTGACAGCTTGATCACTCTGAGTCAGCAGTGTAGATAAGACATGCTACAGGGGCTGGAGAGATGGCTCAGGGGTTAAGGCGTTTGACTGCAAAGCTTAACAACTGAGTTTGATTCCCCAGTACCCACATAGCTCCAGATGCACAAAGAAGTGCACGCATTTGGAGTTTGTTACAGCGGCTGGAGGCACTTGGCTACCCATCGTCTCTGTGTGTCTCTCTTCTCTCTATTCACAAACAAATAATAATTTTTTAAAAAGACATGCTACAAAGCTTGTACAATGTAAAATGAAAGAATTCAAGATGGTGACAGTAGAGCATTGAGCCAAGAAACATACCCTCGTGAGCACAAGGCCCTCGCTCACACACCTGTACAGCTGGCCCTGAGTGTACCGTGCAGCCACGTCTCAGGCAAGCCTCGAGTTTGTTGATAGGGCCTTGCTGGGCACTTGAGAGGTGGTTGTTTATCCTCATATTCTTCCCTTTCACATGGAAAATTCCCTGAGTCCCTAGTCTCCAGACTAAGGTAAATAGCTAGGAAGGTGCCATTGGGTAACCCCAAGTTCAAATTCTCATTCTAGTATTTAACACAGACCATGAATGTGCAGCTTACCTGCGACACCCCCTGCAGTGAATATTGTTGTAAGTCCATGTGGTGGTTTGATTCAGGCATCCCCCATAAACTTAGGTATTCGGAATGCTAGTCTCCCCGGCTGATAGCAATTGGAAATGAAAGCCTCTTGAAGACAGTGTATTGTTGGGGGCGGGCTTATGGGTGTTATAGCCAGTTTCCCCATGCTAGTGTTTGGCACACTTTCCTGTTGCTGTTGTCCATCTGTTTTTGGCCAGGAGGTTGATGTCCACCCTCTGCTCATGCTATCATTTTCCCCTGCCATCATGGAGCTTCCCTTCGAGTCTATAAGCCAAAATAAACTTTTTTTCCCCCCGACAAGCTGCTCTTGGTCAGGGTGATTTCTGCCAGCAATGCAAACCTGACTGCAACAGTAAAATTGAGATGAATGCAGGAAGCATCCAGGTCTGGAGGCCATGACTACCATGTCTACTGACATCTCACCTCTGCTTGTCCTCGGGAGCATCTGGAAAGAGAGATCTGGGCATTCACTGGGACTTGCTCAGTGAGGATCATCTCCTGCGTGCTCGTGCTTCCTGAGTGTCAGTGACATCAGCCAAGGAATGAAGAGAAGGTGGGAGACCTTGGAGAAGCTCTCACAAAATCTCCAGGGGAGAGAGGCGTTCTTCATTTATCTACCAGAGATGCGCAAGAGCGCCCTCTGTGCTAGGGGCCAAGGACAACTAGTGAGCGGAATAGGTGGGCTCCTGTCCTATTAGCTCAACAGAGCCTGTGGTTGTCTTTTTTCCTTGACTGCATCCATCACTAACCAATGGGCAAGTACCAGATGTCCACTCCGAGGCAGGAAATGAGACTCCACCAGCCTCCCTGGACCAAAATGAATGAAGGCTGTGTATTATCAACTGCCAACACCTATGTGTCTCTGCGAGGCTGTCCCCACACTGTCCCCTCAACTTTTTCCAAAGTATACAGGGAGGGCTGGAGGGATGGCTTAATGGTTAAGGTGTTTGCCTGCAAAGCCAAAGGACCCTGGTTCGATTCCCCAGGACCCACGTTAGCCAGATGCACAAGGGGCCCATGCGTCTGGAGTTCATTTGCAGTGGCTAGAGGCCCTGGCGTGCCCATTCTCTTTCTTTCTCTCCCTCTTTCTCTGTCAAATCAATAAGTAAATAAATAAATAAAAATTTAAAAAGTATACAGGGAACTAGAAATGCCTGAAAAGTGACCTCCCTGAGACAGCTATGAGCTGATGACTGATGGCTACAGAGGGAGAAACACCCCAGGCCTCTGCCACTGGGGACAACTCTTGGGTGTGACTTAAACTGTCTCCACAGTCCTCCTCAGGACTTGGTCAGAGTTACTCGGGCTTTGGCTGATTCCCCACCCGACTAAGGGTTGTCATTCCTTTCCCGTTCCTCATCTTCATGAGGGACCCCTAACTAGTAACTTACTTTCAGGGAAATTGTCATCTCAGAATCGATGTGGAGTCTACCCCATTCAAGATAGAAAGAGAAGAAAGAAGGAGGCAAAAATTGCTGTGAGTCTTCATCTTATTATAAGCAGATGCGATGTGTCAGACGAAAGTCATTATGAATAATAAAGTAGTGCTTTGCAAATTGATTGCTGCTGCTGTACATTAGGGCCCGCTGAAGGTTGTCCCTTTGCTATGATCACTGTCCCTCACTTGTGCTCACACTCTGTTAGGCTTTCTGAGTGGAAAGAGGAGGAAGCACTGTGGCTCGTTGGGATTTGCCCCCGTGTCTGCCACTGCTTGCAGTGTACCTCATCCAGAGATACCCATGCGAGAGGGTCCTAAGTGTGAGCATCAACCATCGTGTGTTTTGCTGTATGAAAACATCAAAAAGGGGCTGGAGAGATGGCTTAGAGGTTAAGGCGCTTGCCTGAGAAGCCTAAGGACCCATGTTTGACTCTCCAGAGCCCATGTAAACCAGACGCACAAAGGTGAGGCAAGCGCAAGGTCGCACATGCCCACTAGGTGACGCAAGTGTCTGGTGTGCGATTGCAGTGGCTGAGGCTCTGGTGTGCCAATTCTCTCTCTCCCTCTCTCTCTCTCTTTCTTGGTTTCTCTAATTTTTTTTTTAATTAAAAAAGTTGAAAAGTGTGAAAGTTTGGATTTATGCCTCTCTGGACTGGGCTCATAGGACTTCAAAGGGAGGTCCAGGCTGCCCCAGACTCACATAAATTGCATATCTTCCTCTCTCACCCAATCGTTTCTTATTAAATCTACTTTGTGCAGGACATTTTCTCAGATTTCTTCCTCTCCATCAAGCCCACCCTGAGCTCTACTTTCTTGACCCTGTGCAAAGTGGCTCTTGTTGGAACCGTGTTTTCAGTCCTTGAACAACTCCCCACACCTCTGCCCTCCCCAGGCGAGCTAGAGTTTCTAGCCCAAATCACATATTGGACACCCAGGAACACTTTAGTCATGGTAACTGGGAGCTGGGGCTTGTCCCGCTGCCACAGAAACATGGTGAGGCCGAGACTTGAGCTCAACCCTCCTGGGGCTTCTTTCTTTTACAACAACAACAACAACAAAATGACCATCACCTGTGGACAGTTAGGCATCTGTCTGCCCAACTCTCCTGGGAGTGTAGTCTTCTTTCTTCCTCCAGCCTCCCATGAGGACCCAGGCATCAGGACTTAGGGTCTGTGTTTGTCCCTTGGACAGTGATGGGGTTGTCCTCCAGTAGCTCTGGCACCTTACACACTGCCCTGCTTGCCAGACTTGACCTACTTCTGCTATAAAACCAGCAACACCCCACCTGCCAGACTGGGCCAACCCTGGTGCCTTTTGACTCCGGTGACTGGGCCCCTGGATTCCTTTGACTTCTTGCTTCTGGAAGCCTCGGCTCTGAGGCCTTTTGTAGTAGTCATACAGAATCCCATTTCTTGGGGTCAAAGTCTGTTTTCTGAGTCTTCCTAAACTCTCTGATTGGATTGTGATGTTTATAAACAGAGAGTCTGGTCTTACATCTTTAGATCCTTTAATACTGCTCTGGGTAATAGCTTATATATAAGAAATACTCACTTGCACTTGGGAGGCAGAGGTAGGAGGATTGCTATGAGTTTGAGGTCACCCTGAGACTACATAGCGAATTCCAGGTCAGCCTGAGCTACAGTGAAATCCTACCTCGATAAACCAGAAGAGAAAAAAAAAAAGCTCACTAAATGGTTGTTCATTGCAATTCTTCCTCAAGGGTCTGGCTTTGGCATTCCTTCATACAATTCATGCATTCTCTTTCCATCTACCCATTTACCCATCCAACCAGCCACCCATTCATCATAAAACAAGTAACTATAATTGTAAGAATGACTCCTTATCACAGATCATTATCCTGTGTAAGGATGTGGCTAGTTGTCACAAGCAATTCCAGAGTTTATGCTGGGTATTGGTGGTGGATATTCTCCCTACATCTGGCAGACCCTGAAATGGACCCATTTTGAAAGGTCTACGTACAATGTCAGCTGCAGCATTCGCAATGGGCAGGACAGGCTAACAGATGACAGGGCAGAGGAAATGGCTTCTGCTCTTCCTGGAAGTAGTGAGAATGGACATTTGTCCTTGCAAAGTTGTGTGTCTCTGCAAATGCGTTTTAGATTCTTGAAAGGATAAGAGGTGAATGTATATAAAGCCTATTGCACATAAGACGATGGAAGAGGTGCTGGTGAGGGCGGGGCTGGAGCCCATGTGGGGTTTCTTCAGGCTGATTAACTGAAAGTAAGTACTGGGATGTTTGATGGAAGCATGGGTGGGTCCTCTGAGTTCCCAAGGTTGGGAGTGATTTCTATCCACATAGGGGTCAGAAGGAGAGTCTCCCACCGATATGCCAGCGTGAGCACTGGGGAAGAGTTTAGGGTGGGACTGACAGGGGGAGCACTCTTATGAGAGGTTTAACCTCTTCAGAATAGGGGGGAAAGAGACCCACCAGTATTCATTTCAAAGCCTTTTTCCTCGTGTGTCATTTTCTCCACGGCCTCTACTGGATTGAGGATTTCACAATGCAGTGCGTCCTTGGAGACGTGAAGGGGAGGGACTGAGGGCCTGCAGCATGCTGGGAAGGAGATGTGCTCCTTGTTCCCTGGAGGCCTGGTGGCAGCTGCAATAGCTTTGCCCTTAGAACGAGGGAATGGGGCACCAGTTCAGAGAAAGCAAGGGCTCCATGCAGGAGAGGGACTCTTTCTTCCTTAAATAAGTAAGTGGGAATGAACCCTTGAGACAATGACCTTTGAGTGGGGCAGGGTTGGGTTCCCATTTGGGGCCTTGGGGACACTCAGAAGATTAGATACAATCTCGATGGGCCTTTAGGAGCTCCCAACAGACCCGGCAGACGAGGGCGTGAGGAACGGGTGGTCCGCTGACGGGAATGCATGCGGAGAAGGAAAGGGGTAGGGAGGGCCTAGTGCAGCTGCTCTACTGGGGGCAACGGTAGTTCTGGCTGGGGGCACCTGAAGCACCACACGTGCTTATCGGGGTACACATCATCATGGGGTCAGCAGTGACTCTCAAAGCAGTATTGCCTGGGAGCCTATTAGAAATGCAAATTCCAGGGCTCCGCCCCAGGCCTGCAGAGTCAGGAATTCAGGGCTTGGGGCTCAGCAAGTGGTCTGTGTTCTCTCAAGCCTTTTGGGTGATTGGGAAGCAGGTCAGAGTTGAGACATGTTGGTGCAGTGGAAAGAGAACTAGACTTTGGAGAACAGTTAGGGTGGGGTGGGGGGCTGCGGCAGGAGGAGGAGAGAGGTGAAAGCGACAGCTTGCAGGGCATTTGAACAGTATGCCACTTTAGCATGCTTACTACTTTAAAATATTTTATTCATTTGTTTTATTTATTAGAGAGAGAGAGAGAATGGGCACGCCAGGGCCTCCAGACACTGCAAACCAACTCCACATGCATGCGCCATGTGCTCTGGCTTACGTGGGTTCTGGGGAGTGGACCCTGGGTCCTTAGGCTTCGCAGGCAAGTGCCTTCTCTCCAGCCACATGCTTCCTACTTTAAGTGGCCCCAGGAGGGGTCTGCATCACCACACTCTCGTGTAGATAGATGGAAGGCTTGGAGTGGTTACATGATTCACCAAGGGTCGTATCGTAAGTGCAAGAGCCAGCTCTGCACCGACTTGACTCCCAAAGAAGGGTAACCCCCCCCCCCCCCGCCACCACTTCTCCTGCCACCTCTGTAGTATGTGGTCTGAGGTATCAGGGCTGAGAATCCCTCCTGGCCTGGGTGAAAGGAAGGGGCTTACAGTTTTAATCTCCTTCCCTTAGGTCCTGGTGTATGCCAGTCTTGAGGCCAACACTGCAGTGTCAAGGTATTCCTGGCCTCAAAGGACAAGTATTTAAATTTTCACAAGATTATTCATGAACACCAGGGGAGCCGTGTTTAGTAAATGACCTTTCCTAAACCACCAGCTGTGGAACCCCAACTCTGAGGGTTGACAGTTTAACTGAGAGGTTAAGTGAGAAAAGCAGGACATAAAAGTACCTGTGTGATGTGATTATAACTACTTTAGATCCACACACACACACACACACACACACATACACACCCCAAACACAGACGGAGAAAAGCCTACATTGCTGAAGGAGTTTTCTTCCTTTCTAAATTGTGCTATGTAACTATAATCCTGAGTGTAACGAGTACCTGGCCATTTATTTGTAAAGTGCTGAACTCCTGTGCGGCCTGACCTGTGTGCCTGGTGGCGGAGCAGCAGCAGGCCTGTCTGGAACGGGGGCAGCTGTGAAGCAACCACAGCCGTCAGGACAGGACATGGTCGGGGGCTGCTTAGTAATAGCAGAGCTGCTTGTACACTCGCCTCATCTCTTCGAAGAGTGAGGCCTCAAGGTCTTCCCGACCCTCTGGGCATCCCCGTCTGTGACTGCTGGGACGCGGTGGGGGGTGTTCTGTGAGGCACTTTTGGCCTAAGGATGAGTCTTCTTCCTTCAGGCCATCTTGGTAACACCCACTGTTTCCCAACAAAAGTCACCGAACACACTTTAAACACAAAATATTCTTTTATTTGTCAACGAAGGCTACACGGGATCACTTCTGGTTCTGTTTTTATGCGTTTTTTTTTTCCTTTTTCTAGAAGGTATCTACATCTGCATTTATTTACAGCCTTGTTGGTATTTACACAATCAAGAATACAGTGTTAGAAACACAAAAGTGTTGAGAAAAAAAACTTCTCAAAATTAGTTCCAGACTTCAGGAAAACTATTTCCACATGATAAGGCCAGAGTCTCCAGTGTTGGTCATCCAGAGGCAGCTCGGGACCATCCTTTGCTGGAGCTGTGGGTTCAGAAGTCCTCAGAACAACAGGTGCATTTAGAACAGTGGGGTTCTGGCGGTGGGTGGACCCGGGCTGCTGAGGAGCCACCAGACACCTGCGGCTCCACTTCTTCCAGGACAGCCGAGCCTGCCTGTGGGCAGTCCTCCCTTGGCTGTCTGCCCTCAGAATCAATCACATTTTTCTCGGGGACCAGAAGGTCATGCCTTTGGCATTCCACAGAGGGTAACACAACATAAGGCGCCCCTCCCCTCCACCCCACCGACCTCAGAGCGCACCACGCAGTTCGGGGCAGTCAAGTACACAAGGCTGGTTTTTGAGAATGAAAGGTTGGAGAGGATAAAGTTTCTCTCTGTCACCTGAGCAATGAGTCTTTAAAATGAGTTTGCTGTTTTGGGAAGGCTGAAATAAAAAGGCCTTGAACTACAGAGTTCTTGTTTCAATTCTGTCCCCTTCAACAAAATAAAGACAAGTGTGTGAACCTAGCTGGGGGATGAACGGCCTCACCTGGAAGGCTTTCAGTCCTGATGAGAATCCCAAGAGGAAGGAGAGACTGGGTTTTTCTGGGACCCTTTTGGATGTGGGTTCCTTGACCAGGCCCAGGAGCCACCCTGGCCGTAGTGGCTGCTGTGTGGGAGGAAGAACACTCTGACTCTTGTGCCCTGGGCTAACAGACCTCAGTGCCCAGTGCCCCACTGAGGGCTGGCAAGCTCATCCTTCTGGGCACAGAGCTTGATGTCACTGCTCTTATCACCTGGCCGTCACAGATAAGAGGGCTGCAAATGATAAAACTATGTTTTAAGACGTCACATTGAAAGCCTTGTCTTCGATAAAGGTGATACTTAAAGTCACAGATGTAAAGGCCCTTTATTCATTTTAAAAAAAATTAGATTCCTGTTCTATAAAGCACTGCCCAGTTTCCTCAGCGCCTCTGCCGTTGGCTGTTCACTCCATCCTGGCCAGTCTCAATGCTCATCAGCTTCCCGGGGATTGTTTCAAACTCTCCATCCCCCAGTAGCTTCAGACACTGGTGTGGGCCTGGGTTAATTCTCAGCCAGTGATTCTGAGCCAAGTATTAGAGGCTGTCAAAAGTGTCGTTTACCACAGAGCTCCAGTGATGCCTATCTGGAAGCTGGACATAAAGCCATGCTGTAAAAGACAGAGCTGGGGGAATCAGTGACGTCTTCTTTAAGGTAGTGGCAGAGGGGCTGAAGATGAGGGGCTGGTTGGGAGTGGGGGACAGCAGAGGGAAAGGCAGGAACTGGTCCTGTATGAACCTTCTTCTAGAGTCAGAAGCCCACACCTTACAGAATCATGAACTTGGGCCAGCGTGTAAGGCCTGGTCACTCTAACCAATGGCTAGATTTAATTAGTACCAAAAGGGCAAATGCATCCAAGCTGGTATTTAATTCTTGAAGCCCCATAATTAGGCACAGGGAACTCCTTGGGCCATGGAGATAGGACTGCAGGCCTCAGTAGGACAGACTGAGGTGGAGACTCTGAGTCACTCCTGATCCTGAACAGAATCAATGTGAAAGGGTCAAGGTTAGAGCATATGCTCAGAGAGGACAGCATGGGAGTGAGATGGAGCCTACACTTAAGCTCTTCTAGAGTTTGGGGATGATTCTCTTCATCCCCTGCAAAAGTTTGGTCTTTATTGATGGGATATTTCCAGAAAAAAAAATCCAGAAAAAATATAGGATAATTCCTTAAAAAAAACCACCAAGTAATTCACTGTATTTTTTGATCCATTAAAATCTATTCTTTTGAAGAGGAGGGCAGTGGAGGAGGGGCATACTGGCTGGAGAAGTATAATGAGATGGTTCCCTTGACCACATGCCATCTCCAAGTACATGTCCCCATTAGATCTTGACTAGTGTCAGGTAGCCAGGATGAGACTGATCAACAAGGCCAGCAGGCAGGAGAGCTTGACCCAAAGGACTCAAGTCCATTTTGAGAGGCATAAGTCTCTTTTGGATAAAAGACTCATGTTCTATCCTATCTAAGAATGATCATGCCAGATGAGAGTCCCCATCGCCAGCTCATGCCGGGCACAGTGGCCCCGAGGAGCTCTGGTCCACAGGCAATGAATGGGTAACCAGAGGACAGCAAACCACGACACACTGTTGTAGCAGTATGACTTTTTTTTCTTTTTTTCTTTTTTTTTGGAAACAGGAAGAGCACTTAGCGAAACACATCCTCTAATCCCAGTGGGACGACATAAGGCGAGATCTCCCCTCCCCAAGAAGCTTTGGACGCCTCCTTCTGCCAGGCAGAACCCAGATTACACGTTGCTCCAATTCTCATGCAGTCAGAGACCTTCTTGGTTTCATTAACTCATGTCATATTCTGAAGACTCTGTGAGTAAGGCTATAAAGGTGCCATGAGCTTATCAGTCCAACAAGGTTTCCACGGGGAACAGCTCAGACAGAATTCATTTTCCACACTTAATGTAAATGTAACCCATAAAAGTTCCATTTTCTAAGAAGCCCAGCTCAAAAAGAAGCAGTTGGCTTCCCACTCCTGTCTCCCAGAGCCTTCTGTGAGTTACAGATGACAATGGCATCCAGGCAGATGAACCAGAAAGGGTATCCTCCAGCAAGGAGCTCCCGCCTTTGCCGTGACACTCTTCTGCCTTCCTCCCCCCCCCCCCCCGGCCTGCAGGCTGCTGCCTCTCCCTGGGCAGCCCTCCAGCACAGCCTGCACCTCCTGCTCCCAGCCTCTTCTAGATCACACAGGCAGAGGTCTTCTTAGGGACAGTGCTAGCCTGGCCTCTCGATCCTGGTGAGGTTGTGTGACACTGATAGGCCATACCAAATTAGCTCTTTCCTCCTTATTTAAGAAAACTAACCAACCAACCAACCAAACAAACAAACAAAAAAAACCCTGACTGGGATTCTCTAACAAGAAACTTCACAGAAGGAATTTTCTGAAAGCCCAGCTTCTGGCACCCCAGAACCTTCTGGGGCTAGCATGTCGAGGAGAGGCAGAGGAGACATCAGGAGCTGGTGAGAAGGATGCTTGGCTCATGCCTTTGCAGAATCCTTTCTTTGGCTGACTTTTGTTTCTTATGTATCTTTCCAGGATTGAAGGCCACCAAGCACCTTGGCACACTCCTATTTCTCCGTGGTGGCATCTGAGCACTGGAGGGAAGATACCCAAAGTCATGGGGACAACAGGGTTCCCTTCCCTTCCCTGGATATGAAGGGCTCACTGTGCATTGCTGGTTCTCACATCTGGCTTTGGGAGAGAGGAGGAGATGAGCAACAGACATCATGGAGGATCAACCAATCACAGACATCCTGTGTGCTTTCACCTCTTAGAAAGGATGGGGCTTGTAAACCCCAGGATGTTATGTCACCAGACTGGGGAAAGGACCTGGGAGACACTTTCTCTATCCCAGAATGGGGGTGGCACTGACAACTACATGAGAGATTTGCAAAAGGAGTGGGGGAGGAGGGTTCATTTAGCATCAAAATATGAAGCTTGGACAGGTGTCTGGGGCCACTTGAAAAGGTGCTGAGCCACATCACAACATTTTTCCAGAACAAGATGAAGCCATCTGTGGTTCTCCGGAGGCATCAAACACAGCGAGTAGAAACATACCGCTTGTCTGTGGGAGCCTCACCACAGCTGCTGAGGCCCACCCTCACTCCTACCCGACCCCAGTCAAAGAAGAAAGGGTTGCACGTGAGACAAGTTAGTACAAATACTTGTGTGTCTCACATCACACTGGGTACCTAGGGATGGACGTGGACACACCCGAGGAGAGGTGTACCCCAAAAGAGGAGAAATACACCCTAAACAACAGGGAAGATTCCTTAAGGAAAAAGGGAACAAAAGACAATAGTTTCTCATCGTGATCACACTACAGAAAAAAAAATACCTTCTGTTCTTTGCAAAAAAAATGTGTGAAGGCCAAATCTGTGTTTTCTTTTCTTAAAAAAAAGAATGTTGCATGAATTAACAATGCAACCAGTATCTTTTTGTTTGTTTTCTGCACTTGTCTTTTTTTTTTTAAAAAAAAGTTTTCCTTTTTTTTTTTTTTTTTTTTCTTTTTTAAAGTACAACACAGTCAAGTATACGGTCACAGAAGAGTAGCTGTCTTTGGCAAGAAGTCCAGGCCTCCGCCCTTTCTGTCACCTTCGGCCCATCTCGCTCTGTCTCATGAAGTGGATATTGTTGGCGCTGTCTGACAGTTCCGGGTACTGCTCCACGGAGATCACGAAGAAGCCGTCGTAGCCTTGCACCCGCCCTGTGCTCAGCACCTGCTGCCTCTCCCCTTCCGTCCAGGCCCTCAGGCCTTCCTCCCCTTCCCGAAGTCTCTGCTGCTCTCGGGCCCACGCCTGGCGCACGGCTCTCTGCCGGGCCAGCTCCAGCACCCGGGCCTTCTCCTCATCCAGCGTCGTCCCGTAGCGGGTATTCAGGCACAGGGCCCTGTACTGGAGCTGGATGTCCGTGTAGCGTCTAGTCCTGCCACTGAGCATCGTGTTGATCTGGGACACGGTGACGTTGACCCCGTTCTCCAGGGTTCGCCGCCCCCCACTGAGGCCCAGGATGGCCAGGTCGCCTTCCGAAGGCCCTGGTTTCACAAAGTAGTGGGTGTCCACCCCGTCAATGGTGAAGTGCAAGTTCTCTAGGTAGTGGGCGTTGTTTAGGATGGCAGCGATCCTCCGCCCGTCCTCGTTGGCCACGCTGATGATGTCTGTGGTCACCCGACCGTCCTTCAAGGCAAATTTAACCCCCTTGCCGAAGATGGAGCCGCTGGACGCGAACTTCTTGCTCTCCGGGGCCTGTTGGCAGCTGGTGACGGTGGAACCGTAAAGCTGGTCGAAGCGCTCCAAGGTGACGAAGGCTTTGAGCTGCTTCTGCACTTCACATTGCACCCCGAGGGTAGACTGGGAGAGGAGAGCAGAGACGAAGAGCAAGACAAAGGGGAAAATATAAACTCCAGGAGCACAGAGAAGCAGGTTAAACAGTTAAGTTTAATTTGCATGTGTCTATCAGCCTGGACTATCTGTCTCTGCTGTGGACCACCCCCGAACACCCAGCCATCCAGTTCCACCCAACCCTTCACCCTTCCTTCTATTCCAAGCCTGTTAAGGGGGTATCCGCTCTGGCCACGTCCTTTTCTGAGCCCTGGAAATGCAAAAGCGAATCAAACATCTTCTTTGCCCCCAAAGAATGCATCGTTTCATGGGGAAGGATAGACATGAGAATGTGATGACTGGTGGTCTGGAGAAGTCATAATAGCAGCAGTAGCTGCTGTTTCTTGATCTCCAAGCTGAATAATTACCCCTCACCATGCTGTTAGATCTTCACAGCAGGTGGCATTATCGTTTCAATTTTGCTTGTAGGAAAACTAAGACTGGCGGGACTTATAGTTGGTCTGTATCCATACAACTAACATCAAGTCGACATTCAAGCCAGATCTGCCTGCCTCTAAAGGCCACCCTCGAGGGCAGCCGTAGTAGGGAAAAGCCAACAGGGCCCGGAAGAATCTCCCTGCAGAGGGAGAGATGGAGACAGAGGGCTCAAGGGCAAGTCCACGCATGCGCTAGGACCTACAGGAAGCAGCAGCGGGTGATGGTACAGCTGTGTTAACAGACTCGGACGTTATTGCTCTGCACCACCGTTCCACATGCCTCTCAGGGAGGTCTCTGCCCTGCAGCGTCTCCTTGGGCCTCCTCAGGTATCCCTGTGCTCAGCAGCTGTGGGGTCAGGCTGGACCCTGTCAGCCAGGTGTAGCATCTCCCTGCCCCTCCCATGGCTCAGGGAGCTCAGGAAATCCATGTTCAAGGCTCCAGGGCCTTATCAGCAACTCAGGGCAGAGGCTTTAGAACAGGCCCATCGGCCTCCCACTGAAATTAAGTCCTCTTTATAATTAATAGAACCCTGTCTGTGAACAATTATTTCCTAGAGTTTCACAAAAGCCAGAGTGCTCAACAACAAAGATCTCCGATGCTTGCCAAGGGCAGAAATCAATAATTCATTGACAGGCGAGGTTGGCAAACAGGCAGTCAGAGACAGGGACTCTGCAGAGCCCAGAAGGAACCCAGTGGGGGAGGAGTGCTGCATGGCTGGAATGGGACAGCAGATGCTGGGACATCTGGGCCAGGGCCTAGGTTGGGGAGGGAACTGGAGTGGCCCAGAGCAGCACAGGGTGGCAGAAAGAAGAGGGGATCTGTGGTCAGGCAGACTCAGCTCTCGTCACTATTTTCCACTTCCCCGGCTGACTATCCTTGGGTAAATTCTAGAAACCTGGCTTCCTCATCTGTGAAATGGGTTGTTTACATCTTTTATTCATCTGATCATTCAACGAAAGTTTTCTGTGATCCTAACAGTGTCTTAGCCAGTGCCCTGGGTTAATGCTAATTGACCTACAGCTTAACCTGGTGGGGTTGAGTCTGGTGGAGAAAAATAGGCATCAAAACACGGTTCAGGGAGTGCTTTGCAAGAGGAAAACACAGTGTGCCTCCTGAGTGGAGAGGTGTAAACTCACATTCTCAAGTCTAGGTGATAAATGCAGCTAGGCTGCCTCTAAGGAATAAATCTGAAACAAGAAACAGTGATATGAATATTTCCAACCACCAACAATGTGCCATGTGCCAATGCTGTTTTTCCTGTCCCCTCACCCAGCCTGCTGTCCCTGGGCTGGGATGCCCTGGGCGGCGTGATCTCTGCTGATGCTCCTCTGTATTTACTGAGCATAATGCAGGGATGGGCAGAGTCTGTTCGTGGTGCAGAATTTTATGAATGGGGGCTGAGGGTAGGATGAGCAGATGAACGCACAAAGTGAGCAGGTGGGTCAAGGCTGTGTTTTCTTTTCGTACATCTGTGTGTGTGAATATGTGTGGTGCACAAGTGTGTATGTATGCTTGTTTGTGCGCGAGAGCACAAGTGTATGTGCAGGTACACATGCATGTGACGTGTATGCATATACATGGGGAGGCCAGAGGAGCAACTGTGGGTTTTATTCTCAGAAATGCTGTCTACCCCTACCCTCCCTCCCTCCTTCCCTCCCTCCTTCTCTCTCTCTCTTTCTTTCTTGTTTTTGGTTTTTGGAGGTAGGGTCACACTCTAGCCCAGGCTGACCTAGAATTCACTATGTGGTCTTAAGCTGGCCTTGAACTTATTATAGTGAGACTCCTAAGTGCTAGGATTAAAGGTGTGTGCCACCATGCCTGCCCTGTCTACCTCTTTTTGAGACAGGGTCTCTCACTGGTCAATTAGGCTAGAGTGGTTGGCCAGTGAGCTCCAGGGATCTTGTCTTGTCTCTGCCTCCCTAGTGCTGGGATTATGCACTGCCATATGCCTGGCATTTTTACATAGGTCCTGGTGGTTGAATTTAGGTCCTCATGCTTGCAAGGCGAGCGTTCTTACCCACTGAGTTTTCTCTCTATCCCCAAACTGTTGTACATTTGTATTTAAAACACACCTTCTCTGTTTGCACTTTCGCCCACACAGTGACAGAGGGTGACTGTTTTTGTAGAACTCTGAATGTGGCGTAATACTCAAGACTCCTCCGTGCAGTGGGAATAGCTGTGTGCTGCTGTGGCTGGATCCCCAGGGCCTGCCTAGTGGTAGGATTTCCAGGTGTGTTTGTTGGACATTCTCTGATGGGTACCATAGAGGAGTGGCTTCTGTTTCTAGTGGTTTCCATCACTGGCCTGAGCTTTCCTACCCAGCTGGTGGGACCCTCTTACAACACTGGGAAGGCCCAAGGTGTGGCTGCCAGGTGGGGAAGAGTTACCTTGCTATTATCCCACTCCTGAGTTTTCATCTGCGTGTGTAGCAGTTCATAGGACGGTTCCATGACATCCGTGTCTGGTTTGGGGTAGCCTGGTATCACGTTGTGTAGCTGGAATCCAAAGGTGAGCAGCCAGCTGTTGACATCTGGATGGGAAAGAAACAGAAAAATCCCTGGGGAGTAAGTGGATCTCCACCCGGTGGGGGGGGGGGGTTGCAGCCCCATCGAGCAGCCCAGAGATGCTACGGCTACGGGTGTGAGTGGAGAGAGGCCGGTGAGAGCCTGACTGCTGTACACACTGGAAAACGGAGTCATGGTCAAAGAGCCAAATGTGCTGCTGGACCTTAGCATGACATACACTTAAGAGAGATGAAACCCAGGCTTCCAATCTGTCCTTTCCTCTCTCGGTGCCATCTTCATACCCAGTGATAGCTGGGTGACAATCTCTCACGCCCACCGTCAACATCAACAGGAAACATTTGTGAGGACAGTCAGACCCAAGAGAGGATTTTAGTGGTTGACCTGCAAAGGGAAAATTCACTTAAGAAACCAACTGCCCCCCCCCATTCTTTTGTTTTGTGGCCACTGGCTGTGTTGCTGGACCTGTATGAAGATCAAAAGGCTGTTCTCCCAGGCTCCTGCCTTTTATTTCCTCTCACAGCCCGAAGAAACCATTCCCTCTCCCAGTGCCCTCACTGTCTCATCTATACGCTGATTGAGCACATTACTTGGGGTTGCAGGTTATAAAATGTAGGGACATATAGGGCTTGGCCTATTGAAGGGCAGAATCAGAAAGCCACAACTTTAGGACAAGAAATGGGTTGAGGTGCACTGCCAGTCACTTGGCCCACGTGGCTGAGGGCCACTTGTGTACTGGCAGCTAAAGTCAGTGCAGAGCCTCCTCTCAAACACTGGGGACACTGAAGGGGGATGAGATCTGGATATGAATACCTTTTAAACAAAAACCTCAGAGGAAGGTGGAACCTTTTTTATGGGACAGGCTGATGAGTCCACAGGGAGAAGATGGCACTGAAACCAGACACCAAGAGAGCCAGGGTTAAGAATGACCTGTGACGGCCAACAGCTGTGTCCCTGCCACCATTTTCTACCGTGTTTCTCTCCTATTCAAACACCTCATGGTTGTCACTTGTTATGGTTAATTTTGGCTGTCAACTGGACAGGATTTAGAATCACCATGGAGACAACTCTCTGGCTATGTCTGTGAGGGATTTTTCTAGATCAGATCAGTTGAGGTGGGAAGACTCGTTCCAACGGCAGGTGGCACGATTCCATAGGCTCTGGTCCTGGGCTGCACAAAAAGGAGACGGCTAGCTGAGCACCAGCTCTCCTCGCTGTCGGCCTCCTGCCTGCACGAGCTGCGCGTGCTCAGGCGTCATGCCTCCTCTGCCACCACAGACCTCAGCCCTTCCATGTGAGCTGAAATCAGCCCTTCCTCCTTATTCTTCTTAATGAAAAAGAATTCATTTATGTATTCATTTGACAGAGAGAAGGAGAGAGAGAGGCAGCTAGATAGCATGGGCATGTCAGGGCCTCCAGCCACTGCAAACGAACTCCAGACGCATGTGCTACCTTGTGCATCTGGCGTACTTGGGTCCTGGGGAATAGAACCTGGGTCCTTAGGCTTTGCAAGCAAGTGCCTTCACCACTAAGGCATCTCTCCAGCCCCAGCCCTTCCTTCTTGACTCAGACATTTGTCACAGTAATGAGAAAAAAACAATTAATGTATCCATTTTTGCTTTATGTTTTTCTTCAGTTGTCCCAGGCCCCGCCACTGGGCATGAACCCAGGAGACAGAGGTAGAGTGATGGTAGAATGGGAAGCTTCAAAACTCAGAGGCTATTCCTAACTTCAGCCTTTCTATACCGATCACAGAAAGCAGAGAATGTGGTAGCTGAGGCCAGACAAATCCAAATTCTGACTCCCCGGCTTACAAACAGTGTTTGGACTGTTTGTTTAACTGCTCTGAGGTTCGGTTCCCCTGTGTGCATGTTCACAATAGAAATGGTAGTAAGCACATCATGCCGCAGAATACTCACAGTGTCCCCATTTGAGGGCAGTATCATATAGCAGGAATTATTTCAGGGCTTTGCTTAAACTGTTGGATTTAATGTTTCTAAAGTGTCTAGCGTAGTGCCCGGCTCCTGGAGGGCCCGACCCAGGCCTCCATATCTTGAAGCCCTCATTTTCTTATCTGTAACAGGAGGGAGCTTGGACAAATCGTCTCTCCAGTCTCTTCACTGAGTTTCTAGGAGTCTCTGATTCTATCACTCTTGTCTGACAGTTGTTTGTCTATTCTCCAACTAGTATTTTATAAGTTGTAACCCCAGTGAATGTGATAAGTGAATGTTCTTTTGGGACATTAAAACAATAGCACGGGGTGGGGAAGAATGTCTCACGGAGCCACTTTGCTTGAGGCTGAGAACTTGCATCTGAATTTGTAGCTGCAAAGTAAGCTTCTGTTTAGAATATCATATATAGTCCCAGGAAAGCAGGGGGCTAAGAAGAGGGCTGGACCTTAATTACAAGGGATGGAAGATGGTAAACTTTCCTGTTATGCCTTTCAGAAGCATGTTGGAGACCTGTTTATTCACTGGTTTTTCTATGGGGCTCTTCTGTAGAGTTGGGAATTGCACTCTTAGAACATCAGAGGTAGCCATCTCCCTCCCGTTTAAAAATCTCCTCATTACCCCATCCCTGCTATAAGGGAGGGATGAACTGCAAGTGATTTAAATCCCTTTCACTTAGTCCCAGCTTTGTTCTCTACCAAGTGTATTTGACTCCAAAACACTGAGAGTTTTGAAGTCAGACACAGCAGAGTTCTAACACTGCCCTCTCAACTTCCTCGGGGGCCAGTTACTTGACCCGTGGGAATCTCATTTTGTGTGACTGTGAACGGGAGTGGAGGGGGGGGGTGAGTGTTCCCCACCCACCTCACAGGCTTCAGGTGAAGATTCAGTGCAATGATGTGTGAGCCATACCTGTAGTGGACATTTTTGGGCTGCCTCCCTGGCACCCCGTTCGGCCTTCCCTTTCTTTGGAAGGGTAGACAGGAGAGCTGACTCAGCAGTGGACCACGTGACACAAGCTAAACCAATAGCTCACTCAGCGCCCTCAGCCCCAGCGACTGTGCCACACATTGCTCTGTGATCAACAGAGAGACTACAGGGTAAGGGCCAGTGAAAGTTAATGGTGTCTTGATTTTATTTTTAGCTATATGCTCAGCATTAAAAAAATCCTTTTGAAAAAAATCTTTTACTTAAGGTGGGTTCATAGTCAAACATATTTTTGAAATGTAGCTTTGGGCCATGTGTTCCGTGAAGTCAGGCACTAAACCTCAAGAATGCCCCTGTGGGTACTTAGCATGGGTCTGGCACACAGAAGGCATAACTAAGATGATAGTAGTTGGGCTTAACTGCCTGGAAAATGAAGCACAAGCTAAAAACATTAGGTGCCCCTTGGGTAGTGGGCTGTCTTGTTAACATTGGGATCTGGAGAGCAGTGTGATTGTCATGGGGCATGTTCTAGGATCAGAGAGCCCTGTTCTGTATGACTCTGGTCGGGCCCTCCATCCTTTGCAGCCTCAAATGTCTCATCTGTAGAATACAGATGATAACAGTGATCTCACTGCATCGTTGCCAAGCCTAAAGGAGACCATATCTGCAAGCGCTTGGCACGGAATGGTTAATCATGTCGGTACTATTCTGGAAGGAGACTATATGCATATGGTGGTGCACAAAGGAAAGGGGGGAGTAATAATATTTTGGCAAGCTGTAAGGATTTTTTTGATGGAAAAATCACATTTCCTATTGCACTATTTTTTTTTTTCTGGTTATAGTAACCTGCCAAGATGTCTCACAGGAAACTCACTGGAGGGTGAGGCATGGGCTGTGCTTAGTGCCGACAGATGTAATGGAAATGTCATCTTAATCTGTCAAGTCTCTCCAAAGCTGCAGCCAAGTTGAGCATGGTAAGTGCTGCGAACACTGTTGGGACATGTGCATTTCTCCCCAGGCCCCCAAAATGTTTCAATGACTCCTGTGTGCCACCTTGCTCTCTCTTCTTCCCCATGTTTGGGATTCCTGCTCTTAATATAACAGCCTGGAATTCTTCCACACAAGGGGAATTCTCCCAGTGCTGTCAGCAGAAACAGGGTAGGGATGAGGCCACCAAGGTTTGGGGCATGGACGCCATATCCATAGGGGCACACATGTGATGCCCTCTCTACTTCCCAAATGCTGTTCCTACTCTCGAAACGCCTTTCTCTCTCAAAGTAGAATGGAAGCCATTTGGAAGCTAGCCTCAAGGATCGGCTGCTCTGGGACGCCCTCCCAGAGCCCCCAGGGAGAGTCAGTTGCTCCTCCCCTGAGCCTCCGTGGCCATCTTTGGAAACCTTCGTTATGGCTCCTCATGTTGGACCTTATGCGTGTCTCTCCTCTGATAGTGTGAGCTCTGGGGGGCGGGGGTGGGGATCAGCTCGCTGTTCTCAGTGCTTGAAACGTGGAGGTATTACTAGAATGAAGGAAACTGACATAAGATAGGCACGAGAGGGTTTCATCACATGACAAAGGACCTGGAAACTACCAGGTTTGCCTCTTAGGATATGCCAACTTTTTGCCCACTACAAATTCTCAGGTATAGAACATGTTGGCTCTATCTAGATCCCATAGTTACTCTTGCTATGCAAGTTTTCTGGGAATAACCTGGGGATGTCTGCTTACCAGAGACCTAGTTGCCTTCAGGAACTTTGGGACACTTTATACTCAAGTTTCACAGGAGTCAAGGTAAAGTAACTTTTTCAAGGGTAAAAGAAAGGGAACCAACACGAGCCAGACACTCTGTTGGCCATGAAATGTATCTCATGTCACCCTTGCCGTCAGGTAGGAGGTAGCTATTTTTTTTTCCTATTTATTCTTTATTCCCTTTTCTCTTCTTTTCCTGCCTGTCCAATTTGGAACTTTTACCTTTCTCAGATAGGGTCTCATGTAGCCCAGACTGGTCTTGAACTCTTTCTACACAGCTGAAGATGACCCTGAGCTCTGATCCACCTCCTGTGTGCCGGGATTACAGGTGTGTGCTGCCACGCCTGGTTTTTTTTAAAAAAAAATATTTTATTTATTTATTTATTAGAGAGAGAGAGGAAGAGACAGATAGATAGAAAGGGAGAATGGGTGTGCCAGGGCCTGCAGCCACTGCAAATGAACTCCAGACGCATGCGCCCCTTTTGCAGCTGGCTTACGTGGGTTCTGGGGATTTGAACCAGGGTCCTTTGGCTTTGCAGGCAAATGCCTTAAGCACTAAACCATGTCCCCAGCCCCCATGCCTAGTTTTATGTAGTGCTGGGGGTGAGACCCAAGGCTTCATGCATGCTAGGCAATGCTTCTACCAAATGAGCTATATCCCCAACCTTGGATTTTTTTTCTCTTCAAACTTCCATTTTATTTCCACTACTGCTGACTTATTAGCTATGCCTGCCTTCATTTATTTTTGAACTCGAGATGTAGCTGAGGCTGGCAATGATCTCTGACCCTCTTGTCACTGCTTCGCAGATGCTGGGATTATAGATGAGTGCCGCCACTTCTGGCTTACCTGCATTTAACATTTTTCGCGGTTGCTCTATGGCTTATATGAACATTTACCTAATCAAAAACCAGGGTAGGTATTCTAATTTTGTTACATTTTTTGGCACGTGTGTGTGGGGGGGGTTGGGTGGGTGTGGGTATGTAATGTGTACATACAAGCATGTGTTTCTCAGATACACATGCTCTGTGTGCCTGCGTGTGGTGGGCAGAGGAGGGCGGGTCTTCTGCTACACCCTTCCTCTGCATTATTTCCTTCAGGCAGTCTCTCACTGAACCTGGTGCTCACTTTTCTTTGGTAGACTGGCTGACCAAGGAGCCCCAACAATCTTGTTTCTGCCGCCCTCCTAGCATACACCTCCATGCCTGGCTTTTTATGTGAGTACTGGGGATTGAACTGAGGTCCTCATGCCTAGGCAGCAAGCACTCTTTCCTGCTGAGATATCTTCCCAGCCCTGATGCCATAACTTTGATTTGCATATCGGGAAGCAGGAATCCAGTGTGGGTAGGTAGTTTTTGTAATATGTCATAGTTTTGACATGGTGGCATCTTCCCTCAGCATTCCTCTGCCTGCAAAGCTTAGTTTTCTACTCTATCATCATAAACTGAGCACTGATTTTATTTTAATTGTGCCTTAGTTCAAGTTACTGGGAACTCATAGCCAGCTTGATATTTGGGTCCAAAACTCCCCAAATGCATCCCAGTAACCAGTGAGACATTAGGGTTTAATGATGAAAGGAGGCTTTCCTGGTCAAATACATTTTGAGGAACTAACAGGCAAGTATACTAGATAGTTCTCTTCACTATGGGACTTCTTAGAGCCTCTCACATACTGAAATGTGTTATGAAAATTTCAAAATGGTGGTGGTCCTGTCAAATGTATTTGAAGCCACACTCATTGTTTCCAGAGTATTCTCTTTGCTACAGTTTCTCCCAATATAATTTGGAAAGTGATGCTCTAGGGATAGTATTTTCTATCATCCTATACCAACTCTCCGAGGGAAGATTAACTCTGGTCTGGGGACCAGAGCCCTGGGGTCAGTCCTGCCTCATGAGTGCACCCCAGTCCTCACCTGTCATGAAGCACTTGATGTCCTGAGAGTTGCTGATGGGGTTGTTGTTCTTAAACATGTAGAGGTTGAACGGCATGATGCTGCTGCTACTCAGGTGCTTCCAGAGCTCGTGGTCAGGGCTGGTCCAGCGTCCAGCCAGCACATCATAATCCCGTCGGCCCATGTGGACAAGCTTGGTGAGCGGATCATAGAGGCCACCGTGGTAGCCAATGATGATCTGGAAGTTGGGGTTGGTGTCCATATAGATCTCCCCGTAGGCTGTGTATAGAATCTGCTTGATCATCAAACCAGTTCCGCTGAAGACAGCAAGAGGGGTCCCAATGTTGTCACAAGCTATATAAAACTCATCGCCACTGCTCAGCTCCATGGCAAAGAGATGCCCTTGCAGGTCATAGTAGAGGGATGTGATCTCAGAGCTTGAGTGGTTATAGAGGTGGGTGACCTTGGTGGGGTTGGTCAGGTCTGCATAGAAGAACTGGAGGTGGTGGCTGTGGCTGCTCTTGCTGGACACCCGCCGCCCCAGGCCATCGTAGCGGTACCTGACGTTCCAGCCGCCCGCCCGGTTGTAGGCCTTGATGAGCAGGCCAGCTGAGTTGTACTCGAAGACGTCCCCACCCCGCTGCCGCAGGAAGCCGTCCTCATCCATCTTGTATTGCACGTCACCCAGCCTGGTGATGCGGTCACGGAGGTCATACCGTAGTGGGGTGAGCCGGGCACTGTTTCCAGGGCTCAGCAAATGCAGGTTCCCATTGAGGTCATAGCTGTAGCGCCATAGGGGTTTGTCATTGATGGAGACTGTCTGCAGTTGCCCGTCAGCATCGTACTCATAGGAGTAGCGGGTGGTGTTAGCGTAGGGCCCCACCTTCAGCTCCTTCTTTACTACGCGCCCCATGTTATCATACTGGACTGTCATCCAGTACATGAGTGAGCGGAAAATCTCATACTGGACTTCCTTCATCCTGCCGTAGGCGTCAAAGTGCTTCGTGTGGGTCATGACAGCTGTAGTAATGATCTGATTAATATCGTAGTAGATGACACCAAACTTCCCAAACTGTTCTGTCTTGCCTGACACGTCATCGTAGCGATAGAGATCGATGGGCAGTGGGGTCTCGTTGATCACAGCCTGCATGCTGGTCACCCGGAAGCTGTTGTCATAGTTGTAATCAAAACGAGCATTGACCATGCCTTCCTCCGTGAAGCGGAAGATCTGCCGATCGATCAGGGGCCCGATCTGACGGTAGCGGATGGTGCAGGTGAAGCCCTCGTTCTGCAGGTTGATGGTCTTCAGCATGCCCGCCGTCTCGTCGTAGGTGAAGCTCACCTTGGTGGTGTCATACAGCGTCTCCACCAGCTTTGACAGTTTCCCATACTTGTAAATCACCCTGCGGCCAGTGCCCAAGTAGAAGGTGTGCAGCAGGTGGCCATCCTCAGTGAAGTCCTGTATGACAGAGGCATTGCCCTCAGGGGGCTGGTAGATGTTCCTGTAGTAACCCACGGAACGAATGGTCTCCAGTGTCTGCCGGGCCACGTTGGGCATCGTCACCGAAGAGAGGCGGTCGTTCTTATCAAACTCGAAGATGTACTGCCTCTGGCTGTGGAGAAGCAGTACCATGGACTGAAGGGAGAAGAAAACCATAAATGAGGGAGGTGGGAGGAGCAAAGGTGGCCTGAGTACCCGTGACTTCAAAGAAGGAAATGGAAGGTTAAGGAAAGTGGTGGTTCTCCTGCATTGTGCCCAAGCACAGCTTTCCAACCTGTGTGCCCCGGGGTGCTACAAATAGGTTACAGACAGAGCTTTCTCTCAGCCCTTGGCCCTGCAACGCTGGGTTTATAGAACATGCAGGCCATTTCCTTCCTCCTTTTTCCTTTCCTTTTTCCCTTCCCTTCCCTTCCTTCCTTTTTCCTCTTTCCTTCCTTTCTTTCTCCCCCCCCCCCTCTCTCTCTCTCTTTCTTTCTTTTGAGGTAGGGTCTTTCTCTAGCTCAGGCTGACCTGGAATTCACTATACAGTCTCAGGCTGGCTTTGAACTCACAGTGACTCTCCTACCTTGGGCACCTGAGTGTTGGGATTAAAGTCAGGTGAAACCATGCCTGGCCATTTAGGACATTTTCTTTCCTCTGGTGAGCAGCCTTGTGTATTTGCCCCTTTGTGCAGTGCAGGCCAGATCACTTCTGTGTGTGATGAGGTGTGAAGTTAGGATACTCTAGACTAAAATATTTGTAACAGTCTCCTTACTGCCTACTGCCTTCCCTGTTTCATATTTCTGAGCTCACTCTTACCCTTCAAGCAAGAAGACACACTCTAAACCACAGCCTGAAGATCTTCTTGTTAAACAGATTTCATGGCCTTGTGTGCCTATAGGATAAAGGTCATTTCTAAGAAGGGCATCCTGGCTTTGCTCATCCTGTAGTAACAGGCCATATGCCCATCCTGGGATGGGGTGGGCTGTGATGGGCAGAGAGAACCCGCTTTGTACCAATGGAGTCATGGTACAGTACTGAAAAGTTCCTCCCTCCCCAGGCTTGGCTTTTCAGTATGTGGGATTGACCTCCAAGGTCTGTCTCTTCGCCTTACGGCAGAACATTGTTCTCAGGGAGGCTCACCAACACAAGCAGTGGACACTTACGACAGAACATACAAAACCTGGGTCCTGGTCAGGTAACCGGGACAGAAAACAAACTGGAGATCTGGGTGTAGAACTGGGGCATGAAGTGCAGACTTTTTCTCAGGAACAGGTTGTCCAGATTACAGGCATAGACGCATCTAGCAACCAAACCTACCATTTTTTTTTCCTATGTGGGACCAATTTCTGATTTTAGGTCATTTTTAAAAAGTTAGTTAAATAATGTTTATTATATGATTTAAGTAATCCTTGATTCCTAGCCCCTGGGTGAAATAAATCCTGAACGGAAGCAGAAAAGATTTAATAAGGCCATGCCCAGCATTACAAGCATGGAATTAAGCAGCCGGCCTCAGGTCCGACCCTCAGGCTTCTGCTTGGTTCTCCGTGGTGGGAGTTCACTGTGTGTGTTGGATATGGGAGCAGATCCCTCCCCTGGTTTAGCACCCTCAGTCCTGCTCCCTAAGTCCAGATAGGGTTGGGCCTGATGAGCTCCACTTCATCAGCGAGACTTGCATGTTACATGTCTCAAGATACCCACGTGCCGCGTCCTATCATCACAACCCATCCACATGCCCCTGGAGCCCCTGGATTTCAGTGGCAGATTTTCCTGAACACTTCCATTTGGAAAGTGAGCCACCTCCCTTTTGGAAACTATAAGGCTCAGCTCTATCTCTGTGATAGCAGGCTGTGCTTGTCCATGGGGAGCTACAACAAAAGCAGGTGCAGGGCTGGAGAGATGGCTTAGAGGTTAAGGTGCTTGCCCGTGAAGCCTAAGGACTCATGTTCAACTCTCTAGGTCCCATGTAAGCCAGGTGCACAGCGATGCAAGTGCGCAATGCCACACATGCACACAAGGGGGCACACGTGACTGGAGTTCGATTGCAGTGGCTGGAGGTCCTGGGGCACCAATACTCTCCCTCCTTCTCTCCATCTCTCACATAAAGTCTATCTATCTATCTATCTGTCTATCTATCTATCTATCTATCTATCCATCCATCCCAGGTACAGTGGTGTGTGCCTTCACCTGTTCAGCAGGATGAGGCAGGAGCAACACTTGAGCCCAAGAATGCAAGTCTGATCTCCAGACCTATCCTGAGTCCTATCTCAAAAGTTTTATATATATATATATATATATATATATATATATATATATATATATATATTAACATATATTATATATAATTATATATAATATATGAGATATATATATATAACAATCAACCTTCTATGTAGCCAGGACAGTGATGGAGAGAGACAGACACCTGCCTTCTCTAAGTAGGTGTAGCTCCACGTCTTTCCATCTGCAAAGATCCTGGATGTGATGCGCCCTGCCTGGTCATATTCCATTCTTTCAGACATGATGCCCCTCTGGATGCCAGCAATGTGGCCCCCAGTGGAGTAGGTCACATTGACACCATTTAGCCGGCTACTGGGTGACCAGAGGCTGGGTCTCCCTGCCTGGTCATACAGGATCCGAAGGGTGAACTTGCGGTGGTCATCATAGATCTTCTCTGTGCGGGTTACGCGGTCAAAGTCCAGAGACAGAAGGTTTCGGTTGTGAACCTGAGGGGAGAGGGAAGAAAGAAATAGAAACTGAATGTGGACATCAAAGCCTTTGTTCTGAGGGCTAATGTAGCTCCCAACTGGGCCAAGAAGCTCCCAAGAACAGAAGGTGGCAGAGGCTCTGGTCATCAACCCGCATGGGATTGACTCTTGACTCCGCCACTGGTCAGCGCTGCGAAGTTTCTTCATCTGTAAAATGGGAATGTTACCAATTTTACAAGGGTGCTGTGAAACTAAAGACAATGCAGGTATTGAGAAAATGGTAGCTGTGAATGAGTAAGACATATACTTTAGTGAGATGATTTTGATTTCAGTGAAGACATATTTTTTGCTTATTTTTATGTATTTATTTGAGAGCTACACAGAGAGGGAGAGAGAGAGAGAGAAAGAGAGAAAGAGAGAGGGAGAGAATGTGCAGGGCCTCCAGCCACTGCAAACGAACTCCAGATGCGTGCGCCCCTTTGTGCATCTGGCTAACGTGGGTCCTGGGGAATCAAGCCTCGAACCAGGGTCCTTAGGCTTCACAGGCAAGCGCTTAACCGCTAAGCTGTCTCTCCAGCCCTGAAGACATATTTTTTTAAAAAGGCAGATTTCTCTTGACTCCCTTCTAAAAGGAAAGCTACCATGTAGGTCCAGCAATTCAACACTTGGCCCATGTATTCAGTATCTGTGTCAGATACTGGGCTGTACTGAACACTGAGTAGATCGGGCTCAGGGAAGCTTCAGGTCTTGTGGCTGGTGCGTGATCTAGTCTGGACGTGACTCTCACTGGTACAACAGGCAGTGGCTGGGCTCTCTGAACAAGTCCAGCCTTTTTAGGGTTCTTATCTTCTTACCCCTTTGGGTCTCTCTTGCCCTTACCCATGGCCAGAGCTTCTGGATCACCAGTCAGCTCCTGAGTCATTTCCTTCTCCTCCTTCCCCGAGGTGCTGGGAGGCAGTGGCATTTGTGCCTGGCGTAGCTCCACTGGCTGGGGACCCGTCCTACCACTAGAGTACTTTACTCCTGTCTCCAGGACCAGACACCCCTTTGTAGACTTCATGTGGCTGTGAGACCAGCACTAATTCCATTTCCTTCCAGAGTCAGAAATGCAGGCTCCCACAGAGGTAGCAGTAAGTCAGGGCTTTGTATGTTTGTAAAAATATTTTCTATATTTTATTTTTTTTTAGAGGGGGGGGAACGCACACCAGGGCCTGTAGCCCCTGCAAATGAACTCCAGATGCATGCGTTGCCATGTGCATCTGGCTTACGTGGGTTCTGGGGAATTGAACCTGGGTCCTTAGGCTTCACAGGCAAGCACATTAACTATCTCTCCAGCCCAGGGCTTTGTATTTTAATAAAGAAATGTACTGCTCTTGCATCTGGCCCTTAGGCACCAAGGGCTCTGAAATGGTGCCAGGTCCTCCAAAGTTAAACTGTTCCTTCCCTCCAGAGGTGGCCTGGCCTTACGGGGCGGTAGGATACATTTTCTGTCTCTTCCACTCATCACTGGTTAGGTTTGATAAGTAGGAAGACCCAAGAGGAAAGTACATAATTAGGTCACACGATGCAAAATGGCATGTGTGGCCTGAGGAAATCAGAGGCCTCCAGGGGCTCTGTGCAGTTTAAAAAGGGAAGGGGGTGGGAGCTGGAATTAAGGTTGAGATTTCAGCTCTAACTTTGTGACTAGCTTTTCTGTGTGACCTTAGGTAAGTGTCTTCCTTTCTTTAATTCTCAGTTCTTTTCCTTGTATGCACCCAGATTTGCGAGGACTTGGAGAAACTTAAGTAAATCACCTAGTGAACTGTCAGGAAGGTACTGGATAAATGGTTGCAATTATTTCCATTAAATGGCAGCAAGTGATTGTGGTCAGTCTCAGAGGAAAGAGAGATACGTGTGTCTCACTTCTCATCTCCCCACACAAACTCTAAGACTTTGAAAATAAGGATTTATAATGATGACGCTGAGATGGCTTTAGCTGGGAATGGCCTGGTTATAATAAGCTTGCCTTCCCTGGGGTAATCAAACACAATTGCAGAAGCAAAAACAGTGTGGCAGACAATTCCTGTGAAAAATCAGAGGCACTGGAGGCTGAAGCTGTGTTCTTTGCACGAGGGCACATGAAGAGATGGGGTTGCACTACCAACAACGAAAGGGGCCTTTTAAAAGCACCCTTTGGAAGATCCTCCCGTGTCTCTCTCCATGGTGGGGACACCTAGACAGCTGTCCATCCCCCTAACCCTTGGGAAGACCCTAGAGAAGGGGGGCTGTACCTTTGTGGCAAAATTAATAAAATTAAATTAAGCAGCTCACTGGGGAAAACCACCTCGTGTTTCTTATGCTCAGTAGTGGCGGCGGTGAGATTATTTCACATCTTTCTTTATTAAAAAAAAAAAAGTTCCCAGCTGTATAAAAAATGAGCTCTATTATGGGGAGGCACACCCGGCTAACATTCTCATTCCACACGCTGCCACTGTGGGTGGCCATTTATTTTGGGAGGAAGCAGAGATGTGGCCACCCGACTAGAGCATCATCAATCTGGGGTTGAGAGAGGGACCAATTAAAGCTTGGGAAACTTCTGGTCCACTTCACATGGAGGAGAGAAACTCCTAATAGCCTTAATTGCTGCCCTTTACTGAGCACCTGGGACCTGCATTACTGGGTGACGTGCTTGGAATAGATCATCCTGTGTCTGTAGAGGAAACGCTACAGGCTCAGAGGAGTTGCTCAAGGCTGCACATGTAGCCCAGCGGGACTCTAACTCAGGTCAAACTTCCTGTTAGGTATTTGGCTTCAGATGTACACGAGGGGCTCTTTAAGGATGCAGATGGGGTCTTAGTAGGCCACAGAGAACAAAGACTAGGCCTTCTGTAATTCCTATAGGAAGTCATTTTCTCCATTAGGCAGTTACAGAGTTCTTGGCTATTTGAGGAAGGCCTGGGTTTCTGAGTTCTGTATTTTGCTCTTGAACAAGTCTCTTAACATTTCTGTTTTGCCGTGAGTCTATTTCCCAGGATTTAAAATGGCCTAGTTATGTGACTTTGAAGTAGTGACTTATCATCATTGTACCTCAGGGGTCCCATAAACTTTCCTTGTTGAAGGGCAGGGAATCAAGAATTTGAGCAGGCTCAGGGGCTCATTTGCCACACACGTGTGAGGACTGGAGTTTGGATCCCAAGTGCCCATGTAAATGCTGGGCATGTGGGGCAGCTGGCCTGTAATCCCAGTGCTCCCGAAGCAGAAACAAGGGGGTCCCTGAGACAAGCTGGCTAGCTAATCTAGCCAAAAGGGTGGGCTCTGGGTTCAAGTGAGAAACCCCATCTCCATAAATGACGCGGAGAATGATTGAGAAAGACACCTAACATCAACCTGTGCTGTTCACTGGCACACAAGTGCATGTGTACCTGCACATGCATACATATCACTCATTCACACACACACACACACACACATGCACGCGAGAGAGGGGGCATGGCAGCATTGCTATGAGGATGCTTCTGTGGTTTTCAGAATGCTGATCACTTCGGCTCAGCAGCTAGCTACCAAGCACTCGTGGTCAGTCTGCAGGGTGCTGGGTAGAAAGCCAGACCCTGGTCATCAGCTTTCCCTTTGCCTGGCACCTTGCTTTCTGTTCTGTTTGTTTGTTTGCAGTGCTGAGCAATCCGCTAGACAAGTGCTCAACTACTGGGCCACAGCCCTAGCGCCCTTTAGCCTCTTCCTTTGAGAAGCTGAAGGGAGACGCTGCTGGGCAGTGGGCCCGGGGTCAAGTCCACACCCCAGGGAAACACAGGAGAGGCGCGGATGAGGCCTGGTTCTGGGCTCCACATCCTGAAAAGCACTCTGGAATGCCAGACGGCAGATCCACCCCTTCCCTTGCAGTAACAGCTCTGCGAGGTCACTGTGGCTGTGTGTGTGTGTGGGGGGGGGTAGTGGGGTGGGGTTAGTGAGGGAGTGTTGAGACAGGGTCTTGTCCAAGCTGGCCTTAAACTTGTGATCCAATTGCTTTAGCCTCCCAAGTCCTGGGATTACAATTATGTGCCATCACACCTGACCTTTTTTTTTTTTTTTTTTTTTTTTTTTTTTTTTTTTTTGTGTTTTGTTTTTTGAGGTAGGGTCTTACTCTAGCCGAGGCTGACCTGGAATTCACCATGGAGTCTCAGGGTGGCCTCGAACTCACGACAATCCTCATACCTCTGCCTCCTGAGTGCTGGAATTAAAGGCGTGCGCCACCACGCCCGGCAACACCTGGCCATTTTAATCATTTAGGGAGGGTCACCTGACTAGGAAAGAGTAGAGAATGTGGCTTAGGTTCCAAATACCTAAGATGAATTTGGGGCCATATGGATGGCAGTAAAACCAGCCACCACAGCAATGAGGGCTACAGCAATGTCAACAGCACATATCCTTTGAGATGTGTCTGGCTCTGAATGAGACACGTTACATGTCACTTACCACCCTTGAGGCAACTTGTGAAATTGTTATTATCTTCCAGTGAATGAATCCAACCGTCAAGGTGACCGACTCACCCAAGTCTACCTAGGGACTAACATAACCCCAAAGCCGGCCAGGCCCCCGCAAGGCAACACTGAAAGGGTGCACAACACAGGGCTCGCTGCTTCAAATCCCCCTTGTTGCAGAGGAGGAAACTGAGGTCCTAGAAACAGCTTCAAGAACAGAAGCTGGCTCTCCACACTCCCCCAGGGAAGTCCCCCGTAAAGTCCCCGCTCACCCGCAGCCGGCGCCCGAACACCGTGACCTGGCCACGGGCCTGCTCCTTGCGCTGCCGCCACTCCACGAGGTTAAGACCGTTGTCGATGGGTAGTGTGACGTTCCTCTTGCCCACGGTGGGGTTGACGGTGCCCGCCAGCAGGTGTGGCTCGGTCTGCAGTGCCACTTCCATGCCGTTGGCCAGCAACAGCCTCAGGGAACCATCCGCTCCGATGTAGTAACTGTTCCGAACTTGGTCTGAGGGAGAGAGCACAGATAGACGCTCAGGAGGAGCGAGGATGGGGGAGAGGGTGGGGACCTGAACGTGGTTTTTCCAACTATAGAAATAACACATTAGTACTCAAGAAAATGAGGAACATGCACGGACATCATCCATAAGCCCAATACTCAAACAAAGCCACTGGAAATATCTTGTACATTTGTAGATTTTACGACATTTCCCAATGTACTAGTAGATTCAAATGGCCATTCTGGGGGTTTGCATTGATCACTTCTGGCCTATCACGCCCCGTAATATTTCTTCGTGAATATTTTTCCATGGTGTAGACATATGTTATTGAACTAAGCATCCAATTGATATTTAATTTGTTTCAGTGTTTCTAATTATAAACAACATTGTTAGTAAATGTATTTTAAATAATATGTTAGGTGAAATAAGTTAAGCACAAAAGGTCACATGTTAAGTAAGTTCATTTATATTTATGTAAAATTTCCATGATAGGTGAGTCTATAGAGATAGAAAGTATAGAGATAGAAAGTGGTTCCAAGAACTAAGGGCAGGAGGGAATGTGGAGTGACTGCCAAGAGGTATGGAATTTCTTTTTAGAGTGATAAAAATCTTCTAGAGCTAGATAATTGTGATAGTCACACAACCTTGTAAACATACCAAAAGTCATTGAATTGTATATTTTAGCAGGTATCTAAGTTACATCTCAATTTTTTCCTTTGAATAAATCAATATCTTCATGTCAGATTAATTAAAATGGATTCCTGAAAGTAGGATTACTAGAGCAAAAGATTAGACTTTTTTCATCCTTTTTTTTTTTTTTTTTTTTTTTTGAGGCAAGCCCAACAGACTGGCTTTTTTTTTTCTTTTGAAGGCAAGAGAGTGAAAGCGAGAGCTAGAGAGAGAGAATTGGTGCACCATGACCTCCAACCACAGCAATCAAACTCCAGATGCGGATGCTGTCCTGTGCATACATGCAAGCTTACGTGCTTGCGTCCCTTTGTGTGCCTGGCTTACGTGGGATCTGGAGAATTGAATATGAGTCCTTAGGATTCACAGACAAGCACCTTAACTGCTAAACCATCTCTCCAGCTCTGATTAGACATTTTTAAGTCTCCTGATATACACTAGAATAGCAATGTCGTTTATAACAAGGTATAATAAAAGACTAATGCTAGCATTAAACCTTAATATCAATCACTTGCAGAATGCCACATACATATGTGTGTGTATGTATGTGTATGTGTGTAATTTATTTAAGAGAGAGAGAGAAATAAGGAGGTATATATATATATATATATATATATATATATATAGAGAGAGAGAGAGAGAGAGAGAGAGGGGGAGGGGGAGAGAGAGAGAGAGAGAGAGGGAGGGAGAGAGAGAGAGGATAGGTACACCAGGGCTTCAAGCCACTGCAAATGAACTCCAGACACATGCTCCACCTTGTGCATCTGTGAGGATTAGATAAGGCAATGAACATAAAATGCAACATATACCTTGTAGCTAGTAAATGTTCAAAACAAATTAGCTAGTATTATTATGATTGTACATGATTAATGAATATTTGTTGGATTAAATTAGATAGGTCCCAGGCTATGTCAAGCTATGAAGATGCAGTTTTCATGGGAAACCATCACTGAATCTCCCCTGCTAGAAAGACATCAAATTAGACCCTTTCTTTCTCCTCCCTGCTCCATCTTTCCACACTTTGTCCCTCATACACTCAAATTCAAAAATGTGCCTCAATGTTGCTATGCATCATTCACTGACAATCTGTATTTTACTTCCTTTTGAAGAGTGGAAAAAAAAATAACCCACCTATGTCAATTTATCTGGTAACATTTCTCCTTGCTGAAAGCACATATGTCCATTACTGTTGGCTGCGGACGGACCAGCATCTGTGCCGGTCTGTCTCACACAATCTCATTTCTTGTGGGCTGTGACTGCCCAAGGCAGCCACTCATTAGTAACCACTGCTTATTATCTCCCTTAGTCCAGACATAAGATGAAACCGAAAAGAGCTGCTCACAAAGACTCTTCTGAGATGGCTGCGAGGCCGAGCACGGGAGCCTGCCGCATGAAAAGGATCGGGGCTTGGCAGAGGCACTGGGGAAATAGGTAGTATGACCCTTGGACTCCAGAACGTGCCTTCCCTCCTCATGGCCCAATATTGCTCCAACTGGGATTGTCTTAAAATCTAGGGGTGCCTACCATACAGTGTGTGCTTTTATCCCTTTCCACCTGAAAAGCTGTCACTAAATGGTAATACTTTTTAAAATTGGGGAATGTGGCACTCTTGAATTTTTAACAGCTTCTCAGATTTTAACAAAAATTTACAAAATTTTACCCAAAATGACCTTTGAGAAAAAAAAAAACTCAAAGCAGGTTTAGAAGTAAGAAATGAATAGAGAAAACAATTCTTAGAGAGGGAAGGAAATAAGCCAAAGATTCCACATCTGAGCAATCGCGGGCCCTGCTCTCCTTGGCCAGGAGGGATCCTGGCTATCTTGGCAATAACAGAAGCATACAAATTGGGGTGTGTCCTAACCCTGCGTGAAAGATGCTAGGTGGGGAAGAAGTTCCTGGCTTGGTTTCTCTTTCTTTAATTTATTTTTTGGGGGGAATGGGGGAAGCTTGAGACAGCGCCTCATGTATCACAGACTGGCCTTGAATTCATTATGTAGCCAAGGAGGAGCTCCCGCCTCTACTTTTACGCATGAGGTGTTGGTATTATGGGTGTGCATCACCACACTTGTGTATGCAGGGCTAGGCAAGCACTCTACCAACTCAGCTACGCCCCCCCCCCCCCAGCTTGGTTTCTTTTTCTTTGAGAACTATTATTGTTCTTCAAGCAAAGAGCTATATTTGGGAATAAAGCAATATAAATAAGTATATAAATATACTAACATTTATTTTCTTAGGGTGAATCCAACTGCTTCCTAATTAATTAGTTAACCCAATAAGTACTTTCTGAGCAATACTCTGTCTGTACCTGGCCAATGCTAATCACTGAACAAATATTGTCTACAGAGATGTCTGAGCAAGTCTGTGAGGCAAGTCTCATATGCGGAAACTGAGGCTTAGAGAAGAGTGACTCACTCCAGTTCACACAAGTAGGAACTGGCACAGTAGACACAGACACCCCCGGTCCACCACGGGCCTGCCCCATACCACCCAGTACAGTTTCAACTCGCTTTCTTTTTCTGAAGAGGAAGACCAAGGGTTGAGGTGGCACAGGCAGGGTTAGAATTAGAGCCTCGGGCTCCTCAGACCCCCAGCTCAAAGCTCCTTTCTCTACTGATGTCAAAGCAGAGCTGTTGGCAGAAAGGGAAAAGTTAGGCAGGGTTTTCCCAAGTAATGTCTTCCTTCCTTTTATGCTTATTAAATCCAGCGAAGCTGTAGGCTCCACTCTGGGTCATCACCCTCCTTGAGAGTGGTCCAGGCAGAGAATTCACAGCAAGATTCTCTCTGATTTATCTGAAGCTAAAAGACCAACCCAAGCCGGGCGTGGTGGCACATGCCTTTAATCCCAGCACTCGGGAGGCAGAGGTAGGAGGATCACTGTGAGTTCAAGGCCACCCTGAGACTACATAGTGAATTCCAGGTCAGCCTGGACCAAAGTGAGACCCTACGTCAAGAAACCAAAAACTAAAAAAAAAGTAAAAGACCAACCCATACTTGGGATGATCTGATAGATGCAGGGAAGGGTCCCTTTTCCCCAGCACACACCTTGTCTGGGATCAGGACTTCTCTATGACCAAATCCCATCCACAATTAGGTATAATTACTCTTGTCCTTGGTCTCCCCTGCACAGGTGTGAGTGGAAGTCTTTTAATTTGTAGCCATTAGCAGTGTAGAGAGGTGACCTGGCTTAGCAGCTAATGGATTCTCTCTCAGCTTGTTCCGATGATAATGGGACGGGACAATGAAATACCACACCAAAGTTTCTGGGAGACAATGTACAGGACTCTGGCTCATGTGTTTTGCAATTGAGATGGTGAACCAGAGAAACCAGGCACGCTTCCTTCCTGGTCTTGGGCAGTTTCTGGAGCAGCTTGCTTCTAGTTCCCTTCCTTTGAAAGGGTCTTCACCCCGTTTCGCAAAGCCCTCAGGCCCTGCTGGCTCACTTACCTTGCAGTAGAGTGTAGAAGGCACCAGAGGCGGACAGGTTGGTGGTAATGGTGACATCATCCTTGCTGGAGGTCTCTACCTGCACATGCACTGAGCTGTCTGTGTCACTTCGGAAACTGCTCACCTGGCCAGTAGGGAAAGTCACATTTGTCAGGCGGCCAAAGCTGTCGTACCTAGAAAACAAGAGGTGGCACTTGGTAACAGAAATATAATGGTGCTATAGCCGGGCATCTGTCTATAGCTTGTTCTATCTCTGTTGTGGTTTTGCATGCTCTGCTTTTTTCTTTCTGGTCAGACACGTTCCTCAGTCTCCCCCTGCTCCTAGCCCAGGACCTGAATCTTCTGGACCTGACTTCACTTGCTGATGTCCAGCGGGAAACTGAGTTACTTCTCAAAGTCTTCCTTTGCTAAGCCATCAAGTGGAGAGGATACCCTTCCTTGCCTCTTGGGATTGTGAACGCTGCAGATCAGGACAGCTCTGTGGAGTTGGGCTGGAAGGACTGAGTCACAGCACCTGGATTCCTCCACCCGCCAGCACTGTGACCTTAGAGGGGACTGGCTCTCAGCTCAGCCCTGCCTTAGCATCCTTCGGGAGTGCTGTAGACAAGACAGGCAGGGGATGCACAAAGAGATGGCTGAACAAGTGATGCAGGAGTGGACATGCAAGGCCTCTTTCCTGCCCTCTAGGACAGGAGAGACCATGATTCATTTGCATATTACCTCCTGCAGGACTTGGAGGATCTTGACACACAGTAGGTACATGAAACACACCTGCTGAATGCACAGATCTAAAAGCTACTTTTCTCACTAAATGTTGCTTCAGCCTTTCCTCTCGGCATCTCCCCAGCGCTCTGGTCTCCCAACATAAGGAGGCTTTGTATCAAGGCAGACAATTGTAATTATTATCAAAGGTAGCATGTAATGCATAATTAAATTGAGCTGGAGGAAGACACAATGAGAAAGCCCCATGCCTTCAAGATCTGGTTTTCATTTTATACGCGACGGCCAAAACCCAGTAATTTCCACTCCTCACATTTTCAATTAGAAGGACTGAATGTCTTAATTAAATGAATATCAAATAGAACAGCCAATTTATAAAAATTTTGTTTCATATTCATTCATTTGGGTACCTTCCAGAGCATGAGAGAAATATCGCTGGATCTTTCTGCTATTTGATCAGTACCCACAAGTACTCTATCAGAGCCCTGCTCTTTCTGACTCTTGTGGGAAGTGCCTCCCGTCCTCTGGACCCCGAGACCTCTGCCCTGTGGATGGCCTCTGAAGAGCCCTTCCTCCTCTGCACAGAGCTGCTGAGAGCTACTGAGGCATGGTTCATGAAGGTGTAGTTACCTGAGTGATTATTTATAGGCTTCAAGTGGCTAACTTGGGTCCTAGTTCCATGATATGCTGAGACATTGTAGATTTCATTGTTTTTTTTTTTTTTTGCTTGGGGGAGGTTTTGAGGTAGGGTCTCACTCTAGCCCAGGCTGACTTGAAATTCACTACATAGTCTCAGGGTGGTCTTGAACTCATGACAATTCTCTTACCTCTGCCTCCCGTGTACTGGTATTAAAGGTGTGCGCCACCACGCCCTGCCTTTTTTTTTTTTTTTTTCTGAGACAGAGCCTCATGTAGCCTGGGCTGGCTGCAAACTCACAATGTAGCTAAGGGTGACCTTGAATTCTTTACCAGCATGCATCACCATGCCCAGCTCAACTGTTACGGTTTTAACTACAAAGCCCCACAAAGTATGGTATGGCATGGTTTTATGTTTTCTGACCAGGAGAAATGGAAGGAACAGCTGGCATGGGAAGGTCTTTGGAGGCACACAGTGGGGGCTTGTAATCCTGGCCCCTCCCTTGACAGCTGTGTGACGCTGGAGGACAGACACTTCGCCCTGTGTCTGCAAACCCCAACACAAAGACACTAAGATAGGCAGGTTGACTAGCACAATCTCGGCATGCCCCAGCCTCCTCCTCCATAAATGAGGACACTAACACCTTTCTCCCAGAGACCCTGCGGAGACCCAAAGAAGTGATGTATCTTCTGAGGATGGAAACTTCTTACCCGGGCGACTCCGGAAGATTGCCCGCTCGGGAAAATAAAGATTTGATTTTTATAACGTTCACCTGTAATTGTTCTAAACAGTATCATCACCAACCTGGTCACTGTGTCAACTGTGGATAATTACAGTTCAAAGCTACTCACCAATAGTTCATTTGGCCCTAGGTCACTGTAATGGATGGCATCACACCACTGTCTACTCAAAAACCCCATCAGAGCCAGGGCATCTAAAAAAAACCCCGTGTGTGTGTGTGTGTGTGTGTGTGTGTGTGTGTGTGTGTGTATGTGGGTATGGCAGGGTCTCCTGCCACTGCAAATGAATGCCAGATGCTTGTGCCACTTTTTGCAATCTGGCTTTACATGCATGCTAAGGAACTGAACCTGAGCCAGTAAGTTTTGCAAGCAAGCACCTTTAGGTGCTGAGCCACCTCCCCAGCTCGAGCCAGGGCACTTTCTAGCTTTTGCAGTCAAGACTTGTACTTACTGTCCATTTCCTATAAGATTAAGTTCCAACAGTGAATTACAGGATTCAGGATTCGTGAGATCTGTAAGATCTGCTGAGCTTATCTCTCTCTGATGTCATTCCAAGGCTGTGCAGCTGAGGGCTTCGGCGCTACGGGCTGATCTGGGATGGAGTCCTGGCTCTGCCTCTTACACGGCGCACATCACAGAGCTGGCCGGTCAACCTGTGCTGTCTACTCCGTCCCCTCCTAGAGCTATCCTTTGCCATTCTCTGTGCTCTGACAGGCTGGCCATTGAAGGCTGCGACAATGGGCACCTCTGCTGGCTCACTTCACTTGGTCTAAGTCAGCGGTAGGCACTGGCAAGAGAGTGGAGACCAACTTGTTTTCCTTCACTTTCCTTCTTGGTACCTTGAGCAGTGTCTGTATCAGCTTATGAGTTTAGCAGCCTTCGGGAGGCTTTCCTCTCTTTGGTCACACCTCTCACTAGCCTTCAGTGATGGTGTCCCATGCCTCTGTCAGCCTGGGGATTGGTAAAGTCTGGTTACTCTCTTCAGTGTCTGTGGGTCTCAGCATGCTTCCTAACTGTCCTAGAATACGTTCACTTAAGGGAGAATTTGGGTAAGCATCATATCTGAGTGGACAGTGGTTTTCTTTTCTTTCTATGCTTCTGTCTTCCAGTCTGCACGGGTTCTGATGAGAAGGCTGCTGAAATTCTTATCTTCGTTCCTCATAAAATACCCGACCCCTTTTGTTTATGTTGTTTGCAGGATTTTATCTTTTCTTTTGTATTCGACAGTTTAACTATGATTACCCTAGAAATAAATGTGTGTGTGTGTGTGTGTGTGTGTGTGTGTACATACGTGCACATACAGACATGTGCATTTTCTGGTGGGTATATCCTGAGCATTTTGACCTGTGGCCCATTACTAATTAAGAATAATTCTTGACCACGATTTGTTCAAGTATTTCTTCTGCCTGTTTTTCTCTCTTTTTCCAGAATTCTAGCTGCATGTGCACTTGACCATCTGATATTGTCCCATGGTTCTGTGTATTTTTCCCCTTTTGTGTTTTAGTTCTGGTATTTTCTATGGATCTAGCTTCTTTTCTCTGTTGTCTTTTATTCATACTGCCATCGAGAGACATGCTGCCCATTTCTAGCATTTCCACTGTATGCTTTCTGAGTCTCTCTCTCTCTCTTGAAATTATCCATCTGATTTTGCACCCTGTTCACCTTTCCCACTAGAGTTGTTACCATAATTATGGTTATTTTATATTTATAGTTACATTTTATAGTTATATATATATATATAGTTATGGCTATATTTATAGTTACATTCCCTGAAAGTGCTTTCAACATCTGTGTCATTTCTGAATGAGGTCCTGATGGTTGCTTCTTGCTTTTTCTTATCCTTTCACATGGTCAGTTGGGAATGTGACAACCTGTGAAGCCCAGGAGAGACTGAGGTGATGACCTAGGCCTGTAAATGGACAGGAGCTTCTTTTTTTGCCAGGTCTTTAGTGAGGGTGTGTGTGGTTATGTCATTAGGATTTGGGCTGGCTTTGAAGTTTGTCGTTGCTGGGGTTAACCTCTGTGCGTCACAGTCGTTAACGTCCTGTAGCAATTCCAACTGGTTTGCCGGAGGAGTTGTTTTTCTTTGCCTAGATGTCCCTCTGGCCCCAGCTTTAGTTCTTCCCTTTGTACTGTGTCTAGAGGGGGTCTCCTCCCATGTGCTGGGCCCTTTCTTACCCTCCCACAGTATCTTGCAGCACTTCTGCTTCAAGCTTTTTAGGCAGTTGTGAGTCATGAGGGAGAGTTCCCTTGTCCTGAAGGCCCTCAGCCTGGGGCACCTATGGGTCCCTGCACACCAGGGCTGTGGCCCCATTGGTGCCCCTGCCCCTTCTCGGGTTGCAGTTCTTGGCTCAATATCTATTTGTGCTCCTTTCCTAACAGCAGTTATTTTTTCCCTTCTTTTCTTCTCTCATTCAGTGGAGTTGGTTTTCCCAGTGTTTTAGTAGAATACCTGCTTGACCTTGTCTTTGGCTTCTTAGGGGAGACAGGGTGACAAGGATCTGGGTGGAGGAGGCAGGTAGGTACTGCTGTATCCCCCCCCCCCGCCCCTGAACCAGGTGTCCTATGGAGGACACTTTCTTAAATCTTTCTCCACTCCATTTCTATTTTGTGTGTAGAGAAATCCCTGGTGAGGTTTGCGGATAAAAATCATGAGGAGGACATGGAGTGCCTCACTTTTTACAGCCTCCCAGCCCTTCATAAGTACGCTGATCACTCTAGCTGCACTCTTCCTTCTAGGGTCGGGCTGTGTTCACCCAGCTAAGCTAGAGCTCACACCTGGTCACTTTATGCAGGCGCAGTTCTCTCCTTGGATCTGGGCCAGTTGCTTGCTGTATGACCTCAGAGAAGTTGTTCAAAGTAAACTCGTGCATTTGTCTATTGCCTGGCTTATTTTCATTGTAAGGTAGGTAATGATGCTGTTTTTTTTTTTTTTTTTTTTAATGCTCTCATATCTCCTAAGCAAAACCCAGAAGCCCAAGTCTTTTCATTTGAAATATTTGAGTTGGATTCTCTGGATGCCTTGCTGGGAGCACTGGTAATGCTGACAAATCTAGCATTCTCAACTCACTACAGCATGATGCTTCCTTCTTTATCTCCTCCTCAATCTACATTCCATTCATAAAATATTTACCAAGCACCTCTGAGCTGGCAAGCCCTCAACCTGATATAAAAATAAATGGGAAAAGTTAGTAAGGGTCTCATAGTACTCAGTGTGATCATATTCACAACAGGAGCCAACCTTCACAGAGCACAGTGGGAGGCCAGATCTACTTCCTCACGGAAACTTAGGGAAGTTGGTTATGTTTGTCCAGCCAGCAAGCCAATTCTGGAACCAGCTTTATGCTCTCAGGATATTATTTCCTTCCTTTCCTTCTACCCTCCCTCCCTCCTTGCCTTTTTTTTTTTTTTTTAAGACAGGGTCTCATTACGTAGCCCAAGTTGGTCTGGAACTCCCTATGTAGACTATGCTGGCTTCAGCCTCATGATCCTTTTGTCTCAGTCCCTTGAGTACTGGCATTATAAGCATGAACCATCATACCTGACTTTACCAAACTATTTTCTTGGCCATCAACAGCTGCATGAATAGTTCAGTCTGAAAGCAACGGTGTCTCAGGGGAACTGAGGTCTGCACTACAGCCTCCTTGGAGGGTTTTCGCCGAAGACCTGAAGGCTGAGGGAAGGAGAGTAACCCAGGATCTCTTTGACTGTGGTCTCTCTAAGGCAAGTTTCTCTAAAGTGTGTGATGTTTATGTTAGTTGTATTATTTAATCTGTTAAGAGGGTCAATAAAGCAAATTAAAAACTTGTTTCAGTAACAGCCCAAGCCACAGGCAAGCCTGAGCTGATTTAAAAAAAAAATAGTAGAACATCTAGGTTTGAATCTAGCAAGTCACTTCATGATGCTAGCTACAGACAATTCACTGTAGCAAATGGTTCACTGGCAGCCTCGCCTGCTTCTAAGGCGTGTCACCATTTGCCCTCACTGTGTGTGCACGTGTTTTTAGACAGCGACCCAGAGAGGGCTGGAGAAGGACAGAGAGCCGTGGAAAGAGGGAGACAGAGACCCGGAGAGAGTGGGACAGAGACTCAGAGGGAGAGGACAGAGATATCAAAGAGAGGGGACAGAGACTCAGAGAAAAGTGGAGACTCTGAGAGAGGAGATACTCAGAAAAAGGGGGTCAGAGACCCAAAGAAAGGGAGGGAAGGGACTGTGTGCATGAGAAAGGGGACAGAAACCAGAGGAAGGGGGAACAGAAGCCTAGAGAGAAAGGCTACATAGGAGATATGTAGATGTAGCAGGGCAGAGACCTAGAGAGGCAGAAAGTGGGGAACAGAGCCACAGAGAGAGGTCGACAGAAACCCAGAAAAAGAGAGTTATTAAGTTTTTTGATTCCTAGAATGGCCCAGAATGGTGTAGGGTAGAGATTAATTCTTGGGGGGAGGGGCGGGGAGACTTGCATCTAAAAGCCATTCAACATGCCACAAGGCACATGGCTATGTCTAGTAAAAACTGGTACCTGACACCCTTACATTGTTCCCAGTCTGAACTATAGCATTTTGCCCAGGACTCTTCTGCCATCGTCCAGCCCATTTTGGACACTGTCCTTACCTGACTGCTTTGCTGCCTCATCTAGATCTCTCAGACTTGATGTGTGACTCTGTTTCTTTTGCCCGACCTCTGCTGTCTTCCTCTATTAAAACTTTCGTCTGTTCGTTTTCTTATAAACTACTCCTTGGTAACATCTTTTGTGTCTAAGCAATATTTCTGTAATTACTGGTGTGGCCATAATATTGCTGGAAATAATAACAACAGCAGCTGGTCTTGAGCTTTTCAGATTGGATCTCATTGGAATTTTGGGCTTCAGACCAGCCCTATACAATGGATGTTGTTTAGGTCAGGAAGGACACAGAGAACCTGCTCAAGGCAGCTGGAGGAAAAGGGACTTGTGTTCTTGCTCTGCTCTGTACCTACTGGGTGACTAAAGCTTGCTATCTAACTGCTCTGAGTCTTAATATGTTCGTAGGTTAAAAATGTGGCTTAGCGGCTAAGGCGCTTGCATGCAAAGTCAAAGGACCCTGGGTTTGATTCCCCAGCACCCATATAAGCCAGATGCTCATGGTGGTGCATGCATCTGGAGTTTGCAGTGGCTACAAGTCTGGCATGCCCCCCCCCCTCTCTCTAATAAGTAAATAAATAAAATATTTTAAAATGTGGATGATAATTCCTATGGAGAGGAATTATTTCATGTGTTTGCCATGCTCAGGGCTTGCCACCTGATGAAGATTAAATGAAGAAGAGCCTGGCCCACAGTAGGAGCCCAAGTCCCTTTCAGTTTTAGGGCTTTTATAAATAATTTTTTGTTTATTTTTATTTATTTGAGAGCGACAGACAGAGAAAGAGGCAGATAGAGAGAAATAGAGAGAACGGGCACGCCAGGGCCTCCAGCCACTGCAAATGTACTCCAGACGCGTGCACCCCCTTGTGCATCTGGGGAATTGAGCCTCGAACCGGGGTCCTTAGGCTTCACAGGCAAGCGCTTAACCGCTAAGCCATCTCTCCAGCCCTCCTTTTTTTTAATAAATATTTTTTTTTGTTTATTAGTTTTAGGGCTTTTATTTTCCACTTTTGGTCTCTGTCAAAAGGATCAACATTCCTCCTGTGTTCTGCTGTAAAGTAGATCCTTGGGAATTATCTTCGTGTGTATATGTAATGTGTGTGTGTGTGTGTGTGTTCATGTGTATGTGTGTGCATGTGTGCATGTGGAGGCCAGAGGATGATGTTGAATGCCTTCCTCAATTGCTCTGTCTTATTGTTTTGAGACATGGTCCCTCATTGAACCTGGAGCTCACCTACTTGTCTAGACTAGCTGGCCAGCAAAGACTCAGGGCTCCTCTTTCCTCTGCCTCCCCTGTCCTGGGATTACAGGTGTGCTGCTGCGCCTGGCTTTTATGTGGGTGGTGGAAATCTGATCTCTGGTCCTTATACTTGCATGCCAAGATTTTTACCCACTGAGTCACCTCCCCAGTTCTCTTCGGACTTTTAAATTCTATTACACAGGCATGCATGAATGCACGCACGCGTGCCTGCGCACTGATTGTAATACCTTTGTTCTTCATCAACTACGGCTTCTTTTAGATCAAGGAAAGAAGAAAAGAGCCTTTCTGGTAGAGGTGTAGAAGAGGATTTTAAATTTCAGAGGCGGTGGAGTGAGACAGTGGCAGTGATGTGTTAGCATTCGGTTTGGGATCTGAGTGAGTGACCTTGGGAACTAATTGAATGAACAGACTTGCTCTGACAAAGAAACTCCTGTATTGGCTAAATAATGTATAAGAGGTTTCCATTGGGCAATGGGGAAAATTGAATTATTTAGCGTATTTCCATTTCAATGAGTTAATCAAGATAATTGCTGTTTTCCTGGATCTTTGTCTTTTCTTTGCAATTAACAAGGTCCTTGTTTGGAGAAAGGAATTTAGCTAGTGAACTTTGTACCTAGGGCTGTGACATTTTTTTGGTGCAAATTATATTTAAAAATCAATTACAGGTCTTTTGCCTTTAGATTTTGTGATTGAGAAACTGGTGCTTGATCCACTTTGAGACAGCCTTACGGTTCAAGGCCTCAGGTTCATTTGGGATTAGCAAACTCAGCAGGAGTTTGGGGAGGGCAGCCAGGCAGAACTGAAAGAGCTCAGGCCTGAAAACAGGCTATCTCTGTACGGTTGCAGTGTTCTTACTATATCCCCAGCAGGCAAATGAGCCTCTCCCAGCCTCAGTTTCTGTTTCTGTCACACAGAACATATCACCTATCATCCCACTTGCTGCGAGAAGTAGCGCGGTGACGCAGTTCCCAGCACACATCTGATGTTCAACAAGACTAGTTCCTTGCCCAGCTTCTGCAGGCTTGTCTAATGGTGACATATTCAGCAGTCTCGGTTGTCTGGAACATGACTAAGAACTCTAAAAAGAAGCTTAAAAATTTTTCTTCAGTAGAAAAAGAGACATTACAAGGTCCATTCATTAAAATATCTCATAGGGAAACTCTTCAGATTTTTGTATCTATCTGGTGTACATAATTTTGCTAGGATTATAGTAAACTGAACTTCTGTTTCTCTGACTATACCCCTTAGGAAGCCTATGCGGATGAGGAGTAGGAACAAACTGCTAAGGTGGGTGCTATGCTTGAAAACTCTTCAACACCACACAGAGGAAGGAGGCAGTGAAACCAAACCCATTAGATAAAGGGGATAATATAAGAATTAAAAATATATTTCACTTCAGGGAAGAGGGGTTCTGTGTCCTTGTCTCCCTACTTCTGGAAGCTATTTCCATTGTCTGCATGATATGTAACTGTTGTTGCTCCATATTAATGACTTTGATTAAAACAAAGGTCATAGAAGGGTGACATAGGATCCACCCATAAGAAGTTCATCCAAAATATGAAATGAAAACAAAATTCTAGAGCTTCAACTATGTGGGAAATTCATCCATATGGTGTGGTCCCTTCTCCTGTTAGCTCATTTCTGGTCATAGGAAGATATTAGTACTTTAAAAAATATTTTCTTTAATTTTATTTATTTATTTGCAAGGAGAGAGAGAGAGAGAGGGAGAGAGAGGAGAGAATGTGCACAGCAGGGCCTCTAGCCACTGCAAATGAACTCCAGATGTGTGTGCCCCTTGTGCATCTGGCTTACGTGGGCCCTGGAGAATCGAACCTGGGTCCTTTGGCTTCGCAGGCAAACACCTTAACCACTAAGCCATTTCTCCAGCCCAAGATATGAGTACTTTTGATCCACATTGTGTTCCTATTGTATTCTGGGTAGATATCCAATGTACCCATTTTAGAGATGTAGATAATGAAGGTCTAGAGAGACGAAGTCTCCAGTAAAGCTGGGACTGAAGCCCAGCTCCCGTGACTACAAAGTTCATCCTTTTCCATTACACCATTTCTTTGTTAGGAGAAATCATTTGGAATATGAACATACAGAACACGTTATTGGAAATGACTTATATCCCAAACACTGATTTAAAATAAAATACACCCAAAAAATGACACTCTATCAATTTCATCTCTAATACTGTAATGTATCTCCTGGAACCCAATCGTATCTTGATACTTACTCATAAAATGTGGTCCACCCGTTTTCATTGCTTTTGGTTGCCAGGAGGCCAGAGTTGCCATGGTAGGTCATCATGGCCAGCTCGTGTCCTTGTGTGGTCACACTCCTGAGTGCACTGTTGGTGCCCATGGTCACCCAGTATACCTGGCCATCTGGGACCACCAGCCAGAGGGGCATGCCCGTAGAATCTCGGCGGACATTCACCATGTTGCCATTGTTGTCTGTGATGAGTGTGATGTCGCCGTCCCCTGTGTAGGTGAAGTTATACAGGTAGTCTCCGGTGGGCAGGCTCTGTGTGTATAAATGTTTGCCGCTGGTATCAAAGAGGTAGAGCTCCTGGTCGATGGGCGAGGACAGCTCATACATGTTCTGGGTGTTCAGAAAGGCTTATTCTTCCTGATAAACCGAATCCGGATGTTCCCTAGGTCGGCCACGTAGAGCTCCCCATCGGCACACACAGCCAAGGAAGACGGGGTATTCAGCTTGGCATCCTTGGCATAACCATCATCCCCAGAGAAACAGTCACAGTTGGCATCATTTTTACAGTCACAGCCACTGGGGGCCCCAGCAACCAGTGAGATCTCGCCACTTGTGGTGACCTGCCTGATGCGGTTGATCTTTTTCTCATCCGTCTCAGCAATATACAAGACCCCGGTGTGTGAAACAGCCAACGCGGTGGCCGACTCCAGGGTTGCATGGATGGCGACCTTACTGAGCAGGAAGTGGTCGATGCCTGGGACCTGGCAGTGCATGGGCCTCCCAGCCACAATGCGTACCTGGTGGTTTTCAGAGATTTGAAGGACCACATTGTTGTCGAGGACATAGAGAGAGTTGTCCATTGGATTGATGGCTAAGTCTGTGGGCCACTCCAGCCGAACCTGACAATGGAGACACCAGCACTTAAATGTTGGCAAGAAGCCCACCCCTCATTACCCTACAACCCCCTAGTCTGCTACAGGGTCCAAAGGGTCTTCACACACAGGTTGGCCCATCCTCATCAGCCCATCATCAAACACGGAGTGCCAGCCCCTGAACAGAGGGAAACCGTGCACCAGCTGCCATGGAGACATGTGATGGTTTCCATTGGCCTAGCAGAGCCCGAAGGAGGGGTGTCAACAACAAAAAGAAGTAGGTGACAGCGTAGACTTTGGAGTCAGTCAGGTCATGGTTCAGATCCTAGATCCACTCCTTGGGACCTTGGGCCAGTTACTGTGTGTTTCTGAGCCCTGACACTCACATCTAGAAAACAGGAATGACAATCTTACAGGGAGCCTGACCCAGAGGCAGTACTCAAACCATGATAATGGATACAGCAGTAGAAGGGAAAAGCACATGGAGCCTCAAGGGCAAAGTAGGAGTTTTTCAGAAAATTAAAAAGACACTTCATGGATGTTGGATATGACTCATGCATGAAAGTATTTTCTCAAATGATTTTCTTCCAGCTCATGGATTGATACATGGGTAGGTCTTGGGAATATAAAGCAAAATACACATGTCCTCTGTCTGACATCGTTCTAGACCAGTGAGTCTCAAGTTTGCTGTCACATTCTATGGAGAAATACTGATGCTCAAATCCCACTCTGAATCGGCAAATGTGATCGCCGGCGGGGCTCACACACGGGCATTGTTTCTACCTCCTGGGTGATTCTCTCAGGGGCTGAAATCACAGCTGGATCCTTGCCTCTTACAGGGCAACAGTCAAGCCAGCAGCACTGGTAGCACTTTGGAGTAGGTCAGAAATGCAGAATCGGCAGGTTCATCCCAACCCTACTGAGTCTCTATCAACCTTTAGGCAGAACCTGGTGAGTTCAGTGCACACTGAAGTTCAGGAAGATGGATTACATGGTGGTCTCTAGGACTTTGGAGAGCAAGTCCTTCTGGAAAGGATTACTGAAGCTGGCGATGGGACTTAAGGGCTCAGAGCTTTGGGCCCCACAAAGAGCCCCTCCTGAGCCAGAGTAGGAAAGTGGCCATGAGCTCTCAAGTGGGCTTTTAGGGGCTGCAGCTGGGCGGGTCTGGAGTAAGCGATGGAAGCTAGACCTTTGGGTTATCAAACTTGGAAGCCCTGGCATTAAGGGGCGCCCTCTGTCAACTGTCCCTAAGAGGTGCCGCCACATGTCACGTGAGCTGGAAGTGCTGACAAGTGCTTCCTGAGGCTGATTTTCAGGTCTTCCTAAAGACCCATCACCTTGGCGTTTCTGGGCTTCCTACAAATCCTTGCTATTTGGCCCAATTTGGGGTTTACTCAAACAAATATGAATATTTAAGTTAGGTGTTTCCCTTCCAGGAATTTGCCCTTCCACACCATTGTGTACAAGTATATTTATCATAGCCATTAAAAAATTTGAGGGCTGGAGAGATGGCCCAGTGGTTAAGGCATTTGCCTGCAAAGCCGAAGGACCCAAGTTTCATTCCCAGCATCCACGCGTAGCGCCAGACGTACAAGGTAGCATATGCGTCTGGAGTTCATTTGCAGTGGCTAGAAGCCCTGGTGAGCCCATTGTCTTTCTTTGTATCTGCCTCTCTCTCTCTCTCTCTCAAATAAATAGATAAAAAATAAATTAAATATTAAAACAATTTTGAGGCAAAATTTCAGGTAGCCCGGGTTAGCCTTGAAGTTACTATATCTTTGCGGCTAGTCTTAAGCTCTCCATCCTCCTACTTTCACCCCCCAAGTGCCTGGATTATAGATGCTTTTCACTACACACAGTTTAACAGCCAGTCATGAAAAAAATATTTTTATTTATTTATTTGCAAGCAGAGAGAGATAGAAGAAAGCCAGAGCATGGGTATGCTAGGCCTCTAGCCACTGCAAATGAACTCCTGATGCCCGCACCACCTTGTGCATCTGGCTTTATGTGGGTACTAAGGAACTGAACTGGGTCATTAGGCTTTGCAGGCAAGTGCCTTAACGCCTGAACCATCTCTCCAGCCCTTCAGCCTTTTTTTTCTTTCTTTTTTTTTTTCACGGTAGGGTCTCACTTTAGCTCAAGCTGACCTGGAATTCACTATGTATGCTCAGGGTGGCTTCGAACTAACAGTGATCCTCGTACCTCTGCCTCCTGAGTGCTGAGATTAAAGGCGTGTGCCACCAGGCCCGGCTCAGCCATTTTTAATGATAGCAAAATCCAGGAACTAACTCAGATACCCAACAAATGAGAATTAGATAAGTAATAAATGGCCAAATAAATAGTAGGACGTTCAGCTTCCTCCTACGTTAGAACACTATGGATAACCGTTAAGTGATACTATAGGTGGATATGTAATGACATGGGGAAATGTTTGCTACGTGTGAAGTAGAAAGAGCTGTAAGGACAGTATGATACCGACTAGAGGAAAATACATAAATTAGATAGGGACACAGAAGAGATAAAGAGCTTAAGGGAAATATATTAAAATGTTAACTTTCCTGGGATCAAAGGTGCTTTTAATATTCTTTGTGATTTTAATCTTTTTAAACTTCCTACAATGTACATGTAGTTTTTTTTTTTTAACCAATGTAAAAAGAAACCTAATGAATTATATACATAGGTGACTAGGTGCCCTCCCAGCATCCCCTTAGCTCAGAGCTATTCCCAGAATGGGGGAGATCAGTCAGTGCTCAGCTCCTGTACCCGAAAGCCTCCTGCTTCCCAGCCTTTGTGCTTGTCTGTTTGCAGAGCAGGCTGGTTGCAGACACCCCGGCCGCTGCTGGGCTGCTCTGCGCGCTCCCCAGTGCTCTCTGGAGCAGTGCTGCCAGCTTTCGGCTACATCAAGAACACAGTGTGCTCTAAAGTGACAAGAGAATTTTCAATTTCCTAAAACCCATTCCTTGTCAACACTGGCTGCTAAATATTTTATGCCCTCTGGCCCTGTAGCACCTTGGGGACCTACTTGCGGAGACCTTTCTGCTTGTCATTATGATGAAAAGATGGCACCCTGATGAGTGGCTGGGTGAGGAGAAGGAAAGGGGGGAAGGGGAGGGAGGGAGGAGAGGAAGAGCATTTCCTGTACACGGCCTTACTCCATGGTGTGCCTGGCAAAGAAGGGCGCCGCTCAGCTGCTCCTGACTCTGTCATGCTGCCTGCACGATCCTTCTATGCCAGAGCCATGCCAACACCTCTCTGGCTTCTCCTACTGTTAGCGATGATCCTGTCTTGGCTTCATTTCCTATCACCAAAATGCAAGGACTAGACCTTATAACTTCTGCGGTCCTCCAGCTCCCCACACAAGAGAAATATTCTGGCGGGACTCCCTTTCCCATCCCTTGGGCATTCTGTATCTCCATTAAGGTTCTCTGAGATGACCACTTGGTCAAAGAGTAGTTTGATTGCAGGAATGTGTTGTCATGATAGGAACTGGAGCAGAGTAGCCCTCCTTTTGTGTGCAATTAGTCAGGTGACAGGACCAGAAGGAACAAAACTTCCCCATATGCTGTGACAAACGCTAGTAGTGTCTCGTGAAAACATCTTGTTGGGACAGCCTTCAGTTGACTCACAGACCCAGGACCCCCAACTGAAATCTCTTAATAAGAAGACCCTAGAGATGGGGCTGAAGAGATGGCTTAGTGGTTAAAGTACTTGCCTGCAAAGCCAAAAGACCCAGATTCAATTCCCCAGGACCCACATAAACCAGATGCACAAGGTGGCACATGCATTTGGAGTTCGTGTGCAGTGGCTGAAGGCCCTGGCATGCTCTCTCTCTCTCTCTCTCTCAAATAAATAAAAATAAGAAATAAATAAAAAATTAAAAAAAGAAGAGTCTGGAGACACTATCCCTGGATAAGAAAAATAAGGGAACACAGATTATCCTAAGCAGCAAAGCTACCCCACTTTTTCCCTTTCAGTGAGATACCTGTGCAGGGAAAGGGGAAGAAAAAGGCCCCAGACGTAATTGAGGCTCCTATCCAGACTGGAGGTCCTCCTTTAGAACAATCAAACTACTTTCTTTGTTTTACAACATGTAAAAGCCCTAATAAGGTTTCCATCTTGGCCATCTCAGTTTCAGGCCGCCCCCCCCCCCCGTGTGTCAGTGAGCAGTTACTTTTCTTTCTTCAATAATACTCTGCATTTTTGCCCTTCTGTCTGCGTTTGACATTCTTGATGATTGTAGCCAAAGAACTCAACTAGAGACTGCAAATCTGTAAAGTCACATGAATGACTGAATGAATGAATCAACAAACAGCCTGGAAATGGCATGCAGAGCAGGAGGGATGGAGCCAGGATACCTCACTTCCTATTCCAGTTCCATAGTCACAAGGGGTGTCATCTTATGCAAGTTTCTTAAATGCCAACGTCTGTCCCCATATGTAAAAGGCAGGAAGAAACATTACACAGTGAGCTGCAGAGGTCGGATGAGACAATGTCGTTCTTCGTTGATTTCAAAGGGATCGTCTAGTATTTTCACACTATGACCAGCTGCCTGGCGCTGAGTTAGGCCACTACATTCATGATTCTGTTACAGAGACTTATTCCCATGTCCCTGTTGAAACCTGGTGCAGGGCTCTGCTTGCTTTCACTCAGCCTCAGTTTCCTCCTCTCCTGTACCTGTCCCAGGGGACTACAGGGACGGCGAATGAGAACAGATGTGGTGCTCAGTTTTGTTCTCATTTCTCATAGAACACCTGGCATGTAGCAAGTCCTCGATCTGACCCCAACTACCCAGTGGTAGCTCTGCTGAGGAGTAAACTTCAGGTTCTAACCTTCTACCCTATGCCCCCCTCGGTGTCTCGTGGGGTCCTGCTTTTGCCTGCTCTCAGCAGAGCCGTCCACATTCCCTGCTTCATCCATCCATCTGCACGCCTCTCTCCTACCTGCCTTCCTTCTGGCTCTTCTCCCTGGTCCCCAGAGGACAGCAAAGTAGCTGGGTGTGAGTGACAGAGAGAAGAAAAGCTAGATCTGAGAATGAAAGCCAGTATTCCCTCCCCATCTGTATGTAAAAATATATGCCTGTGTTGGGAAGTTTTGTGAAGAAGAAGAAGAAAAAAAAAAATCCCACACTTAGATTCAGACAAAAAAAAAAAAAAAAAAAAAAAAAAAAAAAAAAAAAACCTTGAGATTTTAGTGCATGGTTTCTGAATTTAAGTGCGGGGTTTTTTTGTTTCCCCTCCTGCTGCAGATGCCAGTTGTCTTCCAAGCCTTTCATGCGACTGCTCGGCAGCGCTGCTGTCTAAACCTAAACAACTTGCCAGCGTGCGCATTGGAAATGCTCAGCGCCCTGTGCTGGCTGGTTGAGGCCCATTTTGAGAAGTGAAAATACTTGTATGCACATCCTTAGGCTCTGGTGGCTTTCTCATGGGTAATTCCAGCTTGCTCACAGAACTGAAGAGGGAAATGCCCGAGCCAGCACAGGGGGAAGCCTGCCAAGTTGCAAAGACGAGTGGCAGAGAACAGATTCCGCCCTGGAACGCATCCTCATGGTAGCTGGCACAGAGGGATACCGTATCAGCACCCAACCAGGGTGTGTCATGGCACGGATGCTAGGCTCGTCAGGGGGCTGTGGAGAAGGGTCTCAAAGATGCATGTCAGTAACAGGGGAAGGTGTAATAACATGTGAGGCTGGAGCAAGGGCCACCATCGGCTTCTTTATTTCCTAGGTTCTGGCAGTGTTGGCAGGATAGATGTGTACTGATTGAATACAGACCAGACCTTGCTCCAGGACCTGGCAGTAAAGAACCCAGCCCTTGCCAAGTCATCATAGGATGTACTAAAGCCGTGCTAGAGAGCCAGTCACTGTGTCTCTCTTGGGTTCCCGGTGCCCATCTGCAAAGGTCCAAACTCCTTGGCATGGTACGAGGTCCTTCCCTCACTGGCTCCAGACTACACTTCCTATTTCAACTCTTGCCATACCCTTCCAAGCACCCCTGCTCTGGCATTCAACCTGCCAATATTCTTTGAAGGCTCAGTAGCATCTCTGGGTTTTGCACAAGCCATCTGCTTTGTGTGAAATGTCTCCTATTCTTTATTGACACCCAGCAAACCTATAATTCCAAACCTGGTATCCATGTCGCCTGCTTGGTGAAACTGGACACTAGTATATTGTTTATTCATCACCTCTGAAGTGCTGAGTAGGGCTGGGGATCTTCCATATGTATTCTTTTTTAAAAAATTTTTTAAAAAATATTTACTTATTTATTTGAAAGAGAAAGAGGGAGAGAGAGAGAGAGAGAGAGAGAGAGAGAGAGAGAGAACACCAGGGCCTCCAGCCACTGCAAATAAACTCCAGACCCATGTGCCACTTGCGCATCTAGCTTACGTGGGTCTTGGGGAATCAAACCTGGGTCCTTTGTCTTTGCAGGCAAGTGCCTTACCTGCTAAGCCATCTCTCCAGCTCCTGTATGTATTCTTAAAGCAATCCTGGCATGCTGTGATGAATTACTTCCATCTTACAGCTATGAAAAATGAGGCTCAAAAGACTTCACTAACCTGTCCACGGACTTTGAGTAGTCGTGGGTCTACAAAGCTTAGGACTCAATCAATCACTCAATAAATACGGGCTATGCCAGCCCCCCTGTGTCCCAGGCACCCTGGTTACGGTAGAGGAAACAGTAGAATTCCTGTTCTTTTGGGGCTGGGGGAGATGGCTAGATTGGTAAAGGGTCTGTTGTATAAGCATGAGGATCTGAGTTCAGATCCCCAGTAACTACATAAAAGCCAGGCATGGTGTCATGTGCCTCTAGTCCCAGATCTTGGAAGGTGGAGACAGTGGGATCCCTGGGGCTTGCTGGCTGGTTTGTCTAGCTGAATTGGTGAGCCCTAGGTTCGGTGAGAGACCCTGCCTCCATTGACAAAGTGGAACACCACTGAGGGAGGAAGATGCACAGTGGGTTGGCTTCTGGCCTCCAATACACGTGCACACATGCACCCACACACATTTGAACACATATGCACACACACATTTCACATGTGTGTACAGATGCATTAAGAGTTCCTGTCCCTCATGTAGCTTTGTAGTTTAGAAATTATACAAATGCCTCTATGTACTGTCTAAGAGGAAGTTGAAGACCATGATTGAGATTCACGCTGTGGAAAGCTCTGTCCGGCCCATTCTTCTGGCCCAGAGCCCATTTGGTCACTGTCCTGAGTCCAGTCCACACACTTGTTACCCAATAGAGAATTTCCAGGGTAGTGGGGGGCTGGTAGGTTCTTTATTTTTTTGTATCCCTGGTGTTCATCATATGCCCTGTACCAAGTGGGTCTCCTTTAAAGTCCTACCTGGCACTGAGAGGAGTGTCTGGTGGGCTGGCTGCAAGGCAGATGAGAGGGAGAGTACTCAAGCCCAGGGATCCAGGCGACAAAATCTGCTCACCTGAGAAATATCCATGACCGAATCGCAGCTGAGGGGTCGTGCCGAGGTGAGGTCATTGGAGCCCAGCAGGGTGGAGATGATCCCGTTCTGATCGATGCGTCTGATCATCGTGCCGTCCACGAAGTAAATCAGCCCGAACTTGTCCACTGTGATGCCTGGTGTGGAGGAGCCAAGACAGGGACTCAGCACTGGACATGAGAAGGACCCGTGCTTTCGGGAGCCTCACAACTTGACACAATACCTCCCTGTAAGATCCTCAGCTCCTCCTATGATATCCGCACGAGCCCATTTTACGTGATCAGGCACAAGACAGGTGAGCCACACCCCAAGTTTCAAGTCCTCCAGTCTCCTTTTAAAGACCAGCAGGGTATTTATTTATTTATTTATTTATTTTAGGTAGGGTCTTGCTCTAGCCCAGGCTAACTTGGAACTCACTCGGTAGTCCCAGGAAAACTTAAAGGGTGATTGTCTTAGAAATAAAAGATAAATTGTTACTAAATGGAGGTCTGTTAGAGTTGCAGGGCTCCATAAATAGGTTAATTTAAATAATTCACAATGGTATGGAAAAATGTCATCTCTGGCTCCAGTGCTTCTCAAACCCAATTTCAGTTGGTGACTGTGTGACAGACAAAATTCTCTGGAGGTAGCAAAACCAAGAGGACCAGAGAATGTGCTCTCACAGCCCCTTCCTCTCCCGCTAGTGCCTGCTGGTCTTTAGTCAGGCTTGGTGGATCACACTTTTAATCCCAGCATTCAGGAGACAAAAGTAGGAGGATCACTGTGAGTTCAAGGCCAGCCTGGGACTGGGACCGATATGCATGTTCAAACATCCTTGGTGATGTGTTTCACCCTATGACCTCAGTCACTGAAGCCAAACACACCCCTACTGACCTGTGAACTCTGAGATGCAATGTGCTCTTGGGGAGGGCCAGGTCTAGACAGGTAGGCACAGGACTGAGTTGGAACTACATGAGTGTCATGGGGCATGACAGGCCCAGGAGGGAGGTGGTGACATGAGGGAGTACACGGTCTCTTTGGCTGTACTTTCACGTGGGGCAGGCGATGACAGAGGTGTCAGAAGAAGCTTGCCAGGGTGGACACACTTGAACTATTAAGCTCCTGGGTATGTTACTCAGTGAGCTGTGTGGGGTGTGGGGGGGGGGAATTTTGAGTCCCAGTCTTCTCATTGCTATATGGGGATAATAACTTCTTACTTGCAATCCTTACTGACTGGTTCTGTGTTCTCAGGTCCTATGTCTCTCCTTGGCCAGCAGGATGGGTTAAGACTCCCCCCCCGCCCCACCCAGGGACCTCTGAGTGAAGGCTGAACCACAGCGCAAGTCATTCCGTTTACCTTTCCTTAAAAGGCTACGCAGCCAAAGAGGACTCTGGTCCAGGCAGCCTCAGGTCTGGTAATCTTGCTGCAGCCTTGCCTAGAATGCCAATTAATTTCCTTCTCAAAACAACAAGACAGGAGTCTTCTTGTTGGCCTGGCTCTGCCCTGTCTCTCCCTTCCATCTGCCAGGACTCATGGCACTCCATGAACAATTGGGTTTCTTGTTTACAAAGTTGGCTGCACAAGCAGATAGAAGTGATCTGTCCCCTGATTAATTACTTCATTTTTCCTCCTTTTGTTGTGCTAAATAGATGGACATCTTTTCTCCTCCCTACTGCAAAGTGTCTGCATACTGTGGCACCCTTGTCATTTCTATCTGGGTTAATTACAGGCTTTTGGGCAATGGCAGTGCCACTCCATCTGTGTGTGGGGGAGGGGATCATGTGTGTGCAGAGCAACTGAGAAACGCCTGGAGGGAGGAAAAATTCTCAGCAAGAAATTGTTTTAATTTGATGAGAGTAGACTGTCAGAACTGACAGGGGCCTCAGGATCATTTAGCCTGACCTACTCATTTATCAGTCAGGAAACTGAGGTTCACAAGAGGAAGTTCCAGAGCCTTCCAGGAACAGAGAAAAACCATAGAGCCAGGCCCCTAAGTACAAGCCCAGTACCCTCTCCATTCCCCAATGCTTGCTGAATACTAAGAAATCACAATTAGGAAAGAGTTTAACCACTAACGGCACAATATTTACCCCTAAGAATTATCACCAGACTACTCCAGACTAGTGGTAGACAATGTCATATGATATGATAGGTGATTATATAGCATGACATAATGACAATAGTAGGAGTCCCCAGTTATGTGATATTTCATATGTGTCTGGCACTGTGACTCTAGATATTTACATTCCTGATATTTAATCTGGACTATGACTGCTTTGGTATATCCCTATGATATAGCCAAGGGAAATGAAGTTCACTGAGTTTATACAGTTTGTCTAGTGTCGCAAAGTCTGAATTTGAACGCATGATTTCTCAAGAGTCTACTGCTTCGATTTGAAGCCAGGCCCCAGAACCTAGTGCTCTGTTAATGATACAGTCATTCATAACACTTTTTGCAGGGGAGCATTGAAATACATTAATTCGGACCCTCACAATAAGCCTAGGAGGCATAGGCAGATGGTGCTACCCTCTTGTATTAACGAGGGCCCTGGGGCCTGTGGAACTGAGTCACTGGCCGCAGGACTGCAGCACAATAAAGGCTGCCACGCTGAAAGCTGTCTGTGGCTCGAGCTGGCTTCTCCTCTCACAAGCCTTCTCAGACTCTGAGGCAAGCCTGTCTCTCGGCTTGAGCCCCCACGTACAGTTCTTTCTTCCTGCGTCTCAGGGAGTGTGCCTCCTCCTCTCTCCTATCAGGGCTTCGCATCCCAGTCTTATTTATTCCACGACAGTGAGGCTCGTGCTGCAAAGCTCTGAGCATTTGGTAAAGAACTGATGAATGCCTGAATGAGACATATTGAAAGTGGGCATTGAGAGGCTCAACTTTTTTAAATCCACTTTGCACATAAACATATGCAAGGATGATACACTATAGTGTTTTCTTAAAGTATTTTTAAAAAACTGTATCTTATTTATTTATTTGAAGAGAGAGAATGGGTGCACCAAGGTCTCCAGACACTGCAGATAAACTCCAGATGCATGTGCCCCCTTGTGCATCTGGCTTATGTGGGTCCTGGAGAGTCGAACCGGGATCCTTTGGCTTTGCAGGCGAATGCCTTAACCACTAAGCCATCTCTCCAGCCCCCACTACAGTGTTTTTGTATCACAGTAGCATGAGAAAAAGCCCGTGTGTCTAACAGTAGGGGATTCATCAGTAAACGGTGGGACATTCATTTAAATGAGGGCACGAGAGAATATTTACTGACGTGGAGAAGAATTCATGATGCATCATTTAGGGAAAAGAAGGTTAGTAAAATGGCATTTGTCTATTTGTGTGTACATATGGGTATGCATGGGCCATGGCGCATGTGTGGAGGTCAGAGGAGAGCCTCAGAGCGTTGGGTCTTTCCTTCCACCTGGTTTGAGACAGGGTCACTCTTGTCTTGCTGCTGGGAAGAACAGACCAGCTGGCACACGAGATTTGAGGTGTCCTGACTCTGTCTCCCATCACCACAGGTGCACTGGAATTACCAATGCGCGCACCACTGGGTATCTGGCTTTTCGGGGGTGTGGAGATCCAAGCTCCAGTCAGCAAGCTTGTGGAACAAGCGCCTTTAATCACTGACTCTCTCCCCGGCTAGGAAAATAGTATGTTTAATGTGATCTCATTTTCTTTGTTTGATTTTCATGTATAAAGCAAACATAAACATTTGGGGAAAAAAAGATTAGGAGGAAAGACAGGTGTTGTTACCTGGGAATGTTTCTGGCAAGTGGACTTAATCACAGCTCTAACCTTCCTCTGAGTATTTCTTGGTATTCCCCACCCTCCAAAAAAAAAAAAAAAAAAAAAATTACGACAAACATGTAGGTCTTCTGGAAATGGCAAATAACCCCAATAAATGCTACTAACAAAGGTTAAGAAGCATGGCCTTACCCCTGGGATTGGTGAGCGTGGCCTCTGTGGCCTTCCCACCATCCCCGCAGCGAGTGTCATCGAAGGGGAGGCACTGGTCACCCGTCCCTGCCACCACCTCAGAGTTCTTGACGAGGTCCTTCACCACTGTGGTCGACTTGATCTTGAAGACTCGCCGGCTGTTGGTGTCAGACAGGAAGACGGCCCCGCTCATAGGGTCTGTGGCCAGGTAGTATTTGTGTGCTGGGCTGTGACTGGAAGAGATATGGGTCAAGTGCTGAGTTCTTCTCTCGTATCACATTGCTAGAGATGTGCAACCTGAATCCCTGGCCCTTTTAAATCTAAGCAAAAATCATATGGGGATGATGTCTCAATTTTGGGTGACCCCCAGAGTTGGGCCTAACTATCCCTCCCATCCATCTACTAATGCAAAACCCTTCTTCAGATGATTGCTTATATCAGGTGCTAAATACACGTTTTCTTATAATTATCAAAGTTAATCAGGTTTGTCATAGGGAACCTGTTAATTCTAGATAAGAACATGGAGGTACTTGACTTTAAATAACAATCCTCCAAGAGTTCAAAGACATAAGTCCTTCTCTATAGCATTGTGTGTGTGTGTGTATTGCATTTGTTTATATGTGTTCCCATGTATGTGGGTACAGATGTGTGCATGCATGTGTGTGTGTCCATGTTGGAAGCCAAAGGTTGACATCAAATGTCTTCTTTGATCACTCTCTACTTTTTTACTGAGATGGGGGGGGTCAGCCGGGCGTGGTGGCACACGCCTTTAATCCCAGCACTCGGGAGGCAGAGGTAGGAGGATCGCTGAGAGTTCGAGGCCACCCTGAGACTACAGAGTGAATTCCAGGTCAGCCTGAGCTACAGTGAGACCCCACCTCGAAAAACCAAAAAAAAAAAAAAAGAAAAAAGAAAAAAAAGAAAAAAAAAAAGAGATGGGGGGGGGTCTCTTAATTCAAACCCAAAGTTTGCCTGGTCATCTACTCCAGCTTCAAAGATGCCTTGTCTACACCTCCTGAATGCTGGCATTATAGGCAGGCTGCCACACCAGCCTGGCACTTATGCAGGTGCTGGGGATCCAAGCGTAGTTGCTCATGCTTGTGTGGCAAGTGCGTTTCCCCTAGCCCGCCTACAGCGATTTTACAGCAGCCCTCAGCCGCATCTGGGATTGGCGGGCGAGACCCTGCTTAAGCCTTCTCCTGTTGATACCCAAGACATGCTTATCAGGAGCCCGAGAGTCGCCCTCCTGCAGTCAGGTACAAATGAATGACAGGATCAATTTCTAATTTGCAGTGAACCCAAGGAAAAAGAAACAGAACAGAGGAGCAGTACTGATGAGGGTCTGTTTTTTGGAAAAATAAAACAAGCAAGTCACAAAGGCTGGTTCAGGTAACAAGGAAGAGAAGTCAGACCGTGCAGAAACATGGAAGAGACAAAGTGCCACCTCTAACTACAGGCCGGGGACAATGCTCGGGACATGAAATCAGATCAGTGTACCGTCCAAGTCTAGTTTGCAACTTCCTATTCTGAAATGTGGGAGGGTTACCTGCCCTTCGGGTCTCCAGTTTTCTTCATGAAATCAACAACTGTCATGTACTCAGTCCAGCGTCGGGCACGCTATTAAGTACACTTGCTACTAAGTCACTACTCCTGGTGTCTGCTTTGTCTCACATGTGACTTCCAGGTAGGCATTTCTTGGTAAGCCCAGATCCTGCTGCCCTATGGTACTGATGACAATTTCTTGCAAGTCCTTGGCATGTTGGAATTGGGATCACCACTCCTGGAAAGTTAATTTTCAGCTCCTGTATGTGGTCTGATTATTCGTTGGACCCTCAGACTGCATCTCAAAAGTGTACATTTATCAAGTGTAGAGACTAATCTAAGTCTTTTGAAAAATTCCATTTGATGCTACAGAGTGGTGTTTATTACATACCATATTCTTTTCAGGGACTAGGGTCCTGCAGGTCCTTGGTCTGGCTGGCCAGTAGCACCCCAGGCCCTTCCAGTTGGCCTGTCCCACCTTCCCGGCCCCGCCCTCACACACACCATATCCCTCTGTGAGCCTTCGCTCCTGCCTGGCCCTGCTGCTCCTGCTCTGCCCCTTCTCTTTGCCATGCATTCTCCAGGCATCCACTCTGCTGGAAAACCTCCTGTGACCTTCCTTCCCTATGTGCTGGAATTCACAGGACTCCAGGACAGTAAACATAAGGTCATGGCTATCTGAGTGCTTATCTCCTATGCCCACAGGCACTTGAAAGGAAGAGACTAAATTTTATTCACTCCCCCTTCATTTTCATGCGAGCAACCTTGATGTTTTTTTCAAGGTAGGGTCTTTCTCTGGCCCAGGCTGACCTGAAATTGTAGTCTCAAGCTGGCCTTGAATTCACAGAGATCTCCTACCTCTGCCTCCCGAGTGCTAGGGTTAAAGGAGTGCGCTACCATTCCTGGCTAAGAAATCCTAATTTAACTCAATGGGTCACAGAAAAGACATGAAACAGGAAGAGGATTGGTTAGGAAAAGAAGGAGTTTAGTGGCAGTGGGAGGGAGGCTCAGGGAGGATAACTGGGGGTAGTATAATCAAAAGACATTATATACATGTATGAAATTTTCAAAAATAAAAAGTTATGATTCTGAAAAAAATTGTATGCAAGAAAGAAATGTGTTATTGGAAGAAGAGTATTCATTTGATATATAGGGTAAAGGGATGAATTATAATAAAATAGATTTTTAAAGTAAAATCATAAATAGCATCATGAAACAAAAAAGTGACTAGGTTTTATCCATTTTTGTATTTCTATTGCTCAGCTTGGAGCCTCCTGGCCCTTCGGTATGGCTACTTGTCTTAAATAGATGACATTTCCATTTTCAGTTTATTTAGGTGATATTTGAATTCAAATTACTTAGCTTTTCCTTTACCTCTCATGGGAGTGGTGGTAACAGCACAGATGTCCTATTTATCTTGAAATGTCCCCTGGGATTTATCCTATCATACAGCATAGACTTAATCTTCCCAGACAACACTGATTCTATCTGAATACAACCGGTGACCTCAGATCCTGCTCTGAGGTGCTGGAGCAGACTGGTCCAGCTTCCCTATGACAGCTGGGAGCTGGGGTGGACGATTTCATTTCTTTGAGCATCACTCATGATAAACTGGTGCCATCTACCTTGGCATAAAACGGTCCCCAGGGGAGTATGGTGGAAGGCCTTGTCCACTTAGATTAGCCCCTTGAGTTTCCAGCTCATGTCACCCTGCAATGCCCGGGAGAAGTGTCACTCATGTGGAGTTTCTCAGACGGGTGAATTCCAAAAAAAGGTGGCTTTGGCAGGATTGACCCAGAGACTGCTGGAGCTGTGGCTGCACATTTTATGCCTAGGGACAAATCTGATATCTGGTGGTCGGTTAAGCCTAGGAGAAGAACACCAGCTCTGAACTGTGCAGGTGTGGGTTGTAAATGGGGCAAGACAGCGAAATAGTTAAAGTTGTTTGTCACTCAGTCAAATGATGGCTCTCTGTCCTGTCTGCCCGTACACGTGTCAGCGGGATCAGATGAAATTATCAGCAGCTCTTTATGGCATTCTTTTTTCTTCCTTTTAAAATGGCATAGTCCAAGCTGGCCTTGAACCCATAGAGCCAAGGATGATCTTGAACTCCTGATCCTTCTGACTCCGCCTCCTGAGTGTGGGAATTACAGGAGTGTGTCATCACACCTGGATTCCTTGAACTTTTCTTGTATGTGTATTTGTGCACATGTGTGTGGGTGGGTGGGGGGAGGCATGTAAATGAGTGTGTCCATGTGCATGGAAGCCAGAGATCCATATCTGGTGTCTTCCCTTGATCACCCTCCACTCTACTGAGATGGCACCTCTCACTTGAATCTAGGGCTTGCTGGTTCGACTTGTCTAGCTAGCCAGCTTTCCCTGGGGAGCCCTGTCTCTGCCTCCCAAGTGCTGGGATTACAGGTGGGCTGGCACACCTACCCAGCGGTTGTGTGGGTGCAAGGGAACAAACTCCAATCCTCACCCTTGTACAATACTTCCTTTCTCTATTGAGCCATCTCCCTAGTCTCTAGACATACTTCAGCTCAATTTCTCCTCATGCCACCTAACACTGGGAACTATACCCATGTCTGTGGTGACCGCCTGCCCCTCCCCCAGACTGCAGCACCACTCACCCCTGGAATAGACACGTGGAGACGACGACTCGGATCCATACGCATTGGACCCCCACTGATGAATATGGACTCTGTCCCAGGCACTATGCGTGGCCTCATTTCCCCCACAATCATTGCATTGTAAAATACTTATTCTTATATTTCAGAAAACTGATGTGGAGAGACATGAAGTACTTGACTAATGAATTTCCACACCCCCCCCAATTTTCTCAACTCTATAGTCTGTTCTTTCTACTTCCCAACGTGGCTGCTCAAGGCCTAGAAAGCTCTAGGGTAGTTCAATCCTTAGATACTGCATGAAAAGCTGCTGAGGGCTTATGTAATCCCGGATGTGAGATGAGAGGCAGAGATGGGCGAGTTTCCTCGAGGCTCAAGGCGAGCACAGCAAAGACCAACAGTCCCAAAGCAAGACCCAGAAAGGAGAAACCCACCTCCGATGAGCTAGAAATGTGAGGACAGACTTAAAAACTGTCCTCCGGGCCCATATGCACTGTGGCGTGTGCATGCTTGCATACTCACACATGCACACACACTAAAATAAAACCAAACAGAAGTAAATACATGGAAAACTCTAGGGCCCTTATTCACTTGCCCACCTCAGGAGATTCAGCGGAGCACCCCGTCTTCTGTTCCACCATTCCTGGCCCCCACTTCTTGCCCACTTCAGAACACCACATCCTGCATATGTTTCCACTAGAACATAGGCAGGTTATGCTGTCAGTCTGTGTAGCACTGTTGGAGGCACTGTCTTGCTGAGCTATTTCCTCAATAAAACCTGAACTCTCCCAGGACAGGGTCTGACTTCAAGTTCCTGCTGTTTGCCACTAGGCAGATGCAGGGGAAGTGCTCTAGAAAGTTCTGCGGAGGGCTGGAGAGACGGCTCAGCTGTTAAGGCACTTGCCTCCAAAGCCTAAGGACCTGGCTTTGAGTACCCTGTACCCACATAAAGCCAGATGCATGAAATGGAGCATGTGTCTAGAGTTCATTTGCAGTGCCATTCTCTATCTGTCTGCCAATCTCTCTCTGTGTCAAATAAATAAATAAATAAAATATTTTTAAAAAGAAAGCTTTGCTGAATTTATGAGTAAGTAAATTGTTGTTGGCTTCCTGGGCTGGATGTTACACAGGAAGCACCAACTGCTAGTGATTATCAATTGTTGGCTGTGTACATCTGAACCATCTGGAAAGCTAGGGAATCTTTAGCTACCGTGGTGACTGAAGGGCCTGATATCTGTCTTTGGGGTCTCTTGTGGTGACTCCAAGGCACAGAGAGACTTGGGAATCATGGCCTTATAGCAAAGCATTGTGAACTTTACTGTGCATAGGAAGCACTTGGAGATGTTGCTAAAATGTACATCTCCATTCTATAGGATGGAACTAGGCATATGTTTGTATGTGTATGTGCCTGTGTGTATGCGTGTTTGTACTTGCGTAAGTGTATGTGTGTGTGTGTATGTGTACATGCACTTACATGTGTGTGAAGGTCAGAGGTTGATGTTTGGGTCCTCCTCAGGTGCTTTCCACCTTATACTTTGAGACAGAGTCCCTCGCTGAACCTTGAGCCCACTTATTCACTTAGAGTAGCTCGCCAGTGAACCCTGGGATTCTGTCTCTGCCACGTCTGATCCAAATCTGATGCCCAGTATCTTGTGCTGGGCCGGATAGGAATCATATCCCAGACATAACTCCAGAGTTTGTTGCAGGAGACCCTGGGGACTCACATTCTCTTCTAAGTTGGCAAACATAACCTTGACTCTGCTGGAAATGCCATACATTCTCAAAGCCTTCAGGTTACCATTCTTGAAGTGAGTGAGCTGAAGTCAGTCCTCACTCTACTCTCTTTCTGAAGAGGGTACTTTCAGGTAGGGGCTGGGAGCCTTGGAGTCTCTTATGGTAATGTAGTAGGGATCTATTCTCTTCTGTTGGTGAGAATCCTCCTGTTCCAGAATAAGATCTGTTGTGCAGAGCAGTACCTTTTAACCATATCAGGTGGCAGCCCTGGCAGATATGGACTCACTGGTTCTCAGAGCACATGGGTAGAACTTGAGTGTTGGAGTCACAAAGGCTCCACACAGGCAAAGCTTCAAATGCCAGTTCTATTTGACTGAGCTTTCTTAGGCAAATCACTTTGGTATTCTGAGCCTCATTATAGGCCAGCACTCTACCAACTGAGATAGATACATTCCCAGCCTTAAATGGGTGCTTTTAAGCAAAGCTGGTCATCCTGAAAAACCTCTAGAATATTTATTTTGGTGCATTACTACAGAAAAGCTATGTATGTCAGATATAATGTCCTGTTCAACTTATTTTCTGAGGTCGTTAAAGGCTCTGTTAGTATTATATGTGTAGCTAGTTCGAAAGGAGACTTAAGTTCAAGTGTACTTCTAAGAGCAGAATTCCAACGGTCCTCCCTGACCCTAGGAAAGAGATCCAGGAAGTGATGAACATCCTTGGTCCCTGAAAGACTTCACACAGGCACATATCCAAGGGAGATGGGTCTCAGTACTGGGCATGCCCAGCAAGGCAGGTGGATTGAGACTGAAAAAGTCAAAGACCGAAATGAGGCTGCCCTGGAGGGAAGCAGATGAAGCTAACAGATGAATAAAGCACACTTCTAGAATTTTTCTAATCCTTCCAGTATTCACCAGACAGAGGACGGGTTTGCCAATAGTCCGGTGCCAGTAAAAAAAAAAAAAAAAAAAAAAAAATCCCAGATTTCCTGTCTCCTAGTTGGCAGATTGACAGGAAGAAGGTGGTTCACTTTAGAAAACAGTTTTTCCCACTAAGAAAACAATGGGTTGGGAGGATGCTGGGAACCTGGTTTTGACCTTATCTCATACTATGGCTGTATCAGATCACTGAAGACAAGAAAACCATAACTCTTTCAACTTACAGGTGATGAGGCTGGAAACCAGAAAAACTAGTTGGCCAGCCTAAGGCTACCAGCTCTGTCTGTCTGTATCACAGCTGTGTCTCAGGGAGCTACCCTCACGGACTGAATAGTTCAGTGTTAAATGCTAGGTTTTAATCCAACATCTTTACATAAAGTGTGCCTCTGCTGTTCTGCAGAACTGATATTGAGGGCATAGATAATTGATCAGTATCATTGATACAAAGCTCACTGATTATCTCAGATTTCAGAGTGAACAAGCAATATTTCTCCTCTGAGGAATGAGTACGTTTTCCAATTGTAATAACTCAAACCATCAAATGAATTATGTTTCCCCATATACTCTAGCTGTCTTGAAGCTTGGGGTTTGATTTAAGGTACAATCATTGATGTACACTTCTTCAGTTTTACTTTTTGTCCCATATTCGGCTGAATTTACTTTCACACATGTGTCTTTGGCTTCAGAGGATGCAAGTCCCCCGCTTTTTTTGAGAAAGATGGAGGATCACCATCATTATAATTATGCTCATGCATTAATAGGCCAACAAAACCAACACATACAGTATATTACTACGGTTATTATTACTATAGCTATGACCATTCCAGAAGCTCCTCCCTGTGTCTGAAAATGCTAACCATTTTGCAGACATCCCTCTCACCTCTTAGAATAATAACTTCAAGATAGAAATACAAGCTCTGAGAGATGAAGTGAATTCTTTCAAAGCCACACAATGGGGGAGATGCAATCATAGATGCCTACCTCAAGAGTGGCTTATGGGTAAAATGATATAATTCATGTGAATTGTGTGGCTCTGCTATGCAGCAAATGCTCAGTGCATGGGAGCTATTACTTAAAAACTGTATTTGATTGGCACATAAATAATATACCTATCCTTCTATAGAGTCGACAGTTACTTGTGGTTTGGGGTTTGCCTGACTATTTTTTTAAAATATTTTACTTATTTATTTTATTTATTGGAGATAGAGAGAGAGAGAGAGAGAGAGAGACAGATAAAGACAGAATGGGTGCACCAGTGGCTCCAGCCACTGCAAACGAACTCTAGATGCATGTGCCACCCTGTACATCTATCTTATGTGGGTACTGAGGAATTTAACATAGGTCCTTAGGCTTCTCTGGCAAGTGCCTTAACCACTAAGTCATCTCTCCAGCCCTACTGCCTGACTCTTTTTACCCCAACTTAGCACATCGAGCATGTGCCTTGACCTGCGTCACATGTGGTTAACTGAGTTACCTTTGTGGCCATGCCAACCACAGTTCTGTCTGTTCATCATCACCCTTCAAATCTACTCAATGACACTGTTCTGCTTGAGGACTTCTCTGCAGAAAGACCTTGTGGCACTGTCCTGGTGGGTAAACTCTCTGGTGGGGTCCTTGGCATTCCAGATGCTTTGGCTTGGTGGTCTGAAACCTGTCTTCTTTCAGATTCTTCACCCAACCAAGATGGTCCCAGCACTTCTCGTCATGGTCACCAAAATCACTCAACACAGCCTGGATCATGTTCTCACTTAATTCTAAGGATTAAGCAGACTGTGGCATTCAAGTCACCATGCTAAGTATGAGCACTTTCTTTTCCCTATGATTCTACTCTGTCATGTCCTCAGACCGCTGGGCAAGTGCCTCAGTGGGCCATGGGTTCAGGGACTGCATGCCTTGCTGCCCACCCCACCATCCTTAATGGCGTGCTCACAATTGCAACTGATTATCCCCAATCAGTTGCCAACCACATCAGGTCCCTCTGCCATTGAGCCATCTGAAGTTGACAAGTGCGGCTTACCATACAGCATGCAACAAGACAGGGGAGAGGCAGAAAATTCTCCACTGGTTGGCTTACCTATGTCTGAAATCTTTATTTCTGACAGAAGACGGGAGAGCAGGGAATAGAAGAAAGAACGAGGTGTTAGCAGCAGGGTTAGAAGCATTAGCAGCTGAAAACTTGACAGCAATGGTACGGTACAATACTGTAATAAATAAAGACTTAGCGGCCGTGACACTGATACATTTTATATTGGATACTCCTTGTCAGTGAGTTCACTTGCAGGCAGCTACATATCACAGAGGAAGCACGGCTCCTCTTGCTGACTTGGGGGAAGGGACCAGCCTGACATGTTCTGCCGCTTCAACAAGGGCTCAGACAGAGACCGGAACCGTTCATGCGCTTTCCCGGACAGACACATACCTGGGGATACACACTTTCGCTGTGCCAGCCCTCTGGATGCCAGCTTCCCTACAGAGTCTACAAAGTGTGGGAGCCTACCAAGAGTCTGCTCAGAACAGGGCATGGAAATTAGAGCTCTACTGTAATTAGGGAGGCTGTGACATAGAGAAACAGGCTTAGGGGTAAAAGGCTGCATGAAAATGTACCAAAATGATAGGTCTTGGGTTTTCTTTCAAAATTTCATTCATTCCTCCCCATTTGTTATCTCGCATGACCCACCACAATAGTTGTAGGAGGGAGGCAGGAAAATGGGATGTCTTATTTGGAGGAAGTGAGAGTGGGAGGCTCTGAGAGATTGTGTTTTGCCCAAAGGTGCACAGCTTTCTCTGCTAAGGCCAACTGACCCCTGATCTGTAACTCTTTCCACATGTACAGCTGACACAAATACGTCCCAGGGTTCCTTCTTCCTTAACAGATGTCTATGCCAGTCAGTTTCATAACAGAAAGAAGGAAGGCTGGGAATATTCCATTGGTGGCCTGCTTTTTACTCAGCCTGATGTGTGAGTTCCTAGGCACCCACAACATGTGAGCTCTCTCGTTTGTCCTGTGTGTGTGGGCAGATATTCACACTTCTCTTGGGACAGGTGGTGGCTGTCAGGCAGCCAGCTCGCCCTGCCCTCCTTTCACATGCGTGCTGCGGGATGACATTCTCCCAGCTGTGATAACTTTACAAGACAGTAAGACCCAGTGGCTCTCACTGGCTCAGGTGACAGTTCTCTGGTAAGGCAGAACTGGGTAATAGCCTTCTTAATTTGGAACCACCATTCTAGAAGTTGGGACCTTAGACAAGCTCTTTAAATTCCCCAAGCCTCCTTTTCCTCATTCATCAAAGGGCGATTACATTCAACACCTGACAGATGTGTTATACTTGGCGAACCTTAGGAACCTACTCTCCCACCCACTTTGGAGGCAGGCCATCGTGCTCAAGGCCTGTCCTGCTCACATGGTCCTGACCTCGGAGGTAGGTGAGTCCCCTACCCTGGACTAGCTGCATGACAACTTGGTGGAATTTCTCCTGAAAGGGAGAGTGGGGTGCCCCTGTGTCTAAAGCACAGCTTCTCTGTCAGCCCAGAGCCCACCCTACCACAGTGCTTTGGATCTAACAAGACCTGGCTCAGAAGGGCCTTGAGAAATGTGCAAAGCCTTTTCCACAAGGCCAAGAGGGGGATGCTGACTCGGTAGCCTCTGCGCTCCTGGCTCAGCCTCAGCCTCAGGCCTCACCTCATTTCAGCATTGGCCAGACAAAGGGAACTGCCCCTACCTCTAATGAATGAAAGGGACAGGCTCAAACATGGTGATATTTATCCACTGTACTAGTCTTTGTTCTTATCAAGAGACTCTTGTGACCAATTCTAATAAGCTTGGTGCAAAAAGAAAGCTCTGAGGAGTCTTATTCTTGGCTGCTGCTACAATCCATGTCACCTGGATACCAAGGGTATCTCCTTGCCCAACGGTGGCACTGTGGCATCACAGCGCCCTGGAAGGCCGCACCTGGTGGAGATGGGACAAGAAAAGTCCCAGAGGCTAGCAGGTGAGGCTCTGTCCAGTTCCACTTCTCCTGGTCCAGAGGATAAAGGCAGTTGGGCCCCACAATGGCAAGGGGACATTATCAAGGGCTCTGAGGACAGCACCGCCTTACATACCTCAGCTCCAGGATGTTGGTGACATTTCCGGAGGGGAAGATCCTGCGGATGTAGTTGAAGTCTCCCACGTAGAGGCTCCCGTCAGAGCCACAGGTGAGGGCCACGGGGGCCAGGAGCTTGTTGCCGTCAGCAAGACCGTTGCAGCTGGGGCAGGAGATGCTCCTCCGGCGCCCGTTGCCCATGGTGCTGCCGATGACCGGTGGCTGCTGAGACACAAACTGGTTCTCCCCATTTCCCTTGTGCAGGATGCCTGGGACAAGAAGAGAATACTAGAGTCACCAAGAGAGCAGGGACCCGGCCCCTCTTCCCATGGCCAACTAGAGTCACCTTGATTTTGCGAGGTGCCTGAGGCCTCTGCCAAAGACTTCCAGACTTGTCACCTCATAGTGAAACCCCACAGGGACCTGAAGAAGTCACACCGTTTACTGATTTAATTCTCACCCTAGGACTATACGATGGCACTGTTATTATCACTGTTGTGACAGAGGCCAAGGCTGCGCAGATAGATAAGTAGCGGCTGAGCCTGCATCCAGCTCTTGACCATTTAGCTTTGCTGACCCGCGTGAGCTGTACATCTCTCGCGGGGCTCAGCACACAGCCCGGTACAGCCCAGATTCTTAAGCTTGCTTTTTCCCTCTTCCAACTGGTACCATTTTAAGTGTGTGGAGATTGCCTTTTTCCTCCCTGAAGCCCCAGTGTCTAGCACAGAACTAGACACAGAGTAGACACCAATAAATGTTTGCAGAGGTGTGGGAGCCAGGTATTTGCCTGGTTTGCCAATGAATAGGTTGATCCTAGATCTTACCTAAGACAAAGGTCTCCATGCTGTTTTACTGACTCGGGGCCTTAATTTCCCACCAACCAAATGTGGGGATTGATCTCAATAACTTTTAATCTCCCAATCATATTTGCATGCTTGTTTTTCATTCTGATCATCCTTTCTCACCCATGTATTGTCACATCCTCCAAGTTGGTCCCTGCCCCCTTCTGCGCTTCCTTCCAGTCTGAGTGGTTTTGGGCTTTTATAAATCAAAAGAATCTTCTTTCAAGCTGCTACCTGTTAGCTTTGCCAAATCTGTGTCTTTTATTGAATGGATTTAAAAATAAAGAGACAGGGTCTCATGTAATTCAGGCTGGCCTTAAACTTCTTACGTAGCTGAGGATGACCTTGAACTTCTAATACTCCTGCCTTTACCTTCTGAGTGCTGTGATCATAGGCATGTAGCACCATGTCCAATTTATGTGGTTCTGGGAATCAAACTCAGAGCTTTGTGTATGGTAGGCAATTCTCTACCAACTGAGTTACATCCCTTGCTTATGAATGATTTAATTTTTTATGTAGTTTAGTCAATCATTTTTTTTTCCCTTCCAAGTTTGAGCATTTTAGTGTTTAGGGAGTCCTTAAAGACTTAAAGGACATCTTATATTTTTAATATTAATTTTAAAGTGCTTTTACATTTAGACATTTAAGAATATTTAAATTTATTTTGTACAGAGTGTGAAGTGGGGGCCAGTTTTCCAAGTATCAACTCCTAAAGCATGCGTCCACTGTCCACTGATACATGACACTGCCTCTACTATACACCAAGACCCTACTTATACAAATGATGCGTGGCAGACCCCTGCAAGTATCTGTCTCTGAGTTCAGAAAGTCGTTGAGGCCTCTCATTTCTGCATCCCCAGAGCCTATCACAGCAACCAGCTCAGAGCAGGCACCCAACTGGCATTTGTTGACTGACCCTGTAAACAACTTGATAACTTGGGAATCCATTCATTAAATATGCACTTTTCTTGTTTAGATGAGGCATAAGATAGGGGACAAAGTGCCACTGTAGCCTGGCTCAAGGAATTCCATGATGCTACTTACCACTCTGGATGTTGAGGGCATGGTGCTTGTCCAGGCTCCAGCCTCCAAGCTTGGATGCATCGATTTCATAGCCCTGAAGCACTGCTGTCCTTTTTTCCCACAGGATCAGATCTGGGCACGACTCATACTCATAACCCACGGAGACTGTAGGAACACAGGGGCATCGTACAGGTGAGCAAGGCTCTGAGACCCACAGGCAAGTCTCTCATGTAAGAAGGAAACAGGATCATTATTTGGTTATTTGTACTTGGGAGTCAGAACCATGTGAAATACCAACACAGTGATGCTGGGCATTAAAGCTCTACTTAAAAAAAAAAAAGAATAGTTGCAAATTATTAGGAAAAATGAAATGCATCACATAATTTAAAAGGACCCAAGTGAGTTGGTTCTAGGGAAATAACCTATAATGGTGGAAAATTCCTGACATACCAAGTCTTCACTGCAGTGTCATATACAACAGTGGACAATTATGACTGATTTAAAGGTTCAAGCAATTGAGAGGCTAAGAGAAACCAAGCACATCTTAGCCAGGAATATTACACAGCCTCTGAAAATTATGAAGAAAAGTATGACTATCAAGACCAGTTGATGGCATAAAAAGTACTTATGAGATAATGCTCAGTTGAAAAGACTGGTTATATTTCATGATCTGTTACTTTAAAAACTACCTATGAAAGAGAGCAAATTAAAATGTTAACAGGGAGTTATAGTTGCTTATAGGACTGCATGTGACTTCTTTTCCTGTCTGTATGTGTGTGTACAAGGTGTATGTATATGTATGGCTGTGCATTTGGAGGCCAGAGGATGCCAACCTTGGGTGTTTGTCAGGAGTGCTGTCCACTTTTTTAAAATTTGAGATAGGGTTTTTACTTGGCCTGGAGCTAACCAATTATGCTATACTGGCTTGGCAGAGAGCTCCAGGGATCCACCTGTCTCCACCTCCCTGGCACTAAGATGATAGGCTTGTACCACCATGCCTGGCATTTTTATATGAATTCTGGGGATAATAACTCAGGTCCTCATGATTGCAAGGCAAACACTTTATCCACTAAGTCATCTTCCAGCCAACAACTTCTTTTTACTTATGCGTATTTCTTAAATTTTTATGAATGAGCATAGTATTATTTTACATGAAAAGCTATACTCATAATGAATACACTGGAGGGAAAAAAGCTTATTTGAATTTTCAAAGCTGGAAGCTGCTTGGAGGTTTCAAAGGCTGAAAGAGCCCAGTTTCTGTTTCGCCAGTCCCATCCCCTCTGGTGGTTGGTGGCATGAAAGCTAAGCATGTGGGTTCTCTGAGCCTGGCTTTATAAAAGTCCTGGATCTAGCCTTGAGGAAGGCATCGGCTAAGATAGGCATGGCATTTCTTCCAAGTATTTTTTCTGTGAGAATTCTATTTTTCCAACAGGCAACATATAATCATATGCTCAAGATAGGAATTAACAATTGCGTATCTCCTGAAAATTGTTTTCGGATCTCCATAAAGGATAGATGACTACCTATAGTAGTCAAGAAGATGTCCCTGAGTCCTGTTTCCAGATTAGGCTAGGACACTCGGCTTCCTATTCAGGAAAGTGAGTCCCAGCCCACAAATCTCATAACACGGACTCTTTTCAACTCTCTAGTGGACACTAAATATGCTCATTTTGTCTGAAAAGGTTGTAAGACCTTGGTTATTTTGTTTAGATGATAGATGTGCTGCTTGACCTTTGGACCTGTGAGTAAAGAGATAAGGTAAAGCATCTTTGTGCTCAATGTGCCCTTGTGTCACAGGTGGGGGTCACAGCACTAATGAAGCCCTGAGATAAATCTAGCTCTCTTCCTGTCAGTCATGCATCCTTGGGCCATTCTCTGGGCCTCAGCTTCTTCATATAGAATTTTGACTCACAAAGGTACTTGTAAGGATCCACCAGCACACTGCCCAGAGCAGGCGCTCAAGGGACAGTCGCTTGTTTCCTTCCTCCCTTTACTTGTCTTTCCCTCCAGGGTCTCATGTTGCCCGGGCTGACCTCGAATTCACTATGTGGCTGAGGCTGGCCTTGCATTCCTGTCCTCCTGCTTCCTCTACTCAAGTTCCGAGATTACAGGCATGAGCTCCCGCGCCCAGCTCCTTTAAGTGCAGCTTTACTTCTCTGCTTCCCTCTTCTGCCTTTGCCAGGGAAAGGGAATGGAACTGCAGATGGGAAAGGATTTACTGAGCTGTTACTCCTAAATTGCCCTGTAGAGGTTAGGGCTGCTTGAAAGCTTTCCTGGGATCTTGTTCTGATCTGGAATCTGGAAGAAGGACAGCCACCTTGGAGAGCCCAAGGCTCCAGTGAGGCAGGAAGGGGCTGTAGCCAACTTCTGCTTCATCTTTAAAAACAATGGTGATAATAACAGAGACAACTTCATATCATGAGCTCCGCTGGGCATGTTGTTTGCATATCTGCAACCTCAGCTCTCAGAAGACTGAGGTAGAAGGATCATGAGTTCAAAGTCCAACCTGAGCTACATGGCAAGTTTGAGGTTAACCTGGTCTACATAAGAAGACCTTGCTTCAAAAAGAAAGAAAACCCAAACAAATATGAGACCAAAACCGAATTTCTGAATTTCGCTCTTCTACTTCAAACATAGTTTTTCAGGCTTTCCATTTTAATGAGTCTATTATAACAGGACCGTTATTGGGTAGTGTCCTCATATTTTAACCTTTGTGGCACCAGGATCTTTTAGCCAATCACATACCACCACAGTGCTTTTTGTTGACTGTTTTGTAACCAGTTTTCATGTTTGAGTTTTGTATGTCCATGTCTTCCAGCACATTCTTCTAGGTCATAGATGGCCACTGTGAGGTCTTGAAGACCCAGTAAGCCCTACCTAGTTTTGACTTGAGTAGAGGAAGGGAGAAAGAAGCAGTCCGGGGGTGGAAAAGGAGCCAGTTTTCCCATGCTACTCTGAGGGGGCGCCGGGCTTGTGTCTGGGATGCTCAAGGAAGGCTTACCAAAGGCTTCTGAGAGTCCAAACACCTTCTGGTTGTAGACATCTGTCTTGTCCCAGATGAAGTAATAGGACAGGTCTGGGGCTGCAGCAAACCACTTCCTGAAGAGGCGGCCCTCGACGGCCACCATGAGGTGCACCTTCATGAGGTTGAAGGGGATGGTGGGGTGCGTGAGGCTGATTCTCAGGACAGACTTGTAGCCCGGGGTGCGGCTGCTCAGGTAGCTCAGCCTAATCTTGCAGCCAGCGATGGCGATTTCCTCCTGCAGGGCCTAGGGGACAGAGAAACCCCAGCAAGGATGTCACTGAGGGGTCCAGGGGAAGGGCAATGGCCAAGACCTATGGATTGTGGGTATTCAGGGGGCAGAGGAGGAAGCAGAAGGGAAGGGGTAAGGAGAAAGAACAATAGAAAGAAGGGAAAAATATGAAAAGGAGAAAAGGGTGAGGTGGAATAAAAGCCAGAAGACCTGGTTTCTGGGGCCAGCTCATATGTGGTTGTTACCCTTCACTAGCTACCTCACTGCTGCCAGTCCTGGGCTCTTCCTCTGTGTAACGTGGATAATGTTTCGTTGCAGACTTAGAGGGGCACATAAGATAGGGAATGTGAGATACTTAGCAGAGTGTGTCTCTGACTCAGGAGCTGTGCCATTCTAAAAAGAAAAAGCGGGGGGCCCATGAGTCTGCATTTCCTCACTGGACCAGAACCAGTAAGGTGCCCATGACTGTCATCAGGCAGGGTGGCAGTACTGCTGATATCTGTGGTGCCAGGAGCAGGGGTGCCTTGAAGAGAGACCTTTCTCTCAGACTGACGTGGACAGCAACCTGAGCATGGTGGATGTTTCTGTCTCAAGGTTGTCTGAAAGTAACCTGTGTCCTCTCCAGAAAAGACAACAGAGACTACATGAGGCGGAGGGAAACTAAGTCATAGGGCAGAGGTGAGAGCCTCGCCCGGAGGGGACCTGTGCCAATGTGCCGGCTCAGCTCAGAGAGGCTGGACTGGCTCTGTGGAGGCTTTGGCGCAGACTGGGTCATCACTCTAGGAGTACCCAGATGAACAGAGTCAAGGGAAAGGCAGTGGACTCAGATCCTACATGGAAAGGTTTCATGAATGCCAGATGATCATGAGTGAAGCAGAAACACAGGACTGCTAACAGCTTGAGGATCTCTGGGCTCTCTCCCAAGAGGGGATGTTTGGGATGGGAATGTAGCTGCTGGTAGAAGGTTCCGGATTAGCTCTCCAGCACACATAAAACCAGATGTGGTAGTGCACACCTGTAATACCATCACCCGGGTGGAAGAGGCAGGAGGATTGGGAGTTCCAGGTCATCTTTGGCCACATAGCAAGTTCAAGGCCAACCTGAGCTATATTAGATCCTGTTTCAGAAAGGGGGGGTGGTTGGAAGACATTCAACTAATTGAGGCTAGCCTGTTCATTCAAGGGATGACGGTTATTTTAGCCTGTGTTCATTCTATTTACTTTATAGAAGGGTGTGTACTTTTCCTTCACCCTGCTCTTTCTCCCCTGAAGACAGGAAATTCTATAAATTGGGTTTAAGTCAAAGCAGTCTTCCCAGGTCACAGTTTACTAGTTCCAGGCAAAGTAGACTACACAGCCTGGTGAGCCACAGGCAGGACTCCAGCCCTGGCCTGAAGTGCTCATAAATATTTCCCTTCTTTAATGTGCCTTCCACGATTTCCATCTCCCGCACTCCCAAAGACAACAGTAGGACTGGGAAAGCCCAAGAGTTTGTTTTAGTGTATCTTGTGAATCTTACAATAAGCTGGGTTGTGCCCCACCTGGACCTGTAGGCACCCAGCTCAGGGTGCACGGTAAAGAGGGTATGACCTTGAACCTCATTTGTTCCAAAGTCCTTGCTCCTGGGAAAAAAATGTCTAGCTGGAGCTAAGCCAGGGTTGAGTAACAAATTAGTTCTCTCCCGTAAGTTCTGTCTCCACTGACAAGCATTTCATTGGAAAGGTCAGCCTGGCCGTTGAGACAGGAGACAGGCGCTGAATCTCTGAGAAGGAGTGAGCTTTCAACCCCGAGTGCAATGAGAATTCAGAAATGGTCGTGTTTCCTTCCTGTGGGCTGGCATCAGAAGCCGCTCAACAGGGCACACCCGGAGAGATGTGTTTGCTCAGCCGGGTGTGAAATATACACACATAAGTGTATAAGCGCTCCGCTCCACCAGCGCGGGGGCAAGCTATTACCATGCACGTGCTGGAAGACTCATTAGGCACACAGGCAACCCGGGCATCTCCGGGCTTCAATGCTAACCATGTCTCACCTTCCTCTTGCCTTCCATTCTGCTAACAGACATGGGGCTTGGCACAGAGGAGGACATTCAACTCGGTAGAGCATTGTTGGACAAAGAATCTATCCTGATTTCTATCAGAATAAAATGAATCTTTCCCAATTACTCCTCTTTATTGATAATTTAATGATAATAATTAATGTAATTAGGTAAAACACATGTGTAGATTTGAGCCAAAGTAATCTTTAATTGGCATGAAGTCAGTCAGTGTGTGTTAAATAATTGTAATAATAATAATAGCTAAAATTTATTGAGTACTTAGTAGGTGTCACACATTGTGCTCAATACCTCACACACATTTTTCCTATTTCATCTTTGTTATAATGTTCACAGTTTGGGATCCTGTGGCTTCTCTTGGTAGGACTATTATTATAAAGGGTTAAAAAAATTTTTTTTTTTTTTGAGGTAGGGTCTTGCTCTAGCCCAGACTGACCTGGAATTCACTCTGTGTTCTCAGAGTGGCTTTGAACTCACTCATGGTAATCCTCCTCTGTCTCCTGAGCCTTGGATTAAAGGTGTGCACCACCATGCACAATTACTTAAAAAAAATTTTCACTTAAAAAAATTATTTATTTGACAGAGAAAGAGGGAGAGAGAGGGAGGGAGGGAGGGAGAGAGAGAGAGAGAGAGAGAGAGAGAGAATGGGTGTACCAGGGCCTCCAGCCACTGCAAATGAACTACAAATGTGTGCGCCTCCTTATGCATCTGGCTAATGTGGGTCCTGGGGAATTGAACCTGGGTCCTTTGGCTTTGCAGGCAAATGCCTTAACCGCTAACCCATCCCTTCAGCCCCACTTCTTTTTTATTAAGTTGAAACTTTGTATGGATCCATCATGTGTGGGTACCATCATTTCCCTCCTTCCTGCCCCCACTCCACTGAGGACCCTCCTTAGTGCAATAAGACTTTTAACAGACCTACTCAGAGCACTGACAACCCAGTGACCGAAGAAGAAGAAAGAAAGTGGAGTGAGCTGGATGGCAGAGTGGAGCGAGATACAGAATTTATGGCAAGTGCTGTGTGCCAGGCAGGTGGCAGGTGTGCAAACATTTCCAGCAGGTAAGACAGCTGGCTCTCGTGTCCTTGTGCCATGCCCACTGTGGTGTGTGGTAGCTGGAGTTGTAAGATGGGCATGCAGGGTTTGATCTGGGTACCTCAGGGGTGCTTTATCCTTCCGTGGACCCTGGGGTCATCCTGTCCCCTACCCCCACGTGAAATGAAGGCATGCCGCTGTCATGAGGAAGTCTGGGTACCTGGATTTCCGGCACAATGGGGCCTTTCTCAGCACAGGGGCTGGCAAAGGACGTCAGCGGGGACGGAGACACCACAGGGTTGGGCCGGGCGAAGTTACTCAGGTCACAGCTAGGGATCTCGTTCTCCTCGTGCCGCATGACGATGGTTTCCATGACGAAGAAGCGATCCCAGGGCAGCCAGAGGGTGTGCTCCTGGGTGATGAAGGGAGCCCGCTCGAACCTCAGGATGATGGAGATGCCGCCGTTTGTGACGAGGTCAAAGCTGGGGGTGGGGAGAGGGACGAGAATGGAAGCAGCAAGACGGTGAGGAGAACAAGACGTAGAAACTGCTCGTGACGGGTCCGTGTGCTCAGTGAAAGTTACTCCTGGAGGCCTGTCCATAGGCACAGTGACAGTCACACTCCAGAAATTATTTCTTGTTGTAAAATGACTGGCCCATAGTTTTAGAGAATACCCAGAGAATGACTTCTCTTCTGTCGCAGAACTGAATAGTATCTGTACTTTGACAGAATGTTTTTAACCATCAGACAGAATCTTGGCCAGACTCACAAGCTCTGTTTACCAGGGGCCGAGTATGGGAAGGAAGGGGGTGACAGACATGAAAAGATACATCTCTCAAGGCTGCGAGCAGGCTGCAGCAGCTGGCCTTACCGGGAGCTGAGTGCACTGGGCTGCAGCCAGGCCTGCTCTGCTGGTGGGGAAACCTTGTTATGAGTGTAAATATGAGCCTGACCTCAGAGGGAAGGCCTGGTTCCCAAGTGAAGAAGCCTAAACATCTCCAGGCTGGTGTAAGCACCGTTCCTTGTGAGGCTTGTTTTCCTCATCTGTAAGATGAGGCTGCTGTATCACACTCTCTTGGCAGAGTTATTAATTAGCCAGATGAGTGATGGATGGGGAAGCACCAAGTCCCACCCGTCCCCTGGGTGGGCGTCACACTCTGTAGCAGCCCATGTTTTGATTCAGTGAGCCTGAACTGCTTCTCTTGTTTGCAATCCTCGTAGTTTTTATTCATGACTTCTATTTTCCATATTTGAGATGATCTCTTTGGCTAACTTCAGTGTTATTGTTTTCTGTGTATGGGCTCTTGTTAATTCTTGAAGTCTGGTATTGCAGTGTGTGTGTGTGTGTGTGTGTGTGTGTGTGTGTGTACAGGTATGTGTGTACAGGTGTGTGTGTGTGGGGGGAAGCTAGTGATAGAAACATGACGCCTGTCTGGAAAGTGAAGATTACGCAGGGGAGTCAGACACAGTCCCTGGGCCTTCAGTACACTACATGTACTCTCATCTCTTGACGGTATTTCTAGCCTCATGGTTTCTTCCGGGTTATCAGAGGTAAGAGCAAACGAGTCATGCCCTTAAGGAGCAGTAGAGCTTGAATGGAGGGCAGGGACAGGAAATCAAAGCCTGGAGGTACCAAAGAGTGAACCATTCCCAGAGTCAGCACATTTAGGACAGGCAGACTCTGGGCGTTTGGTGGACCTAGCCTAACCAAGCCCAGCGGGGCAGAGGAACGGGCACTTTGCTCTCTCATATAAGTGACTGGCGAGTTTCATGGCAAAAGGGCCACTCCCCCGAAACTCGTTTTGGTAACTTTCTCAGAAGGTGGTGGCTTGGTACGACTACCTGTTGCCTAAGGAGCACAGAGGCACCGTTTCCATATAGCAGGTAACCCCATGTTAGAAAGCAGTGTGGGCAGACATGGTGAAAGGGCTTCCTTCGTGCCACGGGCTTCCAAGGTGAGAACTGAGCAGGGCAGGGAGAAGTGGCGGGGCCTGGCCGGTTTAACCCCTGGGATAGACACCCACCTCTTCTAGCTGGGCCCCTCCCACTGCCATGGAGGAAGGGAGGCACCCCATGCCAGGCTTGCCAACCCCATCTAAGAGGCGCACATGTCTACAAACAGATGAGCCTCTGCTTCATTATCACCTCGGCCGGGACATGTTCACATCTGATATTGGATTAAAGAGGTGCTAAAATCAATCAGGCTAGAGCATAATTTCCAACACAGAGTGAAAAAAAATCAACCTTATGGGCCCACACTCAACCAGATGGACTGTCACCACCTGATTTTATTAAAAATAGAGGACTTGTCACTAGCGACAGGCTAAATATTCTACTTTCCTCCTTCTCTTTGCCTATTCTCCAAAAGATTCTCATTGTTAGTCCCGTCATCATTGCCTCATGATTTAGCCATTTCTAATTTCAATAAAGAGCTAATATTTATTATATACTTCTCATGCGCCTGACCCTGAGACGAGCCGAAATGGTGCGGGGAGCTGTAATCTATTATATACCTACTATGTGCTAAGTGCTTCCCACCCATCACATCCTTTACTCCTCACAGCGGTTTGTGAGCCAGGCAGTGTTAGGACCATGGCTCAGGTGCAGAAGCTGAGACTTTGACTAGTAAGGTTTGCCCAGGGATACGCAAGGGGAGAGCTGGGGCTACTAAGGAAGTCTTCGCTTCACTTCATACTACTGATAGTTCCTGGAGGTATTGAAAGATCACGGGCTGCGGAGATAGCTCAGCTGAGAAAGCGCTTCTCTTTTAACCACAAGGACCTGAGTTTGATCCCTGGTACCCATATAAAATGCTGAATATGATGGTGTGTGCCTGTAATCTTAGCCCTGGGGAGATGGAGATAAGAGCATCCATGAGGCTTATTGGCCATCCTAATTAGTAAGCTCTAGGCCAATGAAAGAGCTGTCTTAAGAAGGTGTATGGGGGCTGGAGAGATGGCTTAAGGGTTAAGGCATTTGCCTGCATAACCTAAGGACCCGGGTTCAATTCCCTAGTACCCACGTAAGCCAGATGCACAATGTGGCACATGTGTGTGGAGTTTATTTGCAGTGGCTAGAGGCCCTAGGGCACCCATTCTCAATCTCTCTCTCTCTCTTTCTCCCTCTTTCTTGCTCTCAAATAAATAAAAAATATTTTTTAAAAAGGTATATGATAGGTCCTGGGAGATGGCATAGTAGCTAAGGCACTTGACAATGTCAAAGGACCCAGGTTTGATTCCCTAGGATCCATGTAAGCCAATGTACAAGGTGGCACATGTGTCTGGAGTTCATTTGTAACAGCTGGAGGTCCTGGCATGCCTATTCTTTCTCTATCTGCCTATTTTTCTCTCTATCTCAAATAATAAAATAAATAAAAATTATATATATACATATATACATATAAACATATACATATACATATACACACACACACACACACACACATATATATATAGAAGGTGTGTGGCACTCCTGAGGATGACACCCAAGGTTGTCCTCAGTGCTCCACAGGCACATGTACACATGTGCACACATACACACATGTACACACATACACACATGTGCACTCCCCAAACATGCATACACACATGAATGCATGCATATACTTATATTTTTGAAAGCTCAGAATTCTGTTATCACCCAAATAGCTTCCATTAGCCTAAGTAGTTCTAGGGTGAAAACCATATGACAGGGATGATCTATAGAAAGCAGTCCATATGGGGCTGGGCGTGGTGGTGCACACCTTTAATCCCAACACTCAAGGCTGAGGTAGGAGGACTGCAGTGAGTTCAAGGACAGCCTGGAGCTACAGAGCGAGTTCAGGTCAGCATGGGCTAGAGTGAGAGTCTACCTTGAAAAAAAAAAAAAAGACAGTAGTCAACATGACAGTATTTCCTATGAGAAGTCATGGGCAGGATAATATGGGTACTCTGTTCTTACTCTGGAGAATCCAGATGAGAACAAAATGCTTAATAATTAGCCATAGGAACAGAGGCCAGAGTTGGGCATAGATGGTGCTATGGTGAGATGAAGAGCTGGGCCTTAGAATTCAGGCCATATGGGTCCAAGTCCTATCCTCGGTCCACATTGTCAGTCCAGCAGCAGCTCTGTGCCAAGCCCATGGCAGTGGGGACTTCACTCTTCCTGGCTCATAAGAGGTCTCTCACCTGCCATCTTGCCTGCTGATCGTATACCCAAAGAGAGGATTATTGATGAAACTGATGTTCACACCAACCAGCGGGGTCCCATCTGATGTCATCACTTGACCACGGATGACACATGCATGCCTGTAGGAAGAGAAGAGAGGACAACATAATATGTCTTGATTGATCAGAGTCCTGGTCAGCAGAAAACTTCTAGAAGCTGGCACTTGGTATACCTTGTACCGAGGGTCCATGGTGTCCACTCTAGATAAACAATATTCTTTTGAGAATACCTCAATTTAAGGCATCAATGTGACTTGAGATAAATGCTCTTGGGAAGTGTTTTTAAATATCTTACTCCGTGGTTGTTTTCTGAGTATACTGTATTTCATAAGGAGATAAAGCTGATCCCAGAGGGTGATACGCACATGAATATAGTGTCAGGTGCCATGGGTTCAAATCCCTGACTCTGCTACTTTCTTGCTGCCTGAACTTGTCCAGGTATGTGACTGTTCTTTGAATCTCTGTTTGTTTGTTTTCATTCTGGTACACAGTGAGCTTCAAAAATGTGACAACTGGGGCCTGGGGAGATGGCTTAGTGGTTAAGCGCTTGCCTGTGAAGCTTAAGGACCTCGGTTCGAGGCTTGATTCCCCAGGACCCACGTAAGCCAGATACACAAGGGGGCGCACGCATCTGGAGTTCATTTGCAGTGGCTGGAGGCCCTGGCGTGCCCATTCTCTCTCTCTCTATCTGCCTTTTTCTCTCTTTCTCTCTCTCTTGCTCTGAAATAAAATAAAAATAAACAAAAAAATTAAAAAACTGGTGACAACTGTTATTGTCACTCTCACTGGAAGAGAGCTAGAAGAAATTGAGCAGGATAAGGGGACTGTCTTTCATCTGTCATTAGAGACAGGAAAAGGGCCCTTAGGGTAGCTTCTGGAGCCTGTCACCTTTCCCAACCTCCTTCCCACTTTTCCTCTGTATTACAGACATCAACCCAACTATACTTTTGTTACAATGCTGCTTGGTGCCTCTGTGCAATGTTCTTGAATCTACCTAAAATATCATTTCTGAATCCTCATCCCTAAAGACCTACTTCAACTTCCAGCTCTTCTCTAAAGTCTCTCTTGATGCCTTTCATAAGAATTAGCCCTTACTCCCTAAAAACAGATATCTTGACACCTTACCACAGTGGGCACCCTTTTCCTCTCCACTACGCTATGAGCTACCTGAGGTCATGGCGAGGTTTCTTTGCTTCTTTTCCACTCTAGTCCCTGGGATATGTCTAGCAATTCCTCTGACAGGGTTAAAAATAAACAGCAGGGGACTGACAATTCAAGATTACCCCCAATGTTGGTGTGTCATATATTTCAGAGGTCAAATCCTTTTTGGATGGCATTTTATAAAGACCCCAATGTGGAAAACAAGTTGAAAGAAGATCTGCCCTTCATGCATTGCGAGCAGGCCGTCCTTCCCATGAGTGCAGGGAGTCTGCAGAGGAGTCATCTGGAAGGCTGGCAGAACCCTCTCAGTTCATAAATAGAACACTGAGGGGTTCTATTACTTTTCCCAAGCCATGTAGGAAGGCAGCGGCAGACGGAGGCTTGACTTTGGACTTTAGACCTCCGGGCCCAATACTAGACCCATTGGTCTGTTTTCCATAGACAAGGGGTGTGACTGTCCTGTGGGATCAGGGTGCTGGGGACATAGCCACTGAGGACCAGACAAATCTCAGGCATAAATGCAGGTGCCATTGTTCACGTCATTCTCGTCACTAAGTAGGCTCAGAGGGATTTTTTAAAAAAAGTTTATATTTTGGCCTAGGAAGGAGCTACTGATGAGGCCCATGGGGAAAAAAATCCTCAAGCTTTTCTTCTCCAGCATCCCGTATAGCACTTTCCAGCATTATGACAGGCTGTTGCATTCGTGATCTTTAGTGGTTGTTGTGACCTCCACAATGCTGAGTCCATCAACATTTCAACGTGGGTGAGGGAGGAGGGCAAAGTAAGTGACATCAAAATAGAAGAAGGACTAGAAGAAGGGGTTCAGTGGCATGGGTGGAGGAGGAAGGACAAAAGAAAATAATAGGAGGAGATTATGGTCAAATAACATTATACTCATGTATGAAAATTCTCAATAAAAAGTTTTTTTTTTAATCCTCCAACTTCATCCTGGCTTTATTAGGTACCATATCCCTACCTTCTCCAAGTGATAAACTTTTCTCTGTCTGATGAGAAAAGCAATTAACACCAGGCTTGTAAGCAGCTGGTCTCACTAGTGTCCGCTTGTCCTTTCTGAAGGCAAGAACAACTACCCACAATGCACCACAAGCCCCACCCCCTCCCCACCCACCTCACCTCACATCTCTCCACACAATCTGGTTAATGCTAATTCAGTCAGTGGTTTCCTTCCGAGGCCCTTGGTCTAAATGCAATTACATGGCAAACAAGTTAAGCAGGCAAGGCTCAGCGAAGACTTTCAGCCCTGCTCTGAAGGTCTCCCAATATATTTATGTGAAATTATCTTCTCGCTAATGGGAAAGATTCATTCCATGAATTGTATTCAGCTGGTACTGATAGAGGCTTTCTTTAATGGAGGGCAATTGAATTTTGCATTGTTGGAACTTTGTCCTTCCAGAGAATTACTAACAGATCTCGTTGCCTGATCCTGGCTACTGTCCAGCCTCCTGACATGCAGACTTTTGCATTCTTCCTGGATAGTAACCAGCTCTCTGGGGGTGGTTTTCTTTTGGGAGCTGTCCTGGCTGCTCCCCTTCATGCACATACATGCTACCTCCCCCTGATTTATGTCTCTTTGCAGGTTTCCTAATCACTGGGAACATTAAATCAGTATCATTTGGTTATCATGTAGCCTCCAATCCAGCAAGCCAGAGAAGATCTAATGTTAGCCAGGCTCCTGTAGGTTGCTTTTGGATTCCAGAGAAGATGAAGTTGACTCCCCTGTCTGTCTGCACTCCTGTAGGCCACAGGGGGCTCATGGCAAAACAGGGATTTGGCTCAGGAAAAAAGTGCGAGACAAAATACTTTCATCCTCATTCTGTTTGACCCTGGTTTTCAGGTGTCAAGAAGACCCAGTTTAGCATTAGGCCTTGCCTGGAACAAAGGGGACAGGGCAGTAGCCTCCCAATGGGCCTCATGCCACATGCTTTTGTCTGTGGAGGTTTGAAAAAGATGTGGGTTCTAAGTTTCCCAGTGTTTGCTTCCTCTAGGCACTTATTCAATAGACGCTATCTGCGGGGTAACGGTAAATGTTTAAGAACAGAGGAGAGGAGAGGGAAAGGAGATGGTGAGGGAGGGGAAGGAGAGGGAGGGAGCGGCCGTGGTTTGGAGCACGTGCTTGTTCCCATGCTGTAAAGACTCTCATCCTGCGATTTCAGCTGCCACCAAGATGCCACTGAGTGTGGAGTAGGGAAAAAATGCAGAGAAGGGCACTATTATATAATATTCACACCACAGGGGTATTACAGGACCAAACAAGCTCAAAAGCACAGACAATGTATAAGATACAAGAAAATACTTAGGAAATGTCTTCACTTTTTAAATATTTTTATTTATCTGCAAGCAGAGAGAGAAAGAGGGGGAGAGAAAGGGAGAGAGAAAGGGGGAGAGAGAGAGAGAGAGAGAGTATGGGTATGCCAGGGCCTGTAGCCACTGAAAACAAACTCCAGATGCATGCGTCACTTTGTGCATCAGGCTTACATTCTACCGGGGAATTGAACCCAGATTGTTAGGCCCTGCAGGCAAGCACCTCGTATACTTGAGCCATCTCTCCAGCCCAAGTTTTGAGTTTTTATAATGTTTTATATAATAAGTATAATTCGATTTTATATAATTGTCAATCATGGAAGTGTTTAGCAACCAGCTGACCAAATTTGTAAACACTGAAAAATCCATTCTCAAAAGTCATATGAGCTGTCTTCTGCACTCCACAGGGACGCTGACCCCAGACAGAAGGTCAGGAGCTTGCTCAGTATTCTGGGTGGGGCTAAGACCACTGCAGCTTTGACTATGCCAGTCCATGATGGCAGCCCACCTTGGTGAGAAACCACTGACCAGGGGAGCAAACCGTCACCGCGACTTTGGCTTCCTGGTGAGCTCATGTCTCTGTTCTGTGTATGACGTGTGTGCTTTATTTTCTCTTGGTTATCATCTTAGCATGATGGCGTTTAGGAGTGTCATTTTTTACTCATCCTTAGAGTTCCATCCACTTCATCACCCCAGTAGCACTGTCACCAACTCTTCCTGACACAATTAATCACCCTCTTCTCTGGGCCTCTCTATATCTTACAAGTATTTCTCCGTGACTGTGATCGTCACATGATTATGTCATTCACATTTACAAAGCTGTCTCACAGACTTGGGGCTGGGACTTACATCTCATAGCATGGGAAACATGGGATGCGGCTCCCTGTTTGTTGAGAAACTGACCCAGAACCTGAAACTCAGAGAAAAAGACTTGCTCAAGATCACCTAGAGATTGATTCAATTGGATAAACTTCCAAGTCCTTACTTTCATTACCTATAGACAGACAGACAGACAGACAGACAGACAGACACACACACACACACACACACACACACAACACTTATGAGGCAGGCATTGTGCTAGGCCCCAGAGTGACAGAGATGCATGAATCCCAGGCCCCATTGCTAGCTAGAGTAAACAAAAGCCAATTTGAAATGCCCTAGTGTGGCTGTCTCTGCCATCAGAGAGTCAACACAAGGACTGAGCATATGTCAGGCAGCTGAGATACAAAACAAGCAATTAGGCTGGGTGAACCCTGCCGGGAGGGAGCGCTCATGCCAGGCTGGTAGCAGGAGTGTTGAACACGCTGGCATTACTCCAATTATATGCTCAGAGCCTATCCAAGGTGCCCTTGCTGAAAGCAATGGGATCTGCTTGACTGCTTCCTGAGGACAGAGGCAAGGTTTGGGGATCAAGAGCAGAATTGGTTGGAGACAGAACAGATGGATTGCTACCCATCCCTCCGCCAAACAGAATCAAGCAGATAAAAAAAGCCACCTCCTCTGTCACTCAGGGAGAAGAGGTGGAGAGAGCTCCGGGCAGGAAGTCATAGGTCCTAATTCTGATGCTGGTAACTAATTGAATTTGGAGAGTCATCTGACCTCTGGACCCGCATCTTCCCGTCTGTCAAATGTGCTGAAGTTTTTCCCAACCCTGCATACTATCACCTGATGTGCATGCGGTCAGTGAAGTGCTAGTCTTGTGAACATGGGCTCTGATTTTGATCCCCAGAACTCATGTAACAACAACAAAAAATAGCTGGCCATGGTGGCACATGCTTATAATCCCAGTGCTGAGAAGGCAGAGACAGGCAGATTACTGGGGTTTGGTGGCCAACCAGACTAACCTAGCTGATATGGTGCAGGCCAGTCTCAAAAACCAAAAAAACAAACATCGGCTGTGCCTAAGGAACAATACCTGATGTTGCTTTCTGGCCCCCATGTGCACATGTACCATGCACACACATGTACCTACACGTGTGTGTGTGGACACATATACACACACAAGAGTTTTATTTTTTAGTTAAGTTTTCATCTAGTGCTATCTGATTCAGCTACTCCAGGACGCCTCCGAACCCTAATAGAGCTCATCACGTGCACATGCTCGTCTGCGAACTAACTGTTCTTATCTCGCCCTGACCTCTTCGCCTGAAGACTGCTGGCTCCTCACGCTTCCGACTCAGCAAGGGATTTCACCAAGCAGGGGCCATCATTCCTGCTCCTCTGGGCTACTTCTGCAGAAACTCTGAATGCTGTCACACAACCGAGACAATCTTGCTCCTGTGAGTCCCCTCAAGATGGGACCGACCACATTCCCTCGTGATCCGTTCTAGCACTGGGCATGGTTAATACTCATTTCTTCGTGGCAAAGGAAAGCTTCCTCCAGAGAAGTGCTTGCACTGAATTGGAATGCAGTGCATACTATGCACCCTGAATAAATCATTCACCGAATGAACAGAGATGAGGTGCTTCCCTCACTCCAGGTGGGGGTGATGTCAGAGACCATTGAGCCACTTGACAAGGATATGGCCAGAGACCCTGGGTTGGAAGGACTGGGCCTTGCTACATGACTACCCAGACTCCTCCAGCTTGAAAACAATGCTAGAAATTAAGTTAGGTTTATTATCTGACATATATTGTACAAACTGGTAAAGGAAAAGGAAAATGAAGGGAGGAACTGTATGGGTTTTTTTCTTCCATTTTCCTTGTAAGTTATTCAAAGAAAACAGCTGGTATTCAGGATACCGGAACAATCATCAGGGATCTAGGTGGCAAATCATAATGGTAACCCTCCTCTGCCTTACGATGCTTGCTGCTCTGTGCTAATACCGGCTAAGCAAATCATGCTGTTGCATTAGGTGCTTGAGATGGATTTATATACCTGACTTGTACAAAGCCTTCAGCCATCTTCTGTGAGCTTCAGCTGACTGCATGGGATCTTTTTAGCACCTGTAGCCACCATTTATCCCAAGTCTTGTAAGAGACATGCCTACAAGTCACTCAGCTGTTACGCTGTAGATCTGAGCTCCAGGCCCAGGCCAGTCAGCTCTGAGGCCAGCGTTCTGTAGCACCGTCTAGCCGTGTGCTGTAGGAGGCTGTATGCATGAGAGGTTACAGGGCCAGCTCAGCATGCAGCAGGTAGCAGTATCATGCTGTACTGATTTCTAGACTGAAGATGCTGAACTGGGGACATGTGAAACTCAGCAGTGAACAGAAATCTGGTACATAGGCTCCAGCAGCAACGGACATGCTTCCAATGCTGGCGATGCCATTTACCAGCCTTTGAACTTGGACTTACAAGCCTTTGAACTTGGACTGGGGCTTCAGCTTCTCTGTGCCTCGGTTTTCATAGCTCTAAAGCAAGAGTGCAAAATCTAGTCTGTATGTCCTGTGGTCTGGGGAAGGTTTGAAGACATTACTCCTTATCAAACTTAGAAAGCAGGCCGGAGAGATGGCTCAGTGGTTAAGGTATTTGCCTATAATGCCTAACAACCCAGGTTCATTTGCCTAGTACCCACATAAAGCCAGATGCACAAAGTGGTGTGTGCACCTGGTGTTCGTCAGCAGTGGCTGGAGGCTCTGGTGTGCCCATTTGCCACCCCCTGCAAATAAATAAATAAAATATAAAACGAAATCTTAGAAAGCATTCCAAAAGAGTACATCATTGGCGGGTGTTAGGTGTTACTGCAACATGCACACTACAACCAGTCATTGGGTTTCTGAGCATTTTATCACATTGAGAGAGAGAGAGAGAGAGAGAATGGGCACGCCAGGGCACAGGCAAACACTTAACTGCTAAGCCATCTCTCCAGCTCGTTTTTTTTTTTAATATTATTATTAAGGAATACTATTTTTTCAAAGGAGAAAAATGAGCCTCCTTTGGCCAAGGTCACTTGCCCAAGAACTTGATCCCCTCTCTCTAAACACCACGTCGTTTCTGCATCCCACAGCATCTTCTGCTAATGCTTCCCGTGCTGGACAACAAGGAACAAGCTTAAGCTTCAAAGTGAACAGAGATGGTAATTCGTTTGGAAATCAATAAAGGGATGATCAAGTGGCCGAGGAGGAGTTGTTAGCTGCTCATCAGGATGATGTGAGAAGTCGCTGCTTGCATCCTCAATTGAATCCACCTCCTTGTTTTATCATCATAAACATTCATTTCAATGTGGGGAGGGATTTAAAAAAAACAACATGAATAATATATTCTTGCTGACATTTTGGAGGAAGCAGGATCTTTACCTTCTCCATCTTCCATCAGGTAATTTATCATTGTCTTTCTTTCCTTTTTTTTTTTAAACTGATGGGGAAGCCTGACAGCTCAGCTTGTTTTGAAAGCGCAGGAGTGTAATTCAATAATAAATTTGCTCAGAGGCCAGCTGTCAGGAAGTCAGTGTTTATTTGAAGTCCATTAGATGATCTACACTGCTCTGCCTCTCGGAGGGTCTGAAGAGCTGTCTGTGGCCTGGGGCAGAGACAGGATCAGGGGTCTGGAACGGGAAGCAAATGCCCTTCCATGACTGCTGGGCCACCAACACTTGAGTGTGCTTTTAGCTCTGGGCCAGTAAAACATTACATCAGATATGTCATCATTTCTTCTTTCTTACCATTACCTTTTCCTTTTGCAAGTGTTTGCTTTTAAATTTTCTGGAAGCTTTGTGCCTTTCTAGAAGGTAAGAAAGAAATCTTGAAGTCTTAAATGTCATCGAGGTTATTTCACTTCTATTTAGAGCTGATTTTGAGTCCTAACTCAGTAAAATATTCTAACTTGGTTTGTGGACAGGTAAGGGTCAGAACTTTCTAGATCTCTGTCTTCACATCACTATTCTGTTCTTGCCTCCTCCTTCTTCTTTTACACGCCCCCTTTGCTTACGAGGATCATCTGCCCAACTTTCTTAAGCCCATCTTCATTTCAAATGGTAGAGCATGTCTTCTGGCTTTTTTGCTTTAGTAAAAAATACCACCACAATTATCCAGAAGCTCCATCAAAATTTCTCCGTTCCCTGATGAACCTAGAAACTCATATTGTTGCCTAGCTGGTTCCTCGGGCTAGAATGCACTTCTAACTCTGTGCAGCTAGACCCCATGGGAGCAATACAGCTTTCCCATGGTACACACACATGCACACTCGTTGGCACACACTCAGGCACACACATGCATACACACACTCTCACACATGATATATACACAAAACCAAAAATGCTTCATGAAATAAATATCCTTCTTATGGTGTCATTGTCCATTACATCATTTCCTATTTCATTTAAATTTACTTTAGAGGAAGAATATAGTTTTCCTTTTTTAATTTTAGAAAGATTTTTTATTATAGAGATTATAGATTGAAATTAAGAGAAGGAAGGAATGCAGAGTTCTTGCCTAAGAGGAGGCAAGAGAAAGGTCTAGAAAATGGGAAAGCCTATCAAGAGACTCAGATTAGGGTCTTTTAGAGGTTACAAGAAGCAAAGAATACAGAGCTCCTGCCCAAGAGGAGGAAGGAGCAGGATTCCTGGAGATGGAAAATTCCAGAAAAAAAACTGGTTTCATTCACTAAATTTATTTCATGATTTCCTTTGATTTCATGATGCACTAATAGGTTTACATGACCCCGAGTTCAATAAATAATGGTTTTTGCATGTATGTATGTGTGTGGTGTGCGAGTATGAGTGTGTGTGTGTGCATGTGTGTCTGTGTGTGTGTGCACATTCATGCATGCATGTGTATATGGAGGTCCAAGGCTTGGTGACTTTTTCTTTCATACCCCACCTTTTTAAAAAAATTATCTATTCATTTTGCATGTGTGTGTGTGGGAGGGGCACCAGGGCCTCTTGCCACTGCAATGAATGCAGATGTTTATGCCACTTTTTGCCCCCGGCTTGTGTGGGTGGCTTGGGCTTATATTGGACGTGGGTTGTCAGGCTTTGCAAGCAAGTAAGTGCCTTTAGCCTCTGAGTCATCTGCCCAGCTCTCCACCTTAGGTTTGGAGATAGGATTTCTTGCAGGATGTGGAGCTCATCAATTTGGCTCAACTAGCTAGTCAGCAAGCTCCCGCCTGCCTCCCCAGTGCTGGGGTTACAGGTAACCTCCGCTGCGCCCGGCTTCACATGGGTGCCAGGCAGCAGAACTCGAGTCCTCACACTTGCACAGAGAAAGCACTTTACTCGCCAAGCTATCTCCACAGCCCCATAAATAATATTTAAATGGCTAATCCTCCCCACCGCAGTCTCTGTCCCAGGCAAAAGGCCATTTTCTGCCAGAGAACTCACTCCATCTGACCATTCATCTTCACCAACCAGCATTTACTGCTGCTGCCTGCTCAGAGGTGTCCTGTGTCATGTGTTGGAGAAATAAAGCTGTGTCAGAGGCGCTGTCCAGGATGTGGCTTGGGGGAGGCACAGCTACAGAGGGGACAATGGCCCCGCCTTTGAACTCCCCTAGCATTCTATCTCTACTCCCCCAGGCACTCATTCCTTCATTGCTTATGGGTGATTCTTGGCCGAGTCCTTGGCTAGGCACTGGGGCTCCATAATGAACAACACACACACACAGATATATATATATATATATATATATATATATATATATATATATAGAGAGAGAGAGAGAGAGAGAGAGAGAGAGAGAGTCCCTACTGTATTGTTGAAGATGCCTGTATTCTTCCATGCTTGGTACAGAGCAGGCTCTGGGAAGTAGTGCCTCCCCAGTCTCTTCTCCTCGTAGGACCTAACCCTTTTCACAGGCCACCTTCCCCTATGCCCTTTCTTTACCCGATGTCGCCCTCCCTCCTTGAGTATCTGGGCTCAGAATTTCCCATCGGCTGACTCTCGTAGCTTCCTGTCCATACCCAGATGCTTGTCTGAGTGAGCTGACAGCTGGCAAGATTTTCCAACGTCACATCAGTGCTCGGACCAGCACAGTGGTCTTCAAGTGTATTGGGAACCTGTATTCAGATAACCTGGGTGATTCTTTTGTGGGAATGTCTTTCTGTAATCTGTTGACTTATCCAGCGTTGGCAATTGGCAACTGTTTATAGGTGCCATATCTGCTCCACATCCAGCCTTAGTCTTGCCCAGGAAAGCAGATCAGATCAGCTATGGAAAATGCTCTGCCTTGAGGGTTCTTCAAGGAGAAATCTTGGCGGGGGGTCTTTCTGAGGTGTCTGACTTCAAGTTCCGTGGTCTATGGCCTATTATTCATCTTTTCTGTTTGGACATTGAGAGATTCTTTGCAGAAGGAGTGGCCTCTCCTCTCCTACTCAACTCTTTTTTTGAAAAATTAATTTACTTGAGAGAAAGAGGCGGGAGAGAGAGAGAGAGAGAGAGAGAGAGAGAGAGAGAGAGAGAGAGAAAGAGAGTTCGAGAGAGTTCCAGGGCCTTTAGCCACTGCAAACAAACTCCAGACGCATCTGGTTTACATGGGTACTGGGGAATTGAACCTCAGTCCTTAGGCTTTGCAGGCAAGTGGCTTAACCACTGAGCCATCTCTCCAGCCCTCTCACTCAAGTTTTAACAGCAATGTCCTTCATTTTATTCTGCCTGTGACTTCAAACGAGAGGAGGTAGACCATTAGGCACTTGGCACAGGCATTGGGGGCCAGAGAAAACAATGATGTTCAAGCCATCTAATCTGATAATGGTGGTGCCTAGGTCTGTTATGTCCCTTCCTACTTTATGGTCAGCTGAGGCCGTTCATACCTTCATCATTTTATGTGGAGATGAGGTTCACAGTGGAAGACTGGCAGAGCAATTTCTTTGATTTATTTGAGAGAGAAAGAGGAAGAGAGAGAGAGAGAGAGAGAGAGAGAGAGAGAGAGAGAGAGAGAATGGGTGTGCCAGGGCCTCTAGCTGCTGTAGATGAACTCCAGACATATGTGTCACCTTGTGCATCTGGCTTATGTGAGTCCTGGGGAATCAAACCTGGATACTTTGGCTTTGCAGACAAGCACCTTAACTGCTAAACCATCTCTCCAGCCCCCCCCACTTTTTTGGTAGTGTCTCACTCTAGCTCAGGCTGACCTGAATCTCACTCTAGTTCCAGGCTGAAGTCACAGTGATCCTCCTAGGGCTATTTTCTTTTTTGGGGGGGCGGTGGTTGAGGGTAGGGTCTCACTCTAGCCCAGGCTGACCTGGAATTCCCTATGTAGTCTCAGGGTGGCCTTGAACTCACAGCGATCCTCCTACCTCTGCCTCCCGAGTGCTGGGAATAAAGGTGTGTGGCACCATGCTCGGCTAAAGCTCTTTTCTAAATTAAACTTATGCTATGTGCTTTGGGTTGGGCATTGTGCTGGGATCCTGGGACACAGCTGAATGGTATTATGGTTTACATGGCAAGTGTCTCCCCAAAGCCTCATGTGTTGAAGGCTCAATCCTTGGGTAGTAGATTCAATCATCAAGAGGTGAATGGATCATGAGGACTCTGACCTAATTGAAGGATCAATTTATTGATAGATTCATAATCTCATGGTATTATTGAGAGGTGATAGAAACTTCTGGAGGTGGGGCCTAGTTATAAGAGATAGGTCACCGACAGCATGATCTTGGGGGCTACATCTTGTCCCAGGACCCTTCCTCAGTGTCTCTCTGTTTCCTGGCTGCCTTGAGATCAGCACCTTTGCTCAACCATAACACATTCTTGCACATGATGTTGTCTGGGCCTCACTATAGACCCATAGCAATGGAATAGACTGACTATGGACTGAAACCATGAACCAAAACAAATCTTTTCCCTTTTAATCTCTTGCTTATATTCACATAGGGTGTGTATGTGTCTTCCTCCACTTTTACTCTTTGAAACAGTTTTTTTTTTTTTCACTAACTTAGTGTTCACCCATTCAGTCAGACTAGTGAGCCAGTAAATCCCTGGTACTCCTTATTTCTGCCTCCCTAGCACCAGGATTCCTGGCATGCACCACTACATATAGTATTTGATGTGGGTTCTGGAGATACAAACATGTTTGTGTGGCAAGCGCTTTACCCAGTGATCCATCTCCCCTGCCACTGTCTCCTTTTAAACTGTTCTCTCATAAATATATATATATTTATGAGACCTAGCTCAAATAAGGTCCTCAAGAGAGGCCATCCCCATTTCTCCTCACTCTTCTCAGCAGTGCTTGTGCCTAAGCCCTGAAACAGTACTGTGGTTTCCTCCACGCAGACCAGACAAGCCAGAGCCCACTGACCCTGGCTGGGGCCTCACATCCTCAGGAGCTACGTCCATTCCTTCCTGATCCATTACCTTTGGCACCAGAAGGACTGTTGCATGGAAGCATGAAGCCTACCCCCGTGTACCTTCTGGGGCCGTGTATCCCTTTGAAGAACCTCCATTTCCTCCTCCCAGACATTTGGTGTCCCCTTGGGAGAGGTCCATTCTCTGAGGGTGGATTGCTTACTTCCACCACTCAAGTGGGTCTAACCAGTTCTAAGCCGCGGCCTTGAACTCCTCACCCCGAGGCTTTCTGGGCCTGACACATACCTGGGAATCTGCAGAGTCCTGGAGCTACCCCTCCAAGGCTGGTGGCCCTTGTCAGGCTCAGAAATGCTATGGGGTGACAGTCTGTATCTTAGAAGCTGTTAAGTGGAATCCTAGACAAACTGTACAACGTGTGGTACATCAAATGGGGTACACAGGTTTATGGCTATGGTACACAGGCACTGGTTAGAGCTGCCTGCCCATCACACATTCCACCCTGGAGCAATGTCACTGGATTTCTCCCTAACGAGGATCTCCGTGTCAGGCAGCTGGCCAGAACGTAGCCTTTACACATTCTCAGGTAGTGACTCAGCTGCCTAAATCCAGTCCTCTCTCATGGCTGCTGAGCTCTCCTGGAGGGCAAGTTACTCTCAGGTTTTGTTTCCAATTAAGCAAGCTGAGCTGAAAGCTCTTTCAATACCACACCACCGTCATCTCTACTGTCAGGTAATTAGCAAATGTGTTTGTTTCTGGGTGGCAGGTACGGGGCTGGGCCTGTATGCATTACTTTCCACTTAATTCCTCTGGCAACTCTATGATACAGATATCACCCACCCAGTCTCACATATGAGCAGATTGGAGCTCTGAGAAGTTAAAGACTCTTCCCCAAGGTTCCACATGCAGAAAGTAGATGCAATAGCTTTTCAATCCAGGTCTGCCTGACTCCCAAAGCTTGGGCTAGTTGCGCTGTGACATGCTACCGCTATAAAATCATCATGAGATGAACCACCTGTTAGGTACCCGGCCCAGGGGTGGGTGTTTCATTTTCTCCTTTTCTATGGCAAATTCATGCCTGAAGGTACCACCTGCACAAAGGCTGGTGGGCGGTAAAACCAGGGTTGGGAATCTGGGTCCTTCCTATTCCACCACACTCCCGCACAAGAAGAAAGATAGCAGCAGCTCAGATGTGGTAACAGACTTCACTTTATCCCAGCTATGAAAATAAGCACCGTACTTCTGGCCCAGACTACCAAGTCAGTGGTCAACGGGCATCTGCTGCCTTGTGTTGCTGATGACTAGTCACCCAGCAAGGGACAGGGACAGAATTCAGGTGAATGTTGGGAAGAAGGAAATTCACACTAACATTTTGGATCCATTTTCTATTTGTTTGTAGAGCAAATACCATATTCCAGTTCCTGTCTTGGGTATCACAGGTTGGGAGAGATGAATCGTTTCTGCTTTCAGAGTCCAAGTGATGAGGCTGAAGGTGACAGATGTGTAAACAGGGACCCGGGAGCTGTCGTTTCCTCCTTTACTACTGACATGGTGTGTGAGTTTCCACAGGTGATTTACCCTCGCTGGATGCCGAATCCTCAGTATAAAACTAAGGAACAGAGCCGCAGAGATGGCTCAGTGGGTAAAGCAGCCCTTGCCAGGTGAGCCCGAGTTCAGATTCCCAGTAACTGCATAACGTGCTGGGCGCGGTAGTTTGCGCCTATAATTCCAGCACTGGGGAGGCCGAGACAGGAAATCTCTGGGGTTCACTGACTAGCTAGTCTAGATGAATCAGTGAGCCAAATTAGTGAAAGACCCTGGAATAAGGTAGAGAGTGACTTACCTGGGGAAGACACCAGACCCTGGCCTCTGCACACCGCCCCACATGCATACATGTGCACTCACATATATACGAACACACATGCAAAAAAGAAGCTAAGCAAAATATATGATGATAATGTATCCATATGTCCCTCCCTCCCTTCTTTTCTCACTTTCTCCTTCTCTAGTCAATTTTTATTTTTCAATGCAACTCACGTGCATATGTGTCTTGAGGAAATACCATACTAAGTGCTGCAATGAATACGATTCAGAGCTTCCCTGGAGGAACAGGATTCGAGGGTTCAGCAGGCATTGACATGACTCAAAAGTGATCACTAGTCTGGAGCCATGAATCTCAGCCTGAAGACTCTGGGAGCTGGACTTGCCCTACTGCAGAACCCATTTCTCTACTGCAGGCTTCTCGATTCCACACTAGCTCCCTTGTTGGGGCAGCAGTACCAAGAGCTCACCATGGTGACTTGTGATGCTTAAGTAACCAGGAGGAAACCCATGAGGCATGTCCCTGCTGGCATGAAGCAAGCTGACATGGACTGGGCACCCCCTATACAGAGCAGCCACGGGCAGCTAATAAGCCGTAGTCCCACTCATAAGCCATGTGGACTGGTCATGAAAGGCTGAGCAAGGAACATTTTCCTTGGTAGGAATATTATTCATATCTCTAGTTGATTAAAAGAACTCATGCCAAGGGAAGGCCCACCAGCATCCATACAAAAAAATCACACCATTGAATAAGATAGCAGGAAGCTTCTGACCCCAGAGACCAAAACAGTATTTGTGGCCAAGATAAATGAGTAAGATTTTCCTCCCTCTGCTGCTCCTGGCTCTATCATCTACCTGGCTTTATGTGTGTGGGAAATCACTCCACCCCATTTGGGGTGGGTTGAAGGGCATGCCCTTTAATGTACCTGCATCTCTAAAGAGCTGACACCTGTTTACACCTGCTTTTTTTTTTAAAAAAATATTTTTATTTATGAGAGAGAAGGTGGGGGGTGGTGGAGAATGGGCATACCAGGGCCTCCAGCCACTGCAAATGAACTACAGATGCATGTGTCACCTTGTGCATCCGGCTTTACGTGGGTCCGAGGGAATTGAACCTGAGTCCTTTGGCTTTGCAGGCAAGCGCTTTAACTGCTAAGCCATCTCTCCAGCCCAGAGGTGACACTTTGTAATGCCATTACACACTTGGGTTATGCCCCTCAGGCAGCTTAAACTGCTTCTTCACTTCCACTTTCCCTGTCCTGTCCTACTCCTTGTGATAATGAGCTGGGACAGCAGGGAGCTTATGGGCTTTGAAGTCAAATGGACCTAGAGAGGCTGCATCTGGCTTCTTCTGTGGACAGAACATGAGGCCTTCTTGCTGTCGCAGTTATACCTGGGACCATAGAAGCTGCCTCCTGGGGCACAGTGAGGGAGGCTGTCTTGCATGGTGCCCTCCTTGGTATTCACCCTCCCCTTTCACCCTGCTCCTGGGGCCAGTGCCCTGTGCCCATGGGTTCACCCAGTCTCTGTTGTGGAAGGCTTCCGAAGTCAAGAAATTTGGGATCTGATGTCTGCCTGAGCTCCAGGATAACTCCAAGCTGCCAACAGATACTTGTTCTTGGGCTTCTTGTTGCAGTACAGCCCTTCCTCACCTCTCCTCTGCACCCACGTCCGGGTTCTCATCCTGGCGACAACACCATCTGCCTTGGCATCCATGCAGGAGACCCCTCTCTCCAGCATTCTCTACACCCATCAGTGACCAAGCCCTGCTGATTCCTTCTCCCCACTCTCTTACTGCTTCCCATTTTCCCTTAAGACAGGAACCCTCTAGAACAAAATCCTGAACATGGATGGCACATAGACCGTCACTGCTGGATTCACCATGCTGCTGACTCCCAGAGAAAGCTCTGTGCACATGAGGCACCACTACGCTTCACTGGACGACATTCCAGAAAGAAGTATAAGGGCTGGAGAGATGGCTTAGCGGTTAAGGCGCTTGCCTGCAAAGCCAAAGGACCCAGGTTTGATTCCCCAGGACCCAAGTAAGCCAGATGCACAAGGGGGCACATGCATCTGGAGTTCACTTGCAGGGGCTGGAAGCCCTGATGCACCCATTCTCTCTCTCTCTCTCTCTCTCTGCCTTTTTCCCTCTCTCAAATAAACAAATAAAAATAAAACTATTTTAAAAAAAGAAGTATAAATATCTTGTCTCCAGTCCTTACCTTGAACTGAGGAACAGAGTGCCATCTTTGTCTGGCTCCTGTCCCTTGCTGAACCCAAGGGTTCTTTCCTGAGCTCTTGCTTCCCTTCGGAGCCCCTTCTCTCTCCCTTGCCTAGCTAACTGCCTCTCATCTTAAGACTTAGTTCTTGAGTCCTGGATTCTCCTATACAGGGATCCCTCCTCTGTGACCCTGGGTATAGTTCAGGCTATGCACACTGTAACTTTTATCCACCCCTGCAATAACTGCGAATGACCGACATGCGGAGAAACTCATCTCTGAGATCCCAGTTGGACTCGCACAGAGTGGGTCTTGGTTAAAAACTGTCCCACAGATGACATACTGGTTGAGGGAAGAATGTGTGGGCAATGTGGCCTGCAACGCGGCAATGACCCTTTCCTCCAGCCTAGCAGAGCCTTCCAGACGTCAGCTCCGAGGACAAGCGGTGTCAAAACCCTTCAGCCTGCCTGGAGACCGCAAGACCAGGAAGAGATGACTGCAAAGTGGGTATTGATCCAAGAGTCCCTTCGGACCTTTGATTTTTCACTCTTTTCATCCATCACCCAGCAAGAGCAGCTCAGCTTTGCCCGTAACAATTCCAAATGCCTTGGACAGCAGTTTTGTCAGTGTGAATACCCAAGGCTGCTTTTCACCTCTCCTGATACCCTTTCACGACCTTCGAGGCCCACCTTCCCCCTCCCCCACACCCATCTGTGACTCAGGCTCCCTCGCAGAGCTGGACCCCACAGACTCACCCTCCGTCGAAGGGGTTCTCCCCGGGGATGAAGTGCGTGCTGTCCCTGCCCACGAGGAATTTGATGCGGTCGTAGAAGGAGTGCAGGTTCTGCTGGGACACAGGGGCCTGTGTCTCCTGGATGATGTCCAGAGGGTCAGGGGAGCCCAGGCACAGTGGGTTGACATGACAGAGGGGCTGAAGGCAGCAGTCGGGGTCCATGCAGTCCACCAAGCCATCTGCAGGGGCGACAGAGCACATGGACAGCTGGATGAGTTAACTATGTTCATCCCGCTGTCTGCCTCCGACTAGCTAACTTTAAGTATGAAAGCAAGCCAGAGTCTTTGCTGACTACCAAGAAGGTCCAGGTAGGCACTTCTGGTCTGGCCCCTGCCCGTCAGTCCAGTGGTAAGACAGATAAATAAACATACACGGTCTGGTCTGTTCTTTTCTCTTCTAAAGAGACAGCAGAAAGAGCACTTGCGCAGGCTCAGAAGAGGTACAGCCCATGAACACGTGAGCTGCTAGATTCAAATACCAGGGCTCGGGAGGCAAGGGGAGTAGGTGAGGAGGAAGCTGCTGGATTGGCAGGGACAGTCACACTGGGCCTTGTAGGCCCAGTTAGGGAACTGGCCTGGGTGCCCTCTAGAGGCTTGAAGTTTATATACATATATATATATATATCTATATCTATGAAGGCGACTTCATATGATTTGACGTGTGCTGTTGAAAATGAAGGGATGCAGGAGGCCAGACAGGAAGAGGGTGATACTGAGGTTGCTCAGGTGAAAGTAAAGACATCTTAGACTGGAGCAGCAACTGAGAAGGGGAAGTACGCTCTTACTTAATTTTTTTTTTATGAGCAGGGCTTGGGAGGAGAGAATTGTCATGCCAGGGCCTCCAGCCACTGCAGTTGAACTCCAGACGCATGTGCCATCTGTGCGCATGTGCAACCTTGCATGCTTGCATCACCTTGTGCATCTGACTTATGTGGGATCTGGAGAGTCGAACATGAGTCCTTAAGCTTCACAGGCAAGCTCCTTGATTGCTAAGCCATTTCTCCAGCCCCCTTTTTTCTTTCTTTCTTCTTCTTCTTCTTCTTTTTTTTTTTTGTGTGTATTTGTGGTACGTGTGAGAATGTGTTCTTTTCCTTTAAAACATATTTTATTTAGTTGAGAGAGAAAGAGGTAGATATATGTACATATATAGAGAGAATGGGCACGTCTGGGCCTTCTGCCACTGCAAATGAACTCCAGATGTATATACCACCTTGTGCATCTGGCTTATGTGGGTACTGGGGAAATTGAACCTGGGGCCTTAGGCTTCGCAGGCAAGAAACTTAACCACCATCTCTCCAGCCCTTAAAATATGTTATTGTGTGCCTGCCAATGTGTGCGTGGATGCAGAGGTTGCGTGTTTTTCTCAATTGCTCTGTCTTCCTTTTTGGAGACAAGGTCTCTACTGGAACCAGGAGCTCCCTGATTTAGACCAGCCACCCAGTGAGCCCTGGGGGTTCTTCTGTCTCTGCCTCCTCCATCCTGGGATTACAGGCAAGGCTGCTCCTGGCTTTTACATGAGTGCTGGGGGATTTGAACTCAGGTCTTCATGCTTACATGTCAAACACTTTATCAACTGAGTTGCCTTCCCAGACCCAAGAAGGGGTGTGAGGTGACCACTGGCTGTGAGGAAAAGGGTAAGAAAAGGGCAGTGATGGTAAGGGCCCTGTAATCTAGTATGTTCCTCAGCTTCAGAATCATGTGACCTAAGTCCTTAGGTATTCAGAGGTCTGGCCTGTCACCTGCGTCATTTGCACAAAGTTTTCTTTACAAAACAGCTGGATTTCTTCAGGACTAAAAACCGTGTCACAGGTCTACCATCTTTTCAAAGTGCAAAGAAAGGGATTCTACCTGGTCACAAATCTTTTGGCCTCATCATTGCAAGGTACTTTTATGGTTTCCAAATAAAATGGCTTAAAACGGGCAAGAGACTCAGGGATCAGAGGATAGAGGCCAAAAGGAGGGCCAGGCAAATCCCGGGGTTATATCCACATATGTTTCAGATGGGTTCAAATTCTGGCTGTGTGTCTCCGGACCACCTTCCCTACATCCTGGTCACAGCTATGTGTTGGTCATTTCTGTCTTACCTGCCAACACTTATCAGACATGTTTACAATATGGCTTCTAAATAAATAAATGAAAAATACATGAACTAACTAACGAATGACACTGAATGTTAGTCTGTAAAAGCCAGAAAACCCCATCTTCAATCAAGCCCTGAAACAGTATAGCTCATGAGGCCCAGAGACTGAAGTTCAAGTTCCAGTATTATTCTTTTTTTTTTTTTCAAGGTAGGGTCTCACTCTAGCTCAGGCTGACCTGGAATTCACTATGGAGTCTCAGGGTGGCCTTGAACTCATGGTGATCCTCCTACCTCTGCCTCCTGAGTGCTGGGACTAAAGGCGTGCGCCACCACTCCCGGCTGCCAGTATCATTCTTAACATTTTCCCAGAAGAGTTTCTGAACTTCATGACTCTGAGCCCCAGCCTCTTCACCGACAATATGAGAGCAACACTGACACACCCACCTCATTCCTGTCACCATGGAGTTTATAATGTAGGAGTTACCACCCCACTGGAGCATGGCACCTCCGTTGACTGGATTCAGACCCTCATCCTTCACACTGGCTGTGTGGCCTCATGCAGGCTACTAACTGCCTCCAAACCCAGGGTTGTACTTAGGTTCAATTAGGGTCAATTGTCCCCGACTATAATTCCTTGTCTTTCTCTATTTCTGCACAATAGCAAGAGCTTGGAGTCTCCTCGAAGGCAGCACAAAGCTAGACTGCCTGGGACACAACGTCAGCTCTGAGGCTTAGCATGGTGTGACCCTGCCTGAGCAAAACACTTAAAACTCTCTGGCCTCAGCTTCCTATATACGTCTCTTGCGTAAATGAGAAGAGTACATTCCATGGAAGTTTTGGTCCCACATTAATGTGTGTAGTACCGTATCTCCAAATCCAACAGTATCCGAGACATAGCAGCTGCCTAATAAGGGGTAGTTTTCCTTTCATGTTTTAACAAAATGAGGGGGCAGTTGTTCTTTGTTCACCTGGCAGAACAGTCCTGCCTCCCTCCCCCAGCATTATTCTGGATTGTAACTTTAGCTCCTATCCCAGCTTCCAGGTCCCACCACCTAGCACAGCATCTGTCCTCTCCTGCTATTGGTAGGCTCCGTCACACACTTTCCGGCTGCCCCTGTCAGACGCTGCTTAAACACATAATTACAGCCGAAGCAGAGGGTGATTTGCATTCTGCTATTGATGTTAGCATGACAGATTCAGCTGCCACCATCCATAACTCTGCAGAAATGTTCCATTATTCAATCCCAGCGAGCAGGGACGCTGACCATTAAATCAGCTAGCACAATTGAAGGGCCGTGAAAAGTCATGGCTAATTTGAAATTTTATTAGCTCTTGCCTGCTCTTGTTTACCACCAAAGTAGTCTCTGGAAAGCCAGTCTTTCACCTCTGGATAAACACTCTGCTTTGTGGCACCTGGTAGGAACTGCTTCCTGCTGAGGAGGAATGTCTGCTCTCCAGCCCTGGGGGAAGTGAGCCAGGAATGATGGTGGGCCTCACCAGCGTCTATATGACACCGATGGAGGTGACCAATCCTAGCAATGACCGAGGGCCAGGCACTGGGTTAAACACTTTACAAGGATGCACCGAACCCTGGGACGCAGCCACCGTCATCACTGCTATATCAGAGTGAAGGAACCAGAGGCTTGGGGTGGTTAAGTTAACCTGGTGTAGGCCATAGAGAGAGCAGGTGAAGAAGCTGACTCAGGATGGGATTGAACTCAGTTCTTTACGAGGTATGGAATGTTCTTGTGGGAGCTAGTTCTTTAGGTAAAAAAAATCCTACTGAAACACCATCCTTCCGTGCTACTTTTCGTGGCAGAATGAACAGTATTTAAGAGAATTTCTCTCTGGTCAAATCCCTGGACTCAATCTCCATGTGAGCTGTGTGACCTTGGACAAGTTGTTTGACTTCCCTAATCTGTTTATTCAGCTACAAATAGACACAAAGAAAGCTGGTCTAGTCCTCAGTCTCTCAAATCTGCCTGCCTCTGTTGCCTGGCATGAGGTTTTACCAAGCTTCCCTTAGGTGTCTTGTGACAATAAGACAGAGTTTTCCAGAAAACTTGTAGACTGATCATTCATCACTAAGACTGGGACTCAGCATGCATTCTTCACAGTAAATGTTATATCATTCATGTCATTTATGAATTCAGGAAAGTTCTGCTACCAGAACTTTGAATGTTCCTTTCCTTTATTCTTTACCTTTCTTTCCAGGAATACTAAGAAGTGTTTAAAGGGCCTTCTGTATTTTATGCCTTTCAATGTCTTTCTTAATATCCATCTTTTTATTTGTGTCTCATTCTGATTTATTTCCTCAGATCTCTATTCTACTTCACTTATTTTCCCTTCATTTGTATCTGGTCTGCTGTTTAATTTGTCCTTTGGGTCATTAATTTAAATTACCATACTTTAAGATTTCTGGATGGTCTCTTTGGAACTTTTCAAAATCTGCCTGTTTCTTTCCTGATAGCACTTTGTTCCATCCTTATAGTTTTATACATCATTTTATTTCTTAAGTCACATAAAAGCTTATTTATGTCAAGGTCTCTTTTATGTTAAGTTTTTGGAAGGGGCAGTCCTTTCGTACACTATAGCCATTAACCCTGGCTTGTGGTTAACCATGTCCTGTGTGTTTTGTAATTCTGACTGGTCATCTTCCCTGGCCAACCTACTCTCCCGAGTGGTTTCTGGTGCTGCCACATTAGGACCATCACTAGTCTGGGGCTGCTTTCTAGATGTAGCTTGGGGTTACTACTCTGGTATGTAAGGTTGGATTTCAAGACCTTTTGGTGTAAGCTCCACCTCTCATGGTAGACATTTGCTCTATGCCCTTAGCACAGGAAAGAGGAAGGTTCTCAGGGCCAGCCTTCGGGCCTAGCAGGCATATGTTTTTAGTTGTGGCATTTGAGGACCCCAGCTTTCTACAGGCTGTCAGCTGCAATGTGACACTGTGAGCATGCCCTACCCCCGTGTGTCCCAGCTTCTGTGCCTACTGCCCTGGCTTTCAATTTCATCTCCCTTCTTGTACCCAGGACTCCAACCCCATTCTCTTCTTTGCTGGGTTTTAAAAATAAATTATGATATCTTGTGGTCAGTGGGGTGTTGCGATGACCGAGTTGGGCATCTTGCTGGAAATAAGCACCTCAGCAAACACTCTGGGCTTCCTTCCCATTTGCTGAATGAATCCCCATGCAGCTCACTGCCCAGAGGTGCTAAAAGATCAGAGAGGGAGGTGACAAGACTTCGTTAAGTAAGGTCCCAGCAAAAGGAAGTTAGCAGCGGCTCCAGGCCAGGCGCTTCCCCTGAGCTGGTGTCCGGATGCCATTTGGGTCTTCTCTGACCCTTCCTCTGCACACATCCCAGGCAACCTTCGGGGTGCAGTTTGGTTTCTGGATAAACCTAGTTATGGTTACCCTATAAGTTTAGGGAGTAGAGGTCCCAGGGCACTTACAAATTGGGTCTCTGAAAGGAGGATATCACACAATCTGCACTTTTGCCGGAAACCCTGGGACTGTGGAAGTTCTCCCTGTAGCCTGGTGAGCTTAATGCCAGGCTAGGAACTCTGTCTACTCCTTGCTATGCATACCTCTGAATAGCTTAACCAATACTTTCTAAGCATTAGATGTGGGCAAAACTTCCACCAATAGATAGTCATATTTAAGTGAGATGCATATTTCGAAACGAGTAGGGCCCACAAAATTCTTTTCAAAAGTTGCCTTTTACAAGACCAGCGTTGGTGCAAAGCCCACTACATGTTTTCAAGTGTAGCACACGCCAGTCTCTAATAGTGAGTACGGCTGTTCTACAGTGAGGGAGACTCCTTCACAGTTCAATTTTCTTAGGCAGGACAAATTTTAGAAGACATGTGTCAGGAGAAGGTGTGCTTTGAGGGCAGTAAAGTAACTTCTGGGATAGAAACACATCAATATATAATTTTGGGGATCCTCTGATTTGGAAACATTTATATTTTCCCATCACCTCACAATTCAGCCAGCTACATCACACACACAGTCCTAATGTTTAATTGTCTACGTTTCACATATTTGCTGTTCCCATTTAGAAACAGCCATTTATCACTGCAGCAGAAGTCAGGAAAAGAAGTATTTCCCTCGACTTCCTTCAAATTTTAAGTAAAGCCTTCTTGAGCTAGAGACCCCTACAGTTTGGGAAATGACATTTTTTCTTTTTCTTTGAGGTTATGAAACCCCACTTGCTTACTTGGTGAAGGCGAAGAGGGACAGAAGAAAAGGTGAAAAAGGCCATTCAAACTCCTGGAGGCTAGGAGGGGCAGCAGTGCCATATCTAGGGGTGACCTCAGATGAGAGTGGAGGGGTAGAACAAAGGAAACGTAGAGAGAGTGCCCCTCCAAAAAGCCAGAATAGAGATTTTTAAAAAGACTAGGTCTCTGGGGAGCTGACTGAACTATTCCAAGGTGGCTCATGCACTCCTGACCTTCAGCTTGAAGCCCTGGATGCTCAAAAGCTGTGCAGAAATCTCGCAGATCCCTCAGTGCCTACCCTGCAGCTGAGTGTCACGCGACTTGGAGAACTGCAAGGAGAGGACATGACACAAGAGGACAAGACCCAAGGCCTCCCCAGGCTCTGTCATTCTGGCTGCCAGGCCTGAGCAGGCCTGGGCTGCAGTGCGCTCATGCAAGCCACACATAGGATGCCCTGCCGTCCTCCCAGGACTGCCAAGAGGCCCCTAGGTTATAGAGCGCAAAGACACATGCGCTGAAGCAAGGGTTAGTCTCGTCCGCTTGCAGTGGCTATTCCTGCAGCTCTGAGGACAGAGGCTGGGGAACAGACATGGATGAAGTCTTCCTTTGGCCACATGCTCCTAATTTGTAAGCGCAGCTGTAGTCCTGGCTAGAAATGGCTTCCCTTTTGCTATGTGACCCTAATATCTGCCAGCTAGGAATGGGAACTGGTGAAAAGTTTCTCTTTTCCTGGCCAATGTTCTCCCTGAGCCAGAGGGTGAAGAGAGCAGCCCCTCAGCTGCCAGCCTCCTAATCACCCACAACCTTCCCATGCCACCAGCTGCCCCCTAGCTGGCCTGCTGTGACTTCTGCGGAAAACCAAAGGTGCTCATGAGACATTCACTAAAGGGAGTGACTGAGCGGTCCTCATCTCAATTGTCTTCTCTCGGTGATGGGTGTGTGGGTGCACGTATGTGTGGATGCCTGTGGAGGCCAGAGGTCAATGTCAGGCATCTTCCTCAATGGGTCTTTACCTTATGTCTTTGGGATGGGGTCTGTCACTGAACCTGGAGGTCACCAGCTTGGCTAGACTAGCTAGTTAGCAAGTCCCAGGGATTCTCCTGTTTATCTTCCTAGCTCTGGGATTATAGGTGAATGCTTCCATGCCTAGCTTTTATTATTATTATTATGAGAGAGACAGAAAGAGACAGAGAGAAAATGGGTATACCAGGACCTCTAGCCACTGCAAACAAACTCTAGACACATGTGCTACCTTGTGCATCTGGCTTACGTGGGTACTGGGAATCAAACCTGGGTAGTTAGGTTTCAAAGATAAGTGCCTTAACTGCTAAGCAGTTTCTGCAGCCTTCATGCCTGGCTTTTACATGGGTTCTGGGGATAAGAACTCAGGTAACTCATGCTTGTATGCAAAGCACTTTAACCACTGAGCAACCTCCTAGGCCCAAACTTTCTCATTTTTACAAATGAGGACACTGATTTGAGGCTCGGGTTAGCGATGTAACCACCGTTATGCTACTAGCGAGGTGGCAGAGCTGGGAACTGGGACACTCATCTTGTTCCACATCCGGATGTTAGGCGCATTCCACAGTCTACTACTCGGTATCAATGCTTTAGACATTCTGGTTCCCCGTGTCTCTGTCCCCACTGCACAGGGGGCAGGAACTGACTTGGCTTATTCTGTGTCACAAACAAACAGAACCTTGCGTAGGTCAGCGCCCTGTTTTCCATATGAATGAACAAATTCATGAGCGATTATGTGAGGTTCCCAAACTTAACAGCTCAATCCATTTGACAGGGCCAGTGGAGGTCAGGAGCTGTGATGGAAGCCATTCCATGAAGGAAGAGGCGTCGCTCTCCTGGGAATGAGGCACAGGACAAGCCTTCTGGGCTCACCTAGCACCCAACAGGTTCTGTGCTAGGCACTAGGTGTGCAGGAATAAGACATTCTTGGACCCCCAGGTGATTCAGTGCAATAGGTCAGACAGGGACGACTGTAGTGCCAGCAGACAGTGACAGTCAGGGGCAGTGGAAGCCCACAGCGCGGGGACCAAGGTGGGATATCTCCTGCAGGAGATAATGCCTACATGCAGACGCCAAGGATGGCTAAGGATACACAGCTAGAAAACACTTTATGTGGCTGTTTCCACGATTCCTTAACGTGACGGCTGCGTGGCAGGGCATAAGAAGCCCGTCAGTGTCCCTGCAGGTTTCCTCTTCCCACCCTCAGCTCCCTGTTATCTGCAGGCTAGACCCAGAACTGTCTCACAACAGGCCGCGAGCAGCCTGGGGAGGCCTTGGGGAGAAAGGGCAGAATGGGCCTCCCCTTTCTTTACACATCTGGGAGAAGTTTTTGTCATGTGCTGTAATAAATTCTGAGCCTCCTTTCAAAAGGCTTGCAAAATCTTTATCTGCTCCTTGGAACACAAGATTTTTAAAGGTCAATTTCTCTCTTGTCTCTTATCATGAGAAATGTGGTTTAGAGATTGTCTGAAGGGTGACCAAATTCTGGGGCTTTATGTGAATGCTTCATTCCTGCCATGGGAGATGGGGAGGAGAAGGGAGGACGGACGCTTTGTTCTCGGGTTTCTTGAAATTTCTCCTTCTGGGCCGCAGCTCTCAACTGTGTGTATTGCCACCCACGATTGTCTTTCATGGGGCCAAGAGCATCCAAAGAGATTATCATACCTTGAAGCTGCCTAAAGAAGCTTTATCAAAGAAGATCTGGCTATTTAAATTCCAGTGGAGTTTTACTCTTGCATCCTCTTTACAAACACAGCTCCCAGCTAGGGTAGCTCTCCCACCGATCCACTGTGTGGGTTTGGGCAAATCGTTTCAGCTCTGAGATCAGTATCCCTGGGTGCAAACTCTGCCTGCAAGTTCATGAGGAGGGCTCTGTAGACAGTGGTTACTATGCATATTTGACTCGCTGTGATGTGTGTGTGTTCATGTGTGTGCAAGTAGGAGGCCAGAGGACAGCCTTGGTGTGATTCCTTGGGTACTGTCCACTCTTTTTTTTTTTTTTTTGAGTCAGGATATCTCACTAGCCTGGAGCTCACCAAGCAGCCTAGACTGGCTGGTCAGCAAGCCTCCAGTATCCTCCTGCTCCTGCCTCTCCAGTGCTGGGATCACAAGTGTTCGCCACCATTCTGGCTTTATTACTGTTGTGTGCGTGCGTGTGTGTGTAATGTCTGTATGACGTGTATGTGTGCATGGGTACATGCATGCCGCAGCATGTGTGTGGAAGTCAGAGGCTAACCTTAGGGTGTTGTTCCTCTGCTTCCATCTTGCTGGAGACAGGGTCTCTCTTGGGCTGTTTGCTGTGGGAAGGCCACACTAGCTGGCTCGGGAGCTTCAGAATTCTCCTCACTCTGCCTCCACTGCTGTTGGCACGTTGGGACTGTAGACACGTGCACCACTTTACGTCTGGTTTTACATGGGTGCTGGGAATGCAAACTCTTGTTGGGAGGCTTGTGGAGCAAGTGTGTTTAACCACTGAGCAGCCCAGTACTCTTTTTAAATGTGTGCTCTAGGGATCGAACTCAGGTCCTCATGTTTGTAAGGCAAGCACCTTACTGACTGCGCTATCTTCCCAACCTTCCTTTTTTTAAAAAAAATATTTGTTTACTTTATTTATTTAAGAAAGAGATAGAGATAGAGATAGATAGATAGATAGACAGACAGACAGACAGACAGATAGATAGATAGATAGATAGATAGAGATAATGGGCATGCCAGGGCCTTTAGCTGCTGCAAACTCCAGGTGCATGCACCATCTTGTGCATCTGGCTTATGTGGGTAATGGGGCATCAAACCTGGGTCCTTTGGCTTTGAAGGCAAGCACCGTAACCACTAAGCCATTTCTCCAGCTCCCAACACCCCTTTTTTATTATACTAATAAAGATGTAACAGTTTGGAATACTTTTTTCTTTCTGAGACTGTATCTTATTTTGTAGCCCAGGCTGGCCTTAAGCTTGAGACCCTCTTGTCTTTGTCTCCCAAGTGCAGGGATTACAGGTGTGAGTCACCATGTTCTGTTTGGAATATACATTTTTTTTGGAATATACATTTTTAATACAGAAAATAAAATGGTCAAAAATCACTAGCACATAAAAAATATAGCATAACCTTACATAAAAAGTAGAACATAAAACTTCATAGAGAAAAATTCCAATGTAAAAAATGATTATATATAATTTTTTATGGTGAACATCATGATCTGTGATTGTAGGTAGAAAGGAACAGAAAGAGAACATTTTTTTTCCTGTAACACTGCACAATAGGTGGTACCACTCTTAGCTTGCCATCACTATTAGATAAACAGCCTCAGGGTCACTGTGCATGAAGAAGGGTGTGGTATCATTTCACGAAGGGCTTCTCAAGGGTGTGCTATGAACTTGGCACTGAGTGGCTGTCAGAGCCCTGTGCCTGCCCTCATGGTCCCTCTCAGCTCCTCATTCCCGAGGGCGAAATGCAAGGCAGGAGAGGTGGCCCAGACCATCCTCACAGGGGAGCAGCCGACAGGCAGCTACCTAGTCACACTCAGGATGCTTTCCAGTTTTTAATCGAGAAAACAACTCTATGTGGAAACAAAAACAAACCAATAAAGCTGCTCCCAGCTCAACCATATTGTGTAACTGCTTTTCTTTTGGTCTCACCGCTAAAAAACATTGCAACAGCATTCTTAATGAACCTTGAAATTCAAGTTTGATTTTAAAAAGGTTTGCTTTGTGCCTAGCAAGTTAGGAAAGAAAAGGAAATGGGAGTTCTCAGGGACCTTGAAGGGCCACAGTAGATTACAAGTGAGCCTGCCCAGAAGTCTGGATGCAAGGAAAGAGGTTGTAATGTGGCCTTACAGACCCCAGCAGATTGCTCCCAGGCAGTGGTGAGAACTAAGCAGACTGCTAGCTCGGCCTCTTTTTCCTCTTCCAGACAGACAGTAAGGGACAATGGTACCCCTTTCCTCGCAGTGCTGTGTGGGTGCACAAACTGTCAATGACACTAGAGCTATTATCATGCTCTAGTAGGCTTCCTGGTATTGCCAGAACCTGTGCAGTTCAGGGGAAGCACTCATTGCATGTCTAGGAGGAGGAGGAGGAGCCATGGTGAAATGCCTGTAGGTATACAAGGCCACAAGCAATGGCTCCAGCCTGTAGTCCTACTCTAGGCCAAGCTAATGACTATGAGGTATATGAGCCCCATCCTGTCCTGTGGCTCTAGTTTCTTTGCCTGCACCATGCAGGGGAGGGGAAGGAAGACGCTGACGTTTCTCTCATGCCCTGTCTAGTTCTGTTATTCAACATGAAGCTTCTAAGGTCCTTCTCCAAGCCTCTGAGTCATTTCAGCCACAACCAGCCGCTCAGTGGGACTCTGACACTATTTCCTACCGTCCTCAATTATTTATCTGGGATTGTACTACATCCCTTGTCATGGCTGACATACTGATTTCATCCTGCCTCTCTTAGGTCCAGTCATATGGATAAAAATTTCTTCCAAATGACTATGAGTTTCCTGGAGGGAGAAAGAGTGGGTCATGCTCAGTGGTCCTTAGAGCCCTTCAGAAAGGAGCACGGTGCCTGGTCAGGAGCGGGAGCCTGATGCGTGCGCACTTGACTGGTGTGAAGACAGCCCAGTGCTGACCATGGTCCGTGTCTGCGCTCTTTGTGTAGCCGGCTGGCTTCTTCCACTAAACTGTCTCTGCTGGGCAAAGCCCACAGTGACGCAGGGCCCTGTGGGGATGAGCTCTGCCCCGCTGTGGATGTCCCCACTGAACGAAGAGCTACTCAAGGTGAGACGTTGCCTCACTTTCCAGTTAGAGTATGTCAAAGACTGGACAATCCATCCTCCCCAGATGCTTGTATCTCTGATCATGGTGACTCATAAGAGGTCTTCCTGAATGAACAGGAGGTCACGTCTTGGTCCCCGGGGTGGGGGGGAGGGCACACATGTGCATAAACAGTATCATCTGGCTGATGGTCACTATCATAGTAGTGATTCACTGAATGGTCATTACCTCCTATTTCTCTCTTTTTAGATTAGAACCCTCACAAGGGCAGAGACTTGTCCTATTTATCCCTGAAGTCCCAGTATCCAGGACAGGGTCCGATGCTCAGTGGATATTTCTGGAGTTAAGTGCATGAACCTGCACCGGGGCACTTTTGAACAGCTTCGCTACAAAGGATGCAAAAGCTCATTTTGGTCCCCAGGATATACTGTGGAAATTGCATGAGGTTCATCCTCCTAGATCTGGGGTCTCGCTGGCTGTTCTCTTGCTGGCTCACCACCGAGAGTGGCTGCAGGAGGCTCCCTGCCCTTGAGACCTGGATCCTGTCCTACAGCAAGAAGCTCTCTCGTCAAAGCGGTGGGGCTTGGGGCCACTGTGTGCCTAGGCTCCCTGTACATACTGGTGAGCTCCAGGGCTGGGCACTGCCTCTGAAGCAAGGCTTAGACTATTTATGGTGCTGCATTTCATGGAGAGGAACAAATGAACCATGCTCTGTAATCTATTCTTGCACATGTGTTGGGAGAAGTATGTACTCTCTCTCTCTCTCTCTCTCTGAACATTCCATGAAAGATGTTCAGTGCTTTTGCTGCCCAGATGTTCAACAGCTGTTTGAAAGCTTGGTCCAAAATCCTGGACTCTAGAGGAGGGACTTCACGGTGTGGCTCCCGTCCCCTTCCTTTCTGTCTCACAAGTGTTACTGTCCGTCATGGCTTTGCACCCACACAGGCAATGTGGAGTGGGCTGCCGAGGAAACCATGCAGCAGATCTAGGCTGACCTCTATCTTTCATGAAGAGCGAGTGTGATCACTCAATCTTGCGTGAAGACGGGGATGCTGGTACCCCGCCCTGCTTCATGCTGCCTTCCCCCATGATGTTCTCTTTGAATGGAAAGCCCTTTCCTTTCCAGAAAGCTCCTTCCTTTCCTAGCATCACCTTCCTGATGAATGTTTTCCTAGTCCCACAGAGGCAACTAACATACAACCCTGTCATTGCACTTAGCACAGTCCATTAACACTCAATCTTGGGTCTTTCTCCCTCATTTGAGTTTTGGGAGGATAGATGGGACTTACTCATGTGCACCATGAGGCCCGATCCTCTAATACAGTCTCTGGATGTTCAAGCAGCATAGGACTAATGCACTTCCCAAGTCCAGCGTGATTCAAGGGCATGTCAATACTGCGAGGTCTCAGAAGGAGAGCAGCACTCACTGTGCCCAGCAACCAAGACCCACTAGGCACCTTGTTGACAGTGACTTCCCTGGACCTATACCAGGGGTCGGGGAGCCTGGCTGCCTCCTAGATCCAGACAGTGGGCAAAAGGGCTGAAGGGAGGCTCACACAAAGACCAGTGGTCTGAAACAACCACTTCAGGCTGCCAGAGTCCACTCAAGGCAAATGAACCAGTGACCCCAATATCATATACTTGGCCACTGAGATTTTTAGAAACATGCTATAGGATATTTCCAAAGGTTTGGATGCTGGGTTTCTAGTTTGCTGATTACTAACTGTGCTTGGTTAAAATCAAAGGGAGCTACATACATGTGTTGGTGGGACCAGCTATTTGGCCATAATTAGATCTGATTGTTTTTCATGTCTATTTTTCTTTCTTCCAATAATGTCCCAAGGTTGGTAGAATCGGGCATTTCCCAGGTAGAAATGTGGAGTCCATTATGGTTGTCTTTATGCACGTTTACATAATCGAAAAAAGAAAGGTTGATTCTAAAACTGCTATAAGGGGGAGAAATGGCTCGGTGGTTAAAAGCACTTGCTTGCAAAGCCTGATGGCCCAGGCTCAAGTCCCCAGTAGCCATGTAAAGCCAGATGCACAAAGTGGCACATGCATCTGGAGTCCCTTTGCAGTGGCAGGAGGCCCTGCGTGCTCATTATCTCTCTCTCTCTCTTTCTGTGCAAGTAACTAAAATATATTTCAAAATTGCTATAAGGACTGAAATGGTCCTCATGGCCCAGTTGCCTCATTTTATAATCAGGGAGAGTAAGGCCCGGAAACATCAAGCAGCTTGTGTATAAATGCAGAGTCAAAGTCAGAGCTGGAATGAGAACACAGGTCTTTTCATTTTCAGCTAACAGGGACTAGCTGCTCTTCCCTTGGGGTTTGACTGTCTAGCACTGAAAAAAAAAAAAAAAAAAAAAAAAAAAAGAAGGAAAAAGCAAAAGCAAAGGAAATGTGTACCACAAACCTGCAGGGACGAGAGGGTATGGGAGTAAAGTATCACCTGGTGTACTTAGGAAGGGTGATCTTCAGAATCAGAGAAGAGACCCTGACCTTCTTCACATAAGTACACAGGCACACCCCTGTACCTTCTGGGACATAGAATCAGATGGCCTCTTCTTACCCCCTTCAGTGAATGAGAGTCCATACCTTGGCCAGGCAATCATTCCACCATGGGATTAACTGAAGACTTTTCTCTGCAGGCTGCTGAATGCCAATTAATTTCATTTACACAAGTTAATTTTAATGCGTCCAAATGCAACCACCCATGACAGCATTCATGCTTTCGGCCACGGGTACAGTTTTCTGTGTCCTGAGGCCCCTGGCTCCGGACAGTGGGCTTCAGTGTCCTTTTAACTCAGCAGTTCTTACCCTCCCCTCTGTGCCACTCGCCCTTGGAGCTGCCCATGGCCTGCAGGTGCCAGAGCCTTACCTCCATCATTGTCTTTGCTGTCTCCACAGGCGGTTTCCATGGACGTGTCACAGCCGGCTCCTCTCCAGCCCAGCTGGCAGACGCAGTGCCACCCGTTCAGGTCCAGTGTGCACCTGCCATTGCCGTTGCATAAGCCAGGACAGCCCTCTGCAAGACAAAACCCAGAGTCGAGGGCCGGTGCCCACCACCGCCTTCCACCTCTGCGTCCACACCCTACCTGCGACGTACGCGATGCATTCACGTGAGGCTGTCAGCATCCCAAAGGCACGCAGCACCTGGGAGGCAGGTACCATTAGAAGTTGTCACTTTAAAGAGAAGGCAGTTGTGACTTAGAGAGGCAAAGGGACAGGTCCGACAGCAACACCTTCTGCGGTGACACTCCCCATTTCACAGGTGGCCAGGATTCTGAGCTGCGGTCAGGGAACAGGTTTGCCAGAATCTGACCAGGGGAGCCTTCCGCCCATTCTTTCTCCTTGCTCATTTCCCTGCACGCCTCTTGTCTCTGGAAGCTGTCTGGAGCAAAGGCAATCTCTCTCTCTTTCCTGTCCCTTGGCACTTCTGGACATGGCTTTAAAGGGCTGTACTTTTTTCAACTCTTGTTATTAGGTCAATTTTATTGAACTTTAGGCTTTTCATTTATTTGGTCCTATTTTCTCCCAGACAACTGTCTTGGCTTTGAAGAAGAGGGCTCAGAGTCTTTTTCTTATCATCATGTCTATGTTACTCTTTGAAGAGGACTCTGTACCCAAAGGAGCTCCGAGAACTGTGACAAGACAGACAAACTTGTGCTGTCTGCGAGTGTAAAGGCAGGTGCAGGGCAGGCTGCCACCCGTGTGTCATTTATCATGCATCTTCTCTGGGCTAGCATGAGAGCGATGGAGATGAATAAGACCAAAGTGGGTTCTTGAGGAGCAGGCAGCCCTTCCAAAGGACACAAATTTGTATAAACAACAACAAAATATTGCTTACAAAGTGCTCAGAGGGAGACATAAAAGCCATGGCGGGGACTGCCTCAGGTGTCGCCCTCTGAGTGCGGACGACTTAGTCAAGAAGGACGAGGCAATGCTCGGACTCATTCTGTTCTTCAAGTAAGTGCCTTTAACTGCTGGGCCTTGCTTTTGCTCTGACCACATGACAAGGTGGGAAGTTTTTATTATGTCTCCAGAGGATTTACAGGCTTTTTATTTTTAAAAGTGTGCATGAGTATGTATATGTGTGTACATGTGAATTTCTCATTGTCCCAGAGCTCGTCAATTAGACTAGACTATGTGGCTCGTGAGCCCCAGGGATCCTCCTGTCTCCATTTCCCCAAGTTACAGGTTTTTGGTTACTACCTTTTCAAACTCCTCAAAGTCTGTGGCTCAGAAACCTGAGAGTATGTTAAGTTTCATGGATCACTTTTGCTTCTTATTGTACTACCTGGTTTTCACTTGAGGTTGTCATTTTAACAGAACTGCCAACCCTCTCCTCTGAGTGGCTATCATTCAAACTCTGCCTGTCCCCAGCATGGCGCCCTTCTCCTCTCTGCCCTTGCCTGGTCTCCAGGGGAGGCATGTAAAAGAACTCTTCCAGCTAGATGGCTTAGCTTGTTTTAATATGAGCAGTGAACATCTAGAAATATGGCTGCAAACTCACCATTCGGACATGAATTGAGGGGAAACTGACTCATTATTTTTAAATAGGACAGCAAATGTGACAGTGACTGTCCAATCCCAGACCTGGTCCAGGGTAGATCCTCAGTGAACAGATGATCAATCCGAACCTGAGACCTCAGTATGTCAAGGACATTAAGGACTTTCCTGTTCCACAGGAAAGAAAATAGAAATGTTTGCTTCCATTTGAGATAGCCAGCGTAGTAGCCAGTCAGTGTCACCACTGTCCTCTTCATTCAAAAAGAGAAAGATTTGCTGTGTGTGCGCCCTGAGCCTGGGGCGGGGGCGGGGGGGGAGTTGATTGCACCAGAAAGTTTAGCAGTAAATGCAGAACATGTAATCTCTTCATAGCAGAAGTTACTAGGAAAGATGAGAGGTTACTAGTATGGCCACTCCAAAAATACAGATCAACTCAATCTGATAGAAACAAAGTATTTTTCTGCTTAATAATAATAAAAACAGATCAAGACGAAAGTTGTAAAAGTGGGTGCCAGGAGTGTTGTGCTATACAGATGACCACTCAGGCATTTTGACTCAGTAGCCAGCATCAGATGCCTGCACGGATCCAAGCCACCAGAACCTCCCCCAGTTTTTTCAATTAATCTCACTTAAATTTGTGTCCACTCAGCTGGGAACTTTCAATTAAACTTCATATATATTGGGAATTATTCTTGGAGGAAAAAACATCCGATTTGTAAGAATGCTGGGAGTGTGTTTTGTTTTGTTTGGCTATAAGATGCATTATCTTATGTGATGGAGAAGGACTCCTTTGTCTGGAAGCATGAGTTTGGGAGTCACACTGAAGGCCAGTTCTGCTACTCAGTGGCTGTGGGACCCAGGCATGTTAGTAAATTCTTTGAGCCCCAGTCTTCTCCCTTACAAGATGGGGGTATAGAGGGCCAAAAGGTTGAAGTGTGCATGATATACAAACATGGCAGAGAGCTAGACCACAAGTATTTTAATTCTCTACTTAGGTAAAGTTGGAGATCTTCCATTTTGGGCAGAGGGCAGGTAATATCCCAAGTTGCTACCATAACTGCAGGTAGGACTCCCAGAAAGGCAAAATGGAAAATGGAGGAAGTTTTACAGATTAGAATCTGCAAAACTGTTGTATAAGGGCCCAGACAGAGTTGAAGCATGTGAGCTGTAGGAACTGGTTACAACCATTCAGCTCTGCCACTATAGCTTGAAAGGAGGCATACACATTTGTAAATCATAAGCATAACTGTGTTCCAATAAAACTTTACTGACAAAATAAGTGACGGGCAGATTTGCTCAGTGGGCTATATGATCACAGCTCCTGGTTGACATGTTTCAGAACGGTGGTGACAATGACAGCTGCCATGTCTACTATGGCTGGCCACTGTGTTAGCCACTCTGCACAGATTATTCTTTTTTTAAAAAGTAACATTTTGTTAATTTTTTGGATCTTGATTTTCAGGGAAGTTTTAGTTTCATACTTTTTAATCCTAATTGTTTAATGAAAGAAAAAAAAAGCCCGCTGGGTGTGGTGGTGCACGCCTTTAATCCCAGCACTCGGGAGGCAGGGGTGGGAGGATCGCCGTGAGTTCAAGGCCACTCTGAGACTACATAGTGAAATCCAGGTCAGCCTGGACCAGAGTGAGACCCTACTTTGAAAAAAAAAAAAAGCCCATGTTCTGTAATAGTAGGACTTTGAAGCTGAACCAATTTCAGTTCAGATTTCAGCCCCATCATTGTACTTCCTATGCATGTGATGATTAGCGAGTTAACTCTAAGCTTCACTTGCCTCACCTGCAAAATGGAGACACACCTGCTTCCAAGAGCTGCTGCCAGGACTGAGGTAGTGTGTGCCAGTTATTTAGCCCGAGAAGCAGAGCACCACAAGCAGGCATTTATTAAACGGTGGCTGAGGAAACAACGCTTCAACAGTCCACACTGTGGCGCTGTTTAGGCCTCATCCATACAAATCCTGCTGAAGCAAGGGTACAGCCCAGTGACATGGTCGTGGAGACCACATGCAGTGCAGTGCAGTGCAGTGCAGTGGGCAGGAGCATGATGGGTGGAGCCACGGGTCCCAGCATCTCATGCTTCTCTGGCGCATGGTCCTACTTCTGATAATGATTATTTCGATTTTTGGTTCGTTTTGCAGTTAGCTGAATGGTCTTACTTCTCCATTACAGCGGAGGTTTCAGAAGGGAAACTCGGGGCTTAATCAGAGCCTCACATAGCAGGGATTCAATATGTACTTGGGGAAATGAATCAATAGATGAGAAAGGAGCATTAGACTCTGCTGCCTCCTTGCTGATTGATGCAAAAGCCACCTTCTCTGTCTTGCTTTCCTGATTTGTAAGAAGTGGGTGTGGATTGTGAGTGAGAGTTTTATTAAGTACCTTAGCACAACTGATCCAATAGAAAAGGCCCCAATAGCATCAGATTCACGAATCCGGTCATAAATTCAACATGCTCTCCTCATCCCCTACTGGTAGCCAGACTTTGTGTTAATTATTGGGTAGAAGGACTCCTGCCCCCAAGAATTTTATATTCTATTTATCTATACCTTACTTTGTTCCAAGAAGGATTTAAATGAGAATTTTTTTGGGGGGGAATATGTCCTTGCTATGTAGCTTAGACTGGCTTTGAACTTGTGACCCTCCTGCCTCATCCTCTTTAGTGCTGGGGTCACACTTGTATGCTACCAGGTCTTTTGGGTCTTGCAATCTTAAACAATACTTCTCATAGTGAATGAATTTTGTGAAATACCAGTTCAAAGAGGTCCTTAGAAAAAAGTTTCTGTTTTCAAATAAGTTTGAAACCATTTTCCCTCCTATTCTTATCCTTGGCATATGAAGGAAAACTGCTTATTTGATTATCAGAACATTTCCCACTTTGACCTCAGAGCTCCTTTATTTTTTTCCTCCCACAACACTGTAATGCTTTCTCCCGTGACACACCCCTTTGGGAGCCTGACTCTTGTGAGCTCCTTTGGGGCCCTGTAATGAACACATTCAGTCTGCTTGATGGCTGCCTGTGTGGGCAAATGTTCCCTGGGAAGGGAAGCTCTTACTATGGTACCACAGGGACACTTTATCCATAGTCAGTTTCTTCAAATGGACCAAGTTCCATCCTGAGACCTTCCACTGCTCCCTTGGTTTCGGAGGGACCTCAGAGTGCTCATGAGTTGAATGAGGTTCACTCTCATCCCACAGTTTGCTTTTGGGACCATCACACCCCCACTAGCCAGCATGAGGAAGCCTCCTCCAGGGCCACTTGCTGACTTTCTTAAAGCAATATGCCCATCTTTCCCCATAGCAGAAGCTCATTAATTCCACAAACTCTGAAATCATCAATAATTCAGAGAGCCCGAGTGACATTAACAATCCCCTGTGGAAGGAATCACACCAGGCATTTGCTAGAGCTAAAATAATGTAGTTTTAAGGTTTAGCAAAGGGCTAAGCTTTTCAAAAGAAATGATGCCCTTTAAATGACAAGGGACCACTTTATGTCAATGTTCCCCTTGCAACTGGCTGGCATCAGGTGTGGCCAGGAGCCTTTTGGAATCGTGCATGTATTTATTTTTTAGTGTAGTGGCAAGTGAGCAGTGCAGTACATCTGCCACATATCAAATGCCTTTTATTTACTTTTATGGGGGGGTTCTTCTTATACTTTATTTAAAAAAAATGTTTTTTAGGCAAGCCCAACAGACTGGCCATTTTTTTTAAATGTGAGAGCAAGAGCACGTGAGAGAGACAGAGACAGAATTGGTGTGTCAGGGTCTCTAGCCACTGTAATCAAACTCCACATGCGTGCACCACCTTGTGCGCATGTGTGACCTCGCATGCTTGTGTCACCTCGTGTGTCTGGCTTACATGGGATCTGAAGATGCGATCCTGGACCTTTAGGCTTCACATGCAAGTGCCTTAACCGCTAAGCCACGTCTCCAGCCTCTCCTGTACTTTTTCATCTCTGCATTCACTTTCTTTTCCTACCTAGATGACACTGACAGTATGGTAATTTACCTTCTTGTTCCCAGTATTTCCTCTCAAATCTTCTTTCAGGAAATGGATGATGGATCCATCCCAAAGCACAAATGTATGCTTTCCTGCTTTGAGAAACCTTCTGTGGCTCTTTTATACCCCATAACAATTTCCACAATCTACAAGGCTCCTACCTAATTGGGTGCAGCCTTCTTGCTAAGTGGCCCCTGGGCTTCCCTATCGTAGCCCTCACCACACTTGTTGGAATTATATGCTTTCATGTCTTCTCTGACATAATACAGACACTCTGAGAACAGGGACCATTTCTGCTCTGGCACTTAAGGAGTTCAACATATTTGAACTCCTATATTATTAACTTAGTCTCTACCAACGCATTTTGGAAAGAGAGCAAAAGTAGGCTTTCTTCTAAACTGAAAAATACATAGTTTCCTCTGAAATGCCCCAAGTTCACATGTGCACGTCTCTGAACTCGCATTTAGAATGAATATCTGGCGTATCAGAACATCAGCCAGTTAAGAGGCTTTTTCACGCCTCGATCTGTCTTTTCAAACAAGTTGTGGTTCACTGATCTAACCCAGCTAAAGATACAGGGATGGTGTTTTCTGCATTGATGATCAGAACAGGAGGTTTGAGAGAGGATGTGAGACACTTCCTAGGGAAGGAGCCGGCTTGGGACATGGGATTTGGAGGAAAACTATTGGAAATATGGAACTTTCTTGGTGACATATGGTAATGTAGAAAGAATGCTGGAACCGTGGAATGGCCCAGAAAGTCCGAAGTCCTGGTTTCACTACTTCTGGACATACTACCCAGGACAGGAACTAAACCTATCCAACTTCAACTTTCCTTTTCAAAGGGGTGTCATTATAACTGTCTCTTTAAAAAAAACCCGCAAATTCACACAACTTATTGGCGTAAAATAACTTCACATGCTAGGGGGAAAAATTCACCAAGTAACAATTCCATGATGAAATTTAGTCTGGAAGATTCCTCTGATGATAGTGACGTGTAAAATGCTTGATTTAAAAGGGCTCCAAACTTCAATTATTTGCTGTTATTATTTCCAGCCAAGGGCCAGTGTATTAAGTGTGTGAAACCTTGTTTCCCACCCATTTAATTGGCTCCTGGCAACACATTTGTATTTGGCAAGCTTGTGCCAGCTGAAAAGGATTCTGTTATTGGTCTCTTTATGGGTTTAAATGTGAAATGTCCCCCACAGGCTCATGTTTTTTGACACTTGGTCCCAGCTGGGGGTGCTATTTTGGAAGGTTGTAGTAGAACCTCTGGGAGGTGGGGCTTAGATGAAGGAAGTCCATCACTGGGAGTGGGTCTTCAGGTTTTTATAGTCTGGCCCCACTTCCTGTCACTCTCTGTCTTAAGTGGAGTTGTGACATGACTAGCTGCCTCAGGCTCCTGCTGTCAAGACTTTCCCAACCATCATGGGCAGCACCCCTCCAACTGTAAGCCAAGATGACCTGTTCCTCCTGGAAGTTGCTTCTCACCGGGTATTTCATCGTAACAGCAAGAAAAGTAATACCGTCCCTAATACCTTTTCCATAACTTTGAAAACAGCAACTGCTCTCTCTCTTGTTAAAATCCAACTTACCCCTTTCTATTACAACTTCAGAAATTAATCTAGCTAGTGAAGTCCTTCTCCAAATCACAGGCAAGAATGTGACGATGACAAGTCAGTGCTCAGTTTTACTCAGTGTCATTCCTACTCATTGTACTAAGCACTTGATACTCATTGCTTCACATCATCCTCATGCTGACCCTGTGAGGTCATGTGGAGTGAAGAGGTGACTTGCTCAAGGTCGCCCAGGTTGCCAAGTATACAAGCTGGGATTCAAGGCCCAGTCCTGAGCGCATGTGTCGTGCTAGGTGATATGTCAGGACCTGAGGACTAGAAGATGACTGTGATGTGAAATTTCTTCTTGGGAGGCTTTGAGTCCTTTAAAAGCACACATATTTGATCGTGCCACGATGCACTCTTAGAACTGTGACACCTATCTAGAAAATCAGACAGCACCTGGTCATGTAAATGTTTAAGATGTTATGAGTTACTTTGCCTTTGGGGAATACGCTACAAAGATAAAACTTACCCAAGCCAGGCCTTCTCTGAAAAGGAAAACAGACAGCAAACACACAGGCCCCCCACCCCCACTCCCTGAAGCTGTAGTCAGCTTCCCCTTGTCTCCAGAGCCTGGCACGTGTACCTAGCACACAGTGGGTGCTCCATGGGTGGCTGCTGGGTGAAGGAACACAACAGTAATAGAATGTAGTCCTCAAGATTCCTTAGCTTGTTCTCGGGTCTCTTCCTCTTTCGGGCAACCCAGCCCGGTTCTCAGCATCTGACTTCTGATGAACCGGGGGCCGTAAGGAATGGGCAAGGTGACATGAGATGGGGTGGAGAAGGTGAAGGGTGGGTGTGTGTGGGGATGGAGGGACAACAGCACAATGGCAACGTCATAGACAGATCTGAGTGACTCGGGCAGAGAATTACACTCCAGGTATGCCAACTGCCTTGTGATCCCGCCCCCAACCCACCCCCATTAGGCAGCAGATGCTGTGGCAATGCTGGGTATACAGCAGCATGCTTATGGGGTGTGTATATACATTTTCATACACACAGTTCTTATTTTATGCTCACCCACGAACACACACAACAACAACAACAGGAAAATAGAGGAAGGAAGACCATACCTTTAACTACCCTATCCAGATAGTGAGCTTGGGAGATAAAAGACAGGGAATTTAAGGTAGGCGCAGGGACGTGCAGTGCTGTCTGCCACATGATCATGCCGAGGGCTAAGGAGACACGGGGCTGGTGGGGAATGTGTCGCATGTCAGGGACAGGCCTGCACCGCGGTGGGAAAAACAAAACCAAAGACAAAATGACATGGGAGAGCAGGAAGGACAGCAAGCACATTCTCCAAGAAGGGCCAAAAGGGGATGTCAACTCACGGGATCCAGGCATTAGGAAATGTGATCATATAAACAGAAAACGGATGGTGGGGGACAAAAGGGGGAAGGACAACGGGAAACTGCCAAAGTGGCCACACTCCTGCTCTGTCCGGCTTGCCAAGTTCATGGGCAGCTAGAACTTTCCCCGGCATCTACCAAGGGCGACAGCTGACCCCCGCCCTCCGGGGGACGAAGCCGTAGTGGGAATAAACTGTCCGGGCAGGTGTGTTCCTGAAGTTAGAAATATGCAAATTGTATATGATCTCTGATGTGCGCTAGGGTCCTAGGTTGTCTTTGATCAAATACACTGCTAGCTTGTCTGTTAGCTGTTCTTGAATCATCTAGAAACATATGTTTCCACAGAGACTTGAATGCAAAATGCTTGGTGTGCAAGTAAGATGCACCCTTACTTTGTGCATCTTACCTAACATGCGAGGTGTGGGTTGATGGATGCCATTGTGAAAAGCAGGAAAAAGAAAAGTTAGCCCGGCTACTTCTTAGTGCTTATTAAATTAGGAGGATGCATGCTTGGTTTTCCAGCGGAGGGGCTGGGTTATTTGAACTATTTGACAACCTAAACCTTAGGCTCTAAGGTCTTGCCTACTTGTGAGGATGAGTGTCAACTATTGCTCTAGGATTTAAGCTCCATGTGTCTGTGTCAGAGTGCTTATCTGTATGCTCAAAGCACGGCCACCCTCTCCAGCCTCAGCATACACCTGTAATAGATTTTGCCTTCCCAATTTAGGCTGCAGTAGTCAAGGCCTTTGAAGAGTTTCTCTTTCCCTGTCCCCTGCCCTTCTCCCGTGTTGTCATACAGGTCAGGCGGACAGCAGGCCAGGATATGCCCACCCTCAGCTCAGTTTCACACATGAATCAGAAGTTCCCATGACAAGACTGAACTGTGATGTTATGGCCTTATCTGGAAGCCCTATGCACTATAAGAACATTCTGCCTCTTGTATTCATAAAAAAAAAAGAATCTTGTTTTTTCACCCTCTGGATAGAGAGACACTACTGCTGTTTATTGATATGTATTTGCCTCAAAATATCAGTGCTTGGGAGGCTATGTTCTTAGTTCAGGTAAATATGTAGCTGCTGTTTCAAGATGAAATATGCTCCTGGAAGCTGCATAGCCAAGTGGAAAATTGGGAACAGGAGATTTAATGCACCCCTTCATTCTTAGAGATGCTGTGGGGTTTGTATGCCGGCAGGAGAGAAGAGGGGACTGTGAAAGAGAACGGCTTAGCAAGCAGGAGTGGCTGTACAAAGCTGCGGAATGCCAAACACAGGGCCTGACTACGCACACACACAAAGTGATACACAGGGACCCTGACCAAACAGCCCAGAGAGCTTTCTGGCTAATGGGAATACTTCCTTAAGTTTTAGTTCAACCATCACTTTATTCTAAGATAAGCATATTCATCTAATTTTTTAAAGTGGTCTAAGATTTCTTAGCCATCTTCTCCTGGGATGTCCCAGAGTTTTGCCATCAGACAGCAAGAACATGTGAGATGTCCTGGCTCATGTGGTTTTCTTACATTTCAGATCTGCAGAATTTTTTTTTGAGGATTCTAGTCATACATTTTTATAATAACTTGAACTCAGTTACAGAAGGCTGGAGAGAGCTGCAATATCCTGCCCAGGGAAGGGCCTAGGTTGGAGTCACTATGTAACATCCACTTTGAGGAAGTTCTCTGTACATAAAATATTCTTGTCATCTCCAAACTTAATGGTGGTATCATGAATTTGGTAGTTTGTGAAGATTATATCCATTCCATAGGGATAACCTCTTGAAACCCAGGGCTGACGTTAGATCTCTCTCTCTTTCCCCCACTCTCTCTCTGAATGGCATTTCTACCTCAAGAACTATGTACCAATAAAGATATCTCGTAAATGTGAATACTTTTTAATTTTAATTAAAATTAAATTGTGGGCTGGAGAGATGGCTTAGTGGTTAAAGCACTTGCCTGCAAAGCCAAAGGACCCAGGTTTGATTCCCCAGGACCCACTTAAGCCAGATGCACAAGGTGGTGCATGTGTCTGGAGTTTGTGTGCAGTGGCTGGAAGCCTTGGTGCACCCATCTCTCTCTTTCAAATAATATTTTTTAATTAAAAACTTAATACTTTTACCAGATTCTTGCTAGTTTCTCCAGACCACCACTGGGAACAGAAGCCAGCAGAAGCAACTGAGGCAGGCTCAGGTTAAAGCCCACAGTGGGAGTTTCCAGGAGATAAGCAAATCCAACCAAAGCTCCAATCCTGACTGCACAAATTACACAGGGTTCCTTTGCTACAAAGACACTGCAGAGCACACTGTGTATCCGAAAGCTGATAAAGCCAGTCAGTCCCAAGTCCAGGAGTTTTCCGGGGATGAAACAGAGCTTTATTATCTCTGGCTATTGAAAATGGAAGTGACAACTGGGTCTTTGAAGTCCAGTTGCATTTACTTAAAAGATATATGCAGAAATCCACACCATTATTGCTTGAAAAATCTTGGCACATATGCTCTTGAGCACAGCCATTCAGCAGTTCATGATCTGAAGGCATTTAGAGAAGAGGGCTAGTCTGTAAGTTTGCATCATGGAAGGTGCATTCAAGACTACAAAATCTCTGCATGACTGCCCTTGGGGCTTGGGATGAAGACGATGGCCCTAGAGTCATCTTTCCTTACAGGCCGCACTGATCACTAGCATTGTCTGTATGTTTTTTTAGGCTCCTGTCACTAAGTACCTGGAGATAGTGGTAGTCCCTAGCTAATTAAGATAGGCTCTGGGTTTTCCATGTGAGGTCGGTCTGGGGAGCATTCAATCTTTTTGGCATTTCTATGACCACCAACATGAAAATGTCTTCCCTCAAACTGCTTGTGCTAACAGAATTTCCTAAGGTTTTCTGTCAGGGGAACTTCTAGATGCTTTGGGGGCCCCTATCAAATGCTGTAGAGGAGATGGCAAATGTTTTCCATTATCATTCTCCAAAAGCCTCAGGCGATCAAGCCCAGTTGCATCACTGGCCCACATTTTGCCAGGTGAAACAGTAATCATTACGGCAGGTAGTGCTGAAATTCCCTCTCTATAATCACCTAACTTTTTTTTTATTGCAGGTGGATGACCACCAGCAACAAGATAGTCTTGTAAGGTACTGGACACATTCAATCTTCTTCCCTCTTTGGGTGCAGTATTAGTGAATGAGTGGTCAATGGTTCCCACTATGACAGAAATCACAAAGCCCACTTACTCTCCTTCTGTTTCCTACCCCTAAGACATGTGCTGAAATCCCACAGAGCCACCAGCAATCAAACCCTCACTTTGATAGCTCCATATGGATCGCTCTATGCTACTTGCCCCTCTCTCCTTGTCACTGTTCATCTCGCTGGACCCCAGGTCCTGCTCTTAGAGAGAGAGAGAGCTTGTGAGGATGGATAAGCAGAGGTTCATCAGCCAGAAGCTGACACCTCCTGAGTGACTTGTTTGCTCTTAGTGAAGGATAGTCTGATTGTAAAATGAAACCTGAGAGCTACCGTTCAAAAGTGAACAAAACACTCCAGAAGATTCCGTGGCTTTCTTGAAACTTTCCCTTCATCATGAAGTCTGGTCTTGCTCACTCAAGTGATTACATCATCAGAGTATTATTTTGATCTTTACTCCCAGAGGAGGCTTTTGTTTAAGAATCAGGATTTATGTGATTGGACAGCTCTCCTGAACTTGAGTAAATAATTCTGAATGTCTGGCATCTTAAACAATCACAGCTTTGGGGTCAAGGTTGTATTTTATAAATGAAATCAGAAGTTGGCATTTCCCACATGGGTTTTGAGACTTTATAGATGAGGGGCATGGAGATGAATAAAATAGTCACCATAGAATCAATCCAAAATGTTAGCAGTGTGTTTAAAGAAACAGAAAAAAAAATTAAACACCTTCTTAAATTTAACTATGATTTGCAGCCTTTGCTAAAGAAATTGGAGGTCATGCCCTGGACTTAAGGGACCCATAACATGTCTAAAAAAGACATCTAGAAATATGCCTTTGATGACTCTCTGGATCATGTGCTTGAGAAACAGATCTAAGTCAATCCATCTTACCTTACCTTCTAGGCTAGGAAAACTGAGTGCAAACGGAAGTGCTAGTGTCAAGGAAGCAAGAACAAAAACAAAGAATCCCTTTTTAGCTCATGGGCTATTTTTAGGAGCATGTGAACCCATTCTAGGCTGACAGGTATGCAGTTTTGTGGGGAATGGAGGAGAGGCTGGGATTCTGTTAGCCCTTGGTGACCTCCTCCAGTCACAAACCCTTCTGTGACTCACTAAGAGAGAGACTGTCCCAAGCAACTGCATGTTCTTCCCACTAGACTTTTACCAAAGACCTTTTCTCCACATGCAAAGACAGGGTAAAATCTTAACAGAAGGCACTAAGTCTCAATGTGAAGAGTTCTTACAATTTGAAGAAAAAAAATACTGTCATTATAGAGGATGCCATTGTCTCGTCAAGTTCTCTCTTGCTCTGAAAGCCAACGTCTTTTGAGAAAAATCAAGTAGCCTTCCATGAAAGATAAGGGAGAACCAATGCCCCCAAGGGAAGATAAGTAGTTCCTACCATAATAATCTGCTCTGAGGTGGAAAGTTTCTTACACTGAGGACTTGGCCACAGAGAGCCCAGATTTGTCTTGTTTAAAGACTTCATTCCTGCTCTAAGGAAATGAAATGATTCTTTCCTGTTTAAGGAGGGCAGCGGTGTGTAAATAAAGTCCTTCTTCTCTTTGGTGTCCACTATATTACTGTCAAGGATGCTCCTTCTCTGGTGTGGGAAGTGAGTAGAACACAGTGTCTACTAGCTGCATGATAATGACCCTTTCTGGCATAGTGAAGGAGATAATAATAGAAAATCTAACACTAAATTTCTAATTTTTCACATCAACACCCTTGTTCTTTTCCTAAATGATGCTCATAGGGGGAGTGAATTTCCTTGGAAACCTATGAAAATGTTCTCTGTTACCATCAAAGACTTCTTAAAAAAAAAAAAAGATTTCTTATCATTTCTATTTCCACAAGGAAAGGAAGTCACCCACCATTGTCTCTGACCTGCACCCCTTCCCCGACATCCTACAAGGCTACTGAAATGTTCCTTCAGCGTGAGGGTGTTGGGTTTCTCACAGGGGTGGCGGCTGGCCACAGCAGAGGCCCACGGAGAGCAGGGCACCATGCAGGGGAATTACACAGGGACAAAGAAAATGCTCACCACACAATGACGGAACAGAACCCCAGCCAAAGTCCTTTCATCCGAGCCACTATGACTAGCTCATTACTTCTTCAATGTCTCATGACATTTTTCTGTCACCCTTCTCCTCTTTTATCACGCACATTTACCTTGATGTATTTCTTATCTGGAGGGGATGAAATCTCTGCAACCAAAGAGGAATTGTCCTCGAACATCATCAAAGGGCATCAGTAGAGAGGATGGCGGGATTGATTTCTTGGTGTCAAAATAAATGGGAACTTCTTGAGCCAGGCATGGTGGTGCACACCTTTAATATCCCAGCACTCGGGGAGGCAGAGGTAGAAGGATCGCCAAGAGTTCGAGGCCACCATGAGACTACATAGTCAATTCCAGGTCAGCCCGGGCTATAGCGAGACCCTACCTTGGAAAACCAATATATATAAATGGGACCTTCTTAAAACCAGACTGATCGATATTACAAGTTCTAGATGCAGCCCAGCCTGCCCATGAACCCTGACATGAGTCATCTGTGGCTGGACTGAGGCAGAACTTCCCTCTGTGCCTAGTCATTTGACTCAGATGAGAAGCTTTATCTTTGAAAAGTCAGGCATTCATAAACATTTTAGAATTTGGTAAGGTGAGCTGAGAAGTCCACAAGCAAGTGACTGAGAACAGAATGCACTGTCCTTGGGTTCTGCTTGTTTCTTTGAATAGCAAATGGACCATCTTCTGGGCTGGGGTGGGGGGCTGAAAGGTGGTCAGTCCATTCTCAGGCACATGGAACGGTGTGAAGGAGAAGCAGAGCTGAAAGAAAGCCCCTTGGTGGACTAGGTCCACTTCTTACCAGGGGTTTCCTGGGCAATGTGAAGGCAGGATGCATGGACATACAGAAGCCACCACACAGCAGACCGTAAGATGACACGGCACATTCTGCCATGGAGCAGGAAGCCACGCCACCACCACGGATGGGCTCTGTGAGGAGTAGGGCTGGGAATGGTCTGGAACTCAGGGTGCTACAGGACTAAAGTAACAAAATCTGGCTTCTGGAAAGGAAATGAGCTGGACACCTCAGTGGAACCCTGGGGGTCATCTGTGAAGGACTGCAAGTCCTGGGAAGGAAGAAATCAAACTTCCGACTCCTGTTTAAAAAGTTACATGGCTCTTAGCCTCAGGTCTCTGAGAAAAAAAAAAATCAGAACCTCTTCACATAGCTAGGAATATATATCCAGTTAAAGTCGTAGACATGATACTTGGCATACTATACACACTCAAAAATTAGTATTATTATTATTATTATTAAATATAAGGTTGCTCAGTTGCTGATTAGCTCAGTGGTATCACAGAGGACCAAGGACAGGGACTAATGGCAGAAAAAAAACAAAAACAAAAACAAAAGAATGGATTGAGAGGTAGCTCCATTTGCTTAAAATTCCTTTGTCCCTCAAAAGCTTAAGGCCTCGTCTTGACGTTTCTATGAGACCCAAGAGGTCACTTTCTGAGCCGAGAGAGGCACCTGGAATCCTGCCTTCTAAAGCCATGTGCTTACCATCTGATCACAAATCCTTCCTTTTAAAAAAAAATGGAAAGGGAAGAAGTTAAAACACATACACAAAGCAGTTGATTCAATAAAGAGCTTTTGGTGATTGTTCATTCCGGGATAATAAACCAAGCAAAGCGTCTGGCTGTGTTTAAGATCAACAAAACCCACAGGAAAAGCAGAGAGACGGGAGCGAAGTGATCAGCTTGTTTTCAAAACTGCCGACAGAGCTGCTTCAGCGGGGACTGGTGCCGAGGAGCCCCCAGGGAGAGGGGAAGGGAGACGAATGCAGACAGGATGGAAACCGAGGACAGGGGAGGGAAGAATGCACACGTGGCCTGGAGCTTGAGGAAAGCTTGCCCCGGGGCTTCAGACCTTTCTGGAAGCCTCCCGGGCCAACTAAGCTCCAACCACCGGACACTGGAATTGATAATAATGTACTGAGCATCCACTGTGTGCCAGCTTGTGCCAAGCTCTTTCCACATGCTATTCTTTCATCGTGCAGATGAGGAAACTGAGGCACAGAGAGGTGACGGCACTGCTAATTGGCAGCCATTTGACTTCTCTGCGGACCCAAAGCTGTTTTGCATTTAGCCCGGCACTGGCTGAATAGTGAGGCCTGTTAATCAGCTAAGGGGGAGTGACAAATGCAAACTGCAGAGCCGAGGTACAAAAAGAAAAAAATGGCAAATGGTGAGTTCAAATCCAACTGATGTCTAGGAAAAGCCAGTCATAATGTCACTAGATGAAAGGACTTTTGGCCCCTCCCCACATGCAATGGGGGCCCAGGCTGGCCCTGAAGTGTCCAGCAGAGCCACGTGCCCCGGGATGCCTCTCATACCGATGGTGCAGTGCTCGCCGTTCCAACCGGGGCTGCACTCACACTTGCCGTCGCGGCAGGTCCCATGCTCTGCACAGCGTGGGTGGCAGGCCCGCTGGTCACACGCGGCCCCCATCCAGCCGTCCTCGCAGCGGCAGGTGCCTCCCACGCAGACGCCGTGGCCACCGCAGTCAGCCGCACAGATTTCTGAGGGCAGAAGGAGGAGGAAAGGGCCAAGGGATGGGGGTGCGGGGAGGAGAGAGACAAAAAAAAAAAAAAAGGAACTGAGTCAGTTCTTGCAAGGGTCACCCTTGGCTACTTACCATGGTGGGGATTCCAAAGGCTTAGGAGAGTGATCTCTGAGGACAATGCCCTTCCTTCGGAGGACAGCAATCCCCAGGCAGAGCTCTGCCTAGCACTGGCTTCCTCACCAAAATAGGGGACCGTGGGGTTCCACTCTGTTTGCTTTTCCCTACCGCCAGTCAGTCTCTGCTTTTGTGATTGCTACTTCCAAAGGGGACCGGCCTTCTGAACAGATGTGTGGAAAAGTCAAATTTAATTAAAAACTGGTTATGTGTGAACACCAAGTGAGGAGGAGGCCCTGTCGCCAAATGAAGTGCTCATGCTTCTGGCTGAGGCCCTGTGACGTGTCTCTATAGCCTTGACTCCAATGGAAGCTGGAGGAGAGGGAGAGGGAGGGAAGCCGGCCCTGCCTATGGACTTCCCAGGGTTGTGGCCCCAAATCTGCAGCTTGTCCAGTGCCTTTGCTGGGTTTATTGTCTGTCCTTCAGCGTGCTGTTGTCCCTCCACTCCAAGAACTGCCTTTTGAGTCCAAAGCAAATAGCTGGTGGTCAGGGTTGGGGGGGCCACTTGGTGGCTATGGGGATGCCTGGGGGGGGTTGCTTGGTGGCTATGGGGATGCCTGGCCCTTCACAAAGGCCTATGTGTGTGACCGTGCAAAACACACAGGGCCTGACTCACAAGCCCCTCGGGCTCCAGGCCAGCCGTGGCGTTATGGCTTATTGAAGGCAGAGGTTTGTGAAGGCTTCAAAATGCAACTAGTTTCTGGGGAAACAGCTGGAGCACCCATGACCCCAAATCCTCTCCAGAGATCTGAGGGAGGCTGGGACTTGACTCTTGCCTCATAGCCCAACAGTCTTCAAATCTGTATAAAAATTCAAACACTTTAAATGTTTTTTACAGTGGATTAATTGGCACTTGTGTTAAGTGGTTTCTGCCCATTATTCCCTACTAAGTGGCATGCCTGACTAGAAGTAGTTAATATTTTAGCCACCTTTTTTATAAAGGAAAGAAAAATAAGACTAGCTCTCCAACCTTCCTTACCAACCTAGAAGATAATGGATAAAACGTTGATAAATAAAACAAAACAAAACAAAGTGGGCCTGGGTAGATAGCTCAGTCAGTAGAATGTGTGTCTTGTAAGTGTGAGGACATGTCTCATATGAACGTACCAGGTGTGTCTGTGCCCACCTGTAATCCCAGTGTTGGGGAGGTGGAGACAGGAGGGTCCCTGGAGCTTGACGGACAGCCACTCTAGCCTAATCCATAAGCTCCAGGCCAGTGAGAGACTGCCTCAAAGGAGGTGGATGATTTTCTGGAGGCTGTACCTGAGGTTGTCCTCTAGCATCTACATGCATGCACACACACATGCACACACTGTCACGCAGCCATGAACACACACACACACACACACACACACACAGAGAGAGAGTATTTTTAAAGAGCCACAGTAAGAACTGCTGACTATGGTGTGCTCCTATGTGGACATCCTGCCAAGTAGTCACCGCAGAAGGAAGGTCATGACTGTCTGCAGCGTACCTGGCACAGCTCAGCTGCTGGGGTGGGGGTAGGGCGAGCTGAAGATCATGCCAGGCCAAGGACTATGGGGCCAGGGACAAGCCCGGCAGTGGAGAGTATGGGAAGCACGGTGCTGTACACAGCAGCGCAGACTACAAAAGTCCATGGCAAAAGCCAAGTGACCCAAGAAAGGCTTCCTGAAATGAAGTCAGGACAGTGAACTTCTAGCTAAGGTGCTCAGAGAGATCTGTAAGGTCCACATCTGCTCAGCCACTGTGTGACCTTGGGAAGGTTACTCCCTCTCTCTGGGTGTCAGTTTCCTCATTTCTCTCAGGGAACACCCGATGGTATATAAGGTCCCTTTGGGCTCCAAGACAGATCCTCCGATACAACGCCCTCCCTGTTACACAGCACAGTCTGCTTCCAAGGCTTGGTTCATCCCCTGTCTCCTGTCATTTGCTCTGTGGTTACCCCCCTGCTTCTTCCTGTCCCATACTACATGTCACAGTGATTCTCTGCCTTGCCGTCTGACCAGCAGCAAGCTGCATCCCTTTCCTCTGATCACCACTGCTCCTGGTGTTTAGCACAAGGCCCAGAGCAGACCTGAGTAAAGGCTTGTCAAGTAAGTAATGGAACAGAGCGCCTGAGGATGAGAGGCAGTTCACATCTGCGCCACTCAGCCTGGCTGAAGGCCTGCGGGCCTGTCTGTCCGCTTCTCCAGTGACCCATCCAAATGGAAATATCCTATGTACAGGCGAGGCTATGGGGCCTACTGTCACTACATCCAGTGGCCCTCTAGGATGCTGCTCAAAGTTCCCGGCAGAACACATCTTCAGCTTTCCTAACGACAAAGAGTGACAATCTACAAAGCCTTGACACCCCCGGTGTCATCTTTAACACTTCTGCACACACTGAAAGGACAGGGACTTCTTGGTGACTCTGACAGCTAGTCTGGGGCAGGCCTGTGGCTTTCCCCTGAGAGCTCTTGAAGAGCAGGACAGCTTTGCATCTGTTTGGGTTTACCTGGCACTTTTCCCCAAGTATTTGGCTGACCGTGTGAAAGAAAACAGCAAACAGCGCTTCTGTTCACTGAGGTGTGAGTCAGGCGACTACAGGTAGCTGAGGCTAAAGTTGTGGGGTTTTTATGGAGCTGGGCACACAAAGTCCCACAGGCCAAGAGCGGAATAATCAAACCTTTCCCCGCCCTTACCGGTGGTGTTTGGGGTCTTAGCTAACAGGTGGGGTCATCGCTTGTCCCTTGGAATCCCAAGGAGATTGGTACCAGGGCCCTTGTTTGAATATCAAAATCCATGGATGCCCCAGTCCCTTTATAAAATGGCATAGCATATGCATTTACCCTACATGCATTTTCCTCTACACTTTAAATTCTCTCTAAATGGTCATGCCTAACACAATATAAATGCCACACCATCCACAGTTGTTTGCTGCATTGTTTAAGAATAATGGCAAGAAAACATCCATATGTATTCAGTCCAGATGAAGCAATCTATAAATATTTTCAATCTGCAGTTGGCTGAATCAACAGATGAGAATCCAGGGCTTCACTTCAGCTCTGTATTAGTGTGGAGGCAGCACTGACAGATGACAGTAAGATCTGGAACCGGAGGATTTCAGATTCCAGATCTTCCTGATGTGACCCACTCTGTTGTTCAGAGTTTCCCTTTCTTCCTCTGAACAGTGGGAATGATCAAACCCCCACTTAGAGGGCACTGAGTACCTGACCTGGTGTAGGTGGTAATAAATTCCTCTTGGTTCACTTACCCTTTAAGCAACCCTCCACACATGCCTACTCTGTGCCAGAGATGTGCCCAGAGGAGAAGATGGAACCTCTACTCCAAAGAGATCATAGTCTGAATAAAACATGAACTAATACTGTCACTCCAAAAATCAAATACCTTTTTGTACCTTTTTGCTTACATGCAATGGATTCATTCCATGGACCTTGGCACCAGACAGGTCTGGGATCTACCCATGGATTTGTTACTCACTGGCCTGATGATGTGCAAGCTACACATTATGCAATCCATTGAGCCTTGCTTTCCATATTTGTAAAATGGGGATAAAGAATTCCCACATCACAGATCTCTCTGGCCTGGTGTCAGATCAAATGAGATAATCTGGGAGACATTTTTGGTTTAACTAACACATCTATCAGGACTTATAGCTTACAAAGCACACTTCACATACAATTTCTCACTTAAGTTGAACAATAATGTTGTTAGAACATTGGCAACTATCCTCCTTAGAGGTGAAGAGAGTGAGACACGGGACACAGGACATACAAGAACATTCTCCAAGGTCACATGGGCACCTCTTGCATTTTCCTTGTTTTGACATTCTTGTCATGAAACAGTCTTGTAAATCAAGCATTTTGCAGGTGAAGAGACAGCCTCAGAACCAGCAAGGCAGGGGAAATCTTGTTTGTATTATATATATATTATAACAGGTTATACTCTTTAATCCCCTCGCCCCTGACCCCATTTCCCTGGTGCCCTCCTCGGTGGGGTTTTGGTATTCACTGTGGGGGTCAAGAAGGCCTCAGTCGGTCCCTGTGGGGAAGTGGCAGAAGAGGGGGTTCTCCTACCCACTCTGTGGTTCTTACAACCTGCTTTTTCCTAGAGACCCAACCCACCCACTTCTCACCCCACTGCTCCTTCTTTTTTATATCTGAGTCCGACCCTGATAGTTTCCCAAAATGACACTTGGTCTTCGTGTTAGCATCTGGAGACTGTGATCTGACCATCTAAGCGCTGACATTGTCTTTTGGCATGAGGCAAAAGTGGCTTGGTTTCTGGGTGCCCCACCATGGGTTCTTTACAAGCTGGGCTGTGAGTTCTTGCACATTTTAACGGAAGGGGCCCAAAGCTGGTGACCTTGATGTTTATGGGGTGTTAACTGATGATAACACAGAGAGGCCCGTTTGACTGAGTGGAAGGGACCCCGTAATGCATGATGGGAGTAGAAACCTGAGATGTTACTTTACCATTTGCCTTCAGGTTGCAGTCCCATCCCCCCTACTTTGATTTATTATATTTAACCCCTGAAATAAAAGGAACAGCTTCAGTCTTTTCCTTCTCAGATTCTGCATTGACGTTAAAGCAGATACAACTTCACCGAGTGCTGTTGAGAACCACACAGAGCGATGTCACGGAATGTGCTCTGAAGGCTCAAATGCCTTTTCATAATGGAAATGGTCCCTTATGGAATTTGGGCTGCAGGTCCCAAGTCTCGGGTTTTCTTCTTTGTCAACTGAGGATGGCATCAATCACTTTAGAGGGTGTTGGAGGAATCACTCTCTTCTGGTTTGATTTTCTGGGTGCTCACTAGGTGTGAGGCCTACGGTGGGCCCGCGGATAAAAACAGTAATGATGGTAAATGGTGCTTTCCTGATCTCAAGAGTTAAGTTCTAGCATGGCGAATGGGCACAACCTCAGCCTCAAAAAAGAAAAAAAAAGGCGGGGGTGGGATGGGAGAGCTGGAGGGATGGCTTAGCGGTTAAGGCGTTTGCCTGCAAAGGCAAAGGACCCAGGTTCGATTCCCTAGGACACACGTTAGCCAGATGCACAAGGGCGCGCACACTTCTGGAGTTCGTTTGCAGTGGCTAGAGGCCCTGGCGCGCTCATTCTCTCTCTTTCTCTCTCCCTCTTTCCCTGTCAAATAAATAAATAACAACAAAACATTTTAAAAATTGGCAAGCACAAAAGTAGATTCTAGGCATATAATCTATGCCTGGCACATGGAAGACAATTAATTTCCCTTGTGCTTCTTTTGTGCACGTGCATGCATGTGCAAGGCATACATGGTGTGGTGTATAGTGTGATGTATCATGTGTGTGTGCAAATGTGCTTGCCTGATGTGCATGCGTGCAGAACCAGAGAACTGTGGGTGTCCTTTTCTATCACTTACCCACATAGTTCCTTGAGACAGAGTCTCTCCAGCAATAAAGAGCTACCATTTTCAGTCAATAAGCCCCAGCAAGCCTCAGTCTCCACTCCCCACAGTAGGACTGGAGTTACAGACATGGGGGGGGGGGTTATGCCCAACTTTAACAAAAAAAAAGATTATTTGAGAGAGAGAGAGAGAGAGAGAGAGAATGGGCATGCCAGGGCCTCCGGCCACTAAAAATGAACTCCAGATGCATGCACATGACACCTTGTGTATCTGGGTTATGTAAGTACTGGGGAATCGAACCTGGGTCCTTAGGCTTTGCAGGCAAGTGCCTTAACTGCTAAGTCATCTCTCCAGCCCCTGTGCCCACCTTTTTACGTGAGTGCCAGGGAATCAAACTCAGGCAGTCTCAGGCCTCCTCAGGCCCTCATGCTTAAAAGTGGCAAGTGCTGTTACACTCTAAGACATCTCCCCCAGCCCAACACATGCACCCTTTTATTTTTAATAAGAAAGGAAATGATACATGGCAAATGTAACAGGCTGAAGTCAGAAGAGCAATGTGAATTCTGTCTTCCATAACATACCCAATATAGGAGAGCATTTGATAATTTCTACTTGATCTTCATACGATCAAAATCAAAACTGTCTGATTGAATGCTACTAAGGAGTACACAGCCATAGGGTAGACTTGACTTCCAAAACTTCCAAACTATGGGTCCTTGGGAGAAGTTCTTAACCTTTTGGAGCCATAATTTTTATCTTCTAGATGGACAGAGTAATAATGATCCCCCTGATGCATGGTGGATTGAGATAACAGCAGGGGATGACATGTATGAAAAACTCTACATAAACTTTGTGTGACTATGACTGAGAGACGGAGACCTAGGATACACTGTGTCAGCAAAAGCAACAGTCACCTAACACAGAAGTAGCTTCCAGAAGAGAAAAACATTTGCTTTTCTATAGCAGCCTACAAATTTGTGTATAAAGCTCCTGCCCTGGTCACCTTAGTAGGAACCGTGTCAGCTAAGACTCAAAACCTAAGAAGAATCCATTTGCACTTGTAGACTGAGATTCTTTTTAAACACACACACACACACACACACACACACACACACCCCATATATAATATATATATTAGAGAGCTAGGGACAGGAGAGAAAGAGGGGATGGGCACATCAGGGTCTCTGGTCATTGCAAATGAATTTGATCTGCATGCACCACTTTATGTATCTGGTTTTACATTCCTGGGGACTTGAACCCAAGCTGTCAGGTTTTGTAAACAAGCAATCATCTTTAACCATTGATCCATCTCTCCAGCCCCAAGACTTCCCAAGACTGAAGTTCCTCTTGGAATCGCTCACTGTCCTAGAATTCTTTTTATAATTATTTTTATTTTTATTTATTTATTTTTGAGAGAGAGAATGGGCATGCCAGGGCCTCCAGCTGCAGCAAACAAACTCCAGATGCATGCAGTACCTTGTGCATCTGGCTTATGTGGGTCGTGGAGAATCGAACCTGGATCCTTTGGCTTTGCAGGTAAGTGCTTTAACCAGTAAGCCATCTCTCCAGCCCAGTCCTAGGATTCTTTTTCCAAGCTTATCAACTACTTTCTGGATTGGACAGGGCCTTGGAGATGAAGCAGCCAGGCCAAGGAACAGCTCTTGTCTTACAGAAAAGTCAAGCCAAGGACTCCCTTGTACCTATCTACCTATTCCCTTCACTGTGTTCCCGTCTTCTTTCCTCTCCACTGGAAGACTGTTGGGTCTTATCTATCATGGCTCCCTGGCACCAGTACCAGGCATGGTACAACATAGTTTTCCATAACTATCTGTTAAAAGAACAGATTTTTTTAAAGCTTCATAGAAGAGTACATGCCAGTTGGCTCAAGTCCATCTCAGAGCCATAGTGTATAATAAACTCCCCTGTCACCTATATTTACATAGGGGCTCCATATCCTTGATAACTGAGCTTTTCTGACACTCATCTTCTCCAGTCTTTGATTGTGAACTCTGTCATTGTGAAGAGTCCATGAACTCTCAGACACATTTCCTTCATACCACTGCCTGAGCTGCATTTGTTGTCTTTTATTCTTATTTTTTTTTTTTTCCCAAGCTAGGATCTTGCTTCAGCCCAAGCTGACCTGGAATTCACTATGTAGTTTCAGGCTGGCCTCAAGCTCATAGGGATCCTCTTACTTCTGCCTCCAGGGTGCTGGGATTAAAGGCGTGCACCACCACACCCAGCCCATCTGTTATGGTTCTCTGACATGGAAGAGGTGAAAAGGGTAGGAAAAGATAGAAGGTACAGTTATTAGTGAGCATGCCAAAAAGTGTAGACGTAAGGGGAAAACTGTCCCAGGCTTCTCTCATTAAATGCTAATCCCCGCACAAGCCCAGATGAAGCTGGGACCTATCATAGCTGTGTTTTAATCTGTCTGGACTTATTTTACAATCCTGTTCATTAAAATAGCTGGCAGGTGAAGCTGTGTCTTTCTTCTAACAGGGGAGATTTATGCATAATTTCCCCATAAAATATCTTCTACTTGGAAAGATGCTTAAAATTGACACAAGTAGGGCTGGAGAGATAGCTCAGCAGTTAAGGTGCTTGTTTGCCTACAAAGCCTGATGGGCTGGGTTTGATTCTCCAGTACCCATGTAAAGCCAGATACACAAAGTGGTCCATGCATCTGGGGTCCATTTGCAGTGGCTAGAGGCCCTGGCATGCCCATTTGTTCTCTCTTTCTCTCTGTTTCTGCTTGCAAATATATATATATATATATATATATATATATATATATATATATATACATACACACAAGTAGGGTTTACAAAAGACACCACACCCAAATATCTGTATACTGTACCACTGAGCAAGAAACATATGAAGGAGAAGATGTTTTTGGAAATTCAGGGTTGTGTAAACAAAGTCTGTGATTCATCCGACCTCCTGGGAAGTCTTTTCATAAGTCTGTATTGAGCGCTAAGAGGGATAATAAGTAAGATCAGTTCATTTTGCTCGAGACCTGAGGTTTGGAGAATAGCCTTAAGAAATTTCAATAGAGGGCTTAATAAGTTAAAATGTTTCCTGATAGCATTTTCTGTTTAATTGTTAGTTTTTGAAATTTTGGCAGACTTAAAGTCCAAGTCACAGTAGCCAGTATGTGAGTGCAAAAGCAGGAGGGAACGGTGTATCCACAGCGGTTCACGATGGCTGGTGGAGCTGCACACAGACTGCCTCAGTAAAGTCACACGACAGCCCTGGAATGGTACTTGCACTCCCACGTAACAGTTGAGGAAACAGCTTGGAGAAATGAAGGGACTTGCTCAATGGTACTTAGCTTGAATGAAAGCTAACTATGATTAACACAGCTTTGGGGTCTGTTAATTATGGGATCAGGTTTAGGCAAGACCTCAAATGCAATCTGTCAGTCTTTTGTGACTGTAAGTTGTGTATTAGGTCATTGCCTGGGCTGGACTATACGATTGCTGAAATTATCATTGACGTTTCCTTCCTCACTTTGACCTAATCCTTACCAGATTAAGCCTGTTTCCTTCTGTTTATTTTTCTGTCTGTCTGCTCATCCACCAGCCCATCTATCTATCCTAACTGTTTCATCCCTTAGCCAGGTCTCCACTCATGACCCATCAGCCCAACCATGTGATCTGAACAAGTTATTTCACCTCTCTATGCCTCTGCTCTCCCAACTGCAAAATAAGGCACACATATCAGTGTCTTTGGCTTATGAGAAAGTTGTAGGAACTCCATTGGGATGTGCTTAGTATCCTGTCCATCATTCATGGAGCAAATGTCTATTATATGGCAATTGCATCATGTTTATATACTATAAATAGACAGAGGAAGGGAGGGTTTGAAGATGTGGGAGGGGGGGCCAAGGAAGTGACCTTCCACTGAGGTGCCACCCAACAGATGGTGAGCCCTGAATCCAAAGCAGAAGCAGCAGGACAGGACTTGTGAGCAGATTATTCTTTGGGGAGAGGGTTACAGGTGGAGAGATGGAGGGGCACAGGCTATGTTGGGGGCCACCCAGGAAAATGGGGAAGTATTTCAGCTATGGCCTCAGTGTTCAGGGAAGTAGGAGGCAGTAGTCTCTGTTGAGCCGAGTGCAGGTAAATAGAGGTGATCACTGAAACAGCCCTTTTGGGGATCTGGAAGTGAGGGTTCTTGGTGTGAGCGAGGAAGAACCGCAGCAGGAGGACCTATGAGTGACTGCGGAGCTCAGGAGTCAACTGTTCAGTCCTCAGATGGCGAATGGTTGGGGTGATCCTAGGCGTTGCAAGGTATGGAAGGAAGTCATAAAAACAAGGGAGCTGTGAGTGACGCAGGAAGGTACTCAGAGGCTCAGGACGCTGGGAGGGGTGCAGACTGAAGAGAAGGGCAAACAGGAGAGAGCTGACGCTGGGCTGGAAGTGGCTGGTTCTGGCCAGGAGATCCTCTTTAGTGGCTGAAGTGTCAAAGGAGAACTAAGGACTGAGAGGAGCAGGTTTTGTGGTGGGAAGGGACCTCTGAGATCCACTGTAGACAGGAAAGTAAGGGCCTGGAGTCTAAGTGCCTTGTCCTATGCCACACGATGGCATGCATGCTAGAACTTGAGCAGGAAGGAACTTGTCCACAATCTGCCAGTGGTTGCAGGAGACACGCTCTCTGAGCTTCCGCATGTGTTGTTTCCCCAATCCAGGCCCTCCTTTGCTCCATCTTCACATGCCCCAGTCCACACCTGAAAGGGCTTCATCTTCTGTCGTCCCAAAGCCCTTCTGGGTGCATCATTTTCTCAGGGTCATTAGTCTACCTGTGGTGCCTCTAAGATCCAGCCATCCCAGATGAATAGCCACACTTCCCAGTGAGCCTTATCCAGGAAGTGCATCTTCTGACAGCGTGTCTGTGTTGCCAGATTCCAGTGGCATGGGCCAGAGTGCACCACGTTATGATCATCACTGTTCTGTGATTTTTGCATACAACAGATGCTTGGGGTCCTGTACAGAGCTGAGTTCCCAGCTCTGCTACGTTCTACTTACGGAATACAAAGGCCACCCACCTCTGATCTTTCTCTGTGTCACTGATTAAAATGGTGAGCATGATCTATATCCACCCAGATTTTAACACTGACTTAAAACTTTACTGGACACTTGCTACTATACAAGATATTCCTGGAGTCCGGGAATGTGGAGATGATGTAAAATGACTCCCATCTATAAGGAATCAGTGTATGTAAACAAGCGCAAAACCAGCGGCTGTGCCCAGCACATGGCACGTAATCCCATGACAGGTGATCTCTCAAGTGAGATCTTCCTGTATTTCTAAGAACCTATTACAGCATTCTATAAGCATGCACCCCCTCCTCCTTCCCTCAGAAGTTGAGCAGATTTTTTTTTTTCTCAGAGCAGGTTTCAGGAAGAAGCCAGAGGGGAAGAAGGTATAGGAAAAAGTCTGTGAGCTCCCCATAGTAATTAGTCTCCTCTAGACTCCGAGGCCAAACTCAAGCCGCTCTCCTGTGCTCTTCAACTTTCCTCTCTATCACCTGCCGGCCAGAGCTGCTCCGAGCCATGGCTCTGTCCCACAGATCGAGGGGGCAGAAAGCTAATGAGCCTTGGAAAGCACACGGCCTCTCACCTCACTCGAGGAACTGAGAGCTCTCAGACCCAGTGGAGAAGTGAAATCCAGGACGCTGGCGGCAGAGCGGGACTCCACACCCATTCCCTCAGGACACGAATTTCAAGCCCTTGCAAAATACCCGTGGCAAGAAGCGGTAAGCCACTGCTGTTCATCTTAATTGGAGGGTATCTGACTTCCTGATTAAAGGACCTCAAACCTAGCTCAGAGGAGGCCTCCAAATGAGGTCTGACTTGTCAAGATAACAAGCCAGGAAAGGGATGAGGAGCAAAGAAACCAAATGACATGACTGGGACATATATTTTGGTGAGCGCTGAAACCCAACAAAAACCCTACCAAGAGGCCCACGGGTGGGGGACTAAAGAGACAACTGATACTAAGTCTTATTCCCCAAGACCTCTGACCCCAATCTTCTTTGATAAAAGGCTCATTTCTCCACCTACCAGTGAACCCCTTTTCTCTAACTCTTTCCTCGACACTGCCGCCTGGATGTCCCCCAGGTATCTCAGACTATATACCTGTCCTACAGCAAGCTTTCTAAGACCAAACCCAGCCACATTAGACCTCTGCTTAAAACTCCTCCATGACTCCCAATGACAGATAAAATCCAAATTCTCTCAATGCCATTCACCCTGTGATGCCTGTGGCCTCTGTCACCTTGTCCTATGTTTCACTGTTGCCATAAACTCCCTAAAATGAACCACTGCACAGTACCAGAAATGCCTAGAAAATGCCTTGCTCTGTCCCCCTGCTGAGTATATTAAGAACCTCTGGCTTCTACAGGAGGTCCTGCAAGGTGCCGTTTACCTCTGCCACCATCCATCACCCACCTTAACTCATACCTCCTCCAAGAAGCCACCCACATGGGCCCAACTGGAAGCAATTGCTCTCTTTCTTGGATGCAATTTACATGGTCCCTGAAAATGGCACTCCTGAATGGGCTGTCAAGAACTCGCTCTTTGCATTGTCAGTTTCAGCACAAACCTTGGTAGCAGTTAATGACAGAGTTGTACAGGGGATAGATATGGGCTCTGGTCCCAGAAGAGCTTGCATTTGAATCTTGGTTTCCCTAAGGTAGCTTTGGCCCCTAAACCCTGGCTTCCTGGGAATTACACCATCCATCATGTCAGAAGCTTATATACTTGTGGGCTAAGTTATGAAGCACACACAATGAAAGGGCTCTGTGAAACATAAAATTTCTATTCAAAGAAGTTATTTTTTTTTAAATTACAAGTTATCATAGCAGCAGGAAGATAACTGGAGATCTGGTACCAAGTGTCAGCCTGGGCATCCAAACAGAAACCTGATTGTGAAGTCCAATTGCGGAGGGCTTATATTTGCATACTGAAGAGCTCCAATTCTGATAGAAAATGTTCCGGGGCTGTCGAGGGAAATTCCACTAAATTACTAAGCTGCCAGCTCTTGCTTTATCAACCTTTAACTCTGGCAGTATTTAGCAGTGTGCCTGTCTGGGCCCAATTTTGCAGTCTTTGATTAAATGTTAGGAGCTGACCATCTTATTGTGCCTAAACCTCTATGCTACTTCTCAGACAGCTGGTGGGCTCTTCCCTTCCTCACACCAACGAATCCCCCTCCTTCTCTGTGGCAATGTCAATCTCTCAGATATTTATTATTCTGAACTTTGATTCTTTTCAGGCTGTCACTCGCTGTTCAGAAGGGAGTATGGGAAATGTCAAGTCTCAATGGGTATTATTCCTTTGGTGAAACTCTAACCTTGAGTTTCCTGTCCTGTAACATACCTACACAGAAATAGCCCAGTCTGATCATTTCCTTTTGATGTTTAATTGGCTGTCGGTGCTGTGCTTTCTGGGCTGAGAAGGTAATGTTTCTCAGAGAGGGAACAATTCCGGCTACACAAATGAGACTTGTAACAGGGGAGAATGCTTGACGCTGAATCTAATTTTCTCTCCCATCCATGAACATAAGACAATTTCTCTAGCATTAAAGCATCTCACTCTGTCTTTCTGTCATTAATAAGAATTAAATTCTGTTCCCTCATATTTAAATGTAATTATATTTTGCCTCGTAAATAAAATTGAATTACCATTTTAAAAATTTAGCACTAATGCAATGGCTATGTTTAGAGCTTTAATTTTTTTTAACCCTGCTGCTACTTTCAGCTTATTTTTTTAAGCATTTGGTTCATTTTGCTGTCAATTGTGACTTAATTTAATAACAGCTCCCTATCCAATCATTATTGCCTCATCATGCTTGATTTTCTTTTCTTTTGGTAGGAAAGAAGAGTGGTAGAGAAGAACATGAGAGTTCAGAGAGTTTGCAGTTGAATTTTCTGGAAGGTCTTTCCAAGTTCAGGAAGAACTTAGGTCAGGTTGAGCTGAGACCACAGAAAGCGCCCTGAGGTAGAGTCTGAAAAGGAAATAGTCAATGTTCATTGAGAAAAAATTAATCTAAGATTCTTGGCAAGGCACTCAGCGAGACCCTGGATTTGGGACCCTGCCTGAGTTCTGGCTTCACTTCCTGCTCTCCCAACCCAACTCTGCCCTGAGGCTTTTCCTTGCCAGCCAGACTGTGGTACAGCCAGGCTCTCACACAGCTCTCCTTGGCTCATGGGGTTCCCTCTGCCTGCATTGCCTTCCCCTTCTTGGCCGCCAGGGAGCCTTTCTTTGGTCTCCTTCTGCAGAATGGCTCTCAAGGCTTCTCAGTGAGGACCTGGTCAGGTCATCTCCTGACCAAGTGCAGCCGTTCTGCTCTCATGCTCCTAACCCTGCTGTGTACACACCAAGCAGCGATGTCAGCAGGCTGCATGCTCAGGTTCTCCACTTCCTGAGGGGACTGCAGAGTTCTCTGGTTCTCCAGTCCTGCACATAGAGTGGTGGGAAGGGCTCTGGAGTGAACGAGAGGGACTTGTGAAGAGGGGGTGGGTGAAGATCTGGAGGTGCTCTGGGAGATTTTCTATGCAGGTTGAACTCTTTTTTAAAGTTTATTATTATTATTATTACTATTATTATTAACAACATATTTTGTATGGATACCCACCAAAGCAGAGGTCCAGAGGTTGAACTCTTATCTGGAATAGAGCTCAGGAAGCTTGCTGTTTTGAGAAAAGGCCGATGCTAATGCAGTGTGGCCCTTGTGCTGGCTATTTGGGGATAAATGTCTCAGCACATAGTGACTCTGTTGAGAGTCAGGAACCAGTCTTGGGTCTGGGGGGAGGAGGGGATAAGCAGCAGAGAGATTCAAGAACTACAAGGACACTGAAACTTGGAGGGTAAACAAATTGTTTAACACTGACTCATAACTAAGCCCCTGGCACTGTACCATTGCTATATAAACTGTCCTCCAACTTAACTTTGTTTGAATCTAGGAACTGCTTGGCTAATTTAGATCTAATCATGCATTCTAAAAATATACACTCACACTTCATTTATTAAGTACTTACTGAATGCCAGCCACCATGCTAGGCATTTTATGCATACATATTAAAGCTAATTTGGAAAATAGCCCTGCAATGTGAGTATCATTAGATATGCTAATGGATAAGCCAAGGCTTGACAATCTAGCCTGGTCCTACTCCAAATCCCATGCTATTCTTACTGACAGCACGTGAACTCGTGCCACCGAATCTCCAAAATATCTCCACCTGTTATTCCATGAAATTCAAGTGCAATGAAATTATAAGAATCATAAACCACCAGCATGAGCATTTTATAGGCAAAGATCTCTGCCATGTACTGCTTCTGTGAGCCAGCAACCCAGAGGAATAAAACGCAGTGAAAGGCTCCTCTCAAATAAAAGTCATTTATGGAAGATAAGACGAGAGAGAGCTCACCGAGCAACGGAGATGAGAACTGAATTCATGAGGCTGAGGACAGAGGCTCTGGGGAGACAGTGGGAAGAAAGAGCCGTAACGAACTAGCGAAGGGGCAATTGCCTGAATTCTTCTTCAGAAGCCAGTAGAATCTGGAAGAAAGGTTGGCCTTGCCAATTTTAAGGACCAATGCAAAGAGGTTAAATTTCTTCCCTTTTTAAAAAGGCAACTCTGAGCCCCAAAGGCTAAAAAGCCAACTAAAGCACTTAGCGGGGAGAGATAGAATCATTCTGTAAAGATGTAGAGTGTGCCCTCTTTGTACGAAAGCTGATGGGGCATCCAGGACAGCATTGCTACTCCCTGCTGGAATGGCTTGGTGAACCAGTGTTGGTCCTTGTCCAGGAAGGGTAGGGCAGACTAGTAGGCATGGCAGATGGATGGTCTCCATGGATGGAGACCAGGGCTTGGTTTCAGCTCTTCAGAACGAGTGGCAGGTGGGTGGGAAGGAAAGACATGGTGGGGAACAGGGAGAGGGGAGCCCTGAAACAAGACAACTATCCGTCCTTTGATGGTGCTAGGATCTTCCTAGACAGCTTCAGTTGCATCCCCTCCATGCCTCTGTCTGTGGTGGGTTATTTTGTTCTTACCATGCTCATTACTTGGTTAGGTCATTCATATAACAGTCACTGAGAACCTAATGTATGTCTGGCCCTGTGCTGGGAATACTGACAGATATGACCTCTTGGAGTTCACAGCTTGTTTTGAGAGAGACATGACTGCAGTACATAGCTCAGGTTACCATAGTGCTTAGTGCCATAGTTTGTATTCTGAATATTTCCCAAAGGCCATATGCTTAAGGTTTAGTCCCCAGCCTGTGGTATTACTGGGGCATGACTGACCCTTTAGGAGGTAGGAAGACGTTAGGTTGTTGGGGTCATATCTTAAAAGGGGATACTAAGATTCTGGCTCCTTTTTCTTAATGCAAGAGAGCAAGAGTGTGTGAGAGAGAATTGGTGTGCCATGGCCTCCAGCCACTGCAACTGAACTCCACACATGAGTGCCCTCTTGTGCATGTGTGAGACATTGAGTGCTGTGTCACTGGGCGTTTGGCTTTCATGGGACCTGGAGAGTTGAACATGAGTCCTTGGGCTTCACAGGCAAGTGCCTTAACCCCTGAGTCATCTCTCCAGCCCTCTGGCCCCCTTCTTTCTCCCTCTTTCACTACCAGTTACCATGATGTAGGAGCCTCCCGTATTCCATCCTCTGACTATGATGTGCTGCCTTGTTACAGGCCCATAAACCATGAGGCCAACAGATATTTTGTCACAGTGACAGAAAGCTGACTCATGTCCAGAAGAGACTTTGGACCCAGCTCTGGCTGGATTCTTCAGCTTGCTAACAGTGTAGTGTGGGTGCTGACAAGTAGCAATGCATCTGAGCTTCAAGTTTCTTTATCTAGAAAATGGAAATCCTGGTGATCCTGCCTCTGCAGGCCTCTTCTGAGCCTTAACCAGGGTAATGGCTATACGACATGCGCTTCAATGACTGGCACGCAGTAAGTGTGAAGAGACAGGTGACCTTGTAATTACCACTCCATCCCGAGGCTTGTCAGAAAGAAAGGCAGGGTTACTGACAAGAAGATTTCTTTGGGATGGGAAAGGAGCTGGAAGCAAGAGCTGAGGATTGAGAAAACTGTGACCTTGGCTTAATTTAAACTTTGCTGCTTGTAAGCTGAATTGTTTTGGGCAAGTCATTTCTTCTTTCCTTTCTGTCAGTCACAGCGGCAGCAATCACATCCCTACTGTCGCCACTGCCAGCCCAAGTGACTCATTAGTGACCCCCTGCTGGGCCCAGAGCACAGGACTGAGGTGCACTAGAGGCCAGGGGTTGGCCATTCTCTTGTGGCTTATAAGAGTTTGTTTCCACAGTTATCCTGTATGTGGCTTGTAATGACGGAGGACCACATGAAGGAGACTGGCTTAGCGAAGTTTCTGAGATGAGACAGGATGCCAAGTTTGCTGGGAACCAGGGACCTGAGTAAACACTTGTATAAAATCTGACTTCACTGTTTACACAAACCTCATGGAAGTGCTGAGGAGCTTGTCAGCTCACATTTCATTACAGGGCATGTTGATTTAAGCTGCCTTCATTAAATCTTGCTCTCGGTGCCGAACAGCCAGACACTCATCTCAGGGAGGAGACGGTCCTTCCTCCTCGGAGGCGGCAGGCGCGGGTCCGTCTCTGCCAGCCCTTCAACCTGCAGTCAACGCTGCTGACGGCGCGAAGATCACTCAAGATGCGCCTGCTGGCCTGCGGCCTCCGATAAACACTGGGCACCATCCGTGCCTGCCTTGCATGCCAGGCAGCAAAGAGCTCACATAGCACAGATAGAGCTGTGCCAGGCTTGGGGAGAACCACTTCACTCTCGTGTTCTCACCTACTCCTCACAATAGTCCCGTAAGTTCATCGTATCTAGGTGGAAGCTGCGGGATGAGAGGCTAAACCACATCCTGAAGCCCACTCAAGACGTGGGCTCTGAAAGAGAGAGGGAACAGCCTGTTCATGGGCCTGTAGCCAGGACCCTGACCATGGACACACCCTCCTTGCTATGATGAGTGCTGGCAATAAGGCCTTTCTTGCTTCGCCTCACTGCAAAAACTCTTAAATATTTTATTTTTATTTATTTACTTGAGAGGGGGGAAAGAGGCAGAGAGAGGGAGAGATGCAGGCAGAGATAGAATGGGTGCACTAGGGTATCTAGCCACTGAAAACAAAACAAATTCCAGAAGCATGTGCCCCCCTGTGCATCTGGCTTATGTGGGTCCTGGGGAACCGAACCTGGGCCCTTTGGCTTTGTAGGCAAGTTCCTTAACTGCTAAGCCATCTCTAGCCCTGCAAAAACCCTTTTAAAGTGGGTTCTAAGGGTGAAAGCACCCTTAGAAGGGAAGGAGGTGACAGAAATGCATCAAGTTCTTATTCTCTGGTGACCACTGACTGCCACGTGTGTACAAAACCGATGACATTTAATGGTAACGTAACTTGCCGACATAGGGATTAGTACCTCTGTCTGTCACATAAGGCAACTGGAGAAATTTAAGCTTTTTGCCCATGTCACACTGTTAGCATGTGGCCAAACCAGGCTTGAACCCAGGCAGGTCAGCCGTACATATCTGAGATAAGAGGGGAAGGAACACTTGAAGTACTTTTGTTACTCTCCCGGTCTTCCACGGGTGAGGTGCCACTAAGAAGTATGGCAGTGGGGGAGACAGTACAGGGTAAGAAAAAATAGGCTAACCCTCAAGCCCTGTTCTGGGGTCCGACCCCTACCTCCTCACTTACCAGGGTGCCTTAGACAAGTCACGGCCGCCCCTGAGTCTTACCACCAGCATGTAGATGATTCCCTACTGCTCACAGACGGGGCAGTGGTGTGTGTGTGTGTTTCTGTGTGAAATACCTTCTTTGTTTTCTGAGGTGCTCAACGGACACAATATGTCATTATTATTGCAAACGGGAGTGACAACTTTGCCGTCATCTTTGAATTCCTGGCCTGGTAGCTGCCATGACACAATTTAGTTAGTTACAGGCTAAAGATGACGATCCATGTTCCTGAAAGGGCACATCTCAGCTTGCCTCTGACTATCACATGTCTATGCAAGTATGAGGCATTTTCACTGATGGGTATTTTAATCAAAATCGTAACAAGAGATAACATTTATTGAGCGTATGTCACAGGCCCAGGAACATGCTACACTCTCTTTTTACATTGTCTTTAAAATTTCCCACAAAACTCCCCGAAAGTGAGGTACTATTTTAAACGGGGAAAGTAGCTGACCCCAAGTTCTAGTTAGTAAGGAAGCAGGGTCAGGATTTGCACTCAGCACTGTCTGCTCAGCACAGGATTCTCCTGTTTTCCCACGGGAATCCACATGTGTGCTTGATATCAGGGACGAGAGAGGCAAACCCGGGAGTGAGGAGGGGTAAGATCAACAAACTCAGCCAAAGCCCTTTCCAGTGGTTCGTTCATCTCTGTTTACAGGTCCAACTCCTCAAAAATCTCAGCCAAAGCTACACCTACCTCCTCCAAGGCTGTGGAATTTCATCAGGGATTAGCAGTGCAAGGCACAGTTATAGACCCATCATAAATTAGCCTTGCGGCCACATAATGAACAATACAAGGCAGCGTGGCTTTAAGAGGACCATTTGTTACATTGCTATAAACAGAGCTATATAAAAAGAATTATTCCTGAGACTCTGCACATCTGTGCTCACAATCATGTCTTTATGTGAGCTTTGCAAACAGGGATAAAAGTCCAATTTAGACTGTGCATTGAACATCAATTCTCCACTCAATGGGAAAGGTGATTCCAAGTATTCCAAAAGCATGAATGCTGCATGAATCTCATTTTTTTTTTTTTTTTTTTTTTGCCAAAGGTCACAACCATGCCTCTTGATCAGAATTAGAACTGTTAATCCATGACATAATGAGCTAATTTGAGCTTTTCTTTAACTGTATGGAGTAGTGCAACAGCGATTTCAGGTGAGAAGTTTGCCCTTCCCCCTCCCTCCCCACAGTTCAAGGGTTACAAAGACCAGCACGCTCTTGTTTCTTCATCCTCCCCGGCTTGAAGAAGAGAACCTAGCACACAGAAGGTGCTCACTAAGTGCTCACTGGTTAAAGTGTTACATAAAAGAAAGGGCTGCTCCACAGAAGGGAAATCATGCCTTGGTTTGTAAATCTGGCCTAATGTCTGTGGCTAGAGACTTCCACCTCATTTAGGCTCTAGGGTGGTACCCAATACTGTGCTTATGCTAATTGGACAGCATGTCAAACTGCCTTCTAAATAATCCATGCTTGTTCCCATAAACTGGTACTGTTCATAGTCATACCCATAATCATGAACTCAATCAATATCATCCATCCATCCATCCATCCTTCACTGAGCAGGTGCAATAGGTCAGGCCTATGCTCAGTGGTAGGGCTATATCCAATAATAGACATGTTTGTTCCCCCACCACCTAATAGAGCCTACCATCTAATAGAATGTTCTAGAAAGACAGTTGGAGGCAGATCCCAGAGAACCCGAAAATCCACACTGAGCTTAGCCTTCACTCTGAGTAATGGGTAAACCAGGGGTAACACAGTAAGGCAGGAGTTCACCCTCTCCTCTGTTCCGAAGTTCTGTTAGGAGCTTTCCCTGTGCTGGGCCACCAGGGATGGTCATCCCATTATGAAAGACAAGTTTCCATGAAACACATCTGGAATGACAGGGGCCAATGTTCAGTGTTGCTGAGTGGCACTTGCTATGGTTTGACTATGAAATGTCCCTCACAAGCTTATTTGTTGAACTTGGTCCCTAGCTGGTGATGTAATTTTGGGAGGTTCTAGAGACTGAGGTCGGACCTACCTTGAGGAAGTAGGTCATTGAGGGAAGGTCCTTGGGAGTATCATGTCCTTGGCCCCTTCCTGTCTCTTGCTCCATCACCAGGAGGTAAAGAACCTCTTCCTTCAGCCCTGTGCTCCTGCCCCCATTATGGCGTGGTCCAACCAACTGTGGACCACACCCTCTGGGACTGTGAGCTCAAATGAATTATTTCTCCTTTAAGTCATTCTCTCAGGTATTATGTTCACAGCTATGCAAAAGTGCCTGGCACAACACTTTAGAATCTCAAGGCTGACCAATGCCAGGAAGTAATATTTGAATCCTTGCCCACTAGAAGGAGAGGTGTAGAAGGCTAGAGCTCAGGGGAAGACGGAAAGCATCCTGGAACATGAGGAGGCCTAGCCAGGTGGCTGACAGGAGGCCTGCTCACTCATCAAGAGCAAATGGGCCACGTGTTTCAGTAGAGACCCTCCCTCCACCGGTGGCATGCCCTTCTTCTTCCCACACTTACCAATTGAGCAGTCATGTCCAGTCCAGCTTGGGTCACAGCTGCAAAGCCCCGTGTCTGGGAGGAAGGTTCCGTGGCCAGAACACTGGTCCAGGCACGTGGCCCTGGGTGTCTCACAGTTGGTGCCCCCCCATCCCACGGAGCAGTGGCACTCGCCTCTCACACAGACACCCCGGCCTGAACATGTTGGGTCCATGCAGTCCACTGTAACACACAGGGAAGAAGACACAGCTAAGCATCAGTACCACAGAGCCGGGCTTCTGCAAGGCAGCATGCTGCTAGAGGGAGTTGAACGTCAGGGGAGAGGCCACTGGGTGAGGTAAAGTATGGCTCCAAAGTCTACCCTCTGGACAGAGTATACATACATAACAGGTATCAACATAGCACCGAGTGCTTTGAAAACAGTGCCTGACATGTAGGAGATATTTAATAAATCTTCACAGAACACACTTCAGTTATTTATTACTTATGTTTAGCTTATATAAGCAAGAGACCAAAATATGTTACAGTTATATAATAGACCAAAACTTAAGAGAATTTATTTTGCAATTATAGTCCATTAGATTTTTCTGTTCCACAAATTCATGTGATTGATATGAATTTCAAAACTTCCCTTGATTGAGGACAAATGTTTTGATTTCTATTTAGAATCACATAGGCTGTTGTGGCCTGGCTTCTCCCCACGGTGGGTGAGCTAGAACGCTGGGGTCCTCAGCGGAACAGCCCCTGCAGGGTTCTGAGGGTCCACGATCAAGGGAGGCTCCAGAAAGCAGCCCATAGGAGGATAGGAGAGTCACACTGGATTACCTGCTTTGTGCTACAATCAAGGGCTCATTTACACTATCAGACTCGGCTCATTCAATAACCCAGTGAAGTTGAGATGAGGAAACCCAGGCTCAGAGGAGTGAAAAATTCATGTCAGGTCACACAGCTAAACTCTGTCAGGGAGGATTAACCCAAAAAGTTTTGTTTTGAATTTTCATTTATTTATTTGACAGAGAGAGAGAGAGAGAAAGAGAGAGTGAGTGAGAGAGAGAGAGACAGAGAGAGAGAGAGAGAGAGAATGAGAGCGCCAGGGCCTCCAGCCGCTACAAGCGAACTCCAGACATGTGCCACCTTTTGCATCTGGCTTATGTGGGTCCTGGGGAATTGAACCTGGGTCCTTCGGCTTTGCAGGCAAGTGCCTTAACCACTAAGCCATCCCTCTAGCCCCTGAAAACGTTTAAAATGTGGTCATATGTGCAGTATAAAATGAGGCACTGTTAACTATGCACTGCAGAGTGCTCAGGGCGCGCCTGCTGTTGTGCACCCACTGCCGCCATATGACCCCAGAACTCTTTCCACCTGGAAAAACGGAGACTCCAGCCATTAAACAACTCCTATTTTCTCTTTTCTCTCAACCCCTAAAAGTTTCCATGGTACTTACTGCCTGTCTCTACATTTGACTACTCCAGGCACCTCATATATAAATGGGATGATATAGTGCTTTTCTTTTTGTGACTGGCTGATTCCGTTTAGCATGACACGCTCCAGGTTCATCACAGCTGGGGCATGTGATTTTCTTTCCTTTCTAAAGATGAATAATCCACTTTCTCTATGTGTGCATTTTGTCTGTCCTTCATCTACCAGTGGCTATGTGGGTTTCTTCCACCTCTTTTTTTTGTTTTTTTTAAATTTATTTGAAAGCGACAGACAGAGAGAAAGAGACAGAGAGAGAGAGAGAGAGAGAGAGAGAGGGTGCGCCAGGCCTCCAACTACTGCAAATGAACTCCAGACATGTGCGCCCCCTTGTGCATCTGGCTAACATGGGTCTGGGGGAATCGAGCCTCGAACCGGGGTCCTTAGACTTCACAGGCAAGTGCTGAACTGCTAAGCCATCTCTCTAGCCCTTCTTCCACCTCTTGTCTCTTGTGAATGATGCTGTCAGGAAAGTGGGTATGATGGCTTGTATCGCTTGCTAACTTGACAGGGCCTAGACTGACCTAAGAAATAAGCCTCTGGGCATGTCTATGAGGGATTGTCTTGATTAGGTTTACTAAGGTGGGAAGACCCACTTTAACTGTGAGTAGCACCATTTCATGGGCTGGAATCTTGGGATGAATAAAAAGGAGAAAGCTGGTAGAGCGCCAGTTTTCACCTGTCTCCGCTTCATGATTGAGGAGGCAATGTAGCCAGCTGCTTCCTGCTCCTGCCGCCACGCCTTCCCTCCCGCCATGGCCTCAAACGTAAACGGAAGTAAGCCCTACCTCCTTAAGTGGCTTGAGTCAGAAAGGTAACTAATACAATGGGCTCAGAACTATCTCTTCGAAACCTAGCTTCGATTTATTTGAGTACATGTCCAGAAGTAGAATTGCTGGATCACATGGTAATTCTACTTTTATTTTTATTTTTGGAGGAATCACTACACTGTTTTTTCTTTTTTAGATCAGCTCCACTATTTTTTAACTTTGTGTTGACGTCTTCCCTAAGTACAGACAATAAGCCATGATAATGCTGTCCTACCAGCCCTCATTTCCGCCTTCAAAATCCACCCTCCGTTGAATCCCTTCTTCTTTCCAATTAGTCTTTGTTCTATTTTGATGTCAGCATTTTTTCCTTTTTTTTAATGCAGGCCTTGTGCAGGTAGTGACAGGCACTCTGAGGTCATGAATATCAAGGCCATTTTGAGTCTGGAAGACAGAAACTCTACTACTTTATATTTCTACTAATAGTGTATAAAGGTTCCAATTTCTCCTCATCCAGAAGAGATAAGTCTGTCTGAGTCTGAAGCCAATGATATTCCTATTAGGGGCTGACTTTCCCAAATGAAACTTTAGTTATGAGATTATTAAAAAAAACACAGAGATTTCTAATACTCCACAAATCACTGCACAGAAAAAAGTAGAATAATACTGAGAATTAACTTGTGGCTCTTGTTCATATGGAAGTGTGGAAGGAAGCAGAGAGAATGGGAAGGGAGGTGGGGCACTGTTCTCTACCCAAAAGTTGATAAGTCAGTCTTCCCCTCTACAGAATGAGAGGCATCTGTTCACTTTGTAAGTGAGAGAGGACACAGTGCTCTGGAGGGAACCTAACACAGAGGTGTTGGATAAACAATTTTTAAAAATATTTTATTTATTATTCATTTATGAAAGAGAGAGAACATGAGCACGCCAGGGCCTCCTGACACTGCAAATGAACTCCAGACTCAGGCACCGCTGTGTGCAGCTGGGTTTATGTGGGTTCTAGGGAATCAAGCCTGGGCCATCAGGCTTTGCAGGCAAGTGCCTTTAACTGCTGAGCTATCTCTATGGCCCCTCGATAGAGTATCAATGGTGCTTGGTGAGTGTAGGCACATTTCTCCTTATGAGAGCTCAGGAGCACCCCTATGCAGCGGAGCAAAGAATGTTGCCCTTGGCTTCCGGGAACTTGGATTCAAGGACACAGGACAAAAATGCTCAAGGTCAAGCTCCGTATCTACTCTGAACTTTTCCACAGTAAAATAGACATGCTGAATCATCACTAGCTCTCAGGTTGCTACAAGGAGCCAGTGACATTGAGGATCTGAAGGGACTAGATCAACTCTGATGCCTCAAATACTTGTTTTCAGTCCTCTCAGGCCACGCCGTAGTGTGAGTTGGGCAAACTGTGATCAGAGCTCATTTGTAATTTAACCGTCTTCTTAATTAATGGATTGTTCTTATTTTGTAATCCAGTACATTTGGCTTTTGCGAGGTATTACAGAGTCTCAGGTGCAAAGGACAGAGACTTTATAAGTGAGGACATTCTGGGGGCATTTATTTTGAGGGCCAGCGTATGGAGAAGGCACATCACCATGTAGGTTTTTTAAAGGTGTCTCTACCTTGGCAGCCTCAGTGAAAAGTAAGATCAGGGACAGGAGCAACTGTTTCCTAAAAACACAGTCATGATTACAACAAAAGTTGACATTAGCCAGGCGTGGTGGCGCACACCTTTAATCCCAACACTTGGGAGGCAGAGGCAGGAGAATCATCATGAGTTCAAGGCCACCCTGAGCTACATAGCAAATTCTAAGTCAGCCTGGGCTAGAGCGAGACCCTACCTTGCAAAACCAAAAAAAAAAAAAAAAAAAAAAAGGTTGACATTAAACTAGGTGCCTTTAACTGCATTTTATAAACATTAAACATTATTTCAAGTAGTCCTAACAACGTGCGTATGAGGTAGCTGCTATCATTTTTCTCACTTTTTAGGTAAGGGAGCTGACACACAGATGAGGTGAAATAACTTACCCAAGATAACATAGGGGTCCATGGAGGAATTTATATTTCATTCCCTCTTTCCTGCTTAGACCTCTTGCTATTTTCCCCTATTTTATTGACTCTAAAATATATACATGTATATATGCTTGCGTGAATACGTGAAGTGGTTTAAAAATAGAACTCAAAGCAAAAACATGGAAAGAAATGGGACATTGTGGGGAATTAATAAAACCAAATGAAGGCAATGGCTCTTCTCTTGCAGTCTCTAGACACCATTTAGTAATAGTTAAAGCATGACCTGGTGGAGTTCTGGTAATTAAAAATAATAAAGACAATAATAGTGATAAATTCTCATGACGGGCCTCAGATCCCGGAACCTCAGAAGGATTATTCCGGCCCATTAGGCTACCATGGTAATTCCTGAGATTCTGAGAGCTTTCCAACTTGACAGGAAACAGCTCAGCAATTCCCACCCAGAGGCCTATGAAGGTATTTCCCGTCCTGTGAGTACCTGGCCCCAGCTTTGGGTTGAACCTGTCTCTAAGGACACCAGGGCGCCCTCACTGTGATCCTGTAAATCTGCACCTCTAGCCAGCAGGCTAGGAGGGTGCCAAATTTAGTGAGAGGCATTTGGCGTCACAATTCTGTCTTACTCAAACATAGTGAGTCTGAGTCTGGTCTGGTAGGGACCCAGGAACTGACAAAAAAAAAAAAAAAAAAAAAAAAAAAAAAAAATCACAGTCTCAGCAGAATAAGATGAGGCAGAGCTGGTGAGAAGCCACCTCCAGCTAGCTGATCTTCATGTCTGCCAGGGCACAAGCATGGAGCAGAAGGGCAGCTCTAGCACCCTTGCCTGCACTGGTTGAGCTCCACACTGAGCAACACTGGCCCTAAGCCCTGATCCTAAACCCAAGGTCATTTATCTATACCACAATGGTGTTCTGCCAGAGAGGCCCTGGGTGGACTGCACCCACCTTCTCCCGGGCCTCTGAGGTGACAGGAACTACTGGATGGGACATGGCTGTCTTCTTTCCCCACAACGGGGCATCTGTTATCTCCCAAGGAGCTATTTGTAACACAGGAAGAACAGGCTGGGGGACAGAGCGTGTGACAAAGGAGAAGGGAGGAGGTGTCAGGGAGGGGGCTAATTGGTTTAGAAGAGAATCTAACTTAGTTTCTTTTAGAAGGTATGCCAAATAGCTCCTTTTTTCCTCTTTTGCAGAGCTTGCCGTTTGATCCTTTGATTCTTGGCAGCAGTTTAGCCCATTAATGAAATGGACGACGCCTGCACCACCAGGCTGCGAACACAACCCTTTCCCCCAACCCTTCCACGCTTCAGTGGCCACACGAGCTATTCGATGCCCTTCAGGACCCAGCGGCATCTCGCTTTTCACTGCACAAGTTCTCCTCGGCCCTGCCCCCAGCCCCTTCCAAACATCCCGCTGGCTTGGCTCAAGCTTTAAAAAAAATATGGGGCCATAAACTTCAGAAGAAGGAAGAAAGGGGGGAGCAGCTTGTTAGCTGATGTTTTATAAACAGGGGAAACCCGTTAGCAATATTGCTGGGACTGGGCAGAGGGAGAAGAAAGTGAGGAGGAGGAAGGTCCCAAGAAAACCCTATTACAAACGCAGGACTTTCAGCAGAGAGAAAGGAATAATAAAAGGAATCAGTCCCAGATGGCCTTCCTCAGAGAGGAGAGCAGGACAGAAAACATTTTTTTTACATAGATAATATAAATCAAAGTTCTACGGAACCTCATTTTCTCTTTGTAAACAGCCCTGTAGCACTGGAGCACTGGCCCATGTCCACTTGTTGGGGGTCATGCCACAAGGTCAGGGCTAGCGTGGCACCGACTGACCATGGTTCCAAGAAGGTCTCCACCCCAAGTGACCAGAGCGAAAGGAAAGCGGAGGAGACTGTCCCGAGTTCTAGGTAAGAGCGTGAAATCCCTTTGTTCTGGCTGCTGCCCTCTCCCGAGAGAGCCCGCTGTTATCTCCCAAACCCACACTCAGGGCCACATGTCGCTGAGGCAGAACCCTTCAGACACTAGCCCCACCCCCACTCTTGGAAATGGTCTGTTAACATTCTCTCCTGCAAGAGAGGCCAATGCCCTGTTAAATACCAAATACCAGCTCTCCTTGAAGCTCCTCCCACTGAGGAAGGGATCAGGGTGCTGGGTCGTGTGAAAGAAGAGGCATTGATAAGCACACAGCACTGCCCATCAGCTGCAAATGGCCATCCATTTCAGACCTTTGGATGAGGTAAGTAGGGGAAGCTTGAGTTACCTTAGAATATTACTAATAATATAAAAGCCACGTTTATGGAGCATTTACTAGGTGTCAGACACTGAGCTAAGTGCTTGACATGGACCATTTAGTTCAGACCTCACAATGGCTCTCTGAGGAAGGTAGCCCCACTTTATAGAGGAGAGGACTGAGCCAGAACTCCAATGCCTATCTGGTTCCAGAATGTACACCCTTGGAAGCCATTCCACAGTCGCGGGCTGGCCCGAGGAGAGCGTGCGGCTGCAGCCGGCCAGTCTCACCTTCCTCACAGCTCTCGCCCTTGTAGCCCGGGTTGCAGATGCAAGTACCCATGATGCAGGTGCCATGGCTGCTGCAGGCGACGTCGATGCACTGGTTGGTGGGGACATCACACTCGGCGCCCTTCCAGCCGCTGTGGCATAAGCACCTGCCCTTCATATACTGGCCGTTTCCGCTGCACAGCACGGGGCAGGAGGCTGGGGACACAGCACCAAAAGCCTGGTATGAATCACTCACCTTTGTTCCCTTCTCCTCCCATCTCTTCTGACTTCACCAACTGCCTCAACTGCTTTGTCACAAACACCCACGTGTGCCATCGCTGTGCGTTATTGCCTGACATGTGGTGCGGGGCCCCGCAGAGCTCCCACTGCTGGGAGCTGCTTTCTCCAGCTCATCCTATTCTGATGGGATGCCAGGAGCCTCTCATAGGAGGCCACAGTCTGTTTCTTGTTATCTCTGGAAAAGACAGCGTCTGAGTCTCCTGGTTACCTAGCGTGTCTCCTCCGGGACTCTCGTAATAGCTCTCCATTTTCACTTCCCCACACCTCCTGTGCAGCACCACTTGCTGCTGTCTTTAACCCAGTAGAGTTTTGCTTCCATTGTCTTTTAGGTCTCCACTCCAGCCCCTTACACACAGCCCCTCAAGAGGAGAGCTGAGCCCAACTTTGCTCTTTAAGTATTATCTTTCCATTTTGCCTCTTAGCGTAAAGGGTTTTGTGATCATTTCTACCAAGGACACTATATAAAAATAAATTATATTGCATTGTGCTGGAAGTACTTGCCTGTCTTACCGAGATACAATAAGGCTGTTTTACACATGACTCTTCGCTTTAAGTGCGTATGGGATGAGACAGTAATTCTTGTTACAAGGAATGACTCATCTCTTTCTGCGCCATCTTCGCTGGCCCCCACATGGCTTCTTTCCTTTTTAAAGCACTCAGCAGGTAATCACTATTTCCCAGCGCTGCCAGCTCTGCTGCCTTCAGCAGAGTCTATTTTACATGAGCTGAAGTAAGCAGAGCCCTCACCTGCTGCATAAGGTTTTCAGGATGCTACTCCCTCCGTGCAGGAGGCCAGCGCTGTCTCCCACTGCCGAAGCCTCCGACTTGTATCCCAACACTCCCTCCTTTCCAACCCCTTCCTGAATGGGGATTCCTCCCTTCCCGGGCTAAGAGACCACACAGAACCTTGTTGCTTCTTATCATGGTGCTCCTTTGGAAAGAAGATGCACGTATGTATGGGCACATCTGTGTGTGAGGGTGCGTGTGCACGCATGTGTGTGAGCACATGCACACACGTGTGGAGGCCAGAGAACAACCTCAAGTGTTGTTCCTCAGGAATACTGTCCATCTTTTTTTTTTTTTTTAAAGATAAGGTGTCTTAACAGCCTGGAACTCACCAAGTAGGCAAGAATGGCTTGCCAGCGAGCCCCAGGGGTCCCACCTGTCTCAACCTCCCCAGTACTGGCATTACAAGCATGTGCCACTAATAAACAGGCACCTAGTATGTTCAGGTGGGTTCTGAGGATTGAACTCAGGTCCTCATGCTTGGAAGGCAAGCACGTTACTGACTGAGCCATTTCCCCAACTCCAGTGCCGCTCTGTAATGGTCGGTTTACTCATCCATCTCCTAGAGCCAGCCTGGGGGCTCTGGGCTGGATCAGTGGTATGACCCCGGCACCTAGCACAGGGCTGAACCCTAAGTGAGCTTTAAGCAAGTGGCTGCTGAGTGAGTGAAGGGATGGAGAAACCAAGACAAGAGGCCATTTACGACTCCTCTCAAGGAACGCTAAATTGTCAGGACCACAGATCTCCTCCAGCAGTTTTCTTGTTCGTGCTTTCAAGATAGAAATGAAAGCCAGAAGCACAGGAGAGGTCCTGGGCAGCCTTTAAATGATCTCAGAAGTGGTTGTCATTAGTAGGGTATGTGCCAAAGTGTCAGGCAGCATTAGGGTGTGTGTGAGAACAGCCGGGCTCCCCAGACCCTCCCACGTGTCTTAGCTGAGACTCTGCCTGCACTGTACAAAGGCAGTCGGAGAGGCTCCCCGTGCTTCCCACCTACAGATCAGAGGTCACAGTCAAGTGGGGAGAAGCTTCAAAGATGCTTGACAAGAACTGATGACACTTCTAAGAGAAAATCAACTGCCACTCTGCCTGTCCCAACAAGGAACACGATTCACAGTGGCTGCTCCTGTAAATACTTCTTGTCTGGTCTTCCCAGTTGTCCACAGGTGGATAACAATGGCTGACAGGGCATGGCTTCGCCTGCAGACCCCCTTCCCATCCCCGCTGGATGGGCTTCTGAACCACAGCCCTTGGCAGCAGTTCTCAGGCACAAGAAGAGATGGCCCAATTCCAGAGTTTGCTCCGACAAGTACCCCTTGGTGCCCACAGGGTCTGGGAAGTGGAGACTACAAGATGACCTGAGGACTCACCTCGGCCGCAGTCAGGGCCCAGAAAACCCAGGAAGCAGTGGCAGGTCCCAGAGATGCAGTCACCATTGCCGTAGCAGTTGCTGGGGCAGTTGTCCACTGATTCTAGGGGAGAAGAGATGGGGAGCTGAAAGTAGAAATGGCTGCCCCATGCACACACACACACACACACACACACAGAGAGAGAGAGAGAGACCAGGGTCAAGACTCCAGTGAACCAGGACCCACTCATTTGAGTTTTCCAGGCCCAGTCACTGAAAGGAACCAACCGAGTTAAAATCATGTCATTTTCACTCTCATTGAAGTACTCAACTCACATTAAGACACGTGCTCTGTAAAATGTCAGCCTGAACCAAAATTTTATAAATCAGATGTATCTTTATAAATGTGCTGGCAGTTCTTGGGCTAAAAGCCATCAGGAGGCAACAATCTGACCTGTGAACAGTGGTTATCTTTGGGTGGGGGGTCCATTCCATTAGTCTGCCTTTTCATAAGGTTACTAGATATTTGCATGACTGTCTGTCCCCACCTCTGACTTTCCCTATTTCTGCCCAGGTCTCTACCACCATCCCTCACTGGGGATGTTATAGCAGCCTTCGGCAGGTCTTCCAGTGTTATTTCTTGCCTGATTTATTTACTATTCAGCAGCCTGAGTTATTTCTGTGGTATGAACCTGATTCAGGCACACTCCTGCTTCAAACCTTCAATGCCCGCCTCCCCCAACCACACACATTGGCTGCAATGTGAAAGCCACACTTTTTGAAACTCTGTGATCCATTTTTTTTTTTTTTTTGGTTTTTCAAGGTAGGGTCTCACTCTAGCCCAGGCTGACCTAGAATTCACTATGGAGTCTCAGGGTGGCCTCGAACTCACGGCGATCCTCCTACCTCTGCCTCCCGAGTGCTGGGATTAAAGGCGTGCGCCACCACGCCCGGCCCATTTATTTTTTAATTTTTTATTTTTATTTAGTTATTTGAAAGTGACAGAGAGAGAGAATGGACACGGCAGGACCTCTAGCCACTATGCACGAACTCCAGATGCATGCGCCCCTTGTGCATCTGGCTTATGTGGGTCCTGGGAAATTGAGGCTCAAACCGGGGTCCTTAGGCTTCACAGGTAAACGCTTAACCGCTAAGCCATCTCTTCAGCCCCATTTCTTTTTTAAAATATTTATTTATTTATTATTTGTGAAAGAGAGAAGGACAGAGAAAGTATGGGTGCGCTGGGGCTGCAAATGAATTAGAAATGCAGGCACCACTTTGTGTATCTGGCTTTACGTGAGTACTAAAGAACTGAACCTGGCTGGCAGGCTTTACACACAAGCACCTTTAACTGCTGAGCCATCTCTCAGTCCCTTCTGTGAACCTTTCCTTCCCTGTGTCTGGTCAGCTCCACACCCCACTCTCAAGCCCATTTGCTGGAGGATTTCTACTTCCTTGGACTCTCCTGAATATCTTTGGCAAATACTTTGTCTGACACATCAAGGAAATATAGAATCAACTTAAGAAAAGTCTTAATAAAAAATTAGATGCTTAAAAATTAAAAAAAAAATAGGTGCTTGTTGCTCCCATTAGTAAACAGATGATCTAGAAATATCTGCTTATTGAGAACAGTCATTTCTCAGTGATGCTGGACGGAGGGCAAGGCTAAGGTGCGACCAAGCACAGAACACCATCTGTGTGCCTGGGAGTCCTGCAATCACATCTCATCTCACTTCCTCCAAATCTCATAAATATGTATTTATGAATGTCATTTCTATTTTACTAACAAAAAGAAAAAAAGAAAAACAGATGCATCTGAGAGAGATGAAGCGAGTCGCTGAAGGTTGAAGAAACCAAGTTGCAATGGTAGGGTTTAAAAAATTATTTATTTATTTGCAAGGAGAGAGAGAGAGAGAAAGAAAGAAAGAGAGAAAGAGAATGGGTGTGCACCAGGGCCTCTAACCACTGCAAACAAACTCCAGATGCATACGCCACTTTTTGCATCTGGCTTCACGTGGGTACTATGGAATTGAACCCAGGGCATTAGGCTTTGCAGGCAAGCGCCTTAACCACTGACCCATCTCTCCAGCCCAGTGGTAGGTTTTGAACACAGGCCTTTGGAATCTAAGCCAGTCTCCCTCTGCCCTATAGAAGTCATCCCATGACAGAAGCAAGGAGAATGAGCAAGGCAAGTCTCGAACGGTGAGGCCAACCCAGAAGGCAGCAAAGGAGCCAAGGAAAGGCTGAGAATTCTAGAACTTTCAGAGCTTGAAGGGCTTCAAGAGACCATCCAGCAAAATGTGCTCATTTTAAGAGGGTAGGACCTGAGGCCCACAGGAAGGGCAGTGACTCCCTCAAGGTCACAGAGTAAGTTGGGAGAGTCAGATGGAAGGTAGAGGGTAAGGCCGGTCAGGCAGGCTGAGTTAGGGATTCAAGCCAAGACGCTGACACTGAGACCTCTGTGAGAGACATGTGACCATTTCAGCCAAGCCGAACTGGGAAAAATCTAACCAGTGACCTGTCACTTGGGCAGCAGCATGGTGAAGAGACAAGGCTCTACCTGGAGATCTACCTGGGGTCTGTACTCCTAGTATCTCTCTGTGTGTCCTATTGCAACTTCATCTCCTCTCTGGGCCTCATTTTGTTCCTCTTGAAAATGAAGGTGATGGCCCAGGTGACTCCCTGGGGCTGCTTCCTGTTCTGAGATGCCACAACTTACAGTGAATGAAGAGGTCAACTGAGGACAGAGGTCATCAAGGCCTAACAGAGCACCCAAGGGTGTACACTGACAGCTACCTTGAAGAATGACCTGGTTGGTGACAGGGAGGAGGAGTTGGTGGCATGTATAGCAAGGGGTACTTTTAAAAGAAGCCTTTCTTGTATTGAGGACACTCAAAACACATCAAAGCAGAAATCCAGAGGTTTCAGAGAGCTCAACACTAAACTAGGCTTATAACACACCCACCAAGGCACAGGGAACATGGGGGGGGATTGTAAGCCACAGGGTGGGACGGAATGTCCTGAGGCATTGCCGCCCCCTGCCCACAGAGACTGTCTGATGCTTTCATGACCCCATGGTGAATACCAATAACCCCGCTGAGGAGGGCCTCAGTCAGATGGGGGCAGGGGAGATGGAATATGAGTATAACCTGATGGGACTATGACCAACATGCAACTGGTTCATACAGTAAAGTTCATAATTAATTAAAAATTAACAAAAAATTACAATCAGCATAGGAACTTGGAGGGCACAATATTTACCTTATAGTAAATACACTTTTTTTTAAATATTTTTTTTAAGTTTATACAATTCAAGCTTTTTTTAAATTTTTTTTGTTTATTTATTTATTTGAGAGCGACAGAGAGAAGGAGGCAGAGAGAAAGAGAGAGAGAGAGAGAATGGGCGTGCCAGAGCTTCCAGCCTCTGTAAACGAACTCCAGATGCGTGCACCCCCTTGTGCATCTGGCTAACGTGGGTCCTGGGGAATTGAGCCTCGAACTGGGGTCCTTAGGCTTCACAGGCAAGCGCTTAACCGCTAAGCCATCTCTCCAGCCCCACTTTTTTTTTTAAAAGGCCTTTCTTCAAGGTCTTTCAGTATCAACTTGGAAATGATTTCATTTTTTCAGAAAAAAAAATAGTCCAAATACATGATTTCCATTTGTAAATGGGAAATTCCACTCCTTTACTGTTGTCTCTCCACTAACACAGGCAGTGTCTTACTAATAGTTAATAACTAACAGAAGTAGGATTCAAACCCAGGTCTTGGGAGTCCAAACCACTCTTCTTCCATGATGTCATGCTCTGCGGGTCCCACAGGAGCTCAACCCATGACAGAAGCAGGAGAATGAGCAAGGCAGGTCTCTGGGACAGCAAAGCCAATGTTGAAACGTTGAAGGCAGCCAGAAAAAATAAAATAAAAAATAAAAAAAAAGACCTAGAGAATTCTAGAACCTTCAGAGCTGGAGACCACAGCATAAGAGTTGATAGCAAGTGGGTCTAGTTCAACATGTGACCTCACTTCAGGGCCAGTGTCCTAGCAGAATAAGGCTTAGGGACAGTGACTTGAGCATCTGTTCTCCATTGCTTGGAACAGTCCAAGTTCCTAAGGTGTTTAAATCAGTAATATAAAAACCCTTTAAAAGAAAAACCACTCAGGAAGTATCATTCTGGATATTCTTCTCAAACATAAAGTTCAAGTAAAGTTTAAGGCCAGATCCTCTTCCCTTTAAGCTACTGCTCCCCATGTTGTGGGAGGGATAGTCCCTCCTCCCTGCCTCCTCCACTCCCATCCCCAAAACGCAGAAGCCCAGGACAGGAAGGGAGAGGGCCTGGCTTCTGGCTATCCTGTTCTGGAATGGCCACAGGCCTTGGCCATGCCCTTGATCTCCCTCTACCTGTTTTCTTATCCTTGCTCTTCCCATGTGTCCCAGATTCCCAAATGAATAACTTCTTTCTTTCAACACCAGTTCTAATGCCACAACCTTTGAGAAGCTTTGCGGCCAGTTTAAACAGACCATGTTCCTCTCAGACTTTTTCTCCTCAGCCCCTGTGGAAACATTATACGGTCAGCTTTGGACTATGAACCTCTGAGTTCAGAGACACTTTATTTTTTTTGCGGGGGGTATGCACCCTGCTCTCCAGTCCAGAAGAGGATCTCAGTAAGCATCTACTGCTGTCACTGAAAGATTTCGACTAGATGGTCTTTCAAATCCAGCCGAGATCTAAAATGCTATGGTTCAGTCCTTCTCGAGCCAGCAGTATAGAATATGTCTCCTAATAAAATCACTTTAATTACTGCTGGCATTTTAGCAGGCTCCATGGAAGATGTATGTTACACACTATCTAGATTCCAACTTACAAAGTCTGCAATATACAGACCTGTTTATCATTTGCCAAAAAAGCCCTCATAGTGACAAAGTGAGAAAAGCATCTTTTCTGTGACTAAGTACAATGTCGGTGGGTAAATCTGACAGAACGGAAGCCCGGATGCTACAAAACTTGCCCGGGGACTGTCAGTGTCAGGAAAGGCAGAAGTTTTAGAAGACATGAAATAATTTCAAGACAGCAACGCGAAAGCAAAGGGAGACATTTGGAGGCGATTTGCTTTGATTGAAATCTTTAATGTATACACGCAGCTTTTCCTCCAACCAGAAGAATCTCAACAACTTGGGGTCTATGTGGGATCCTGCAAGCTACTCAAATCTCCACTGACCAGATTTCTAAGCGAAACTCTGGGGCAGAAGTGACGCTCGCTGGCTTAGGAGAAGTGTGAACTTCACTGTCTAAACATGTTGCATGTTCCCAATTAGCGTCGGTGAGCCTCTCTCTGCCCCTGCATTCCTCCTGCTTTGCTGACGTTCAGGCTGCAGCTGCTTTCGTTTAGCAGAAGGTGTGCTTTCAGATCTGCTCGGGTGGAAATTTTAAAAAAAGAAAAAAAAATCTCAGCTGCCTGTGAGTAACTGCTTTCCATAATTGGGTGTGTGGTATGTTGGGACATGCAGGCCCTTTCCCCCTCCGCTTTTGCATTTCTGTCACAGCAGAGGGTCTAGGGAGGGGACCCCAGCGCCCAGGAACTTGCTCTTCCTTCCCATCAGTGTTCGAATGCACACTTTAAAGGTTTCCTCTCCGGACCTAGGTCGAAAGGGAGAGTGTTCTGTGGGAGTTGAACACAGTATCCCTCCAGGTACAAAGGGTCGTCTGTGGAAGGAAGAAAGGACGACTGTGCTCCTTGTCACAGGGGACTCGGGAGTCCGGGATCCACGGAGGCCTTAGGGAACTCACTGTGGCACTCATTTCATCTGTTCGCTACCTTCCTTCCATCAGAGCCGTGTCCTTAGCATGGCTGTACCGGTGTGAAAGATGATCTCAGGGACACAGGATTCCTTCCCAGTCCAAGACAGAATTCCTGCCAGCCTTTGTTCCTTCTGCATGTCTGTCATGAAAGGATACCACTGAGAAACTGCAGCCGCAAGAGGATCATGGGAGCAGCCCAGGGCTCTCCTGGACTCCTGCTTTGTAGCACAGTGATGCTGGGAAGGGCAGGCTTCCGTCTCAGGCTCAGGCTGTTGCTCATACCCGCATGTGACTCCAGTCTCAGCAGGCACACCTCTGTGGCCCTAGGAGCATGCTCATGGATGCCAGCGCCAAAGACAGGAGGAGAGGCCCTCATTATCCTCATTGCCCCCTCCCGCTCACCCAGCACCGGCTCCATGCAAGTCCTGTTCCCTTGTGACATGTCTCACAGGTGCCTGTGGATGCCACCTCCATTCTGTTCCTCTGCTTCTGTGTCTGCCCTTAAGTTGTAAAGGTGGGTGGCAGAGACTCTTCGGGAGCACTTGATTGAAAAACCAAGGTCCACCTCCTGCTCAGTGACCCACCACGTGACGCCTGTCCTTGGATGCGCTGCAGAATGATGAAGGCTAAAGCTACAGACAAGATCAAACTTGGACTTTCGGGCAGCCAAATGGAAGACTGCCTACACCACCCGTAGTGCAGCTACCGAAATTTACGCTTTATGTTTTACCTGTTACCATTCCCTCTATTCTTTACCAAAACAACAACAACCAAAAACAGTGAGCAACCAGAAAGAAAGTTGGAAACAGAGCAGACAGCACAGGCAGGATTCAACTCTACCGCAGCTCCAGGTTGAGGCAAGGGACTGACAGAGTCGCTCTCATCCCCTTAAGTGGAGCTATGAGTGTATAATCATGTATTTCTACTTAGTCCTTCTGTTAGCTGAAAGAAACAGGTACCTCGGCTCAGACGGAGACGGAGAACTGAAGTCACTTGTTAGCTTTCAGGGTAAATCTGGTGAGTGAACCGCATTCTGCTAAGTATTGTTTGACTTGTACCCAAATGTGGGCTCTTGGAGCCAGGCTGTCTCTAACAAGCCATGTGTTGTTGGACAAAGGCATCTCTCTAGGTATCATTTTCCTCATCTGTGAAATGGGGTTAATAATGGCACCCACTTCAGAGAGTTATTTGGAAGAACAGACAGGGTAATGTTATGAGTATGTAATGTGAAGACGGGCCCAGGACCGGGTGGAGTTGGTCTTTTGGTTTTAAGGAAGGGTCACACATGGCTTCCATTTGTGAATTAAAACAAAACAAAAGTTGGCCTAACAAATCCAAATAAGGAAATGTGGGTTACTGGGGTAAACACATACACATGGCAAACACACAGAAAAATCCCCATGGTAAAAACAGGAAAGCAAACAAGCTATGTTCCTAATGTGCAGGGGGCAGGGTGTTTGGGTAAATTTTCTCTTGGGGAAATCACTGTCAAAGTAAATTAAATCTGCTGTCTCCCTGAAGCCCCGGCACTGGCAGGCCCATGCCAACATCTAAAAGGACTTTTCTCCTGTGCACTCTAGATTGGCACTGGGCAGGTGCCAGGTGTTGGACAGCTGTTCTGTGGCCTGTGAGGTGTCAGTCCCTGTAGGCACCCGAGCTTTCTCTGCAGATGATGAAATTCAAAGGTCTTCAGTCTGCAAACAGTCTAGGTCAACTCAATGACAAAAAATTGACAGTGCCTCTGAAAGCCTGGGCTTGAAGCCAGTTCTGTGCTGGCATTGGAGTGGGGAGATGTGTTTTCAGTCATACCCATGTCTACCAAACCACTAGCAAGAGATGCTCTGAGGATGCGTCTAGGCAAAAGAGAATTCTTGTGATTCTATCAGTCTTGGTTCCTTACTTATGGCTTCTGTGGGAGAAACTCAAATTTCATCAATAAGAATGAAGACAGGGACTATATGCCTGGTTCCCCAAAGTCTGGAGAGAATTAAACACACACCAACTGCTCAACGATACTTGCTATATTGATAACTGAGCAGGAACACAATGGGGAAATAGAGAAAGGAGGTTGAGAAGAAAGTACGGGCCAACCACTGGGTTCAAGGGAACAGTCTGGTAGTCAAGAAAGCCAGCTCCATGTCCTGTAGTTTTAGGTGCACAGTGATTTTGAATGAAGGCGGGGAGAGGAAGACCCAGAGTTTGACTTTGTACTGCATTCTCAGATCATATTTGGAGTTCAGAAGTTCACATCTGGCAGCCACATTTAAGAGACTGATAAGATAAGCTAGAGAGTGCTCACTGAGGAGCAACCAGAAAGATAAGTGAACTAGAAGCCACATTTCAAATAAGGAATTCTTGAAGGAACTGGAAATGTGGCTTACCGAGGGAGTATGACCTTGGCTTTAAAAAATATCTGAAGGGTTATTATGTGAAATGAGAATTAGATTTTGCTTTGTGACCCTGATAGGTTGAGCTAAGTCCAATGAATAAGGACAATCTATAGTCCTTGGGAAATAGGCTTTGTAAGAGTCAGAGCAGAACACTGCTTCTTCATTGGGTTACATTACATCTGCCCAAATACTGGGGCTTCTGGAAGGCAGGAAATATGTCAGTCACCTTTGAATCCACAGCAAAGGGTATCAAGCTTCACTCAAAGCAGGATGAAATGAATAGCCAAGCAATCTATAAAGCTATACATTTTCAGTTTCTGGATGTATTCAAGGAGAAGGTATACTAGTGACTGGAAAAAATCTGGGGTGGGGATGTTAAAGATAAAGTGTATGGCTTCTTCAAAGCCTGAAGTAGAATTGTGAGCCATGGTAAAGGAACATGTTTAGACCATGCCAAGAAACGTAAGCTCTCACCCTATTCCTGTCACCAACCTGTTAAGTGACCTTGGCCAAGTCCCTTCTTATTTCAGGCCTTTCATTTACACAATATTTTTTGCATGTGTGTGGACATGTGTGTGTACATCTGTGTAGAGGTCAGTGCTGAGGGTCTTCTTCAATCACTCTCCACCTTATATATTTTTCCTTTCTCTTTCTCTTTCCTTCCTTCCTTCCTCCCTCCCTCCCTCCCCCCTCCCTCTGTCCCTCTCTCCCTCCCTCTCTCTCTCTTTATTTCTTTATTTCTTCTTTCTTTCTCTCGGCAAGCTCAACCAACTGGCCTTTTATTTTTTATTTTTTGGTGTGTGTGAGAGCTAGAATGGGAGAGAGAGAGAGACAGATAGATAGAGAATAGGCATACCAGGGCCTCTTCCAGCCACTGTAGGCAAACGCCACATGCCTGTGCCACTTGTGCACGTGTGTGACTTTGCACATGTGTCACCTGTCAGTCTGGCTTACGTGGATCTGGGGAGTCAAACATGGGTCCTTAGGCTTCACAGGCAAATGTCTTAACCGCTAAGCCATCTCTCCAGTCCTCCACTTTATATATATATATATATATATATATATATATATATATATATGTGTGTGTGTGTGTGTGTGTGTGTGTGTGTGTGTGTGTGTGTGTGTATTTGGTTTTACGAGGTAGGGTCTCACTTTAGTTCAGGCTGACCTGGAATTCACTATGTAGTCTCAGGGTGGCCTCGAACTCATGGTGATCCCCCTCGTGGTGATCCTCCTACCTCTGCCTCCCAGTGCTGGGATTAAAGGCGTGCGCCACCACGCACGGCTTCCACTTTATATTTTTGAAGTGGGATCTCCACTGGACCTGGAGCTTACCAATTTGGCTAGACTACCTAGCAGTAAGCTCCAGGGACCTCCCCTGTCTCCACCTCCCCGGCCGCAACACCTAGCTTTTTATGTGAGTACTGGGAATCCAAACTCAGGTCTTCATGCCGGCACAGCGAACACCTGACCAATTGAGCCATCTCGTCAGCCCCCTCATTTACAAATTTTATTAAATCTGTTCAGCAAGTATTTGCCGAGCATCTACTCTGGCTTGGGAAGCGTGCTAGTGATGGGGATGGCTGGGATGATCTGTCAAGTCTAACATCTGTGACTCTGTGAATCAAATCCAATTGTCAGTATTTTGGAAACCATACAACTAAATGAAAAAGCGGACCAAAAAAAAACAAAAAAACAAAAAAACAAAAAAACAAAAAAACAACACATCGTCCTGATATTTATGACTTGAGCCTGGAAACAAGTCTGTTCCTTTCAGGGCTGACTTTATCGTTCACCCCATGAGAGGAGTCTCAAGTGGGCTGCATAGCTGTGCTCCCTGGCTGCCTGTGGCCACGCCTGGCCTCTCCTCCTGCCTGTGGCTGTTGGCAGAGGCTGTCACAGGTGTCTCAGGGCCTCAGCTCACCCTGTTTCTGCTACTTCCCCCCAAGAGTGCTGCATGTGCAACGTTCTGCTTGTCACGTGCTCACAGACAGGCCCCCAGTAGACATACTAAGTGATGACAAGACAGACGTGCCATGCCGTTCAAGCACAAGGGACTTGGAAGAAAGGTGAGTGGTCAGTGTGTGGAAATGCCTTTTCTCCCCAAGATCCCTGGCGCATTGCTGATTCTGGGGCATAATGCCCTACCTGTTTCAGCAGCACGTAAGTAGGCTGGGTGATGTCACTTCTCACTCTCTATTGCTGACTGGATAAGGCTGAGCGTTGACCCGAGGCCAGCTGTAGGCTGAACAAGTGTTCTGGGACTCGGCCTGGTGTATGGAGGTTCTGGACCAATCAGAATCTTGCTCTGGCTGTACTTGAGCCATATGAACTATAGGAGAGCAACTAGAAACGAGGAAAACCTCCTGACAGTCTATAGCACATCAAAGTAACTATGTTTGACAAGACTAATTGTATATTTCTAAACAGCTAGTGTACAGAATTTTGAATCTTTCCGACATTATCAAAGAAATGATAAGCATATGGAGTAATGAACATATCAGTTACTATGATCTGATCTTTACACATCCCACTCATGAATTAGTATGTGTACATCTGCAATCCTAGCACTGGAGAGGTAGAGACAGGACTGTCAGGAGTTCAAAATCAGCTTGGGCTACATAGTGAATGTGAGGCTAGTCTGGGATACATGAGACCCCATTTCAGAAAAAAAAAAAAAAGTCAAAAAAGAAAAGTTGAAAGACATGATGGGAAAAGTGGGTCAAGACAGCCGTTAGAGCTAAGGAGGAGCCAGCCAAGTGGAAGCCGTCCTGACGACGGGAGGCCAGGCTGTCAGCTGAGATAGGTGCGTGGAGCCAGAGTTCTGAGAGAGGCCATGACGCCATAAGCAAGAGACGAAAGAGGCCCACAGAGCCCGAACAAGAGAGGTCCCCGAGCTGCCTGGTTCCTGGAGCTTTGTAGAGCTTCCCTTTTTGAAATGACTTCTCTGCTATGCTTCCTGTTCCTTGAGGTCACCTAAGTGTGCCTTTGCTCCTAAAAGACCCTGAGGACATACATTCATCTGGGCACTACTTCCTCGGGGTGATGTCTTGATATTTGCAGGTTTGGACAGTAACTGAGAAATATAGGACTTCGCAAAGCATTTCCACATACAGTCGTACTGGATTCTTACACATAAAGCATCATACTCCATCACATAGGATACGAGGACACACTCCTTGTGTGGAAGAAGAGGCCGTATTCTTATTCCTCGTTTTATGGATGAGCGCTTGAAGACCCTGACAACCTGTTTACATTGATGGAGCTGATTCATGCCAGGACTAGGACTCAGCCTGCCTGTTCTAGAGACTCCTCTACTGTACCCCGACTGCCAATCCAGCCAAGAGATTAAAAACGTGCACATGCCACTGTTTTTGCCTTTGTTAGCTGAGATTCAAGACTGTAGAGAGATTGCTGCAAAGGCCAGTAAATTCCTTTTTTTTTTTTTTTGGCTTTTGAGGTAGGGTCTGACTCTGGCTCAGGCTGACCTGGAATTCACTATGTACTCTCAGAGTGGCCTCGAACTCACGGTGATCCTCCTACCTCTGCCTCCTGAGTGCTGAGATTAAAGGCATGCACCACCACACCCGGCCCATTTGGTTTTGATAATTGAAATTCTAGTTTGACTACAGGTCTACTAGAATTCAAAATCAAACTGCAACTCTAGTAACACATAGCTGTATTCTGCTTAGACAACAATACCGATCCACTTATCATTCATTCATTCATTCATTCATTCAGAGTCTCTGTTGACTCCAGGGTGCTGATGCTGTCAGGAAGACCCGAAGCCTGAGGGATTTTCTCGAGGAGTGATGATGTGCTAAGTTAGGGTTTTCACTGCTGTGATCAAATACCAGACAGAAACAACTAAAGAGGAGAAAGGTCTTCGGTTCATGGTTACAGAAGCATCATTCCATGACGATGAGGAGGATGGGGTGGGGGCTGGGCAGCTCACATGTAAGCTAGGCAGCAGAGAGACACAGTGCCTACACTACTCCCTAGTCCACCCAGCCTCTAGCTTATGGGATGGTGTCACCCCCATTCAGGGTGGTCTTAGTCAATGCTCTATGAAACAAGCTCACAAGGACACCCAGAGGTGTACTTTACCAGTCCCCTACATGCTTTGCAATCCAGTCAAGTTAGCAATCAGCTTTGGGCTCAAGTAGATCTAGGTTTGAGTTCTAACTCTGTTACTTCTGAGGGGAGACTGAAAGTCCCTACTTGAGAGAAACCACTTAACCTAATACATATATGTCCGTGGACTCTAAAAGGTTCTTGGGAAATAGTGGCTTATTCCTGTATGATGTCAGTGATTTTCAAACTCTGCCCTGTGTCATTTACTTCAAGGCTTGTTAAAATGTGGGTTGCTGATCTCTGCCCCTAAATCTTCAATTTAATAGGTTCAGGGTAGGGTGGAAGGGTTTCAGGTGCTGGTGATGCTGGGGGGGCCTGGGTACCACTTTGAGAAACACTGGTTTGGAAGACAAACAGCCTTTGTACATATCTATGAAAACAACTCAGAAAGGGCAGAAAGACATAAACTATGCGCAGAAGCAAAAGAACTTGTGGACTAGTTCCAAAGAGGAGGGCCTGGTCCTCCAGGAGGGAGTCTGAGTAGCTCTTAGGGAATAAAAGTGGCCTTTTGAAATGCTAAGCAACTCTGGGCATGATGGGGGGGCATTCAAGCAAGAGCCAGATCCAGAACAATCCTTTTTACTGCTCCCACGCAGTGACCTGCTAATCAACATGCCAACTTCGTGTCAATCCTGTCTTTGAGACAAATTACTTAAGAAATCAGTTTTTTAAAAGGTCCACTCAGCTGCTGGCTAGAGATTTCTATGTAATGAGCATCACTTTGTGCTAAATTATTCCACAGTAGGGACAATGAAGGAGCAGAAGGGGGGAGGGCTGACCATCCTCCAATCATCTATCCAGGTCTGTCACCAAGCCACTCAGTGCTGCTTAGGCATCACATAGAAAACCAAGCCCCACCCGCCCTCCGAAGTCAGCACAGTTAGGTCTGAAAACGTATAAAACTATGCAAAGATGACATATGGCTGCAAGCTGAAACCTGTGCTTGGAAAGTGACAATCCCTGGGCCAGGTTACCTCTGGTTTGCACCCCGGGCGTCAGCATGCTGTGTGGATGTCTGCGTCCTGTGACTGCGGGCAGAGCTGGCAGCCGGGAATGGAGTCTCCTCAAGCCCCTGTAACTCAGTATCTGCAGCAGGCAGCACAAATGCGACCTCTGCGGATGCTTTTGTTTGTAATGTGTTTTTGAAAATTAGAAATAGATACCCGGAATTTTCTCTTTGCATATGTATGCGGCATGTGTGTGCCTGCGTTTATGCGTGTTTCTATGTATGTGTTTGCTGTGTACGTGCGCCGTGGGAGCCGGAGGTCAACACTGAGGGAATGAGTCTTCCTCAGTCAGTCCACACCTTACTCACCGAAACAGGCTCCCATGCTCAGCCTGGAGTTCGCTAGATTGTACAATTTGGCTACACTAGCTGATGATGAGTAAGCCCTAGGGATTCTCTCTGCACCTCCCCAGCGCTGGAATGACAGATCTCTAGGGCACCTGGCAGTTTACATGGGTTCTGGAGATCTGAACACAGGTCACCATGCTTGTGGGACAAACTGTGCCTACTGAGCTGTTGCCCCAACCTGATGTCTGGATTTCAGAGTAAAATCTCTTTTTTTTTTTTCTCAACTTTTTTTTGTTTTATCATTACTATTTTACACAGAGAGAGAATTGGCGTGCCAGGGTCTCAGCCACTGAAATCGAACACCAGATGCTTGCGCCACCTAGTGGGCATGTGCGACTTCACGCTTGCCTCACCTTTGTGCATCTGACTTACACGGGATCTGGAGAGTCGAACATGGGTCTTTAGGCTTTGCAGGCAAGCGTCTTAACTGCTAAGTCATCTCTCTAGCCCCAGAGTTAAATATTAATGTTGGCTTTTCTTCTAAAATTAGAAGATGCAACAAGGCAGTGGTCTGATTTCATTGAGGGTATGCCCAGGACCCACGGCTGGCCACAGGCCCTCTGCAGCTGCATGCCCCAGTGTCACCTGCCCAAGGTTTAAGAATACACTTCTCGGGCCTACAGACCAGTGTCCTCCAAACATCACTTACTTGGGTGCTGCCTTTATGCTGTGGTACTGTTCACATGCCACCTGTCCTATTATTCACTTAGCAGTTTTTATTTTCTTAAGCAAATTTATTTAAGACAGAAAATTCAATACCACTATGAAACAATGACTTCCTATACCTAACTATAGCCTTACAGTTCACTAGAACAAATACATAAATTTTGAAACAGTCTGTAATCTAACATAATCATGAGAACTATACTTCAGGAGAATTGAGGAGGTCTAGGCTCCAACTTCTCTTTCCACATAAACTTCTCTGGACTAGGGAATGTAGTTCAGCCATAGAAGTGTATGTGAGGCTTGTGTTCTCCCATGAGGCCTGGGTCAGATCCCGAGCAGCAAAAACCAAACCCAGAGCTGAAGAGATGGCTTAGCAGTTAAGGCACTTGCCTGCAAAGCCTAAGGACCCAGGCTCAGTTCCCCAGTGCCCACGTAAGCCAGATGCACAAGGTGGCGCATGTGTCTGGAGTTTGCTTGCAGTGGCTGGAGAACCTAGCATGCCCATTCTCTCTCTATCTGCCTCTTCCTCTCTCTCAAAGAAATAAATAAGTAAATAAATGTATTTTTTAAAAACCCCAAACCAAACATACTTACTTCCCTTAAAAGCCTGCCTAACTAAAGTCTTCAAGCTACTTCCTGATTTTCCTCACACTGCACCCCCAGGGATCCAACCTACTTGATCAACCCATGCTTCTCAGCCTCCCTGGGGCAGATACTGCCGGTAAAATCCTCAGTTCTCCATGGTCACCTTTGCAAGCTCTACTCCCTCTTCTGGCCCAGTTTAAACAATACACCTTCCATGAAGTTTCCCCGGGTCCTTCTTGGGAGACAGGTTTCTCCTCTGACTCTGTATGCCAGCTTATGGCTCCCGCGTGTCACCTCTTTCACTCTGCCGCCCAGTCATTTATAAGCACCGCTGCTTGCCTCAGAGAAGGGGGTCCGTCCCATCCTTACTCTTCCCTCGTATCCATGCCACCCTGTGACTGGAACTTTGCCTTGTGCAGAGGGGCTGCTCAGGCCATCCTTAGTGAATAGCCCATGTCAAAACGCAATGTGTGAGCTGGAGAGATGGCTTAGCAGTTAAGGTGCTTGCCTGCAAAGCCTAAGGATCCAGATTCGATTCTCTCATGCTCATGTAGGCCATATGCACAAAGTGGCGCATGTGTCTGCAGTCTGTGTGCAGTGGCTGGAGGCCCTGGTGTGCCCACTCTCTCTATAGATCTGCCTCTTCCTCTCTCCTCCCTCTCTCTCTTAAGTAGATGAAATTTTTAAAAATGCCATGTTTGATGTGGTTGATGTCCTCTGGCATGTTCAGCCTTTGAGTGCTAAGGCTGTCCTCTGTCTGTGGGGCCTGGGTAGCTTGCTTCCTTATTGATTTCTTTTTAGCTTTCAAATTTCACTTGGCTAATTCTCTCCCCCCCCCACCACCCCCAGACCTGTGGCTTCACTGTCATTTCTCTTCCATGGGGCCTTTTATGTGTAGCTAGATGCAGTACTGGCTCTCTTCTCTCAAAACAACACTAGCTAACCATGTGGTAGGAGGGCGTGTGGCAATAAAATTGTGCAGGGCCCCAATTATTTTCTCTAGCAAGATCTGCCAACATGGTTTCTATGAATTATGTGCTTGAATGACTTCTAACAGGACATAACACAAGAAATTGATTAGCAAGATGGATAAATTCCCTGCCTCTGGTGGATCTTTCTTTACAATAATCATAATGCGTGTTGGTCAGTCACACAATGATTTGAACTATATTTCTTTTTTATTTATGTACTAGGTAATATGCAGCATAATAACTTGGGTCTATGTCTTTGGGCCAGAGGCCAAGTTGGACTTCTGCTTGACACCAAATCTTATTAAAGATCATGGTAATGTGGTTATATGTTCAAGTTAAATATTTTACAGCTATTCGAGACACCTAGACTGTCTCAGCCTCAAGGCAGAAACTTCCCAGTAGCAAATGCAAGGTCTACACATATTGCAAGGACTTGAGAAATAGTTGGTGCTGTGAAAAGTTTATAGAACCTTCTGGCCACTTCTGACTCCTTGGCAGCAGCAGAACTTTAAGCCACCATTGTACTGGGTTATAGTAAAACATTGGCCATGTCTACAACGGAGGGCTGTCCAGTTCTCTGCCCAGTGAAGGGCTGGAATTCCCATGCCAGGGCTGTCTACTCTCTATCCAGGGAGAGGAGGAGAAGTAGCCCCTGGTCCCCGTATACCTGGATGAAGAGCCCCTAGTGTACTTCACCACAGCTCGTGGCTGGCCAGCCTTCCTTTCAGTTCCTGCTTCCTTCTTCTTGCCCTCCAGACTAGTATATAGGCACCGACTCTGCTGTGGTCAACTCCAGTCCCACCTTCCTCTGAAGAGCCTCCAGCCCTCCCATAGCTCCTCAGGCAGAGGGAGCTTGTCTCTGGCATGGTTTGAGTACTCCCAGCTGGAACTCTCTAGAACGTGCATGAGTGTGGTCCACGCTCGCGCTTGGACAAGTCTCCAGCTCTGACTCTTACTAGCTGAGCAACCTCAGGAAGGTCATTTAGCAGCTGTGAAGTCTGGTTTCCTCACTTATCTCCTTCTAGCAGGTTGGGGTGGGAGATGGGAGAAGGTGCATGGAACACCTAGCGGGGCTTGCCACAAATATCTGCACAGTGACAGGCAGGGAAAATGAAATGGTATCAAAATGAGCAAAAAAACAACAACAAAAAAAAAACAAAAAAAAAACCCCATACACACATGGACGTGCCAAGCTGGAAGCTGCGTGGCACCATGGAAAGATTCTGCTACCTGCTGCGTAACCCCGAGTAAGTCACTTTTCTGCCCTGTACCTCACCGCTCTTGCCTGGAAGCGAAGGCGATGGCAAAGCTCACAACATCAAAGTCATGGTTACAGTCTTAGCAACTGACCAACTGGACAGGGGTCATGGACCCTTCCTTGTAGATGACTGTTGGCTGACCTTAGCTCACTTGTCCTTCGCCGGGGCTCCTAACACGCTGTGCGCACAGGTGCGCGCACTTTATGACAACGGGCTGACGGGGAGCCTGGCTGTGGGCCTGGGAAAGCAGCTATGAACGTCCCAACACGGTCTCCGCACAGAACCAGCTGAGATTTTAAGACACCGCTGAGTCCACGGGAGATCATTTCTTGCACCTGCAGCACATACACCACCAGACTGCGATAGGCCTGCACTAAGTCGGCTTTAATTCTTTCTTCCTTACAGCCCAGATCTCCCAGGCACCAACAGACATTTTACAGACATGACTTCCTCTTCCTGTGAAAGATGGCTTTCAAGAGACTAGCCCACAGGGGCCTTCTCTTCCTTCCTGTTACCGTGTCTTCCTCTTCCCTGCCTTCTTTACCCCGTGCGTGACCACTCTGGGCACCTTGGTGGTGTCTATGGTCATGTATGCTGCTCTGACAGCTGGGCCCCCAGCGGCCAGGACAGAGTATGCACACAGGGGAAGCCGTGAGACTGTGAGCCTCTCAGAGTTCATTTAAACTGAAGGCCATGAGGGCTGATGGCAGCTCTTGACGCTTCTAAAGGATGCAACAGAAAGCAGGAAGAACGGACTAGGACCCTGCCAGGGAACAGACTCGCCCTACTGAGCCCTTCAAGTGGAGCCCTTCCCCCCACAGAGGCTGCATCTCTGCCGGCATGAGCCACCACAAGGCCCTTCTGTCACTCGGCCTTCCATTCCCGGCACTGGCCAACATCCTCCACAGCGGTCAGTCCTGAGATGGCTGCTACCTGGTCATGTGAAGATTCGCCAGCCTCTGGCCTGATCGAGGCTCAGGGAGAACAGCTTTAGTTAATGACGGCTGAATGAGGACGTCTCCCTTCCCTTCCCAGGCATCCTCGGAAAGTCACAGGAGGGCTAGCGTCTTTGGCTTTTCACACCTCCTAGCTGTGCTCCTTTACTTCTAGTGCAGATACAAAGTTTAATAAGAAAGCGAAGAGATAATATTTAGAGACACCACCACTATCCGTTATTGAGTCCTACTATGTGCCAGGCACTGTGACAAACATGCCAGCCCCACATACTGTCTCCTTTAGCCCACAACCCAGAGTTAGTGATCATTATCATCATTAGTTTTTTTTTTGGAGGTGGGGTCTCACTCTAGCTCAGGCTGACTTAGAATTCACTACGTAGTCTCAGGGTGGCCTTGAACTCATGGTACTCCTCCTACCTCTGCTTCCCAGGTGCTGGGATTAGAGGTGTGCCCCACCACGTTGCTCTGTTGTTACTGTTGTTGTTTACATGAGGGGATGGAGGCCGAGAGTGAAAAGGCTTGTCCAAGATGCAGAGCCCAGAGCTGTGTGGCCTTCCAAACAACTACTTACTGGAAAACTACTGCTGCCAGCTGCAAGGGTTCACAGATTTCACTGCTCCCCTTTCTGCCCACCCTCTCCTCCAACCCCAGCTCCTCAGTTTCCTAACAGCTGAGGCCAAGTTGGTCATTTGCACATGGGCCTCCTCCCTTGTGGTACACTCTGGGAGGACCAAGGGGGTCAAGCTCCGCTGCTGTAGTCTCAGCCCCACATAATGGCTGGGGGCGGGAGCCAATGCCGGGAGCGGGAGCTTGGTCAAAGATAGGGGAGACGCAGAGAAGTCACATCCCATGCGCTGTGCCTGTCTCACAATCCGAAGACCACAGAGAAGTAAGCGGTACAACGCCCAGAGAAGGATGCCACCCCCAGGTTAAGTTGGCGGGCCACTGAAGCTGTCCCTTGGGGCCTGGGCAAAGTTTCTTCAGACAGTGAATCTCTGCAAACAGGAGGGGCAGGGTTCCCAGAAGTACAGCTAGAACAGCAGGTGGCCAAGCAGCAGAATCGAGGCTGGGCAGGGCAGTTGGTTAACAGAGGTCAGAGAAGAGGGACAAGAGAGGCTTCCTATAGTTTATGCAGGAGGCTGGCTGGAAGGTGCTTTTTTTTTTTTTTTTTTTTTTTGGTTTTTCGAGGTAGGGTCTCACTTTAGCCCAGGCTGACCTGGAATTTACTAGGTAGTCTCAGTGTGGCCTCGAACTCACGGCAATCCTCCCTCTGCCTCCCGAGTGCTGGGATTAAAGGTGTGTGCCACCACGCCTGGATGTAGCTGTCGAGAGGCGGGGCAGGAATTTGCACCCAGTTACTGAGGCTCCAGACCATATCCTCCAAGCCATTACATTACCGCGGGGAATGAAAAGGATGCTAGATCGTGCACACGCTTCGATCACTACTGAATCCCAACCTCAGGTCATTCTGGATAAGCAAGGCTCAGGAAGCAGAAGGAAACAGACACTCGCTTACCTAGGTTTGGTTCCCTAGTGCCCTAGTATCCATGCATCTGGACTTCGTTTGCAGTGGCTGAAGGCCCTGGAGCACCTATTTCTTTGTCTCTCTTCTCTCTCTTTCTCTGCTTATAAATGAATAAATAAACTTTTTAAAAAGCCACAGAATACTATAAACCTTATAATGAAAAACAGTAGCTCTCTACCCTGCACATACTCTAGAGTACCACTGCACTCAACTTTTTTTTTTTTTTTTTTTTTTTTTTGCTATTTCTTCTAGAATTATTTCTGTACAGATGCTCTGCTACCTATAATGGGCTTACACTTTGGTAACCCCATCATAAACTGAAATTGCATTTGAAGCACTTAATCTACCGAACAGCATCTTAGTAACCCAGTGCAGAGCGGAGCATTGTTTGTTTACTCTCGGGAGCACATGGCTGGGTGCATTCCACCATCCTAAGAGGGCATCGCGCTGTATACCACCTTCAGGAAGGCATCAAAACTCAACACGCACAGTGGTTTCTACTGAGTGTGTATTGTTTGCTGCACCATGGTTAAGTCAAAAATCATTCATATCATTGCAAAAGGATTGGGGACCATCTGTATATCTGAGTGCTATGACGACATAGACATTATCTTCACTGGTAGGTGATGCCTGTCCATTGCTACTTCTGTCCAGCATAATTAACCAAAAGTCGCCATGTTTGCTGTTTTCCTGCGTTTCTGTTAATAACACTGCTCTACCTGTTCAAGAGAACTGTGAAAATCCCCCTGAGATAGATTCTTCTATGTGATCAACACAGCAGGTGGTCCGTTGGCTCTCTAGCTGTCCTTCCTCAGGAAGTGCTCTCCCATGCCCCAGTCTAGTCAGGTTGTTGGCTGGGCCTGCTGTGCTCCCATCATCTGGGGCTCCTCCTCATCTCTCTTGTGTGAATCTTTTGTTTCCCAGGCCCTTTTCCTTGAATTACTTTACCATCCTGGTGGAATACATTTCCTGGCAGTTTTCTGAGAAAAGGTGACTGGGAGGTATGACTTTGCATAGCTATACATACCTTTCTTTTGCGCATACAATTGGTTTGACAATTTCGGTACAGGACTTTAGAAGTTGGAAATAATTTTCCCTCATACTTCTTAGATTCATTTGTCTTTAGACAGGATGCTATGGGTATCTGCTCTCTAATGTTTTGCAAGGGAAACCTTCCTCCTTTGAAATCTTCTAGGAGGTAAGTAACCTTTGACACTTAACTGTGTTGGCCTCACACAATGTAGTCAGCCACGGCCCTCGGTGACAGGAACATGCTCGTGTTCGGTCCTCTGTTAGATTTTGTGCCTACTGAACTCAGTGTTTAGTATTCTTATCTGCTTTCTCCTATCTATCTTTGGCCCTTCTCTACTCCATTAATGGGGCATTTTATTTCAACTTTCCTATTTTTAATGCCCAATGCCTTTTTCTTATTCCCTGATTTATTCCGCTCTCTGTATATGTTCTTGTTTTATAGTGACAGTGAGATATTTTCTCTAATGTTTTGATGGGTTATAGTTCACTTCCCTTTGAAGTTTTCTTCATTGGATACTTGTCCCACTGTTTTTGTTTCCTTCGCATTCTTTTATTTTCCTTTCTGTCCTGTTTGTTTAGTCTTTTTTTACTTGCTAGAAGATTTTCTCAGATGCCATAATGCTCCAAAGTCTGTTCATATTTAGGGCCAAGATAACAAAAAGCTCTTTGTCAGCCGCTGTCACTGCAGGACAGGGTCCTGTGAATTTTGTGGATAATCCTTAAGGCACCAGCTACAGGATCTTTACGTTCTCTCAAAAAATCCATCTTTCTAATAATCTCTTTCCTTAGACAGAAGACACATGTTTGGCTGAAAAAAGAATGGGATCTAGAAATGTCATCTTCAGCATTTGGCTAACACTTACTTCCCGTGTTCTCCTTCATCTCCCCTGTGCCTAATGCCCTGAATCCTGAGCCCTGCACATTGGCATCTATAAGGAGCTAGCCTCGGATCCCCCACCAGGGTAGGGGATGGGAGCAGCTGGACTGTGTGTGATGAGGGAAGAAGGCTAAGAGCCGGACTACAGCTACCTCCACACCGCAGACAGATCTGTCCACGTTCCCAGCACTGTCCCCTGGCCTTTGCTGAGTCCGCTCCCTCCAGCTCTGGAGGTTACGTGCATTCCGTGTCTCTGCAATTCAATAAGCAAGTGCTCCAGGCTCAGATTTCTCCAGAATACCTGCTCTATCCACTTTCTATTTCCCAGAAGTCCACTGACATCTCTTGTTGGCTGTTGTCTCATTGTTTTTTTTTTTTTTTTTTTTTCCTCATGGATTTACCATTCATGCTTGTTTCAAGTCATGACTCACATTACTGTGGGACTCTGTTGCGTTTGGGATGGTTTTCGGTTCCCTCCATCTCAAGCTCTCTCTCCCCTCACTTTCACAAACAGCTTGCCTTCTGCTAGTCCCACCACTGTGGTCTCTCGCCCTCATTCTCTGTCCTGGCTCTCCCTCCTCCCGTGAAAACTGGCTCATCCTTTCACCCCCCCCCCCCCGGTGTTCTCAAGTCTCAGCTTACATGTCAGGCATTCAAGGAATACCACCCCTGATCCCCATTCACTTAGGTTAGCACCCCTTGTTAATGTACCCCTATATCTCACATTGTTCCTCTGTAGTTCATCATACCATATTACTACTGATCAATGCTTGTGCTCCCAGACAGACGATGAGATTCTCTAGGGCAGAGTCCCCTCTAGCTATATTATAACAGTTACCAAAGCTTGAGAAGAGTTCAAGGCACATGGGAGGAGAAGAGACTTAAATGAATGACTGCATGCTGATAACAACATATGAATGAATGAATGCATGCTGATAATGTATGAATGAATGAATGAAACCAGTAATGTGACAGAAGGGTAGGGTGGAGAGAGAGGCACTAAGAGTAGCCTGCAAAGAAACCAGTGACAGAGCAAAAGATTGCAAATGCCTCCCTCCCAACACTGACATGTAGCAGAACATGCATAGATAAAATGTCCCAGTCTGCCCTAAAGGGGCACCACAGAATGTCTAACCTTCTTAACCCACTCTCTGGTTCACTTCCTTGTGTACCAGTGCTCTCTTTCTTAGTAAACTGCCTCTGTTTTCTATCACTCTCCACACTTCTGGTCCAATTCCTTGTTCTGAGACACAGGAACTTGGAAATCCAGGTAGGTGCCCTCCAGACCCCAGTCCATGCCTTTAACAATGAGAGTGGTGCACCTGAACCGAGGCTTGTCCGTGTGCTTGCTGTGATCAAGGCCCTGTCAAAAAGCCTTTTGGCTAAGAGCCTTAACTTTTCTGAACCTCAGCTGCTGTGTCTCCAGAATAGAGACAATAATCCCAGCACCATCCTACCTGACTGGGTTGTGAAGATTAAAACAACAACAACAGCAACAAAAATGAAAACACGATGTCACTGTGCTCAGTAAGCTACAAACTGTATACAATGTAAGGGCTTATCGCTGTCACAGTGATCTCTGCTACATAGAAAATTCTAGCCTGTTTGGGGTATGGGAGATGCAAGAAACAGAAAGGCAGGCTCAGGTTTTCAAATCTCAGGATTCTTTAAAATATGCTTCCTTTTGTAAAGTGAATCCTCACTAAGCCCTCTCAGTGTTCGTTAACACTAGGCATTGGGGCTCCAGAGACCACCTGGGGGCTTTTCTTTCACCTCAGGCAAAGCTGGTTTAGGAAGTTGGGTGTGCTTCAGGGATCTCGACTTAAACTTAATACAATTCATTATAAAATAACAACCCCAAACAAGGAAGATATCTAAAATATTTATACACATACAGGTGTGCAGCCCAGAGCACAAGGAACAGGTGTGTTCAGGTTACCGGGGCCACCGATCTTTGCCTGGTCTTCTGGATTTACTCCATTTTATCATTTGTTCCAAGTGGGAAGAGGAGAACTTTCAGCAAATCCTAGCTGCTGAAGGCATGATGCTGACACGGTCTCATTTTTTGCACACACTGTCGGCTAAGATCTCTGAAGCTTTTGACTCAGGTCGCATGAGTGCCAGGCTCCCTGGGTACCCGATCAACCTGCTCCTGATGGATGGCCTTTGTGCAATGCCTACAATCCAGAGGCAGGGAGAAAGTCTTTAGGGGGTGAGGGGCAAGCAATGTTCTCAGAATTGACCAACAAGTTCAAGTTCAAAGCCCCCCCTCTGGATTAGGCAAGCTACATTCTTCTTAATAGTTATGTTATTATAGTAAATATCACTTCCATGTCCTACTTCTGGGACCAAAAATGATAAAAATGGGTTGGAAAGATGACTTAGCAGTTAAGGTGCTTGCCTACAAAGCCTAAGGACCCAGGTTCGATTCTCTAGTACACACAGAAGCCAAATGCAAGGTGGCACATGCATGCATCTGGAGTTCATGTGCAGTGGCTGGATGGAGGTCTTGGTGTTCCCATTCTCTCTCTCCAATAAATAAACAAAATATTTTAAAAAATCAAAAAAATTAAAAATGATAAATATTTCCCCATGTTTTAGAGTTTTCATAATTTTTCATAGTCATATAATGGTCATTAAGTGAATATCCCAAATTCACCCACATGCTTTTTTCTTGTTGTTAGGCATGTGGATTATAAACAATGCTCTCACAAGGATACAGCTTTTTCAAGGTATGCGTTTTACTTTATGAGAGATTCTCAAAAGTTGAGCATCTTATGGTTCAAAACGAGATGCTACCTTGCCTTCTCAAAGGGCTGCACTGATTTACAGCTCAGCTAGTAGTAATATCTGCACGTATGATCTCACTGCAGCCACCAGGGGCTGGTCATACCTCGCAAGGTTAAGAAAAGTTGTATTGTGAGTTTACTTTGTTCTCCTTCATTTACTAGTGAGGAGAAATATACTTCATGAGTGTTTTCTCTTGTACTGTATACTATGTGTATGTTTGTGGTGTGTGTGTGTGTGTGTGTGTGTGTGTGCATGTGATTGACTAGGTTTCTTACTCACTCTTTCTCCACCTTATTTTTTAGGACAAGGTCCTTCACTAACCTAGACTTTACCAGTTTGGCTAGACTAACTGGTCAACAAGTACCAGGAATGTTCCCGTCTCCACCTCCCCACTGCTTGGAATCCAGGTACAAGCCATAACTCCAAGCTTTTATATATATATATATATATATATATATATATATATATATATATATGATTTACTTATGTGCAGACAGAGATACAGAGAAAGAGATACACGGAGAGAAAGGAAGTAAGTACAGGCTCACAGGCTCCCCAGGGTCTCTAGCCACTGCAGACGAACTCCAGGTGCCTTAACCACTAAGCCATCTCTCCAGCCCAACTCCCAGCTTTTATGTGGGTTTTGGGGATCCAAACTCAGGTCCTCAGTAAGCACTTTACATGTTGAACTATTTCCCCAGTTCCCTGTACCATACATTTTTAAAAATTTTATTTTATTTATTTATTTGAGAACAACAGACAGAGAAAGAGGCAGAGAGAGAGAAAGAGAGAGAGAGAGAGAGAGAATGGGCACACCAGGGCCTCCGGCCACTGCAAATGAACTCCAGATGCATGCTCCCCATTGTATATCTGTACCATACATTTTAACGAACCACTTCTATGCTTATGCTGTAGTTATTTGCCCCAAAGCATATGTGCTTTAATATTATATCTATTTTAACCCTTGGTCTCCATATTTACTGTAAATATTTTCCACATCTATCATTTTTCCTTCGTGTTTTGATAAACTTACAAGACATATGGAACTGCAAATATTTATGTAAACATTTGGCAGTCACTTTCTTTGTGATTTCTTCAATGACTTTTAAAAGACTTTTTCCAAGGTTGATATTGGGTTTTACCCTTTTTTGGGGGGGGTTTGACTTTTAAATATTTACCTCTTTAATACATCTGGAATTTATTTTGGCATATGGTAGGAGGTGAAGTCTGAATCAGAGGTTGAAAACTCAAAATTCCTCAAGGGGCCAGGCAGGTAAGTTAAGAATTTCAGTCTTCTACTTTTTAAAGGGAAGCCATAAACTTGTAGCTTTATGGGAATCATTTACTTTTTAAAGAGTAGGCCAACCCTGCAGGTTACAAAACCTTCTCTGTGTCTATCAGTCATGTCTGACCCATTGAATGTCACTTTGTAGCCTCTGGCCGAAGCTGATGTTTTTCCAGTAAGATCTATTGATTAAGCCTTCCTTTCTCTATTCATATGTAATTCCTGCTTTTCAAATGTTAATTTATATATACATATCACCAGTAATATTTTTAGGTAATTTTGTGTCATTAATCTGTTTGACTCCTATTCTCTGTTAATTATTATAGATTTATCACATGGTAAGACCTTAAAAGTTGGCTACCCATTCATTATTCTTCCTTTGGAACCTCTTCTGTGTTTTCATCTGTTTATTATTCCGGATAAAGTCTTAAACCATGCAATCTAATCTTTTATTCCCTTTTGGTTTCAGTGGGGCACTCCATTAAACCTATAAATTGACATCCTTACAGTATTTCACCTTCCCAATCAAGGAACATGTTATATTTCTTAATTATTCATGCCCTGTTTTATACTGCTCAGTGAAATTTTACAGTTTTATCACACAGGTCACATTTAGTTCTCATTAAGATGATAGTTTAATTTTTATTCATTTTCTTGACTGAAACATTTTTTCAGTATATTTCTAACAAGTGGTTATATATATATATATATTTGGGAAATAGATTGACTTTTGAAAAGCTGTCTTGTACCCCAGCTACAAGTTCTGAATTCTTATTGAATAATACAGTTTTTCAATTCGTGTTTTTGTCCTTTCTAGGAATATGAACATATCTTTCACAAAACGCTAACTCTGTGTCCTTCTCTCTTTTGTTTTGCTTTACAGTGGTCAAAGCTTTTTTTTTTTTTTTAAAAAAAAGGCTAAGTAGTAGGCAACCTCATTTTATTAATGATTATAAGGGAATTCTAATCTTTAAACAGAAATATAGCATTGGCCTTTGACTAGAAATCAGTGTTGTCCATGGTATTTCTCTGTTTCGTCTTCAATGTTTGACTCAACATCGTCAGTGCAGGTATTCTCATCACTTCTTAGACACAAAAGCCAGCATTTAGCACAGTACACAGTGCACTCAAAAACCGTTAGGAGTTTTTCGAAAAGGAGTGTGAACAAGCTATTCCTGGATTTGGATCCTAGCCCTGCCTGGGTGTGACCTTGCACACAACCCCCTGCCTTATCTAGAAAATTCAGGAAATACCATTTACTGTCCAAGCTGGTGATGAGAATGAAAATGAATTCATGTTGCTGTACTGTGTTTAGGATAGCACCTAGGAAAACCTCAACGGATTTTATTTTCTTCCTCTATTACTTAAAAAAAAAATAATAGTGGGACAAACAACATGCCCCAAATAAGCTTCCTAAGGAAGACCTTGCATAGAAAGGCTTGAGAGAACTCAGATGCTCTTTAAGAAAGCTAACACACAGCACTTCCTACTCGGGTGCATATGGTCATTTCTCACATTTTCAAACCATGCAGTCCATCTCTTGCACCCTGCAGGGATTCTTCTGACCTATGACACAAATGAAAATAAAAGTCTGGCTGACATGTAATATGAACCAGGACTGAAACCAACTGTGCTTCCATTAGCCCCGAACGAGAGTGTGCTCAGATAAAGGCAGGAACAAGCTACTCAAACTGAAACCAGATGTTCCAAAGGGCTGGCTTACACTTTTTAATAACCCTTCATATAACACTCATTGTCCTGTCATTACCACAGAAGGTCCACTGCTGAGTTTAAGCGGCAGAAACAAGCTCTAGGCTGGGTCACATTTGCCATCACTAACCTGGGGCTTGATGGTGAAGGAGCCTTTCCCCGATGTAGTGACCAAGGTGCTTCCCCTTTGGCCTGGAGAAGCGTCAGAGAGTGGCGAGGCTCACACCAGACAATGTCCTCAGCACAGTCTGAATGTCTTTCTCAGACAGTGGGAAAAGGAAATTTCGGGCACCAGGGAAGGGTTGCTCACTTGGGAAGAGCCAGTGTGGGAGCAGGAGTGCTCTGGTCAGACTGGCTTAGATTCAAATTCTACCTCTGTTCCTGCTCACTGATGACTGTGAGCAGGTTTGCTAATGTCTCTGACTTCATTTCTTCAGCTATCAAGGGAAATAATGCTGTTCCTGCCTCTCTGGGGAAGTTACAAACTTTAACCTCAGTGATGCATGCAGAACACTTCACACCTCTTGGGACCCCGGTGAGACTCCGCATTGGTGAGCGGGACTGCCAATTACAGCGTCCCATGCCTACACAGCCTCTCTTGTAGGCCAGGCACTATTCTGAGGTTACAGATATTAATTCATCGTTTCTTCATAATTGCTTCCGTGAGCTAGGTACTGACATTATCACCACTTTTCAGATGAGGAAACTGAGGCGCTGATGTGTTAGCGTGTCCAAGGTCGCACTGCTAAGTGGCTGAGACACGTACGTGAACCTGGCCTACTCGGCCTCAAAGGCACTCTCTGACCACTAGGCATGTCTCCTCTCTATACCGCTTTGTTGCAGGTTTTCCTTACACTGACGGAGTTAAAGGCACAAGTGGCTGTCCTGTAATGGAGTCCATGCCTTGAAAGCGGTACCAACCCCTGAGATCCACTCAAACATGTCCCCTATCTTTTTTTTTTCCTGTATCCCAAGGCTGCTCTTCTCTCAGCCAACCGCCCTCTGCCCTCTCCCCTGCCCTCCCAGAGAACATCTTCCTATCTCCACCCTCCACCCGAGCCTCCCCCCCTCCATTAGTCATCTGCCCTTTCTGCTCAGCCTCCAGTCTTCTCCCCTGGCTCCCTTCCTGCAGCTGACAGCACCCCGAGGGCTCCCCCATCTTACATAAACCTTTCCTTCAACCTGCCTCCTCCTCAGGTTACGCCCATTTGTCTCTTCACCCGCTCGCTCTGTCTAGAACACAGTTTCACTCTGTCTCCCGTTCACTCCTGAACTTGTGGTGACCCGGCTTCTGTCTGCAGCCTGCACCAGGGTGGAAATTGCTCCCACGGAGGGTGCCAAGGACACCCTAATGACCAACTCCAGCAGCATCTTTGGAATTGCTCTCCCCAACTCTTCCCTAAGTTTAATTTCTCTCTGTGTCTTCCCCTCTCTGCCTCCCGGATGTTGGGATTCCATCGTTGGCTCCATGCTTTTCAGTATATACAGATCCTAGCTACTGTTCACGCCTACCTGCTCTGTCTCATACGCACACTGAGATGCCCACTGGGCTCAGTCTCTAACTCAGAGCTATCTCCAAGCCAACTTACTTATCCACCCACCTACGGCTTGTCAGTAACCACCACCCTTAAAGTACATCTTCCTACCTCTTCCCCCAACATATTTACTTCATTCATCCAATCATTCTGTTTTTAAAGAAAGATTTTATTTTTATTTCTTTATTTATTAGAGACAGACAGAGGGAGAGAGATAAAGAGAGAGGAGAGTGAGGATGGGCACGCCAGGGCCTCTAGCCACTGCAAACAAACTCCAGATGCATGTGCCACCATGTGTATCTGGCTTACGTGGGACCTGGGGAATCAAACCTGGGTTCTTAGGCTTAGCAGGCAAGCAACTTAACTGCCAAGCCATCTCTCTAGCCCCTATCCAGTCATTTTTGAAGGTCAAGGAAAACATCCTGTAACACCCTGCAGTGCATCCCCAACCCTTCCTTTATGAAAAGGCAGCGGTATTGCCGGAGTCCAGACCCTCTCCTCTCATCTGACCCTATTGGTTCTTTTCCTTGTACCAGGACAAGAAGCCACCCCATCCTAATACGCTGTCCCAGAGAGCTACGCAGGACCCAACCGATGCGATATCCTTGCCTAAATGCTATCCTGCACTCCCCACTGCCTTCAAAACCAGACTTCCCAGCTGGCCAACAATGTTCCCTCATGTTGGCCATGGCTTTGTTTTCTACGTTTTTCTCTGGGCACACACATACCCTCATATACTCTTCTCACTCCTAGACTCCTAGACACATGCAGGCCAGATAGACCCGGATTCCAACTGCAGCTTCATTCAGTGCTGTGAACTTTACCTTCTGTTGTGGAAGGATGCTTACTTTGAACATGTGTTGTAAGGGGTTGAAATGGCTCATGGAAAACATCTTAGATGTAATACACATTCAGTAAACTGCCTGTCAATGCTACCAATTTTGTCACTTAGTTTCAGGAGGTTGAGTTTGGAAAGACAGAAAAGTCCTCAAACTAGAATGGGAAGATCCTCATGGAAACTAAAAGAGGTCAAATTTATAACAATACCTTATGGAATCTGAAAGGGGTCAAATTTATAACAATAAATAAAAGTATCTTAGAATGTTCTGGGACCACACCTTTCCATTTTCTGAACTCTAAGTAGCACCCAGTTGACTTCATTTTTGTAGCCTTGAAATATATAAGTCCCTCAAGGCATCATGGTACCTCCCTATGTCCAGAGCTGGCAACTGTGTCTCTTTTCATTCACAGTGACCTATCAGAAGTGCATGCCAATGGCAGAAAGGTTTAGATACAGGGAACGTTAGTGGCCTCTAAGCTACTCACTTGGTGTCCACTGACTCTCTGCTGAAGGTCATGTTGAGGGGTCTGTCAGGAAGCTGGGTCCAAGAAAAGTGCCTGGGATTGGATTCAGAGGGCGACTTTTGTCCTCATGAGAGTCGCCGTTCATGGACTGTTTCCTCGTCTCTAACACACGAATGTGACCCTTCTGCGACGTTTCCTCAGGGGGCTGAGCAGAGTTACTGTCATCATTTTCTCAGTTCCTCCTTGCTTTGGCCTGAACTGTGCTCCCCACTTAACTTCACAGGCTGAAGCCGAGAGCTCAAACATGACTGTATTGGGACATGGGCCTAGAAGGAGGCTAATAAAGGTTAAGTCAAGCATCGTTAGGGCGCCTTAATCTGACAGGATTGGTGTCCTTATGGGAACAGGAAGAAAAACCACTGCTCTCTCCTCCTTGCCACAGGAAGACGAAATAAGAAGGCAGGTGCCTGCAAACTAGAAAGAAAGCCTCTTAGAAACAAGCCTCCACCTCCACTCGGATCTTGGAGATCCTGTTTCCAGAACTGAGAGAAACAAATTTGCTTTAAGCCCCTCATTCTGTGGCATACCGTCAAGGCATCCCTGCCATCCTCATTTTCTTTCTTCTTTCCTTTTTAAAATTTAAAAAAAAATTATTTGCAAGCAGAGAGGGAGAGAGAGAGCTAGAGAAAATGGGCACACCAGGGCCTCTTCACTGCTGCAAACAAACTCCAGATGCATGTGCCACTTTGGGCATCTGGCTCTGCGTGGGCACTAGGGAGTTAAACCCGGGTTGTCAGGCTTTGCAGGCCTTAACGGCTAAGCCATCTCTCTGGCCCTCATATAGCTTTTATTGAAACACACTTTTATAATTGTTTTATTATTAGTTATTCTTAAGCCACTATTGCCTGATTTACACATGATAGGTATATGTATTTAGAAAGACACATAGTATATATAGGGCTTGGTATTATCTGTGGTTTCAGACAACCACCGGGGTCTTGGAATGTGTCTTCCACAGATGAGGGGAGGCTACTGTATTCTCTTTCTGGGATCCCACTTCTTTTTTCCCCCTCTCTGTTCAGTTATACATGCAGCCTTTCTTTTCCTTTTCCTCAGCCTGCCTAACTTCTGAGCCCATTTAAACTTTAAGAGCAAGTGCTGTGTCTGTCTCGTGGTCGTGTCTGAGGCCCGGGCTAGAATCCCACGCACAGTCTGAAGTCTCTTGGTTGGAATTCATGAATCAAACAGCCAGGATGAAGTCTGTAGACGACAACACTGGGTGCCTAACCCACACTTCATTCTCATCTTCCGGGGAGAACTCTAATTTTGGTTGGACAGTGAATGTAGCAATCTACAAGTCTTCACTTGCAGACAGTTCTGAGTGTTCAGGTAACACAGCCTTTCTGACCTAATGTCAGCTGAATGGCTTAGGGAGAAAAAAAATCTTCAGTCTGCCTCCTTCCTTTTTTCCTTTTCTCTACCCGATGTGCAAATGATCCTGGAAACGCAGCAGCTACCTTACGACCTTGAGGTGGTAGGTATGAACATGACAGCCCAGACCAAAGCTAGTGAGTAGGTCCCTGATGTCACCACTTAACTGCTGGACATACCTGGGTCGAGAGTGACCATGAGAACATCAGAACCACTGAGGTGCCACTCGAATAAGGATTTGTGCTCTCCATACACTAATCACATTTTTTAGTATTTCCCACTGCCACAAACTCTTATTACGTGGCACCCATAGTGTCCTTGGGTTACCTTTTCTTCTTTCCTTGTCTTTGAGGGGATTTTTTTGTACTGGCAGAGAATTTTAAAGATTTAGCAGTCCAAGACAATGTGCCCAGAGTAGCAGGAGGAGTTGGGGATGCTGGGGAATCGTGACATTGAGGAAGCAGAGGTTAGTTCTGGAGTCTGCGTACGTAGCGCTCGGATTCCTATCTCCTCCTCTTAACATACTTTTTGCCACAGTCTGTTTCCAGTGCACTGACTGGAACTCTCCCTTGGCCTACAGTCTCATTCCACTTTGAATAAATCACTATATCAGGGAGGGGTGAACTCACAGGTCACTTTTCCAACGAAGCGTTTCCATTAGAAATTTCACAAAGTGCCGCTGATGTCATTTACAAGAAGGTTAATTTATTACCAAGAGACCCTGATTCCTCATCGCTATATTTCTGTCTGCCAGTATAACTCAAAGGAAGGCAATGCAGGGAATGGTGAGGAAGGGGCTTATTAAAAACTGAAAACCAGCCGGGTGTGGTGGTGCACGCCTTTAATCCCAGCACTTGGGAGGCAGAGGTAAGAGGATCCCTGAGAGTTCGAGGCCAGCCTGAGACTACATAGTGAATTCCAGGTCAGCCTGAACTACAGTGAGACTCTACCTTGAAAAAAAAAAAAAAAAAAACCTGAAAACCATTCCTCAATCACCTTTCTTGGTTTCTTCTTTGAGGTGGCTCTCAGCTTTTACACAAATGACTTTCTCTCAATTCCTGGCAAATGCATTCAGAGGCAGGTGCCCTGTCAGAGCGAGGGAGAATAAAGATGCAGCAGAGCACTGATGCTTTGGACAATGGTGGGCATTCTGATGACCCGTGAGAAGCAGAAACTTAGATGCAAGTACCTAGGAACAGCATCTTGGAACAAAGAGTTATGAACTGAGTGACAGACAGCAAAGGAAAACTACCTCTAACACCACTACAAAGCCCATCTGTCCTTCCTGGCTCCCTCTTTCACTCCTTCCTTTTTCTCCCCTAACAAAATCGCGGAAGCTCAACCCTAGCAACCTCCCAGGACCACATAAATGAACCAGTCCTTGTTCTGGACACCAGGGGAAGACCCTTCAAGCTCTGTTCATTTTATTCCCTTATTTAAGACCCTATCCTGACGACTCACTTCTCCCTCCCCCCCCAAGGCACCCCTTGTGCTAGTCCCACAGAACTGCTGGTCCTCACAGCCTCCTCTGAATTTTCTCCCTTCAGCTCCCGTGAGTCCCAGGACCTGGAATGGTTTCCTTTACCAACCGTCCTCCTATTTGTGTTTCTGGTGAAAATTCTATGTTTATTATTTATTTGTATGTGTGTGTGTGTGTGTGTGTGTGTGTGTGTGCATGTGTGTGTGTGTGTGTGTGTGTAGCTCAGAGGACAACTTCATGGTGTTTCTCCCCTCCTTCCACTTTCTTGAGACGGTCTCTCTCACCATCACTGCTGCTTGTGATCTTCTGGCTTCTCCTGGCTCTGCCTCCCATTTGCCATAGGCGTGTAGGGAATCACAGAAGTGGGCATCGTTTTATGTGTGCCTTTACATGGGTGCTGAGGGCCGAACTTAGGTTATTAGCAGGCTTTCAAGCGAGAGCCTTTTAATTGCTGAGTCACTCTCTAGCTCCCCATTTGTCTTTAAAGATCACAATCCTCCCTATCCTTTAAGGACCAGATCAAATGTTACTTTATCCACAAAGCCCTCTGTGATCTGTCTAGCAGGACAAGTCCTCCCCTTCAGTCCCCTCCAGGCACTCTGACCCTTGGCTCTAGGCCTGGCCTTTCTGTTCTTTTCCGTGGCTTCGGGGCACTTTTTTTATAAACCTCATCTCCCTCAACCTGCACCACCAGCTACTTTCTTCTGGTCCCTAATGTGGAAAAGGGCAGAGATACACTACTGATTGAACAATGGGAAGGGAGAAGAAGGAAGTAAGAAAGGAAGACAGGAAGGAAGGAAGGGAAGGAGGAGAGAGGGAAGAAAAGAAGGGAGGGAAAGAGGGAAGGCCTACATTCATTTCTAGTCCCTGGACATAGAACAGATTGTTTTCCAGCAGCTACCTGGACATGAACAAGGGACGTTTCCTTTCAATTAGCAGCCTGAAGAGCAGAACATGCTGATCAGAAGAACTCCCAGGCCTGGTGTTTGCTAACAGTGATTCTTATTCCCTCCTCTGGGTTTCTAAATCCTCTGTAGGCCATCTCTGTTGTTTTCTCGTTTGGCTCACTTCGCAGCAATGTCAGGGTGATCTGTCCTTTTACGCTTGCACATTAACCAAGATGAAAAGAGGAGTTGCTAGCTGGAGACCCAAGACGCTGCAGTGCTAACTTGTTAGGCCTTGGGCTTGTAAGTAAGTCATGCAAGAGAATTTTTATTTTCAAAGTTTTGGATACTATGAGCTTTTCATCACTATCTTTTTAATGGCTTCTCAAGAGAACTTCCTGGGTTGGTATAAGGTGGTTATTTATAACTGGAGGCAAGTTAACAAGGGAGAAATTATGTTTCCTGTGACACCAACAGAAACAAAATATTAAGTAGTAGCCATGACAAATAGTGAGACACTTAGAGTCCAAGTTTTCATCCTAGTTTTCCTCTTAACCTTGGGCAAGTCAACTAAACTCTCTGAATCTCAATTTCTTCATATGTAAATTTGAGGTTAAAAATACCTTTTGTCTAAAGCTTTTACAGGTATTAAATTGCATATATAAGAGAGTTACGCATGGTCCCCAACACACACCAGGTGCTCTCTAAGTGTCTGCCAAATGAACAAACAAATGAATAGATAAAACCAGGAAGAAGGGTTTGGCCCTGACAAGGAAGCAACTTGCAAAAGAAGGAAGAATCAAGCTTTACATCCGGGCACGTGTGAAATTGTGTCCTACTTTTTCTTGTAACATCCCTGAACCTTAATTTCCTCCTCTGCAATGGTGGCAGGTGATCACAGAAATAAGAATAATCACTTCCTGTAGTTCCTGCATGATTTACAGATGCATGTGGACGTCCTTTGCAAGCTGCGGGAGGTGAGTTATAATGTTAGCTCGCGACATATATCCTCCTCCGTGGCTGATATACCTTCGCCTCCTCCATTAATCCCTGATCTCAGAAAGGCCATCTGCGGAGGAGCAAGGAGTAGAAAGTCCCCTCAGATTCTGACCCTGTCCACGTGAGGAGAAAACTGCTGTTTTGGAAAGGGGCTGCCATGTTTTATTCTAAATGTTTCTGTTTCCATGGGCTACGAGCATGTTTATGGGCATGCGTGTAAGTGTACATGCAACCAGTTCACTGAGAGCTCTGGGGAAATATTTGTGTACTCAGTTTATAAAGGGCTTTTTAGATGTTTTTCAAGGCAAAAGATAAACTTGTTTAATTTAGAATCATCAGCTGGATTGCATTAAATGGAGGGAAAAGCAAAAGCACACACAACACAGCCATTCGTTAAACACAATTATTTCTCCTATTACTTAATTACAAGCAGACATAAATACTCTGGATTCTGACATCTCAGATTTTCTAAAATTCTCGATCTGCATCTCAACATATAATGAAGGGAGGGTCATATTCCAATTTGTGTGTTAAGCAAACCCGAGGGTTACAATTGTATATTGGGACCATAATGACTTCTCTAAAACAAGACCTAAACTTTTAATTAACCTGCCAAGACAAATTACAGCTCACAGCTCACAGGTAACGATCACAGACAGCTGAGACTCAATGCCAGGGACTCTTGGGAAAAGAGGGATTAATAGCAACATCAGAATCAGTCTGTTTTTGTATTAAGGGAGGGGGAAAAACCCAGTGTTCATTAAACAACCACTGTAGCTTGACAGGAGCCAGACAGGTCAGAAAAACAGTAAGAGCAAGTGGAAGGAGAAAGGGGGTGGCTGAGCCTATTATCAGCTTCCAGTGATCGAGTGGGTGCCATGGCCCAAAGCTGTACTTTATTTTTCTTTCTTGAATCTTCACAATAGGGAATGCAAACTACTACTATTATTATTTTTTACTTTCCAGACAAGAAAGATTAGGCTCAGAGAGGTGACAGGCCTATCTACAATGGAAGAACTAACATGAAGCTGGAGAGATGGCTTAGTGGTTAAGGCACTGGCCTGCAAAGCCAAAGGACCTAGGTTCGATTCCCCAGGACCCATGTAGGCCAGATGCATGAGGTGGTAAATGCATCTGGAGTTGGTTTGCAGCGGCTGGAGGCCCTGGCATGCTTATTCTCTCTCTCTTTCTTTTTCTCTCCATGCCTCTTTTCCTCCTCCCTCTTTCAAATAAATAAATGAGGATAAAATATTAAAAAAGAAAAGAACTAACATGGAATAGTGAGAGCAGGAAGGGATGGAAAGCAGTTTCCACAATGCATTGGTATTTCTTTACCAAGCTTTGTTGATTGATCAAGCAGAATCCGGAGCACTGGGACACTTTCCCAGACCCACAGTCAGAATTCCTGAAGAAAGGCCCAGGCACCTGAGCTTCCCCTAACCTCTCAGGTGATTTCTGTACTCTACAGTCTTTCAGAACCACCCTGAGGTACTATAATCCCTTGCTGCTCAAAACGTGGTCCGTAGCACATACAGCATGTCTGCTCTAACACACATGATGGGGTCACGGGAGGATGAGACCGTCTTTCGTCATGGAGGGGACAGCAGAGCCGCCAGGGGAAGGGCAAGACTTAGTTACGACGGCAGGTTAGCAAGCTCTGACAAGCCAAGAGTTGGCAAAGGTACCTACCTCTCAGCACTTCCAGCTTACTTCCCTGACATACATATCCTAATTAAAAGTCATTTTCTTTGGGGATATAACTTAATATCCTTTCATATTTACTGTCAGTTATTAAAACAGAAATGTGACTGTAAAAGGTCTTAGCGCCATGTAGGAACCCTGTGCTACACAGGAGGGTGGGACTCAGGCACTTTGTAATGGTGTCCCTGAAATGAAGCTAGTCCTTCTAGAAAGAGAAGGGGGTGGTGTAGCCTAGCAGACCCTTCCAAGTGACAGCCTAACTGACTTCGAGGCCAGAGGCAGGTCCTCGTGGCAGAGTGCAGGGGCTGCACTGTGGGCCTCCGTGTCACCAACGGCCACTGAGCTGTAGCTTTACATTGCAGAATCGTGAGACACTAGGCGCTGGGGAAACGTAGATGAGCTGTAGGAGGTTAGAGCCCAAAGTCAAGATAGAGATTCAGGACCGAACTTATTTTCTGCCACACGGCACAAAAAAGGCCACTCAGGGAGTAGGCCAACAGCATGGCGCCTGCCGAGTTTTGTCGACGAGAGCCTGGGCAGAGGGAAGACCCTGCCAATCGAGGGGCTTTGGCTATTGGGACTCCGTGGGGCAGGGGTGGTTATTGGGAGACAGAAGCCTGCATCAAAGTCCCCGTTCTCCAGGCACTCAGAATCCCGGGGGCTAGGACAGATCACCCCCAAACTGTAGCAACACAAAGGGACATCTCCTTCATCAGTGCCCGTTTCCCAAATCTCCCACGCTCCTTGCCATGAACGTAAAATAGTAAGGCTGTGTATAGAGCAGAAGCTTATTAATCATGCCCCATTTAATGGGAAGGTTCTTTCTGCACCAATGCTAAGGATACCACTGCAACGAAGAGGGAAATGGTTTGAAAATTGTTGCTGACTGGAAGGAAGAACCCGGGTCTTCAAAGAATTTGGGAGATCTAGTACTAAATTGAGATATTCTTATTATCCTTTGTTTTCCTGGGTCAGAGAAGCTCCTAGTGAAGGACTGAGGGTCTTCAGGTGAGCCCTAAAGCTCACAGCACATTAGGGAGAGCTTCTTTCCCAGGAGTTCTGGTCCATAGAGTTATTTTCTCCTTAAGTTTTATTCTTCTTTGGAGTTGTTTTTAAATTATTTTGAGACGGGGTCTCTAGCTCAGGCTCGTCTGAAACTCCTGATGTTGACAAGGATGACCTTGACTTTCTCATTCTCTGATTGTATACACTTCCTAAGTGCCAGCATTTACAAGCATGTGCTACCATGAATGGCCATGTGGTGTCAGAGAAGGAACCAGGGCACTGTGCATGCTAGGCAAGCAAGTGTGTGTGTGAGTGTGTGTGTGTGTGTGTGTGTGTGTGTGTGTTGCTGGGGACTGAACCCTGGGCCTTGTGGATGTCAGGCAAGCACCCGGCCACTGTATCTGTAGGTGCCCTCCTCGTGCCCGGCCAGGCATTGTAGTGCTTCCAACAGAAACTTAGCAAAATGCTTTCTGGCTTGGACCATTAAGACTATCATGTCTGCCAGGTATGGTGGCACAGGCCTTTAATCTCACCACTTGGGAGGGAGAGGTGGAAGAATCACCATGAGTTTGGGACCAGCCTGGGACTAAAGAGTGAGTTCCAGGTCAGCCTGGGCTAGAATGAGACCTAATCTCAAAACAAACAAACAAACAAACAAACAAACAAAAAATAAATAAATAAGACTATCCCATCTTTAAGCACACTGTGTCCACCCAAAGAGGGGACAAAAATCTATGGGATTTTGGTAAAGAAGAAAACTTCTTTTAACAGACACCCACAAACTTCTGAAGTGGCCAAGACCCTTCTACCACCATAAGGCACAGGGGACAGTATTTAGACTTCCTTACAACACCAGGACTCACTCTTTGTCAGAGTCCCTGATGTTTCATTCTCAGTGAAACCTCAGTGGGCCTGCAGACGGCTCTTGCAGCCTGTGGTCCTGTGGTTCTCACTCTCTCCTCAAGCCTTTGTCTCCTCTCTCTCTCTCTCTCTATATATATATATATATATATATATATCTTATTTATTTGACAGAGAAAGAGGGAGGGAGGGAGGGAGGGAGAGAGAGAGAGAGAATGGGCACACCAGGGCCTCCAGCCACTGCAAACGAACCCCAGACGCATGCACCCCCTTGTGCATCTGGCTAATGTGGGTCCTGGGGAATTGAACCTGGGTCCTTTGGCTTTGCAGACAAATGCCTTAACAGCTAAGCCATCTTTCCAGTCCATGCCTTTGTCTTCATTTTCCATCTGCCAGGGTTTTTTTTTTTTTTTTTGGCTCCAAAATATAAAACCAAGCCAAACCCTAACCAGAACCAAATTCAAGTGACAAATCAGGATGGTCGCGTTCAAGCAGGTGAGACTCTAAAGACAAATAGGTGGCCTACAAGGGTCACGAGCAGAGGTACCATTGCTGTGAGCACTGTCATCAAGAATTCCTGCATCCATGTGAATTCCATCTCCTGGGTCAGGAGAGGCAGCCGCCGGTCCACACATCACGGCACAAAAGCATGGCAGAGGCAGCGAGCACAGGTGCCAGCCCCTCGGGTCACTCCCCGAGTCCTTGTCTAGCAAGCCCGCCTGGGATGGCCGTGTGTGCCAATCTCTGGTTGGAAGTCACAGCTCTGGGCAAGACACATTCATCCCCTTGTCAGCATCCCTCCCGGGGACCCCAGTGCTTCTCCCACCCAAAGACACCATTTGAGTGGTGGAACTTCTTACCGATGGTGCTGGTGAGGAAGGAAACAACCTCAGACTCCTTCCCGTCGTTGTAAAAGGCCAGGTGCCAGATTCCTGAATCCAGATACTGGATGAAGCCCGTCTCGTGACTGGAGGGGGGTACAACACCCCGAGACTGACGCTGGGGACCCTCCAGGCTCCGAGCCTCCTGAGTCAGGAGCCTCCTTCCATCTAGCAGCTCCACAAAGTCAAACTGAAACACAAAGAGAGTGAAATTAGCAGCGACCTAGCGCCTCCATCCGCCACACTCCTCCTCTTTGAGCTTCTCCTAGAGTAGCCAGAAGTAAACACAGGAGGAAAGAGAGGCGGGAGTGGAAGCTCCAGAATGATCAACCAACCCAACTCCCCAGACTTGAAGCATGGCAACATTCTCCCCACTTTCCGTGGGTGTGTCAGATTGTGTCTTGTTTGGTTTTCATTTTTGGTGCATGTATGATGTGTCTGTGCCAAGAGAGCCATGCTTTTTAATTTTATTTATTTTATTTTTATTTATTTGACACAGAGAGAGAGACAGAGAGAGAGAGAAGAGAGAGAGAGAGAGAGAGAGAGAGAGAGAGAGAGAGAGAGAGAGACTGGGTGCGCCAGGGCCTCCAGCCACTGCAAACGAACTCCAGACACGTGCACCCCCTTGTGCATCTGGCTAACGTGGGTCCTGGGGAATTGAACCTGGGTCCTTTGGCTTTGCAGGCAAATGCCTTAACCGCTAAGCCATCCCTCCAGCCCGAGAGCCATGCTTTTTCAATGGCACACCCAACATTAGACACCCAGTCCCTTTGTGACTGTTGGCACTCCATGAAAGTCACGATGGGAATCTGGGGTTTGGATTAAGACTGGAGCATTGAGTGCGACTGGATTAGTCATAAGCAGACAGAGATTTGATGAATATCTGTTTGCTTTTTGCCAATAATCCTTTCTAAACACTCCTGTTTCAGGGAGCAGTTTTAGGAGAACTAAACTAGATGAGTCCCAAACTCCATCAGTCATTATATACTGTGTCAAGTACCAATTGATCAGAACTGCTAGTCTGAGACACCAGAAAAGTCCATTGGGCAGTGTAAACCACAGGTAGCTGGTTAAGGCTTACTTGGCTCACTATCCAAGCACACTGAGTAGCTAGCCAATGTTTCATAGTCACGAGACAGATTTATAAAACTGGGGGTGGGAATCCCGAGGTTCTGTAACCCCGTTCTCAGCAAATGTCATTAGGAATTACCTCTGGAGCTTTTAACTAACAATCTCAACTGGCTATGGGAGGATGTTGAGAATGCCACATGGAGTCTTGGGATGACCGGTGGGTGCTTACAGTTTCTATGGCTCCAATTCCACAGCTAGGAGGACATTGTACATGTCTCTGTTTTCACCCACTCATGATTCCTTTTCTTCTTCCCATTTCTTCTCCCTTTACCCCTTCGATTTTTGGGAATTGAGTCCTGGCCTGGCATGCTAAGCCCGTGCTCTAAGCGGTGAGCTCTACCCCTAGCTCCTTGGACAAACTCTGTGGCTGGCTCTGGTGCACGTGCATGAGTAAACATGTGATCCTGAAGGCGAGAAGGGATGCAGAAGACAATGTAAGTGGCATTTGTTTAGAGCCGGGTCCCATGACAGTGACCCTAAAAAAGTTACTCTTGACAGCAGCCCTGCAAAGCAGCCACTGTTATCCCCTTTTATAGATGAGGAAACTAGCGAGGGGAGGATGAGTGACAGACCCAGGGTCGCATGGCTGATGACACAGGGCTCAAGCTTGGTGCATGCTTTCTTCTGTAGGTCACATGTCCTGGATAGCCTGCCTTGGGAAACAGTATTAGCAGAAAGGCTATGAAGGGATCTCCTGCGATTCCTTCCTCTTAAAAAGCTCTAGGAATTTAACTTTACTGCTCTGGAAGGCAAGATCTAGGAGGAGCCAATAGATGAGTGGCCTATCAGGTACATGAAACTCCCAGCAGGCTTCAGAATATGGTACCTGGGTTAACATTGGAGCTAGAGCTTCTAAGGCCAGCACGTGTGTGGATTCCAGTTACCTGAGTATGGGAGGGAGGAAGGCCTTTTCTGCCATAGATGCCAACCAGAGCCGCCTTTCCCAGAGACACATTGAACTTCAGATGTACAGGGTGGTCTATGAACACCTGAGATCTCCAGAATGTGCCAGGAGGAATCTTCTGGGAAGCTCGTCTCCCCACGTCAATTTCTCCAGAATCTATGAAACTGTCCTCTGGAAAGAAAGTACTGGGCTTTCCTACCAAGACACAGGGGAGGGAAGACAAAGACATCTTGGTTAGCCACACATGACAAGAAACTGTGTCTCTACACCCAGGACTCCACTCCACCTCTCCGTCCTCCTCAATGGTCTTTAGCCAGCTCCCGCCCTGCTCCCCCTCCCACAGGAGGAAGAAAGTCCAGACATTTTTTTTTCTCCCAGTGATGCTCAAACTGTTCTTCTAAAAATATGTATTCTTCCAAACCAGTATGCAGTATGGGTCCTCCCCAAGGGCCATCTGTTTACTGCATGGTTCCCAGCTTGTTAAGATATATTTTGATCCTAAAAATAATCATTTGCAGTCACATGAGAATAAGTCTGTGATTTGTGTGAGTGTGTGTCAAAGGCTGCCTGGTAAAGCAGAAAGGACCGAGGGAGTGAGGCGTTACTGAATTACCAACTCAGAATGATTCTCCTTGCAGTGGGAGGTGAGACTTGAGTGGAGTAAGGTATTTGAAAAGTTTACAAGTTTATGTAAAAATTGGAAGGCACATTCGGAGGCTACATATGGGGATGAGGATTTGTGCTTGGAACAGGGTTATGGGCTGGCAAAGATGAAGAAGGGAAGAAATATGTTTGAAAATGTTTCTTTGTCTTTTGTTGGAGATAGATATAATTTTTTTGTACTGAAGTAGGTAAGGAAATTTCTCAAGTTTCTCTACAAAGTCTGTGGCATTCTTGGAAATTCAACCTAGCCCTCAGCCCTGTGCCACAAGGGGAGGGAGTTGGGGTCAGGAATTGGGTCTCTTGCTCATTTCTGTCGCCAATCAGGAGAGTGACTACTTTCTTGGGGCACCACAAGCACCAGGAAGGAAGGCTGCTTATCAAACTTCCTCTTCATAGTAATTAAACACACCCGTATGTAAAAAAGATAAACCTTAACTTCCTGCCAGATATCAACCTTCTTAGGAATGGGGATATGTAGAGGAGGGGGAACTACAGGGGCATTAGGAAGAACACCCTTAGGATCCTGAAAAACCAAAATCAAGGCAACAGACTGCATTCCATTTCTCATTAGTAAGCCCCCCACCCCAGCACCCCACTAAGCCTCCTGGCTCCAAGACTTTTTGTGTGGTTAGAGATGTTCGAAGATGTTCCAAAAGGACAAAAATTCATTTGTAAAGAAAACACGTTTGTGGAACTTTTTATAAAAAGCATTTGGAGAATAAGAAATGACAATTTTTTTCCTTAGCTTTGTAAGACTCCTTACAAAGCACATTTGATGCTGAAATGGAGCTTGGCAGGGTATTGTTGTAGTCATAAAATATTTTACTGTTTTAAATAATAAAATTCAATTTAAATGTTAAACTTCTCCATATGTTATCATTCCCTTATAAACTCCTAGGCAGAAACATCAGGTTTTTAGCTTCAAACCATTAAATGTTATTTTAATTAAAAATGTGCCAACAAAAAAATGTTAAAATGCATGCTATCAATAAAAGTACCATGAGTATTCGTAGTCTATCATTAGCATGGGAAAGAGTTTGCATTTAATTCCTTATGGAAGCAATGTGCCCCAGACTTTATACCTTGAAAATACAGACACACAAACCACCACACTGAGAATCACAAACTTCAAAGACAGAAGGAGCTCAATTCACAAAGCATTAGGATGGGGGAGAATTATTCACATTCCTCTTGATCTGATCTGTGGGTTCCCAGTACCTTAACCTTTTAATATTGCAGATAGAAAATGGTACAGCCTCAGCTTTTAATTCTGCCAGGGAGGCAGAGCTAAGGGGGCGTATGAACAAAGCAAGATGCCTTCTGCACCCTGTGCTCCTAGGAACTGCAGAGAAAGTAGAAGCCTGCTAATTCCAAGGGATCATTTCCTTTGTGAGTAGGTGGGAGTCAGAGCTGATGGGATTGGAGGATTGTCTGCATTCAAATAGTTCCTATGTCTGGAAATAAAGAATGGGAAGCTGCTTCGGCATGCTGCTGGAGAAGCCTTGCACAATTCTCTTTTCCCCAGTGAGAGGAGGGCATATTTCAGGAGACAGCTACTGAGTCAGTTCCATAGTCTTCCGAGTCTGTTAGGCAGGGTCCCTGAGCTAGCCTCCAGGGAAGGTGACAGGGGAGACTTTCTACTTCCATTGTGCTTTCTAGTATTTCAAGGAGGTGGTCACCTTTTCCTGATGAGAAAGATGCCCAAAATTGGCTAGACTGGGCTGGGGCTGGCAAGTGTAAAACCTTCTCCTTACCTTTGAAAACCCTTCTTGCATCCCTCTTTCCAGATCCTGTAAGATTCCTTGTCCTACCTCTGAGCGCCAAGCTGTGAACGTTGGAATATAAAATGTCCCACTGCAAAGCACATTGTGCAAATGGCGGGGTAGGAGGGAGAGTATAAAAGTCAGAAGTGGGCTGGAGAGATGGCTTAGTGGTTAAGTGCTTGCCTGGGAAGCCTAAGGACCCTGGTTCGAGGCTCAATTCCCCAGGACCCATGTTAGCCAGATGCACAAGGGGGCGCATGCGTCTGGAGTTTGTTTGCAGTGGCTGGAGGCCCTGGCATGACCATTTTCTCTCTTTCTTTCTCTGCCTCTTTCTCTGTCTGTCTGCTGTCGCTCTTAAATAAATAAATAAATAAATAAGTCAGAAGTGAGCAGAGGGGAAAAGGTTTGTGAATAAAATCCACCTCTCTACCTGTCTTCTGGAAGTAGTAAAGACAGAGCTGACAGTCTTACTGGTGGCGTCAGCTAACATTCCATGCACTCCAACCGTATTGTCAGATTCCTTCAGTTCAGTTGATTCTCACCATCCTATGGAAGTCTCCACACTGAGACTTTGATTGCTTAAGAAGCCAGTTAGAAATGAAGCCATTTGGGACACCTTCTTATCTCTTAGAATATGCCTTCTAAGAGGATTAAGTTAAGGAATGATTAATTAAGAATCTAAAGAGAGACTCTTAGTGGTAGGCATTGCACTGGCCTTCCTAAAGAGCAAAAGTCCAGTAAAATGTCTAGTGAAACTCGAGGTATGAACAGGCAGATGCAAGGCCCGGTTAAGACCTCGGCATTCTAAGGTTCAAAAAGTAGACTAGCCGGGTGTGGTGGCACATTCCTTTAATTCCAGCGCTTTGGAGACAGAGGGAGGAGGAGTGCAGTGAGTTTGAGGCCAGTCTGAGAATACAGAGTGAGATCCCAGTCAGGCTTGGCTACAGTGAGACCCTACCTCAAAAACAGCAACGAAAACAACAACAAAGTAGGTCATTTTGTAATGAGTTAGGACCTTTGAATGGGCCCCAGAGTAGTCAGTGTCTCAAGATACTCATGAGAGGTGCACTATACCATCAGTGGGTGCCCCCAGAACCTTAGCACGTAGTACAAGGAGACAGGCTTAGAATTAACCACCGCCCAACAGCGTGATTCAGTTTCACAGGGAAGATTCCACTGGTAACCATCCTTTCCTTTGTAAAGCTAGACAGATCCAGGCTTCCTAGAGCAATGCTGTACAAATAGGCAATTGTGTCTATAAAAGAAATCTCCCAACAAATTGCTGAGATGACTGGGCAGCTCAGTAAAACAAGGAGGAAGAGCTGAAATTCCCTGTGCTTCCCTCTCACAGTCTTAACGTCCTCGAACGGAGAACTGTCTATCGAGATTCTAAATTCCTAATCAGCTAACAATCTCCCCCTCCTGCCACCCTTTTGGGTTCTTTTCAATGCAATAACTAGCACAAAGAATCCTTTAGTTTCCTTAGCAACTGTTTGAAATTTATTTGGTTATCAAAATAAGCTGTTCCATTTTGGAGAGCCCAGCTAAGCCAGCGTACAGCAATTTGCATGGTTCAAACTGATGGGCAATTTTGATTTCATTGCAGAAAGAAGAAAATGCTATCCCTAGTCCACCAATTCAACCATCAGAAACGCTTGTTTACTTGGTGCTTTTCCCGCCCTTCCCCATTAATGCAGAACACAAGTTCTTGTGGCTTTGCTTTAGGAAGCTGCTGTGTTTGGTTTCTGTTCCATCACGGCCCTATGGTTATGGCCACTTTGAAAATATTGTATGAAGTATAGCTCAATGTTATTATCAAAGACATGACAAATGTTTACAATGTGGCGGTTATCCTACATTTTATTTGTATAATCAAATATATATATATATATATATATATATATATATATATATATGTATTCCAAATGATAGAAGGATCTGTGGACATAAATGTTAATTACTCTATGTTTCTAGGATCTTAATGGCAGAGATAGAATGGCCTCAGGTTTGAGTGGATAAGTAACATAATCCTTGTCCTACAGGTGAGAAAATAAAGGAGATGGAGTAACTGGTGTCAGCTGATAGAACCAATGACAGGCAGTGTCAAGAATCTAGTCTTGGACAGTGAAGCTCCAAGCCACACTCACTTTCTTTTTATCAGTCCACATTGCTCTCCATCACTATAGACCAGGGACTCTAGTCTCAATTTTGTAAGCAACTCTCCTCCCTCATATGCTGGAAGGCACAATAAATATGTTCTCACATCAGGACTGAAAATTCCCCTTTCAGATAAGTCTAAGGAACTCCACATCACCATTAGATGCATAAACTGAGTAGACATGTGTTTGATCAGAGAAAGAAAATAAAAGGACCATTCGCTCTCAAATTATAGAAAGCTTTGCGCTCTGTTTTCCAGACTGGTGTGTTTTTGTCACAGTAATTGCTTCTGATGCTGACCACTTTCTAGCACTGCCCTGCACTTGAAGGGTTTGTAAACAGGATTTCCATTTGCATCAGTAATGACAGATAATCCCTTTAAGCAAAAATTCTCCAATTAAAAGTAAACCAATAAGGCAGTGCAATTTTATGTTGTCTCTTATCTGCACCTCCTGCTCCTTGGGAAAAAATAAACAAAACCAAAACAACCCACAAACTAATTTCATTAGAGTGTGAGATTTCAGATAGATTTAATTCCCGCTGAGAGAATGCCTGTTAGAGATCATGGAGAGAGGAAAATACATTTTGCTAAAGGAGACCCTTTACCAATTCCTTGAGGGTTAACTATATTTTAAGTCTATATTTTTTTCCCCCACAGAGGTATGAGGAGAGTCTTTCCTTCAAGCTCCTCACCTAGGGCTCCTGACAATATAAACTGGCATGAAAAACCAATGAACAGGACCATGGACAGGGCCAACTTGGCAGAAACCCATCCAATTGCCTATCAGTGCTTGTAATACTAATTTCATACGTAGAACTTGCAAACGGCCGTGCACACTATAGAGACTCTAGCTCAGTTCCTTTTGATGAGGAGAGAAACGAGTCCCAGAACACCTGCTCAGGGGAATTATTGAAGGTTGTACCATAGGTCAGTGGCAATTGCTAGTGACCCCATTCATGCTATCTTCCTCCATGTCCTATTCTGAGGCACAGGAAATTTAGATTATTCAATACTTTAAGTCATAAAATCTTTATGTAGAAGAAGACTGGATTTTCCTTTCAAAATAGTGGATAAGCTTTCTAGTTTGGCTCTTTGGAAACATCTATATATCTCACTTCCCTTAAGGATCTCTACAGGTCATGAGGTGACTTTAGACATCAGGATCATCACTTCAGAGGTCATAAGAAGATACTGTGTGAATGCATAATACCACCCTTTTGACCAAACTGATGGCTGAGAGGCATATCTTTGAAAGGACATAGAGACTTAAAAGGCATGACCCCAAAGTTAACTGACATAAGAAAAGAGAGGGCAGGGGCAGTGGAGGCTGGAGCCATGGCCACTGTCCTGACTGGGGAATACCATGGCAGTGATGTAGATCACAGCAGATGCAGGTGAAGAGATGACCACTGTGCCTGGCATGACAACTAGACTGGCCCGTGAGCTCAGGTGTCATTTCCATGAGTCTGTATTACTCTTTGCTGACAGAGGGAAAAAAAAAATGTCTACAGTATGTCAGAAAGGCCCCTAAGAAATGCAGAACATGGACCTACAGATTCCCACTCATGAATGCCAAGTCCCAAGTACCACCACCTCTTCTGCCATTGCTAGAAATATCTTTGCTTCTTGTACAGTAGGATTTCAAATCCATCAATCACTTGGGGACCCTGTAACCATGAGTTGGATCATGACTGGGGGAAAAAAGCTCTGACCATCACAGACCTGGGCTCATGTCCTAGATCCCACCCTTTACTGATGGTGACTCTGGCCAAGTCTGTTAATGTGATCCTTAAGTCTTGCATCCAGAATGAGCACACCTCTACTTACCTCACAGGGCTTCTGTGAGGGTGAAATGGTCAACAAAATATTGACAGGAAGCTTTGACACAAGCATGGCATGCTGGATAAACACTAATGATTACTGTTATGACTGTAGATGAGGAAGCTGGAGCTCAGAGATATTGAGTGACTTGCTCAATGTCACAGGGATGGTAAACGCTAGGTCACCCAAAGTGTTTCCATTTAGACCACAATGTCCAAAATCCTTTTTTTTTTTTTTTTTTTTACTGGAAAACACTATCTACCCCCCCACTCCCCTACACACACACACACACCCATTCACCCCAGGAGGTTTCCCAGAAGAGCTCGCCCTGACCCCACACAAAGATGGATAGCTGGCAACATGAAGCCCACCATGCTTCCTCGGAGGCATGGGATGGGAAACTGCTAGCACCATGAGTCCCTCCGAGCCCCACTCTGAGCTCACAGTGACAGGGAACTGCGATGAAGACACGGGTGGACTGCAGCCGGCGTGGAGTGCAGAGGATGAGGAAGAGCCAGAGCATGAGCTGTGAGCCAGGCGCGTGGCGTGCATGATGGAGGTCTCCTCCGTTCAAAGGCAGACACAGAGGACGCACGACACGGACAACGCAGCAACCCTACCTTCTGTGGCTCCTTTGCCTTTCCTGTCAGGGGTCTCTAAGCCAGTGCCCCCTGAGGGATATAGGGAGACGTCCGTTGGCACAGGCCAACTGCTGGCTGTGTCCTCCGTGATCTCATACATCTGCCCCTCCATCGGCTGCAGGTGCCAGTTTAGGCCAAACAGGTGCATGGCTGTGGTGAGCAATGAGAAAAGTCATCTTTTTCTGCTGGAGGTGGAAATGGAACTCCCAAGCCATAGGGAAGGGGAGGGGTTGGGGCGGGGAACATATTTAATTCAGTTCAACAACAGCACTGAAAGAGAAAGCAGAAGAGATTGGGGGAGAGAGAGAGAGACAGAGAGAGAGAGAGAGAGAGAGAGAGCCAGCTCTTACAATGTCAGGCCCTGGCAAGTGACTGGGGACACAGAGGCAAGAAAGGCTTGGACCCTGCCCTCGAGCGGCTCACAGTCCGGTGGTGCTAGAGATAAACTGGGGAGGACTTTTCCTTCAAGAGGCTTTTCCCTTCAAAAGATAAGTAATAATCTAGAGGAGAAAAATGGCAATTTGTATCAAAAAGAGTTAAATTTCTTAATATAGAAATAACTTCTGCAAATAAGTCAAGTCCAACAACTCAGTAGGAAAATAGACATAAGATATGAACAGACAGTTTATAGCATGAGAAATACCAATGGCTCTTAATCATATGAAAAGACTCTTGACATCATAGTGAAAGAAATCTAAGTTAAGGTCTGAAATATTATTTTTCACATATGGTTTGGCAAAGATAAAAAGGGCTGAAAATATACTATGTTGGCAGAGAACAGAAAGCAAGCACCCTTATACTTTGCTGGTGTGAGCATAAATTGGTATTTGATAAAAGCCATAAAAATTAAAATATATACACCCTTTACCCTGATATTTAAAGGTCCCCATTCTAGAAATTTCTCCTCCACATATAATTCACACGTATACTAAATGGTATACACACAAGGTTATTCATCACCACATAATTTTAGTAGCAGAATTTCATGAACTCGTCCATTGATAAGAAGCTAGTTAAGTTATAGCCACACAACAAAGGAGTATCAAACAATAAAACAAAGGAGGGGCCGGGAGTGGTGGTGCACGCTTTTAAACCCAGCACTTGGCAGGCAGAGGTAGGAGGATCGCCGTGAGTTCAAGGCCACCCTGAGACTCCATAGTGAATTCCAGGTCATCCTGGGCTAGAGTGAGACCCTATGTTGAAAAACCAAAAACAAACAAACAAGAAAGAAACAAAAAAAACAGAGAAGGGAAGTTTTTTTAAATTTTTTTTTGTTTATTTTTATTTATTTATTTGAGAGTGACAGAGAGAAGGAGGCAGAGAGAGAGAGAGAGAAAGAGAGAGAATGGGCACGCCAGGGCTTCCAGCCACTGTAAACGAACTCCAGATGTGTGTGCCCCCTTGTGCATCTGGCTAACGTGGGTCCTGAGGAATTGAGCCTCGAACCGGGGTCCTTAGGCCTCACAGGCAAGCGCTTAACCACTAAGCCATCTCTCCAGCCCAGAGAAGGGAAGTTTTAAAATATTTTTCTAGAAGGAAAAGCTCTAACATACAGAAGGGTGTTTCTGATACACTACCTTTGACTTAAGGAGTTCCGGTATCTATATGAGATATCTCTGGAAGGATATGGAAGATGCTCATAACTGTTAAGCCTGTCCTATGGGAGAAGGCACTGCTGTAGGTCAGCAGCAGGGGAGAGACTTTCACTACTCATCTACACATCTTCATTTTGCACCATGGGCGTGTGTACTTCTGCTTTAGAAAATCCTTCCCAGGCAGTAGCAGCCACATTGTCTAGTGCGACAATCTAGAAGACGCCGCAAGACAACAAGGAATGAATGTTGTTTAGAATACACAATGGGGCTGGAGAGATGGCCTAGCAGTAAAGGTGCTTGCCTGCAAAGCCAAAGGACTTTACGTAGGTACTGGGGAATCGAACCTAGGTCCTTTGGCTTTGCAGGTGAAAGTGAGTTAGAATTATGATAATTACATAACTATCATTTCAGGGGCTTACTATGTGCCAGGCATTGTGCTAAATGCATTAAGAGCAGGCACCTCTTCTTGTCACAACTCTAACAATTTAGCATTAATTACGTTATTTTTCAGACACAGAGCCAAGTTACATGCACAAGGTTAAATGACCAAGAAGGGGCAGTGGCTTAATCCAGAATCTTGAAGTGCCCAGACCAGAAAACACATCAGTCTTTTTGCTATGGGGCAGAGGCTCCACCTATTCTGCTTAGCTGTCACTCATGAGCTGTATGTTGGGAGGTGGGCATTAAAGACACCCCCTTCTGCACCTGCACACCTAACAGCCTCCTTGGCCTTTACGTTGCTGCGGGTGGCAACATGAGATCCTGATACAGGATCCCGCGAGGTAGAGGCACATGTGTTTTCTGTCTCCAAATTATGGAGGAGGTCACAGGTGGTGGCCTTGAAGAGCTTGTGACAACTTCAAGCCACAAAACACTGTACAGGGGGCTGGAGAGATGGCACAGTAGCTAAGGCACTTGCCTGTAAAGTCTAATGACCTAGGTTCAATTCTCCAGTACTCATGTAAAGATGGAAGCATAAAGTGGTGTATGCATCTAGAGTTTGTATGCAGAGGCTAGAGGCCCTTATGTGCCCATCCTCTCTCTCTCTTTCTCTCTTTCCTTCTCTGACTGTCTATATCTCTGTACTTGCAAATAAATAAATAAAATATTTAAAAAACACCATAGTTGACCGGGTGTGGTGGTGCACGCCTTTCATCCCAGCACTTGGGAGGGAGAGGTAGGAGGATCACCGTGAGTTTGAGGCCACCCTGAGACTACATGGTGAATTCCAGGTCAGCCTGGACTAGAGTGAAACCTTACCTCAATAAAACAAAACAAAACAAAACAAACAAACAACAACAAAACACTATAGTGGTACCACATAGTGTGCTCTTCTGATTCCAGGTCCACACACAAACCATATAAGGGACATTTGATTCAACCAGGAGGCATCTGGTGACAGCAGTAAGGATGACCTTTTGCTTTCTTTTTTGATTCTGCAGTGTGGGGCCAGACATAGAAGACTGGTTCTGAATCCTATCCACTGTTTCCTAGTTAGTGTTCTCAATTGAGAAATGGAGAGAACGGGTGCTGGGGATGTGGTTCTGTTGGTAGAAAGCTTGTCTGACATGCCTGAGAAAGTGGGCTTCATCCTTGACACCACATAAGCTAGGGATGGTGCTGCACACCCATGCTTCTAGCGCTCGGGAGGTGGAAGCAGGAGAATCAGAAATTCAAGACCATCCTTGGCTATACAGGGAGTTCGAGGACAGCCTGGGAGGCAAGAGATCCTGTCAAAGAAAAGGAAAAGTAGAAATGGGGACACAAATGGTGATAAAGATTTTCAGTATCACATCACTGGTGGAGAACCATATAACAGGGATCCCATTCAAAGTGATACCATGTTGGAGAGGCACCATGTCAAAGGGATACCTTGTCAGTAGGGCACACATTATCATCAGCGGGGTATCCCATCAGTGGGGTACCATGTGGAAAGGTGCTTTGCCAACAATACAAATGACTGTATCTTCTAACCACTAGGTTTAGGCTGCAGCTAATAATAGTGGGGCACATTGACTGAGTATATTTTTAGGTAAGAGCACTGAGTGAGGTCCTTGACCCTGTTCACGTCTTCTGAGAATGGGATGATCAGAAGGGGAGAGTTAACTTGCCTGCAAGGAGGGAAACTGCTAATTCCAAGGCTGAGTTAGCTCACATATCTGCTTACCTTCATACTGTTTTAATCTATATATTGGCAACTCCAAAGGTAATGGAGAACTTACTTGAACTACACACCACTCAGATCAGATATATGCAGTTAAATGAGCAGTGCTTCTTCCCCCATTAGAGTCAATTATCTCATCTAAGTGTGCAAAGTGCTGTCTTGTTAAAAGGTCATGAGAATTAACTAATTCCACAATGAATAGAACTCTCACAGCTTGGCAAAGAGAAACATTTTTATTGTCAGAGCTTTCTCTTAATTTTAAGAAGAGGCAAAGAGCAAGTCCTTACTTAAAAAAAAAAGGCTGAGCTAGGGAGATGGCTCAGCACTTCAGAGCACTTGCTGGCTAAGCATGAAGGCCTCTTGGGCTGGAGACCACCAATTCTGACTTCTCAGAACCCATGTGGTAAGCTGGGCATGGCCATGTACCTCTTTAGAACCAGTCGATGGTAGGGTGATGGGGAGAGAAGACTAGAGAATCACTGGGGCTCACTGTGAGGGAGAGACACAGAGGAGTGGTCAGAGAGCATCTGACATTCTCCTCTGGCCTTTGCATGTATGCGCATGGGCTGCATGCATTTGTACATGCACATGCATACACCACACGTCACATATACCACACTGCATACATACTCACACACACACACACACACACACACTATAGGTTAGGAAATGGAGAGTGAATCAGAACCCGACGTCTGTAGGTCCAAGAGAGGCAAGAAAAGTTAAGCAGACAGGACAGTCCATGTGGGTGCGAGGGGGCTGGTGGAAGTGTGGAGGACCCAGAAAGCTCAGAGGTGGGCCAGTAGGCTCTGTGATTTGTAGAGAAGATTCCTCTGAAAGCCATCTGTGGAACCGAAGCTCTACATTCAAAGCCACATGCAACTGACTCCCAGCACACTTGACCACCCAGAAGGCCAGTGGCAGAGCTGCCTTGCTGAAAGGTGACAATTACAGACAGACATTGGAGGAGGAAGAGAATCAGAGATGGAAAGTTCTGCCAGTAATTAGCACAGATAGGTAGAAGTGGGCCTCCAGGAGAAGCCAATGTTTGGGGCTATAGGAGTAGGAAAAGAAGGGTGGTGTTGGCCACAGAGTCCCTAGACCCACACAGTTCTGAGGAAAGGAATATGCCTCTCTTGAAGAAGCATGTTTTTTTGTGTGTGTTATGTGTGGTGTGTATACATGTGTGTCTGCAGATATGCACACCCATGCAGCGCCCAGCGGAGGCTATCAGGTGCCTCCATCACTCATTTGCCCATTTCCTTGAGGTGGAGTCTCTCACTGAACTTGGAGCTGCCATTTTTTTTTCTGACCACTGAGCTGAGCAATTCTCCTATTTCTACTCGCCACAGGACTGGAGTTATAGGCCTACGTGCCATATCTAGCTCTTTTTCATGAGTGCTGGGAAACTGTACTGAGGGTGAATTAGGTGTCTCAGACCTTCATACTTGTATGTCAACACCCTTGCCCACTAAGCCCTCTTCCAGTTTCCAGAAATCGTATTTAAAAATATTTTACTAGATCTATTTATTTTGGAGGAGAGAGAGAGAGAGAGAGAGAGAGAGAATATGGGCATGCCAAGGCCTCTAGCCATTGTAAATGAACTCCAGAGGCATGTGCCACCTTGTGCATCTGGCTTTACATGAGTACTTGGGCATCAAACCTAAGTCCTTAGACTTTGCAGGTAAGTGCCTCAACTGCTAAGCCATCTTTCCAGCCTCCATAAATAGCATTTTCAAGCTGAAACAAAAGGTGTGATCTAGAGTAATGGAATTCTTACTAGTGACCCTTCAACTTTGTCACTGTGCTATTTGGCAGGTGGTTAGTTTTACGGTTCTTAGTGATGGGCAAGAGGTAGAGGGACAAAGAGAAATAGCCTGCACTGCTTGGCTCTCTCCAGCTAGAAACTGTCCTCAGAATCCATGAGCTCTAGTCACTACTCAATTCCCCACAGTTACCTAAATAACAATAGCAACAGAGACTGGCATTATTTGAATGCATGTTCCATGCCCAATGCCTTGTGTATATCACTCAGTTTCATCCTCATATAAAGGTAGCTTAAAAAAACACCCTGAAGGGGGCTGGAGAGATGGCTCAGTGGTTAAGGTGCTCACTTACAAAGCCTCATTACCAGGGTTCAAGTCCCCAGTACCCATGTAAAGCCAGATGCACAAAGTGGCACGTTCATCTGGAATTTGTTTGCAGTAGCTGGAGGACCTGGCGTACCTGTTCTCTCTCTTTTTCTGCCTCTTTCTCTTCCTCTCTCTTTTCCAGCCTTTCTCTCTCCCTCTTCTGGCATTCCTCTGTAGCAGCTGGAGGTCCTGGTGTGCCCATTCTCTCTGGCTTTCTCTCTTCTCTTTCTCTCTCTCTCTCTCTCTCTCTGCTTGCAAATAAATAAATAATTTTTTTACAGACCTATTTATTTGTTTTCCCCCTTTTTAATTGATCGCTTCCATACTTACAGACAATAAACCATAATAATTCCCTCCCTTCCCCTACTGAAGAACACACATAATGGATCAAGAATAGAAACTGAGCTGCAATAACTAACTCTTAGTTCCTGACAGAGGTAAGGCAAGCTACCCAGACCACAGAGCTGGCCTAAGTGTGAGGCAAGTGTCAAACTCAGGGGTCTGTGTTCCCAAACTGCACCTCCCTTTTCTATACTTTCAATTGAAGATAAAATATAGGCAACACAAAGCCATCATCTGAGCTGTGAACTCAAGTTCCCAGAAAAATGCTGAATCTGCTGCGTCTACCTCCAGCAGGGCTGGATGGGCTGATAGAACTCCTGCGACCACAGAGAGATGGGCTGTTGCAGGATGAGAGCCAAAAAGACCTCGGGCTGCCTTTAGCCCTCCTGTAGCCGTCTACTGCCCACCTCCGTGTCTGCCCTAACGTCCACATGACTATCAGCTGAGCCAATGCCACTGTTTTGGAATGTACTGACACATCACCAGCTTCCACCAACCCAAGGGCTAAGAACATCATCAAACAGCATCTGAGCCCTACAGTGGAGATTTCCCCACTTTGCCATAACCCGCCTCCCCGATGGTCAGCCAGTGTATTTGAAAAGTGCCTTGATTTATGACTTTATTTTGTTCTGTAATTATAAAGCCTTCACGAAATTATTAACACGTTGGAACATGGAATTTGGAGTAACTTGAATCTGTGTTCTTGTGCCATGCTCATTCATGTTTGGCTCCAGAACAAACTAACTCTTATCCCCCTTTGAGGTGAGAGCTGTGTCTTTTGAATCCACAGAGGTAAACGGTGGGGAGCAGAGGGGGGCAGTGGTGATACTAAATATTCCCCATAGCAGCCCTTCTTCAAAGCTGTGCAAAGCAGTAAATGTAGTCACCCAAATAACCATGTGTTAGGAAAAAAGCTAAGAAATATAAAATGATTCTCCCCAGCTTATACCACTCAAATGATATACATTATAATTACTATATTCCTCATCCTCTGAAGAATTAATAGTAACCACCCACCACACATGTATATCACAGGATTACGTAAATTATACCCTGCACTGTGGATGTATAACTGGCATGCAAATCCCTTCACAACTATACCACCAGTGACCTAGATAAGAAACTTGGTTTTCCCATTAGACTAGTTTGTAATTCAATGAAAAGGTGAAAAGATGCTTGAAGAGTTCAGAGAAAGGCTGTGGAAAGGTAGTAGGTTCACAGGATCACCCACATTGAAATGTTAATGATTTCTAAAAGCCAAGAGCCAGGGTGGGGAAGTTCGGATTCCTCCAGCTCCGGTCCATCTGATCCCGCCGCTGACATTTTCCTGTCGCCTTTCCAGCCCACTGAGACATGAGAGATGGCTCAGAAAGTGCAAGCTCCGTCCTGACATTTGAAAGAAAGGCTCCATTGATGTGCAGACACTGAAGGCGCCTAACACCCGGCCTGCGAGAGGCAATTAACAAAGTCAGCGTGCGGGACAGGAGTCTAATGTCTCAATGCACCCTTCTCTTTCCAAACTCCTGAGCCTAAATCCACGTGCACTTTGTTCACTAGCAGCTCCAAGAAGTGACTACAGAAGGTTATAACCACCAGGAATTGCTGATTAAGTAGCATTTTTGGTTTCAAAAATAGAACCAGCCAAGTGTGCTGGCACGTACATTTAATCCCACTTGAGGTAGGAGGATCATCATGAGTTCAAGGCCAGTCTGACACTACATAATGAATTCCAGGTCAGTCTGGGGCTACAAGGAGACCTTACCTCAAAAAACAAAAAACAAAACAAAAAAAGTAGAACCAACCTGGCCTTATGGCTGTCTACCCACTCTTCTGTTTCATATTAGTTCTCAGATTTGAGGGCTTTTTCGGTTTTTTGCTTGCTTACGTGTGGTGTATGGCATGGTGCGTGCTTTAGAGTTAAGTATGCAAATTCTCACGCCCCACGTCGAAAGTCAGAGGAGAACACTGGGCGTGCTCCTCTATCACTCCTTCATGTATGTTCCTGAAAAGAGACCTGGAGTTGTGAGTCAGACTGGCTGACCAACAAACTCCAGTGAGTATCTGGACTCTGCTCCCCAGTGGACCGGGGTTGTAGGTGTAGGGGGCCGAGCACAGCTGCATGGGTCATGGTTACCGGGTGAATCACGTCCTTTTAGGTCCTCATATCTGTTTGGCAAGTGCTCTTACCTGCTGAGTCATCTCCCCAGCCCCTTTTTGTTTGTTTTCAAATGAGCCATTTCTATGAAATTGAGGTTATTACAGTGTTCTGACTTATGGTCTTCGAATGGGCAAGATGATAATATCAATACAAAGTGAAATTCCAGGAAAAGGCCTCAGCTGCACCGAAGGTTCTGTGGACTGACTCATGAGAGTTCCATACTTGTGGAGAGTGGAATGGTGCAGATCTACAGTCAGCGTTAGCCTGGGCTGTCTTGAATCCCTCTAATTGTCATCTGTCACCCACCAACCACTGTATCTGACCCTTTCGACAATAGGTCAGACCTTTGGTATGTATGAGCTGAGCAGGCCACTAGCTTCCAGCAGCCCCAAAGCTAAGAGTGTCACCGGATAGCATCTGAAACCTATAAATTTCCCTGCTTTGCTGGAACCTGCTTATGTGATGTTCCCACCACTGCATTTGGGAAATGCCTTAATGAATGGCTTTCTTTTGTTCTGTGACAACGAAAGCGCATGGAACTTTCCACGGCGGAACATGTCATTCAAGGCAACCTGCATCAATACTCCTGGCCAGAGTCACTTATACCTGGCTCAGAATAACTGTCTCATGGCCACTGAAGCAAGAGCTGTGTTTTACATGGACACAAATACCAACAAAGATGTCAAGACGATAAGAAAAGCAACAGGTGTCCATTGCTTGTGTCATATTCCCGATTTTTGTGACCAAGTCATGATACTCAAAAGTTCCAGAACAAAAACACAGAGATACGCATAAATGACAGTGTAACAGAAAAGGAACTGGGAACCACCAGGACATGTGACGAGAAGAATGGCTTAGCTAATTAATGGCACAGGTACTGATACAGGAGTTCCGGGGTTCCTCACCAGTGCACCAATATATGTCAGTGCACTGATAGGATATGAGAATGCTTGTCTAATGAATTCAAAGACTTGAAATCCATAAAATAAAGGGTAAGATTTAGAGAGGGTTTTTTTAAAAATTAGATTAAGAGAAGGAAAGGGGGAGTATGAACAGTTCCTATCCATGAGAAGGCAGGGAGAGGTGAGACCTACCTAGAGACAAAAATATGGGTCATTTATAGGTTTCAAATGGGGGTTGAGTTAACCAGCCCCGATGCCAAGTTTTGGAAGTGAGCTGACCAACTGCAATGCTAGGTTTAGGTTCATTCATTCCAGGAAGGACTCAAGTTGTTTATGAAAAAGCAGATCTAGGGATCTCTTTAGGCAGCAAGAGACATGAAGCCAGATCCTTCTCTGACCTGTAGCAAAGCAGAGAAGGAAAGGGTAGGCTCAAGGATAGTCCCTGTTTTAACTTTTGGGGCCCAGTCACCCTACCCTGCCTCAGTACTGAACGGAATGCAAGGTAATCATTACAGAAAATCACTGTGACAAGCAGCAACCGAGGAAAATGCTCAAGACACAATGCTGGGAGGGGACGGTAGGCACAGCACAACATCGCGTGTTTTTCTCGATGGTACCTCTGTAAAACCAAGTATATGCATAGAAAATTGTGCCAAAAATGACTCTATGCTTTTAATTAGGGTGGTAGGACTATGGATAAGTGTTGCTCTCTAGCTTCCATGACGCGTTAGTACTGCTTTGCATTTGAAGTTTCACAACTAATCTCGGGCCGGTAAGAGGGTGACAGAGCAGAGGGCCACGGTGGGCGCATGCCAGGTGTCATACTAGACAAGGTGACTTACATAGTGTCTCATTCAATCTTTGTGTACCGAGTAAAGATGAACATGGAGGCTCAAAGAGGCTGTACAACCAGACAGGGAGAGCAGCGATAACACCACACTTGAACCTAGATCTGAGAGGCAGTGATTCCAAAGTCCAGTCTCTCCTTCACGTTCATCGCACTGTCGATGAGTTGCAATGGCTTAAAGTTAAATTAAGATTAAGATTCAAAAACAAAAAAAAAGTCAAGGCAAAGCCTTCACTGAAAGCACAGCTAGATTTTATTTTGGGGGACAGTTCGTTAAGGGACTTTCTTTACACTGAAAACACATACATTCAAGGTGGCAGTAGTCTGTTTCAGGATCGGAGTGCAGGGTGAAGGCTGTCCAGAGCACAGAGCGTCACCATTTACTGGGGTCCTAACTGTGGGCAGAGGGCTTAGCCCCACTCACTTTCGGTCTCCTCCTTTGAGAATAAAGAAATACCTACAAAGAATTTAAATGAGATAATGCGTGGCGTTTGCTCATAGTAAGAGCTCAGTAAACAGCAATTTGATATGCTGCTGTCTCCAATTCGCATATCCATTGAGAAATGCGCTTGGCCTAGTTCTGTCACATCACCTCTTTCTTCTTTCTCTATGTTCCTCATGACTCTCCCTAACCTGCCGCAGGTTTCTTTAAACGGAAGACACTCCTGTTCCCACGGGTTGACAGACTTTGGGCACAGGAACAAGGGATATTTGTCCAGTAGAAAAAAACAGCTTTTAAGAATGGGATTGCCATAAAGCAGCCTGACAGGATCTCACTGGTGACTACGTGGGGCTAATTTTAAATCAAGTAAATATATTGCTTTCCCTTTTGTCTCCAGATAAACTTGACGGCAACAATCAGGGTTACTGTCTCTCACTTCTAAATGCACTGTTTTCTGGAGAATGGAATCTGGAGCTATTAATCTTTTTTTTTTTTTTTTTTTTTTTTTTTTTTTTTTTTTTTTGCACCATGCCATATTGTGAGGAAGGTCGCCTTTCAGTGGGAAACAGATATGCCCATGGCAAATAAGGAAGAGAGAGACCCAGTTCACCCAAGGGCACAGGAAACTGGTGACAAGGCAAATGGTAGGGGAATGGGATCCAGCATCTGATTGATACAGAATGAAGTCACAAATTCTTCTTGTGACGATGGAATAAAACAGCTCTTTTTTTTTAAATTTTGTTTTTGTGAGGTAGGGTCTCTCTCTGACCCAGGCTGACCTGGAATTCACTATGTAGTCTCAGGGTGGCCTCGAACTCACGACGATCCTCCTACCTCTGCCTCCCGAGTGGGATTAAAGGCGTGTGCCACCATGCCTGGCTTGAAACAGCTACTTTTGGGCTGGAGAGATGGTTTGGTGGTTAATCCTAATTAAACACACACATACACACACACACGCCCCACGAAAGTAGAATGGGGATTAGTTGGAAGAAAGGAAGGAGTTCAGCGGGAATGTGAGGACAAGAGAGGGTAACTGTGGCCTTCTGAACGCAACATGCCCCCCATAGGCGTATGTGTGTGATTACCTAATCCCCATTTGGTGGCACTATTCGGGGTGGGTGTGGACCCTTGAGGAAGCAGAGGCTTGCGGGAGGAAGTGCGTCACTAGGGTCAGGTCTTCAAGTTTTATGACCCAGCTTCATTTGCTTTTCTCCGCCTCCCTACTTCCTCTGTGCTGATGTGATGATCCTGTGCCACCTTCCTGTTCCCTACCTCTCTACCGTGGAAGACTTCCCCTCAAAACCGTAAGCCAGAGTTAACCCTTTCTTTCCATAAGCTGCTTTTGGTCAGGTGTTTTGTCCCGGCAATGAGAAAGTAACTGACATAGCAATGGAGGGCTGGGTTGAATATGATCAAAATATGTTTTACACATGCATGAAATTGTCAGATGAAAATAAATTAATTAAAAAATACAAGAGCTCCCACTGACTAAAAATTTGCCCCTGTGCATGATACAATGCTGGAGAAGCCACATTCATCATGCCATTCTGAACAACTCTTTAAGGCAGATACTGCCAGTAACCTGTTTTATAGGTTAGCTGCTTCAAAATAGAGCTAGAAAGCAGAGTTTTAAATTAATTAATTTATTTATTTGAGAGAGCGAGAGAGAAATAGGCAGGGGGCCGGGGCAGAAAGGGCATCCCAGGGCCTCCAGCCACTGCAAATAAACTCCAGATGCATGTGCCACCTTGTGCATCTGGCTTACGTGGGTCCTGGGGAATCAAACCTGGATCCTTTGGCTTTGCAGGCAAACACCTTAACTGCTAAGCCATCTTTCCTGCCCCAAAGCAAATATTAGTAACCGAATTCTGTATCTCTTAAAACAAAAAAAGAAAAAAAAATCAGGGCTCGGAGTCATCTACAACTTGTACCACTTATCAGTGCAGTGCCAAGACCCCAGGCCAGCTCCCAGTGACTCCAAGTCCTGAAACCCGCTCACGCTGTTGCCTCAGAAGTACCACATAGGCTTCCATTTAACCCTCGTCAGTACAGAGTGGCTTCATAAGAACACTGGCAAGGGAACAAACGCTTAGAGAATGACCCTACAGAGAGGATGTGCTAAAGCCTAGAGAAGACCTGTGTGCTCCTCATGGTGGAAACTTTATTGATAACTCTGGGATCAGAGAGACGTGGGGGGCTGCCTGCCTGTTCCTATTGCTCTGCTGGGGGCAGTCGGCATTGCCCTTTGGGCAGTAAACGCCACAACACCAAGTCTGACAGAGAGCCTGTCACTTGCCCAGGGGGCAAGATGCTGGCATAAAAGTCTGCCAAGGGTAGATACCTCTCTTTGCACCACTTGTATCCAAGTGGCAACACTGATCACAAGGCCTATCTCCATGCAAGTGAGCCACCTCTCGCTACGACCGCCACCTCCCCCTGCACCTGCACTCAAGATGGGATGGGGCTGCATGAAAACACGAGGGTGGCTAGTCCTGGGGGGGCTGTTCTTAAAAGGAGAAGATGCCTGTTGCTATTCTCCATAGCAACATGGATTGGGGCTGAGCCCCATAGAACAATGCTTCCATTGATTTCCTTTGGCACACTGACCATGTGACTGACCTTCCCCCCCCCCCCCCATGATCAACATCAATTAAGAAGTGGTCCCCACTGTCCCTGAAATGGAGCTGTAGTTTGGGCATATGTTGCTAGTAGAGGGAATTCCCCTCTGGAACATTCTCTCTGGTGATAGGAATGAGAGCAGACAGCTTAACATGGAGCCTGGCATCTCGGTTAGTAACTTGTGAAAGTATTTCTCCATAATAGGGAACATTTTGAAAGAGCCATAAAACCTCAAAGAAGGGCCCTTGATGTCTTTCTTTACTCTGCACTCCCGAGGCTCCTGCCCTGGGCTTTCTTAGCCCTTAAGGACCAGTCATGGCTTCTTGCCTCCCTGCTCCTATGTGTGCATTTGATGGATGTGACGTTCCGTCACTTATAGCTGAGCACTCTCGGACCCCTGGGTCTGTTTCAGGCCTTTGACTAGGAATTTTCAGGCAGCTCAGAAGCCCAGGCACTACGGTGATGATAATGACCATGAAGATGACGGTGACGACGATGTGAGCAGCAGCTGCTGTCATTAGTCATCAGCTAGAAGCTGTATTGTGCCAAGCACTGCGTGCCTAGAACCAGTCATTGCTTGTGGCAGGTGCGATTACCTTCATTTGTAAGATACGGAGACGGGAGCTCAGACAGGCTCCCCAGTTTGCCCAGGGTTTCCATGTAACAGGAGGCAGAGACTTAAATGTAAATCTGAATCAGAGCCAGTCTGACTTGAACGTGTCAATAACCTCTACCCTACGTCCCTTTTTGATTAACTTAGACCTGTGGAAATGATCAAGATGGGGGGGGGGCGGGGAACAACTTGGCCAGTCTCAGTTATATCGACCTGTCTAACTGCTCACATTTTGTTGGCAGTTTTTCCCTGAGAATACACACTGGAGGTAATAGCTCTCTAGAGCAGATATGACTTCAGGAGAGTATTTTCAGTGCTTGGTGAACACTCCCTGATGGCTACCTGACTTCTCCTTGCTGAAGAATTTCCCCTTATGTGGAGCGCACTGTCGGTCAACATACCTGCCCAGTCACCCTCCACGCTTTTCATATCATTGCACTCTGCCTGGAATGGCCACGACCTTTTCTACCTTTAAAGAAAATTCTCTCGGTCTTCAGGACCTGATTTAAATATTGCCTTGTCCGTGGGGACTTCTACTGTCACTTCCAGTCAAATGTGACCTTGGCCGAGGATCCTTACTGTTGCTTCCCACTTCTCCCCAGCCCTGCCATTTCTCTGCCACGCTGGGTACGCAGGGGGAGCAGAGCAGGAAGCTCACACTGCCACTCTGACCCTGGCTTTTTGGTCATCCATGCCAATGGAAATGGTATAAAACCATCTCTTCGGTTCTTATAAGTAAGATTTTTTTTTGTCAATTATAAGATATTGAAAAGGAGTCATTAGTATCCCATTGCTTGTTTTATTGAATATTCTAATTAAATATGGCCTGTGTTTAGTACATAGACAGACAGAAAAATTTATATGTGGAATCACTCACACAGTCTCAGGCCCACACAATGAGGTGTACGCACGGTGCTGTTTAACGGACCTAATGCGTCACCAAGGCCAGGAGGTATGAACCAGTTGGGAAAGAAGAGATTCGAGTTTTCTGATGGAAAATGCTACTTCTCCAATTCCCATCTAAAGCCTTGGTCCGCTCCCACTATTTTCCAGGTGTGTGGCACTGTGTGTGTTCACATGGAGGCGTGCACACGCTGAGACACACGTGGGGCTCTAGGAACAGGGCCTCACGGCAGCATCCTACAGCCGGCTCCAGGGAAAAAATTTGGGATAATGTGATGAATGGAGGCCAGGGCACAATTAATGGTATTTTGTTCCCTTTTCTCCCTAGAGGCTGCGAACACAATATCAACAAAAATTTAGCTGCCTGCCACAGCACCAGGAAGGGTTTTCTCCATGGAGAAATGTGATGATAGAGAGAATCCGTGAGCCTGTGGTGAAACCCGCGGAGCAGCCGAACCGGAGGCCGTGGCGGCTGCTCTAAGTGGTGGGTCTCAGGGTCTCCCAACAGCACCTCCAATCCTGAAGCACTTGGGGTATTTTTAATGAACAGGACGGATGGACACTGGCTTTGATCCCACAAGAAATTAAATCACTTTCTCTCTTCAGTAAGGAGCTCCCCATATTCTCTTGACATCTCAGATGGGGTGAATAAACCCAGGCTCTCTGTCCCTCAGCCATGGGAAGAGCCCAGAGGGAAGAGGGCAGGCTCAGAGGAGAACACCGGCCCTCGCCCTCACTAGCTTTGGACATATGACTTAACCTTCTCAGGCCCCAGGTTCTCATCTGCAAAAAAAAGAAAAAAAACAAAAGTGGAAATCATAGGCCAGCACCTAGCACATGTTTGACACTTGTTGAGTGGCAATTGTTGGGAAGATCAAATGTGAAAACACATGTCACACTGTGAATAGAGCAACACCTCTTGGTGGGTGGCAAGATCATAGTTTCTGCAAACTGCTGTTGGCTGTTTCATTGGGTGAGACTTGCTGGGGGCATCTGCGAACAGGGGCAGAAGAAAGCCCCAGAGAGGATGGCAAGGGCCCCTTGAGTGTTCTGAGACTTAGGTGTGAGTCCCAGCGAGACCTTCTGAAGTGGCGTGGTGTATGCCAGACAGAATTCCTGGTTTCCGGGCTCAGCTCACTGACCTAGCCATCATTCCAGCTACACAAGTTTCCCAAGTGCTGTGGGCCTCAGTTTTTGCCCCTGGAAATGTCCTCACCAACTCTGGGTGGTGCACTCACTACAGAAGACCGCCCAGCTCACAAAGGCAAGGGCTCCATGATGCATTGACCTCCTCAGCCTGCCCAAGGGGGAGGCAGCTGCCGGCACAGGGTCCACTCGAAGTCACCGGGATTTCTATTGCACTGCCTTCAAAAGCCTTCGGTACAATAGACTGAGGCCCACAGAGGTACAACACAGGGTTGGACAGACGTGGTTGGAAACTTCAATTGCTCTGTCTTCTGATATACGTGCCAGAAACGGCCAACGTTTCTAGCTGTCATCCTCCCTCTGCCTCTGCATGGCTGTTCCACCTTTCAGAAGCCATTTCTGTCTGCTCTTTCAATGTCTTTCTTGATTTACAAACCCCATGCCTTGATGGCACTACATCTGATCTTCCTGTCTAGAATGACCTGCTCTCTCCTTGGAGACCCCATGGGACAAGGTTCAAAGTCAAGTACCATACTAATGCCAACTGCCTTGTGTTGCCCGGAGATCCCTACACCTCTAGATCTCCTGGAACCTCAGGATGACTCAAAGGCAACAAGAGAGCTTAGACAGTTTATTCGGCCTTGTCCCTCACAGCCTACAAGGACACCATGCTCCAGGCAGGCCAGTGGATGCTCCGTCTTCTAATCCCAGACTGCTCCAAAGCCCTCATTCAGACTACCGTGGGCTGCAGAGTGTAAGAGGGTTAAATCTCTTGGGTATCAGGTGCCACGTGGATGAGACCAGCGTGTACTCAATGTCCACTGTGGGTCCTGTACAGGACTGGACCATTTGCAGATATTCTCTCTTTTGTGGCTCAAAGAACCCCTTAGATATTGATTGTGGTAGTTTGAATAGATGGGCCCCAGAATATTCAGTGTCTTATTAGTTTGTACTTTGCATCTGTAGCCAGCTGGCTGGAGGCAGTGTCACTGGGCGGATCTTAAGGTGTGGTGGTGGGTTTGAGATTCAATCTAAAGATATGCAAAGTGGGCCTAGCTGGAGTTCCTGAAGTGTGCTGTGCTGTGTGGCTTTTGACTTTTAGCTTTTTCTCTCTTTGCCTGGTCCTTTAAGAGGGAGAGAGCTTTTTCTGCCATTATGGAACTTTCCCTGGATCTGTAAGCTTCGGTATGTCCTTTCCTCCGTAAGTGTGCCTGGTCTGGAAGTTCACCTCAGCGAACCTGAAGCTGTCTGCTACACTGATCAGCATGTTACTAAAGAGGAAAGCGACACTCAGAAGAGTCAGAGAGGTGACAAATCTTGTGAGCTCCAGGGCTGTGATGTAGGTCTGACTTGACTCAAAGTCTGCGTTTTGTCTAGGAGACTATTGCTGTCCTTAGGAGGAATTAGCTGAGAGAGGAAGCACTGAGTAGAAGAAAAGAAAATACTGTGTTTTCTGCACCCATCTGTCGTCACACTGCTCCCTCCTCTCTCCTGTCCCTTTCCCTGTGATGACGAGGGCCTGAGCTCTGCCTCCCACCTCTGTTCCAGGGCCTGGAGTCCTGAGCGCACCCACTTACCTTCCACAAGTGCTAGGGAGCTAGGGAAGCTAATATCCCTCCTCTCTCCTTTCTCTCTTTCTTCTTCCCTTCCTCCCTTCCTTCCTTATTGCCTTCTCATGGACGTAGAATTGAATTATTTTACTGCCCAGTAATAAGTATAACAAAAATAATACCAAGGGAAAAATTCTTTGCAAGGATGCTAAAAAAGTCTGCAAAATCACTATCTTTCCCACATTCCTGGGTAAAGTGGCCTGGGCGTTCTGAGATACAGTTGCGGCTACGTCGTGGTCCGCCATTGTCGCACTGCCTCCTGAGGGGCTTGGAACTGCCCCCAGGTAATAGTCTCTACCACCAGGGACAGGCTGATGTCCCTGCAGCCCCTGCTGTTGTTACAAAGAGAAAATGTATCTGGAAACCCAGGGCCTGTCTTTCCTGAGACAGTAGTTCCAAATTCATGAGCTAATTGGCCCTTAAATTCAACATATCCTATTTTTTTTTTCAGGGAGCAGAGACAGACTGTACTTTCTAGTGGCTCTTGCCAGGAAGAACCAGGTGTCTAAGAGTCGCTTCATCCCCACAAACAGCCTATATTCTCTACGTTCGTTCGTCAGCGAGGAGACAGAGCAGGAACAGGAACCAGACTTCTGCTTAGAGCCACACGGTAACTAGGAAGGGCCAAGGCCCGGAGTCAGGCCCATGTCCTGAGCAGCATCTCAGCGGTCACCTCTGGTATCCTTTCTGCTGATTTTCCCTCCTCAGGAGCTTTTGTTTTTATGAGACAGAAAAGAGAATTGGTGTGCTAGGGCCTCCAGCAACTGAAATCAAACTCCAGACACATGCACCCCCTTGTGCACATGTGTAACAGTGTGTGCTTGCATCACTGTGCATCCGGCTTATGTGGGACCTGGAGATTCGAACATGAATCCTTAGGCTTCGCAGGCAAGTGCCTTCAGTGCTATAAGCCATTTCTCTAGCCCTCAGGAGCTATTTTTTTTTACTCTCACATGAGTTGTGATCTATACTTTGGATCTTAGATGTATTTGAAAACTCAGAGCCTCTATTTTTTCCTTTCTCTTCCCCTCCACCCTCCACCTTACACTTGTTGGTTTGGGACCTAACATCCTTCCCTCCTTTCTCTCCTCCCAAGAACCTTTTGCTTAGCACATAACGGGCCTGGACACAAGAAGCTGTAGCTATGACCCACCATGATAGACATGGTTTCTGCTCCCACAGAACTTGCAGTCCAGTGGAGGAGACAGATACATTAACACTCACAGTGCCACAGTCATTCATCTGCGCAGCACCGTGGGCAATATAGCCGGCACTGGGGAGAGAGCTCGGCCAGAAAAGTGCTTGCCTTCAAGCATGAGGACCTGAGTTTGATCCCTAGAACCCATGCTAAACAAAACCAAAATGGAACAAGTACGGTTGCAGGTGCTTTTGGTCGCAGCACTGGGGAGGTGGAGACAAGTAGATCCTTTGGGCGTGGTGGCCAGTCGATCTAACTTAATTGGTGAGTGCCATGTCAAGGACAGAGCTTGTCTCAAAAAATAAAAATAACAAGTAGATGGCATTTGAGGAGTACCACCAGAGGCTGTCCTCTGGCCTGTGCATATGTCTGCACACATGGAAATACACACAATATGTAACTGGGCTCCTGGCTTAGTGTGTGGGGGTGCCAAAGGAGTTTCATTGAACATGTGACATTTGAGTGGAGCTATTTTTTTTTTTTTTGGTTTTCCGAGGTAGGGTTTTACTGTAGCTCCAGCTGACCTGGGATTCACTATGCAGTCTCAGGCTGGCCTCAAACTCTGGGCAATCCTCCTACCTCTGCCTCCCAAGTGCTGGGATTAAAGGCATGCACCACCACACCCTGACAATTTGTATTTTTAAAAATTTCTTTTTCTTTTGTTTTTAGAAACATGGTCTCGCTATTTAGCCCTAGACTGTCCTTAAAAGTCATGGTGATTCTCCTGCCTCAGCCTCCTGAGTACTGGGATTATAAGCATGTGTCACCATGCCTGGCTTGAGTAAAGCTCAAGCTGACTAGGAGAAGTGGGTGGAAGGCTCCAGAATAAGGTGCTGTAGCCCCTTCAGGACTCAGAGTCCCTTGTGACGCCCCCTACTTCCCACCTATCTTAGTTGAGTCAAGTTGAGACACAAAGCCCCTGCTCTTAGGACAGTAGACAGATGGGAATCCAGTCCTATCAGTGAGTAACAAGAGTGTTGAACTGTTCATATCTGGTGACCCAAGAACTCCAGCCCAGGGAATGTTCCCTCCTGAAAATAATGAAAAGATGAAAACTGAGCGAGGGCACAAAGATGCTCCTGGAAGCGCTACTGATAACAGCTGAGAAGCAGTGGCTATGCTAATGGTCCAAGCATGGCAGAGCTCGACGAGAATGAGAACTGGGTTAGTGCTTGAAGATGTCTGCATGGAAAAAAAATGGTCTGTGACAAAAGGCAGAAGAACCTCAGCATGCGCAGTCACAGCTCCACAGGGGGCCCCGGCTGCTGTCCCCCAGGAGGTCAGGTACAGCACAAACGGGCCCTAGAACGTTTCCATTGCCTATGGCCAGTGTCTTCAGATTCTAAACCATGTCTTGATATTTTCTCAACAGCACTTAAACATCTTAGCGTTGGGATACTATTTTAGGCAGTTTCTGATTTTGAAACCAGTAGATAAATTCCTTCTTTGTCACACTGCTCAACAACAGTGCCTGGAACTACAGAGATCAGGAAGGGAAGAGTGGTTTCTGGAGGCCGAGAATGAGGACAAGGGACTGACTGTGAACAACAGGGATCTTTCTGGAAGGAGGGAACTGTTCTGCTTGATTGACATCGGTGGTGAATCAGCTCTACCTGTTTGTCAGAAGTCATAGAATGTATGCCTAAAATGTGTTAACATTTTCTAAATGTACATCTTACCTCAATAAATATGACTTAGGAAGAAAGGGTCCTGGACTTTGTGTCTGAGTGGGTGTGAAGGCAAGGGAGACACCCCTGAGTGATGGTTGAGACCCAAGGTTAGTTTTAGGTCTTAGGGGTACAGTCGTAGCCATGGACCATTGCAGGAAAAGCAATCTTAAAGGAGCGGTGATGGCGATGGGCTGGTGCCATCCATCTGTCCTCAGATTCCATCTGTCCTACCATGCTCATCCATGTGTCTCCACTGGGCTTTGGCTATTGGTTGGGATCCACCAATAGGAGGAGTTGGGAGGGAAGGAAGAGGGGGAGGTTGAGACTGGCTTCACCACCAACACCCCACTGCTGAAGAGCTCCTGAGAAGTAATCCTTCCAGCAAGCACTCCCTCCCCTGGCCTTGTCGTGCTTGGGATCATAACAACACCCTGGTGGGGTCACCTTGCTCCTTCACTTATGTCCATCACCTTTACAGTTAGCCTCTCAATGCCATCCTTCTCACATTACAAAAAAAGAAGGAACAATCAAACATATAAATAAAGAACAAATAAAATAACCCACTGCCTGATAATTCCACCGCCAGGAAGATCACTACTAAACTGTTCAGTCATGAGGTGGCTCTGCACACTGGAACATTCCCTTTCCTGCTGAGCTGAAACATGTTGAATGAGTCACAATCTCGTCTCGTCTTTTGTTTGTCCATTTGTGTTCCTGCCTTGCAGATGAGAACGTGGGAGCTTAAGGAAGACAAGGCCTTGTTTTGGGGGCAGGGTTAGTACCTGCAGGGGGACAGCATAGGTCGTGGGCCTGTAGAGTCTAGGCTGGAGTTCCTCCTCTCATTCCAGACCCTGGCTCCCAAGAGAGCTGGCACTGCACGGGCAGTTCTGCACCGAGAAGAGCCTGTCCCCCTCCGCCCCTGCGGCTTTCCTACCCTCAGATCTGACTCTACCTGTCCTATGCAACCATCGCAGGCCGAGGCCGCTCCTACCCCACGGCAGCATTTCACACAACTGCAGAGAAACATGTATATCTCTAAGCCTTCCTTCTGGGGAACTGGGAGATAATGTGTCTGGGGGTCTGTTCTAGAGTACCAACTATATATATATATAATCTATATCTTGCTATTAGCAATTCCTACAGAGCGGCGGAGAGAATCAATCTTGGGAAGAGAGGCATGAATGCAGGATCCTATACCTTTACCACTTTTTCTTCTTTTTGAAAGGCCTGGCTCAATCACCCGTCTCCCATTCTTTGGGCTATAAAGCTAAATCTATGTCTTCTGTCCAAAAGGCCTGGTGTGAGGCTGAAGAGAAAATGAGTCTTACCACTCGCTAATACCACCCAGGCCCAAAGTGTGATAGGCCTGTCCTTATGAAGCAAATGGTACCCGAGACCTGAGACCTGGTATTGGAAGAGGGGGAGCAGATGGCAATAAGGAGAGGGGGCGGGGGGTTACAATCCTCTAGCTTTTATGGCTAATGCTTTCCTTGCTCTTTTCATGTCATTTCACCCGTGTCCAAGCCCCAGCACATGAAATAGATATTAATGGACATCTCTGCCATCATGAGTTTGCCCTTACGATTTTGAAAAAACTACCTAGGGCAGACTCTAGCATCCTGCAAGGTCCTTAATTCAATGAAGGCTTTTTTTTTTTTTTTTTTTTTTTGAGCACAGTCCTTGTGCTGGGCTCTATGTAAGGGTCTGGATGTGTAGTCTCAGGATGGGACGTATACTACCTAATGGCATCCAGTTTGAAAGCCAGTTTGCAAAGATCTGGGGCTAGCCTGCACAATCCTCTGCAAATCATACTTCTTACTCACACTTGCCTCTACCAACCTTTCCCAGATGGCCTGGAGAACTGGGACTCGACCAAAGCGGCAGTAGTGTTTTAGCAAGCAAAGCTCTTTAATAGCTGCCTTTTGAAGAACAGCAATTAAGCGGCAGAAACATTCTCACTTACAAACTCAACTATCACCACTTTAAGCAAGAGTTCTGATTTTAATTTTGGCAATCCATAGTCAGTTTCTGGTAGAGGTGAAAACGTGACCTAATTAAGAAAAGGGTCCTTCACCGCTTTCAACACACAGGCATGCCCCACTGTGGCTACCTAGAGGCTCCCAAAACCCATGTCTGGGACTACATCCTATGTGTCCAATTTCTTGGACTAGGAAGGTCTGGACGAGATTATTTATGCCCACCGCATTCTGAGTTAGGAGAACTGAAGTCCAAGGAGCAATGATGACAATTTTCAAGGCCAGCCACAGGGGATCTCTTACCAGAGCCCTGTGCTTGTTGCTATAGCAAAGGCAGCTCTGTCACTCCTCCTACTCTGCAGATGTAGAAACAAGGCTGGAAAGGTTACACTGCTGGAGAGTGAGTCCTGCCGACCTTCCCACAGAGAGCTCTGTGCTGCCTCAGAGACAACACCACAAGCAGCCCCTTGCCCTGGCGGGAGGACCTGGACCTAGGTCTGGGAGAGCCGGCATCCCAGGGTGCTCTGGGCACTCATTTAAATGGAAAAGCCTTTCTCCGTTCCTATTCCACAGGCTCTCAGACCAGACAGACAGGTGCTCGAAGCATCCTCAAGATAGCAATCCACAGGCTTCTTCTGCCTCTTACACAGCTGTTCGGCACGCAAGGGAAGCTGTCAGTGTCATCTGGATACAGGCAACTGTCAGTGAAGCAAAATCAACTTTTGTCTTCGTTCAAGAAAAGAAACGAGGGGCATTTTAGAACACAATTCTTCTTGTGGCTGCTCTCCCAGAACAGTCACACATCCCTACAAATGGGCTCTGACGGGGGCCCCAGGTTGTTCTCTTAACAGTTCTTGTGACTAATGCAGGCTGGGAAGCTGACAGGCTCCAGCAAGACACGCCTGGTCCAGGTCCTCCCTCAAAAGATAGGGGTGCTCGTCCCTGAGACAAAATAATGCCAGCAATACGGCTACTCACAAAAGAATTTTTTGCTGGGTATTCCTTCTGTGCCAGGCAGGGCAATAGATACTCTGATTGTCTCACTGGAATTTCACAACCCTGGGAAGTAGTCACTCTTGTCTGCACTTTCCAGGAAGGGAAAGTGATGTTGCAAAACTTGTAAAGAGTGGAGCTGGGGGCTGGAGAGATGGCTTAGCGGTTAAGCGCTTGCCTGTGAAGCCTAAGGACCCCAGTTCAAGGCTCCATTCTCCAGGACCCACGTTAGCCAGATGCACAAGGGGGCGCACGCATCTGGAGTTCGTTTGCAGTGGCTGGAGGCCCTGGCGTGCCCATTCTCTCTCTCTCTCTCTCTCTCTCTCTCTCTCTGCCTCTTTCTCTCTCTGTCGGTTGCTCTCAAATAAATAAAAATTTTAAAAAAGTAATAAAAAAAAAAGAGTGGAGCTGGGATCCCAAAGCAAGGTGCTGAGTTTGAAAGGCTGGGCTCTGAGATAGGCGGATCATTCCAGCCAGGCTCATTATGAGAACAACGTGGAACGTGGAAGCGGAGGTTCAGAGGTTACAAAAGGTCTCCAAGTTTACACAGTGTGCAAGGGGACAGGGCCTGAAGAGGGGACTTTTGTTTTTAGACCTATAGCACGGTGGCTGAAAATGTGGCCTTTGAGATTCCGAATCTTAGCTTGATCCTAACTATTGGCATTTACTGGCTGTAGGACCCTGCAAAGTTGTCGCTTTCTCCAAGCTTTAGTTTTCTCATCAGGTAAATAATACTGATTCCATGGAATCCTTGTGGGGGTTCAGAGACAGAAATCATATCCTGGACTTGGCTTAATGCCAGGCACATAGTAACAACAATTAAAAAAACAAAAAACAAAGATTAAGGTGGGAAAGCTATAGTATAAGGGTTAAGACTGAGCATCAAGATGGGAAAAAATGTTTCCAAAAGTGTCAGAATGCCTACGACTGGGTAAGTCCCATTCCTAATATTTACTATGTGATAGGGGGTGAGTCATTTAAGTCCACTGGGTCCTAGGGTCCTCATCTATCAATGGGGAACCTTTACCCATTAGGTTGTTAGGAAATGTCAATTAAAAAACAAACACAGGTTAAATGTTTGAGCCAAAACGGGGCATGCTCATGCTGTGTGATCATAAACAAAGCCAACTGCTCTTATAAATAGTGGCCAATGTTATTTTTTTTACAATTCTCCTTTTTTTTTACTGAAAATATTCTAAAAACAATAAAGTGCTATAAAATAAAGCATTATTATCATGCCTGTACTGCCTTTCCCTCATCACTCTTCCCATGTTGTTCTTCAAACAGATTTCTTCAGGAGAAAAAAGAAAGCAGAGCATCCCATGGAGACCACCGAGGTCCTGCAAACCTTAACAGGGGGAGACAGTGAATGAAACCGTGTTAGGGGATCACACCACGGCTCCCTGCCTGATGGGAGTCCTTCGCAGATCTCATGGCTGTGAGAAGGTCCTGCACGGGGATCCCCTCCTCCAGTCAGGGAAGGCTTGCTGGGGCAAGAGGGAGAAGATGGCAGAAAGCAAGGCCCCACAGTCCTTGTAGGTTATCTTTGCAGAGCTGACTATTTTCTCTATTTCCCCAGGCAAACACCAGTACATATCTGCTCACTTTTTCAGCCATGTTCTCAGCTAAGAAGCTGAGGGTCAAATGACCCAGTGGTGCACCGCCCGGGTAAAGCCTCCCTGGGCAGATACGAGCAGGGGTATCATCTTTTCTGCCCTCTGCTTCCGTCTCCCCCTCTGCCGGCTAGGTGATGCAATTCTTATCTGAAATTTGATGGGATGTAGAAAATAATTACAAATGAAAAGGTTATTCATAATTTTTAAATGAGTTAATTAGTAAACCCAGTCAGACTCACTCATTAGAGTAATTAATAATTGATTATACTTGAAATTAAACACAATTTTTCATCAAAAATCTAATTAAATATCTGTGCTTTTGCCTGTTGATTAGATCAGTTGGTCTGCTGGAAAGAAAAAGTCTCTGTTAAGGATATTTGTGCTTGGCTGAGACAATTAATTTGATTTTTAATAATTGATAGTTCCTTACAAGTTAGTCATCACAGTCTGTAATTATGGCAAAGCAACAAGACTCCTGGCCCTCAGCAGGAGGGCAGCTGCAAGAGACCAAGCCCCAAGCCACGCCCAGGCCTTGAGGAGAGAAGTGGGTGGTCCACTCCTGCTCTGCATTCACCTGCAATGCTTGCTCCCACACCACCGACACCCTTCTGAGGTGCTGGGCGGCACCTATTTTCTAGATGAGTAAATCAGTGAGCTGCCTGGTGGAACAGTCACCACATGGGAGCGCTGGAAATGGAAGTCCACAGTTGTCAGACGCTGGGGCCGAGCTCTTAACCAACCCCTTGCCTCCACAGCCTGCTGTTGATTGCCACGGTGTAGTCTTAAGGTTTTTACGTAGATAGGTTGATCAGAAGCATGTATTTATTTTTAGCAAGGACACATTTTCAGTACACTAACTACCCCTAACTTGAAACACAAAAATCTCCTAAATTATCTTATATAATTTGCCTTCCATATCTACATTGCCATGGTGTTAGTTATGATTAGCAGCTCTTTCTAGCTAGTTTATTGTAATGGCTTCCTAATGGCTCTGCCAAACAATTACCTCCTTTTTCTACCCTCATCTTTCTGAAAAAGAAAATCTGACCAAGGTCTATCAGCACTTACAGCCCTTCAATAGCTCCCTGACTGCCCATCCGGTAAGGTGCCCAGCTTGCTCCAAGGTGATCCTAATAGACATCATTAATCTGTCACAGAGATTCCCATTTCATCTGAATATTGCGTCAGAATACTCAGAAAATATAAAATATATGTATGATCCTATATCAAAGCTACATAATTCTCTAAACCTATAGTCACAAGGAGGAAAAAGATCTGACATACCAGAGATATAAGATTTTCAGGATGTTACCTTCCTGATTGTCATTTTTATGAAACTGGGGATTCTGCAGAGGGAAGTGACCTTTCAGCTTATATTGTTACCCAAATCTCACCCATGTTCAAGCCATTTCTCGCTTCCTGAGCAAGTGGTAGCCCATGTTCTACTAACCACTTCTAGCGTTAGCACGTAGCTTCTCTTGATGGCGGGTGTCCTTTTGCACCCACAGTGACTTTGCTTGTGAGAGAGTTTTTCCTCATGATGGGAGGTCCTCCCTCCCTTGGCCTCTGCCAGTTAGTTCTCTTCCTACTTACTGGTTTATACTGAAAACAATTTCATTTTCTTCCAGAATTATCCCTGAGCTCCTCAGCATGGGCTCAAGACCCTTCCAGGCTAGTCTGACCTACCTCTGGTCTCAGAATTCTAGAACTTGAAGGCTTAAAAGGGCACCAAGGGCCAAGCCAAGCCCCCTTCAATGTCTTTCCTAGCTAGTTTATTTAGGCTGATTGATTACTCGGGAGTTTCAGACTCAGCCCCAAGCCATATACCTCTTCAGATTAATCTCTTTACTTTCTGGGAGATGACTATGTGTGTGTGTGGGGGGGGATGCTGCAGATCAGAAGTAGAGAAGTAGACTTTGTTAGAAATATAGCCAAAAATGGTGAGTGGGAATCTTTCTGGTGGATCAAGGCCATGGGTCACCAGGACTGAGGACTTTCTTATGTCACTGACATGCTGTGGGGTCAAGTAAGAAACAGCCAGCCAGTATGGCTTCATGTCTTTGTTTTCCCTCAGCCAGAGCTCTCTTCATTCATCGTGACCCACTGCTTCTCCTTCAGGGTTTCTCTAGGCTCTCACCATGGCTTAACTGTTGTGGTGGTATCTACAATACCCTCAGACCACCTTGCCAGATCTCACCAGGTGCTTTACCAAAGGGTCCCTTCCCAACCAGGTACACCCCACCTCCTTGCTTCTGGCTAAAACCACATGGCGCCCATGCGAGAGGCCCACCTGCTATCCAGCCTCTCCAAATTGCCATTTCATCTATGGTGACTCTGATCTATGACACTCAGGCCACAGACCGCCACCTCAGAGTCCAATCCTAACAGTATGTGTGTGTGTGTGTGTGTGTGTGTGTGTGCCTCAATGCAAGGCGCCCAATATATGAAGAACCAAAGTGAAGCTTTCTGGTCCAAGCACAGAGGGGAGAGAAGGAAGGCCTTGAAGAGCAGTCGCTATGGTGTGACACAGGCCGGTCTGGCACAGGGCTCTTTGGCTCATCCTGCGTGCTGTCGCTGCTGGACTGGTATAAATCCTTCAGTGGCCCTGAGTGGTTTTGGTTGCTGTCCTCTGGGCCATTGGGGAGCCACGGGGAAGTAGGGGGACGATGCACTTACCCACAAAGTACGCGAGCAGGATGACGAGGGTGGCCGAGATGACGATGGCGCTCAGAGCCGCACACTTCCAGTTGCAGTACTTGGAGGGCTTCTTGAGGTTAAAGGCTGGCCGGGAGAAGGTGCTGCGGGGCAGGGGCCGGGGTGGGGGTGAGTACACGGTGCTGGAAGTGAGGGGGTACCCCGGGGACGTGGTACAGAAGAGCGGGGAGGTGCCTCCGGGCTTGAAGAGGAAGTGCCTGTGGATGGAGAGAGGCGGGGAGGTGTCAAGGCCTGCCAGCTGACCAGGCACCCGGGCCAGCCTGGAGGACAGAGGCGCAGAAAGAGCATGCAGAGGAGCCTGAAGAGAGAGAGGGAGAGAGTCACCACGGACAGAGAAGATGACAGGATTGGGGAAAGGAGACCAGACCACAAACGGGGTACACGGAGACACGTTCCCATGGAGCACGGATGGGACAGTGCTACCCACAGAAAAACCCACCCGAGCCGGAGGGTGCTACCCACTCCTAAGGGGCTGCCCTGGATGCCCTTTTCCTGGGAACAATGGAGCATGGGGTTTCTGGGCCTTGGGAAATAAACTCTCTGTTCTCTGAAGTCATGGTAGCTTGGAAAGTCTTAACAATCCTGTCTGTTTTAGGTCACTACAGACAATTAGGGCCTAATTTTTTTTTTCACTCTAAATTGGAACTCCTTCTTTTTAAAGAGAGATTTGTTTTGAGTGGAAAACAAAGAGACACCACTGAGTTCAGCTCATGGTTGAGTAACTGGTAATAACACCTTCCAAGCCACTGCTCAGAAGCCAGGCCACTGCCTGCTGAGCCCCAGATGACAGCTGTGTGGGAGGACAGACAGATGACTCCCTCCTACAGCCTAGCTGCAGCCTTGAGGGCAACAGGTTATGTCGAAGCGCATATTTGTGGCCATACGACGTGTCTGCAAATGCTCCACAGCTTGGTCTGAGCATGGCCATAGGAGGGCGTGTGGACTGCTGGGGAAATGAGGTGCATGACTTGCACGGTGTGCCCCCTGGAAACATTAGGGCAAATGCACCCCTGCTGGGGTAAAAAAAGACACCTCGAGCCGCTGAGTTCACATGTGAGGGCTCGTGAGAACTGCTGTGTGAGATGGTTTCAGGATGGCGAAGGCAGCGATGAGATGCCAAGAGTGCAGCATATTAACAAGACGGCTGTTAATATGCTGGGGGACAGGGACTCCGAGGGACAAACCTGCGAGTTGAACATGGGTTTGGGGATGGGCATGCAACATGGCATCACTTCCCCAAGGTGTCCTCAGGGGAAGATCCTGGGGGTTCTACATGCAAGGGCGGGAGGCTTAGGGAGAGCACACACAGAGAAGAGGAGCATGGGGGGTGCCACCTACCCGTCACTGTAAGCCCCATCATGGCGGGAGGCGCTGAGAATGTCCATCTCAATGAGGTTGTCCTGCAATGTCCCTAGGAATGGCTGCTTGCCTAGGTTTCTACGCACACATGGAGACATGAATGAAGCAATGAGTCATGCATGCATCGATGGAGAGGATCGTAGAGAAACACACGGGGGTGGCTGTTTGGTGCAGCTGTGCGTGAGGCCAGCAGGGCATGGCTGCCAGGCGATGGGTCAGTGTGCAAGGCACGTGTGCAAGGGGTCCACCTAGCGCACAGCATCCAGGGGAGCGCTTTCTATACAAACCCGCATTATCAAATCACAGTTCTCACTGAGGGCCGAATGTGTCCAGTGCTGAGCTAGGCAGATTCCATCCACCCTCTCAAATCTTCAAAATTGGCTACGCAAGGAAGGCAGGGCCATTCCCATTTTACAGATAAGGAAGTTAAGATAGGGGAGATATAGTGTTACTTGCCAGGGTCACCAGTGAGAAAGGCTCAAGTCAAGAATTTAAGCTATGCTTTACCTGGATCCAATGCCAATGCTTCCTCCTCTACTTGATTTGGCCCACATCTGCTTAAGCAGCCAACTAGAGATACTCACTTGTTTTGACTAAAGACACAAGAGTGTCAAGCACTGTGGCCACTGTCTTCTTAAATAGCAGAACATTCTGGAGTGTTGTGCTCTGCTGAGGCCTGGCCCACCCCTGGCTCAAGAATATGTATTTTCCTCAGGTTGATGTTGACCCTGGTTGGAGTCTCATGGTCCCTTGGCTATGTATGAACTTGATGGTAACTGATTAGTTAGTATGGTAATCTACTGGAGACACAGGGGAGTGTTCTTTGTGCCCTAGCAGAGGGAGGTATGACATTTTGTACATATATGTATTCATATGTGCGTGAGCAGTGTGTGTGTGTGCATGTGGACAAAGGTTGACATTGGGTCTCTCACTCAAGCCCAGTGCTCACAGATCTGGCTAGTTTAGCTAGCCAGTTTGCCTTGGGGTGAGACAGATCTGAACTAAGATCCCAGCTGACAGTGACTTCTTCTTGCATGTAGTTACTCTGAGCATTCCATTAAAATGTGATAACTACTCATTTAATAAACCAAATGGAAGGGCTGGAGGGATGCCTTAGTGGTTAAGGCACTTGCCTGTGAAGCCTAAGGACCCAGGTTCCATTCTCCAGGTCCCACATAAGCCAGATGCACATGATGGCGCATGCATCTGGAGTTCTTTTGCAGTGGCTGGAGGCCCTGGCATGCCCATTCTCACTCTCTCTGTCTTTCTCTCTCCCTCTCTCTGTGTCTAATAAATAAGTAAATAAAATAAACAAAAAGGGAAAATGGGATCACTTCTCCACTCTTTACACTCCCTTGACCCTGCCCGGGGCCCACGGGACCTTGTAAGATCTGGATCCTTAGCACTTCTTCGTGGTCTCCGCCTTTCTCACACAAGCTAAGCCTTTGCTTGCAGAAGCCTGAACCATCCCATAAATATCCACCTGGACCACCATGCCCTGCCCGCATGACTAAGTCTTCTCTTGTCCACAGCAACTCTGCCTCACTCCACTCAGCCATTCCCTGGCCCCTGCACTGCTTTAGTTCACACACACACACACACACACACACACACACACGGCCAAGTTATATGAGGGAAAATAAAGCAGTATAAAAGCTAAAGGCTCGAAATATGCAGGTGTCTACTTTCTTCCTAATTCAATTTCCACTTCCATGAGGCACGAGTCCTTTCTGTCCTGCTCACTACTATGTGCCCATCACCTAAGACTGCTTGGTACAGATAAGTAAGCCCTGAAGAGATGTGTGCTGGATGCTGCTGAACTTGGGGTACGCAGAGGGAAGCCTGCCTGGCATATGGCAGACACACAGTCAGCACGTAACTGCAGGCAGAGGCAGGCGGTGGTTATTATTATCTCCTCCAGGCACTTATTTTCGGTCTCTCTACAGCCCACATTGCCCTGCATGAGCAGTCTTCACTTGCCTGCGCGCAGGGCCCAGGGAAGAGCTCTGCTGCCTCCCTGGGACTGACGCTGGCTGCACAGCCTGTTCCTGGGAACATCTGGGAGTTTGGCTCACATCACCAGTATAGACTGTGCTTCCAGAGAGTCAAGTCTAATCTTACAACCACCAAAAATCAACAAGCGTGTTCAGAGAAAAATAAAGGAATACCATTAAAAATGCTAAGGGTGAAATTTTCAACTGTCTAGATCTAGTGGGTTTTGTTTTTTAACTTTTTCTTCTTTCTTTTTAAAAACTTTTTATTTATTTATTTGAGAGTGACAGACACAGAGAGGGAGAGAGAGAGAGAGAAAATGGGCGCGCCAGGGCTTCCAGCCACTGCAAACGAACTCCAGACGTGTGCCCCCTTGTGCATCTGGCTAACATGGGTCCTGGGGGAATTGAGCCTCGAACTGGGGTCCTTAGGCTTCACAGGCAAGTGCTTAACTGCTAAGCCATCTCTCCAGCCCTTTCTTTCCTTTTTGAGGCAGGGTCTCACTCTATACCAGGCTTACCTGGAACTCACTCTGTAGCCCAGGCTGGCCTTGAACTCATGGCAATTTCCTATTTCAATCTCTCAAGTGCTGGGATTAAAGGAGTGAGCCACCATGCCTGGCTTCCCATTTTAGTTTTTATAATTTAAAAAGAGACTTACTTTAATAAAAGGGAGAGAGTTGACAGCTGTCACTCAAAAGTTCAGAGCTGCAGGATAAGGGGGAAAGCAGGTGACAGAGTGAAAGTTTCCTTGAGCTGGATCACCTGAAAGTGCTTCCACTGGCATGCTAATTTGGGTATTAATCAGGTCACTTGGGACTTTATGGGGACACTAACACTTGCTGGAAGTGATGGCAACTCACACTGCTTCTGCTGGGGTGATGAGCTCTACTCTACTTTTCAAACTTCATTTAGGTCTGGATCAATTTATTTGGCCTCATCTGATCAGTCTGGCTACAGAGAAACCTATGCCTCAATTCCATACCCATAGAAAGTCAGTGGCAGAGAAGAAATTGAAGGCCAGGTGTTCTGACTCTCAGCTCAAGGATTTCCCTAAATTTCCTATGCCCACAACACTACGGACTTCCATTTCCTCTGAGAAACGAAAGCTCTCTGGAGTTCTCCATGGAGACATAGAGTATGGACACCTGACTCATTTGTCCTTTACCTGCCTGGCTGTTTGTATTTCGTTTTACAGATATGGTAACTGAGGCTCAGACAAGTTAAGTGATTTCCCCGGGGTCATAATGAAGGGATGGCATTCAAAGCAAGTGACTGACCTCACAGCTCCAGGTGCCTCATGGAAAAGAAGTTACTAAGTTCTTACAGGGGAAACTGGCCCAGGGCTATGTTGTTCTTGAAGTGTGGGGGGCAACAGGACCTTATTCATGCAGATGAGTCTCTGAGCAACCTGAAGTCTAGGCCATCTGGTACGAGCCAGGGCAGGCTGAGCGCACCTCTTGATGGCAAAACAAATGGCCTTGAGAGGCAAGTCCCAGATCTGCATGAACCACTGTGTCGCTGCCTAACGCCTTACGACAGCCACCACTGCATCTGATTCTCATGACCGCTGAGTAGGGCAGGGCATCGGGGGTCATATACCACCTGCTGCAGCTAAGCACCCAAGGTGTGCAGGTTGTCAGTGACTCAGCAAAGCCCACAGAGTCAGTCGTATGGCTGGTATTCACACAAATAAATGAATTAAAACCAAACAACAACAAAACCAAAAGGAACCAGCTCCTTGAGGCCACAGTCATCTTTCTAAAAGGTCAGTGTCATAATGCCACTCTCCTATGTAAAAGCTGGTAACAGCTACTCACTCACTTTTGCTATTCTAGCCTCACACCACCAGGAAGGGTGGAATCTCATTTGACTCAGGTCCCCCAGCTGCTCATCTCCTTCCCTCTCATTCTCAGGAGACCCCTGTGTTCCCACATCACTCAACTATTTGTTATCTCACCAAACCTCACTGTCTCCTGGCTTGCTTCAACTGTCCCTCGGTTGAGAATTCCTCTCTTCCCTGCAAACGTCTACCAGTGGATGCCTTCAGAAGACAGTTTATTATTTACTTAAAAAATTTTATTTATTCATTTACTTATTTGGTGTGTGATATATGTGGGTGTCTATGTACCTACATATATGGGAGTGTGTGTGTGTGTGTGTGTGTGTGTGTGTGAACATCTGGTATCTTCCTCAATTGCTTGCTCTAACTAAGTCTTTGACACAAGGTCTTGCTGGCCAGCAAGCCCCAGGGATTGCTCTAGCACTGGAATTACAAGTATGTTCCATTGCATCTGCATTTTAATATGAGTTCTGGGATTCCAAACTCAGGTCTTCATGCTTGCTTGGGAGACAAGCGCTTTATCAACAGAGGCTTCTCCCTATCTCCTATCATTTACTTATCATTTATCATAGTGAAACAGGGGTCTCACTATGTTCCCCAAGCTGGCCTCAAACTCGCTGTCCCATCTTAGCCTCCCAAGTACTGAGATTACAGGCATAGGCCATTATGCATGGCTCAAGAAGTCACTTTTAGTGATTAGGAAGATGGCATTGGACATTGGCCAGAAGTAAAGATTTTGGAGACAGATGGCTGGCATATCCAGGCCCTGCCACTTGCTGGTATGGGACCTTGGTCAAATAACACAACTTCTCTGCTATTGAGATCTTTCATCTCTACAATGGGGATGCTAATAAGATCAACTACCCATGCAAGGTAAGGTAGGAGCAGTCTTGCCAGTTGTAGAAAGTTGCTGGATAAAGCTGGCATTCAGCCGCGTCTAGGAACTTAAGCTGAAGAAGGGCACCCTCGGTGAAATGATTCGGGCAGCTGACTCCCTGTGCCCAAACAAACTACCCATTCACATTAATGCTCAACTCAATGCTTGCTTTTCTTCTGGGAGACTGGTATGATCATGCACAGTCTACTCACATAGCCAGCTACCAGTATAAACTCTGGCTCCAGTGAACTCGCTGACTGGCAACATTTCATGTGTCCCTCAACCCGTTGCTAGGGGAGTGGGCCGTGATACCCCTGAGTGAAAACTCCGTGACCGTGGACTCCAGACTTCATACCACATGCCTTTCCATTGCTGATTTTGCTTTGTGTCTTTGGCTGTTATACACCAGAGCCACCAGTATGACTATACACGGGGTCTCATTATCCCTACCAGCAAATCACCAAAGCTGAGTGTGGTCTTAATACCCGTGGGACAACTGTGAAGATTAAAGAGTTACATGTGGCAGGTATGGGGAACAGTACTTGACAGCTCCCAGGAAGGGCTCTCAGGATGTTTGTTATGATGGTCATGGGCACCCCCAAGCAGAGGGAAGCACACCCTCTTTTCTGCTCAGAGTGCTTGCTCTGGCTGAGCACCACACACACACTCTCTGCCTGTATTTCGCAGCTCTGCCCACCTCCACAAGCTTCTTATGTGGCAGTGGGCTGTCTCCTGCATGTGTGTGACTGAGTCACCCAGTGACAGGAATGACTGCCCATCCCAACTCTGCAACATTTATTTTACAAATATAGAAACTGAGTCTCAGACAGGTTAAGTGACTCCCGGGGGTTGGCCTAGACTACCAGAAAGCACTGTGTTTCATTCTGAGAACCCCATCAGGGCTATCCTCGAATCCATCAGGTAGCCCTGTCCCTGAGGGTGGCAGGCAAGCTGTTCTTTGAATTCAGTGTGACCGTAAAAATGGGCTCCAGGCTCCCAAGCCAGGCCTGAGCTGAGCTGAGCCAGAGCAGAGGTCTGGCAGCCTTCTGCTCTCACTTCCCCTGCACCCGACAGGACAGGAGCCGGATGGCTTATTAATCAGACAGTCCCTGTGAAATCAATTAAGCGTTTGATGCTACAGCCTGCAAAAGAAGTGGATCAGGGGTTGGAGGACCCTGAACACATGGCTCCCAGCAGAAGAGATCACAGATGCCCCTGTAGGGTTTACCCCAGCTAAGGGAGCACAAGGTAGCCCAGACTCCTCCTCGGGAGACTCCATTAACCTTCGGGGATTGGCAGAGGCACAGCAGTGTGAGAATGGAACAGGTCTACGGAAGCCCTCTCACTCCTTCATCCGTCTATTAGCCTTTCTTTTTCTGCCAGCAGGAAATGCATTCCCTCCTGGTCATTCTACCAGCTGTCATGGTATCTGCTTAGCTATTTACTTTAGCCTCTCACAGTGGCCCCAGCTTAACTGCCAATGAAGGGCCTATGACTGTTTCTCTGGCACCAGGAGGCTCTCTCCTTCTGGTGGAGACTTGCAAAAGCTGTTTGCGACACTGATCTCAAATAGAGCCACTCTCGTGGGCCTCTGGTCCCTTGCTTTATGCCTGCAGGACTTCTCACTGTTCTTTACCTCAGTCACATGGTTCTAGGTCCACTGGGAAGCAGACCTCTCCCCAGTCAAGTCCAAGCTTATTCACCTGATTGTTCCCTCTTTGTTCTTTTTACAGGGTATTTATGCCCTGTGAGCACACAGCGTGCTATGGCAAGCACTTAAACACAGCCCAATCCCTGCACTTCCCACAGTCATGTCGCTTACCCTACTGTAAGAGGCTGTTCTCTCTAACGTCTCACTTGCTAGGCACATAGTGGGCATTCAGCGATGCTGAGTAACAGGTATGGCATGTGAAGTAGTGGAGTCCCTAAGATATTCTTTTAATATAACTAATACAGCTGGGCATAGTGGCGCACACCTTTAATCCCAGCACTTGAGAGGCAGAGGTAAGAGGATCACTGTGACTTTGAGGCCAGACTGAGACTACATAGTGGATTCTAGGTCATCCTGGGCTAGAGCAAGACCTTATCTCGAAAAACCAAAAATAAATACATACACACACACACACACATACATACATACATACATACATACATACATAATACAACAGCCTTGTGAGGAAGGGTGGTGACTTAAAGATGGCTGCAAATTTGCTGACACCTCTTTAATTCAGAAATGGGTTATGTTTCTCCTCCCCTTGAAGCTGGCTGGCCCATGACTGCTCTGAAAGAAAAATATGGCTGCAGTAATAGTAAGGCAGTCCCAGCCCAAGCCATTAAGAGGATCAACAGCTTCTGTCCCGGTGCCTTGGACCCTCAATCAATGAGAAGGAGTTACCACTGTTATGCTAGGAGGATCATTCAGATAGGCCTTGAGGCTACCTCCAGCAAGGAGGAGACCTCGTAGCCAGGGGCCATGCATGTCATTTTGTATTTTTCAGACCACTCTATTTCTTAGCTGATCCCAGCAACACTATATAGAGTAGAAGAATGTACTGAGTCCTTCCAACTCATACATTGATGTGGACTCAGCTGTATATTTGTTAAGCCACTACATTTTGGAGCAGTTTGCTTATATAGCAGTAAGTGATTGGAACAGGAACTTACTGTTGCTTTCTTAGGTTAAAAAAAAAAAGTAAGGTTCAGGTCCACAGCTAGTGGGCATCATGGTGGGAGTTTGAGTATAGGGCATGTCTGACCCTTATGCTTGTGCTTCAAACAACTTGCTGTGCTGAATGGCACATTTCTAATACCCTCAGAACATCAGGCCACACTTATTTTTACCTATCAAAGAAAGGATAGAACCCAGTCTCTCCCCATCATGTCTTTGGTGAGTAAAGACTCTGTAGTAGTTTAAATGGATGACCCCCAATATATTCAGTGTTTTATTAGCTTGTAGTTTGGATCTGCAGTCACCTAGCTGGAGAAGGTGTCATTTGGCAGATCTTAGGGTCCAGACCTAAGGTGTGGTGGTGGATTTACAATTCCAATCTAAAGATATACAAAGTGCCTAGTTCCACCTAGAGTTCCTGAAGTGTGCTGTGTGGCTTTTGGCTTTTGACTTGTGGCTTCTCTCCCTGTATAGTCCTTCTTCTGCCATATAGAACTTCCCCTGGATCTGAGAGCTTCAATAAATTTCCCTTCCTCCGTAACTGTGCCTAGTCAGGAAGTTCATCTCAATAAACATAAAGCTGCCTGCTACAGAAATTGGTACCAGGAGTGCAGTGAGATTAACCTGACCATGTGGATTTTGGTCTTTTGAAACTTTTGTTTTTGAAAAATGAACATGGACTTGTTACTTACAACTAAAAACGCCTTCTAGAGCAGTAAGCCAAGTTTTATAGGCTATTCTGATGAGAGTTTGAGTATTCTAAGTACAACAAAAATTGTATTTGAAGGCTCCGCTTATAAACTTAGAGGCTTGGCTTATGAGCTTTCTAAGGGAAAGAAAAAACTACAGAGAACTTTGCTGGAACTGGGCTATTGACATAATGGCTGGCTGCATTCTACTGCCCAGGCCCAGAAAGATTGATCAAGGTTAAATTTGTAATACACTGATGTGCTTAGCTAAAGATACTGGACTGGAGATTTAAGATTTTAAGTTACAAAACCTCAAACAAGTTTAAAATTAGTGGCACTGAGACTGATTTTAGCTTACTGAAGCTGCTATTGTCAAACACATTAACAATCTTAAGAAAGGATGGCCCAACTCCTTTACATTAAAACAATAAAAAAAGATGCCTAAAAAGAGACTAAGATAAAAAATAAACTCTTTTTAAAAAGTTAACTAAAATGCAAACCCTGCTTTTCAGGGTTATAATTTATTTTGTTCCTGAATTTAAAATATGGCTATGTACTAAACACCTGGTATTAGTTTTAAAAACACATATGAAAAAACTCATGGAGTAGTCATAAAGTACACACAGTTCCAAGGGCTGCTAGTGCGACTCAAAATGAGACAGGGCATGATGACCCTGACAGGCTGACAAAAAACCATTAACAGATGGACTGTGATTTATACAAAGACCCAAAGATGTTTTGAATATACCAGGACTATACAAGGGCTACCATGGAGTATACTGTTGGCCTGAGATAGAAGTTTCCCCTGGCTACTCTGCCCAGCTGGAGAGGAAGAATTAAAAAACAACAACAACAAAAATTGTCACTGGTTAAGATAAAACTTAAACTACAAAAGTTTAATGTTTGTCTGATGGTTGTTGTGTTTACATTGTTCTAGTCTCTCCTTGCTATGTCTTATACCAGTAAAAAATGCTTACTCTGTGCCTTTATACGTTAAAAATATTTAACTTGTTTGATTTTACAAGACTCACAACTAAGAAAAAGTCTTAAATCTCAGAGACTTAAGACTTAAAACTATCTTAAGTTGATAAAGACTGTGGGGAACTTTAAAATTTGACTGATTGCAATTTGCAATACAAAATGGTTTTAACTCTATTGGGGGCCAAGTACAAAATATAGTAGTTTAAATAGATGGCCTCCAATATACTCAATATTTTATTAGTTTGTAATTGGGATACACAGCCACCTGGCTGGAAAAGGTTATCACTGGGCAGATCATAGGGTCCAGCCCTAAGGTGGTGGGTTTACCATTCCAATCTAAAGATATACAAAGTGCCTAGTTCCACCTAGAGTTCCTGAAGTGTGCTGTGTAGCTTTTGGCTTCTGACTTCTGGCTTCTTTCTCTCTCTCTGCTTGGCCCTTATTCTGCCATTATAGAACTTCCCCTGTACCTGTAAACTTCACTAAACATCCCTTCCTCCATAACTGTGCCTAGTCTAAAAAGCTCATCTCGACAAACCTAAAGCTGTCTACTATAGACTCCATGGATATTTCCTCAATGATGTGTTTCCTTACGAGGTAGACAGGGAAAGCAGAGGCATATAAAAAGGTGGCCAGCAGCTCTTATGGTATGCTTGATCACTGCCAGGTGTTGTGTTGCATGTTCCTTATATACTTAATTTTCTCCCGACCTCTTGGGAAAGCGTGAGTTTTTATGCCAATTATGAACGGGAAATCAGGGTTCAGGGACATTGAGCAACTCGCGAAGCTAGGAAGGATGAAAGCCCAGGAAGAGTGAATGTCACCTGAATTTAGAGACTCTTTGCAAGCTGCTCCGTCATAACTCCACCTGCCAGACTTGACGTCAGTCCCTCTTAAAAGGTACGTTGTCAATCTGGTGCCACCAACCAGGTGAGGTTTCATTAAGACACAGAATTCTGATGGGTTTATCTAACAAAGTGCACACAGCTTCCAGTTTCAGCCTATTCTTAGATGCACAGAACTAGGGAGCCACACAGGAAGCGTTCCTCAAACCTTCATCTGGGCTTCAAGAATAAGTAGGCCTTGGCTAAATGAAGGAGTGAGGAAGAGGGTAATTCTGGAGGTACTGTGTACAGCCATGTGCAGAGAAGCTTGAAAGGACTTGGACTGGGGGTTGCTGATAAAATACATGTATGTACATGTACCAAATACTAAATATACATCATTTAATGATATAATTATTGTAATTCAGTACTTATGTAATTCATGTGCATGGATGCATACATAACATGACAAATGGGAGTCTATACCTCCATGTTAACCATTTTTAACTTTTGGTGGCAAATTTAGATGGCTTCCTTTTCCTCTTACTGATTTCAGTTGCTAACTGTTCTACAATGGACGTTAATTATTTGAGTAAGAAAGAAAGCACACTTCCATGCAGTCTGAGCAATGGCGGTGGGAGGATAGAGAATCAGCAAGGCAGGTGAGCTCTGGCTGGAGGAGCAGGGGAGGTGAGCTGGGACTATCTTTGCATCACATGCTGACTTTTAGAAAAACCTCCCTTGCTGACCTTCCTCTATCTCCCTTTCCCTAAAAACAGCAACAACCAAAAAAAAAAAAAAAAAAAAAAAAAAAAAACCTACAGACTCAAAAGAGGAAGTTCTACTTGGTTCCCAAATGAGAAAAACATCCAAGTGGAGGGAGTGGAGGCCACGGTCCATGCAGAGAGTCAGAGTCATCGATTATTTGCTGGCTTCCTTCAGCCATGTGGCACTCAATAAGCTCTGGAAATAACGGAGACCTGATTAGCTACCCTGGGTGAGATGACAGACAATTATCCCGCTCTGTAACTGATGAGGGCAGGGAAGGCACGTCGGGAGAATCACACAGGGTTTTAAAGGACATCAACAGAAACAGTATTAATTAAGAGAATGGGGTAGGGAAGATTGGGCTGCATCTCCGAGAAACTTGAATTTGGAAAAAAAACAAAAAACAAAAAACAAACCACCGAGAACTTCCACAGAAGTCAAACGAGATGGAAGGAAGTTGATTTTCTTTTGCTGACTCACAAGCTTGATGTGTCTACCCCACAGTCACGTATGAGGCTGAGTCGGGGAGGCAGATCTTCTAAGGGCAGACTAATTTCACTTCTTGAAGTATGGTGTGAACTCTGCACTTTTCACAAAGAACGGAAGTTTGGGAAAAGAAAGTCCATGTGCCTTCACTTTAAGAAATAAGATGGAAGAGGAAGAGGTTCTGGGACAATTGACCTGTTGTGTAGAAAGCAGGGGAAACCACGCCTTTCACAGCCACTGTGCTCATCTCGCCTGATAGCATTATGGGCACAGCCGATTCTCCTATTTTGGAAAAAACAGTGGCTGAACAGAGGGGACAAAGTGGGCTGCTGAAAGGCCAATTGCAGCCCCTGAGCTGAGGCCAGTATTCCACAGTACTTCTAGAAGGGAAGGACTCCAAGATGGTTAAGCGTGCTACTGGGGGGAGGGGACAGCACTGAACAGGAAGCAGGCGACCTAGACTCCAACCCTTCCAGTGTAACGATTTTCTTTATAACCCGAGTTCTTGATGGAACCCCTCTGATTCTCAGCTTTTAGAACTCCTAACTGAGGGGGGGGGGGAGGGATGTGTCATCACAAAACTCACTTCATAAAGGTATGAGGATCACATGACATCACGCATGAAAGCTTTTGAAAACAGTGAGGACAGACAAACCTTAGGGACTGTTACTGGTACGGAGAGATCAGGACAGCAGGAAAGGAGAAGGGGACGGTGGATTGGCCTACACAGGGCACCCGGCCCAGGTCAAGCAGGTCTGACGATAGACATAGGGTGATAAAAGCATGGAGAACGGGCCGAGTTGAAGACCCAGTCAAAGTGGGGCTGAGTGCCTGTGTGCTCCGTGCCTGTGTCTGCTTCCATTGGACGCAGCAGCTCTTGCTTTCTTTGGAAACAGCCCTGCCCAGCCAGCTTCATCGCCATCGTATGGACAAGGGAGGTGAGGTGTGGGGGTGGGTGGAGCAATTTGACTAAGGCCATACCTTTAGTAAGCAGCAGGCTAGCACTGGACCTCAGGTCTGGTGGATTCCCAAGCCCATGCTCCTCCTGCCCAGTATCCCATCACCCTTACCCTCCCACCATCAGAGAACTGCATCCTAAGGCTGGGCTCTTGACCCCAGCTTCTCCGGCCAGGTAAGAGGTGGGGACAAGACACTCCCACGCCCAGGCTATTGACAGGCCCTGAGCCTCTGCTGGTTGGCCCCCTGTCCACCTAGGCCACCCATGCCCTCCCAGCCTCTGCCCACCAGGGCCCACCTGGTCTCCAGCGGGATGTTGCTGTTGAGTAGCCAGTTGTCCTGGGCATGGGCCGGTTCCTGGGCACTGCCAGCTGGAGGCTCCCCAGAGAGCGAGTGGTCTGTGGGCGCAGGGCTAGGGTTGCTCCTTGGGGTGAAGTTGCCTCTGTTCAGGGAGTTGATGGAGGCCGCGTGGTGCTGGTTGGGGGTGTGGGCGTGTGAGAGTGGTGGCGGAGGTGTCCGGAGCCGAGGGTGGTTCTGCAGGCCGCTTGGGTGATCTAGGGCATAAGCGGGCATGGTCAGTGGGCAGATGGCTGCGTCCTGTTCCTCGGCTGAGTGAGATAGCAGGGGCAGGAACAAGTGCACAAAACACTAGCAAATTATATAGGTTGATGCATTCAACTTCTACAAGGCAGATCTCTGAGCAATTTCTACTCAATGTGTGTGCTAGGGGAGTGGGCAATGAACATCCCAACTCTATCCACTGAACTTAAATATTAGTAGAACAATAAACACCATTTAAAAAAAAACCCAAGAAACAAAAATACAACAACCACCACAAAAAGAGACTAGTTGCCCATGTCAGCAACTTCATCTTTTTTTTTTTTTTTTAAATATCGTACTTTTTAAACGTTTAAAATTTAGCCCCACACCAGTAGCTCCATCACCTGGGAGTGTGTTTAAGATTGAAGTTCTGGGGTCCGGCCCCAGATTTACTGAATCAAGGTCTCGGGGGTGGAGCCTGGGCATTTGACTTCACGGAGTGACTGAAGCAGACTGCAATTTGGGAATCACTAAGGGTATAGAATGGTGTGCAGTAAACAAACTCAGTAAGGTAAATAAATAGAATATATAGTTAGTTGAGAAGCTGATCAGTTTAAGAATGCACAGAGCCACAGTGAGGGCTGTGTGTGTAGGAAGGAGTACCTACGAAAGATTAGACTAGATGGTCCCAGGGAGAAGATGACCCTTGAGTACAGTGAGCCGTGCTATTCTGGGCCATTGAGGACCACTAATGCATATGTGCCAAGTGCTGTCCTGAGTCCTCTGTAGGTATTCTTTAATCTTCTCAGACTGCCACAAAGTAGGTATTCCTTCCCCCGCCCCCATTTTGCAAATGAAGAGACTGACAGAAATATTCCATTTATTCATTTCACTTATCCAAAGCAACAGGCACTATAATCACCAACATACAGACAAAAGTCCTAGTCTTGGGTGGGTGGGTACCCAAGGGTATGTGGCTAAGTTGATGCTATTCACAAAGAGATAAATATCATTTCTGGTGACACTACAGAGGTGGCAAGACCTGAAGAATATCTCTACCCTTCTAAGCTACTCAGAATACCTTCTCTCTAAAAGCAGAATAACTGAATGCAAGTGGTGTTGTAAAGATGTTAGGAAATTAGAATCCAGTCTGTTCTGCCACTTACTAACCATGTAACCCAGACAAATCACTTAATCCCTGAGCCTCAGATTTCCCATCTGAAAAAATGGGACAATAGTTTATGACAGGAATGGTGGAATTATAATGCCATCAAGTCAGGCAGTGAACATGAAAGAAATGCTCAAGGAGTGGAGAGGTAGCTTAGCAGTTAAGGCATTTGCCTGCAAAGCCAAAGGATGCAGGTTCGATTCCCCAGTGTCCACGTAAGACAGGTGCACAAGGTGGTGCATGTGTTTGGAGTTCATTTGCAGCGGCAGGAGGCCCTGGTACACTCATATTCATATTCTCTCTGCCTCTCTCTCAAAAAACTGAAAATAGATAATTTTTTTAAAAAAAGAAATGCTCAGGAAATTCAAAAAGCGTCCTGTTGCATTTGTTCCTCATGAGAGTCCTGCAGTGTGCAGGGGAGACGGAGAGTCTGAGAGAACAAGGTCTAGACCATGGGGTATATACTGTTCCAAGGACTGTGCTCTTCCTTGGGTCAGGACACAGCTTTCTAGAAACCACCAAGCCCACCCATGTGGAAAGCGGTATCAGTGTTGAGCGTATTTTTAGTGGAGGACACATCATTCTTATTAGGTAGCCCAATTTATGATGACCAAGAGGTACAAAGTTGGGGGAGGGAAAGAAATGGTAACACATCTGAAAGTGACACTTTTTCTTATTCTAAGCTGTTACCTTTAGTGCAAAGCCCATACTGGGGCTACAGACCCTCCAGACTCCCATGCGCCCTTGCCTGATAGCCTCACTTTTTATTTGTGGAATGCATTACCCCAGTCACACCTCCCGCAGGGTCCAGGTGTCCAATAGGTTCAAGGGGTTGAAAGCCTGGTGTGATGAGGAGGGTTTTTGGAAGGCCACAAAGTAAAAATGGGTGATACTGAAGTCCTGGGCCAGCATTGAGCCAGTAGGGATGTCTCCTGAAAAGAGGCAGGAGGACCTGGAAGTCAATATGACCCGTCCAACGGAGAACAGACAACCTTGGATTTAGCAAAGAGGCAAACACGGACAGTGTTATTTGTTGTGCGTAGCCATCCTCCAATGCTTTAATGGACACAGCACCAACAGTAGGAATGTCCTCCTGGGCAGAGTGTCCCTCCCAGAATTGGCCATTCTATAGCTGATAAATGGAGCCCCGGGCACCAGCCCGAGAGGCAGTGAGTGAATCCCCACTGCCCAATCAAGCGGCCAGCGGGGTGTCACACCCTTATGGCCTTTTATTTAACTGATATTAGTAGTGTTGGCCATGTATTTGAGTGCCCAACTATGTGCTTTGACAACCTTCACTTTGATAATGCTTACAACAACCCCTATGGGGCAATATTGGCATCTTTCCCATTTTAATAATTGTTTTTGTAATTTATTTATTCACTTGAGACAGAGAAGCAGAGATAGATAGATAGATATGGAGAGGGGGGGGCAGGTAGAGAGAATGAGCATGTCAGGGCCTCCAACAGCTGCAAACGAACTCCAGGCACATCCACCACCTTGGGCATCTGGCTTACGTGGATCCGGGGGAATCGAACCTGGGTCCTTTGACTTTGCAGGCAAGCACCTTAACCATTAAGCCATCTCTCTAGCCCATCTTCCCCAATTTTATAGATGAGGAAGCTAAGGCTTGCAATGCTATTAAAGATCTTCATGAAAACACAGTCTGAATTCTGTCTTCGAAGCAAAGGTGCCTTCGCATCTAACATAGGCTGCCTTAGTCCTAGTCCTCGTCCTGGTACCCGGTACCCTCAGGGAGAATAGCAGTGTCTGGATCAGGACAAGCTGGCCTGTAAGCCAACAGACTTTTGCTGTGTGACTAAGCAGGACACTAAACTCTGCCTTGGTAACTGTGTAGGCCTTATGACTCCCAATGTGATAAGTCTTCAAATATAAGGTCACTGGTCGAAAAACCAATCTCTAGAAGGAAATTCTGTGGGGATCAGAAATGGGTCCAATTTCTATGGGTCCAAATTCGTTATTCCCGAAAGCTCAGCTTAATTATCACCACATCCAGAAAGCCTTCATTGTTCTGCCTCCCTGAAGTCCTCCTCTCCTCAGATGTTGACAGTGGAAAACCACATTTCTGCCTGTTCCCTGGAGCCCATAGACTCATGATCCAGGTTTGCCTCCTCCAATAGGTCTGTATATCATCCCCATACTCCTACCCCTGGTTTGGGTAATCAGAGGACCTGGGCAGTTTGTCTGGGAGGGGAAGGCTTATGTGTAACATATAATAGCAGACTCCTCTTCTGGTTTCTGTTTACTGTTCAGGTGACCTCTAACCCCTCACTTTATCTTCCTGGTCCTTAGCTGTGTGTCTATCTGTGAAGTAAGGCACACATCCCACTCTCCAGAGGCTGAGGAGTCATGGCCAAACTCGGGTGCCATGTATGTAGTAGGTTCCTAACATAAGCCCATGTCTCACTCATTCCTGGGTTCCCAGGGACAGCAGAGCTGGGCTTGGTGCACACAGAGTAGACCCCTAGGAGGTATCCACAGAATATAGAGAGAAAAGCAGAAAATCCCAGTAGTGATAAAGGCACGTGAGTGACTAATCCACCATGGTGATCGCTCTTATAATGAAGAGTGTAATATCTTTCTGCCTGCCTATGCAGTGGCTCCTCTCCTGCCACCTGGGCATGAGGACTGGATTTAGAGAGCTCTGCCAAAAGTTTCAAGCCCCACCATCTTCCTGCAGATCCAGCTACTGCCTGTACCTTTCCATCCAGCCTAGGTGTTATGTGTGCACCTCACCTGTAAAGGCCGCTTGCTTATCTGAGTTTTGCAAACCTGGCTTTCCAGGAGTTTTTGGTTCTCTCCCCCCTACACACACACACACACACACACACACACACACACACTTGCACTTATTGCTGGGTGTGGTGGTGGTGGCGGCTCATTTCTGTAATTCCAGCAATTAGGAGGCTGAGGCGGGAGGTCTTCCACGTGTTCGAGGTCAGCCTGGGCTACACAATGAATTGTAGGCAGTTGATGGTGTCCTCATAACACCTCAGGCATCTTTCCCTTTACACGGACAGACATCCAGAACACCAGCGCCCCCTAGCTGCAGCTCCCTGAACTGAGAGCATGTGGCGGCGCCTCAGAGTCCTGGGCAGAAAGGGACTGAGCTTTGGTGTCCCATGACCCTGAGTTCAAGTTTTATAGCTGCCATTTAAAAGCAGTGACCTTTATCAAGTCATTTCTTGGATCTGTAATCTTCCGAGAAGGTTGTTCTGAGAAGTAAAATGAGATAATATATGTGAGGTGCTTGGCACTGTGCCCAGATTACAGTATTCTAATTATAGGGTAACTCCCTCCCCCCCCCGGTGCTGGGGAGCAAACCCAGGGTGTCTCATGCATACTAGGCAAGCACTCTACCATTGATCTACATCACCAACCCTGAGCATGGTCACTATTAGTACTGAGTGAGGAAACCACAAAACACTAAGTTCCCTGTGGGGGCAACTCTTCAGCATTGACCACAGGAATCTCCCCCCCCCCCGAAAAAAGCAATGGGAGAAAGAACAGGAAAATATTTAGTGTAAGTGTAAAGCTTTTTATTACAGTGAGATCCCATGCCGGCCAACCCACCGGTTCCCAGGAGCTGGTCTCAGAAGTGCCCTGGAACTCAACACACAGATCGGGAGGTGACAAGAATGGAAAACAGACATCTGGGACTCCATGCCTTCAAAGGGGAAGGCTCCCTTCTGTATTAGATAAGCCTCTGGGGCAAAACAAGGGCTGTTATCAAATCTATATTCTCTGTCCTTGGCTTGGGGTGGGCCATGGAGGAGCCCTCCACTGTGTGCAGAGACTGATAGACTGTCAGGTGAAGGAAGATGTGTTCCACCCTTGACAACTGTCAGTTAAGGGGATGGCTGCTGCAGAGGGGCACAGAGAGAACTCAGGAAGCCTCACAGAGCAGCGTGGGCCTCAACTCTACCCCAAGGGATGTAATTTTAGGGTGAGTCACTTCACTATTGCGAGTCTCCAGCTAGTTAAGTATAAAACGTGGTTGTGTTAGGAACAGCAATCAGAGGAGGAGGAGGAGGAGGACAGGCACTTCCTAAGGACTGGCTACTAAATGCTTTACCTACTGACTTCTGTCACAGGTCTGAAGAGAACATTCTATAGTTATTCTTCATTTGTTTGTGAGGACATTGGGACACAAAAGAGTTTGCTCACAGTTATATAACCATTAGGTGATGGAGCCAGAATTTGAGCTTGGGTAAGTAAATCTGAGCCTTCCACCTAGTGTCCATCAGGTAAGTCAGGACAATCCAAGTGCCTGTCACACGGTGAGTGCCTTACAGGTGTCAACTGCTGTCACCTGTGTCAGTTCCCTCTCCTATCTACCTGGAGCACCTGGGACACAGAGGAAAGCTGCCTGGCCCTGGCTCTTGGGGTCCCAAGAGAAGTGACTTGTTCCTGTGGGGGCATTTCAGGCAGGGGACAACACATGCGCATGGGGTTAGAAGCCCAAGACAGCACGGATGATGGGAAGACCTTCCATTCATCGTGTGCATGGATGACTGTGAGGGACAGTGGCTGGGCTGAGGTAGGGATACTGAGGGCAGCCCAGGTAATGTCTGCCTAGAGCTGTCATGCCAGAGAACTTGGCCTTCATTGGGAAGGTAAGAAGTAGTTTCATGTGCCGGGTGTGGTGGCGCATGACTTTAATCCCAGCACTCGGGAGGCAGAGGTAGGAGGATCACTGTGAGCTGGAGGCCACCCTGAGTCTACATAGTGAATTCCAGGTCAGCCTGGGCTACAGTGAAACTCTACCTCAAAAAACCAAAGGAAAAAAAAAAAAAGAAGTGGTTTCATGCTGCATTAGCGTCGAGGGAGACTCCAGGGCCAGCGGAAGATGAAGAGGCTACAAGCATGTTCGAGACCCGGGCGCATTCCTGGGAGACGGGTTACCATGAGGTAGCTTTTATCCCTACAAAAGCACGCGCATGAGAAACAGGAACGCACTTTCACAGCTTTGGCTCAGGTAGGGGGACTCAAATGTGTCACTGCCCTTGAGATCTAAGAAAAAGAAAGAGCTCCAAGGAAGGGTGCCAGGCTGGGTGCCCCCCCACACCCAACCCTGCCAAACGGCAGACAGGTGTCCAAGGCTTTCCTTGCTATGGAGTTAATGATGACCCTCATGTGCACCGTAGTCATTAATCGGGCCTTAAAGATCGTCAGATATGAAAGATGACGGTATTTAATTATCATAAAACACAAAAACTCCAGCTGCCTGAGCATGCCAACAGAAAGAGTTATTTGGCTTCCATTAAAATGCCATCGACCACCACTGACTCGGGGTGTGATGTAGCGGTGCTGAGAGCTTAGCTAATGAACCTTGGCCTGCAAGACCAATTTAGAGAGGCCCGAGAGCTCTTTGTCACCACAGTCGGCGGCTGGCATCTGACGGCCGACTTCTAATCTTAGTTCTGCCTCCTTCAAGCTGTAGAGTCTCAATTTATTTAACTTCTCTGAGTTTTAACTTCATCACTTATCAAATGTACATGACAGGAGCCAACAACCTGTAAAGTCCTATGCAAGAGTTAGAAATATCACTGGTGTTAGGACCTCATCCCAGAGTGGATTCCAGTTCAAGAGCAAGCACCAGTATGCGCAGGAGCCCAGGGGTTGAATGTTTGGAGTGTGTTCTCTGCCCATTCACTTCCTCTCTATCCAATGTGCTTTTGGTCCACTTCCACTGATGTCCTTCTAAAGGTCAGTGCATGGGGATTCTTGATGGCATTTGGCTTGATATGCCAGCTGTACTCAGAGAGGGAAGTGTCCCCAAGAGCTATGGCAGTCACTACAGAATGTCACGAGGCTGCCTTTCCTGCTCGGGTGTAGCACAGAGCCTGGAGTTCCCGGGACGGCTGGTTTTACTTTCTCATTTACGTGGGCAGAGCAGACATTCAGTCCATTAAAGCGCCGTGCACTGCAGAGGTTGGGATATGGGAAAGTGTGTGCCAAGGCTTCACTGTCCAGTGTGGTAGTCCTCAAGCACAGGGGGCTGGAAGTGAGGAAGGAAGTGTCTCGGGGTCTTCCATGGCTGCGCCGGCAGGAGGCAGCCGGAGAAGTCAGCACACACATGCGCAGTTCGGCGATGCCGGGAGCACGCCATCCAGCAGAGCGGGAAGGTAGACAGCTATTGTCAGACTTCACTGTCTGCCAGCCAAACCCTATCATTAGTTCCAGTTCATTCTCTGCTCTTCTTGACCCCTGAGGATTGCATGGACTCCCTTGTCCCCTGGCTAACTTTGAGCCCAGCAGCATGCTGGAGGGCAGACTGGAGGAGGCTCCTCTCCCCGACCCATTACGGCCCCACTTAGCTTGCTGTCCCAGCGAATAGCCACGTCCCTCCGGCTACAAAGCACGCCGACGGCTGTTTGGGGAACCTTCTAGGAACAGCAAGGATGGCAACTGGGGGCTGAAATCGACGGGCTGAGGTATTTAAATGGGAAGGAGGGGGCACTTAGAAAAGGGGGCAGCCTGAGCAAAGGTGGCCGGAGGACACGAATGCAGGATGACAAGGGGACCTGGCCACCTGAAGCAGAGATCTACTGAGTGATCTATAGAGAGCGAGCTTTAATGGTCTTCAGAGGGTTACCCTAACTTTCAGTCTTTAACAGTAAGAAACCCCTCGGCATTAAATGCACTGGAGGTTCCTGTCCAGAAATGGATGGCTTGCTTTAGGGGCTCAGGGTAAGGCAGGGTGGTGGACCTTCTGCTTCTGAACAGGCAATAAAGGCCCAGAAGCCTTTAAGGTTGGTCAGGAAGAGAGTGTCATCAGCCCTGTTCTCCAATGCCAGGGTCAGGATAACAGGCAAACAGAACCAAAGGCACCCAAGCCCATGTTTTCTAAGCACTGGACAGGCATAGCTTGGCTGGGCCATCATTTTAACCCAACTATAACTACCTCCCGAAATATAACCACCCACCCAAATTTGATCACTATGTTCATTCCTATTGGCACCCACTTTCCTGTATGGCCTTGGATGAGGCACTTAACCTGTCTCAGTTCTGTTTTCCGGAGCTGATCAGACAGGAAAAGGAAGTGGTGGGAGTCTCCTCCAATTCTAGAATCTAAGGCAGGTTCACTGGTGTCAAATGAACCTGTGATGTTTCTAATGAATATTGATTTGTAAAAGATGTGCCCAGCAAGCTCTGCCTGGGATTGCATTGTGTGACTGTGTAGCAAACAAGGAAAAAGGACAGAATGGAAGAAAGAATCATGAGTTGGTTCCTCCCCTGTCCGTCCATCCCTTCCTTTCTCCCTCCCCTTCTCCCCACTTTCCTCCTTCCTTTTTTTCCTCTCCCTGCCCCCTTCCTGTTTCATTCCTCTTACAAACCTTCCTCTGTAGGCCTCGCACTCAATGCTGGAGACACAGAGGTGAGCTAGACAGGGTTCTTGCTGTAAAATCAAAACGGCTTGTTGGAAAAGGCCAGCCACAGCCTGCGGGAGGGATGTTTTCTGGGTACATGCGTTTCCCAAGCTGAAAGCCGTGTCTACTTCAAGGCAGAGTTTGTTCTGGGAAAGCTTTCTGGCTGTCAAGTGAGTTTTCTTTCTTTCCACTGTCACCTTCTTAGCCTTTTCAAAAATGGCTTGACCCATAAACAGTCAGGTCAAGACCCAAATCAACAGAGGGCCACAGTTGATAGGTAAGACAGGAGTGTGTGTGTGTGTGTGTGTGTGTGTGTGTGTGTGTGTGTAATTCAGCCCCATGAGATTCCCAGGTACTTTGAAACAGATAAACAGTCTGGGGAAATGTAGACAGGCTGCATCCACAGAGGTAAAGCACCAAGAACAAAGGAGGTGATGGTGAGGCTGTGCTGATAGCTGGAGTGGGCCACGTACAAGGGTTCCCAGACGGGGGGTCCACTCAGACAGTGGATGCTAATCCTCCCTTCAGCTAGTCATTGCATCCTCTGGCTTCCTCAGGCAGGGGAAAGTTTAGAGAAGCTGAGAACAGGAGGTGGAGCGATCCTGTCAGCTTGGAGAGGGAGAGGGTTTAAAGAAAGCATGGGTATTTAGGAGCCCACCCAGAGCCTTGGGACTAGCTCTCCAAGCCTCATGGCTTATGCCCACACAATTCACATGCCAGGAAGTTAAATGCCCAGTTACATTTGATAGCAGATGTTTCTGGATTAAGGAACTTCCCAACTTTGCCACGAACTCACTTGTGAGCTCTGATAAACTCCCCCATCTTGGGCCTCCATTTGTGTATCTGAAAAATGGGATTCCATTCCACAGAGAATCTCCGGCAGTCCCCTCAGACTTTGATGGCCTGATTCCTTATGACTTCCCTTGCTCCCCTCAGGGAAGTTTATAGAAAGAAGGCAAGGATAATACCTTTGCTCATTTCCAATAGCTACAGTGAAGAAGGAGCAGATTTAGCCTGTGGAACTTCCCACAGATGAGGCAGGAGCAGGGCCAGGGAGTTACTGGGAGTCACCAGTAGTCCAAGTCAAGAGCCAGCGAATGGACTACTTGGGCAGGCCGTGAGCATCCTGTCACGGAGCAGAGGTTGAGATGACAACCTCCGCCCCTTCCCTGAATTTTCCTGGCACCACCATTCTGTTTGAACATACAGAGTCAAACCTGCACTCCTCGCTGCCAACTCTCCCCCCCACCCCTGCTGCCAAGGATCCTTATTTCAACATCCCCTGCTGCTGTAATGTTTGATGCCAGGATAATCACCCACCAATGAGAGTAGATGCCAGGGATCACCTCCACCCGGTCCGTCCTCTCTCCTTATCTGCCAGGGCCTCCTCAGCCCCACAGCCAACCCCTGCCATCTGCAGGCTCGCCCCCCCCCATAATCTATTGGCCATCCCTCAGCTGGAGTGAGCACCCTAAAGGAAACAGGATCACACTACTTCCCTACCTTCAAGCCTGCTGGTGGGCCCCACTGTCCTGCAAACACCTCTCTTCAACCCTCTGGTCCGAGCCCATTACCAAGGGGTGGAATCCCTGCTCTCCACCTGCCTCTGTGAAAGGTTCCAAGGCCAATAGATCAATCCTAGAACCCTCACAGAGCTGCTCAAGTCCATGACTCTGTACATGCTGTTCTTCATGGGAGACCCTCTCCTACCTGGTTGGCTCACAATAGAAGGTGCCTCTTCCAGGAGGCCTTGATTACCTGCCTCTCCCTGCCCCCCACAGCAATTTGGGTCAGAGGCTCTTTCTTTGGGCCCACTAGGTCATCACTGTGTGTTGAGGGATCTGGCTCGTTCCTTCACACAGCACAGGTCCAGCCAGAGGTACATGGCTCCTCTCTCAGGGTCCACGGCAGGTCCCCGTCCTTGGACTCCTGCACCAAGTGCTGCTACCGATTCTCAGGGAATATGGGATGGTGGTTTGGGTACATCAGGTCCCCAGATTCTTTCCCTTACACTTGACCTGACATTCTCTAAACTGCATATGGAGGACATTTGATAACTGAGGTGGGCATAAACTCCTTATGTTTTTATCAGCAGTTGGGGACAGCGTGAAAATGAAATAAAGACAATGGCTCTCAAGGCTCCCGCAGGGAACAGCCTACTCTGTTGGAATAGATGCCAGCTCTGAAGGTCACGGCAGTTTATCAGGTTGTTTTCCTAATTCTGTCTTCCCCAGGGCATGGCCCCACAGGAGAGGAATTCACAGCTATCACCCTTCCATACCTCTATTTTATTTATATCAGTAATTCTGAAGAAAGTGCTCCCAACTGTGAGAGACAGTGGCATACCTAGGCGAAAGTGACAGGTTTCTGAGATCACGAAAACTCTGAGCAGGATCTCAGTATGTGAGTGCCACAACTCAGGCTGGAGAAGCCTCGAGTTCAAATCTCACCCACCTTACTACATACAGGCCACACTGCATGGGTCCATGTTTTTTTTTTAATACTTTATTTTTATTTATTTATATATGAGGGAGAAGGAGAGAGAGAAAGAGAGAATGGGCATGCCAGGGCCTCCAACCATTGCAAATGAACTCCAGCTGCATGTACCTCTTTGTGCATCAGGCTCATGTGGGTCCTGAGGAATTGAACCTTGGTCCTTAGGCTTCACAGGCAAGTGCCTTAACCGCTAAACCATCTTTCCAGCCCAACAAGTGTCTCTTAAATGTTGTGCTCTGGTAAATGCCCTTCCAGGATGTGATGCCAGCTCTTCCCTTCTGTTGCCACAGCCTCCAGAGCAAGCCCTCGCAGGACGGGGCTCCGACAGAGTTAGTTAACTTTATCTCAGTGCAGAAAGTGTACCTTGGTGGGTTCCACCTGGGCTCATGCCCCCGGTTAATTCTTTTCTCTCTCAGCTGTGGAAGACTTTATTTTTTCCATGTTCAGAATCTACTTATGTTAAAAACGGAAAAGAAATCCAATCAGCCCGGCTCAGGTTTGCAAAGCAAACAATGTAGTTGGCATGGAACCTTAATCAAACAGTTGTATTCAAGCTACAGTGATCAGGGCTCTGCTCAGGGCATCCTCAAGAAAATGCCTCTTGACAACATTTCTAACGCGCAGAGGCATCTGACACTACCAAGGGGGTGTGGCTCAGAGCCTGGTGTCCTGGGAACAAATCTGGACTTGGGGACTTGCCTGCAGGAACTCTACCCACATACTAGTGTCATTTTTCATTCTCTTTTTCTTTTTGTGAAGTGACAAAATGGAAGAGGCAAGCTTTTACCTGCCTGCTTCCTTTGGAGAAAGCCAGCATGCCACAGTTCCCTGGAAAGGTCGAATGCTGAGCTCAATGATCATGGGTTTTAATCAGACTGCCTCGGCCACTCACTAGCTGTGGGACACAGAAAAGGAGCTTAACCTCGCTGGGCACCATAAGCCGAAATAATTACACCTAGTCAGAGACTGAAGAATAAGTGAGAAAACAGTAGGTTTCCTAGAGCCTAGTACAAGACCTGCTTCATTGTAAGTCTAATGCCAGTGGTCACTGACCATGCCCACAACCCCACGTCTATTGTTTTCTGAGTGGATACTATGTGTCAAGGGTTATGGTACACTCTTGGTAAGCAAGAGCATATTCTGTCTGCCAAACAACCCTGTACGGCATGCACTGTGACATGCTTTCCAGCTTTGGAGTAACTAAGCCTTCTGAGAAGTTAGGACACTTGTCCAAATAATACAGTAAGTGGGGAATCGCATGGAGTTCCACAGACCACTAGGGTTCACACTTGGGCCTCTCTTCTTTCTGTGTGGTTCTAGCCATATGCCAGACAGCAGGGAGCAGATTCCTGAGGAAAGGGGTTCCCCCTCTTTCCTTTTGGTCTCGTGTTATCAGGTTCGTTGTTTCGATTCAGAAGTCAGGGTGAAACTTCAGAGGGGTGTAATTGTCATTTCCAATCAACACTAGGTACACACGTGCCACCGGCTTGTCCCATTGGTCACTCAGCAGAGCTACTCCCAACCCCGCCACAGGGTCCCAGGTTTCTAGACTCTGGAGGAAACAAAATTGCGCTTTCTAGCGGTGGTGGTTTGATTCAGGTGTCCCCCATAAACTTACGTGTTCTGAATGCTAGGTTCCCAGCTGATGGAAATTTGGGAATTAACGCCTCCTGGAGACAGTGTATTGTTGGATGCGGGTTTATGGGTGTTATAGCCAGTTTCCCCATGCCAGTGTTTGGCACACTCTCCTGTCGCTATTGTCCACCTTATGTTGGCCAGGGGGGTGATGTCCACCCTTTGTTCATGCCATCATTTTCCGCTGCCATCGTGGAGCTCCTCCTAAAGCCTGTAAGCCAAAATACCTACCCCCCTCCAAGCTGCTCTTGGTTGGGCAATTTCTGCCAGCCATGTGAACCTGACTGCAACACTAAGCCTTTCTGAATGGTAGGGGGAGAAGACCCAGTTGAATTCCTGGAGCCATCTCATTGACCTATGTGCACCCTGTCCTCTGTCCTAGAGTGGCTCACGGTAGGCCTGGCTGTGTTCCCTGCCCTGCCATGATACAGCTTCCCCACTTCCCTGGCCCTCTGTTCCTCCCGGGTAAATGGAGCTTTTAAGGCCTAAATCATCAGCTCAACAACTACTTCTCTGCCTGGTGACTTCAAATCCGTGACTCCTAGGAGCCTCTCTATATCCTCTCCTGCTCCACTACCCTATGTTTTATATTCTGGTTCACACACAACCTGAATTCATGAAATGATTCATTTTTAAATCCAACACACGTAAGGTTAGTGAAGAGAGTTCCTGGTAGGAGAACTCAGTGAAGGGAATCCTAGCACCCAGTCCACTGCTGACACCCTGTGTTTACTAAAGGAAGGAGTGAATGAATAACTGAAAGAATAAATACCCGATCATAAATCTAACAGCACTGGTTGGTGGGAAATGATAAAAGTCAGAAATATCTGGATACAAATTCCAGATTTATCATTTACAAACTGTTTCATCTTAGATTACTTATAACTCAGAGACCCAACTCTAAAATGAAGGCTATCAGCCATTTCTCAGATTGTGGTCAACTACTGAAGCATAACAATAATACTTAAGGCAAGAGAAACTACAGCAGCCAACACTGCTGCTACAGAACATAGTACATACCAAGCATGACTCTACATGTATTATGCATACTTATATATTGATGTGAATTACTCCCTGGCTCACGTGTCACTTGGTCCCAAGATGGTGGTGTTGTTTTGGGAGTTTGTGGAAACTCTGGGGTTGTGATCCTAGCAAGAAGTATGTCACTGAGTATGGCCTTTGAAGGTGATTGCAGGCTCAGCTCTCTGCTTCCTGATCCACCAAGATGTGAAGAAGCCATGTCACAAACTCCCACCACCACAGACTGACCCGCTACTGACACCATGCCTTTCCTGCCAGAAGGGACTGACAGCTCCTGAAAATACGAGCAAAATGAATCCTCCTCCCTTGACTTGTTTCTGTCAAGTATTTGGTCATAGTGATGAGAAAAGTAACTAAGACTGGAAAATTGGATCAAGAGTTGTTGGTATGACAAATATGACCATATGGTTTTTAGGCTAAAGAACTGGTTTGTGGGAGGAATAGTGAAGAATTTTGAATTGTGGGCAATAGAAACCCTATATTTCTGGTGCTGTAAGCAGAACTTAATGAGCCATTCTTGGTGGGGGTTTGGAAGACCAGAATGCCCATAAAAATACAGACAGTAAAGATTGCATTCATGACGTTTGTAAGGGGATAAGGAAGAGTTCATTCATGCTAAATTCTGGCAAACAATGTGGTCATGCTCTGTGTGTATCCTGAAACTTTTAAGTGAGGCTGAATTCAAAAGGTAACAGACTGATGTGTTTGACAGAGGAAGTTTCAAGACAGTTTAGCAGTCAAGCCACAGCATGGTTGTTGCTTGCTGCTTTTGACCAGCTTTATAGGGAAAATGTAAAACAAGAGGCTCAGTGGAAGGCTGTAAGAAAACCATGCAGTTAAGGAGTATAAGTATGCCTAAAACTGTGGACAAGGCAGATGTGGACTAAGTGTCTGTAATTGTTAAAGACATTAGAACAATTAAAGACAAATTGCATATTTAGTACTAAGACAATTTTTTTTAAAGGTGTTTTGAAGATAAGACCCTGCCTACTAGAAGAACCAGGGCCTCCACAGACAAACTTAATTCAAAGATTTTCATCTGAAAAGCTAGTGTTGCTCCAGGAATGCTCAGACTCAACAGGGCCACCCGGGGAAACGTTTTCCCTGCTTCAGCCACAGGGGTACTTAGAGGCTATTATCCGAAGGGGCCCAGTACATCTTAAGCTGGAAGCAGAACTTGACATAGTCCAGGTAGCGCTGGGTTCGCAAGCATAAAGAATATAAGAGTTATGGGTCGCTGAGGCTTGCACTAAAGTACCAGAAAGGAGCCAGTGATGTCAGGCAGTTAGGGAGGAGGCTTGAATCCCCTGAAGAGAGGCCCTGAGAGGTTGATGCATTAAGTGGTGAGAATAAAGCCTAAGTTGCAATGTTGGAGATGCCGGCAATGCAAGGCTGCAACTCAGATGCAGGCACTGAGCTGAGTAGGTCTACCTCCCCAGGCCTGTTGGAACTTACGTAGTGTCACTGTATGCCGACTCTGGACACGGAGCTACAGGGCTACAGGGCTTAGCGTCTGTTTTACTGGGTTCCAGTCTAGTGTGGTTGGTCTTTCCTGAAGCTCCCTTCTCTTCTCTTTGGAATAGGAATATTTACAAACAAGCACCTTTAACCACTGAGCCATCTCTCCAGCCCTTGGACTAGGAATATTGACTATGTGCCACTGCATATCAGAAGTTCGTTATTGTTTTTTTTTCTTTTATGGGGGTTCACGGTGGGCACTTTGCCTTGAGTTACAAAAGAGATTTTTGAACAGTGTTGGGACTGTTAAGACTATGGGAACTCCTGAAATTTAGACTGAATCTATTTTGCATTAAGAGTTAGCCATGTTTCAATTTTAAATGCAATTATAAGTATTGCACATACACTTTTGCATGTAGTTTTTACTAATTGATCTATTGGAAATTGTTCTCCAGTAGTAGAGAACTCTTTTTTTTAAAAATGTGTTTTCAAGGTAGAGTCTCGCTCTAGTTCAGGCTGACTTGGAATTCACTATGTAGTCTCAGGGTGGCCTGGAACTCATGGTGATCCCCCTACCTCTGCCTCTCAAGTGCTGGGGTTAAAGGCGTGCACCACCATGCCCAGAAAGAACTCCTATTTTGTTATTTAAAAATATTTCATATAAGTATAAATTGTGTGCAGAACATATTCATTTGCATATCTTTCTACCCTTCCTTTCCTCCTTCCCACCAGTCCCCTTTGTTTTCCTATAGTAGACAGTTTCATTTCTACTGTCATGTTACATATACATACATGATTTTATATATCTCTCTATATATAAATAAGAGAAACTTGTTATCTGCCAAAGGAAAAAAAAAAGAGTTAGCCATGAGCCTATGAGAGTCAGCAGTGGAATGTGAAATGCCCTTCACTGACTCATGATTTTGAATGCTTGTTCTTAGCTGGTCATACTGTTTGGGGAGGTTGTATAACTAGTTGGGGGTTGTGGTGCAGGAAGCTAACCCTGTGGGTGATATCTAGCTCTGGCTCTGACCCCGGCGCTCAGCTTCCTGATTTGCCAAGCTGTGAACAAGCCACAGCGCAAGCTGCAGGTCCTGCCATGGAGGGACTGCTCCATGCCGTGCCTCTCCTGCCCTGGGGGACTGAGATCCCCTGAAAGCATGAGCCGCGATAACTCCTTCCTCCCTCAAGCTCCTGCTAGGTATTTTTTCATAGCTATGAGAAATGTAACGCAGGCACATATTAACCCAATCTGCAAACTAACCCTATGAGGTAGTTATGATTACGATTCCCATCTTATAGATAGATACGTTGAAGTACAAAGAGAATATATATACTTTAATTTTTATTTACTTATTTGAGAGAGAGAGAGAATGAGAAAGAGTGAGCAGGGGTGCATCAGGGCCTCCTGCTACTGAAAACAAACTCCAGATGCATGTGCTATTTTGTGCATCTGGTTCTAAGTGGGTACTGGGGAATCAAATCCAGGCCGTCAGGCTTTACAAGCAAGTACCTTTAACCATGGAGCAATCTCTCTGGCCCCCGAAGAAAATATTTTTATTTATTTATTTGTAATTAGAGAGATGGAGAGAGAGAGGTAGAAGAGAGACAGAGAGAATGGGTACACCAGGGCGTACAGCCTCTGCAAACAGACCCAGATTTAGGTGCCAGTTTATGCATCTGGCTCTACATGGACACTGGGGAATCGAACTCCAGTCCTCAGGCTTTGCAGGCAAGCACCTCAAGCACTGAGACATCTTTCCAGCCAGAGAATATTTTATAGGTTGCTGTGACAGTTAAATTTTGTTGTCAGTTTGATCAGATTAGGAATCAAGAAAGAGACACATCTCATGGGGTGGTCTGTGAGGGTGCTTCCAGAAAGGATTAACTGAGGGAGTAAGCCCTTCCTCCAGAGCGAGTGGTCTTTTGGGTGGTGGACTCTAGACAAAACAGTCTCAGAGAGGGTACAAAGCCTTTTGCCTAGCTGTCCTTGCTACTTGCTGGTGAACGCATCTACTTTGCTGCTATCCTCTGTGGACATTGGAAGCCAGCTTTCTCAGCCTTCCAATGCAGACTGAGCAGCTACCGGGTTCTCTGATTCTCTAGCCTGCAAACATCTATTGTTGAACTGCCCAGCTTGCATCCTGTTAGCTAATCTACTAAATCCCCTTTATAATACATATAGATTCAATTGGTTCCATTCCTCTAGAAAACTCTAATTCAGTTGCTACAGTCAGATTTGCTGATAGAGATAGGATCCAGGCCCCAGTGTCTCAACTCTGCAGTCTGTATTCTTGACCCCCATACTCCACTGCCTTGGCTGTCGGGCACTTAGCACACTGGATGGTAACTATGTGCTGCTACTAAGCAGGAGCCCTAAGGTTTAGCTATGCAGTGCAGAATGATGGCTATACTTTTTGGCAGACCTTCTCAAAATAAAGGCCACTGCTCATTGCACTGTTGTACTGACATGATGTGTTATGACTCCGCAATCAGAGTTTGGGCTTATGAGGTTCTGCCGGAGCTTGACTCTGCCGGTGACAGGCACAATGACCTTAGTGGGTGTGCACTGTCCATCTAGCTTCCTGGGACTTCTCTTGCCCAAAGCCTGATTTCTTCTTCCACACCTTTGCCCCTCGAGTGTTTAGTGTATGGGGTCTTTGTCTGACTGCCGTTTCTCCTAAGAATAGTTACCTTTTAGACTGGGGGAACCCCATTGTCAGCCAATGAATTTGATGGAAGAGGGTAACCTGACAGCATCCTCGCTCTCTTGGCTGGGGTGTCTGATTCAGGCAGAGATCTGTAACTCTAACATCTTCCTCCTCCATCTCTGAGGGTGAAACTTACGTGAGAGGGTGAAACACCAAATCTAAGCCCTTCTTTGCTCTGTAATAGGCTCAGCCCACCCCTCCCTTGGGACTATAAAACTGAAATCACAAAGGTACCCGCACCTTCCTAGGTGTGTACAAACTTCTCTGCGTGTGCAGGTCCCTCACTGAGTTGGGGTTCCCTTGAGATAACCCGTGTTCATTGTCATGCCACTTGCACCCAGTCCAACAATTGCAAATAGCGGGTGAATAAATGAATGGAAAATGGTTTACATGTAAGCAAATGTTAGGAACATCCTGTCCCCTATTATAAAGGGTTCCTATCTACCTCACTAAGACAAACATCTGTAATAATCTGGATATTAAGTAAGGAAAGAACATCCACTCCCAGGTGACAGGGCGTGACCACTGTGGAGCCAGTACAGCTAAGCTGCTGGCCTGGAGGTGAGTCTGTGGGTCACATCCACATGGCCTGCACACACATTTGCTCACACCCTCCACCTCCTGCTGCAGAACTCACAGGAACTGTAACTAATCACACATACTCACATCGATTGTTTTTGCTCCCCGAGGACAAACTACCTCATCCCTCCTTAATCTAATGACTGAAATTAGGCGAATACAGCCATCTGATACATGTTAGGCATCACCCCAGAAAGGAAGACATCAAACAAAATATTACCAAGACCCTTTTAACATCTCCATTCCCTTAAATGCCCATGCAAATCAGACAGAGTCATTCCAAATGGGGAACAGAGTTAAATTGGGAAAAGCTGTCTGAGGCTGAGGCTGTTCTTGTGACCCTTCTCTGGCTCAGGTCACCCAGGGAGCACCAGCGCGGCCACTCTTTCTTCACAAGCATACTTTTGAGCCTCCGGTGTGCCAAGCACCATGCTTGGGACCTTACATTTGTGCTCTCCTGTTATAGCACTGTGAAGATTTTAACGCCGCCATCCTCATTTCACACATGAGGGACCTGGGGCTCATGGAAATGACAGATGAGCCCCAGATTGTCTAGCAAGCAGTGAATTTGAACCTAAGGCTAACTTGACCCTGCAGGCACAAGTTCTAGCCCCTCTCACCAGTGTTCTCTGTCACATTATACATTAAAACAGCTCAGTGATGCTGGGACTAGCCAGTCCTATGAAGACTGGCATTTATACAACATGATGGGTCCCGCCCACAGCCTGGCATTACCAAGTTCTAGGGAGGAATGGGGGAGATGCACAGGTATGTCATGTTTCTGGACATTCAGGACCTGAGGGCTGGGCAGAGATGGCCGCAATGCAGCAGCCATCCAAACACAGGGGGGACTGTGCCCAAAGGAATTTCAAAAATACATCTTTGTTTCTCCCTCTCAAGGACTCGAATATGGCACCGAGGACTATTTCTAAATGTCAAAGCCTCTGTGAAGATAGTTTGCCCGCCCCCTTCGCACACACTTGAGGTCTGTGCTATAATTAAAGACGTTGCCGCCCTGGCCTCCATATTTGCCTTGTCTGAGCCCATCTGTGCACGGCTGTAGCCAGCGCAGTCAGACACCGCAGGCAGGCTCCCAGGGGACCATGCTGTCCCGGCAGAGTGATGGGGAAGGGTGGCAGTTGAAGGTGGAGGGCCAAGGCTGGGAGGGAGCAGCATCCCAGACCCTCCACTAGTCTGAGACCACCTGCTTCCCCTTTTGGCTGTGATCTCAGACTTCCTCAGGCTCATGAGAACTCCGGGGGTCCCCAAACCCACAGATCCTCTCCCTTCTCTGTCCTCAAATATGGAGGCAAGTCAACCACTGGCATCTACTATGTATAAAGTCAGGGGATGGGTGTGGAGTGAAGGAGAGTGGCTACTGCGACAGTGGGACACGTTTGGGGACAGTGAGTCCTAACCAGAGGTCCCATGGGAATCAGTAATACCCAGAGTGCAATGGGGCTTGCAAGGGACTGATGCTCTCTTGAAACATTTGGACAGAGCAGCTAGGAGAGGGCAGTAAATAACTACCGGATGGCAGCGCGTAGCAGAACGTTTTGCTCAAGGTCTCAGAGTCAATCTCTATGGGCCTTGAAGGATGGACAGAGCTGAATGATAGGGACAATATATAAAATATGCAGGGACAGTGAGTGAAGACAGGCAAGTGAGTGAAGACAGGCAGGCAGGCAGGCAGAAAAATAGAAGGAGCGTGGTCTGCACCATTCCAAGGCAACTAATTTAATTAAGCCTCGCCCTCCCGATGCCTTTATGACGACGGCTCTTGTGACTTAATTCTTCCGGTGTTTTTTTCCAGGGTTTCCAAGTAGGCCATCTTGTTAAAACACTTCTGTAAATCTTGGTTTCTCCCCGGAATCCACATGGTTCTCTGCATGTGACACAAAGCTGTCTCAACCATCACTAGCAAAATGGGGCCACATTCCCATGCTAGAAGAGGACACCCACCGACTGCACTGACAAGCGTGCAAACGCCGTTTCTGCGTGTCCTACCGGCCTCAGGAAGCACTCCGCATCGTGACACGCGGGCCAGAAGTCAGTGTCCATGGGGCTGGGGAGATGACTCAACGGTTAATGGTGCTTGCTTGCAAAGCCTGCCAACTCAAGTTTGATCCTCCCTAACACCCACGTAAAGCTGGGGGCAAAGTGTCACGTGCACCTGTGATCCTGTTGCACCTACGAAAATGGGAGGTGGGGCTAGAAGAGTCTGAAGACCGCAGCCAAGCTAGATTTGCATGTGTTTGTAGCAGCAAGAGAACTGGACTCCAAGGAAGGTGGAAGAAGAGCACAGAGCCCTCATGGTCGTCCTCTGACATGCGTGCACACACACATGCACACACACACACACACACGCACACACATTTAAATAAATAATAAAGTAAATGCTGCAACAGTGTATACACATCTTTGTCACACGCATGCGTCAAAGGTCTGCAGACGTATAGTTCAGCCCCTACCATAGCCCCAAAGGTATGGTATAGTTCAGTGGGTATCATAGTTCCAAAAGCCAAGATCAGAAAATAAATTAGAGAACGTGTTTCTTGAGTTCATAATACAAACAGTTGCACCAGAGAGGCTCATAGGGAGCGGAGAAGTCTCATGGTTGACCTCAAAATCAGGCAAAGTCCCTTAACATCTCCACCATCCTTGTTATCATTTCCCCAGACCAGAGGGAGCAGCTCAGCCTAACACTTCCGTCCCACCTTCCCTGTCCCCTCCCCAGCTACTGAGTGGAGCACAGAGGATACGATGCTGAACAAGAACCATTGGTCCCTGTTCTCAAGTGGAAGGAGAGTAGATAACCAATTAAAAGCTGTATGCAGCAAGCAGCATGTGGTCAGGCCAACTTAATGTGTGTAATCTCTTCAGTTACCCAGGGCTATATGATCAGAGGTCTCGTTCTTGATTTGATATGCTATTGCCTTCTTGAAATTCTTTTTTTTTAAAAAATATTTTATTTATTTATTTGAGAGAGAGAAAGAGGCAGACAGAGGGAGAGAGATAGAGAGAGAGAGGGAGAGAGAGAATGGGCACGCCAGGGCCTCCAGCCACTGCAAACAAACTCCAGATGCATGCACCCCCTTGTGCATCGGGCTTACGTGGTTCCTGGAGAGTCAAACTGGGATCCTTTGGCTTTGCAGACAAACGCCTTAACCGCTAAGCCATTTCTTCAGCCCCCCTTTTATTGGCTTTTCAAGTTAGGGTCTCATTCTAGCCCAGGTTGACGTGGAATTCACTCTGTGGTCTCAGGGTGGCCTTGAACTCACAGTGATCCTCCTACCTCTGCCTTCTGAGTGCGAGTGCTGGGATTAAAGGTGTGCACCACCACTCCGGGCTCATCTTGAAATTCTTTGAAATTCTTCAAAAAGTAAATGGCGTGAGCATATGGAAGCTCGGGTGCCAGGGTGAGCCGGTGAAGGTCAGAGGACACCCTCAGGGAATTTACTTGTCCTCACCTTCCTCTTTGTTCTGAGACAGGACCTCTCTCAGTGTTTGCCACTGCGAATTCTAGCCTAGCTGACCCTCAAGCTTCGGGACTCTTCACCTCCCAATGCCATGGGTGGGTTGGGATTACGGACTAATAAGCTACTTGTGTCCTAGTTCACTTACTTTCTGGGACTCCTAACTCCAGCTGTCAGTCTAAGGCAGCAAGTGCTTTTAACTACTGAGCCATCTCACCAGCCTCTCAAATAAATACTGTACAAGAGTGCCTGCATTTTCATTTTGCACTGAGCTCCACAATGAAGTGGGCTTCCGTATATGGAAGAAGAGCTTTGCCATACAGTTCCCATGCTGCCCTTTGCCAGGTAGCAATCAGATGGTCTAGGGAAGTAATCGCCACTCAAGGTACCTGAGCAATTGAGGGGCGGCCCCATCTCCTGGGTCAGCGAGTGGTTCAAGAACAGGCATGTGGGGCCGGAGAGATGGCTTAGCAGTTAAAGTGCTTGCCTGCTAAGCCTAAGAATCCATGTTCAATTCTCCCGTTTCCACATAAGCCAGATGCACAAGGTGATGCAAGGGCACAGGGTTGCACATGCGCACAAGATAGTGCACGTGTTTGGAGTATGATTTCAGTGGCTGGAGGCTCTGGAGCACCAATTCTCTCTCTCTTTCTCTCTCTCTCCCCCCTTAAAAAAAATGTATGTGACCCAGTTTGGGGACAGTGAAACTTGAAACTCTAGGGTGGTTTTCTGGAAAAAACTTCTTTGTTTTTAATATCAAGCCAAAGGAAGCTAATTTCTATTTTTTAAAATATATTTTATTTATTTGAGAGAGAGAGAGAGAGAGAGAGAGAGAGAGAGAGAGAGAGAGTGAATATGAGAATACCAGGCCTCTTTCCACTGCAAACAAACTCCAGACACATGCACTACTTTGTGTACCTGGCTCTATGTGGGTACTGGGGATTTGAATCCAGGCCATCTGGCTTTACAAGCAAGCACCTTTATCCCCTGATCCATCCTTTCAGCCCCAGATTCTCTTGACCATTAAATGAGCCCACACTGTCTCTAGTAGCCATTCTACAGTGACGAGGACAGACCAGCCTGCAAGGCGAAGGCATAGGCCACAACTGGGTCCTCCATGGCTTCACTGGTCTGCAGTGGCCAACCCTAATCCTACCCTACCACTGGCCTTTCCTTTGTACTACAGCATGTCCTAGCACATGCTGTTGCTTCTGTTAATTACAGCCAAAGTATCTTGGCTGACATAAAGTCAGACCAACTTGATTTTAAATTCTAGTCCTGCCCTTTACCAATATTACGCTATTGGCAAGGCCCATTTTCTCTCCTCCACTGGAAAAATGGGGGCAAGTAATCACACTTTATAAGACAGCAGTGAAGATCAAAGGAGGTAGGGCTCGAGAAGATGCTTGGGCAGTTCTGGGCATAGCCAGGGGTCAGTCACTGACAGGTACGATGGTGGCGATAAGGCCTGCCGCTAACAGACAGCTGCTGCGGCTGGATTTCCTGGTGATGAGTTGGTAATGGAGTGAATTTCCCTACCGTAGGAAAAAAAAACAAAACAGCAAAAACCTTTGTGAAAAAGTCTTCCATCACATAAAAGACACTGAACAACTATAGAAGTAGAAGTTATAGGACTCTACAAGCAAATTCCATCATTTTGCACGTTGTGGAGACAGTCAATGACTTGGCCCCTTGGAAACCTGGACCTTCCCCAGCCACCCATCACAATGGGGCTTTCTTCTTTATGAATGCTAATTGCAAAGTTCATGTAGGCTGAGGTAGCAAGGCTGTGATTTTGCAAAATTAAAAAAAATAACTGTGGTAGTGCATGCCTGTAATCCTAGCACTCGGGAGGTAAAGGCTGCAGGATCTGGAGTTCAAGACCAGCCTGAGCTATTTGGGGAGGCCTCGACTCAACATAAAATCACTCCTATTATCACTAATGCAAGCCCTGATTTCTATTTCTACTTGCACAATCTTCTAAACTTTAATTCTTATTTTATTTTATTTTTTTTTAATTTTTGAGGTAAGTCCAACAGACTGGCTGTTTTTTATGCAAAAGACTGAGACTGCGAGAGAGACAGAAGAGGGAATTGGTGGGCCAAGGCCTCCAGTCACTGCAATTGAACTCCAGACACGTGTGCATGTGCGACCTTGTGTGCTTGTGTCACCTTGTGCGTCTGGCTTATTTGGGACCTGCAGAGTCGAACATGGGTGCTTAGGCTTCACAGGCAAGCACCTTAATTGCTAAACTGTCTCTCCAGTCCTTATTAACAAATGTTTTTAAATATTTTATTTATTTGAGGGAGAGAAAGAGGCAGATAGCGAATGAATGGGCACACCAGGGCCTCTAGCCACTGCAAATGAACTCTAGACACATGCACTACCTTGTGTATCTGGCTTTATGTGGGTGCTAGGGAATCAAACCTGGGTCCTTTGGCTTTACTCGCCAGCTCCTTAACTGCTAATCCATCTCTCCAGCCCTAAACTTTAATTCTTGATCTATATTCTAATTTTGATTCTTTGAAAATGTCCTGTCTTCCTCTCTCAACAAGACCTAAAAGAGAATGATTAAGTACTAACTAAAATGTATGTGATTTTTAGCTTAAGGGCAAAATTTCAGTGATACACAAATTCTACTCACTTGCACTTCAGTTATTTGTACTTTAAAAAGTAGGGGTAAGAGGGAATGGGAAGAAATGTTTTTCCTGCTGCCCACTAATTGGACCACTTTGTGACTGTATAATTCTAAAGCCATCTTGGAAAATTCTCACTGAGTGTACCCTTCCTGATAGTGTATCTATAGGCGGGGGTGAGGGGAAGAGCAGGAGAGATGGAGCCTGTTAGCAGCTCAACAGACACCTACCCAAGTGTGGGCGCTTCTTAAAGATGGCACCAACTTAATGGTGTTGGAAAGATATGCAGACGTTTTCACACACCCTTCTACATCAGCTTGAGAAGAGTTTCCATATGGAACTCTCACACAGCCATCAGAGGAATGTTCCAGAAGGTCATTTGCCTGCCTAAAGCCTTTCATTGGTACCTGTTATCCTTAGTGTGTCATTCAAGGTCCATCAAAATTTGGTTCCTTCTATAGCCTCATCTATTAACATGTCCCTTGTCCTAGACAAAGTGAAATGCTGAAAATTTCTCAAAATGGCCAAAAGAAAAAGAAAAGGAAGCAATTACTAGTTCTAATAGAAATGGTAAGCTGCTCAGGAAACAATGGGTGGTTACGGTGTGCTGCTTGGCTTAGGAGGAACAAAAACAAATCCAGAACCAAAACTCCCTGTATCACATAACCACAATCACATAACCAATTGAGCTTTTATTTAACCAAAAATGACTAGACCAATTATGCTTGAGTTGTGGGGAGAAGAAAAGCAAGGGAGCAGGTGGAGTGGGAGTCATCTTCTCTTATACAAAGACAAGTCACTTTTTAAACTGAAAAATGAAGAAATAACAACAGAAACATGGAGGGTAAATAGCAGGGGGATGACCAAGGGAATCAGAATTACTGTCTTCTGGGGAATGGGACCCCGGGAAGGAGGATGGCTGGGGCAACGGCTTCTCTTTTTCATAGTGAACCTTTTACTAAAAGTTAACTTCTTAAATGTGCACACACACATCACATTTGTTCACTTATAACTATAAATAAAATGTTGTTTTAAGGTAGAGGAAGGTAACTTTAACACTAAGTTTCCTGTTAATGTTACAGACAAGGAGAGAGGGTGCAGTAAACAAAGCAAAAGGGTGGTACTTTACAACTCAAGATCCCTTTCTTTCTTTCTTTCTTTCTTTCTTTCTTTCTTTCTTTCTTTCATTTATTTGAGAGAGAGAGAGGAAGAGGCAGATACAAAGAGAGAATGGACACACCAGGGCCTCTAGCCACTGCAAATGGCATGTGCCCCCCCCCTTGTGCATCTGGCTTATGTGGGTCCTGGGGAATCGAACCAGGGTCCTTAGGTTTTGCAGGCAAATGCCTTATCCGCTAAGCCATTTCCCCAGCCCAAGATCACTTACTTTCTAGTGCAGCAAACTCCAATGAGTAGCACAATCATCTGGTAAATGAAGGCTTCAAAAATGCTTATTTACCGGGCCTTACAGAAATAATTTTGTCGGTTTGAAGAATTAAACTTGTTGATATTGTACATTGCTGTTTTTTTTTTTTTTTGTAAAGCACTAACACTCAACAAAATGTTTCCCCTATACACTATTAAAACTGTCTTTTCTCCCTGTGCACTGATATTCAGTGAGGTCCCTGCTTGTCATCCATGTGTAGATAGGATATTGAGATTCCCCCAAGAATGTTGGATTTCTTTGCTGTAAGGGTTGAGGTTGTTTCTGATGAATTACTGGCTTGTGTGCATTGTGGCTCCTAGAATAGGGATTGATTGAACATGGACGTCACTTCCTTACTGCCTGGTGCCCTTTTGTTAGTGATATATTTGCTTTGTCTCAATGGATCACATGGCAATTTATTCCATTTGGTTTCCAAAGGAAAGAACCAGTAATGTATTATTTTTATATCAGAACAAACAAACATCTGTAAGGAGAGTAGCTGGCTCTGCCCTCCCATCTCCTCCTTCTTCTATTAAAGACATTTAAGTAGGTGTCATGAAATATGAGAACATGATCAGAAGTTGATACAGACCATAATTAACAGAAGAGATCTCTCGAAGGAGCTGTACTTGAATAGAGGTTTCCATGGCTCCATGAGGTTTTACTAGACCCAGGCACCCATGAATAACACACACATGGCTGCATTAAGGCAAAGGGTGCTTCACTTTGAAAACTTACAAGATGTGCATGAAGTTTTCTGTCACCTTCCCTAATGATGTCCTTCAAGCCACAAGCCATGTTGAATCACAGATTCCACTAGAAATCTGGCACACATCCAGACATAGCTCTTTCTAGCCATTCCCAGAGTAGAGAAGAAAGATTTTCCTTTTGTTCTTTTTCTTTTTTGGTGTGGTACAACAAAACCAAGATGTATTGATTCAATGTATATACATTGCAAAGGCTCAAGCAGATGTGACTAAAAAAAAAGAAACAGAAGTAGAACAAAACTAATACTCAAGACATGGAGTCCTATGTAGAAATAAACAAAAGGCCAGAGCATCCAAGGAAAAGATAAGAAGATGACATGAGGGAGGCTGGACAGCCCAGTCAGGGCTCTTGGCTGGACAGCTGCTCTGAGGAAGTCCTTCTTAGAAGCCATGAGGCTTTTCCAGAGCTCGGCAGCACATGTGCTCAAGGTGCTGTGAATGTTGACTTCTAGCACCTTGTTCTAAGAGGGAAGGATGTTCTTGATGTCAGTCAGGGAAGACCATTTGTCTAGGTCCATGCTACCCTGGGTATATACACGGGGGTGGTATCAGGACATGAGGAAGTTCCCTCTGGATGTGTTGTAAGAGTGGCCACTGGAGCTCTAGGGAGAGCTTGCTCTCAGATCTTTCTATACTGTACCAGGGGCTCTGTGGAAGGTTCCCTAGGCATTTGAAAAGCTTGTCTGACTCAGGGAAGGCAGAAATCTCTTTGTCACCAGACATCATCAGGGTCATCATCTGCCTGCTAGAGCCCCTTGCCCATAGAGTCCCAGGTGGCACCCCACTGGACTTGGCACCCATACTGGGCAATACTGGTAGCAATATTGGTTCAAGCTTTTGGTTTGCCTTTTTTTTTTTTTTTTTGAGGCAGTGTCTCATGTAGCCCAGGATGACCTCAAACTCCTGCCTCTAAATCCCAAATGCTGGGATCACAGGCACGGTCCATCCATGGCTTGGCTCATGATTTTGGAGACCATCCGGGGAGCGCTTGCAGGAAGACAGCACCTCAAAGGACACCACTGTCACTTCCTCTCTGTCTTTTCTCTTTTAAGAGAGAGAGACAGAGAAGGAGAGATAGAGAGAGGCGAGATAGAGAATTGGTACACCAGGGCCTTAGCCACTGAAATTGAACTCCAGATGCTTGCGCCACCTAGCTGGCTTACATGGGATCTAGAGAGTAGAACACGGGTCCTTAGGCTTTGCAGGCAAGTGACTTAGCTGCTAAGCCATCTCTCCATCGCTCCTCTTCTGTCTTTTAATCACACTCAGTGCAGAGCAATTCAGCAGTGACAGCCAGATTGTCCATTTTGAATTCTCTGACATCAGAGGGTTTGTGTGCTTCTCTGTCTTTCTGGCATCCTTGACCCTCACTCTAGGACAGCACCACATTCATGCGAGTGCCCACTGGTACTGCCACCCACATGCAGAGGCCCTGTGGGGGTGGAGGCAGAATGTATGCCTTTCTCCTAAACTGTCTCCAGCACCACCACTGGGTCCCAGGCTGCCCTGACAAGCGGAGCGCAGGGAAGCTGAGCCTCCCTACCTGCCTGCCCTGCAGTCTTCCAAACAGAACGAGACCCCAGGCTCTCTTCCTAGTGTGACGCATGACATAGCCTGCAGCAGTTTTCTAGGAGGGGACAAGGATGTCCAGGGAGAAATGACATCATCAGCATAAGCTGACCCACCCACTTGGCCATAATATTTCCAGAGGAGACATTGTACTTAAAATACCAAAAAATGATTTCCGCCTCTCCCCCATAGTCATAACACCACTCAGGGGTTAGGGTTATAATGGTACAACATACATTGGTCACAAATTCCTACTGAAACCTCTCAGTTAGATGTATGATAATGCAGACACAATTAAAATGATGCAGAAATGGTTCAAAGTCTGTAAGAGTCTTGACAGAATATATTCCTTAGCACTGAAGTGTGTTTCGAATATATAAGAACTCACTATATACTAAAGGACAGGAGGGCTGGAGAGATGGTTTAGCAGTTAAGGCACTTGCCTGTGATACCTAAGGACCATGTTCAACTCACCAGATCCCACATAAGCCAGACACACAAGGTGATGCATGTGTAAGATCATACATGTGCACAAGGTGGCACATGCATCTGGAGTTCAATACAGTGGCTGGAGGCCCTGGCATGCCAATTCTCTTTCTCTCTCTCTCATAAAACAAGGCCAGTCTAGGACTGCCTCAAAAAAGAGGAGAGTGCAGGAGTTACAAATGTGGCCTTGGAATTACATCCAGGTAGGTTTAAATTCCGTCTTTCCCATTTGTTGGCCATGTAACTATGCACACACATTGCATACCTTTGAATGTCGTTTTTTTTCATAATTAATGGTAATAATTAAACTTAGTCTGTAATTACATAATAAATTTTCATTGGCATACTTAAGTTAGAAAATAACGAGAGGCTCTTGGCACAAGACAGGAACCTACCTTCTAAGAGAGCTCTAGGTAAGTACTGTGGGCTTTGGGACACCCCTGGATTTGAATCCAAATGCCCAGTGACAGTCTGGCCTCACGCTCCACGTCTGTGCAATGGAAATCACGGCAACGTTTGGGCTCGTGCAGATCCCTGTCTGCACCGCTGTGCCTGCACCTTGCAGAGTGAAAACCCCACAGGCAGGATGGCTGACAGCGAGGACGGCTGTGGCCTTGGTGGTGGCAGCCCTGGGTACCTGAACACACTACCCCATCCTGCTCCTGCAGGTGCCAGCACCTGTGGCCTGGCGAGCCACGACGCGGAGAAGGAAAGCCCACCGTCCCTTAGATACTCAGTACAGTATCCATGCCTTCGGTTCCATTTATCCATAACCCAACCACCTGCAACCGTGCCCAGGAAATTCACACCATGCTGCCTCTTGCCCGGCTGTTCAAGACATTCACGGAGGGTGAATTCGGCTGCCAGTTGAGGTTGAAATAGGCAGGACAAAGAAACAGCAATCAAACTGCTTCCCGTGTGTGGCAGGTAATTACAGAACCTGCTAAATTACAGTGATTAGGCATCGCCAAGGAGAAGTCAAAAGAAGTCTCTAGCAACTTCGGGGTTGGGAGGGGGAGGGTTTAATTAAACAGCTCCTTGGTACTGATTTAATCTCTCCCTTGGAAAGCCCAGAGGTTCAGAAGAGACAAGAGGGAGAGAGAGAGGGCTGGGAAGGGGACCCAGGGAAATCCCCCCATAAAAGGGCTGCCTAGGTCTTTAAAGGGTTCTTGGGGAGTAAGGGATGAAATGGGAGATGGTGGCCTTTATTATGGAAATGTAAGACTTAAGCCAAGGATGGGGGCCACAGGGGAGATTGCAAGGAGGGGGCCTGGTTATAACAGTTCTGAAAATCCTGCTGGGGCCAAGCCAAGCCTCAGGTGGCTGTAGATTTTCTCTGGAAGGATTAATTCTCCTGTGTCAAAAGTTCACCACCCCCAGACTCTGTCATTTGGGTGCAAAATGAACCTTTTTTTTTTTTTTTTTTTTTTAAAAAGCCACCAAACATTGAAAACAAAGGCTTTTCTACCATCTATTTTACCAGCAAAGTTTCCTTTGAAGACTAATTAAATTTAGATTCTGGGCAGAACAAAGCCAGTGGAGTTGTGGAGTCGGGTATAGAAGGAATGAACAATTTAGAGCGGAGCAGCTCACAGCCTGTGTTCAGGAGAGCCTTATACACAGGGATGTACTTCAGAGGACTAGGGAAGGGCCTGCTGAGCTGGCGGACCCTAGAGAGGATAGTACTAGAAGGACCATCAGTGAGGGTCTAGTGTCTTGTTTAAAAACTAGGTTAAGCACTAGGCTTATGACCTTGGATCACTTCAATAACGTTTCTTGGTCTAATTTCCCATATTGGTTCAATGAGCACACTTTCTCAAGGTACGTATTACATGATTTGAACATGACAGAATGGTAGTAAGATTCTTAGATGACCTAGGAAGAATTATACTAACTTATCAACTTTCCCATGCTTGTTTTTATACCATTACTTTATTTGAAACACCTTTCATGGCTCCCAAATATATCCCTCAGTGAGAGTTAACAGTCGTACAGTAAGAAAGGCAATGCCTTGCAGTTAGTATCTGCACACACAGGCAGCTCCTCGGCTTGAAATTCTTTTCCTTCCTTCTCTACAGTGCTAAGAGTCAGTAATTCATCTATTAGGTGTGTGTATTCTTGACAATGACAATCTTTCTGAGCCTTGGTTGGCTCATTTATAAAATAAGAAAACTATAAAACTTCAGTACTGGAATCCTTGGGAAGATGAAATTCACCCACCCATGTGAAGTGGGCTGAGCCACTGTGAGTCTTAAAGAAAGCGCCTGAATGTGGCAAATGTCACACTGAATCTTAACTGGAGGAACATCCTAGCTATTTTAAAAAGGGAACAGGGTGGGATAAAGGCCCTTTCTTCTCACTGAGGCAATAATTAAAACCAGATCTCTAGCAAAGAAAAATTCCCCACACTCGAACCCTTTAGAGGCAGGAAGCTATCGTTGAAAGGTCATCCTCAAAGCCCAGACTGCATATGGTCCAGGGGAAGCTTCCAAATGGTCGTGCTTTCCCTTGGCAGTGTTACCAAGAAGATTTGAGAATCCACAGGGCCTCATCTGTTGTTCCTTAAGCAAACATCTAATGTAATTTGAAATTTCACTTTGTCATTGTGATGGCCACCAGCAACTCTCCCCCAGCCTGTTAACTCTCCCTTTAAGGAAGGTCAGGGCACTTTCCCAGAAGCCTCCAGCGTGCTTGCTAGCTGTACACGGAGTCTCTGCCTACCAATCACAAAGCAGGCAAGCTTCTCCTCCATTTCTCTTCTTCTCCCCCAAAGCTAGCCCCCATGTGAGTGCGTGTGTGTGTATGTTTATGTGTGTGTGGGTGCATGTATGTATTTTCAGGTGTGCTAACATGTGCAGAGGCCAGAGGTTGACCTTGGATGTCTTCCTGGGCTTCTCTTCACTTCCTTTACTGAGGCAAGGTCTCTCGCTTGCATCCTTGCATCCAGGGCTCACCGACTCAGCTAGTCTAGCTGGCCAGCTAGCTTCAGGGTTTCCCTGCCTCTGCTTCCTGTGCTGGGATCCGTGCACGTCACTACACCTGACCCACATTGAAGTAGATGCCCGGCACTTGAACTCAGGTGCTCACACTCGCGTGGCATATCCCCAAACCCAAGCCAGCCTCCATAAAAGGCATCGTACCGCTGACTCCTACCAGCAGCCCCACTGCATATTACAAAGGATGCTTTCAGCCCTGAAGGGATACATGCTATTCAGGGCTAGGGGCTGTCCCACTCTAAAGCACATAGCCTGAAGCTCTGCTTTTCTCAGTTGTTAAATTTAAAAAAAAAAAAAAAAAAGATGCAGGAAAAGAAAAAAAAATCCAGGTGGTGGCCTCCATGTGTATCAAAACCCCTAAAAATGAAGTCAGTGTGAATTCACTGGCCACTGAGCCCCTAAGGAAGGAGAAAGACAATTAACAACTTCCTTGATTTTTTTTTTTTTTTTGGCAAATTATTATTTTATTTAATCCTGACAAAAACATGTGGAGAATTAGGTACTCCTGTTCTCATACAGAGTAAGTGGTAAGTGGCTAGCCTCTGGTCTTGATGCTGCTAAGGGGCTGTCTAGGTGGGGAAGGGCAAAGTTGTGCTTCTGACTGACCATGTGACCTTCAGCAGGAGAACAGACCCCCTGTGGTTCACTGAAAAAAAAAAATGACAGTAAGGGCTGGGGTGTAGCTCAGCTGGTAGAGCCCTTGCCTAGTATACTTGCTTAGCAAACATTGTCCTTGCCTAGTCTACTCTAAGCCTTGAGTGGGATCCACGGCACCTCTGTAATCCCAACACTTGGGAGGTGCAGGCAGGAGGATCAGAAATGCAAGTTCAGGGTTGGGGAGATGGCTCGGTCTGTAGAAGTGTTTGCCACACAGTGTGAGGACCTGAGATGGGATCCCTAGCACCCATGTAAATGCCAGGTGGTGTGGTGGCCCACCTGTAATCCCAACACTCTTGGGAGGTAGACGGGATTCCTGGAGCAAGCTGGCTAACCAGACTAGCCGAATTGGTGAGTTTCAGTAAATGAGGAGAGCAGTCAAGGACATCGACCTCCATGTGCACCCACACATACACCTGAATTACATACATATGAACATGCAAACACATAAACACACATACCACAAACACATACACTTGCAAGAAAAAATAAGTTCAAGGTCATCCTCTGCTATGTAGCCAGTTTGAGGTCAGGATGAGCTACATGAGATCCTATCTCAATAAAAAAGAAAAAGAAAAGAAAGAAAGAAAATAACACAAGACCAATTTCTCAAGGTTATGGGAGGATTTAGTGGAATAATTCTGGTAAGGTTCTATAGCAGACAGCTTCAGATCACTGAGATGAACTTCCAGACCAGGCACAGTTACTGAGGAAGGGATATTTATTGAAGCTTACAGATCCAGGGGAAGTTCCATAATGGCAGAAGAAGCTGGCCTGCTTTCACAGGTCCAAGGAGAGAGAGAGAGACAGAGAGAGAGAGAGAGAGAGAGAGACCACAAGCCAAAAACCACACCCCACAGCACACTTCAGGAACTCTAGCTAGGCACGCTGTATATCTTTAGGTTGGAATTTTAAACCCACCACCATATCTTAAGATCCGCCCCAGGGACACCTCCTTCAGCCAGGTGGCAGCACGTCTAAACTACAAACTAATAAAGCACCGAATATATTGGGGGCCATCTATTCAAACTACCACAGCTTCCTCATAGACCGGCTGGCACATAGAAGTCCTTAATAAGCCACAGCCATTGCCATGAAGCAACTAAGTGGATGTGTGGAAGGTCACCTGAATTCATGTGCTTATCAAAGCCTCCAGTCTCTGCAAAATGAAATGAACGACCTGGAAAGCCAACAGCAAAACAAAAACACTCCCACGTTTTGTGGGAGCTCCAGTCCCATGAGATCTTGGGCCAATTCAACATGACAGTGTGAGGTATCAGTTCCTCTGTGGCAGATACAGGTCAATAGTTTGGTGACACATCGCCTCCAACTTGCCCTCTGGTGGGGGAAGAGCTCTGTGACAGCATGAGCAGAATGAGGAAGGCAGGAAGGACACAGTCCTGGAGGATTCTGGGACAATCTCAGAATAAATCCCATATTCTTCTGGCTGTACCTCCCTGTGATTGCGATCAATCTAAGGCCAGAAACTATCTCCATGGCTCAGTTTTCTTTGTCACAAAGCTCTCCCCAAGGGGAGAGTGATGTGGCCTCGAGGGACAGGAGCAGCCAAAACCTGAGCCCATGCAATGAATGAGGGTTCCAGGTGACCCTGACATGGGCCTTCCCCTACTGCCTGGCCTCCTGTCTACATCTGGCACAAGGGACTACACAGTGTTCCTCCCCTGGACAAGTGAGACTTGGTTTCCTCACTGGAAGGAGGGAATCTCACTCTCTTCGGAGGGTGAAGGAGAGACAGAAGAAAGAGGATTAACCTAAAGTACTTCACCCCAGCCCCGGTCCCCAGCTGGGGCTCAGTAAATGGCAGTGACTATTATTGTAATACAGGGTTGGGAAATTAACATGCTGCATAAACTCAACATATTATTATTCCTCTCCTATATCTACTTCATAGGTCCTCAATTAGGGCATAATTAAAGATTAGCTGGGGTTACAAGGTTGGCTGCCTGCATTTCCTTTCTTCGCTCATCCTCGGTGCTGCCTGTAACTTTTATTCAGGCCCCAGGCAAGACATAAAAACACTCCCGGACACTCATCCCTGCTAAATGCAGGAAGATTTTGCAACATGCAGATAGCACTGCTGCGGATTTGTTCAGTTAAGTCTCAGGCGCTGTAGAGGTCGCAATGTCCACTGGGAAGGGGCAGAGCAAGGTGGGTGCTAAATATGACAGTCCCAGCTGGACCCACCGTGCTGTGGGATGCTGAGGTCTCACCAGAGAACTTGGACCTCTGTTCTTGTAGAACAGGGCGGGAGCACCCTTCTCTGGACAAAAGGGAACATATGCCATTCTGGCATGTGACCAACCCCCCCCCTCCCCCGCCATCCCCTCCTGTGCTTGTGAAAGAGCTCAGGACCTGCTTTACTTCTGGCTGTTTCGGTCCACCAAGTGCAGACTGAAGTTAAAAATACCTTTGCAGCCCCATGGTGGCGCACGCCTTTAATCCCAGCCCTCAGGAGGCAGAGGTAGGAGGACTGCTGTGAGTTCCAGGCCACCCTGAGACTGCATAGTGAATTCCAGGTCAGCCTGGGCTAGAGTGAGACCGTACCTTGAAAAACCGAAAAAAAACAAAACAAAACAAACAAACAAACAAACAAACAAAAAAACCTTTGCAAGGGTAGGGAAGGGACAGACTTGCTCACTGGGCTCTAGGTACACTGGGGATTAGACCTTTATTCTGTATCTGTGAAATACTGCTAAGAAGGGAAACAGGGGTCATTACTCGGGCAAGGACACAGGGTAGTATGTGGTTTTTTTTTTTTTTTTTTTTTAAACCAGTGAAGGAAGCCCTAGCATGGTCAAGGGAGGCTTCTAAAATGGGTCCTGTTGCGATAAATGAAGCTGTGGAAAAGAGAGGGGAGAGTAAAAAAGAGGCCCTACTCTAGTCACTATCCAGGGACTTGGATCCAGGTTCTGTCCATTCACACATTCATTTTAAAAAGGGGATCCCAAGCCCTAAAATAAAAGCACCACATAATCCACGAAAGACCTCAGTTCCTATCCCTCATTGCTCTGCGGTGTGGTGAGTATAGGATTCCGAGGAGAGCAAGAGTCATCTGGGACTTGTCTTAGACTGTGTTTGTGGGTCATGTCAAGTGTTCCCTAGGCTTCTGTTGGTTTACCAAATGGTTTAAGGGTCAGACTAGAATTGCTACAAGGTTCCTCCCACAGCTCCGACAGCGACATCCCTGAGAGGCATGTCTGCTTCCCAGAGTGACTTGCAAACAATTGCTTCATGTAAGGTCAGATTTCACATACTCCCAAGATCCAGCCATTACCTCGAGCGCGCTCACCTGATCTGCTTTTATATGAGTTCATAAAGTAGGCGGTGGGAGATGTGTTAATAGTTTTCATGAGGTGCTATGGCCCAAGATCTGGAGAGGATATGAATTATGCTTTGTGTTAAAGCATTCTTTATCCTCCTGGGAGGAAGAAGCTAGACATACTATATGTGCAGTTTTTTGAAGTAAGGAATTTTTGATTTACTATGCAGAAGCGGTGGTGTTTTGTGACGGATACTTATTCTGTTTCTACTTCATTAGTTCTGTGTACTTTGTGAGCAAGGAAGTGTACAACCTTTAAGAGTTTTTTGAACATGTGGAAAGCAGGAAAAGAAAGGTAAGAGCTAACTCTATTAAGTACTAGGTACCTCTAACTCCCCGTACCACTACCCTGTGAGGTGCTGTAAGGTTCAGGAGTGACCAAGACCACGGTGACTACTCTGAGGCTAAGATGGAAGCTTTTTGTACACGAGCTCCTAGGACTGACTCTCAAGAGCGGAGCAGTCAACTTAGGATCACAGACAGTGGACTATATAGAACTCTTCAGTTGGGGGAAGGTGAGGAAGGGGGAAGTAAAAAGAAAGGTTTCTTTAGGGGAGGTCTAAGATAGCCAGGGTGTGACACCAGATCAGTAACCTGGTGTCCTGAGAGATAAGGGGGCAGGACACCTAGACCTGGGCATCGTTAGGCAAGGAAGGGATGATGGCTGGGTGGTTCCTTGGGGAGTGTGGATGACCCACTCCCTGGTATCTGTCGCCCTCCTGCTGTCCTTGGTGCCTCCATTTTGTCCTGACCTAACAGTGGGGTCTCACACTCTGCCCATGTTACAGGTGAGAAATCGGGTTCTGAGGAATACGGTAAACTTGATCCAGAGCTAATCAGCCAAACAAATATGTTTGATCATACACACAGTTTCCAGCCTTTGTTCAACTGCGTGTACAAATGAACCGGAAGAATGATTCTGAGAGTTGGAAATGAGCTAACAAGCATGGAGAGAAGGAAGCTGCCAAGGGTCCCAGATACAGAAAAAACTGACACACCCTTCCTAAGGTTCCGAGGATCACTGTGCTGCAGCATTGTGCTATACAACGAAGACTGTAACAAAGACACGAAGGCATCCAGGGAAATCCTAGATCAGAAGCATCTAGCTGAAGAAACACAAACTGGAAGAAAATGGCTAATATGATTTAAAATCCTCGGAGGGACTCAAAGAACTGGGTTCTCGTCTTGATTCTATAGTGGCAGGCGAACATAGTCACCTCCAGCTGGTCACCCAGTGTCCTGGAGGCAGCCTTTGTTCCCTGATGATGACAGGGTTGGACAGTGAGCTCTCTAAGGCCTTTCTGAGCCCAGGTTCTGTGAACCCATCTGTAATACTCACTTACCCTAACAGCTCATTCCCCAGGGAGGGATAAATGAGGTGTTTTGGGGCTGCCTTGTAAGTTTCTGGCACGTGGTTCATCTCCTTCAACCAGAAGGTGACTTCCTGGAGGGCTGGAATGTGTCTCATGTCTGGCACCCAGCACATGCCCTTAAGTGCTGAATTAACTAGAAGAGTCCAAGGATCTTATCATTCGTTCTGGTGCAGTATTAGAGAACATAGGCCCGGGAACCAGAAAGAAGTAAAGTTTAATACAGCTTCACTCTGAGCCCTGTTCCCCTCATTTATACAATGGGAGCAACAGTAGTGATCTCACAGGGTTATTTACAGGCTGACTTACAGGCTTATTGTTATTGCTAAGTTAAGTATTTTGATTGAAATAAAGAGGAGAGAATAAATAAAAACCTTAAAGGGTACAATTAGCTCCTTAATTAATATTGTTATTAGGCGAACGGCAGCTATGTGTAGATACCTGTGTTCACTCCGTACACACTCTGAGAAACTGCAAAGTTCAGAGTACAATGCTAAATTACTGAAAACAGACCATTTCTTCGAGTCTTCTTGCCACTGACAATGTGCCCAGCATCATTCGGCACTAGCTATGGGAAGCAGAAATGGCCATCCCCATACTGAAGATAAGAAAAGCAATGCTCAGAGAGGTTAACTAGCTTGCTTAGGTCAAACAACTGGTAGAGGCCAGTAGCTGCGAGAAGCCCGGAGGGTTTAATGAACTCAAATAAAAATGATGACTCACCTGAGCTTTTCAGTAATCACTCTGTGCTCCTGCCCACCACAAGGCAGCGTGCTACAGTGAGCGGGAGGATGCGGGAAGGAGGAGAGGCCACCTTTAACTAATTATAGCACATAGGTCAAAATTAAGGTGGAGTTCATTTAAAAGGGAGAAGGGGACTAGAAACTACTGTATATTTTCATTCAAATGCAAAAGAGAGGTTAATTAAGGAACCTACTCAACTGGAAAATGACATTTAAAGAATCCTTCGACAATACTTCGCTTATTATTTCTCATTGTTGTGAACTTAAAAAAAAAATCAGGATGGAAATGTGTGGACCAGGACATCACTGTTGTCATGGTTCCTTTGTTAACAAACCCACGGAAGGGTGTTTTATGCCTAGGGAATGACAGTGACCTGACTCTGGGGACTCAGAGCAGAGACAAGTCGGAGGGTCTGATGAGCACTGTCTTACCTCCACCTAGAAGAGCGGCCCGAGAATGTTTAGGCCATGTTTTCCAGTTTGCACAATGTACGCATGATTGGGCTCCTCTGTGTCTCAACACTAGCCAGTACACACATTTCGCTGTGAATACAAGTCCAGCGAAAGGCTCTTAGGAGGGTTCCATGGTCAAAATGTTTTGGAAGCACGCATCCCTTCTCTGCTTGGAGGATCTCGGGTCACATTATCTGACAAGTCAGGCAAGGACCGAGAGAACTCCTACAGCAAGGAATCTCTTTGACCTTACATTCCCCAGACTTACTTGCCCATGGAACCCCCTAAGCTAAGTGGCACCCATAAACACTGTGCAGGGCTGGTTTGCCAGGAGGTACATTTAAGAGCATCCTCTCCCACTTGGCTTATTTCAACCACCCTAGGCTCATTTCTTACAGTCACCACTCTGATTACTGAGAGACTTTTCTAGAAGGTCTGACTATGCTTTGCCTTGAATCAGAAACTTCCTATGGCTGTCCACTCTCTAGAATGAAGCACAGACTCATCAGTCTGCTCCTGAACACAGCTCCTAATGGTGATCTCAAGCTACTCTTTTCTGTGTTTTGCCCTCTAGTTGTCTGGTAATTCCCTCTAGGCCTTATGTATGTACTTACTTTGAAATCATTTTAAAAATATTTTATATATTTATTTGAGGGAAAGAGAGAGAAAGGGATGGAGAACGAGCGTGCCAGGGTCTCCAGCCACTACGGATCAACTGCGGATGCTGCTCCTTGTGCACCTGACCTTATGTGGGTCCTGGAGAATCAAACCTGGGTCCTTTGGCTTTGCTGACAAGTACCTTAACAGCTAAGCCATCTCTCCAGCCCTTGGAATCATTTTTGACTCATTTAAAAGTTGAAACAATAATGCAGAATTCCTGGTGAAGGAGGAACAGGAGCAAGATAGCTTTTTCATAGGCCGTCAGCCAGGGACAAAGGCCCAAGGAGAATATACACAGATGTCGCCTTGCCTGCTCTGGCAAGACTAGGTAAAGGACCCGTGTGTGATCCAGTCTCGGCTAAGAGGGCTGCAAGCAACACTCCCCAACAACAGCTTCCCGCTTCTTCTTCAAGTCCCCCACCCCAAGCCTGACAGACCTGGGTGGGCTAGCTCCTGCTGAATCATTCTTGGGTCCACCAACCAATCTGGTCTCTCTTCCTTACACACCTGAATCGAATGGCAAGGCTCATCCTAATTAAATGTTTGATCCATATAAAGAGCCTGGCCACATGTGTGATGTGTCTTTTTTCTTTGTCTGGGTCCCCTCTGTCCTGTGGTTCTGAACACAGCAAGTGTTCTTGCTATGGGACATTTCCTGGACTTGCTTTTCAGTGCTTTCTCACTTTGTTGCACATAAGATCTCTCTGAAAAGGCCCTGAATCCATTCCTATCCAATCGCGTAGCTTTTTCTCACCCACTATGTAAAAGTGAAGGGTTTAGGCTCTCATGCTTTGCTTTGTGTGTGTGCGCGCATGCATGTGTGTGTGTGTGTGTGTGTGTGTGTGTGTGCCTGTGTTCCCCAAGGCCTCTTTCTGGGAGATTTCTCTTTGAAGGAGGTTCTCTTCATCTCCCCTCCCCCTTTCCACTTGGGCAAGGGGGAGAATACCCTTCTGGCTTGAGCCTTTCAGCTAGCCTTCTCCCTGGATCCTAATTTGCCTTAAGAAACCTAGTTCATAATTTACCCTTCTCAGAGTCCATTTTTTCAATTCTTTGCTAAGTTGGGTAAGAACTCCAAAAGTTGGGGTCCACAAGCCTGGTGGCTCCAGCCTCTCTATAGAATGTAATTCCTCCCTGGGCCCCCAAATCCTGCGTCTCTAGGTACTTTCCACCCATCATCACTCAGTGATAACACCCAGCCTTTTTCAAACCATACTCTTCATGTCCTCTGAGTTCCTCTGTTTTGAAGGCCGTACATGTATCTGACTCATGTTTGCATCCCTTCTGGAACCTGGCTCTGAACACAAATTGACAGGGGCTAGTGGCTCCCAGACTGCCATGTTTCATAGTAATATTTTTTTTTTCTTTTTTGAGGTAGGGTCTCACTCTAGTCCAGGCTGACCTAGAACTCACTCTATAGTCTCAGGCTGGCCTCAAACTCATGACCTCTGCCTCAAGAGTACTGGGATTAAAGGCATGTGCCACCGGCTAAGTAATATATATTTTTTAAACCCTCACAAACACAAACCTCAGCAAAACCACAGCTACTATTTATCGTTATTCTTTGCAAAAGCTATCTGAAGAGGAGGGGCAATGTTAGAGGAAGAGAGCTCTGGTGAGCAATAGTGTCTAGTCTGTTTTGATTTTCTCTCTTCTTGTAGATACAACCCCAGGGCTAAGCACAGCAGGATATCATGTAGGATGCAAACAGAATCAGGGGTTTGCACTGGCTTTCTGGCACTTTCTTAGGCTTCTGGGGCAGGGACATGCATAATAAATGTAGTGCTGGCCAAGCTTGGAATATAGGGACTCACAGTGACACACACAAGACCTTCCGTTGTGCTTATGGCAAAAGTGCAGTGACTGACTCGGCCCAGAGAGTACATTCGGAATGAGAGGCGAGGCTGGAGTTCCCAGGCCTCTCTTCTGGTGGTGATACCTTGCCCAGGTCTGGGCAGAGAGCACATGTCAAGTGCCCTGCTGCATACCATATCATGGTGGCAACTTTGTCCCAGCAGATAAAGACAAGAGAAATGGAGATGAGTTTCCATGCAGCACCCAGTCTCCTTCTCCCTAGAGGCTGAGCTCTTCATGGGCTTGGAAGGTCCTGATGGTCCCTGCTCAGAGCTGCCCATGCAGAGCTCCCAGTGGCTGCCTGGCTGAATGGCATGTAAACCTCACAGCATGAAGGCACCCCATGGCCTTTCCAGCCTCTCCCAGGAGGAAGAGCAAAGGTGTCAGTTCATACCTATGCCTCTTCGTTCTTTTTTTTGTGGGGGAGGATTGAGGTAGAGTCTCGCTCTAGCTCATGCTGACTCGGAATTCACTATGTAGTCTCAGTGTGGCCTCGAACTCATGGAGATCCTCCTACCTCTTTCTCTCGAGTGCTGGGAGTAAAAGCGTGCGCCACCACGCCTGGCTCCTATGCCTCTTCTTGACACAATGTGCGCAGCATTCCTTGTGCCCAAAGCGCTTTTCCTTGCTCTGTCTGCGTGGAGAACTCACACGTACGCTGCCAGAGTCAGAGCAAGTGCCCACAGGGAGAAGAAATTTCTCTGTTTTCTATCAGCCTATACCGACTGTTACTAAAATGGGTTAACAGCTACTTACCTCCTGGAGAGGTCAGACTTAAACGTAAATACACATAAAGTGTTCAAAACAATCGGTAGCTCTCAGCAAACCTGCCAATGCAATCCAAAGCATTTTGTTATGTGTGTACATTTTTACACCCTGCAAGGCCGCAAACTCATGGAGGGTAGAGTCTCGGCTGCCAGCTATACAGGAGGAGGGAAGTAAATGACCTTTTTAAAGAGTTTAACTTTCTTTCGGCCATAAAGTAGCATGCTCTCACTAGAAAGAGAAAAGTACAAGAAATAAAACAAAAACCTATAAGAACCATAGCACCCAGTTAGAGTCACTGCTCTAATGGGCCTTCTGGTCTTTTTGTATACATATGTGAGCATGAATTTAACAATTTGGGTTCATAGCCAATATACCATTTCTGTCCAGCCTATATCCAGAAGTTTCTTCTATCTTTACTAGTCACACATGATTTTGGGTGCTACGTATGGAGCCCAGTGGCAGAGATTTTGCCTAGCGTGTGTGAAGCACTGTAGTCAACTCCAGTACTGAGGAAAAAATAAGCCTACCAAACTGCCTCCCCAAACAAACCCTATAATTGTTTTTGAGGCAAGCCCAAGAGGTTGGCCTTTTTTTAAAATTATTTATTTAGTTGACAGAGAAAGAGGGAGAGAGAGAGCAAGAGAGAGAGAATGGGTGTGCCAGGGCCTCCAGCCACTGCAAACAAACTCCAGATGTGTGCACCCCCTTAGGCTGGTCTTTCTTTATTTTTATTTTTATTTATTTATTTATTTGAGAGTGACAGACAGAGAAAGAAAGAGGGAGACAGAGAGAGAGAGAGAGAGAGAAAGAGAGAGAGAGAGAGAGAGAGAACACATCAGGGCCTCCAGCCACTGCAAATGAACTCCAGATGCATGCGCCACCTTATGCATCTGGCTTACAAGGGTCCTTGGGAATTGAGCCTTGAACAGGGGTTCTTAGGCTTCACAGGCAAGCACTTAACCACTAAGCCATCTCTCTAGCCCCAGGCTGCCTTTTTTTATGAGAGAGAGAGAAGGAGAGAGGTGGGGGAGAGAGGATTGGCACACCATAGCCTCCAGCCACTGCAACCGAAGTCCAGACACGTGTGCTCCCTTGTACCTTGTGCGACCTTGTGTGCTTGCATCACTTTGTGCATCTGGCTTAGGCTTCGCAGGCAAGTGCCTTAACTGCTAGGCCATCTCTCTAGTCCCAAACCCCACAATTTTAATAGCTACTTAAAACTTCATATGGACAGAAAGTAATATCCTTTTACCCATTTCCTGTTATTGAACTTCCAATATGTTTGCAGCATTTCTGTTTTGAAATTATTTCAGTTGAGCTGTAAACTGTGCCAGGAGGTAGATAAATCTTGGGTTAAATAGGAACCCCCTATTTTGGTAGCAATGCTCCGGCCAGGAAGAGCAGAGAATGGCCCAGCCCCTCTTCCTGGGGACAGCTGAAATGACCCTTTGAAGAACCAGTGGATTTTCCCAGGTGGACCCACTCATGTGGCAGGCTGGACTGTGGGCTTAGATCAGTTAATCTCAGGGCACCCCTGCCCCAGGCTCCGCCCCATTAACATTCCTCCTGGGAGATAGCAGTTCCAAAGGACAGGCAGGCATTGTTGGGACTCATGGGCCCTGAGAGTGGGCCCTGTAACCTGAGCCCCACCAGCTTGGGTATATTGGGGCAGGTCACCCTGGGGACACACTGGTGACAGATGAAAGTGCATCTCAGAGTCTTGGATTGTGTTTCCAGAGCACAGGTGTGGGGAGATTATCTTTCTGACAAGCCGACCACTTACCTCAATCTCTACAGCTGCCTTGTCTGGTCCTAGGCCGACCACAAATATAGCATCCTCTTCACCTCACCCCTTTGCCCAAGAGACTTATCCAAAGAGCTTGACAAATTGCCTCACTTTGTCAACTAAGAGAATGAACAAACATCCTGTACTGAGAGTACCCCGGCAGCCCGTCGCCCCATGCCCATGCCTGTGGCCCTGGAGCTCTTTGTGGGAGCCGCTATGGCTGACGTGGAGAGCTAGGCCGGAACCTGCCTCTCACCGGGCCTTGGGCAAGCTGCACAGTCTCTGCGGCCTCCTCCCCCGTGGAGAGGGAACTGAGCTCTGCTCCAGAATCACTGTAAAGATGAACTGAGGACAGGCCCATGGCAGCACTCAATGCCCTATGCGAAAGTACTCATGGCGGACAAGTGAGGGGGGCCAGGTGGCCTTGAAGGACAGCAAGTGAGCACCGGGGCAGGTGGACCTGCGCACAACATGACCTAGGGCTCCCCACAGCGCTTGGCCACACTGCCACACTGTTGAGGGCGGGTGCAAGAGGAATGTCTAAGCAGAGAGGGGCGGCTCTGGGCAGGTCTCAGTGACACTCACTCAGGGGTGACTTGGGAGCAGCCTGCCCCAGCACTGGGAGCCAGGGAAGCAAGCACTGGCAGGGTGCCAGCTGGGAGCTCACTGGACACAGGTGCCGGGTGAGGCAGAGATGGGAACACGGCTGCTCCGCTCTCGGCGCCCACCTGCAGGTGTCACACAATCCGGAGCAGGCTCTCTCTCAGGCTGCCCTGACTCGTTCTCACCTCACAAAGCTGTCCGTGAAGTGGGCAGGAGCTGTCTCTGACAGAATGCAGACTACATTCCTGACTCATCTTTACCCAGCTATCTTTTCTGTAGGCTGCAACATTTGCAGAGGCCTGCGCTGTGCGCACGCTGCTTTTGTACCCGTGACATCACTCTGGTGCAATCGCTATTTTATTCACATTGCTAAACAGTGGGGAGACTTAGGTGATGGGGGACTTCTGGATGTGCAAGTCAGCCCTGCTGAGAGCAGAGTGGACACTACTGGACCAGGCCACCAGCCAGCACTGCTTGAGTGCAAGAGCAGTGACACACCCCTCTTTTCAGAGTCCTCTGCAGTTCCTAAGTGCAAGCCTTATGGCCATGCAAAGCAGTCTGTCCTCACAGAGCCAGTGGGCCAAACAACTGACTGGCCCTGGACCCTCTGCTCATCTTTTCTGAAGCCTACCTAATTCCTCCTGCCAATGATCTCTTCTTCTCCCCACATAAAAATTGGATGGCTAAATGGTTAAGGTACTTTTCGACAAAGCCTTGGGACCCAGGTTCGATTTCCCCAGTGCCCATGTAAGGGAGATACACAAGGTGGCACATATGTCTGAAGAGTGTTTATAGTGGCTAGAGGTCCTGGCATGCCCATTCTCTCTCTATCTGTCTCTTTTTCTTTCTTTCTCTTTCTCAAATAAATCAATAATGATAAAATATAAAAATATATTGGGCTGGAGAGATGGCTTAGTGGTTAAGGTACTTGCCTGCAAAGCCAAAGGACCCAGGCTTTGATTCCCCAGGACCCATGTAAGCCAGATGCACAAGGGGGCACATGTGACTGGAGGCTCTGGAGTACCCATTCTCTCTCATTCACTCTCTCTCTCTCGCCCTTCTTCCATCTTTCTCTCCCACTAAAAAGAATTATTATCTCTATTTTGCAAAAGACAAAAATAAAGCTTAGCAAGGTCGTCGAAGCATCTAGTGCTATGTGGGCACACATGGTGGTCTGAAGCCATTCTGGCTGGCTCCAGAGTGGGCACCAGTCAAACTCCATCTGTCTTTGCAAGGGAACCCTTGGGAAGCTGGGAATGCTCACAGCCTTCTCAGTGCGCTAGGCACTCAACCAGGCTCTACTCCCTTCAGAACCCGGGCAAAGTCCTGCAAGGGTTAAGATGCTTTTAGCATCTCTCTTCCTGGCCTGGAAATTTGCACTGCTTGCCCCACAGAAGGTGACTTAGGCAGAAATACTTAAAGTGCACCTTTCAGGTGACAAGTGCCCAGCAGGTTCCAGGCTGTGGGTAGGTGGGCAGCCGCCCTCAAGAAGGTCCAGGAGAGCCTGAAGGAAGGTAGCGATCACATACCCCAGCTTAATTCTCCAGTCCTAGAGGAGGTTTGTTGTGAAGCTTGAAGCTTGTTTCCAGGAGAATCTTGACTCCTGAAAGCTGTGAGACAAAAGAGTTTGAAAGGATGCCCTGACGTGGGGGCTGGGAGCCTGGGGTGGATGGTGGATGGTGGATGGTGGATGTGGGCAGGTGCCTCCTAGCCCAAGGAGTGTGGAGATGGAAGTGGAGGTATTGACTCCCACCTGCAGATGGGCAGGAAACAAGGCCAGTCTTTTCACACCCTCTTTGCATAGCACTTCCTCTGTGCACCAGCAGAAAATTAACTCAGCAAATTCACATCATTTAATTGCTGATCATAAATTCTCATCTGTCAAGGCATATTGAAAAACAATTTTTTTTCCTAGTAAGGAACTGTACTTAGATTTTTAGTGATAGTAGAGGTGACCTGCTGGGAGGTCTCAGTGATCCAGGTGCTATGTTAATGTCAAAACTATAGTCATGAATCTAGATTCCCCGGGGGGTGGGGGCTGGGGTTGTAGCATCAGTTAGTAGAGTGCTTGCCTAGCACACACAAAACCCTGGGTTTGATCCCCAGCACCGCATAAAACTGGGAGTGTTAGCACACGCATGCAATCTCAGCACTGGAGAGGAGGAAGCAGGAGGATCAGAAATTCATGGTCATCCTCTGTGACACAGCAAGTTCAAGGCCAGCCTGAGCTAAAAGAGTCCCTGTCTCAAACAGAAAACAAAGAGAAGAATCTCGATGACCAAGCCAGAATAACTGAAGGTTATATGACAGTCAGTCAATATTCTTTCTATCTCCTGTACTGTACTCAAAACTCGTCCATGCCGGGCGTGGTGGCGCATGTCTTTAATCCTAGCACTCAGGAGGCAGAGGTAGGAGGACTGCTGTGAGTTCGAGGCCACCCTGAGACTCCATAGTGAATTCCAGGTCAGCCTGGGCTAGAGTGAGACCCTACCTCGAAAAACCAAAAAAAAAAAAAAAAAAAAAAAAAAACCCGTCCATATACTAAGCACTCGGTTTACCAAGTATAAGGACAGACTCTGTTTACATACAGCTTCTGCCTCGTTGCAGAGCATGCTGGTGAGGATCACTTTTCCACACCTGCTCTCCTGACCACTGACGCTGTCACATGCCTTGTCTCACGGGAGCCACAGGACACGCCGGAGAGGCCAGCAGGGCAGGGCCCTGGAGGTCCAATGAGTTTCCAGTAGTGTCACCAGCCAGTGAAGGGGCGGTTAGGGTTTGGAAGTGGTAGCCTTCCTGGGTTGAAGTGGTTGGTATTGTGCTGTCTCAGATTCAAAAAAACCAAACCTGCCCCAAAGCCCTCTGGGGTTTCTATCCTCACTGGGCAGAAGTAAGAAAGTTGATAAAGATAATTCATCATTAGATCATGGATCTGGGGACCTAGGCTCAGGACCAACACATAGGAGGCAGTGGCCTTGTTTTGGAATGACAAATAGGAACGTTTTCTCTCCCTCAGTGTCGCCCTGGCCCTCCCCTCCCCTCAGAACTCAAGGAGGTAAGGGGCATCTTTGAAAGTGAAGAAATCACAGTGTATTTTCATCATGTGTCTTGAGGGATGTGTGGCAGGACTTTTGACGTTGGTTGGCTTCCCCTGTCAGTCCTGGTGCTCAAGAACAGCTCTTCAGAGACAGGTTTGGCTGGGGGGTGGGGGGATGGTGCTGTCCGTTCCACTCAGACTCAGGACTCACTGCTGTTCTGGTCATCAACTGCTGTTTGTCAGAGCCTGGGCTAAGAGCTTTTCCTAAAGCTATTGGTGCCCCTCTTCATCCTGGTGAGTTGGTACTGTCACTCTCTGTCACACAGATGAAGCCACCGAGGCTGAGGAAGGATTACTAATCTATCAGGGTGACTCTGCCAGTAAGTGGCAGAGCCAGGATTTGAACTTAGGCCTAGGAGTCCTGGGACCTGAGCCTGCCTACTTCAAATCCTTTCCCTGCTTTTAATAGAAAACTTTTAATAAAAGAATAGAACCAAATTCCTTTCCTGTGATTTTCCATGTGATTTATTTTCTATTAAGGATTATACTTAAGGGCTAGGAGATGGCTTAGCGGGCAAAGTATCTGCTGAGCAGACACGAAGACCTGAGTTTGTATCCCCAACGCCCTTGTGGAAACTGGGTGTGGTGACATGCACTTGTGATCCCAGTGCTGAGAGACAGACAGGAGGATGCCTGGGGCTTCCTGGCCCGGTAAACTCCAGATTCAGTGACAGAGCCTGTCTCTCAAAATAAGGTGGAGAAGCACTGAGAAAGATGCCTGATCGCAACCTCTGGTCTACACGTAATGCATACATGCATCCACACCCACATCCATGAACACGCACGCACGCACAAGCACAGACACACGCAAGAAATTCAAAAGAGCTGCACGTTGACTGCCTTTGATATTAAAAAGCAAGATACTCTGGATAAACCTCATGATCAAAATACGGCAACTATTCTGTAAGATCTCTGCGAAACACTGATACAATCAGAAAGGCAATAGCAAGCGCTCTGTGTGCTCAATAGCCGCACACCTATATGGATGGGACGACCCTGTAGTGAATGTTATCTAGGAAATGTGAACAGGCTGAAGCCCAGAGAGGAGACCCAGACTGTCCAAGGCCACACAGCTTCAGGAATCCACTCTGAAACAAGATTCCCCGTTACCGCAGGCCCTCCAGCCACAGAGCTCGGCAGCTCCCGTGTTTGATTGGATTGCGGTCTGGACTTGAAATGGGGAGTGGAGTGGAGGTTGGGGGTGGGTACTTAGCGGTCTGTCCAACTACCAGAAAAGCAGAAGGGGACAGAAAAGATTTTATTTCCAAATGCCATCCCCTTAGCAAACTAGAAAGGAAAGCTTGCCCTTACTATCCGGAGGGTTTTCATGTTTCGGCTCATGCTGAAGGGTTTGATGCCGCAGCTCTAAACCTCTGGCAGAGGGGGTGTGGGGACAAGGCTGACCCAGCTCTGGCTGTGGCTACGTCTGCTGTAAAGCTCAGGTTACGAGGATCACTTCTGGTGCCAAGGCAGTTTAACAAGTATGAAGACACATAATTCGTTCCAGTTGTCCTGCCCCGGCACAGAAGGGCTGGTTCTGGGGTGGAGCTCCCCACACTGCCCGCAATGTGGTTCTCATTACCGGTGCTAGCGCCTGGCTGGTATCGCCTTCCCTCCCAGCCCAGCGAGGCCTGTTTCCCCACAACTGCTGAGCCCCGGATGCCCTCTGACGCTTGGGAGCATTTCTAGTACCCAAAGGGATGCAGTGGTGGGGAGAGTGGATGCTTATCACAAAAAGCGTTCCATCTCGCCCATTCTAAGAAACCCTTTCGAGAATCCTAGTCTCCTTCGAACCCAAGAACCATCTTCCACTCTAATCCAAAACCAAACCAAACCAAAAACAAAACCTCAATCGGGCCGGAAAACTGAAGCACTATGAAAACACCCCGGCCTTCTGCGCTTAAGCTAATATGCAGCCAAGTTGCAGACTTAGCACATGTCACATGGGCACAGAGCCCAGGCTGAGGACCTCTCTCTAGCAGCCATGAGCGGCTGCTCTACAATATCAAGGCACACACACATCGTAGCTAGCGATTCCCTCAAAGTTATTTCTTATCACTTGAAGAAAACAATCACGACTGGATCAAGATCCAGGTATGGATTTGGCTGTTGCATTTTCTTAGTCTCTGTTAATCCACAGGGACCCCCTCACCCAACCAAACAGCCACAGTTTCTTTTTTTCTTGATACTAACTTTTTTTGCAAAGTCCAGAGCATTTTATTTATTTATTTATTTTATTATTTATATATTTGCAGACTACACTCTGCATGGATCTCATGGTTAGATTTAGGTTGATCTTTGGTAAAGATAACTCATGTGGTGAAATGTGCTTTATTTTCCTTCCTTCCTTCCTTCCTTCCTTCCTTCCTTCCTTCCTTCCTTCCTTCCTTCCCTCCCTCCCTCCCTTCTTTTCTTTTGTTGCCTTTTCCATGTTTCTTGTGGTGCTGGGATAGAATCCAGGACCCTGTGTATATGCAGAAAGCACTCTCCCATTGAGCCCCACCTACAACCTGAATTATGCTGCTGATAGTATCCTGTCAGGACGGCTCCCTGACTGACCACCACTGCCCTCTGGGTTCCCTGCTGCAGTTAGTTCCTTACATGGCTCCTCCCTCGGCACTCAGTAAGTAGTCTGTTACCCAGGATGACCTACTGAGTCTTTTCTCTAAACTCTCCCTCTGCCATCTACCCTTCTGTGGTCTTGGCTTCACCAGATGCCAAGGTCAATGGGTATTTTCACATTTGCCTTCGCTCTCTTCTTAAATCTCTTTTTAACTGGACATCAAAACCTAAAAGTTGCACATATTAACAGGGTGATATGTCTGTCTGCCTCCTTGACCCAGTTTGTGGGGCTGGGAGTGGATGTCTGGGCCCTCCCTCGATGAGGAAGCTTTGTCTTACTCATGTCAGTACTCTGGGGATTAGCCTGGTACTTGGTGCAGTGTAGGTATGCTGTACATCTTTGTAGAATGAATGAATGAATGAATGCACTCACTGAGAGAAAGTCAGAACTGAGAATGGGGCGGTCTGGCATTGAATCCCATCCCCCACCCCTCATATAACAAAAGGATTGGTTTGATGTGGTGCTTTTCCTGCTCTGACAAAAGCTTCATATTTGAAGTGTTCTTTTAAATAGAACCTTATTCAGAAGCTAATGCTGGGAGGGGACTTTGGAAGGGCTCCTCTGACTGAAGCTAATGACGTCCCCCCCACCCAGGGCAGGGGTTTGGGGAAGGAGGTGCAAGGTTCAAGAGGGAAAGGGTGAGCTGTGGTGGGCATGATGTCAGCACAGGAGGGCTGACCTGCAGTAATCTGCAGCATTAGGTTTCAGCAGTAAAAGGTGCAGCTGGGATCCAGACTCCCGCGGCTAGGTGTGTGGGCCCCTGAAGAGTGGGTGCGGAGTGCGGGCAGGAAGTCAGGAGCATCCCTGTCCTCTCTGTCATCCTTTGTCACCACACTGCTCTTTGATGCTGCCTTCTCATTATCCCAGGGCTTCTCCTGCTGGGCCCGGAGCACCTCTGAGTGGCCAGCAGGGCTGGTGGGGAGCAGAGAGGGCAGAGGCCTCCCTTCCATGCTCTGAGGGTGTCTGGGCCAGGCTGCTGAGTGATTCGATGACCTGAGAAGCCTGCTCATTGTCCTGGTCTTAAGGGGCCACTGCCCAGTTACCATTAACTCACCTCAGGATAAAGGCCATCACCAGCTCAGACAAATAGGCTGCTCAGCCAGACCTCATGCATCATCTTGTCACCCATACAGGGGCCCAACAAGGGTGTCTTAAAAGAGCAGAAAGCACTGGAGTGCAACTCAGCAACTTCCATTCAGCGGGCTTCTGATGGGGGTCGGGGAGATGCTGCCAAAATGCACACACAGCTTAGTGCAGCTTATTTCTCAAGGCAAGAGGTCTGGAAGAGGAATCTCTGATCTCCTGTAGAGGCTCTTCAAGACCCTGGGGCTTACCCAGGGCTGTCCAGGAGCTGCGAGTTGGGGGGGGGGAGTTGGGGGGGGAGAGATTGATGTTTGTTAGCTTGCTAGATTTTTAAAAAAATAAAAGGGCACCTGATAGGCCAAGAGGCCAGGTATACTTAGGATGCAACATACCAACTGCTACCAGTGAGACCTTGGGCAAGTAGTACCTTACCAGAGCTCAGTCCACTATGCTGGAAACAAGAACAATGATAATCATAAAACTTTCAATTTATAACTGTACACTCCTGGGTATACGCTGTGCACTTCACATTAAATTCCAACACCATGGAGTACCATCCTCATTTTATTCATAAGGAAATATTTTAAATGCAGAGGTTTAATCATTTGCTGAAGATCACAGCTTATACAAAATGATGGGGGCAAAGTTCAAACCCCAACGTTAACTCTTCTGCTATAGAGACTTCTAATCTTCTAGAAGATTCACCGGGGCAAAAAAGGCACAGTGTACCCTGAAGGTGCTTGTTAATGGGATCTGCTTTTCTGCTACACAATTTGAAGATGACACATGCCTTGTTTGGTTCCTAAAACATCAGCCCCACATTTGGTGAGCTCTAATATAAGTGGGAACAACATCCCTGCGTTCAGACCCCAGGCCCACCCTACCCATCCCTAGATCAAGCCTAGGAAAATAGTCAAGCTACAGGGCTTCCCAGGAACAGGAAGAACGTGGGTGGAGGCGGACTGTGAAGATGGACCAGCCACAGTGGCTGTTCCCACAGTGAGGGAGAGGACCTTTCCTCTCCCTGATGGCCCCATGGAAGTCTGTGCCTCTTTCACTTAGCTGCTCGGAGAGGACAGGGATGCAGACAGCTCAGAGTTCACATTCTAGCGAAGTCCCCCAACCCAGCACACACCAGAAAGGGGCTGAAAAAATGAATGTGCAGGTGAGTGGATGAAACATTCTCAGTCTTGGAGCTGGGAGCACCAGGCCCACACATAAGCAAATGATCGGCAATGTAGGAATGTCAGGCCAACCAATGTGAGTGTGTCAACCACATGGGGATGTTGGGAGTTGTCTCTTTCTTTAGAAAGGCCCCTGTGCCTCCCAGTTTGCATCAAACCTATGCTCCAGGGTTCTAATCCTGGAACCCTCCTCAACCTTGTTTCGCTCACTGATGCCTGCTTCAGGACCTAGACCTAGACGTGAGTTAACTGCCTGCTATTCTCCATGAGCCCCTGGACACAGTAAGTTCTTAATCATAATTTGTGGAAGTGAATTGGTTCTAAAGGGTGAACAAGTCTCTTCCTTCCCAAATAAGTCAAGTCACAAAGACCCTGCTCCATTCTCACTCTAAATCAATGACGTGTCCAGGAAGTCTTGTTTCCAGTGTTGCTGGATATTCATTAACTGTAGGCCTTGTAGTGGGCACAGCAGATAATCAATCCCTTCAAGAACCCAGTTCTGTCTGTAATTCAGGGAAGCGGTGGGGGTCCTGTGTGCAGGACTGAGGCCCTGAACCAGCAGAATCTGAGTTTTGGAAGGAGTACCCTTGCCACTGTGAGAGACAGTTGAAGGGAAGTGAGGGAGGCAGGGAGCCTGTGGAGGGTGCTACTGCAATGGCCCAGGGAAAGAAGAAATTGTAGGAAGAGTTGTGGCTAAAGAGAGCAGAGTTTGCAAAATTAGCAAATAGGTATTATTTCAGCTTCCATTTTTTTCTGTTCAGGGTGACTGAAGAAAGGCAATCATAACTTTAGTATGGATCCAATAACCTCTTGATTTCTAAAAGTGCTCTCCATTCTTTGATAATGAGTAAGAGCAGAAACTAAGGGGGGCTTGAACGCTGTACTTGCTGTCTTGGATGTTATATCATTTTTACTTCTGAACAGTCCCAGGCTGCTATTCCTTTTCCTTTCTTCCTCCATTCCTTCCTCCCTCCCACCTTTCCCTTCCTTTCTTTATTTAATGTGGGGTATGTATGCATAGGTGTGTGTGGAAGCCAGAGATCAACTTTGGGTGTCTTCCTCAATCACTTTCAACCTTGTTTTTTGAGGCAGGGTCTCTCATTGGACTTTGAGCTCACCAATTTGGCCAGACTAACTAGTCAGCAAGTCCTAGGGATCTTCTAATATTTCCCTCTCAGTGAGATTACAGGAATCCGCCACTGTGTCTGGCTTTTATGAGGGTACTGGGGATCTGAACTCTGGTCTTCATGCTTGTGTGGCAGACACTTTACTGACTGAACCATCTTCCTAGCCCCCAGACAGCTGTTCTCAGTACCATTTCACAACTAGGGCATCTAGCGGGACAGGAGAGCTCTATGAGGTCACACAGGTAGTGGGGACAGGAAACTGGTTCTCACCAGGCGTGTATCCCCAAGAGCTTCCACTGGGGCTTCTAAAGAGAAGTTTCTAGAAGCACGAATATATATATTATTGTCATTAGCTGGTGGTACGGCTTTCCAGTTATTTATAGAAATATGATCCACCAGGAGAGAAGGAAAGGAGCATAAATGAATCACCAGTCATTTTCTTCTCCTTTCAACTCTAGGGGGAAGGGCTGCTGACCAGAAGGAAAACACATCACGATTTCATCAACTTTCATCAATGCTGCATGCTGGAATGGTGGGGACAGGCAGCAATGCAGGGACTCTGGCAAGGACATCAGCGGTGGCTCTGTTTCTAAGACCCCATGCTATGTTTGCTTAGCTGCTGCCCTGGGCTCCCTCCTTCCCTCCCCCAACCTGAATCCCTGGAAGTCACCCAGGAGGGGGAGGGGAATCACAGCTCAGGACTCCCAGGCAAAGCTATTAATTGCTGTAGCTCTTCAAGCCTGGAGGGGTAGGAATGAAGGAAATCTGTCTTCTTTCCAGGATATCTGGCCAAAAAAACATTTGGGCTGCAGGAAGGCCATAAGGATTCTAACATTCACAGGGTACATATAACATTATGAGAGGAGAAGGCTTACCCAGGCCTTGTTTTCTCGTCTCACAACAGTTGTGTGAAGCTCTATCAAAGGAACCTCCATTTTGCAGAGGAGTTAAGACCCAGAGAGGTTAAGCAAATTGCCCATGGTTACAAAGCACAATGAGGACCCTCAGACCTTCCTGACTCACCCTTCCCTACCACGGCGCCACGGAGCACCATCTCTGCTGTTCTTCTGGCCTTGCAGAATGGAGGGAATTCTTTTTTGATTTATTTAATCTCAAACACCTACATAAATAATGGCAGTTCAGAGGAAACCACATGGTTTCCTGGCCCACACTGGGCATTAACCAATAATGGGGGATCCAGCTAAGCTCAAAGCTCCCAGCTCCGACCTGCTGACAGGGGGAGAGGGCCGAAGACAGAGCAGGAGGGTGGGAACAGATGGCTTTGCAAAGACTCCATTTAGGGAAGGAAGGACTGCATGGGTGCTGCGAGTCTCTGGAGATGCTTATTCTCAGGGTTGGCAGGCTGTGAGGAGTGACATTAAAAGCCTCAATGGCATTCTAGAACATGCCACAGAGCTGTGTCCAGTGTGCACGTCACGTTCATGGTCCATGGTGAGAACGAGCATTAGGGAACACCAAGTCCTATGCGGGAGAGCTTCCATCTTCTCCCAATCTTTCGCATGATGTGAGGAGGAAGTCTCAGCTTGATTCCAGTATGTTTTTAACATCTAACATATGCCAACATCCCTGTTTAACAAAGAGAGGCAAGGCTCTGCTCTGCTGCCTTGAGCAGGCATTCACCAGAATGTGATAACCTGCTTTCATTGTGTTTATTTTTATAGTTGCCTTCTATTTATGGCAAATCATACACTTGCCATATGGCATGGGAACTGTAGCAGCAATACATGATTTCCTCTCAAAATAAGTAAATTCACTTAAGTTAAAAAAAAAAAAAAAGTTTGGAGGAGGCCATTTAAAGGAACACGAGTAACAATGAAGGTGGGCTTGCTGCTAGGATTCACCGTGAAAGTGACAAATGGAAAAAAAAAAAAAAAAAGGCTTAGGAAATGTTGATCTAATCCAGTTTTCTCACTGCCCAGACCAGAAAGCCCAAAAAGCAGTGGACAAGATTCTTCCAACGTGAGACAGCAACAAGTCAGACACAGCTGGGCTGGGAAACCAGGTGTCCTGGGAACAGGCAAGCATCTCACTCCCAGAATTCCATGCTAGCTCTGGGTGTCCAGAGCTTCTCCAGCTAAGGTCTGTTAGTGGACAGTGAGCTTCACTGATGGTAGTGACCTTCACAGCTATGGAGTAACCATCCATGAGAGTGATGGTTCATCTTGTCAACTCGATGGGATTTGGAATCACCATGGAAACATACGTCTTGGCGTGCCTATGAAAAAGTTTAATTAAGGAGGGAAGACTCACCCTGAGTTATGGAGGGCATGAACTTGGGTTCCTGACTAAATAAGAAGGAAAAGAAAACAAAGCCAAGCTGATCACTAATATTTATCTCTTTCTGCTTCCTGACCATGGATACAACATAACCAGCTGCTTCCCATGCCTGCCACCATGGGTGGATTTTACCCTGAAACTGTGAGCCAAAATAAACCCTTCCTTCTTTAAGTTTCTTCTGTTGGGTACTTAGTCACAGCAAGAGGAGTAAGTACTATGCACGAGCAAAGTCAAAACGGGCCCAAAGCCATTCCTGTGTATCAACTCCCTCCGCCACACGGAGCTCAAGATGCTCAAAGCTGCTCTGGACCCAGGTGTGAGTGGACTTTGGGGACAGGAAGACCGTGCAAGGTTAGTTATGCTCATCTCCCAACTCTCCTTGGCCTACTTCTAGATGCCCTTTCCATAGTCTGGACCCCCAAGTGTCTGGAGATGCTTTCAGATGTGTTCTGGTGTCCAAAAGGACTCTGTGGAGTGGGCCGATAACACTCCAATGAGGACACAAATACATCTGTTTCCAGAGGAAAAAGCTCAGGCAAATAGCTAATGTGCTTGCTCATAGGGTATAGCTCCACACAACAAAAATGTGATTTTTTTTCTACCTTTTAATATAACAGTATTTGGGAAAATGAGTGGAAAAGGAATGGCAGAGTTTGCAATCCAGTCACGTGAGTGACTAATTAGAGGGCTCTGGTTCTCCCAGGACACTGGCTTGTATTAATTCAAAGTGTGACCTGTTTATTTTATAAGGCCAGGAAGAAGCCTTACCACCTAGAAAGCCAATGTGGCAATTAAATTAGAGTCACTAGAGTCTGCCCGAGGTAACTTATGAAAAAGGGCTTTGTAAACGACAGAAAACAGAAGTGACCTCTGTGAGGGTGTCCCTGCTGCCCCCAATTAGGACTCCTAATGGCTGGCCACAGGTGAGCACGGGTCTAGTTAAGGGAGCACCTGGCAGAGTGCAAAGGGCATTGGAACAGGAGCCGTGCTGTGAAGCCTAACTCTGCACCTGGCCGATTCTTCATCTCTGTGAATCTGCAAGGCTCCCCCGTGCACGGCTGGGGCGCGCTGGTCCAGGGGTGGTGCTACGCAGCCAGGGGGCTGACGAGAAGGAGGAAGAAAGGACATCCATTGAGTTTTCACTTTGACTGTGATTTTAAGGTTTGAAGTTAGGTGCCAGGCACTGTAGTCGGTGCGGGAGCCCTGTTGTGGCCATAGCTGGCCTCCACAAGCTTGGAGTGGCAGCAGGGAAGAAGACACGTGCAGAAGCATGCCCCCAAATGGCAGTACAGCGAAATGTATTTGCTATAATCCCAGCATTTGGGTGGCTGGGGCGGGAGGATATCAAGTTCAAGACTAACCTGGGTTATAATGAGACTGTGTACAACAGAAAAAAAGCAAATCAAACCAACCAACTAACTGACATGAAACTTGGGAGTCGTGTGTGTGTGTGTGTGTGTGTGTGTGTGTGTGTGTGTGATGTTGGGTGCCTTCTTGCATTGCTCTCAGCTTCTTTTCTTTTCACTTTTTAAAGAACTTAAAAAATTATATATTTATTTGAGAGAGAGAGAAAAGCAGAGAGAGAGAGACAGAGAGAATGGGCACGCCGGGGCCTCCAGCCGCTGCAAACAAACTCCAGGTGCATGTGTCACCTTTGTGCATCTGGCTTATGTGGGTCCTAGGGAATTGAACCTAGGTCTTTTGGCTTTGTAGACAAGGGTCTTAACTGCTAAGCCATACCTCTAGACTTCCAGCTTCTTTTCTTGAGACAGGTTCTCTCTCATTGAACTGGCTCATTAAGACAGTTACCAGTCTAGGATCCTCTTGCTTCTGCCTTCGCAGTTTTGGGATTATAGGTGCATGCTACCATGTCCAGTATTTAGGTGGACAATGGGAAATCAAACTCGGGTCCTCATGCTTGGACCACAGGAATTTTACTGACCAAGTCATCTCCTCAGCCCCCATTTTTAATCCCCACTGACAACTATTTAATTGCAGAAATTGTGATGCGTTTGATCTCACAGTGGTGAGAGTTTCAGGAAGAAACCAGAAGATGGACTCTATTTTCTTTGTGAAATCTGAAACTGTTGAATCTCAAAAGACATCTGATTCTGAGGGTTTGTTTAAGGAATTTTTGACCCCATAACTTATTTTACAGGGTTTCTCTGCTTAGAACATCCTTCATGCTCATCTCTCTGAAAAACACCCATAACCATTTAAAATGTCATCAGGAAAGAATGAAGAAAGGAAGAACTCATGTGTCTTGCTAGCAGGAGCAAGGAAATTGGCTTCCCCACACAGCTAGTGAGTGTTGTAAGAATTTATTTATCAACAAGGGTCTTTTGATAAAAGGGAGTTGGCAGAAGTGGTGAACACAATCTCCTGAAAACTGGACACATTCCTATGTCCTTCCCTCAATGCTCCAGTGCTCCATTGGAAGTTGCCAGGGCATAACAGAAGGTTCCATGAAGTTTATGGTGAAGGGAGAAAAAAACCTTCATTGGACAATTTCCTCCAGACTTAGGAACTGGGAACAGGCATCATTTGCCTTCTGACTTTACAAATTCACTTATGAGGACCTGGGTAGACTCCTGCTTCCCACTCCCCAGGGACTCTGGGCAGGTTCTAACTTAAGTTGGATTTTTGTTTTGTTTTGTTTTGTTGAGGCTTAAGAAAACACTTTTGGAAGGAGCTTGAATACATGGCAGCGGTTTCCCATTTAGAAAGAAAAATAAACACTCCTCCACTGGATTGGAAGTCAAAACAAAATAATCCCAGCTGCTTAAGACCTGAGAAAGTCAATGAAACTGCCACAAAACCATGATTCTGACCAGTGAGGCATTTTCTAAGGCGACACGGGCAGGGCCTGGGCTTGGGGGTGTAAGTGTGGGAAGCAAGGACGTAGCTAGGGCTTAGCTTTCAGGGTGCTACGCAACATTTCCTATGTAGGGTATCAGGTCTGCTTCAGCTATGGAAGTCTTGAAGTCCTCGTGAAAACTCACCAGAAAGATTCCATGTACCAGACAGTCCTGGAGTCCAAACCTGGCTCTCCCACTTAGAAGCTGTGTGATTTAGAGGTAGTTATTAACCTTGTTTTGGAGCCAAAACTAAGCCTAACACAGGCCACAGGATAGATAAGAAGAGATAAGAGTTAATGCTTCCATGAGATAAAGTGACTTTCACATTTTGGGTGCTTCATAAAGGTTTGTGAGGTGGTTACAGGAATCCAGCACCTGGGATCCTTCCTTCCTTCCTTTCCTCTTGCTTTCTTTCTTTCTTCCTCTCTCTCTTCCTTCCTTTCTCTCTCTCTCTCTTTCTTTCTTTTATAGCTTTTCTGTGGTGGAATGCCTCTTATCTCTTCCAGTCTACTTGAGGAGGAGACAGAAATCATGACTGTGGTATCGGAAACAAACGAAAAAAAAAAAAGAAAAGAAAGAAAGAAAGAAAGAAAGAAAGAAAGAAAGAAAGAAAGAAAGAAAACAAAAGAAAGAAATAGGGGCCATGGAAAGCAGACTTGGTTTTGAGTCTTGTCTTGCAGAGGGATCATGAGCAAGACTAGGCCCTCTCTCAACGTCACTTTCGCAAACAGTGACATGCAGATAGCCTGAAGCACAAGGAGCGAGATGCCTAGAAAGGTAGGACCCCCACACCGAAGGCACTCACTAGGGTCGTGGTCTTCCACCTGCTCCCACCTCCAGTATAGTTTGAGAAACTCTCACTGCCTTCTCTGAGCTCTTCAGTCCCTGACCCTCTTACACACTAAGCCCAGGTTTCTAAAGCCCCTTTCCTTTAGAATTTAGATGAGCACAATTCATGAAACATTTGCTATCTATTCTGGGACGTTTCTATGGGCTTGGGACAAGCATCTGCTTAATCCTAGCCACTTCCTGAGCTTCTCAACTGTGACCAGTTGATATTTTGGCAAAATCTTTCTCTGCGTACACCCGTGGCTGTTGGCCCAGTGCCCTTGGGAGAGGATTAGGAGTGTGATAACAGAAAGAGCGACTCGGACAATGAGCTCCTGGGAGATGCCCCACGCTTCTCTCTGCACTTTACATGGGGATTTTCTCAGACCTGAGGCCGGCAGGACCCGGGTCCCAGCCCTGGCTCGGGTTGACACAGCTGAGGTGAGCTTCCAGCTAGACGTGGGCTGAGTATGAGAAGGCTGGCTCCAAGGGGTCAGATCCCAGGGGTGGGAAGGCAGGAAATTTCTTTTTGGGGCACCACAGGGTACCCTTTATCATGTAAAGCACATCCTGCCTAAGGTAGCAAGTTGATCTGCTTAGGGTAGCCTCCTAAGCAGGGGAGAGCATGAGAAGTTTACCAGCAATGTGGACCTCCTCCTCTCCTCCACACACACTGCTGGAGATCCACCTGGGGCTCCACCTCTGACTTTCATTTAAAAGCCATCACGCACAACCCGGGCAGGCTTTTCCCACCTCCCAGACGATCTAAGGTGTTAGGGACCGCGCCCAAGGTTGCACTTCGTGAATCCCGCTCTGTAGCCTGTGTTTCTTACCCATCAAGTCAATAATTCATTAGATGAACACTGAATGGGGAATATTTGTGAAACCATGCACCAAACTGTTAAAAGTGGCTATTTCTGGAATATGGATTGCATGAAAGCTTGACACCTTCGGGATTATCGGAAAGTTAACAAGCATCCTTATGTTTTTCATAATTAGCAAAAACCATGAGACAATTCCATTGAAATATATTCACCTTTTTCCATTAAAAAAAAAAATCCAGATAGAACTTGATAAACATTGGCTGGGCCCACAGTGTAGCAGGACTCGCTTGCTATCACTTGTTAGTGCTAGGTTCATACCAGCACTAGCAGGTCCTTTGGGCTTCAGACAGTAGGCAAGATACAGCCAAGGACTGAGGGGAGTCAGGCTCTCACGACCCCTAACCCCAGAGCAGCAGACCAAACAGGACCCAGACTCCCCTTCAGCACATAGGACGTATTTACTGAAAAAGAGCAAGGAGTAGGGAAGAAATCCGACGTGTGTCGTGGCCCTTGGGGAACTGGAGAGAAGAGGAGCAGAACTGAGCAGCAGGCTATAGGCCAAAGGCCGCCCGTGTTCCGTAGTCTCCCCCCACCCTGGCAAACAACAATAAGCAACAGCACCTCAGCCGCTCCAGCTCCAGAGAGCGCAACAAGCCACTGCTCTGGGTCAGTTCTTAGCAAAGGAGGAAGGAGAAAAAGAACTTCCATTCCTCGCCTTCTCACTTACCTGCAAGGCTGTTTACCCAGAAATGAACAAAGAAAACACACACATATATAAACACACATATACATGATACACAATTCATATCTATACATATATAAATGTTTTCTACCTCCAGAGAGCTCAAGAAGGCTACCGGTGGGGGGGTGTGGTCAGCACTATAGGACACCCACTCAGTAAAATTAAAGCACTTCAGAGCCGGCTCTGTGACTGGCAAGATAGGGAAACTGAGGCCTGGAGTGGAACAGTGATTTTTTTTCTCAAAGGACAAATAGTCAGTAACCACAGAGTTGGATCTGAAATCCAGGTCTCTTAACTCCCAGCCTGAGATTCCTACTTCTGTCCTGTTTGAGGACGCCCTGGCTCTAAGGGAGCACAAAGAAAACGGAGTCCTGAGGTTGGCTGGAGCTTGGCCATAAAGAACACAGGGCCCAACATTCTCTCTGATGAGAACTAGCAAAGCTGGAGATATCAGCACAGGAGAGGCTGCAGAGGCTGGGGGAGGGGGGCTCCTAGCTAGGGAATGGAAAGGGCCCCCCTTCCTTGGTGTGTGTGTATGAGAGTGAGTGTGCGTGTGTTTCTCTACTGAGTCCTACAGGAGTTCCAGTAACCTTCACCACAAGGCCTTCCACATCCTTCTGAGGTGCTTATTTAGGACCCAGGTTCCCAAGTTTAAAAGGAGCAGGTGGGGAGGGGGACAGGCTCCCAGGCCCCACCCCAGGTTCTCTGCATGTTTTCCCTCTGCCCAGAATACCCTTGGGTATTAGTGGCCTGGCTCATGACCCATTCTTTCCCACCATACAGGAGTCATTTTCTAGTTCCTGCAAGGCAGTGTTGAGGCTTCCTCAGTCACCTCATCACCCAACATGCTGGACTGTGTCCTTCCTTATCAGCTTCAGTTGCCACAGTCTATTCCTGAGAGAAAAGAAGGCCTCTGGCATTTCTTTCAGCATGCCAAGTGCTCAAGTACTGGGAGTGTGTGGGGAGATTTCAAAGAGACGCTTGTATGTCCTCTAAAGGGAAGTGGCATGTGACAGGGACCAGCACTAGCATTTGCTAAACCCCTTCTTTGTCCCAGGCCGTGCCATGGGCACTCATCAGGAGCCCGCCGTGTGCACAAGGAAACAAGCTTGGAGAGGCGGTGAGAGGAGCCCAGAGCCCCAGGCAGCACAACTTTGACTTGGCTGTGTGGTTCCACAGCCCACGGACCTTGCCTTATGCTCCCCCGAATCTCAGCCTCTGTTTCCAGGATCCAGCCTGGAATTCAGCTCCACGCAGGCACTTTAAATAAACGCCTGCCAAGCCAACACAACCTGCAGTGGTACTTGTGGGAAAAGGCTCATTTCTTCTCTTAGAATCAGGAAATCTTGGGGCCATTATGGCGATTCTCTAGTCTCCGTTTAGAGGCTTGAATGTCCAGCAAGACATCCTTGCACAGAAGTGGGACTGGTCTCTGCTGCATGTAGAGGGCAGGTGTCCTGCCCCTCGTCTCACAGTAGTACATCAGCGGCTAAACCTCGCCAGCCTGAGGATTTTCACCGCCCCCCCCCCCAGCTTTCCTCTCCACAAGTAAGGTAGAAGGGCTGAGAAAAAGAACCCCAGCAATGACTCTCTGGGGACTCGAGGGCCCTCTGTTTGCCTCCCATCTGTGAAAGTTCCGACCATTCAAAGCCAGCCCGAGCTTCAGGTAATAGACCCCTTCTCTCTGTGTCCCCATTGTTACTGAGGCACTGTGATAGGAGACTCCTCGTAAAGATGTGAAGAGGATCCAACGAAGCAACAGGTGACAGTGGCTGGCACAGTCCCTGGCACGCAGCAGGAAGCCAGTCAGCACGATGTGCATCACCACCCACGCCCCGTGTGGGGTCTTCATCTGATTTACAACCTGTCTCTCCCTGATGCCTGTCTCCTGTTTGGTGTCTGTGCATCTCTGCCCCGTGCATCCGCCTGCTGATGGCTGCCACGGTGGTGGGGACCACAGCGGTGTCCTCCCCGGAGGGGCCCGAGGCAGGAGCAGCCCAAGGGCATGGACTCCGCGAGCCCACCATGCATCAGGTCCCTCCGCCCCTGCAAACTGCCTGAGCGAGCAGGCATCACCATCATCACCGCCAATGCAAGGAAATCAAAGAAACAAACCCACAAAAGTTTGCAAGAGAGAGAGGGAGAGAGAAAGAGGCACTTACCGTTTGCTGCGACCCCCAGGCTTGCAGAGCCACTTTTAACTAAGAATGAATTAGGGACAAACTCTTCCTCAGAGTCTGAGTCCGGGGTTGGTTGGGCCACACCGTTGCCTAGCAACCGCCTCTGGCTCTCATTGGCCGGAGGGGAGGGGGGCGGGGAGGGGGACTGCTCAATAGGGGTTGATGAAGCGGATGAACAATGCAAGGGAGCACCTGCGGACCACAAAGACACAGACAGAAAAAAAAATATAATGAAAATTGGTTTCAAGGCACACAGGGAAGGGAAGGGAGCAAAATAAAACACGCATCAACGGGGGAGGGGGCTCCCGACACTGCGTGGTGATGTAGTGCACGCGTAGACCAGGCTGCGCCTCCGCAGGAAAAGTTCGTGGGAACTCCCCGGAGAACCGCGCACGGCTCGCACAAGGCACCTCAGAAACACCCGGGTTCCTTTTTTTTTTTTTTTTTTGCCTGTTCTTTGAAAGTTGCTGAGAAACGTGGGGGGTCTGCTGCTCACTGAGCTGTTAGACCTCAGGCAGCTGCCCGTCTGTGAGCTGCGATGGCCTCCCTGTCAAATGAGCAGCCAGGATTGGGCCATAGCTGAACCCTAGTGCGGGCCATTGGGTGATGTCACTGAACTGCAATGATGTTCTTATTAGTGAGATTTTAATCCGACATGCCTGCAACAAGCCCTGGGCCTCATAAAAGGTAGACAGAGCTGGAAAAAATGATCTAAGGCTCTCCTCCACCTTTGGCATTCTAGGATTTCAACACACCGGTGGTGTACTTTTCTAAGAATCTAATGTTTTATGGGTCTGAAATCCTGACATTCTCGCAAACTTCTTGAAGCAAGGGTTATAGCAGGCTTGTTGGTTTCCTCGCGCTGGTGCTGGGCTCTTAGTGGCACGAAAGAGGTACTGGTATTGTTCAATCCCAGGGATTTACCGCAGGAGGATCAACATTTCAACATAGCTGAAAGTGCCAACATTCTATAATGTGAGGAAGACGCCAGCGTTTTGTGAGTTTCAAAATGCAATGCATCGGTAAGTCTGATTTCGAGTTTGTAATGCATCCTAGGTCTAAGGTCCCAGCTTCTTACAGTTCCATCAACTCCCAGCTCTTTAGAAGGCGGAGGTGATGTCTTGGGGGCATGACCTTTGAGCTCGGACCGTTCCCAGTCATCTCTGATTGACCCTTCTACACGTGCAGTACATCACGTACAAGAGGGCACATAAGCACAAACATATAAAAGTATACAGTACAACACAGTGCACCACTTGACAGCCAGGGCTGCTCACTCCTCCCATTTGGACCAGTAGAAGGTGTGTAACACAATCATATCCATCCAGCTTTCAAAGGGGCTGAATCTTCGGAAGTTTAAGGCAGCCCAGACAGGCCATCAGAAGATCTGGCCAGGTTCTAAATGGGTGGTGGTGGGGTGTAGATTACTTCTGATTGACTGGGGGCAAAAAAAGTTGTTTGTGGTCTGTCTACATAACAGAGGTCCACTAAGTTCACAGCCACCATATCCTGCAGTATTTTGCAGGTTCCATGACCTCAATATTAACTAACTCCTGAGATTATTTAACTGTGCGTGACATTTTGTAGAATTACTGTGTCACTGGGCTGGCTCATTTTACAAATTCAGTGAGGAAACTGGAGGCAGCAGGGATGGATGACATTCTTTGAGTAGCTTCTCCTTCTGGATTTTGGTTGCTTTACTGAAAACTTTGGGTTACGATACGCCTGTCCAAACCAATAGTGTTGATTCATCACGAGAGTCTTCCCTGACACCACTTACCAGACAGCATGACAGGACTCAGCATGTATCTGAATCGACCTCAGATCCCCATCTGATCATGGGCTATATGTGCAATGATCTATGGCTGTGCCTTATATTAAAGTTTTTGGTACATCTTGGGGAGCATGGTGCACCTTTAGAGTGGTCTTTGGAGTGTAATAGAACAGAAATTTGCACATTACCCTACTTCCAGTCCCCATTTACAAGATGTTTATCCCTCTGCACCCTATCTTTTATGCAGGTGTTATCAGTACTAGAGATTATCTATGTGAGCATCCAGTATGCCTGAGCATGTAGGAACCTAGGGTCAGTGCTTATTAAATTAAGAAACAAACATAAACCAAAAACCCCATTCATGACCCCTGTGATCCCAGTTGTGGAAAGATTTTTGTCTACCAGGCCACATTTATTAAGGAAATACACATTCATTTCCTCATCTATTAACCAAAGACATCTTTTGATCTCCAATCAGAGCTTCTGGCAAGCTTGAGACAATCAGGATCATAGCATGCTGGTATTCTAGTATTTTCAGACCAATGCTAAGAAACCTGATACATGTTGCAGGGTGCTTGCTACAGCCTCTTCCTCAGTGAAACTCAAGGTTCATCAAGTAAAAATATTCTGGAACTAAGTAAATTGTGCATCATAAACTTCAGGGATCCTTGGTTGAGCCCAACCCTATGCCTCTCACTTGGGCCTCATGCCTGTCTCCTCTCCCCTCCTTCCTTGCCTGCCTCCGTCTCTCCCTCCCTTTGTTCCTCCTTCCCTTCTTCATTCCTTCCAGTCTTCAGCTTCTCCTCTGTGTTTTGGGATTACTCTGCATATTCATCACTAACGGGAAGATTCTAATAAGGTGTTAGGCCCTCAGTACATTTAGGAAGTTTCTGTGAGGTGCAGACATTGCTGGAAACATGTATGCTCATCCCCTGAATCTCATTTGATGGCAGCTTTTCATCCCAGTGATCTCCAAGGTCAGGCACATGGACTAGTTTCCCAGAATGCAAGAAAATATTTATGTTTTAAATTTATGTTTTTCAAGTTGCTACATGGTTCAATATGCTTATAAGGCACAACACGGGAGCATCTGAAATGCATGGATGGAAATGCTTGACTACCTGTTCGGTGTGTGCAAGAGCAGGGAGGGGTGCTGACAGTTGGAGCCTGCACTTGAAATCTAGGTCTAATATTTGCTGGTGCAGCTCCGGGCCAACTTCCTTATGCCTCATTTTCCTCCTCTGAATAATGGAGATCGGGGTGGGGGAGAGGAGAGTGCCCTCTTATTTTTTTTTTGTGGGGGAGGTTGCTTTAAGGATAAAAGAAAATCACACAAGAGAAGATTGTGTTTCTGCCAGTAAACACCTCATAAACTGTAGATGTTGCTGTGTCATACGTACAAAGTGAAGGGCACTATCTTTGTCTTCTCTGTGTGTGTATTTGCATGCACATGTGTGCACCCACAGCATGTGCATGTGTGTATGACTGTGTGTATATGTGTGGGTCTACATGTATGTACTGGTGTGTGCACATGTGTGTGAGTGTGCAAGCCAGAGGTTGATATTGTGGGGGGTCTTCCTCAATCACTCTGTATTGAGGCCTCTCATTGAACTCGGAGCTCACCAGTTCAACTTGACTAACCAGCCAGTAAGCCATAGGTATCCTCCTACCTGTGCCTCCACAGTGATGGGATTGTGGGCATGTACTTCCATATCTGGCTTTTCCATGGGTGCTGGGGATCTGAACGCACGTGCTTGTGTTTGTGTGGCAAACACTTTTCCCATTGAGCCTTCTCCTCAGTCTCTCACTCTCTTTCCTCCCTCCCTCCCTCCTTCCCTTCCCTACAGAGCTGTGGATGGTTGCAAAAGTATAGTGAACACCGCTTCATCACAGACATTTCTTAAAGACCCGCTGTTGAGGTTGGAAGGTGAGAGGCATGATGACAGACTGATGGGAGGGGAGGCAGGACAGCAAGTGCGGGGGTTTAAGGAAGGCAGGGGTGGGGCATGTCAGAGTAGCCTGACACCCTAGGGCAAGGCAAGGAGGCTGGGGCTCACTTCAGCTGGAGGAGCTGAGGACTGCTTCATGGAGCCATGGGAGAAAATCTGACAATCTAGAGTGATCATACATTCTGGTTTGTGAGGGGCAGCTCCGATTGGAACCTGTTATTCTGCATTGATGAAGGAAAGCACTCATTATTGTACATGGATAATTCCTCACATAGTCACCTGCTATAGGGCAGTGAGGGCTGGATTCCGTTCTACACCAGAGACTATTGTCTGTGGCCAGGAAGAGGAGGCAAGAGGTCTGGGTACAGTGTCAGTAAAGCGCTTCATGTTCACAGCAAGTCCTCCCGCCTCTCTACTGGGCTAGTTGTGTCTAAGGTTCTTTGATGGGCCAACATTCTTCAAGATGGAAACAAGGGTACTCTACGCCTCACAGACTTGTTCAGAAGATTGAAGGAGACAACAGGAAAAAAATTCAGGATATAAATGGCTTTACTTACAATAAAACAAAAATCAGGGCTGGAGAGATGGCATAGTGATTGAGGTACTTGCCTTCAAAACCTAAGGACCCAGGTTCAATTCCCCAGTGCCCACGTAAGCCAGATGCACAAAGTGGTACATGTGTCTGGAGGTCTTTTGCAGTGGCTGGAGACCCTGACATACCCATTTTCTCTCTCTCCTAAATAAACAAATACAATATTTTTTTAAAAAACAGAGTCTTTCAAAATAGGAGATGCACATAAAATGCTTATAGAAGAATTTGTATAAAGGATAGGGGAAAATGGCTAAAATTGAAAAAAAAATCTTTTGTTTTTGTTTTTCAAGGTACGGTCTCACTGTAGCTCAGGCTGATCTGGAATTCACTATGTAGTCTCAGGTGGCCTGGAACTCATGGTGATCCTTCTACCTCTGCCTCCTGAGGGCTGGGATTAAAGTCATGCTCCACCACACCCAGCTTGAAAAAATTCTTTACAGCGGCAATTACTGTTATGGACATTTGCGAACTTTTAATAGGCTTCCATGTCTTTATGTTTTCTATGATGAGCATATGTAGTTTCTTTTTATAGTTTTAAACTTGGGTTTTAAAGCTGGAGGGGAAAATAAAGTAATAAGTGCAAAAATATCGAGTATCTAGTGGGCACTAAAGAGATGCTGGTCTTAAATACAAACATGACTTTATATATTGAAACTAGTAGTGTATTTGTTGTAAGCTGATTTTGTGTGCGTGTGTGGTGTTCATGTGTATGTATGTTTGTTATGCATATGGCTACATATGTGTGGGAGGGTGTGCATGCATATGTGTGTGTGTAGGTATCTGAAGGTCAGTGGTCCATACTAGGTATCTTTCTCAATAACTGTCCACCTTACTATTATTATGTTTTTAAAATATTTATTTATTGGAGAGAGAGAGAGAGGCGCACACACACACACACACACACACAGAGAGAGAGAGAGAGAGAGAGAGAGAGAGAGAGAGAATGGGCGCACCAGGGCCTCCAGCCATTGCAAATACACTCCAGACATATGCACCACCTTGTGTACATGATGGGCACTGGGAACTCGAACCTGGGTCCTTAGGCTTCACAGGCAAGTGCCTTAACAGCTAAGCCATCTCTCCATGCCGACCTTACTGTTGTTTAATTGTGCGTGTATGTATGTGTGGTTTAGTGTAATGTGTGTAGCGTATGCACATGTGTGTGCAGATGTGCATGTGTGTGTGGAGGCCAGAGGAGAGCTTCAGGTGCCTTTCTCTATTGCTCATCCATGTGCTTCCTTGATGTTAGGGTCTCTCTTCTCCCTCAAGCTGCAATTGACAGTTTGGTCCATGAGCCCCAGTGATTCTCCAGTCTCCACCTCCCCACCCCAAATGTGGACTGCGGTTACAGATGTGTGGTCACACCCAACATTTAATGTGGACTCTGAGGTGTCAAACGTGGGCAGTCTTAGGCCCTCACTGGTCCTCATACTTGAACAGAAAGTGTTCATAACTGCTGAGCCATCTCACCAGCTCTCCACCTTATTTTTTAAAATAGTATTTATTTATTTATTATTTATTAGTGTGTATAGGTGCACTAGGGCTTCTTGCCACTGTCAGGGAACTCTAGATGAATGTATCAGTTTTTTTTGTCTTTGGTTTTACATGTGTGGTGTTGGGAAATCAAACCCTGGACATGCAAGCAAACGCTTGTAATCACTAAGCCAGCTCCGCAGCCTGACCTTATTTTTTGAGACAGGGCCTCTCACTGAGTCTCGAGTGCAGCAATTCAGCTAGACTGGCTACATAGCAAGGCTTACAGATCCTGAGGGAGACTCCATCTCCCCAGCACTAAAATCACAGGCACAAGCCACCATGCCTGGCTTTTATGTGGGTGCTGGGGATCAGAACTCCGGTCCTTCTGCTTGCATGGCAAACACTTGGTAAACTGAGCCATTTTCACAGCCTCCTAGCCTCCAAGCTGGTTTTTAACCAAACATTTCTGCTTCTAGGAGTTTATGTGAAAATTGATTTTTTTCAAAAGATTTTTGTTTAAGGATATTCATCACAACCTTATTTGCGATAGCTACAAAGTAAAACTTACAAGAAAATGTTAAAAAAATTATTTTTTCAAGTAGATGGCTTTGAACTTGTGGGCATTGCTCCTGACTCAGCCTCCGATTGGCAGGGTTACAGGCGTAAGCTACCGTACCTGGCTCCTTCATTTTCTGTGTTTCTCAATGCACAAATGTGATGACGAGACTTGAAAAACAAACACAAAAACAAAGGAAAGAAGTTCTTTTTAAGAGAAGTAGACACACATAAAAGTCAGCCCAGAACTCGGGCCTGCTGGGAGCCCTGCTAGGAGGAGCCAGGGAAGAATCAGAGCTGGCGGGGCCCAAGCTCGCCTCCTACAGCAACCTAGTAAATCTCAAGGGTCTCACCCCCTCAGCCCGGCAGCTCCCACTAAGTCAATTCTCCCCACAGTGCTTGTTTTCAGAAGCAGGTCCCTGGCCATTTGTCTTGGTGACTTATGCTGGGAAAAACGGGTCTCTGGAAAACAGGACGCAGTAAATTTCTCAGGCTCAGGTCATTTGATCTTGGCTCTCCTCCTCACAGGTTTCTCAGGGACTTAAAATGTTGTTAAGCATTCGTGGGGAACAGAGCTCTGTTTTTACCTGCTTGCCTAAGTAGTGGCTTTCTCTCAGCACTGAGCAGAGAGCCCTGGGTCGGCTTTGTTCCCATGAGATGGCCTGCTAGCTAGTCTGCTGCTTGCTTGACGTGGCCAGATGGAGAACATTTATTCTTTTTTTTGTGTGATTTCCTTTTTTTCTTTGAGAAATAATTCACATACAGTACAAGTTACCTATTTAGAAGTACACAACTCATTAGAACCAACTACACACATGAAGTGGTGCAACCAGTACCATCATCAATTTTGGGCCATTTTTATCACCTCCAAAAGAAATCTAATACTCATTTGCTATCCCTCCCCATTGCCCCACAGCCCTGGAAAATCATGAATCTTGTTTTGTGGCCCCATGGATTTACCTATTCTGGATATTTCTTTTAAAAAATTTTAAATTAATTTAGTTATTTGTATGCAGAGAGACAGAGAAGGCAGAGAGAGAGAGAGACAAAGAGAGACAGAGAGGGAGAGCACACCAGGGCCTTTGGCCACTGCAAACAAACCCCAGATGCATGTGCCATTTTGTGCATCTGGCTTTACATGAGTAACTGTGCAATCAAGCCTGGCTCTTTAGGATACACTTCCCAGGCAATAGCTTAGACTGCTAAGTCATCTCTCCAGTTTTACTCTGACATTTCATTTAAAGGGAATCACACAACATGTGCTCTTTTGTGAATGACTTCTTTTACTTAACATGTTCCCAAGGTTCAAACATGTCAAAGCATGGATCAGGACTACATTCCATTATAGAATTTCATGGTATGGAGAGGCCACAGTCTGTTCATTCACTTATAGAACATCACTTGTTTTCACGTCTTTGCTATCAACAACGACATAGCTAAAAATATTTGTGCGCAAGTCTCTGAGCAGGAATATGCTTTCATTTCCCTTGGGGATATGCCTAGGAGTTGAACTGCTGAACTGGATGGTAATTCCATGCTTAATCTATTTTTGTTTTTGCATGTGTAGGACATGGTGTGTGTGTGTGTTATCCATGTGTGTGTACAAATGCGGGTGTGGTCCAGAGGAGAATATGGGGTGTCCTTTTTTTGCTTGTCCGTGCATTTCCTTGAGACAGAGTCTCTTTCTGATTCAGAGATGTGGTTTTTGTGAGGCCCAGCAATCTCTGGTTTCTGCTCCCCACAGGGCTGGGATTACAGGAGTGAATAGCCATGCACAGTTGTCTACATGGATCCCGGGGAATCAAACTCAGGAAATCTTAGGCACGTCTCAGACTCTCATGCTTGCAGCCAGCACTCCTACCCATTAAGGTATCTTGCCAGCCCCATGTTTAATCTTTTAAGGAACTGACAGTTGGATTTCCAAAGTGGCCATACCATTTTGTGGTCCCACTACGGTTTATTTCTCCGCATCTTGCCAACACTTACTATCTAGCTTTCTGACTACAGCTAGTAGCTGAGTACAGCTATTTCAGTGGGTATGACGTGGTAGTTCACTATGATTTAATTTGCATTTCCCCGACTGCTACTATGCTATTCATCTTTCATATGCTTACTGATCATTTGTGTCTCTTCCTGGACAGAAATATCTAACGCTTGGTACCTGGAAGGTCTTCCAATCACCCCCTCTGTCAGCTTTTTTTGTTATCAAACATCTATTTTTCTTTGAATCTGGGTGATATAACTGGTCAGAGGCTGTTGTGATGCCCTGTTGAGCCAAGCAGTGTGTTAAACATTGACCCTCTCGGAGCTAGGGAGAGTCCCTACAGGCTTCAGAAGTTGGGCGCGATGGTTATTATTGCCAACTTAACAGGATCTGGAATTATCTAGGAGCTAAATCTCTGGACATGTCTGTGAGGGAGTTTCTAGATTGGGCTAACTGAGGCGAGAAAACTCACCCTAACTAAGGGCAGCACATTCTATGGTGTGAAGTCCTGGACTGAGTAAAAAGGAGAAAGATTGCTGAGCACCAGCATTTAAAAGTACACAACTCATCAGAGTCAACAACACACATGAAGCTGTGCAAACATTGCCATCATCAATTCTAGACCATTTCTATCACCTCCAACAGAAAACTAATACTCACTTGCTACCACGCCCCATTGTCCCACAGACCTGGCTAATCACGAATCGCCCAGGAGTGGCATAACTGGTTCATAGGGCAGTTCTACTAATGTTTCGAGTAACCTCCATACTAAATTTCCCCTTGACTGGTACTAGAGATACAGGGCTAAGGTCAGCCCTTCTTCTGGAGGGACACAGAACTCCTGGATGAAGGGGACGCATTATGTTACACAGGAGAGGCAGGGGTACCGAGGAGGGAAAGAGTGGTGAGGAGAGGTACTCATGGGTGGGGTCACTGGGAGACTCTTCAAGTTCCAAGCACCAAGCTGTGACTTCCGGATTCTCCCAGGTTGCTGAGACCTTTCCTAGGGCTGCCTTGAAAGGTGTTGAAGATCCTCCACCACGGCCTGTGGAGGGTTAACGTGGGCTGGAGGAAAAGCCACTTTCCATGAGATATGAGAGAAAATGAAGCTACAAGGCCAGCTGGATTGTTTCTCACTGTCAAAGTCTGCTGGCAAATGTGACCAAGGAGCCACTGAAATTTATGGCAGGCCTCAAATGATCTGGTCACACAGAGTTCGCTCTAACAGGGAGCCTTGGGCGGCCCGCTTCTCCACTGAGATATGACTTAAAAAAAGTGCTTCTAAACAGCTGTTCAGAATCAGTTTTTACTTCCTGGGCTGGATCTCTGGATATTTGCTTCTCCCACTCAACTTACACAGCTGCAGAATTCTAGACCTATGATCCAAGGCCACCAGGCATCCTTCTACTCGGGTGCTGGCTGGAGACACTACTAGACCCAGGGAAGAGGCAAGAGGCAGGGAGACGCTGAGGAGTAATTTGCTGGGGGTGGGGGCACAGATGCCCACTGAACACCTACCATGTGTCCAGCATGGTGAAAGGCCTTTCCCAACTCATCTCTTTTCATCCTTATACCCCCTGAAAGGCATCAGGAGCTCTTAGCTGGCAGATCAGAACTGGATGCTCAAAGACAGTGTTCAAAGTCACTCAGTTGGTGCATGCGAGGCTGGGCTCTGGGCCTGGTTCTGTTGCACTCTAAGCCCACCCATTTCCTACTACTGAAATACACAGAAGAATTTTCATTTGTAAATCCATGTATTTATTTCCCAGATCTTTTATTAGCCATGGGAAGACCTTGGTAATGTGTAAAAGTCAAGCCTCTTGCTCAAGCCACTAAACTGGAGGGCTGTCCATTTGGGCCTCAGACCCAGGCCCCTGGAGGCATAGCTAGAGATCTTTCCAGAGGATCTCTCTGCTCTGTCTTTCATGGGGTCTTAGAGTGGGAGTGAAGAATTAGTATAACCCATGAACTGTGTGAAAACCAACCAGGAAACACAAAGCTTATAAAATAAAGCTGGCGCTGTATACTTATCACTGGTGAAGCTTTCTAAATAACGATAATATTTCAATAAGAAGTTTAGAAAAACAGAAAACCATGTGGTGTGAAGGTTACCATGCAGTGAGAGCATTTCTTGGAATATCTTTGCTTGGTAAATGGCCTGATTTGAAACAGCTTGGCCTGGGCTTACTACCGGTCTGTGCCAGTCGCTCCCATCAGATTTCTACAGAGCTTCTTGCAACTTTGAGGAACAGTATAAACACCATAAGGGCCAAGAGTTCCAGAAACTCCTCTTTTGCTACTACACGATATCTTGAAAAATCAAAGGACAGGTAGTGAAATGGCTGGCCAGTCTGTCCCCCAGAGACTTGGTCTCACCCAGTTTGGAGAAATTCCCAAAGGGAGATTCTCAAAGAAGGAAATTTGAGAAGATTTTTAGAACAAATGAAAAGTAAAACAGACTTGCTTTTTAATCTACACTGTCCTCTGTACAAAAAGGAATCTCTGTGTAAGAGAAGGGAAAGGAGCAGACATTTATCATATGTGTGTGGTGTACCAGGCCCTGTACTGACCTCCACAGAGACCACAACAATGATCATTCCCTCACTCAACCAACTATTAATTCAAATCCAAAACTCAAGGTGTTGTCAGGGCCTTTGTACTAGCTACCTTTCTTAGTGCTGTGTTAAAATCTGTGACCAAAACAACGTAAGAAAGGGTTTGTTGTGGCTCACAATTTGAGGGTACAGTCCACCACAGTGGGAACGCCATGGTAGCAGCATCAGGAGGAGACAGCTGGCCGTGCTGCATCCACAGTCAGGAAGCAGAGAGGGAGGTAAATGCTGCTGCTCAGCTCATGTTCTCCTTTTTATTCAGTCCAGGACTTCAGCCTATAGAATGTGCTGCCCATATTTAGGGCGGGTTTTCTCACCCCAATTAACCCAATCTAGAAACTTCCTCTCAGACATGTCTAGAGATTTATCTCCTAGATAATTCTAGATCCTAATAAGTTGACAATATTAACCACCCCGGCCAACTTCTGAAGCCTGTAGGGACTCTTCCTAGCTCTGAGTGGGTCAATGTTTTTAACATGCTGCTTGGCTCAACAGGGCATCACAACAGCCTCTGACTTACCATTAAAGAGTCTTCTCCCTGTGTGTGCCTGTCTTCATAGGGCAGTCACCTCATAAGGCTACCAGTCCTGTTAGATGGTTCATAGCCTATCTGAGATGACCCCCTTTTAGAAAGTTGTAACTACAGTGGCCTGATTTCCAGATATGGATCTCTGGTACTGGAAGTTAAGACTTCAACCTATCTAGTTCTGTAAGATTGTTGTTGTATGGGAATTTAACCCATAACACTACATTGTGGAGTTTATAGCACATTAGTTTTCCTTTATAGACAGGTAAGCCAAGGCAGGGAGGCCATGTGACTTGCTCAAGATATACTATTAAATCGCCAATCCAGAGCCCATATGACTGACATCTACCATCACATGTGAGGTTCCTCAGCGGATGATCATGCACATAAAAAGAGCTTTCACGTGCATTACCACACTTATTTCTATGGGACATCTCTAAGTATTGTTTCCATTTTACTGATAATTAAAACAAGCTTGAGAGAAATAAAGGTCAGTATGTTTGGAAGAGGAAAAGAAAGGAACCATGTGGGGAAGAGTTTCTATGCATTCTACAGATTCCACCAAGAGAGCAACAGCGTTGCATTGTGGTGGAGGAATGCACTAGAAATGGAGTTGGACACCAACACAGTTGCCTATAATGACATGGCTCTATCCACCAGGCTTTCCAGAAAGGCTGTTCACCCTAACTGAGGACAATGGATTAGATAATAAACGAGACTCAACTGTTTCTTGTAATTAAAGAAAGCTCATCTGGAGACAGACATATTCATACTCTGAGCAGCAAGCCCAGGCAGCCAGGTTCCGCCCTGTCCCTTGGTTAGCAGAGCCTGCGCATGGCTAGCCAGTTTCTTGCTTTCTGGAGGACACAGCACAGGGTGACACTGGGGTACAAAGCTTCTGGGAGTTGTTTGGGCAGATCCTGAGAAACACCATCCCTTAACTACGGTGTTGCACACATGGACTTCATTTGCCTTGGATTCCACATGGTCAGGGAAGTGAGGGAAGGGAGAGGTGCCTTCAGGGTAGGAAATGCATTTAGGATGTTCCTGTGAGCCAAGTCCATGGAGTGCGGTGGTTGAAGAAGCTGGCATGGACATGCAGGGTGGTTCTGTGTGATCAGAAGCAGGTCCCTGGGTGAGTCAGGGAAGGAAACTACCGGCCACGACCAACCAGAGAAGGTCAGACCTCATCCTGCTACACCTAGGTCCTGCCCATGAAGCTCTCACAGTTTCCGTGAGGCCATTCCGGTGGAATTACAAACTCAGGTTGGGCCCCTGGCCTCGGCAAAGTTCTTCTGTTAACAGCCAAGCAAATCCAGAACAGGCGATCTCCCCACAGTGCTGTGAGACCAGGCAGCAGAGAGCTGGCTCAGGACTCAGTGACCACTTCCTAAAGGACCTGATGCACCCACAGATGCCTGGCAGTGAGCCCCGTGGGGTCTGGGCTACAGAGGCAGGCAGGCATGTGCGTACGTGAGTGTATCTTGTGTTGTGGGCTAGTTAGCGTCCCAGGCAGAGAACATGGTGTATGCTGAGAGCCAACGACAGAAAATCATACAACCCCACTGGAGGAACAAGAGGACAAAATGGCAAATGCTCCCAGAGCAAAGGTGAGGAAGGTGAAGGCAGTGAGAGAAAGGAACGAGAGAGAGAGAGAGAGAGAGAGAGAAAGGGATCTGGAATCCATGAAGACTCCTTGTGGAATCCTGCCTGGTCCCTACTCCCTGAGCTTTAGACTCAGCAGCTGCGACTAACAAGGCTACGCCGCGTGACTTGAGTCCCCAAACTCCCCTGAAAATTACCACGTTACAAGGTTACCTTCTAAGCTCTCTTAAAGCTCCAGTAATAAAGCTGATAAGACTGATTGGCGCTATTCCATGAGTCGTCCTATCTGCTTCGCGGTTCCTCTTTATTACCCCCATTTAGCAGATGAGAAGAGAGAAGTTCAAAGCAGGTTAAGTGACTGCATTCTGCAAGTCTATGATTTCCTGAAAGAAACTGCCCTGAAGCTTTCTGCCTGAAAAACGGAATCCTTCGCTCTCAGAGAAACCTTATGCGGGGGAGGGGGGCAGAGAGGGATAAAAATGACTTGTTAATCATCACAACGCTAATGATAGAAATTTCTATTGATCAGGTATTTTCTCCTTAGCAGATGCTCTTTCACACTGTGCACAGACATGCATCCAGTTTTAATCCTCACAGCAATCTAATGAGGCAGAGACTTCTAGTATCCCCAGTTCAGCAATAAGGAGGCTTGGATATATGGTGGCCTATCAGCATGGCCAATGTCACATGGTCAGCTGAGCAGGGAAAAGTTCAGAGGTGGCCCCAGGTGGCAGACCACCCACAGCCTCAGCAACTAATTACTTTTCTGTTAGACTTGAAAAGACCAAAGCTCTGTTAGCCTAACTGCAGAGGTACACACCAGGAAACTGAAGCCCGGAGTAGTGACAGAATGACCGAACGTCCTCCAATGGGGCAGCAGCAGTGGGATTGATTTTGTGCCATTAATACTAATGGTAGTGGGCTGGCAAGATAGCTCAGTTAGTTAAGTGCTCACCTTAAAATCCCGAGTATCTGAATTCTATCCCCAAAACCCCATGTGAAAATGCCAAGCATTTAGATGCAGTTTGCTTGTAGTCTCAGCACTAGAGAGGTGGAGACAGGATGATCCCTGGCAATCACTGGGCAGCCAATCTAGCTGAATTGGTGAGGTCAAGGCCAATGAAAGGAGGTCTTAGAAAAGATAGACAGTGTCCCTGAGGAATGATACCTGAGGTTGGCCTCCGGCCTCTACACATACGTGTACACACATGTAGCTTCACGCACACACACACACATCAACACTAGTGATAGCCATGGGGTCCAGCTTAACAGACTGATCACAGCCCAGACCCTGAGGCAAACTGCCTGAGTACGTATCTGCTCTACCACTTACAAGCTGTGCAACCCTGGGCAAGATGGTTTAAACTTCTCAGTGCTTCAGTATTTTAATGTGGAGGAAGGGGAGAGTAACGGTACCTACCTCCCAAGCTTAACTGGTAATTCTAGCTCCGGCATGAAAATCTATGTAAGCATTTGTGATCACTCATTACCTGTTCTGTGCCAGGTACTATGCCTCATGTACTTGACCTCTGATTATCATGGCAACATGGGGAGAAGGTTTATTGTTCTTATTTTCTAGAGAAATAAGCTCAGGAAAAAAAAATAATAATGATGTGCCTAAAGTTACACAGCATGTGAGCTGCAAAAGCTGGAATGGGATCCATGACCGTCTGATTCCCCACAGTGGCCTTGATATGATGTTTATAATTTTGCAGAGAGCACTGGGAAATATCTCATTACTGGGGTATTTCTGGCATATTTTATTTAGTGTGTGTGTGTGTGTGTGTGTGTGTAGGCCACAAGTCAATGTCTCATGTCTTTCTCAATTGCTCTCCATCTTACTTTAAAAAAATTTATTGTATATTATTTTTGTGGAGAGAGAGAGGCAAAGATACACACACACACAGAGAATGGGCACACCAGGGCTTTCAGCCACTGCAAATGAACTCCAGATGTGTGCGCCTCCTTGTGTGCACGAGCGACATTGTGCGCTTGTGTCACTGTAGGTGTGGCTACGTGGGACCTGGAGATTCGAGTATGAGTTCTTAGGCTTCGTAGGCAAGTGCCCTAACCACTAAGCCATCTCTCCAGTCCCCATCTTACTTTCTGAGATGGAATTGCTCAGTGAATCTGAAGATCACCCATTCAGCTAGACGAGGTAGCCAGCAAGCCCCGAGGGGTCCTCTTGTCTCTACTTCCCCAGAACTGGGATTTCAAGCACATATTCAGTGCCTGGATTTTTATTCAAGTCCTTCTACTTGTGTGGCAAGCACTTTCCTGACTGAGTCAGGCCGCTAAACCCCTTCTGATGCATTTGAAATATTGATGATTCTTATCTTTCCAGGACAAGTGTGTGTGTGTGTGTGTGTGTGTGTGTGTGCGCGCGCGCGTGCACTCATGAATACATGGAGGAGAATGAGCAAGAAAACACAGCCACAAGAATGGCAGAAAACTGCATTCAAGGATCATCTATTATTCCATAATGGAAATGTAATTATTTCATAAGGATAATAACAACTCATCCCATGTGCAGAGCCCTTGCTGGCTCGGGAAACTTTTTCACACCCATTATCTCATTGCATTCCATAATGGCCCAGCAGGCAGGGGAGGAGAGCTAATTACACTGTGTTCTGATCGTGGCTGCTACTCTTGGTTGCCTACCAGCACCTATTGCCCTTGCTAACAGCATCCTGTTCAGTAGCACAGGCCTCCAATGTGTGCCTCAGTCGGTGGATCCTGGCGGGCAAATTACAATGATCCCATTCCCCTTGGGGGAATGCAGCCATGGAGCAGTCTGATTTGAGGAGAGGCCTGGGGTCTCCTGGATATTGAACCACCTGGACACAATGCCTGAGACTTCTGTAGCAGAAGTCAAGAAGCCATGCCTCGGGACTTCTTGCTAAGTGAGAAAGTGAATGTTTAAGTTAATGGTGATGGTTATGGGTAGTTTGAATAGGGGTTTTGTATATGGTGCTCTGAGCTATCCTTCTTCACTCTGGCCACTTTGGATGGCTGATCTTCACTGTCAACCTGACTGCATTTGGAATCACCCAGGAAACATATCTCTGAGCATGTTTATGGGGATGTTTCCAAAGAGGTCTAGCTGAGGGAAGAATCAACCTAGATGTGTGTGGCACCATCTCATGGACCAGAGTCCCAGAGTGAATGAAAAGGAAAAAGAGGAAGCCAGCTGAGGACTGGCATTCACCTACTTCTTCCTGACTGCAAACACAATGTGATCTTCCTGACTGAGAACACCGTGCTTTCTGTATCCTCAAATCCTGATCCAAAATGACTCCTTCCTCCCCTTAGTTGCCTTTGCCATGTATTTTGTCACAACCCTAAGAAAAATAACTAATATGATAGTCTTCCTTAAAAAAAATCCTACTGTTGGGCTGGAGAGATGGCTTAGTAGTGAAGGTGCTTGCCTTTGAAGCCTAAGGAAGCTGGTTTGGCTCCCCAGAATCCACATAAGCCATATGCAGAAAGTGCATGGGCACAAGATGGTGCACACGGCTGGAGTTCAAATGCAGTGGCTAGACACCCTGGCATGCCAGTTCCCCCCCCCCCTCATAAATAAATAAGACTCCTACTATATTTTACTTTTCACTTTTATTTTTCAAGCCATGTCCTGCACCAAGTGGGACTCTGTTGCTCTCATTCTGTTGCAAGCAACCTGTAGCTCTGTTCTTTGCGCTTTCCTTCAGCCAACACGAGTGCCTCCCGTGCTCCCAGTGTCTTTGAGCTCCCGTTGGCAGATGGTAGGCATGGGGGAACTACGTGCTAAGAAGCCTGGTGACTTCAGTTACTCAGCCACTACATGAGATCCTGATACCTGTCTGCAGGCTGGTTGTGGGCTGTGGTGCTTTGAATGTAATGTCCCCCACAAGCATGTGTCACGAGTGCTCGGTCGCCAGCGGATGTCAATTTGGGAGGTAGAGCTTTGTGGGACGAAGTGAACCCTGAGGTTTATTAACCCCCAGTTAGCCAGCAGCGATCGGTCGGCTCTCATGCCACGGAGTTCCACGTGCTCTGGCAGAAGAGATGTCCAGCCTCTGCTTGCGCCGTGTTTGTCCCCGGACAGCACGGAGCTGCCCCCTCATGTCTATAAGCCAAGATAAACAACTTTCCTCCCATCAGTTGCTTTTGGTTGGCTGCTTTGTGCCAGCAAGGCAATGATAACTGTAACATGGGGCAAAGATGGGGGCATGGTTGGTACCCTCTGTCTTCCTCTAAGGAAATGCTGCTTCCCTCAATCTGCAGCAATCCCAGGATCTTCTGGTTGTCACTCCGTGTCCATGTCTCATGAGGTCTTATAAGGCAGAAACTCCTGGATGCCTTATTGCATTTTAGCCTCAGACCCGCTAGGAGCTGCTGCCTCTTGTGAAAACCAGTGGCCAAGTTGCTCTCTCCTCCAAAGACAAGGACTCCTGACTCTTGTGTGGCTCTGTGATTGGCAAGTGCATGATGCCTGATTTTAACCCCTACCTTCCTCCCAGAGGGTCCTCACAGACAGTCTGAGTGCCACTATTCCTTGAATGCTCAAGCAGGGGCTTTCCTTACTCCAGTAGAGCTTGCACCCTGACTACCATCCATACTCACCAGGAACAGTCCCTTATCTTACTGCCAATTTTCCACCCAGCTGCATACCCAGCCAGCCGGCCAGCCCTGAGCTTATGCACTTTCCTAAAATGGTCTTATCCAAAGTCAACAGATGGCTCCCCATGTCAGAAATGATTTCCTGATGTCCAGCGGAGCCATCCCAGGGCCTTCAGTGGTCATTGGTGCTACACCCTTGCTTCTGCTGCTCTTTACAAGGCTGTAATTCTCTGAGCAGTGCTGGTAAAGCCTATGAGCTCAGCTTACTTTACACGTGGGCTAAGGATGGTCCTTACCGACCCCTGTACATGGTCTGTCTCCATGGTTGATCTCACAGTTGCTGATCACACATGGAGCTCAGTGCCTGTGACCTTTTTGGCCTCAAACTTTTGGCCTTTACTTGGGCTTTCCCTCTGACTTGCAATACTCTTGTTCTTGAAGGCCTAGTTTAACTGCCACATCCTTGGGAAGAGGGGAGAGAATGCACTCTCTTAGGACCTAGTGTATATAAGGTTTTCAAAACCTCTCAGTCCATTCGTATCTGTTAATTTACTCATTTGCCCATTCATGCATTCATGCAACAAGAACCTATTAAAAGCCACATATGTTGGGCCCTGGTGCTATGTCAGTGATGCTTCCACATGGGAATACACACACACACACACACACACACACACACGGAATGCTCACTGTTATAGTTTACATATGAAGACTTGTGTGTTTGTGCCCAGCTGGTGGTACTATTGAAGGTAACAGGAGCATGAGGGTGCTAACCAAGTTATCTGTTTGTGAGTTGAAGCTGAAGTTGGAAGTACGTCTGGTTGGGGAAGTAAGCACTAGAGGTGTACCTCTGAAGGGCATATCTTGTCCCTGGACCCATCCTGTTTGCCCCTTTCTGCTTCCTGTCTGCCATGTGGTGAGCAGCTCTATACCACCACATTCTCTCTGCTATGATGCTCTGCTTCATTGTAATTGAACCAAACAATTTTGGACTGAAACCTAGGAAACCACGAGACAAAGTAAATCTGTCTTCTTTTGAATTGCTTCTCTTACTTATGTATTTATTTATTTTTTTGAGACAATCCCAACAGAGTTGCCTTTCTTTTTTTTTTTAATGTGAGAGAGCGAGAGTGAGAGTGAGAGAGGGAGAGAGAGAGAATTGGCACACCAGGACCTCTAGCCACTGCAATCAAATTCCAGATGTGTGCGCCCCCTTGTGTGCGTGTGTGACCTCACGTGCTTCTGTCACTGTGCATCCGGCTAATGTGGGATCAGGAGAGTTGAACATGAGTCCTTAGATTTTGCAGGCAAGTGACTTAACTGCTAAGACATTTCTCCAGCCCTGAATTGCTTCTCTTACGTATTTGTTGCTCCCAAATCACCCCTAGGTGTCCAGCACTTGTGTTATTTCATTGTGGAACTCTCTGTTGCTTTAGTACCTGTTTCATAGGGGAGAAAACCTCTGCTAATGTCCTCCTCTGTGTTTTCATTTTGCCATCCATGCTTCCTTATAAAAGTATTTGTATTTATTTATAAGCAGAGAGAGAAAAAAGAGGTTGAGGGGGAGAGAGAGAGAATGAGAATGGGTGCACCAGGGCCTCCTTCTGCTTCAAACTCCAAATGCATGCACCACTGTGCATCTGGCTTTATGTGGGTACTGAGGAATTGAACTAGAGTCCTTAGGCTTTGCAGGCAAGCACCTTAACTGCTGAGCCACCTCTCTAGCCCATTTTACCATCCATTCTGCAACACAGAACTGATACCTACTGAGTACTGAGTGCCAGGACCTGCTCTGGCCACTGGGGACATAGGTGGGTAAGTCATGGCCCTGTCTTTAGGACACCACCGCTTTATTGGGAATTCACATGAGAAGCTACTGAATTTGGGGCTAAGCATGCCATGTGCTGGAAAGGAAGGCTTCCTGCAGCAGGCCTGGTAGACAGGAGGCAAGCCACTGGGGGGTGTTTAATCACTCGAGAAGATGGCCACCACAGCCAGCCTTCGCTGCTCTAGAAATTCTACCATCGTGGCCAGGCCTCACTGTGGGGAATCTCCATGATGTGGAGGTGGGGCTGGGCCGGGCGGGATGAGGGAAGCTCATGACACTGAGTTGGAAGCCATGCCTTTTGGCTTTCGCTTCTTAGGAATCTTCTTTGTGACCTTGCGCAAATCATAGAGCCCTGATCAGGACAAGTTTTCCCACTATCAGGGAGTGTTTTAGTGAAAATGGGTGGCCATGTACTGGCTAAGGCCCATGTAGAGGGGATTCCAACAGCAGGAAGTCAGGACAGGGGGACAGAACAAAACTCCCCAAAGCCCCAAGTCTGGATTTCTGTGTATCACTCTGGACCTCAGATTTCCCATCTTGAAAAAGAGAGGACTAGTTTTTGGAACGAGGGAGATGAAGCTCAGATCTCATTGTGTGCCTCTTTCCTCGTGATCAGTAATGAGCTACTTAACCTCCATGTAAAATGGCGGGTTGCAATCTTTGCCCTGTTATAATGACATAAGGCTTAAGATATTATAAGCAACACTCAGAATCGTACTGGGCACCCAGCAAACATGCAGCGGATGCTGATTACCTCTTCTCAGAGATGCAAGATAACCCAGAGCTATTAGAGGGAAATTATTAGAGGGAAAAATCTTGGCACCTAGTGGCCCACCTGAGATGAAGGGTGTAGACTATGTTGGATTCTGAGGATCAGGGTCTCGTTGATGGACCCAACTGTGAAGCTCACCTCACCTCACCTCACCAAGCTGATGTGACAAGAAACTCACTGCTCCCTCCAAAGTCAGCCTGCTTCCTTCTTTTTCACACTGACTGTTGTGAAATACTTCCTGTGCACCAACAGTATTGCTACTAATATTGTCCCTGCTCTCACCAGCAGCACAGTGGCTCCTGTTTGTCCACAGTTTCACTCTCTGTGGCTCCAGTTATCCATGCTCAACCATGGCTTCAAATTAAATGAAAAAAAGTCTCAGAAATAAACAATTTATACAGTTTTACGTTTTCCATGATTCTGTGTAGCATGATGAAATCTCATGTCACCTCGCTATGTCTTCTCCAGGATGTGAATTCCTCGTCTGTCTAGCTTCCCCTTTGTTAGTGACTCAGCACTTAGCAAGTATCTCAATTATCAGACTTACCCTGACCTCTATCACTATGCTTGTGTTCAAAGAATCTTGAAAAAAAAATTGCTTTTTGAAGCACGCCTAACAGACTAGAATTTTTTTTTTTTAAGAGAGAGAGAGCAAGAGCGAGAGTGAGAGAGAACTGGCACGCCAGGGCCTCCAACCACTGTAATCAAACTCCAGACGCATGCACCATCTTGTGTGCATGTCCGACCTTCTGCATGCATCACCCTGTGTGTCTGTCTTATGGGGGATGTGGGGAGTCAAACATGGGTCCTCAGTCTTTGCAGGCAAGGCCTTAACTGCTAAGCCACCTCTCCAGCATGTGTTCAAGCAATTTTTATTTACCTAATAATGTTCTTGAAGTGCAAGAGGTGAGAGGCTGGCCATGTGGATATGCTACAGGGAAACTGTAATGTTTTCTTTAAGTGAAAAGGTACTCTGATAAGATACTCTGAGTGAGAACAGTCTCCTGACTTTTATTTTTATATAAATATGTATTTTTATTTATTTTTATATAACAGTATATTGCTAGAATTATTCTATTTTGTTGTTATCATTAATCTCTTACTGTATGATAATAGGCATGTGAATGTAAATATAGCATGGAAAGGTTTCAGTGCTATTGTGGTGCTAAGCATCCACTGAGCATCTTGGAACATACTTCCCACAGGTGAGGAAGAGCTGTTGTCCTCAGAGCCAGCGGAGTACAGTGATCTGGAACACACCATCTAGAACTGTGCTGGCTGACCTGGAGGCCAGCTAAATGTTTAATTAAAACTAAATAAAGGGCAAAGCATCTCACTCACACTGACCATGTTTTGAGTCTCCATGTGGCTCCCACATTGGATAGCAGGGAGCAGGGAGCTCACCTGGATGGAGCTTTTGAATGGCCAGACTGCTGGGGAGAGGTCCTGGTCTGCCCCTTACAATGTGAGATTTTTTGGATTAACTAGGCATGCCCCAATTTCTTCATCTATAAAATGGGGATTAAAAATGGCACCTGCCACACAGGGCCTTTGGTGAGGATTAAATGAAGTGATGCACACAAATTGGTCTGGGTTTGTTGGTGTGTGCTTATTAATAACAACCATCACTGATTTCTTATCTGCTCCATGCCAAGTTCTGTGTGAGGCATTTGATGTACACATGCTCACATGCTGCACAAGCTATTTTTGTTGTTGTTGTTCACAGTAGAATGATAATTTCTGCAGACTACAAGATAAATTGTTTAGTTTAAGAACATGAATATTTAATGTTTTAAAAAGATAATGCCAGATATACACAAAACAAAATCCAAAATGAATTGGTACCATAGAAACCTTCCTCCTGGATAGCAGACTAAAAGATATAACCCTCAATGGGAGCATGGAGGGATTGTCTGGTAAGAAGGGCCCTGGAGAAGTTGGGATGAAGCCTAAGCCTACATTTGGCTCTGGCTTGTAACTCCTAGGACCAGAAATTGGTTACAATCCACATTGAACTGTGGATTGGAGAGACCTATAAGGTGCCCAAAATAAAACAGGCTTCTTTCAGAGCACTTGATTACCCATCTGAGGTAAAAGATAAGACCCTATTGCTGAAGACACCACATGCTCCTGATGTAGAACATTGAGAGATCCAGCTGAATCTAGAAGGAAACCAGTTCCCATATGGTTAGCCCATATAGTGATCAAAAGTAGTGCTACATGAGCTTCTGGGGGGGAGGGGGATGGCCAACAGGATTGTAAGCAAGAAGGGGACACTGCAGTATGAAAGCAACCCGCCTGACAAGGTGTACACACCTGTGCAATAGTGACGCACAGCCTAGGGGGGTCACCAAGGGCTCTCTGATAGGCTAAAGAGATCCATCCAGTGGAAAGAAACCCATAACAGGAACTGGGAGCCAAGTCAGGATCCTATGGAGACCAAGAATATGGACCCCAATGAGAAGGCCCCACTCATCTTTAGTGAGGCCACACCTATCAAAATCTCTCTGAATTAACAATGTTTATCCCCTTTGACCTATCCTGATTTCACTCTCCGTTGTAGAATCTGGTTTTTCTTTTTCAGAAAGCAACAAGAACCGAGTACAGCCAAAATCTATCAACATGACAAGAATAGATAGTTGACTCCCTGGTAGGAGTCACACAGCAGCTAGAGCCCAGGGGAAACCACAGAGGAACTGGCCAGATGAGCGAGAGTGCTGCTTCCACAGGGAACCTGACAACCTGGGCCAGGGTGATGGAGGCAGACACTGAGGACACTCCAAATGCACCAAAGCAGAATCCAGACGCTGCTGAGATCTCAACACTGAAGTAGACCTAAAGCACACCCACCGAGGCTCAGGGAATTTTGTGGAAGAGGGGTGTAAAGAATGTAAGAGCCACAGGGTGAGAGAGAATATCCAGAGACATTGCCCCCCCCCCCCCCCCAATGACTGACCACTGCTCTGGCAACTCAAAACCCACAACTCCATGGTGAAATCCAGCAATCCCACTGAGGCCCTCAGTGGAGTGGAGACAGGAAGGAGGGAAATGATGGTCCCAACATACATGTTCATGCAAAGTTTCTGCTTAATTAAATACAAAAAAGAAAAAGAAAAATAAGAGATGAGTATGGTGGCACATGCCCCTTAATCCCACACATAGGAGGCTGAGGTAGGAGGATCACCAAGAATTTGAGGCCAGCCAAGGGTTACAGAGTAAGTACCAGGTAACCCTAGAGCGAGACCCTACCTAAAACAAAACAAAACAAAACAAAAAAACTAAAATTGGAGCTGGGCATGATGGTTCATGCCTTTAATCCCGGCACATGGGAGGCAGAGGTAGGAGGATCACAGTGAGTTTGAGGCCACTTTGAGACTATATCATGAATTCCAGGTTAGCTGGGCTAGACCAAGACACAGGATGTGCCCATACAAAGTTTCTACTTAATATAATATTGTGTATTTTTAAAAAAACACTAAAAAGGGCCAGAGAGATGGTTCAGTGGTTAAAGTGCTTGCCTGCAAACCTAAGGACCCAGGTTCAATTCCTCAGAACCCACATAAGCCAGATGCACAAAGTGGGGAGTTTGTTTGCAGTGGCTGGAAGCCCTGACATACCTATACTGTCTCTCTTTCTCTGTTTCCCTCTCTATCTCTGTTTGCAAATAAATAAAATATATATTTTTAAATAAAGAAAGAACAAAGCTGGGTGTGGCGGCACACGCTTTTAATCCCAGCACTAGGGAGGCAGAGGTAGGAGGATTGCCATGAGTTCAAGGCCACCCTGAGACTGCATAGTGAATTCCAGGTCAGCATGGGCTAGAGTGAGACCCTACCTTGAAAAAGAAAAGAAAAGAAAGAACAAATGAACTCCAGATGCATGCACTTAAAGTAGTTTTCTTCACAGCACAGTTAATAATCTAAATGCCTACCCGTAGGTGAACTGCTCAACTGTAGTGTATCCACACCACGTGAGATCTTACAGTAATTTGAAAGACGTGTAGTGATCAATGCACCCCCACGGATGAGTCCCGCAGACACTCACACATTCGTGGCAAGTGAAAGAAGCCGGATCCAAGAGCACATACCACTTGGTTCTGTTTCTAGGCAGCTCAGTACCAGACAAACTGAGAAATATTTATAAATGTGGAAGGAAAGAGTGCTTGGCTCAGGGTGAGAGGGTGTGTGAGGGAATGTGGAAGGGTTTGCAGAAAGTATTTAACCTCTTGATCTGTGAAACAGCCACAAGGTCAACAATCATCCAGCGATATTTAAGTATACACATGTTCTTCTTCAAAAGCTGCCGAAGATGGCAAGTCTAAAAAAAATGGCTATTTTGAAGTCTCTCTAAATAATAAAAATAGTAGCTACTAGTAGATACTGCCTTTCAGAATGTAGCCACTGGAGCCCTTCATATCGTTCATAGAATCTCATCCATATTTTTTCACCAGCGTTGAGAGTGGATACCCGGGGTCCTGTGCACGTTAGTCAAGCCCTCTACTACTGAGCTACATTCCCGGCCCTGCTCCCACCTTTGAGACAGGGTCTTGCTAAATAGGCCAGCTTGGCTGTGAACTTGAAATCTTCCTGCCCCTAGGGACCTGAGACTATAGGGGTGCAATGCCTCACTGGGTTTTTATCACCTAACCTTTTCAACTCTGAGGGGCAGGCACTGTCGTTTCTAATTGAGCTCATCCGCATGGTGCTAAGATTCAGGGCCAGATCTAGGTCTTGCAAAGGCTTGCATGGTTACCCCCCGCCCCCTCGAGAGACCCCACGTGAAGTGTAGTCATCATCTAAGGTGGCCACTGAGGAGCTCACTGCACTTCCGTGCCATGCCCTTGTGTGATTCACACTGTGGCACCATGATGTTGTGGAAATGGCGTATGCCTTCCAAGCCTAGGAAGCCCATGGTTTTCTCCTTCTGTTTCCTCATATCACCAGCCTTTTCAAAACCAGTTGCCATGAAGCTACTCCACAAGCTTTGAGGTGAGGAACTGAAGCCGCTTGCCAGATAGCCAGCCTCAGTGTGCCAGCTGTGAGCCACCACCTTGGAAGTGGGTCCTCCAGGTCCGAGCAGTCTCCAGGTGACTGCGACCCTGGCTGAGGTATAAGTCAGGCCAGCCAGCTAAACTGCTCATGAATCCGGCCCACCAGCTCAGAAACTGAAATAATAAAGGTTCCCAGGAGCTAAATTTCAGGGTAATTTGTTATATGAACTTTGAAACTTAATACAAAAAAGAAGGTTGTATAAATCAAATGCGGAGCAACTCTGAGCAGAGAACTTAGAGTTTAAGACCTTACGAAGCTCCCCAGAGGGCCAAGACTCGGATACTTCTCAATGGGCAGCTTTGGTTTTGGTTGTCCCTGATCCCCACAGTTCCCCTTGGGTTTTTAATTCTGTGCTGTATCCACACAAGTAAGGTGGAAGACTCCGCCCTTGCATGTCTTTAGCTGCGGGATCTTAACCTCAGTCCTCTAGGCCTAAGTGATGTCAAATCTTACAGAGAAGAAATAAAATTTGCAAATTGTTTATTAATAAATTAGCTCTATTGCAGACAGAGAGCGTAACAGTTCAGCTGCACTTGCTATCAGCTCTCTTCATTACAATATTAATCACCGGTGTCAAGTCTTGCCTGATTCTATTAACATTAACCAAAGGTTAGCTTCTGGTCAGCACTTAGCATTTAAAGACTGAGAATCACAGGACATGGAAAAGTGCCTCGTCACATTTTGTTCTTTTATTCTGGCCTATTCTTCTGTCTCCAGGCAGATGTTTTAACTGTCTCCAGAGCTAGCAACCCACACAGTATCCTTTGGCAGCAACTTCTTCTGTTTTCTGTTTAATCCTAATAATCGAATAAAGGTCTTTCCACCTCACACAAATTTCTACCACTTTCATCTGAGCTCCTTCTCTTTGCTTCATCATCTTAGAACATGAAGAACAAGTGTTAAGAACTGTCTTCAGAGGCACCCTTCATCCATGCACAGAGAGCAATTAAGTCACGGCTGTCTTGTCGTCTTCGGCTCCTGTGCGCTCATACCACGGGGGCTTCCCACTCCAGTCCTGCCTCCACGCCCCCTCTCCAGAGCTGGAGTGCTTAATGAATGCAGCAGCGGCCCAGCAGGATGTAAAAGTAAGGTTGCTCTGCTGGATCCCAGGGTTGTTTTAGAACCGCATTTCAAAGGTTTAGGCTCATAGCCAGGCAAGAGGTACAAGTGTCACTGTGTCCCACCCTGGAGGTTCATGGCCCAAAGAGGACTGTTTAAGGTCACCGAGCCATAGAGTGGCTGAGCCGAGCCTGGAACCCGGTGTTCTGATTCTTCTCATGCGTCTCTGGTCTCTCCTGCTCATTTTGGGGTCTCTGTGATGGTTTCTATTGATTGTCAAACGTGAAGGGACCTAGAATCACCTGTGAGGGATTATCTAGATTAGATTAGCCTCTAGGCATGCCAAGGAGATACTGCATTGATTAAGTTAATTGAGGTGGGGAGCCCCCCCCCCTTAACTGAGGGCAGACAAGCTCTGCTTCAAGCTCCTGCCGCCAAGCCTCTTCCACCATGATGGACTGTAACCTGGAACTGTAAGCTGAAATGAACCCTTCCTGTCGTAAACTGAGTTTTTTATTTATCACTATTTTGTTTTGGTCAGGTATTTTATCTAGTACAGTCCTCCACCTGTGCTGAAGGTCTCTCTTCTGTTCCCACTGACAAGCAAGCACAGACCCTCACCGCAGCGCTGGAACGGTGGAGACATGGCGATGAATGGCCAGGGTCCAGCATTTCACCGAATAGCCTGAAGTTTTAAACACAGTAGGGAAGAACTTGTGCTTCTAGCGAGTGATCTACTGGCCAGTGCGTGCAAACACAATCTGATGAACAGCAAATAGACTAGAGGATTTCATTTGAAAAGGGCATAGACATATGCATCTGTATAGAAATTTCCAGAACAATACATACTGAACTGTTGGTGCTAATGACCTTTACTTTTCATTTCATACCCCCTAGCACTGTTTGAATTTTTAATTGTGTGACTTCATTACGTTTTAGAAGAAAAAAATGGTATCAATGCTTATAATGTTAATGCTGGAGACTTTTTTTTTTTTGCGCTTGCTACACTTTTCTGATAAACACAGCAACAGTAATGCTCTGCATCTAAAGGCTTGTTGGATGGCGGTGATTGTAGGATACAGACAGTACACTACAAAGGGGTAACCGACTGCCACTTCTCACACGGCAATGATTTCTGAGGTGGGTATGAGGTGCCTGGGTATGGGTGTGGCTGGAGATGTGAAAAGGTCTTCTTGGTTGTCACAGTGACTGAAAAGGCTACTATTGACACTTAATAACCTGGTGCTAGGAATGATAAAAAGGTCTTGAAAAAGAGAGCTCTTCTCAGAAATAACTGTAGAATATTTAAATGTGGAATTGAGGAATGTCTTCATTCCTCACTTGAACTTCACGTTCCCTTTGAGGAAGAATTTGTTCTGGCCGCCTGTGGAGGGATAGGGAACATCTGGGAGGTAGGCTCCCCCAAGGCCTCCTGGAGAGCGCTTCTCAGGACATGAAGAGGCAGCTGGCTGCAGGACTGCACCGCACCCCCGAGAAGCAAGAACGTTTGCTGAGTGCTTATTCACGCAAGAGTCGTGCAAGCCCCTCTGCCTCTCCCCGTGGCTGACAGAGGGCAATGAGCCCTATTGTACAGATGAGTAAACTGAAGCTCTGGGATTACACCACTGGCCCCAGAGCTCTTGGCTGGTACGTGGCGAAGCTCAAACCCTGGCTTGCCATCCTGAGCCCTTGCTCCTTGTGGGCACCCACGTGGCTCCCTCATGGAGGAAACCAGGTGGCACCTGGAAGCAATTTCTCTCCTGGTTTTCCCCCAGGCCCTGTGCTACTTTGGTAGGGAATTCATGATGGGAAATTAACCACTGTCTGCAAGGGCCAATTACACAGTCTAGAATAAAAAGAGCAACCTGGGCCTAGGCCCAGGCAAACATTGCCCGTCCCCCCCTTCCTTCTCTGAAGCCTGGGGAGGCAGCAGGAAGGGCACAGGAGGGGGCAAAGGAAACCCATTCTATTTTAAGAAAATAGTTGTGTTTGAGTACCTAGTAATACCAAGCTCTAAAGTGGGGACAACTATGGATTTCCCCTAAATGTGAGAAATTATGAGCTATTAACTTTTCACTCTGGAGGTAGATCTATTCAAAAGGAATTCAATTCCCGTGTGTGTGTGTGGGGGGTGTGTGTGTGTGGGGGGGGGTGTGTGTACGTGCACGCACACTATATCCTTTCTTAGGGAAAGAACGAAAGAACAGGATTTCAGGGTTACAAAAGCTTGCTGGAGAGACAGATCCTGGGAGAGGTAGCAGCTTCTAAGGGGATCTCTTCTCACTGTCCACCGACCCTGGCTCTGTGGCGAGGCTCTCTCAAGAGGGCACACTGAATTTGGGCACTCATCAGTGTTTGATACTTTGACCAGCGTGTATTTCCTTAGACCCATCTCAGGCGCAGCTTCTTCCAGGAAGTCTTCTCTGACCACGCGGACTGGCTCAGCACACTCACTCCAAGTCCCTGTTGCTGCATGTCTCTCGCAGACATGCCGTTAGTCACAGAGCTCATTCCCTGCACTGTGTGTGGCTTTAGGGCAGAAGATATGTATCTTTTTTCATTTTGGAATTCCTAGAGTTTACAACAGTGTGGGCACTCAGTACAATCCTGCTTTCTAGGTTCATGGTAGTATACAAATGTTTTTTTTTTTTTTTGTTTATTTGTCTTTTGTTTTTTTGAGGTAGGGTTTCACTCTAGCCCAGGTTGACCTGGAATTCACTATGTAGTCTCAGGGTGGCCTTGAACTCAAGGTAATCCTCCTACCTCTGCCTCCCGAGTGCTGTGATTAAACACATGGAGCCACCACACCTGGCTTTCTTTCTTTTTTTTTTCTTTTTTCCCATAGGTAATGCTAGGTGTGGATCACGTGTGAGCAGTGGACTTTACCACAGAGATGAGAGAAGGGACAATGGCTGACAGAGGAAATGACATGAGCAAGCCCAAGAGGCATGGAAATACTCAGTTGTAGTAAGGAGTAGAGATGAGTGGTTAAAAAGCACAGCTTTTGAAGTCAATATTGAAGGAACAAACCTAGAAATACCACATATGCAACAACTTTAATCAGGTATGTATTAATGGTTTATCACAGTGCCAGGCATCCAGGGAACACTTGATCAAATGCTAGTTTAAATATTATTATTCCAAAAAGGGATGGTTATGAAATTGTGGGGTGACCTGGGTGCTTCTGCTGCTTAGCTGCTGTTTGCTTAGCTGTTCGGGATTTGATAACCAACAGGTGCTATTTTACCCTTATGCGTGTGCTTCATTCATAAATAAAATTCAATTACTGAGTAACCATTATTGGCAAGATGTTGCAATACACCCAGAGCTTCAAAGCATCATGGATTTCCAGTCATCCAAGGTCAAGATTTCACCGGGGAACTTGAGATGCAGACACAAAGCTGCGGTCCAGGCAGAGTCAAAGGGGAGTAAAAGATAGGGTCCTAATAAATGAATCCTGGAGAAAGAGAATTACAGGACAATGCAGTTTATAGGAGAGGGGCTTTTTGTGTCATTCTCTCACTGCTCTTAAGGTTTTCTCTATTTTTTTTTTTTTGCATGGCTGTGTGTGCATGTGTATATATGTGTTCACATGTAAGTGCACAAATGTGCGGGTGCATGTGCACACAAGTGCACTGGTACATGTATGTGTGTTATGCATGTGGAAGCCAGACGTTGATATTAGGAGTCTTCCTCAATCACTGTTCACCTTATTTATTTATTTATTTGCAAGACAGAAAGAGAGAGACTGAGGCGGATAGAGATAGAATGGGTGCACTAGGGCCTCTAGCCACTGCAGAAGAACTCCAGATGCATGTACCACCTTGTGTATCCGGCTTTATGTGGGTACTGGGGAATTGAACCTGGGTCCTTAGGTTTCACAGGCCAGCACCTTAACTGCTAAGCCATCTCTCCAGCCCTACTTTATTTATTGAGGCAGGGTCTATTGGTAGTCTAGGTAGCCAGGTGGCCCAGGGATCTTATTTACAGATGAGGAAACAGAGGCTGTGAGGTTATACCACTGGACCCAGAGCTCTTGGGTCTCCTGAGAGCTGGGATTGCAGGAGGACTGGCCTGCCCACTTGACATTCATGTGGGTGCTGGGGTTGGCTCAGGTGGTCATGCCTGTGTGGCAAGCAATTAAGTGATTGAGCCATCACACCAACACAAAACTTTCTGACTTATTTTTGGCAATTTTATTATAGTTTTGTGCTTATTATTGAGCAGCGTGGAGCTTCCTAGATCTGTTAGTTGATATTAAGTTTGGAAACATTTCACGTGCTATTTAATGGAGTGCTGGTATGTTTTTATCTCTCTTTCACATCTCCTTGTAGCACTTTGATTACATCGTAGACAGATTAGTATTGCTCACTCATGTTTCCTTCAGTTTATCAGCCCTTTTTCTTTTTCTGCTTTAGTTTGAATATTAATTGCCCTGTCCTCAAGTTCATGGGCCCTTTATTACACAGATTATAATATGTTGTTAAATCCATCAATGAAATTTTTAGATATACTTTCTATATCTTATTTATTGATTGATTTATTTGAGAGTGGGGGAAGAGAGAAAGAGAGGGAAAGAGAGAGGGAGAGAAAGAGGCAGGGGAAAAAGGGCATGCCAGGGCTTCCAGCCACTGCAAATGAACTCCAGATACATGTACCACCTTGAGCATCAGGCATTATGTGGGTACTGGGAAAGAGCACCTGGGTCCTTAGGTTTTTCAGGCAAGCACCTTAACTGTTGAGCCATCTCTCTAGCCCAGATATTATACTTATTTTTTTTCGAGGTAGGGTCTCATTCTGGCCCACGCTGTCCTGGAATAGTCTCAGGGTAGCCTTGAACTCACAGAGATCCTCCTACCTCTGCCTCCCGAGTGCTGGGATTAAAGGCATATGCCACCATGTCCTGCTGATATTATACTTTTAAATTTAACAATTTCTACTTGGTTCCATTACTTTATGGACATGTTCTGTTTGCTCATTCATAATGCTTGTATTTTAATTACACTCCTTGATTATATTTAGAGTAGATGATCCTCATTGGCTAATTCCATTATTTCAGTGACTTGCTTCTATTGACTAAGTTATATTTAGTTATAGGCCCTGTGGCCCCCTTCACATTGTATGGTAACATTCTACTGTACACTGCACATTATGAGTACTAGGAGGTCTGAGGTAAGGTCTGGGTCTTGTTGCTTGCTTTGAAAATGTGTTGAGTTTTGCTGAAGTAGGAAGTTAATTTATTAGTAGATTAGCTTGGTCCATTCAAAGCTTATTCTATGCTCTATGAGAACAGGCCAAAAGTAGTCTCCACTCTCTTTTCCAAATGGACAGCCTTTTTGTAGCCACTCTGGGAAGCTGAGGGAATTCAGTGAGACCTTCCACCCTGGATGGTGGTACTTAATCATCTCTCAGCCTTGTGTGAAGTTCAGTATTCAGCAGTGTGGTGGCTTGATTCAGGTGTCCCCCATAAAGTTTTGTGATCTGAATGCTAGGTTCCCAGCTGATGGAGATTTTGAAATGAACGCCTCCCAGAGGCAGTGTATTGTTGGGGGCAGGCTTATGGGTTTTATAACCAGTTTTCTCTTGCCAGTGTTTGGCACACTCTCCTGTTGCTATTGTCTGCCTTATGTTGGCCAGGAGGTGATGTCCACCTTCTGCTCATGCCAATGTTTTTCCCTGCCATCATGGAGCTTCTCCTCGAGTCTGTAAGCCAAAATAAACCCTGTTTTTTTCCCACGAGCTGCCCTTGGTTGGGTGATTTCTGCCAGCAATGCGAACCTGATTGAAACAAGCAGTAAGTATTTTATTTTTGAAGTTCTTCCTCTCTAGTACTCTCGTCTACAAATTCCAGAAATGTTAGCAGCCTAAACTAGTCGGATGTTTGACTTCTCTTTTTCTGCAGCTTCACAAAACTCCTTTAGGCTGAAAGATGGGGCAGCCATGTATGTGAACCACATAGTTTTCTCTCTTGTGGAAAGCCACAGTTTTTTTTTTTTGTAAAATTATTTGTATGTGTATGTATGTGTGAGTGTAGGCATGTGCAATGCCATGGCACGTATGTGGAGGTCAGAGGACAACTTCTGCGGTTGGTCCTAGCCTGTCCACTTCATGAGGCAGGGTTTTCACTCTGGGATCTTGCTTTACTGTTGTGTGCTGTGTTTGCTGTGAGCTTCCAGGAAATTCTCCTGTCTCTGCCTCCTCCCTCGGGGTTAGCACCAGAAGACCACCAGGGCTTCTGGGTTTTTACATAGCCTTGGGATTCAACTTGAGTACTCCAGCTGGCCCAGCGAGCACTTTCTCCACTGAGCCATCTCCCCAGTTTCCAGAGACCATAGTTTTATGTTATGTCACATTTTGTCCAATATCAGAAAACAGTATTTTTTCCTATATTGTGTCTATTTTTTGTTGGATAGGAGGACTAGTTCCTGTTACTACAAAATGGTCAAAAGTAGCAGCATGGGATCTGCCAGGACCCAGGAGAACTTACAGTGGAAGCAGTCCCATGAACACGGCTCTCACTGCCAACCTGACAGCCGCTCCAGGGTGATGGTGGCGGACACGGTGATCAGCACAACCCATCAAAGCAGAAACCCACAGGCTACAACGAACTCAACACCAAATTAGACTGACAACAGGCCTGCAAGGGCTCAGGGAATATTGCGGAAGAGGGGGCTGAAAGATTGTAAGAGCCACAGAGTGGGCGAGAGTACCCAGAGGCACGATCCCCCCTGGCCCCACTATCCCACTGGGACTGACTGAGGCCTTCATGGCCTACCATAAATCCCATAACCCTACCGAGGAAGGCCCCAGGGAAAAGGGAATGGCAGGGGGTAATGGAGGGCAGAATAAAGGAGTATAATCTGTTAAAAAAATAAATAAATAAGTTCAAAAATAGCAATGTGGAGAATTAGAATAGTTGTTTGACAAAAAAGGACTCAGATACAAGGCAATGAGTAAGGAGTGAGGAGGCTCCTTTCAGTAAGGCTGGTGAGCAGTTACTGAGTTTCTGCTGTGCGCTATGCACTCTGTTTGTTTGTTTGAGGTAGGGTCTCACTCCAGCTCAGGCTGACCTGGAATTCACTATGTAGTCTCAGGGTGGCCTCGAACTCACAGTGATCCTCCTAGCTCTGCCTCCTGAGTGCTGGGATTAAAGGCGTGCGCCACCACGCCTGGCTTGTAGATACACTCTTAATGGACTTTACAGTCTGCTGTGATCTGTGCTTATTTCAACGATTCACTGGATGCCTCATTTGTGCAAGTCACTGTGTTGGGGCAGGAATTTGGTACTACAAAAAAGGAGATGTAATTCCTCTCGGAAGAGGACAGATGAAGTAGTGAGTGAGGTGACGATACTATGCCTAGGGTGCTAGAGGTGGTTGGGGCAGCTTCCTCAGTAATACCTGTACTGTGTATCCAAGAATGACTGAGAGCCAGCCAGGAGTTTGCGGCTGGAGGGAGGCCTTCTAGAATGTGACGGGAGCATGAGCAAAAGCACAGACGCATGGTTCCCACAGGAGACGCTAAGCATCTCAGTGTGGCAGGATGAGATGGGACTAGAGTGACAGAGTAGATCGTGAAGGGCCCTGCATGCCATGTTAAGAGTTTAAATTTTATCCTGAGGGCAACTGGGGAACCATGGAAAGCTTTTAAGCAGGGGAGTGGGAGCTTAAAAAAAAAAAAAAAAACAACTCCTGTCCTTGACATTCCCCACATGGCAGGAAAAGTACAGAATACGTCAAAGAGATTTATGGACCTGGGAGGGCTTTGGAAAGTAATTCTCTGCTACCAGAATTTGAAGGACTTTTTCATAAGAACCATTTAGATTATATATATATATATATATATATATATGTATATATATATATATATATATATATATATATATATATATATATATGGTACAAGATGCTTACAAACAAATCCTATGGGGTCTAAGTCCCACCAACAAGGACATAGAAAACTATACAGGATAGCTTTAATAGACAAAGATCCAAACTGTGGTGCTCTGTTCAACACTTGGAAGTCCAATTCCCAGATAAATGCGAGGAAGGGCCACTGACCAAGCCTGTCTGAGCCAAGCATATATAAGGCATTTTAAGATATTTTCCTTGACTCTTCCTCTGAGCTCTAGGATGTAGGCTTAATCCTCTTATTTTATAGATGAAAGCACTAAGGCTCAGCTATGCTTACCCAAGTACACAAAGGGTGTAGTCCTGGGATAGATATCTGCCAAATCTAGCTATGTGGCACAGGCCTCAGGCCTGAATGAAAGAGAAACTTTGGTTCTTTTTGTGCCAGACAACAGAGTGACAGAGAATTCTGAATACAGAGAAGCAAGGGGAACAGCTATTTAAAAAATATTTCTTTTTCAGAAATTTAAGGACAGTTCTTAGGATTGTTAATTTTATATGTCAATTTTTCTGGTGCCCAGATTGGTCAAACATTATTGTGGATTTTTTTCAATGAGGGTGTTTTTAAATAAGATTGACATTTTAAATGGATAGACTTTGAATAAAGCAAATTATTCTCCCCAAAAGGGGGAGAGCTTCCTTTCATCAGTGGAAGGCCGGAGTGAAACAAAGCCTGACCTCTCCCAGTGCTAGCATACAGCCTGCAGCCTGGGACGGTCACACTGAACTTCCTGGGTTCCAAGCTGTTCCTACCCTGCAGACTTGGCCCTTGCTAGCTGCCACAGTGGCATGAGCCAGTTCCTTACACATCAATCTCTTTCTGTGGCTGAACACACCCTACTGAACCCTGGTTAATAAAAGGCCTCGATGATCTTTAAATGATTTTACCTGACTGAGACACTGAAGGATTTTGGTAGACTTCTAATACAGTGGGTAGGAAGGTTGAGTTGCGGGGAGTGGCAAAGTGAGATCGCAATCACTGTCCCGTCACAGAAGATGTGCACAGAGATGGGAGACAGACCTCGTGCAACAGACCTAGGGTCACAGTGATAACTGGAAGCCAGGGGCTGGAACACAGAAGTTCCGGAGCCCAGCCAACATGGAGGGAGAGGCTGTCAGGCATCAGGGTCCCAACTCTGGAGGAACCACTCACAGTGTGCATGTAGGGGATGAGCAGCTGACTCAAGCAGGCCATCTAACCACTGCTGTGGGCAGTAGTCAGGAGGGCCACACCCCCATGGCAGAGTGCCATTGGGTGGCATTGTACTTTTTCCAACCCCTCCTAGGAACAGACAATAAGTAGGTCCCTATGTATCAAGCGAGCAACTGTGAATGGGTCACTACGACCCCACCACACTGATTCCCCTTTCAACACCCCTCACGTCCCCTTTACCTTCCTAAAGGATAGCCATATAACCCAAGTCCTCTCCCTTCACTCACCTTTCCGAAAGAGCAGCCTGAGGTGGCCCCTTATGGTGACTGCACCCCGCACCTTCCTTCGCAAGGGACCACTTGCTCCTGTAACCCTGTTGCTAGTTCCGCCCCAGATCCCAGACCCCACCTGCAGTGTGGAGCTATAGCAGGCAGCACTTAGCAATGTGTGGTTGCCACTGGGTTTCAAACAGCAGGGAACTCTGAGTTTCAGACCTGCAGCTCTTGGTTGGTGAATGGGATTTTTATGAGGCCGCCACAATCAGTCTTGCATACAGGGTGCTAAAAATTTTTATAGCTGGCTAGGATTCGTTGGAAGCGCCAGGCTGGAACGTGATGGAGTTCCCCATTAGAGAATGTCCCCAGGAAAGCGGGTTTGCATGGTTTCCTGGTACTCGGAGGTGTCAGAGAGCTGGTTTTATGGAAAGCAATTTCCTCAGTAAAGAAAAAATATGCTCCGGAGACAGAGCGATTTCAGCACAGGGGCTCGGCTGCCCCTGGTTTAACAGGTTTCCCTAGCAGGCGGTCTTGGGTGATGGCAAAGACAAATGGGTCCTACCCATCCTGCTGCCAGCAAACTTTCTTTAAAATATCTACTTTTTAAAGATAATAAAAATGTTGAAAAAAAGAAAACAAACTTCAATGACATCATTCACACAAGACTCTCTTACAGCTCCTCACACATACACTGTTTTTTTTTTTTTTTTTGACATGGTTTAGACACAGCTCTGATACAGTTTTATAACTTTTGCTTAACTTTTTATGATAAACATTTTGGAGTCATGAAAAATGTCTTTGTAGACCTCATTTTAAGTAACTTTGTAGTATTCCATTAGACTCACATATATAAAATGGTAGTATTATTTTCCAGATGTTGGTATGTAGCTGGTTTCTGGTATGTGTGTGTGTGTGTGTGTGTGTGTGTGTGTGTGTGTTTATAAATAATGCCATCATCTGCTGGCATAAAATCTGCTCATATTTCTAGTGAGTTCCTTGGTAGAGAACTTTAGACACAGAACTACTGGGACAAGGGATGGTCACCTTTTGAAGTGCCCTGACACATATTGTCAATTTGCCTTCCAGAGATAAACATTTGGCCCTTCTGCTCACCCACCATGTAGATGTCTATGTACCCACACCTTTGCAAACACCATGTTCTTTAGCTTTAAACGTGTCTAGGAATTTGCTAAGTATTGGATACCGCCTCACTGTGTTTTAGGAATCATGGCAAGGTTGAACATTTTGCTCATTTGTGTATCATCTGTGTTCTTCTGCTCTATTGGGGATCTTGTGCTTTGCTGTTCGCTGTTTACTAGGAGAAGGCTCATCTGTCATATTTGTTACAAAAATATTTTAATTAGTTGGTTCTTGCTGAGAAACATCTCAAGCACAACATGGACACATATGGGTTTCTCATATATAGCTGAATAGGGATCATTAGAAGATGTCCCAGGCCCCAGATTCTATGTGGGGTGAAACTTTAGTTAAGTATGTAGGGTACCCAGGTTGCGCCCTCACTCAGCTATAGACTCCCAGCTGAGTACTGCATCATTCTCATGGACCTCACCTTTGCACCCAGGTCTGGGGATGTGCAGATGAGTTAGATATGGCCCTTCAATAAGTTTGTGGTCTACTTGAAAATTAAACACAAGCACCCACACCCAAAACCCAAGAGAACGACATATGCCATTTGATGGGGTATGGTCCTAACACCTGAGATTCAGGTGCTTAAATTCTACAGGCATTGAGCTTAGACTCTGAACTGAGGAACCTTGACTCTCAGGTCACGGGATCACACAGTGTAGGATAAGGTCTTCTAAGTTAGAGTACTGAAGAGGACAGAAAGCCCTCAGGATCTCTCCTGGAAAAGAAAGGAAGGGGAAGATGGTGCTGATGGCTACCAAAGACCTACTCTGGGCCTCGGAATCTCCCCTTTGATCCTGGTAATAATTCTGAGCTTAGGAGAATGTTTACTTGTGTGTATAGAGGATGAAATTGATGAAATTTTCTCAATATGAAACATACGGTAGGTGTTAATAAATAATTATCAATCTGACTTTACCTCGAGGTTCTTGAGGAATGTAAGTTTTCTAAACATGAAGAATGGCGTCTTTATGGTCCACATGGTTTGCAGTGCAGAATGAGATATAGGAGGGACAGGGTGATGCCTACTAAGATGGCTACATATTCACCATCCAGCACATGTATACTTCTATCCAGACCACAGAACTGAGATTCAAAAGGGGCTGCTCAGACTACATGTCCCAGCTCCCATTGCACCTAAGTGACCATGAGGCACTGGATTTCACTTACGGAATTGACCAGAATGATAGAGCATGAGTCTTTTCAGCCCACATGGGTAAGAAGCAAGTTTGCCTCTTCACCCCTTTCTCTTTCACAGATGTCGCTCTGATGCTCTGAGTGGTAAAAGAGCCACAACATAGAAGTAATGTGGGTCTCTCAATCATCCCCTGTGTAAAGAGATGTTGCTACCAGTCAGCAACACTGCCCAAGACTTATGCATGGACAAGAGTGATTAATCGAGTGTTACGAGCAAATAAACTTGGTGTGGTTTATCTTCTTGTGCCCCCTGTGATAGGTACATTCAGAGGATGGTGACCATTCAAGGGACATAAGAATACCCATGAAGTGCTTCACTGTAGCTCTTCTCTTGTATCCTTCCACAGAAGTAACCACACCAGACGCTCTCGAATATGACCTATGGTTGGGGCACTGATGAAGCTCCCTGGAAGCTTGGGGGCCAAATGAGCTTTCCTGGGAAAGAGGGCTGTGATCAATTAGCGATGTCTGCCAAGAGTGCAAGAGAAGGTGGCCTGTCGGTGCACACAGGTCTGCTATTCTGGACTGGAGGCATCTTGTAACTAATATAGAAGAGAAAATACTGAAGATAACACAGCTCCTCTGCTGAGACCCTCCTAAGGCTCCTCACCTCAACCCCAGTCAAAACACAAGTCTTCCTTTTAACCCCCAGGGTCCTCAGCACTTCGGTTGGCCTGGGGCTGTCACTCTGCTGACCTCCTTCCTCCCTCCCCCTCCCCTCCCCTCCCCTTGCTCACCAAGGGCACATGGACCAGGCTTTGGTTTTATCTTAAACCCACTAGGCATTCCTCCATTCTCAGGACCTCTGTACTGGCCACTCTCTTCTCATCTCACTGCCTTTTCTTCTTGGCTCAAATGTCACCTCCTAAGTCACTTTTCTAAACGGTCTAAATTTCTACCTCCCTCCCTTCAGACTTCTTTCCCTTGTGTTTCCAATTTCTTCCTTTCCTTTAATGTTTTTGTACTCCCTAACAAGCCATGTCCTTCTTGCTTATTTTTATTTATCTCTCCACGAGGACAGTGGATTTTGCTGCCTATATCCCTAGTGCCGAGCAGAGTCTGTGACCCACAGTTAGCAGCCCACAAATAGTTGTTCAAAGAGTTTCTGGTGTGACACGGCCATTCCTCCACTCAAGAACTGACAACAGCTGTGGCTACATGCGCAAGACTGGGTCCATCCACATTCCGTCCTGGGTGGGGGAGGGGCTCACGAAGCCTCTACTTGAGGAGTTATGGGCAGTTCATGGTTGCTAGGGGAAAGAAAGACACGTTCTTTGCTGGTATAGCCATAGTATGTTGTCCATGTGCTGGTATATAACCTCCCACCCATGCTCTTATAAGGAAGCCAAATGAAACTCATTGGCACACACACACACACACACACACACACGACATTAAAGTAGAAGAGGGAGTAGTTAGCAATAGGTTCAATGTGAGGACAAGAGAGGATAATGGGGTGAATGTGAATATGATCAACATTATATACACATATGAAATTGTAGAAAATTAATACATTAAGTAAAAAGTAATCCATAATAGAGAAGTGAGCCAGTATGGGACTAAGGCTCTGTGTCATTTCTTTCATGATGAAAACTTCGCTTTGCCTCAGCATTTATCTTTCATGTTATTTTCAGGATACCAGAGCCAAGAGAACTCAGGACCCATGGCACCGAAGCCCAGCTCCATTCCTGCCACAGCTGCCCAGCCTCGTAAGAGGAGAGGAAGTGTCTGTCTCTGCACTGGTGCTGACAAGCAGGAGGGAGGCCACTGGAACTGGGGAATCCATTTATCTATTAATTTATTATCTAATTAAGGCCTACAATGACAGCACTATTTGTTCCAAAATGCCCTCAAACTAAACTAATACAGCATATGCACATTTTAATCAATTAAAATACTTCTCCTTAATGTCTGCCTTCCGCAGCCAGTAACTGTTGCACTACTGGATCAAGGCATGGAAATGCCTTTGCACTTCATTAGGTTGCAAACGATTTAATTGCTTAGTGGCCACCAACGCACTTTGGCCTAGAGAGTAAGACGCAGCCATCCTGGGTCCCCAGTGATGAGTGCACAAGGCTCTCCGCAGAGGGCCCTGCTTGACCACTCCCCATTTGCAAATCCAGTCATAACTCCAAGAGAAAGCAGGCTCTGGGAGACCAGAACATGGGCAGAGGTGGATGACAGAGTCTTCATCTTTGAGCTCCTAAGGCTTGCAGCTTTTATAATCAGGAAGACCAAGGGTGGTGGACTTGCAGGCTGTAGTCAGGGGTTTACAACCTCCTTCCTGGGCACCAATCTGCCTCTACACCCATTTCATGGTATCACTCTACCATAGTTGTGTGATGTCCCTAAGAAACTGTGAGCACTTCATGTGTATTTGTCAAGGCCCTGGAGGAAGGGACACGTAAAATAATTGTTGAACAGAAATAAAAATGCTTCATTAGGCGACTGGCAGAAAATCTCTGTAAGCAGCTCAGCATAGCATATTGAGGCTAATGACTACTAACACTTGCTAAGTGCTCACCTACGACCTGCCAGGCACCATTTATCAACACGCGGAATCCTCACACCTTCCACAGGAGGGAGGTGATATCTTTGTCACCCCGTTGTAGAGATGAAGATTTGCAGTGGAGTTGGTATTTGAACCCAGGCACCTGGCTCCAAGCCCATGGTCAGAGCTATTGCCACTGCAAACACTCCTGCTGTGCTGAGTGGTGTCAGGAACCATCACATGGTACTCTACTGGCTCTCGAGGCTGGACAAACACTATGGCCGCCCCTTGCATTG